>JAWHQI010000041.1:5562500-7962500 GCA_033032865.1 Dactylorhiza incarnata
CAGGTCCAGAGGCCCAGGAAGAGATGAGTATTGCTGTGACTCAGATTCGTGAAAAAATTCGTGTGGCTCAAGAGCGTTATGAAAAGTACGTTAATCGCTGGAGGGTTGATCTGGAGTTTGCAGTCGGAGACATGATTTTCTTAAAGGTTTCTCCAATGCCAGGTGTTAAGAGATTTGGAAAGAACCATAAGTTGGATCCCAAGTATGTGGGACCTTTCCATATTGTCGAGCACATTGGAGTGTGTTGGAACAACCCTATTACTGATTTGGGCTAGGATTACTATGTGTTTACTAGGAACAAGTTGACCCCCATTGTATAGTCTAAGGGTCATAGTTTTAGGCTGATTAGATAGCAAGAACTTAGGATTTCTCTAAAGTTTCTGGGTTCGACAAACTCTACACTGGGTTCGACGAACTTCTCTCTGCGTTCGACGAACGGCCATCTCTCTGCATTCGACGAACGGCGTGCTCCAGTCTCAGCGTCTCAGCGGTCAATGATCTTCAGTTCTCAGCGGCTCAGCAGGCTCATCAGTCGACGAATCCTTCAGTTCGATGAACTCTAAATTGAGATCGACGAACTCCATCCTGAGTTCGACGAATTCTTTATCAGATGTTCAGTTCGACGAACTCTTCCTTCAGGTCGACGAAATCTTATCTGAGCTCGATGAAATTTCTCTCAGTCTGTTCAGATCAGCTATTCTATTTCTCTGAACTCATATCGACTACAGCAACGGATCTATTACATCAGATAAGTAAGGATAATATATTTCCTTTATTATTTAAAGATTATCGTCGTTGACATTTCTTGGAAAAGGACATATCCATGGAAAAGGAAAAAGATAAACGACGTAGCAGATTTGTGTTTTCAAAATATCTTTTCAGATATATTTATTCCTTAATATAAGGGATTTGCAATTAATGTCTGTCAGAGATTTTAAAAAGGAAAATAGGAAGAAGATATACAGCAGATTATTCTTCTATAGTTCAGCATACGACAAGAAAGATACAGACATAGAGAATATCAGAGCTTCTGTCAAGAAAAAATTATTCAGAAAGAAAGAAAAAGAAAGGATATCTTCCTCAAGCAGCATCCTATTCTCTGAGAACATCTTCAAGATCAATTTATCAGTCTCTCTGCTGCAAGTTAAAATCTTCTATAGAGCAGCAATAATCTGAGGATCATTTGTCTCTCAGATTCATCAGCTTATCAAGGAAGATATATTTAAGAGAAAGCTCCATCCTCAAGCTGTCAATAATTTCAATCAAACAGGGGGAGCTTTACACCATCAACATCCACTAGAGTCTTCTCTCAGACAGTTGACAGAGAAGAACATTCTAACCTCTTTTATTCCATCTTGTACAGGGTTAAAACTCCCTTCAAAAGTTTACCTCCTGGTGGCAAGACACCTGATCAAAAAATCCTATTGGTTTTTAGCACCTGATCAAAAGCTCTGTGGTGTGTGGACACCTGATCAAAATCCCCTTGGTGATAGGGCACCTGATCAAAAACCTAGTGGATCCTACCAACTGTGGTAGAAGAGTAGACGTACCCAGGTTTATTGGGGAACTACTATAAAAATCCTTGTGTCTCTGTGCTTGTGAATTTCTGTGTTGTTATGCTGTGCTGATTTCTTTATTCAGTTTTTATAAATCACTCAATATACACACACGCACATATATATATCACTAATTTAATTCTGCTATAAAATTAAGGGAAAAGATTTTAATACTCTATTCACCCCCCCCCCCCCCCTCTAGAGTAACATTAAGATCTAACCTCCACTTTCAATTGGTATCAGAGGGTAGTAGATTTTTACAGGCTAACACCTGAATCATAAAGATCACTTAGATCTTAATTTATTTTAGAGTTTTATTTTCTTAAAAACTCATGGCACAAAACAAAGAATATTCTAGCACAAGACCTGCTATGTGCAATCTCAGTAAGTTTGCACTATGGAAGGCAAGCATTAGATTGTACATAAATTCTATTGATGTGGAAATCTTCAATGTTATTTTGATAGGACCTCCAACTCCCACAACAACAACTAGTGCTGAAACCACAACTAACAACAATGCAGTTCCACCACCTGAGTGGACTGAAGCCCAGAAGAAGCAAAGAAGTGCTGATGCAAAAGCCATGAACATTCTGGCTCAAACAATGTCTGATGACATTTTTCAGAAAGTAGTGGAATGCACCTCAGCAAGAGAAATATGGATCTCACTCAACAATATAGTTGAAGGATCTGCTGATGAAAGAAAGGACAGAAGATCCCACCTCATTTCTCAATATGAGAATTTCAAAAAAGGAGAATCTTAAACAGTTGCTGACATGTACAATAGGCTCAGCCTCATAATAAATGAGCTGAAGACCTTGGACAAAGTGATCTCTATCACTAAGATCAATGATAAGATCCTTATGTGCTTCCCCAGCACATGGGACTCTAGGATCTGGCCAATCAAGGAAGCCAGAAGCTTTAATGATATCTCAACTGAGAGCTTGTTAGGCAAACTCAAGTCCTATGAGCATCTTATCAAAACCAGAGAAGCTGAACAATCAACTTCATTTCAGGATCCAAGAAAGAGAGGAATATAGCTTTCCAAGCTACTGAAGAAGAGGAAAAGGCTCCAAGAGATGAGGAGTTCATGAGCCTTCTAGCCAAAAGGTTCTACAAGATGGCCAAGAAGGATTTCAGAAAGAAGGACTCCAGATCAAGAGAAAAGTCAAGGTATGATAAGTCAAATCCTAAATAAATCATTTGTTATGGTTGCAGGAAACCTGGACACATTCTGCCAGACTGTCCAAAAAATCAGAAGAAGGAGAAGAGAAAAGAAAAGGAAGACAAGAAGCACTCCAGCAAATCTTCCTCTCACAAGCACAAACACAAGGGAAGAGGATTTGTAGCAGAAACCTGGAGTGACACTGAATCAGAATCATCATCAAGTTCATCTGATGATGAAGAAGAATTAAAGGAGAATGATCAGTGCCTGATTGCAATTTATGACTCAAACAGTGAGTCAGCAAGTGCATCTTCATCCACCTATTCTGATAATGAAGATGATGAAGAAGCGAAGAACTTCTGCACGATGGCTATCAATGCCTCAGCAAACAATTCAGAAGAAGAAGAATCAGAAGCTGAAGCTGACAATGATGCAGATCAGGTAATATCTAATTTTGATTTTACTTCAGTTGAATTCAAAGCTGAATTCAAGGCTCTTTGCTTAGACTTAATAAAATCTGAGAAAGAAATAATCTCACTCAGACATAAGCTAGCTGAAATGAATAATTTAAGTGAAGAGAATGCTAATCTTAAGAAAGATCTGGCTTCCTCTAGAGAACAAATCATTCTCATTGAGAATAAACTTTATGAGGCCAAAAAATTTGAAGAATCCCTAAATGGGAGAAGCATCAAACTGATGGACATTACAAGCACAGTCAATGCCAGATTAAGTGGCAAACTAGGCTTGGGTGCATCATCAAGTGAGCCACCTCTTGTTAAGAAGAACATACTCTCTACACCTATAAAATTCATTTCTGCTAAAAGCAAAGAGGTTGTAGATGAAAATAAAAAATTTTCAAGTAAGGCTGCAAAGAATAAGGGAATTCAACAGAATTTGTTGAACGGAGATCGACGAAATCAGACGAATTCGTCGAACGGAGATCGACGAACTATGAAGACAGATTTCCTGTATAGTCATTATTCGAACGGCGCTCGACGAAAGCACATCCCTTCGTCGAACGGCGATCGACGAACTCAGCCCAGTTCGTCGAACAGAAGATATACAGAAAATTTGCAGAATTCTTTTTCTTCACATACTTACAATCCCTTCACTGACAATACCACCAAGGAGATATCATCCAAAAGGTTATAAGGATCAGCCTGAATGTCTTTTATTTCAGAGTTTTGTGGTAATACAAAAGGAACCAAGGTAGTCTGGGTAAAAAAAAACTAGTTTATTTTTCTGTTTATAGGTACACAGCTATACAAATAGGAATGAACAATGGTATTTGGATAGTGGCTGTTCAAAGCATATGACAGGAAATAAGGCCAACCTGAACAACTACAAGGCAAAGCTTGGACCCAAGGTGATCTTTGGAGACTCCAAATGTGGACAAACCAAAGGCTATGGTCAAATCAAAGTTGGAGCAGTAACCTTCAAAGAAGTAGCCAATGTCAAGGGTCTGAAGCACAACCTCATCAGCATAAGCCAGTTATATGATGAAGGTTATCAGGTAACTTTCAATCATTCCTTATGCCTTATTACCAATAATAAAAATATTACTGCATTATTTGGTATTAGACATGGAAATATTTATTTAGTCAAATTTGACTCTGACAATTCTGATATTTTCTTATTCAATTCTATAAGTAAAACTAATGAATTATGACATAAAAGGCTTGGACATATTAACCTTAGAACTATATCTAAAATTTCTAAGGATAATCTTGTTAGAGGACTTCCATCTGGTTCATACAAGAAGGAAGGACTCTGTAGAGCTTGTCAATTAGGTAAGCAAACTAGAAGTAGTTTTAAGTTATTATCCAAGAGTGATTCACCTAGGATTCTGTATTTATTGCACTTAGACCTTTTTGGACCTACTGCAATACAAATCTTAGGAGGGAAGCATTAGTATTTAGTGATTGTAGATGACTTCTCAATATTCACTTGGGTGTTCTTTCTTAGGAACAAGTCTGACACCTTCAATGTTCTGACAGACTTTCTCAGGTCCATTAAGAGTGAGTACTCTACTGTAGTTGCATTGATCAGAAGTGATCATGGCACTGAGTTTGAGTCTCTTCTGATGAGAGAATTCTGTGGAAAAGAAGGGATCAGGCAATGTTTCTCTGCTCCTAGAACTCCTCAACGAAATGGGGTAGCTGAAAGGAAAAATAGAACCCTTATTGAATCAGCAACTACATTACGTGCTGATGCAAACTTGCCACTCTCTTTTTGGGCAGAGGCAGTGAGCACAGCTAATTATGTGTTGAACAGAAGCCTTATACATAAGCTTAAGGGCAAGACTCCCTATGAATTACTTAAGAATAAAAGGCCTAAGGTTAACTATTTTAAGATATTTGGATGTAAATGCTATGTACATAACAATAATAAGAAGTATCTCAGGAAGTTTGAAGCAAAAGTTGTTGAAGGCATTTTATTTGGATATTCTCTTTCTAGTGAGGCATATAGAGTTTACAACAAATCTAATCTTAAGATAGAAGAGTCCATGCATGTATCTTTTGATAAGACTAACATGTTAATTGAGGAGAACACCACCTCTACCAATAATATTTTGCAGGTACCAGCTGACAGCTCAAATCTACAGAAAGAAGAATCTTTACTTCCATCAACACAAAATCTTGAAGACAGTGAAGAAGATGATCATCCAGATCTTGCTGACAGCTCAAATCAAATGACAACTGAACAAATTCCCCAAGTGGATATCATTGCTGAACCAACTCCAACTGTTGATCGCATCACAGTTAGAGTGTTGGAACAACCTTATTTTTTATTTGGGCTAGGATCACTATCTGTTGATTAGGATCAAAGTTGACCCCAATGTATAACTTATGGGTCAAGAGTTTAGGCTGTTAGAACTAGAGAATTCATTCAGATTCTGCGTTTGACGAACTCCACACTGCGTTTGATGAACTGCGCTCTGCGTTTGACGAACGGCTTGCTCTCGGCGTTCGACGAACGGCTTGATCTCTGCGTTCGACGAACGGCCTGCTCTCTGCGCTCAAGCAATGGCCTGCTTTTTGTGTTCGATGAACGACTTACAGTCTGCGTTCGACGAACCGCTCTCTGCGTTTGACGAATGGCATGCACTCTGCGTTCGACGAACGACTTGCGTTCTTTGTTCGACGAACGACATGCTCTCTGCGTTCGACAAACGACTTGCATCAAGCTCGTCTCAGCGGTCGACGATCCAATCTCAGCGGTCGACTAACAGATTGTTTCAGCGGTCGACGAACAGGCCCCGGCTCAGCGGTCGACGAAATTTGCTCAGCTCAACGGTCGACAAAATTTGCTCAGCGGTCGACGATTTTGCTCAAGCTCAGCAGTTGACGAATTTATTCAGGCTCAGCGGTCGACGAATCCTTCCGTTCGACGAACTCCATTCTGCGTTCGACGAATACCTTCAGATCGACGAAAGTTCTCCACATCTCAACAAAATTAATTCTTCCAGCAAGATTCATTTGAGGTCGATGAACTAAATTTTGTGTTCGATGAAATTTATTGAGATCGAAGAATTTTACTCAAATCGAAGAATTCTTATTTAAGTTCAGAAATTTCAGAAGGATTATATTTATTTCATTCTCTGAACTCAGATCGACTTCAGCAACGGCACTTTCGATCAGATAAGCAAGATAATATATTTCCTTCATTATTTCAAGATTATAGCCGTTGAAATTCCTCGGAAAAGGACATTTCATGGAAAAGGAAAGAGATATACGGCGCAGCAGATTTACAGTTCCCAGAAAGATTGATTACAGATAATTATATTCCTTAATTCAAGGGATTTGATTTTCAAATCTTATCAAAAGAAAAGGAAAGAAGATATACAACATTATCTCCCAGTTTTCACGACAAGTATCAATACAGAATATATTTTCAAAAAGCTGTACAGAAAAAGGAAAAAGGAAGGGAAGAAATATAGGAAGAACAAGAAGAACAAAAATACACAGATCTTCATCTTCCTCAACAGCAGCACATATTTTTCTGAGAACATCTTCAACAATACTCTCTCAGTCTTTGCTACAAGTTTAGATCTTCAAAAGAGCAACAACAAATTGAAGAACATGTTCTCTCAGTTTAATCAGCTACAAGAAGATCACTCATTCAAGAAGAAGCTTCCATCCTCATACTGTCAAACAACTTCATATCAGACAGAGGGAGCATTTTTCTACATCAACATCCACTAGAGTCTTCTCTTAGCATCTTGATAGAGAAGAACATCTAGACCCCTCTCTATCCCATATTGTACAGGGTTAAAACTCCCTTCAAAAGTTTACCTCCTTGGTGGCAAGGCACCTGATCAAAAAATCTAGTTGGTTTTGAATACCTGATCAAAAGCTCTGTGGTGTGTGGACACCTGAACAAAAACCCCTTGGTGTGAGGGCACCTGATCAAAAATCCTAGTGGATTCCTACCTTGGGTGGTAGAAGAGTAGACGTACCCAGATTTATTGGGGAACTACTATAGCTCCTTGTGTCTTCTGTGTTTGTTTTATTTTCTGTGATTGTGTTGTGTGTTGTTTTCACTATTCATTTTATTTTAGTTTTTATAAATCACTCTATACACACATACTTATATCAGTATTTTTAATTCCGCAATAAAACTAAGGGAAAAAGTTTTAATACTCTATTCACCCCCTAGAGTTAATTTAAGATCTAACCTCCACTTTCAATTGGTATTAGAGGGTAGTTGATTCTTTACAGGCTAACACCTGAATCACAAAGATCAATTAGATCTTAAATCTATTTTAGAAATTTTCTTTTGTTTTTGTTTCTAATAAAACTCATGGCACAAAACAAAGAGTATTCAAGCACAAGACCTCTTATGTGCAATCTCAGTAGGTTTGCACTATGGAAAGCAAGGATTACGTTATATATGAACTCAATTGATGAAAAAATATTTAATGTTATTTTGACAGGGCCTCCAACACCTACAACAACAACTAGTGATGAAACCACCACTACCAACAAAGCTGTTCCACCTCCTGAATGGACTGAAGCCCAGAAAAAGCAAAGGAGTGATGATGCAAAAGCCATGAACATTCTGGCTCAAACAATGTCTGATGACATTTTTCAAAGAGTGGTAGAATGCACCTCAGCAAGAGAAATATGGATTTCTCTCAACAATATGGTTGAGGGATCTGCTGATGAAAGGAAGGACAGAAGGTCCCATCTTATTTCTCAATATGAGAATTTCAAAAAGGGAGAATCTGAAACAGTAGCTGATATGTACAACAGGCTCAGCCGCATAATAAATGAGCTGAAGACCTTGGATAAAGTGATCTCTATCACTGAGATCAATGACAAGATCTTAATGTGCTTCCCCAACATATGGGATTCTAGGATCTGGCCAATCAAGGAAGCCAGAAGACTCAATGAGATTACTACTAAAACATTGTTGGGCAAGCTCAAATCCTATGAGCAACTCATCAAATCCAGGGAAGCTGAACAATCAACTTCATCTCCAGCAATAAAGAGAGAAAAGAACATAGCTTTCAAAGCAGCTGAAGAAGAAGAAAAAGCTCCAAGAGATGAGGGGTTCATGAACCTTCTAGCCAATAGGTTCTACAAGATGGCCAAGAAGGATTTCAGAAAGAAGGACTCTAGATCAAGGGAAAAGCCAAGGTATGACAAGTCAAATTCTAAAGATATTGTTTGTTATGGCTGCAGGAAACCTGGACATATTCTACCAGATTGTCCAGAAAATCAGAAGAAGGAGGAGAGAATTGAAAAAGAGGAAAGAAGACACTCCAGCAAGTCTTCCTCCCCAAAAAGAAGGGAAGAGGATTTGTAGCAGAAACCTGGAGTGAAACAGAATCAGAACAGTCATCCAGTTCTTCAAATGATGAAGAAGAATCAAAAGAAAATGACCAATGCTTGATGGTCATTTATGACTCAGGCAGTGAGTCAGGAAATGCATCATCATCCAGTGATGATGAAGATAATGAAGAAGAGAAGAACTTCTGCATGTTGGCAATCAATGCCTCAACCAACAATTCTGATGAAGAAGAATCAGAATCAGAAGCAGAAGATGATGTTGATCAGGTAATATCTAACTTTGATTTCAATTCAGTTGGATTCAAAGATGAATTCAAGGTTCCTTGCTTAGAGTTAATAAAATCTGAGAAAGAAATAATCTCACTCAGACATAAGCTAGCTGAAATGAATAATTTAAGTGAAGAGAATGCCAATCTTAAGAAAGATTTGGCTGCCTCTAGAGAACAAATTATTCTCCTTGAGAATAAACTTTCTGAGGCCAAGAAATTTGAAGAATCCCTAATTGGGAGAAGCATCAAACTGATACACATTATAAGCACAGTAAATGCTAGACTTAATAGCAAACTAGGCTTGGGTGCTTCATCAAGTGAGCCACATCTGATTAAGAAAAACATACTATCTACACCTATAAAATTCATCTCTGCTAAGAGCAAAGAGGTTGTAGGAGTAAATAAAAATATTTCAAGTAAGACTGTCGAGAATAGCAGAATTCGGTAGAATTCGTCGAACGGAGCTCGACGAAATGTATCCACTTCGTCGAACGGAGCTCGACGAACTCTGAAGACAGATTTTCAATATAGTCTTTATATGAACGGCGCTCGATGAAATCTCAGTCATTCGTCGAATGGCGCTCGACGAACTCAGCCCAATTCGTCGAACAGAAACTATACAGAGAATTTGAACAATTCTTATTCTTCACATTCTAAGAATCCTTTCACTGAATGGATAATACCTCCAAGGAGATATCATCCACAAGGTTACAAGGACCAACCTGAAATGTCTTTTATTTCAGATTTGTGTGGAAATACAAAAAGACCCAAGGTAGTCTGGGTCAGGAACAAATAGATTGTTTTTCTGTTTTTGCAGGTACACATCTGTCCAAGAATAAATGAAAAATGGTATTTGGATAGTGGCTGTTCAAAGCATATGACAGGAAACAAGGCCAATATATTTAACTATAAGGCAATGCTTAAAACTATTGAAAATATTTTTAACTCCAACTGTAATCAACAAAAAGTTATAGGATTCAATTGAATTTTCTATCTTACAAACAAAGTCAGATAACTTCATGATCCTACAGAATTTCTCAGGATCATCAAGATTTGAGTATTTTACTCTAGTTGCATTGATCAGAAATGATCATAGCACTGAGTTTTTGAATCTCTTCTGATAAGAAAATTCTGTAAGAAGGAAGGTATCAGGCAATGTATTTTTGAGAAGATAAAAATTCCTTAGAATCCATTAACAGTTATAGCAATTCAAATCTATACAAAATTTCTATCATAAAATAAGAATTCCTTAGAATCCATTAAATGATGTAGCAATTCATCGTATTAATAGAATCCTATTGAAACAAAATCTAGGAAAATTAAAAGAAGAAGAGAAATTTAAAGAAGAAGAAATTTAGTAATTTATGATTAAATGCTTTCAAAAGAACAACTTAATTTTACTATCTGTTCATTCTAGATATTTTTCATTCTAACATAGAAAATAGGGTTTTTAACAAATCCTCTCTTAAAATAGAAGATTCTATGCATTGTTGGAACTAACCTATTAAATGAGGAGAGGAACACTACCTCTACCAGAAACATTTTGCAGGTACCAGAGGTCACATTCAATTGGTATCAATTGGCTTTCAATTGGTATCAGACTATCAGAGACCTCAACTGATATTAGAGGACTTTCAATTAGTATCAAAGCAGAACATGGATACTCAATTGCACTTTCAATTGGGATCAAACTATCAGTTGCAGAAATAAAAGAAAGGGTTTACACTCTCAAGACAAAGAATGCAAATGAAATTGCAAGTTCAATATCAGAGAACCAGAACTTTCAATTGGTGTCAAAATATTTTATTTTAGCTGAATGTCTATAGAATTGCTTCTCTTTCTCGTTCCCTTTGCACTTGATCTCTATTTTATTGTGCAGGAACAATAGCAATGACAATCTTGCTTCCTTTCCTACCTCCATCAAATGTCCCTTCTTCAAGGGGCCTAGCTTCAGGCCTTCCTGATACTAGGAAGGGGGAGAAGTTTTAATGAACAAGCTCCATTTGATGCAGTGTTTTGCTCAGGGGGAGTTGTTCTATAAACTAGGCAAGGGGAGAAAGCTGAAGAACCTCCAGTCTTAGGGGGAGACACTCTGAGGGGGAGATGCTTTCAGAAAGGGCAAGATGACTGTTCAACAAGCTACACATAATGCAATTTCAAATGCAGTAATTGCTTTAGCTCAAGTTCAGATTCAAATTTCAGTTATGACAGATAACATATTCAGATTATAAGGATTCAGTTCAAATCAAATTCAGAAAGCTGAAACATAGCAGATATAGTTCAGACAAAATCAGAAATCAGAATTCAGAATTATCAGAATTCAGAATTCAGATGTTAGAATTCAGAAGAAAGAAAAGGTTCTTTTTATTAGTTTTATTTTCAATGTAATTTCAAAACTCAGAGTATCACATTTTATATCTGATGAAATATTTAAAATCTGTCAGATATATATATATGCTCTGTTGTTTTTGCTGTTTTCTTGTTTGTTTACTTTCAAGTTTTGTCAAATAGTGTCCTAACCCAAATAGGGGGAGATTGCTAGAACAACCCTATTTTTGATTTGGGCTAGGATCACTATCTGCTGATTAGGATCAAAGTTGACTGCAATGTATAGTTTATGGCTCAAGAGTTTAGGCTGTTAGAACTAGAGAATTCATTCAGTTTCTGCGTTCGACGAACTCCACACTACGTTCGACGAACTGCGCTCTACGTTTGACGAATGGCTTGCTCTCTGCGTTCGACGAACGGCTTGCTCTCTGCGTTTGACGAACGGCCTGCTCTCTGCGCTCAACGAACGGCCTGCTTTTTGTGTTCGATGAAGGGCTTACACTCTGCGTTCGACGAACTTCTCTCTGCGTTCGACGAACGGCATGCTCTCTGTGTTCGATGAACGGATTGCGTTCTGCGTTCGACGAACGGCTTGCGTTCTGCGTTCGATGAACGGCGTGCTCTCTGCATTCGACGAATGGCTTGCTTCAAGCTCGTCTCAGCGATCGACGATCCCGTCTCAGCGGTCAACGAACAGATTATTTCAGCGGTCGACGAATAGACCCAGGCTCATCGGTCGATGAAATTTGCTCAGCTCAGCGGTCGACAAAATTTGCTCAGCTCAGTGGTTGACGATTTTGCTCAAGCTCAGCGGTCGACGAATTTATCCAGGCTCAGCGGTCGACGAATCCTTCCGTTCGACGAACTCCATTCTGCGTTCGACGAATACCTTCAGATCGATGAAAGTTCTCCACAGCTCAACAAAATTAATTCTTCCAGCAAGATTCATTTGAGGTCGACGAACTAAATTTTGTGTTCGACGAAATTTATTGAGATCGACGAATTTTACTCAGATCGAAGAATTCTTATTTAAGTTCAGAAAATTCAGAAGAATTATATTTATTTCATTCTCTGAACTCAGATCGACTTCAGCAACGACTCTTTCTATCAGATAAGTAAGATAATATATTTCCTTCATTATTTCAAGATTATAGCCGTTGACATTCCTCGGAAAAGGACATTTCATGGAAAAGGAAAGAGATATACGGCGCAGCAGATTTACAGTTCCCAGAAAGATTGTTTACAGATTATTTTATTCCTTAATTCAAGGGATTTGATTTTCAAATCTTATCAAAAGAAAAGGAAAGAAGATATACAACATTATCTCCCAGTTTTCACGACAAGTATCAATACAGAACATATTTTCAAAAAGCTGTACAGAAAAAGGAAAAAGGAAGGGAAGAAATACAGGAAGAACAAGAAAAAAATACACACAGATCTTCATCTTCCTCAACAGTAGCACATATTTTTCTGAGAACATCTTCAACAATACTCTCTCAGTCTTTGCTACAAGTTTAGATCTTCAAAAGAGCAACAACAAATTGGAGAACTTGTTCTCTCAGTTTAATCAGCTACAGAAGATCACTTATTCAAGAAGAAGCTTCCATCCTCATACTGTCAAACAACTTCATATCAGACAGAGGGAGCATTTTTCTACATCAACATTCACTAGAGTCTTCTCTCAGCATCTTGACAGAGAAGAACATCTAAACCCCCTCTCTATCCCATCTTGTACAGGGTTAAAACACCCTTCAAAAGTTTACCTCCTTGGTGGCAAGACACCTGATCAAAAAATCTAGTTGGTTTTGAGCACCTGATCAAAAGCTCTGTGGTGTGTGGACACCTGAACAAAAACCCCTTGGTGTGAGGGCACCTGATAAAAAATCCTAGTGGATTCCTACCTTGGGTGGTGGAAGAGTAGATGTACCCAGATTTATTGGGGAACTACTATAGCTCCTTGTGTCTTCTGTGTTTGTTTTATTTTCTGTGATTGTGCTGTGTGCTATTTTCATTATTCATTTTATTTTAGTTTTTTAAATCACTCTATACACATATACTTATATCAGTATTTTTAATTCCGCAATAAAACTAAGGGAAAAAGTTTTAATGCTCTATTCACCACCCCCCCCCCCCCCCTCTAGAGTTAATTTAAGATCTAACCTCCACTTTCATAGAGATCATCCAATATCACAAGTGATTGGTGATATTTCAGCAGGTGTTCAAACAAGGCATCAACTACATCAAAATCAGATGCATACCTATTTCTTATCACAAGTTGAACCTCAATCCATAAAAGATGCAGAACAAGATCCAAACTAGAATCTTGCAATGCAACAGGAGCTCAACCAATTTTAAAGGAACAAGGTTTGGGATTTGGTTCCAAGACCAAAAGGCCACCCAGTCATTGGCACTAAATGGGTCTCTAGGAACAAGCTTGATGATCAAGGCAACATAGTCAGAAACAAAGCAAGATTGGTAGCTCAAGGATATTCACAGGAAGAAGGCATAGATTATGATCAGACCTTTGCTCCTGTTGCAAGACTTGAAGCTATAAGGATCTTTCTAGCATTTGTTGCATACAAGAAATTCAAAGTTTATCAAATGGATGTAAAGAGTGCATTTCTCAATGGAGACATTAAAGAAGAAGTCTATGTGGAACAACCACCAGGTTTCATCTCTCCAACTCACTCCTCCTATGTATTTAAGCTTAATAAAGCTCTCTATGGTCTAAAACAAGCTCCCAGAGCATGGTATGAGACGTTAGCTAATTTTCTTTTGGAAAACAAGTTCTGTAGAGGCATAGTAGATAAAACCTTATTTTTCAGAATACATAAAAATCAAACTCTACTAGTTCAAAAATATGTAGATGATATTAATTTTGGCTCTACTGATTCAAATTTAAGC
Organism: Dactylorhiza incarnata; assembly: GCA_033032865.1. Classification (NCBI taxonomy): domain Eukaryota; kingdom Viridiplantae; phylum Streptophyta; class Magnoliopsida; order Asparagales; family Orchidaceae; genus Dactylorhiza; species Dactylorhiza incarnata. Next base: position 5,576,515 of record JAWHQI010000041.1, read on the forward strand.
AAAAGATTTTCCAATCTGATGCAATCTAAATTTGAAATGAGTAGTATGGGTGAACTATCATACTTCCTTGATCTTCAAGTGAAGAAAACGCCAAATGGCATCTTCATATCACAATCCAAGTATGTTAAGGAATTAGTGAAAAGGTTTGGTATGAGTGATGCTTCCACCATGAAAACACCCATGCCCTCAATTGTTGTTGTTGATACTGATGAATCAGGGAAACCTGTTGATCAGAAAGTATATATAGAGCAATTGTTGGCTCACTACTTTATTTAACAGCAAGTAGGCCTGATATAGTGTTTGCTACATGTATTTGTGTTAGGTTTCAAGTTAACCCCAAAGAATCTCACCTAATTTTATTAAAAAGAATTTTGAGATATATAAAGGGTTGCCCTAATCTAGGACTTTGGTATCCAACAACATCTGAATTTGAAATAACTGGATTCTCAGATTCATATTATGCTGGATGTAGAGTAGACAGGAAAAGCACATCAGGAACTTGTCAGTTTCTTGGTGATAGGCTTGTGTCCTGGTTTTGTAAGAAACAAACATCTGTGTCCACATAAACAGCAGAAGCTGAATACATTGCTGCAGGTAGTTACTGCTCACAGATATTGTGGATACAAAATCAGCTCCTAGACCATGGTGTCAACTTAAATAATTCAATTATATTTTGTGATAATACTAGTGCAATATTTATAGCACAAAATCTAGTTCTCCATAGTAGGACTAAACACATAGAAATTAGGAACCACATCATCAGAGATGATGTGGATAAAAATAAAATTTGCCTACAATTCATCTCTACTGATTTGCAAAGAGCTGACATTTTCACCAAATCCTTGGATGAAAAGAAACATATCTTCTTTATAAATCAGTTGGGAATGATAGATGGAGATTCAATATGATAAAAATTAAATTTTCTATTTATCCCCTCATTTCGTAGAACGGAGAACGACGAAATGCTATCTTTCGTCGAATGGAGATCGACGATACTTAATAAGTCAGGATCGACAAAGACAAGAGCGATCGTCGAACTGAGATCGACGAAAATTATTTTTTCGTCGAACGCAGTCAGACGAAGCCCTAAGTCTTTTCGACTTCTGATTCTATTAGGTTTAGCCGAACCCTGCTCTACGAAAGTGTGCGCCCTTCTCCGATCCCTCTATAAAATCAAAGTTTTCATCTTATTTTATTCTTGCGCCTACAGAATTTACTTTTTCCCTCCAGTTCCCTTTGCACTTGATCGCTCTCTTTTGCTGGTACAAATGGCGATTTCACAAGCAGCGCTTTCATCAATGAAGTTTGACGCTGGATTCGACATTGATTTCAAATCTTTCGAGCATTCTGACCAAGTTTTCCTGGATATTCTTCACTTGTTTGAAGAACAACAACTGAAGAAGATGATGACCACCAGTATCAAACTACCAGTGGCTGAAACTAAGGAATGGGCTTATACAGTAAAGCTAGAGAATGATGCATTATCAGGAACAATAGCAGGAAATCAGGTTACTCTAACCCTAGAAATATTATCTGAAGTTTTTTGTTTTGTGAATGGAAATGAAGATTTGGATATATCCTCTGGTGAATTTGATGAAGCTTTAGTTAAAATGGGTCACTGATGCGTATTCGGCAAGTGCACCGGTCGCTGTCAAGTAATAAAATTGGGAATAGCTTCCCCTAATATCGTCTCTCAAGGAATGCAGGTTCTGGTGAACGAAACGTGTGGTGAATCGATTGTTATACGAGCAAACAAAGGAAAAACAAGGGCATTGATTTTGGGTTTCCTAAGTTAGTGCAGAAAAGAGATGCGGGTCAAAACTCTGCTTCGCAAGGCGGGATGGATGCAACGGCCGCGATGCCATGCTTCGGGAGGCGCGTGGACGGATGGTAACTATGACGGTTGAGGGTCGCACACACCTCTTCTCTAAACATCACCACTAGCAATTGCTAGTACTTCACACACAACGAAACTTAGAAAATCACTAGGAAAAAAGGGCTATTCTTGCCAACACATCAACATTGGACTAGAACACAAGCAATAAAACTTAAGATTAACTTAACAAGCATTCATACAACACATACGAGGTTAGAGAGGACCACAAAGAATAAGTCACCGCGTCTTGGGTTCTCGGCCGGAAGGAGAGGTTGTCGGGCTCTCTCCGGGCTCGGCCCTCAGATGGTGAGCTAACTCGAAGGAGGCTGTCACCGCTCCTACGATCTTCAGTGCTTCTTTGGTCTCTCGGCGAGGAATGCTTGAGCTAATGGTGGAGAAAGTTTCCTAGTGCTCCCGGATGGAAGGATGGAGGTGGAAATCACAGGAAATGGCCTCTATGGTGGTGGAGATGAAGGGGAAGCCTTCAGCCCTCAAGAGCAGCGGGAAGGAACTGATTTCCCGCTCTCTGAATCGCTCCAATCCGTCTCCAATCGTCCTCCTTTGACTGCCTCGATTCCTGCATTTTATACTAAACAGGCATAAAAATGGTCACGCACGGTCGAACGCACGACCGTGCGCAGACCGTGCGTTATTAACTCGTAAAATGTGGCTTGGGGAAGACGCTGCGCTGCCCGTGCGAATTGTTCACGCACGACCAATACCGCTCGTGCGTTCAAACGCACGGGTAAACTCCGAAGCTCTGAAATCAGGAAGACACAGGTCGACCGTGCGTTTTACTCACGCACAGGCAAATCCGCCCGCGCGTCAAAATGCACGAGTAAACTCCGACGCTCTATTTTCAGCCTAGACACAAACGCCCGACCGCGCCCGACTGTGCGTCAAGGAAACGCATGACCGTGCGATATGCACAGACATTACTTCTGGGGAAAACGGGATGATCCGGTCACCTGCATACAAGATACAATGGCTGGGAATACACGTCCAGCATCAGAAAAACATAGAAGAAGAGAAGGGGAGCACCATGTGCTTACCCCCAACAACAAGGAGCGCAATTGCACACCGGAATGGGCTAAAAAGTGCACCTAGCATGGAATTGTACATATGAATGAAAACGTGCCTAATATGTGGTGCATAGACTAGAATACCAGCCCAAATGAGTCCAAAAATGTATATATAAATGGGACTCATCACACCCCCAGACTTAACCATTTGCACGTCTCGGGCAAACTACTCAGCTCTCCTGTCGGAACAAATGGATGTTAGCATGAGTTTGAGCGGTAGAGAACAATGCGAAGTCGCATGCACACGTGCATAGAAATGCATTAGAACAGAATTAAACTCAAGATTATATCTAATTATTTCTAAAGCAGTGGTTTGGAATTTACTTTACTTGGATGGTGAATCCCGGTGAATCTTTCGGTCGCGCAAAAAGGGAAAATAGCGTGACTAATGAGTAGAGTATTACTTGAATCGAACCTAGGGACAAACTCCTAAGAAATCCATCAAAGTCGGTGCCCATAGGCTTGCACGTTCGCACTCTCTCTACTACATGAGACGACTCGTAACTAAAATCAATAGGACTTATAGGCAATCATTGGCTTAGGTTGAGTATAGGCTAGGTAAGTAGAAGAACGATGGGAATCGCACTCAACACAACCTGAGCACTCAAGAGAATAACAATCACCAATACACAATTTTCAGTAATTACACGACACCCCCAGACTTCAACTGAACACTAGGTGCGTGCTAAGCCAAAAATAAATTGAATTTGCCGAGAGAGTATCATTTTTGCACCACTTTTTCTTCTTTTCTTTTCTCTCATCGACAAAATGACGTTTGTACGCACAATAAAACAACTCCCTTAGCTAATTTGAAGCTGCCATACATAACAAAAATGACACCAAATGTGATCGAGAAAGAAATTTCTTTCAGCTGAAAGGTTGGTGCGAAAATAGGTTCGGCCGTATGGCTTTGGTTAAATTTTTAGTGGAGCTAAACAAGGAGGAAGGGTAGGCTCAAGTGGGCTTGCAATGGTGATTACGTAGGTGAGGATTTCAAAAGTGCAAGCGGATCAAGAAATGACCTATATCATATTTCATGACGAGTACATCAACACAATCGTGTCGAGAGTCGCCTAGTGCAAGTTCTAGCCACCGAGAAAGGTTGTCCTTCCTTCCGACCCTAGTAATAAGCTACTACTAGTCTAGCTATACTCGACCTTATGCTACCGTTGGATTCACCGAATTCACCACTAAAGTAAAATGAATTGCAGCTACTACAATAGAAATAATTAAATTATAACTCTGAATTTAATTCTACTCTAATTGAATTTCTAGGCGTGACGGGAGCACTTGACTAGAGCACTACTCAAGTCAACATTTTTCTCTACTCCTCACTCAAATGCTAACAATTCAATTCTTACGAGCTGGAAAACCTCGCAGCGATACCCAATAAGCACGCGTGGTCAAGTGCGCGTGAACTAGGTGCAAGTGTATGCAATGTGCGCGACATAATACAAATCCTAACTCAGCACATTCTAACATGTCATGCAACGTGTGTGCATGTGCACAGCTCGCTCTCTCTCCCCCAGACTTGATTAAAACCATCTAAATTAAACAATTCAGCAATAAATAAGAGAGGGGTAGAGTTGACCTATGCTCATAAAAGAGCATGCCAGAAGTGCGGTAATCCCATTTTGAAAATATTTCTCCTTCATCATCGTCCAACACGCAAGAGCATAGCTTCACCAACAAGGTTAGCAGAACTGAAATAACAGTACACAAAAAGATTAAAAAGAAAGACGGAACCAGATGGTTCCCCATGGGTTGTCTCCCAAGAAGCCCTTTTGTTTAACGTCCTTTAAGGTGGACCAAATACATGTATTAAACATTGTTCACAGTCATAGACATTGTTCCAAAAATAAACAAAACAAAACAACACAGCAAAAAAGCATGATTTAACATAAAGACAAGATATCCAGAATCACACCCTAGGGGCGATGCCCTAGCCGAATAATGTCAGAACACACAATCTCATACGCACGGCGGTCATGCGATACCAATGCGCACGGCGGTCGTGCGATACCAATGCGGGTTAACTAATAGGTGAATGAGTCCTCACTCATCCTCAAACGCACGGCGGTCGCGCGATACCAATGCGCACGGCCGACCTGATCGTGCGTCTGTAAATTTCAGCAAAATTTCTCCAATTCTTTTTGCGAGTCGGCGGAATCAGAAACTGAATTTCGCACGCAACAATCATGGACGGAGGGAACAGTTAAGAGCACACCGACAATAATTGCCTAACTACTAACTCCACAGGGCACGCGGAGCACGTAAAACTAACACAAACAAGAGACAACAATTGCTAAAAGCAAACAGTGGTTAAAACTACAGATGATAAAGTCTAAATTAGCTACTCCTATACCTAGATAACTGTTGGTCTACATGTCCCCCCAACGGGACTTATTCAAGCACTTGAAATGCAGGTTAACTAATAGGTGAATGAAAGTGAAAATGGTCAGGTAATTGTTCATGCTCATGCTTCGGCAGTATGTACCGGAGTGGGGACAAAACAGTTGCCCAAATACCGGTGAGAAAATAATGTCTGACATGGATGTCAGGCAAGGGCACAGTATATATTGCGAAGCTCACCGTATCTAGCTCCACCTGCACTGGATTCCCTTCAATGCCAGGCCTTGTTACAGGCTCATATACCCACGGAACTGGCTCCGCAATGTGGTCCTGCAGAGGAGAAGATACAGGAGCAGGGTCAGGAAATAAAATAGATGAAAAACTAAGAGAAATCTCATCTGAGGGGATAATCCCGGCTTCATCCCCCATGTGGTGCGGCAATGATAAACTGATGAGATCATCAACGACTTCATTAGACTCAACAGCGCACGCAATGGCCTCCTCTATAACTTGGACTTCCTCGCACTTGACCGAAATGGTTGCTTCAGCACAATCGAGACTGTCCTCCTCCATGAGAGTGGGCACGACACAGCGCAGGTCTGTAGCATCCTGCAAGTTCACCTCAATGATAACATCAGAAAAAGATGTAGATTCGTGTGTAGTGGGAGAAGACGTGCTTCTTAAGAGTTCGGGCTCACTCTCCACACAAGGGCACAAATCCACGCAAAGTGGTGCATGAAACGAAGAGGTATGGGGGGTCACATCAGAAATAGGGTCATGAGGGACACTGATGCACGTGTCGATTCCAGAGCCTTCAAAAAGTGAAGGTGGAAGTGACACGTAACCAGAGGAAGGAGCTGTGTTCGCCGAATTCGAGGATGGGACGATCCGGATATCCGGCTCATCATCATCCTCCAGTTGGCGAAGGTAATCAACACAATCCTTCAAGGCATGCTCTCTACTTTTGCAAAATAAACACTGCTTCACCGGCTTCGCCGGCACCCAAGGTGCGGCAGCCGCGTAAAAGTGCGACAACGAAAGCGCAGTAGAGGAGCCAAATGATTTATGGGACCCGTACGGTTTCTGAACAACACCATACTCTTTGGGACACTTATCACTAGCGTGGGATGTGTCCCAACACCAACGACATCAGATATTCAAATGTGCCCACATGATATAGAAGAAGAAACTAGCATGAAAAAGAGTAAATTAAAAAGGAATAAAAGACTCAATCGCAAACAATCGATTCACAACAAAAATCTCATCACGCCTGCATTCCCCAGCAATGGCGCCAAAAACTTGATGCGTATTCGGCAAGTGCACAGGTCGCTGTCAAGTAATAAAATTGGGAATAGCTTCCCCGAATATCGTCTCTCAAGGAATGCAGGTTCTGGTGAACGAAAGGTGTGGTGAATCGATTGTTATACGAGCAAACAAAGGAAACAACAAGGGCATTGATTTTGGGTTTCCTAAGTTAGTGCAGAAAAGAGATGCGGGTCAAAACTCCGCTTCGCAAGGCGGGATGGATGCAACGGCCGCGATGCCGTGCTTCGGGAGGCGCGTGGACGGAATGTAACTATGGCGGTTGAGGGTCGCACACACCTCTTCTCTAAACATCACCACTAGCAATTGCTAGTGGATTCACACACAACGAAACTTAGAAAATCACTAGGAAAAAGGGCTATTCTTGCTACCTTATCAACATTGGACATGAACACAAGCAATAATCCTTAAGATTAACTTAACAAGCATTCATACAACACATAAACAAGTACAAGCATCAAAGGTTAGAGAGGACCACAAATAAGAAGTCACCGCGTCTTGGGTTCTCGGCCGAAAGGAGAGGTTGTCGGGCTCTCTCCGGGCTCGGCCCTCAGATGGTGAGCTAACTCGAAGGAGGCTGTCACCGCTCCTACGATCTTCAGTGCTTCTCTGGTCTCTCAGCGAGGAATGCTTGAGCTAATGGTGGAGAAAGCTTCCTAGTGCTCCCGGATGGAAGGATGGAGGTGGAAATCACCGAAAATGGCCTCTATGGTGGTGGAGATGAAGGGGAAGCCTTCAGCCCTCAAGAGCAGCGGGAAGGAACTAATTTCCCGCTCTCTGAATTGCTCTAATCCGTCTCCAATAGTCCTCCTTTGACTGCCTCGATTCCTGCATTTTATACTAAACAGGCAGAAAAATGGTCACGCACGGTCGAACGCACGACCGTGCGCAGACCGTGCGTTATTAACTCGTAAAATGTGGCTTGGGGAAGACGCTGCGCCGCCCGTGCGAATTGCTCACGCACGACCAATACCGCCCGTGCGTTCAAACGCACGGGTAAACTCCAAAGCTCTGAAATCAGGAAGACACAGGTCGACCGTGCGTTTTACTCACGCACGGGCGAATCCGCCCGTGTGTCAAAACGCACGAGTAAACTCCGACGCTCCATTTTCATCCCAGACACAAACGCACGACCGCGCCCGACCGTGCGTCAAGGAAACGTACGATCGTGCGATATGCACAGACATTATTTCTAGGGAAAACGGGACGATCCGGTCACCTGCATACAAGATACAATGGCTGGGAATACACGTCCAACATCAGAAAAACATAGAAGAAGAGAAGGGGAGCACTATGTGCTTACCCCCAACAACAAGGAGCGCAATTGCACACCGGAATGGGCTAAAAAGTGCACCTAGCATGGAATAGTACATATGAATGAAAACGTGCCTAAAATGTGGTGCATAGACTAGAATACCAGCCCAAATGAGTCCAAAAATGTATATATAAATGGGACTCATCAGTCACTCCTCTGGAAACCCCAATCCTTCTGAAGAGGAATCTGTCTATTGAATACAAGTTCTTAGCAGATGTAGTTTAAAAGGTCTTGTTGAGTAAGACCTCTGCTCATGATTACATCACCAGGCACCAATTCCTTGTGATGGTGGCCTTAGTTGAAAGGAAACAAATCAACTGGGGATTGATTCTATTTGAATCAATTAGGAATAAAGTGAGCAAGGCCAGTGTTGGCTATGGCAGAGTCTTGGTGATTTTCCTTCAGGAAAGGCATCCAGATCTTCTGGTCTCTCCAAAGATCTTTATTAATGCCAGCAAAAGGCTGACATCAGCCTTGTTTGGTAGATGGGAAAGGGTAATTCCCAAGAAGAATTCTAGGGCAGATGCCCCCAGGCAAGCTTCTGAAAATACCAGGACTGACTCAGTCACTCCCCTAACCCTTCCAGAAGCTCCTCTAGTTGATTCTTCTCCTCCTCTCCCACCTCCACAAATCATTCCCTCTGAAGTCATCCCACCTCCAAACTCTCCCATAAACTTCCCTTCCTTATTGCCATCTTCTCCCCTCATTCAGACAACTCAATCTGATGAGCCCTCATCTTCTTTCATTCCAAATGCTACCATTACTCATCTTGATGAAATCCCCTCTCCAAACAACTCTCCACCCCCTTCTCCAACTCCAGCTGACACACTGTCCCCCATTCAAATTGATTCTCAATCACCAACCCTACCTCAATCACCCATTATCCATCAAGATATCTCTCCACCTCAGTCCCCCATCCATGTTGAAGCTCAGTCATCTATCCCTCACTCTCTTGTTCATCAAACTCAATCATCTTTTCACCCACAACCACCTATCAACCCTCATTTCCCTATCCACTCTCATCCACCCATAGCTCAAGCTACCAATATTGCTTTCCCATACCCCATCTCATCCTCTTCTAACTCCAATCCATATCTTATATATGTTGATTTTAAATCTGTTGCTAATCAGATCTATAATCACATTGCCCCAAGGCTAAATGATCTATTGGATGCAAAACTTGCTCCAGTTCTTCAAGCATTGCTGATCTCTCTGCCAATCTAGCTTTCTTCCCTTCACCCTCCTTATCTGTCCCTTCTTCAAGTGGCCTAGCTTCAGGATTTCCTGAAACTAGGCATGGGGAGATGCCTGATGAAGAAGCTCCAGATCTCACAGTCTTCAGTGCAGATTCAGTTCAAGCAGATGCAGTTGTTGAAATTTGTGATATAGTAATGATAGATACAACTATTCCAGCAGTAGAAGAAATAAATAATATCTCTATTAATCCCTCTATAGATATTACTTATTTGCTTTCCCAGTTTAATACAGTTTTTAGAGTTTTGCCAAAATATCAAGGCTATTCAAAAGCAATTGTCCCTTATACTGCTCCTGTAAATAAAGATACCTTGAAAGAAATTCTGAAAAGCTTTGAAGCTCCTGCTCAAGCTCCAGTTCAAAATTCTGTTCAGTCAGTTGAATCCCTGACAGTAGCAGAAGAAGTTGTTGTGGTGAATTCACCTCCAACATTTGTATATGATGATTCTCCAATCCCAGACTTTGATGAAATGGATGCTGAACAAGATGTTGATGCTGATCAAGTTGCTGATGCTAAGAAAGCTGCTGATAAAGCTCTAAAAGCTATTGATGATTTATATGACTTACCTCAATCTTCTTATTCTTATGATGATGACAATGGTTCTGATGATTCTGATGACAGATCATCTAAGAAGAGAAAAGCTAATCTCAAGTCAAAGGCTGCTCCTAAGCCTCCCAATCCAAACAATGACATTCCCTATTATATTCTGCATAACATCACTCTCACCAAGAACTCTCCAACTTGGATGAGAATCTCAAGAAATGAAGCAAACAGAAGAAAGAAGATGAAGAAGACTGGATACTACTCTGACAAACCTGTCAAGTATAACCATCCTCCTCCTACTCCTCCAGCAGTAGGTGCAGCTGGATCAGCTAAGTTCTCTTCTTGCTCTCCAAGATACTCCTCCCAGCAGTCCAAGAGACCAGCTAGTTCAAGTGGTTCTCAAAGGTATAGGTCTTCAAGACCTCCCTCAGGCTCCTCAAGATTGGTATCTACAGAATATAAACTTCATATCTCTGATGGCACATCTCACAAAAATAAAAACTCTCAAAATCTTTCTTATGCTCAAGACAATATCTCTGAGTACAGCCCTTCTCTTCCTAATCCTGAAGAAGAAAGGATAGCACAAATGGCAAGATTCCAATAATCTGTTGCAATAGCCAAGAAAAATAAAGCTAAAGCTGAAGGCAAAGATTTCTCTCAATATACAACTATGTCAGATTACAGAAAGAAAGAATTTGAAAAAGACAAATCCAAAAATGTATTCAATGCTGAAGAATACTTAGAGAAGCACCCAGAAGCAGTGGTTCCTCATGCTAAATCTCAAACCATTCTGGGAGCTCAGGATTTGTACATGAGTAAGAAAGAATCTGAAAACCCAAACAGACAAATCATCTTCAAGCCTCCATCAATAAAGAAGTAAAAGGTTTTGATCTATTTGTTTTGGTTGACATTTATATTTTATTGTAATTTTGTCAAACTCAGATCACTTCTTATTTTATCTGCTGAAATGGTCTCTCATTCTGTCAGATATATTTTATGCTCTGCTGTTTTTCTACTGTTTATTATTTGAAATTTGTCAAATAGTATCCTAACCCAAATAGGGGGAGATTGTTGGAACAACCCTATTACTGATTTGGGCTAGGATTACTATGTATTGACTAGGAACAAGTTGACCCCCATTGTATAGTCTAAGGGTCATAGTTTTAGGCTGATTAGATAGCTAGAACTTAGGATTTCTCTTAAGTTTCTGGGTTCGACGAACTCTACACTGGATAGACGAACTGCTCTCTCCGTTCGATGAACAGCCATCTCTCTGCGTTCAGCGAACGGCATGCTCCAGTCTCAGCATCTCAGCGGTCAACGATCTTCAATTTTCAGCAGCTCAGCAGGATCAGCGGTCGACGAATCCTTCAGTTCGACGATCTCTAAATTGAGATCGACGAACTCCAGCCTGAGTTCGACGAATTCTTTATCAGATGTTCAGTTCGACGAACTCTTCCTTCAGGTCGACGAAATCTTATCTAAGCTCGACGAAATTTCTCTCAGTCTATTCAGATCAACTATTCTATTTCTCTGAACTCAGATCGACTACATCAACGGATCTATTACATCAGATAAGTAAGGATAATATATTTCCTTTATTATTCAAAGATTATAGCCGTTGATATTTCTTGGAAAAGGACATATCCATGGAAAAGGAAAAAGATAAACAACGCAGCAGATTTGTGTTTTCAAAATATCTTTTCAGATATATTTATTCCTTAATATAAGGGATTTGCAATTAATGTCTGTCAGAGATTTTAAAAAGGAAAACGGGAAGAAGATATACAACAGATTATTCTTCTATAGTTCAGCACACGACAAGAAAGATACAGACATAGAGAATATCAGAGCTTCTTTCAAGAAAAATTTATTCAGAAAGAAAGAAAAAGAAAGTTCATCTTCCTCAAGCAGCATCCTATTCCCTGAGAACATCTTCAAGATCAATTTCTCAGTCTCACTACTGCAAGTTCAAATCTTCTATAGAGCAACAATAATCTGAGGAACATCTGTCTCTTAGATTCATCAGCTTATCAAGGAAGATATATTCAAGAGAAAGCTCCATCCTCAAGCTGTCAATAATTTCAATCAGACAGGGGGAGCTTTACACCATCAACATCCACTGGAGTCTTCTCTCAGAAAGTTGACAGAGTAGAACATTCAAACCTCTTTTATTCCATCTTGTACAGGGTTAAAACTCCCTTCAAAAGTTTACCTCCTGGTGGCAAGACACCTGATCTAAAAATCATGTTGGTTTTGAGCACCTGATCAAAAGCTCTGTGGTGTGTGGACACCTGATCAAAAAACCCTTGGTGATAGGGCACCTGATCAAAAACCTAGTGGATCCTACCAAGTGTGGTAGAAGAGTAGACGTACCTAGGTTTATTGGGGAACTACTATAAAAATCCTTGTGTCTCAATGCTTGTGAATTTCTGTGTTGTTGTGCTGATTTCTTTATTCAGTTTTTATAAATCACTCAACATACACATATATATATCACTAATTTAATTCTGCTATAAAATTAAGGGAAAAGTTTTTAATACTCTATTCACACCCCCCCCCCCCCCTCTAGAGTAACATTAAGATCTAACCTCCACTTTCATAGTGTCTACGTATAGGCTGGAATTGCATGCTTCCTTCCCTGGTGTTCATGATGTGTTCCTTGTGAGCCAGTTGCGAAAATGTGTGCTTAATGACCGGCATGTCCTAGACTTTGTACCCCAGTTGTAGCCCAATCTGTCATTTGTTGAGGAGCCTGTTTGTATTTTAGAATCGCAAGATCGGTTTTGCGCAGGAAGATGATTCCTATGGTTAAAGTTCTCTGGAGAAATCAAGATGTCAGGAGCGCAACCTGGGAGCTGGAATCTATGATGAGGGAATCTTATCCTCATATGTTCGTCTGATCCTCTTTGGTTAGTGTTCCTCCCTAGTTAATTCAAATTTATTCCTTTTTGCCTAGTTTCATTTTGTGATGCAAAGTTTCGTGGTGAAACTTTCTATTAGGAGGGGTGAATATAACGCCCCTATTTTTCCAGCATTTATTTAATCCTCTTGGTGACGTCATAATGACGTAAGGGCGTTTGTTAGCGCGGAGTTGGCGGCGCGGCGCCGTTAATGCATTTTTCGCATCCGTTCGGTCGAGTCAGCCATGTTCTGGAATTCTTGTCGAAATTGGAAAATCGCGCGTTAGGAAATTTGATTAAATAATTTTAGACGTGTCCGTCAAAATTTCGTTGTTATCCGAGCAATATTTGAGTCTCGGTGTTTTTTCGAAGATTTGTGGATTTATTGTTTGTCGTAAGCCTTGGAAAATTTTAACTCGAGAACGGCTAGTCGGAGTTTGGTTTTGACTTCGTCGTTGAGTTCGTAGCGTCGGCTTATGCCTTTGGCGCATTTTTTGTTCGAATCGGTGTGCTTTTAGTCATTCGTAATATCTATTATTACGATAGATATACATATATATAATAATATATTTAGAGAAATCCTATTCCATTAAACCAATCCAGCTCATAAATTTTATAAAGTAATAATATACCTTCTTGAAATCTGATCCCACTACTTTGGTTAGATTTAAGTGGCCAGTTGATTTCATCTTCTTCCAAGCCTAGTCTTTTTCTTTTCCAAGAAGAAAATCAGAGTATCGTAGAGGAGGAGAGCTTTTCTCCGTGAGCCTTCCGGCCACCGTCTCGAGAGCCCCGGTGCTCATCTTCTTCGTCGGAGCTTAGATTTGGAAAGCTCTTGGAGAGCTCTTCGCGTTCGTGTGCTTCTTGCCGCACCTCCATTTGGAATTGGGAGGAATTAAGGCAAGTGGTGGTTTGCTTCCCCTTTGATCTCTCTTGATCTTCTTAAATTCCTGTTTCTTTGATTTTTTTTTCTTCATTTTTGTTAGCCAATTATCCCCCCCCCCTAAATTTTACCTTAAGATAATTATACTTTGGTGCCTAAAAACCTAAGTTTGAAGTAACTTTCTTAAATTCTTTTTGCTGACCTGTTGCCAAAAACATATGTCTTTGTCCTATAGCTAAAAGCCCTTGTCTAAACTCTATCAAAATTTCTTGTTTTACACTTATGTCCTCTTTTCCAACCTTAGTGTGGAGTTTATTTCTCCTGAAATAGTTTGGATCTTTGTTCTGGAGTTTAAGTTTAAGTTCTGGTGGAGTTACGTTCAGGTAGTTTTGATTTGAGTTCTGGTTGAGCTACCGTCTGGCGCTAATGCTACCGCTGGCGCTAGCATACCTTTGATATAATCTCATCAATATTGTTGGAACATGGTCTTCCGCATCTCCTATGTTTGAGAATAACAAATCTTATGTGTATTTGATCTTGTGTGTTTAAGTGTGCAGGTTAACATAGTCCATATGACTCAAGGAGTACTCATGATGACTGCCCCCAAAATTGAGACCAAAATTCGAATAGGCTCACTAGCGCCAGCGGTAGCACCTAGCGCCGGGCGCTAGCGATGAATAGCGCAATTCCAGGAGCTGATTATAGAAGGTGCTAACGCCTGGCGGTAGCAGATAACGCCAGCGGTAGCGCTGAACACAGAAGGAATAAAAGCAAGGTTGCCGCGGATTGAAGATCCTGCCACGCAAAAAGTTACTTAATCAGGGATAGCGCCGGCGGTAGCTACTATTGATGGAGGTAGCGTGGCGCACAAAATGCATAGAGCAAAATGTTACCGCGGATGGGAGATCCTGCCGCGCAAAGTCTTTCCTAATCCGGGCTAGCGCCGGCGGTAGCGCTAGCGCCAGCGGTAGCGCTGAGGCTATAAAATGGACACTTTGGCTCCGTGTTTTTCATCCTCCAGAGATCCCAAATTCCAGATCCTCGTGCCACAACATAGAGAGGAGAGTTCGGAGAGATACTCCCATAAATCCATAGAGCCATAAGGAGATCCGTGGAGATGATTTCAACACGCGTCATCATCGTGACGAAAGATCGCATCGACTACGATCATACTCTACGTCTTCATCTACTTCTCCAAGAGATCCACATAGAGGGAGTTTTTATATTATTGTCTTTTCATTTCATTTCTTTTCTTGTAAACGGTTAGTGAAATCGCCTCGTGTTGGCGACTAGGTCTGGGGTAGGACTTGGGGCTGAAATTCGCCTCGTGTTGGCGACTAGATCTAGGCTAGGTCTAGGGGGTGCTCGAAGCCACATCCGGGGAAGGATTGGCTAGAGCGGCTTGAGGCCGAATCCGGGAAGGAGAAGGCTAGGGCCACCGATTCGTGGGGAAGCGAGTCGGGATAGAAAACGAAAAGAGATTTTATTATTCGCCCCCGATCTCTAGCGTCATTGAGATCAAGTTTTGTAAAACTTATTTATCATTAATAAAGCTTGTCTCTCTTTTTGTTTTACTTAACTTCTCATTGTATTAATCTTGCAATATTTCAAAGTTTTCCAAATATAATCTTAAGTTTTTGAAAACCCTTATTCACCCCCCCCCCCCCCCCTCTAAGGGCGCCGACCGATCCAACAAGTGGTATCAGAGCTAGGTTATTCCAATCGGCTTAACAACCGGGCATAATGGCGTCTCATGATCTCGCTTCTACTAGCGGGGGAAATTTTTGTGAAGAAGAAAAATCACCTACACCACTTTTATTTGAAGGGACAAATTATAAATGATGGAAAATCTTAATTGAAAAATTTATTAAAACTTTAGACATCGAAGTTTGGAATTTAGCAATAGCAAGACCTGCAAATGAATCAAATAAAAAGGAACTTCAATTAAATGCAAAAGCTAAACATTATTTATTTTGCGGTCTATCTAATGAAGTCTTCAAATTAATATATTGTTTTTCAAGTGCATATAAAGTATGGCAATTTCTTGAAGAAATGTATGATTCTCCATCTACAAGTATGGAACAATCGCAAGAATCGGAGAATATGCAAGCGTGCACAAATCTATAAGAATGCCCCTCTCATGATGAATCAATGGAACACACATCAAATGAAATAGAAGAAGAAATCTTACTTTTGGAAGAGGAGTACCAAGAAGAAGACAAAGGAACAATTTGTTCAAATCCTCCCTCATCCAAAAGTAATGTAAGGAAATCAAATTCCATCTTTTGTACTTCTATCTCTTCATTACAATTACTACAAAATACAAAGCACACAATTAAGAAACTAAAAAAGGCTAATAAACTTTTACGCTTAGAAAATAAAAGTTTAAAGGCAAAGTTTAATGAAGACTCAAATTATAAAGACTCCTTTGTTGAAAACATAACACCTTGTAAAGATCTTAATAAGTTAAATGAAAAATGCAAGGAACTTGAAAAGGAACTTATTTTTATAAAAGAACAAAACAAAAGATTATGTGTAGAAAATTC
Organism: Dactylorhiza incarnata; assembly: GCA_033032865.1. NCBI lineage: Eukaryota > Viridiplantae > Streptophyta > Magnoliopsida > Asparagales > Orchidaceae > Dactylorhiza > Dactylorhiza incarnata. The sequence continues at coordinate 5,592,593 of JAWHQI010000041.1, forward strand.
CTTTTTGAAAAATGATTGTGCTAAGTGTAAAGATTATAAAACTGAAATCAAAGAGATGGATGAAACATTTGATGGATATAGGAATAGATATCAAAATCACATTGATTCAATTGTCACCACTCTTAAGAATAGCACAATCGCATATAATAAAGCAAGACATAATTTTAAACTCAAAAATGATGAATTAAAATCAAAAATCAATTTGCTTATGGAAATTATGAATAAAAATTCAAAACACATAAGTTCACAATATCAAGCAATATCCAAAAGCAAGTTGAATACGAATATGAATAACTTGACTAAGCCTAATAATGGGAATAGGAAACACAAAGTTATTGTAGATCAAAATCATCATTACTTACAAAATCATGTTTCTCCCAACATAAAACTAAACGTTCACAAATTTCCTATAAACAATGGTTTACATAATCATCATGGAAATTTGACAAATAAAAACAATATTAAACCTATGTTTGAATGGAGACCCAAAGCTAAAAATGACACACTAACTCCACTCATAAGGGCCCATTCATCTCTATCTCCCCAAAGGCAAACATGATGTATTTGGGTACCCAAATGAACCGTCACTGCCGGTCCTCTTTGGATACCTAAATCTCTCATTCATTAGTATCCCATCATTTGCATGAAGTGGAAACCAACTAAAATAAAATATCATTTTTCTACTTCATGATTTGCTTAAACTTCTTTTTGTTTTCTTTTGAACCATCATGATATGATCACTTTATATATCTTGTGACATGACTTTCATAAATTAAACCATAATTCATAAATGAATCAAATTGAGTAAAATTGATTAAAAGTCATATCATTTTTTTTGTGATCTACTTATCCTTTTTATTGTTTTTTACCCTCTAAATCCATTATCGTTTAAATGTCTTGAATAGTGAATTTATTATGGATTTAAATGGTTTATTAAAGGGCTTACGTTAAAAATTAAAAATGCGCAACTGTTGATTATTATCTATCTTGTTTATTGAATATGATAGCCCTTATAATGTAGAATATTATCAAGAAAAATCGAAAACAAAAATATTTTTCACAAAATGCATAATTAATCCAATGTATAACATTGCATTCAAATTCATCATCTAGCATCACTTTTTGATTATGCTAGGTATAACAGTTATGATTTTATGATGTTATGTGATTTGAAATCATAATAGAAAACTAAAATTCCATCAAACACATAGTTTATGGATTAATCATTAGACCATATATCATTTGGCTTATTCAAATATGATATCTTGTGCTTACATTTCCTATCAGTTTCAATTTACATTATATTGATAAATATGAGTCTTAGAAAAATGAAAATATAAGAAAATATACATCATGCGTTGACAAGTCGTACACTAAATCGCTAATGTTTCATGCAATTTGCACTATCTAAACATCTCCTAAAAATCTGATATTTCAGCATGGAACTACTATTGGGACACTTAATCAAGAACAATAATTAAAATTCTCAAAATCACAAAAAATCGTTTACTCTCTCCCGCCCTAGCGCTAGCGTCCATGTTCATTTTTCTGTGATTTTAAAATTTTGAAAAATTTCTAAAAATATTTTAATCTATATTTTCTACTTAGTTTTGCACTTCTGTTTTTCTTTATTTTTTTTTTAAAATCAAATATAAAACTACAAAAACCAAATTACAAAAAATATGCTTTTTTCCTGTTTTTGTTTTTTATTTAAAAGTCTATTTTTATGCAAAAATCAAATACAAAAATACAAAAGCAAAAATTACAAAAATATGCTTGTATCAAAATACAAAAATATAAAACACTAAAAAACTATCAAAAAAACTGTATGGACTTTCATGTGATAATCAAGCATGATTTAGTCTATTATTTAGAACTTCTATAATGTTGCAATTTATCTTTTCAAACTACTTTGAACATTGTTTTCATCATGCTTGGATACATCTATTAATATGTGCATCAATTATATTGTAAAAGTTGTGTAGAACTATGCGTAGCATGCCTCTAAGTATGAGTAAATGTTTTATGTTTGATAATGATCTTTATTCACTCACTTATTTTGGCATTGTCTACATTTGTATTTAATCTAAGAATGCTTCTCTATGTTTTGTATTTGTACAATGAATTAAAATTGCACAAGTATCTTATCTACACTCCTTATTTTGCACTCTTAAAAAATTAAGAAAAGTGGTTATGTTTTTCATAAATTCTATTGATTTGCAAAACAAGTGTATTCGGAGAACTTTGTACAAAACAAAATCAAAAAATAAATGACAAAGATAACCCCACCAAGCACTACTTGAACCTCCTGATAAGTCTTAATAAGCATTGTGAGGTTGAGCACCTTGGAAAGAATAGTAAAGTGTCTTGTGCAAATCAAATCTTTCTTTCAAAAATAAGAAAAACCACTTACTCTTAAGTACACCGGATCACTAGTCTCAAAATTCAAAATAAAATATGTGATCCCCCAAGCACTACTTTGCACCCTGATAAGTCTTAATGAGCATTGTGTGTGCAGAGCACCTTGGTAGTTGTACTTTTTTTTGTGCATTAAAGTGTGTGGAAGTAATCTTATTTGTGTTTTATTGTGCTCGTACTTTACATATATCTTGTATTTTTTATTAAAACATTTGTTTACATTGCTCAAAAATACACTTATGTGCACATCATTATCTTCCATAACACTTCTTCTCATGAGTATTGGATCCTAATGCTAATTCTATATTACCTTTTTTTTATGAAATGCACTAGATAACCTAGCCTGTGTTTCTATAATGTTTGGTATGATTTGAAATTGTGAATTGAGATAACATTGGAGTAATCTCTTTGTGATAATATTATTTCATGCTTGGTTATCTTTTGTCAACCATAAAAGATTTTCATTGAAACATGATTTACATAAACATCTTCTTTTTGAAATTAAACTTATATATCTTTTTATGGATTATTCTTGATTACAATAAGATGTTTCATTTATTTCTACAAGTCTTCCGCATCATCACCATATAACTTTTACCTTGCACTTTCATGCTTATATCAAGTCTTAAATCTCAATTTTTTCTTAAAACAAGTGGTGGACTTGCTTGGTAGAATTTATATTGGTTGTTCTAACACGCATATCATTTTTATAGTAACAAACTATGATTTATTTCAATATAAACATGTATGCTAAATGCTCTTCCAACAAGTGAAACATTGCTAAAAGGATGTTGTTTCTTTCTTCCAAAATGCTTCAACTCTTATCTTTATAAAGTTAGTTTTGAAACTCAAAAATATCTCCTTTTTAACTTAAACTCTTATTTAGTATTATGGTGTTTCTTTTTCGAAATCTTTCGCAATGCTCAAACTCTGATACATTCATGAATTTCAATATAGCTAAGTAAGTTTTATTACAAAAAAATTCAATTATGATTCTTCCCATTAAATTTAAAAGCTTCATGTTTCAAAAAACTATTATCCGTGACTTCATATCTCACCATAGCGGGGGCGTAGGGTTGTAGACATTAGATAAACTTATCTTTAGTCATGTCTTGTCCTTAACCGGGGAGGGTTCCAGTGGGGCCTTGCGAGGCACTGGGGGGAAAGAGTGCTAGGTTGAGTTTTGTCTAGTGTTTCCATATGGGACTAACACCCCAACCTACGGCATGTTTGCAGCTCCTCATGCCCATCCTCACTTAGTACGGGGCTAGGGTGTAGACATATTGTCTGGGTAGATTGGTTATTTGGAAATCCTTATTTTTATGCTTAAAACTTTTATATAAAGGGAAAATCATTATTTTTTTTTATGCTAAAAACTCTGATTTCCATCTATGAAAAATTTTGTAATGCTTATAACTCTGATCTATTTAAATGAAAAACAATTCTAAAACTCCTTATCATTTACTTAAAACGCTCGATCATGCCTTCTCTTCTACTTACAAATTCTTTGGTGCTTTGTTTCCCTACCCACTTTTGCTAATAACAAAAGGGAGAGAACTAACATGATAAATATAACCCGCTATGATAAACCCAACATGACAAATTCAGATGATAGCTTACATATTAGGGAGCACTCACTTAGGGGGAGCATGTATTTAGGGGGAGCAATTCTAAATGCTAAAATCAATAATTATCCTAAGTCATCACTCTCACACACACACAAGTAGAGTTTCATCATGCTTATTTATTAATGCTTTGATTTATCATTAATGGATTTGTTATTATCAAAAGGTTGGAACATGGTCTTTTGCATCTCCTAGGTTTGAGAATAACAAATCCTATGTGTATTTGATCTTGTGTGTTTAAGTGTGCAGGTTAACATAGTCCATATGACTCAAGGAGTACTCATGATGACTGCGCCCAAAATTGAGGCCAAAATTCGAACAGGCTCACTAGCGCCGGCGGTAGCACCTAGCGTCGGGCGCTAGCGATGAATAGCGCAATTCCAGGAGCTGATTATAGAAGTCGCTAACGCCTGGCGGTAGCGGATAACGCCGGCGGTAGCGCTGAACACAGAAGGAATAAAAGCAAGGTTGCCGCGGATTGAAGATCCTACCGCGCAAAAAGTTACTTAATCAGGGATAGCGCCGGAGGTAGCTACTAGCGTTGGCGGTAGCGTGGCGCACAAAAGGCATAGAGCAAAACGTTGCCGCGGATGGGAGATCCTGCCGCGCAAAATCTTTCCTAGTCCGGGCTAGCGCCGGCGGTAGCGCTAGCGCCGGCGGTAGCGCTAGCGCCGGCGGTAGCGCTGAGGCTATAAAATGGACACTTTGGCTCCGTCTTTTTCATCCTCCAGAGATCCCAAATTCCAGAGCCTCGTGCCACAGCATAGAGAGGAGAGTTCGGAGAGATACTCCCACAAATCCATAAAGCCATAAGGAGATCCGTGGAGAAGATTTCAACACGCATCATCATCGTGACGAAAGATCGCATCGACTACGATCATACTCTGCGTATTCATCTACTTCTCCAAGAGATCCACATAGAGGGAGTTTTTATATTATTATCTTTTCATTTCATTTCTTTTCTTGTAAACGGTTAGTGAAATCGCCTCATGTTGGCGACTAGGTCTGGGGTAGGACTTAGGGCTAAAATTCGCCTCGTGTTGGCGACTAGATCTAGGCTAAGTCTAGGGGGTGCTCGAGGCCACATCCAAGGAAGGATTGGCTAGAGCGGCTTGAGGCCGAATCCGGGAAGGAGAAGGCTAGGGCCACCGGTTTGTGGGGAAGCGAGTCCGGATTGAAAACGAAAAGAGCTTTTATTATTCGCCCCTGATCTCTAGCGTCATTGAGATCAAGTTTTGTAAAACTTATTTATCATTAATAAAGCTTGACACTCATTTTGTTTTACTTAACTTCTCATTGTATTAATCTTGCAATATTTCAAAGTTTTCCAAATATAATCTTAAGTTTTTGAAAACCCTTATTCACCCCCCCCCCCCCCCCCTCTAAGGGCGCTGACCGATCCAACAAATATCGCCTCGTCTATATCGTCTCGACGATATTGTCTTCCTTCTCGACGATACGGTCTTCCTTTTCGATGACAAAAAGCAAGTAAAGCTACCGCTAGCGCTACCGCTGGCGCTATCGTCTCATCGATATCGCCATGTCGGTATCGTCTCATTGACATTGTTGTATTTGTCTCGATGACATTATCTCTCTCTCGATGACATTGTTGTCTCCGTCTCGACGTTATGGTCTCCTTCCCGAAGATATCATCCTCAAGCTGATAAAGCTACCGCCCGGCGCTAGTGCTAACGCCGACGCTAGCTTCCAGTAGCCAATTTTATCTGCCTTTTGAAGACTGGGGTGTTTCACCTAATTTCAAGTCTGGCATGATGTCAGTAGGCTATTTAATTATTCTCTTATAAGACTAATGATTATTTATGATGTGTGGGGCTATTAGCGTTAGCGTAATGAACCACCATAGCAGTGCCTTATATTTGTGGATCATACACCCGGGCTTAGTGTGCTTTGGACTGATGGTTCGTGTTGGACTATGTGCCTCCGCCTCAGTGCCTTGTTTTTGCCCGGCATTATTGATGCCCTTTTTTGAGCTGATCAGTCTCATTTGTTTATTAATATTATTATTTTAATAGATATCGTCTTTCTTTGCCAAATTTATGGCTATGAGATAGATTATTTTATCGCGCCTGAAGTAAGGGTTCTCGTTGTTGTCTTTCTTGATCAGATATGCATGTTATGTATATGTTTCTTTTGTTTTAGCTGTCTCTTATGCATCCTCTTGCTGAGGCATTCTTTTCTTTTGAATGCCTCAGGCTCGGAGCAGTAGTAGTTAGAGAGCTTGGGCTGGTTACTCCAGGCCGTGGATGTTGCAGCAGGTGAGGTAGCTGCTGTGTTTTCTCTGTTAGACTTGTACTTTTTTTCTATGGGTTCATGTCAGATTGTTGACGCTCATAGTTTGTGTTAGACTACTTGCTGGCTTTTATGCAGATATTTGCTACTCATTTATATGATTGCTCTCTGGGAATGTTGTATGATAGGATGCATGTTAGATATTTAAAATATAAAAGTTGCATTCTAGTTTAGTATCATATCATCTCTTTTAATTGAATGTCATTCTATTTTAAGGTTTATAAAACTCCTTTCTTTACTTACACTAAATTTAGAAACTCGCATATCATTAGCATGCACTATTGGGTCCTCATGCTCGAGTAGGATGAAAAGAAATAAATTAAGTATTTTTTGCTGCAGATATATATATTTTCTTACTTGTGGACGAGATGATCCACTAAAATCGAGGGACACGATTTCTTAAGCTCTAAAGTTAAATAAAGTTTTCAAGCATAAAATATATGTTTTTCTACCATCAATAAAAGGAGAGTTGGTTCTGCCTGAACACCTGCAGTTGTCCCCTGCACGACATGGCATCACGACACATATTTTCTCTAACTCTGATATTATGCAAACATTGAGAAAATATGGGTTGTGATAAACATGACGAAAGATGAAATCGATGCAGCGTCGAGTACAGTCAAAAATATATGTTTTTCTATTGTCCTTTCTAATACCTTTTCAGAAGGTCTACAAAGCTAAAGACTATTCTCCAATGGCTCGTTTATTGCCAAGAATGGAATGGAGTATTCTAGAGATGCAGCAAAGACATTCTTGGAAGCTTATTCAAATCAGATGGAAGGGTCGGGAACAAAAATAGAAGGAAACATCAATTGTCCAAAGGACATTCCTTCTATGGACAGTCCAGAAGAAGAAACAAATTAAATTTCAAATCATGGAGAATAGATATGCTGAGAAGGAAAGAAAATAGCAGGACAACTATCACATATTATTCTGTCTGTCGAAATAGAGCTTCTCCTTTCTTCCTTCTTCAACCCTAAGACATAATAGAAGAAGCTCTCCTCTGCACAGGAAAAGAGAATAACAGCACTGCTGCTTCTTCTTCTACATTACATAGCAGCAAGTTAGCAAAAGAGCAGAGAGAATCAGGATTAAGCTCATAACCCTTATAATCATCACTATCATAAGAAAGGGTTCATCATATTCAGATCCTGAGATAAACAGAAGCAACTGCATCCAAAGAGACAACTTCTGAAGAATTCTTACTGAAGAATTCTATTATATTCTTTCTTCGCATTCTACTGTTCTCATCCACCAAATGTAAAAGAGTTTTAAGAATCCCTCTTCCAAAGGATTCAGTGGTTCTAAGAGTATGCTTATCAAAAGACTTAGTGGTTCTAAGAGTCTGCTTATCAAAAAACTCAGTGGTTATAAGAGTATCCTTATCAAAAGACTCAGTGGTTCTAAGAGTCACCTTATCAAAAGACTCAGTGGTTCTAAGAGTCTCCTTATCAAAAAAATCAGGCACAGTTAGTGCAATCCTACCAGGGAGGTATGAAAGGAGGGTCTAGTTCTTATTTATCTTAAAAGATCTTATTTAAGTTTTTCTTTAAAGTAATGTTATATAGATATGTATGCTGGGTGAGGAATAAAATCAAGCACTAACAGTGCATAAGAAAAATCACAGCACAGCAGACAAAAGTAAAGTAAAAAACAAACAAAACCAGATGACACAAGATGTATAGTAGTTCCCCTCAATTGGGTACATCTACTCTTCTACCCACTGGTAGGAATCCACTATGAGGTTGTTGATAAGGTGCCCTCACACCAGGTGAGCTGTTGATAAGGTGCTCTAACCAAACTGCAGGTTTTTGCTAAGGTGCCCTGTCACGTAGAGTTGACTTTTGAAGGGAGTTATAACTCTGTACAGGATAGGGTAAAGGAAGGAAAAATAAAAGCAAAAATTATATTGTTCTTCTCTGTATAAGAAGACTCTTGAAGATCCTGGTTTGAAGTTGAATGGATCTGAATGTGATGTTGAAGAAGGCTCCCCCTGTCTAATTAGAGTTGATGACAGCTTGTGGATAGAGCTTCTCCTTTTAACTGCTTCTTCCTTCTCTTGCAGTGATGATCCTGAGCAAGTAATTGTGGTTTGTGTCTCAGGATATTTTGAATCTGCAGGAAGATGTTAGTACTGAAGAATAACAAAATAAGTTTTCTCTTTTCTGTCGTGTGTGTTCTGTATTGTGTGTACTGCTCTGTTTCTTTATAATCTGAGAGCCTTTGCTCTTAATTTGAATTCTTCTCTTGGGAAGAAGGAAAGAGCTGAGGTCTCCATCAATGCTTTGACTCCTCGAGAGGATAACCTGCCATTTCTTTTCATTAAAGCAATTGCAATGGCTAACGCCATTGATTGATGTGCAACGGCTAAGAGACAGTAAAACGAATATTATAACTATTCAGAAAGGAATTCGTCGATCCCTGCTCTACATTTGTGAGGCTGGGCTCGCCATCTGATGTGCTGAGCAATTATCTCTAGAATTCGCAGACCGCTGAGATTTTTCTGACTGAATTCATTGAGCCCATTTTGCCATTTATCGAACGCTGTTCTGATGAGGATTTGTCGAGCGCTGGCTGTCTTGCGATTTGTCGAGCTCTGGCTGTCTGGCTATTTGTCGAGCGCCGTTAGTCATTCGTCGAGCGCAGAGAACTTTTATTATGCTTAAGTATTGATAAGAAAATAGGACGACGTAGGAGGCAAGCGCACCTATCGCGTGTAGTATATATGATAAACAAAATCATATCAAGGTCGTATTTAGTCCTGGGTCCCGTTGAGTATTGTTACTTCGAGCTACGACTATTGTTTTATCGGATATTAAAAATGATGAGTTTGTATTAATTTGAAAACAAAAATTATAACAATCGCGGGCTTGGTGTGCGTTTAGCAAAAACCAAGAAAAGCGATAAAAAGAAAAAGGACGCACCAAATGAAAAACTCACGCACTCTACGGGAATTTAAATGACTGAAATTAAATGACAGAAATTAAAGGAATGCAATCTCTACCCAAACGGGTAGAGGGGAAGTAAATGCGTGAGCAAGTTCTACCCAAATGGGTAGACGAGAAATAAATGCGTGACAGAAATGAAAGCTAAGCTATTACAAAAAAGGCGCAAAATTTATCCACATACACACACACCCTTGCTTGAAATGAAATCTAAGTTAAAGAAAACAAAATCTATACTCATACACACACACACAAACTCTACATGAAATAAACTAAAATTAAAAGAAAAATACAAATAAGTAAAACTACTCTCATACACACACACACTCTACTTAAATTAAAAAAAACATGACATGAAAAAGATTACAAAAAAAATAGAAAAACAAAACAAAAGAAAAAAAGAACAACATGAAGAACACTAAAAGAACAAGATGAAGAACTTGATAAACAATAAGAAAGACACTTATCTATTTTATTAAGCCAAAATATTACAACACAAAGAGATGACAAGGGGAAACAAGGAGAGAGAAAATAAAACATAAACAAAGGTGGAACACAATCCTAAAAAGGATTAGAAATTGTGAACCGCGCCAAAAACTACAACATTTAAAACGATGCTTTGAAAACACGAGAAAAACGATGTTTTGAAACAATTTTAAACGCACACCTAATATTCCGCTCTAATTTACCGTGTCAAGGAGGAAAAGAACGAAAAATTAAATAGACGAATAAATTTGAATCTAAACGAAAACCAATGTTATGGCAACGAATAAACTTAGATAAAGAAAGAAAAATTGCAAAATTGAAGTGCGAATATGAAACTAAGGTTATAAATTGAAATGCAGTGCGGAATTGAAACTAAATTAGAAATTAAAATGCATGACGGATATGAAATTGCGGGAAATAAAACTATGCTACGAAATTAAAAATGCACGAAATAGAAAACTAAATTTATTAATTGCCATAATAAAGGGGGTTACACGAAATAAAATTACAACATTTTAAACATTACAACATTTAATAAGGTTACATAACAAAACAAGAAAAAATAAAATTACAACATTAATAAAGAAATTACAAAAAGAAAAATACAAAAACTATGGTGGAGAAATATTGTGGAAGATCACCCAAAAAAGGGCAATCCAAGAGGAGCAATTAGTGAGGGGGGAGGTTCCTATTTATAGAGAATTTATGGTCTGCGGATAGAGGGTTTGGAGCTTCTAAAATGGGCTGGAATGTTGACTGAGATGAGCTGGATGGTTGACTTGGATGAGCTGGTTGGAAGCTGCTAGAATGTTGGTGTGCGGATAGAAGCTTGCAGGTCGGCTGGCGGTTTGAAGGAGCAGCTGGCGTGGGGTGCGGATAGTGGGCTGGCGGGCGCGTGACACGTGGAGGCGAGCTGGCTGGAAGCTTCTGGCGGGACAGCTGGCGGGCGCGGGCAGCAGGGGTGGGCAGCGGGCAGCGCGATAGCGGGTTCTGGCGCGGGCAGCAGGGCGCGTGGAGGCGGGGCTGCGGATAGCTGGGTTTAAATCCAGCAAAATGTGCGCTTGCCTGGATTTGAACCCAGGGCGGCTGTGGGATTAGCCAAGTCCAGAACCAATGAGCCAAGCGTCTCTATCTGAAATATATAGGGCTATATTAAATATATTATGTTAGGTTTAGAATTTATTAAAAGCAAAAAGGGAGGGAAACGGGCGCCACAGTTTAATCCAATTAAATATGACTACGCCAGGACTTGAACCCGGGGCAGCAGCTCGGCAAGCAAAGATAGAACCAATGAGCCAAGCGGCTCCTTCAACATCTATGGAGCAATAAATATACTTATTATAATTACACATATATTTTTATATATATTTTCTTAATTTAATTTACAAAATTATTTATATGATTATATTTAATATATATTCTGTTATTATTTATTATTATATATATTATTATATATTATATACTTATTATTACTACATATATACATATATGTATTTATTACATATATACATATATACTATTTATTATTACATATATACATAAATATATATATTAAAAATATATCAATATTTATTTATACTTATAATATTTACATATATTTACAAACAAGATAAAACAAGCTATTATTTCAATAATTTACATATTGCATGTACAAAAATACCTAAATTAGGCTAGAAATTATATTAAAAATATGCAATATTTTCTATTCATCAAATACATATATGTATTTATTACATATATACATATATACTATTTATTATTACATATATACATAAATATATATATTAAAAATATATCAATATTTATTTATACTTATAATATTTACATATATTTACAAACAAGATAAAACAAGCTATTATTTCAATAATTTACATATTGCATGTACAAAAATACCTAAATTAGGCTAGAAATTATATTAAAAATATGCAATATTTTCTATTCATCAAATACCCCCATACTTAAGCTTTTGCTATTCTAGAGCAAAAGTAAGGGATACCTATAAGACGTTAATAAAATTTCTAATTTACTAAAGTTTTTATTAAATCAAAAGTAAGATCGAAATAAATTTAGGGTATTTAAAGAGGTAAGTCCAAAACTATGAAAGTAATTTAAAAAGAGCGAAAAATTTTTAGCGAGACTTCTAAAGTTAGCTAAATAGCGTCGATTATTGCAGTCTTTGGTACCTTTTAATTAGAATAGAATTATATAAAACCTTAACTTTTTTTAAGAAAGTTTTTAAGAATAAATAAAGCCTACTAATTATGCTCTCCCAAACTTTTTTAAATTAAAATCTAGGTACAATTTTATTGGCTAAGGGGTAGGGAAAAAAAGGGTAGCCTTGGCAAAAAGAAGAGTGCTTGGATTTAGGGGTGATGGACTTTATCCTCTCACCCCACCTTTTTGGTGGTTTTGCTTTGATTCCCAGCGTTGGTTTACGCGGGAGAATTGAAATCTTTTCTAAACTTAACCAAATGCCCGTGTTTACGGAATTTTATTTTTTTATTCCCATTGACACGAGATTTCTCTTAACAATATTGGGTGCCTGTGTTTACGGAATCTTTTTATTCCCATTGACACAGGATTTCTTTTAAAACTCCTACTTTTATTATTTTTATGCCAAGCTAAGGGGTGTTTATAAGGGGGGTTTCAAGAGAAATTCTAGATTAATAAAAAAGATTTTTGAGAGAAAGTTTAGTAGATTAAAAACATTCCTAAAGTTTCACAAGTTTAGAGTTAGAATAATTGAATCTAAAGATGGTTTGCCAATATAATACAAAAAGGAATCTATTTAGGGTAAACCAGAGTTAGTGCTAAAAATTCTGTTCTCAAATTAAATTAAGATCGCAAGATTTTCTTTACTACTGAAAATTCCTCGATTTAAATTTTTCAAACTATAAAATAAATAAAATTGTTTTAGCAAATCATAAATAATGAAAAACGCTTAAAGATAAAACTAACCTAGCCTTGGAAATAACAAAAAGCTAAGTAGGGGTTTTATTTTATTTTTGGATTTTTTTGATAAGTTTTTCAAATATATTTTTTTTTGGAGTTTTTAAGATATGATATTTTTGGGATTTTTGATTTTCTTTATAACAAAATGCATATATAAATACTAAAAAAAGGAAGAAGAAAATTAAGAAAAATACATACAAAATATTTTTGATTTTTTCTAAGAAATTTTTTCATCATATATTTTTTTATTTATTTATTTTGTTAAAAATATGTACATTAATAGAGAAAAAAAAGGAAAAGAAAAGAAAAGAGAGAAGGGAAAACATTTTTGGTGTTATGACAAAATGAATTTTGTTATAACAAATTTTTAAGTAGATTTTTCATCATTTTTTTGGATTTTTATTTATAACAAAATACATATGTAAATACATATATATTTACATTAATACTAAAAAAAGGGAAAAGAAAGAAAAAGAAAGAGAAAGACATATATATTTTTTTGTATGTTATGACAAATTTTTTGTGAATTTTGTTATAACAAAATTTTTTAGTAAAACTTTTCATCATTTTTTTGGATTTTGATTTATTATATAAATAAGGTTTATTTATATACAAATAAAAGACATAAACATAATACATTTATATAAACAATTTTTTGTTGTTTTTCTAAGTTAATTAATGATTTTTTTGGGATTTTTCATTTGATTTCCTATTTACATATTAATTTTTTACAAAAAGAAAAGAGAAATGAAAAGAGGGACAAAGATGTTGCAACATAATTTATTATGTCATAACAAATTTTGTTATGTTATAACAAATAATTTTTTATGTTGTAACAAATTTTGCTATTTTATTTATTTTGTCATTTTTTGGTTTTTTCTAAGTAAAAATGGGGACAATAATCACAAAGGGGGAAAACATCATACCATACCCCCATACTTAAAATCAACATTGTCGCCAATGTTGAAGTAAGTATGAGGAACAATTCTATATATGTACAAAAGCATGAAAAAGAGGAAAAAGAAAATACAAGGGGGGAAAAGCAGGGGAAAAAACACGCCCCTATTTTGGAGATGGGATAACCGGAATAATTACCTGCAAAAGATGTTAAAACATAATAATAAAGGTTATTTACAAAAGGGGGGGGGGTAAAAATGATAAAATCATATACATATATATATATAAGTTTTTTATTTGTTTTTCCAATTTTTCTTAGTTACAAAAAAAATAAAACATATATACATAAAGCAAACTATATATATTTTTTTGGGAGATCTTTCTAACACATATTTTCATCATTATTAAAATATGCATATATATAAAAACCTTTATACTTAATAAAAATAAGAAAAATAAAGAGAAACTTTAAAATAAAAAAAACAAAGAAGAAGAAGTGAAATGAAAGGATAAAAGTAATATGGTTTCCCTTTTTCAAAATATCGACAAAAATCCCCTTTCGTGTCTGTCGAGTAATCCTACTTCGAGAAAACTACATATTATTCTATCTCAAAAATTCTTTTTGATTTATGTTTCAAAATTTTCCATTATTTTGTCATTTTAATTAGAGTATTATTTTGTTTTGTTTAAATATGCATAGATAATCTTAATGAAAATAAAATAGAAATCATATCATTTTTTTCTTTATGCATATTTATATACAAAATAAAACTTAATAAGTAATAAGACTTAAGAAAGAGAAAAAAAACAAAGAAAGAAAACAAAACATATATTTTTTTGATTTTTCAATATTTTCATCATCATTTTTTTGGATTTTTAATATGATAAAAATATATATAAATACTTAACAAAAAAGAAAAGCAAGAAAAAGGAAAGAGGAAAAAAGAAAAAATAAGAAAGCCAAAAATACTTAATTAATTTTGTGTGGGATTTTTTAGTTCTTCCATCATCATCAATTTTTTTTTTAATTTTTCAAAATTTAGCCAAATATTTACATATATAAAACCTAAAAATAAAAATAAGAAAGAAAGAAAAAAAAGGAAAAAGATATTTACAAAAATAAAGATACATAATTATATTAATTGTTTTTGGATTTTTCTTATATGTACATTTATATACATAATGATACTAAAAAAAGGAACAAAAATAATAAGAACAAAAAAAGAGAAAAACAAAGTAAAAAGAACATTTATGAGTTTTGGTTTTTGCTATATCACAAAAAGGATGAAATATATATATAAAGTAAAACCATATTTTTTTTTTTGGAGTTTTCTAAATGTATTTTCATCATTTTTGAAATACGCATATTCAAATTTATATTAAAACATAAGAAAAAAAACAAAATTAATAAAGAAAATCTTTAAGATGAAAAGCAAAGAAGAATATGTAGAAATAATAAGGTAAAAGCAACGGGGTTTCCTCTTTTCAAAATATCGACAAAAATCCCCTTTCGGGTCTGTCGAGTAATCCTACTTCGAGAAAACGATCTATTGTCCTATCTTAAAATTCCTAGAATTCATTTTGATTTTGGTTTTAAAGTCTTTCATTATTTTTTTCATTTTGAAATTTGAAATAATATGTTTTCAAATATGCATATAAAAACTTAATGAAACAAATACAAATAGAACAAATATTTTTGTATATTTCTAACTTTTTCATCATCATCATTTTTTTTGTTTATTTATAATGGATGATAAAAAAGGATATAATATATCTATATATTAATACTTAACAAAAAAGAGAGAAAAAAAAATTTGGATTTTTTTTATAAGAATATTTCATCGTTTTTTTTGGTTTTTAATTTTTTATATTTACAAATTAAAGGTTAAGAAAAAGAGAAAACATATATTTTTGGGTTTTTTGGGGTTTTTTAATTTTTTTTATTTTTTAAAGATGATAAAATCAATAGTGTATACTTTTTTCGCAAAATCGATGAAACTCCCCGGCAACGGCGCCAAAAATTTGATAAGAAAATAGGACGACGTAGGAGGCAAGCGCACCTATCGCGTGTAGTATATATGATAAAAAAAATTATATCAAGGTCGAATTTAGTCCTGGGTCCGGTCTAGTATTGTTACTTCGAGCTACAGCTATTATTTTATCGGATATTAAAAATGATGAGTTTGTATTAATTTGAAAACAAAAATGATAACAATCGCGGGCTTGGTGTGCGTTTAGCAAAAACCAAGAAAAGCGATAAAAAGAAAAAGGACGCACTAAATGAAAAACTCACGCACTCTACGGGAATTTAAATGACTGAAATTAAATGACAGAAATTAAAGGAATGCAATCTCTACCCGAACGGGTAGAGGGGAAGTAAATGCGTGAGCAAGTTCTACCCAAATGGGTAGACGGGAAATAAATGCATGACAGAAATGAAAGCTAAGCTATTACAAAAAAGGCGCAAAATTTATCCACCTACACACACACACCCTTGCTTGAAATGAAATCTAAGTTAAAGAAAACAAAATCTATACTCATACACACACACACACTCTACATGAAATAAACTAAAATTAAAAGAAAAATACAAATAAGTAAAACTACTCTCATACACACACACACTCTACTTAAATTAAAAAAAACATGACATGAAAAAGATTACAAAAAAAATAGAAAAACAAAACAAAAGAAAAAAAGAACAACATGAAGAACACTAAAAGAACAAGATGAAGAACTTAATGAACAATAAGAAAGACACTTATCTATTTTATTAAGCCAAAATATTACAACACAAAGAGATGACAAGGGGAAACAAGGAGAGAGAAAATAAAACATAAGCAAAGGTGGAACACAATCCTAAAAAGGATTAGAAATTGTGAACCGCTCCAAAAACTACAACATTTAAAATGATGCTTTGAAAACACGAGAAAAACGATGTTTTGAAACAATTTTAAACGCACACCTAATATTCCGCTCTAATTTACCATGTCAAGGAGGAAAAGAACGAAAAATTAAATAGACGAATAAATTTGAATCTAAACGAAAACCAATGTTATGGCAACGAATAAACTTAGATAAAGAAAGAAAAATTGCAAAATTGAAGTGCAGATATGAAACTAAGGTTATAAATTGAAATGCAGTGCGGAATTGAAACTAAATTAGAAATTAAAATGCATGACGGATATGAAATTGCGGGAAATAAAACTACGCTACGAAATTAAAAAATGCACGAAATAGAAAACTAAATTTATTAATTTCCATAATAAAGGGGGTTACACGAAATAAAATTACAACATTTTAAACATTACAACATTTAATAAGGTTACATAACAAAACAAGAAAAAATAAAATTACAACATTAATAAAGAAATTACAAAAAGAAAAATACAAAAATAAAATACAAAAACTATGGTGGAGAAATATTGTGGAAGATCACCCAAAAAAGGGCAATCCAAGAGGAGCAATTAGTGAGGGGGGAGGTTCCTATTTATAGAGAATTCATGGTCTGCGCATAGAGGGTTGGAAGCTTCTAAAATGGGCTGGAATGTTGACTGAGATGAGCTGGATGGTTGACTTGGACGAGCTGGTTGGAAGATGCTAGAATGCTGGTGTGCGGATAGAAGCTTGCATGTCGGCTGGCCGTTTGAAGGAGCAGCTGGCGTGGGGTGTGGATAATGGGCTGGCGGGCGCGTGACACGTGGAGGCGAGCTGGCTGGAAGCTTCTGGCGGGACAGCTGGCGGGCGTGGGCAGTAGGGGTGGGCAGCGGGCAGTGCGACAGCGGGTTCTGGCGCGGGCAGCAGGGCAGCATGGCGCATGGAGGCGGGGTTGCGGATAGCTTGGTTTAAATCCAGCAAAATGTGCGCTTGCCTGGATTCGAACCCAGGGCGGCTGCGGGATTAGCCAAGTACAGAACCAATGAGCCAAGCGTCTCTATCTGAAATATATAGGGCTATATTAAATATATTATGTTAGGTTTAGAATTTATTAAAAGCAAAAAGGGAGGGAAACGGGCGCCACAGTTTAATCCAATTAAATATGATTACGTCAGGACTTGAACCCGGGGCAGCAGCTCGATAAGCAAAGACAGAACCAATGAGCCAAGCGGCTCCTTCAACATTTATGGAGCAATAAATATACTTATTATAATTACACATATATTTTTATATATATTTTTTTAATTTAATTTACAAAATTATTTATATGATTATATTTAATATATATATTCTGTTATTATTTATTATTATATATATTATTATATATTATATACTTATTATTATTACATATATACATATATGTATTTATTACATATATACATATATACTATTTATTATTACATATATACATAAATATATATATTAAAAATATATCAATATTTACTTATACTTATAATATTTACATATATTTACAAACAAGATAAAACAAGCTATTATTTCAATAATTTACATATTGCATGTACAAAAATACCTAAATTAGGCTAGAAATTATATTAAAAATATGCAATATTTTCTATTCATCAAATACATATATGTATTTATTACATATATACATATATACTATTTATTATTACATATATACATAAATATATATATTAAAAATATATCAATATTTATTTATACTTATAATATTTACATATATTTACAAACAAGATAAAACAAGCTATTATTTCAATAATTTACATATTGCATGTACAAAAATACCTAAATTAGGCTAGAAATTATATTAAAAATATGCAATATTTTCTATTCATCAAGTATATTCTCCGATTCGATCGCATCATATTTAATTTATGTTTACTTAGATTTCTTAATTGACCTAAATTATTAGATGACTTATTAACATAAGGATGCATTCTAACTCAAATCAAAAAGCTAAGGTTCCCACAATCTCCCCTTATTTGAGTTGGGATCCTTAATCCAGATCAAAACTAGTGGACTGGTAATCTTAAAACAGCTTTTAAAATTTTCAATTGCAGCAGCTTATTTCTTGAAGTTAAAATTTTCAAATGCAGCAATCTTTGTATTTAGAGAGATTAAAAAAAATTTAGACCAGTTGAAAGGGGTTTTGAGCTTCTCATTTTCTCTCTCACTTGGTTAATTTTATTATTCTAGAAGGATTTTAATATATGAGTTGCTACAGCTGTTAATGAATTGGAATAGAGTTTATTGGTGAGAAACTTATTAATTAGGAAATTTCTTTAAATTTTACTAGAGTTGAAAGGTTTAGCATTTGAAATATATTAGTCTTTTTATTTCATTAAAATATAAATTTGAAGGTTTTTGTTGATCATGATTAATTATTTTTTCTTTAGAAATTTGTTCAAACTTTTTGGCCTGCATTTTGAGATTTCTCCCATTGGTTGTGCTTGCCATAGAAAATTTGTTTGTAAGAAAAATAGTTTGTTCTTCTGATGATTTCAAATTTTCTTGTAGTTTATTATTCTCAGGAGTTAGAAAATTTATATTTGTTAACTCTTTTAAAGGTTTATTTTCATATTTTATTAAGTTTGTAAATGTTAATTTATGATTAGTTTTATCTTGAGTAGAGGTAAAATTATAAGTTGGAGTTGCCTCAGTTACCTCAAGCTTTTCCGATTCGATTTCTGCATCTGGAATTTGAGATGAGCCTCCATATATGGCCATCATGCAGAAAGCTCTAGCTCTAAGTTCTTCTTCATGTTCTTCTTCACTTAGATTTGTTGATGGTTCTGCATCAAAAATATAGTTAGTTGAAGAGATGGAAGGAGGTTCACGTTTTATTTCGGCAGCTTTCTTTGAAGAGGATATATCAGCGACAACATAAACAGGCCCTTTCATTGCTCTCGAAGGAGACTTGAGACCCATGGAGCTCGGTAATGCAGATGTAACTGCCTTTGATGATATGAGGGGAGGTCCTGTTAAAATAAATTTGTAAGTTTCTTCATCTGTGGCATTTGCATATATCTTAATTCTATCTTGCCATAAAGTAGATCTATCTAGATTACAAACAAGTGGATCTGAAGATAAAACGTCTTGTGTCATTTTTGAAAAACCCCAAAAAAAATATAAGAACTAGGTGATCTTTGTGATTTCAGGTGTTAACCTGTGTGACAAATCATCTTCCTCTGATACCAATTGAAAGGAGGGTCTAGTTCTTATTTATCTTAAAAGATCTTATTTAAGTTTTTCTGTAAAGTAATGTTATATAGATATGTATGCTGGGTGAGGAATAAAATCAAGCACTAACAGTGCATAAGAAAAATCACAGCACAGCAGACAAAAGTAAAGTAAAAAAACAAACAAAACCAGATGACACAAGATGTATAGTAGTTCCCCTCAATTGGGTACATATACTCTTCTACCCACTGGTAGGAATCCACTATGAGGTTGTTGATAAGGTGCCCTCACACTAGGTGAGCTGTTGATAAGGTGCTCTAACCAAACTGCAGGTTTTTGCTAAGGTTCCCTGTCACCGAGAGTTAACTTTTGAAGGGAGTTATAACCCTGTACAGGATGGGGTAAAGGAAGGAAAAATAAAAGCAGAAATTATATTGTTCTTCTCTGTATAAGAAGACTCTTGAAGATCCTGGTTTGAAGTTGAATGGATCTGAATGTGATGTTGAATAAGGCTCCCCCTGTCTAATTAGAGTTGATGACAGCTTGTGGATAGAGCTTCTCCTTTTAACTGCTTCTTCCTTCTCTTGCAGTGATGATCCTGAGCAAGTAATTGTGGTTTGTGTCTTAGGATATTTTGAATCTGCAGGAAGATGTTAGTACTGAAGAACAACAAAATAAGTTTTCTCTTTTCTGTCGTGTGTGTTCTGTATTGTGTGTACTGCTCTATTTCTTTATAATCTGAGAGCCTTTGCTCTTAATTTGAATTCTTCTCTTGGGAAGAAGGAAAGAGCTGAGGTCTCCATCAATGCTTTGACTCCTCGAGAGGATGACCTGCCGTTTCATTTCATTAAAGCAATTGCAATGGCTAACGTCATTGATTGATGTGCAATGGCTAAGAGACAGTAAAAAGAATATTAAAACTATTCAGAAAGGAATTTGTCGATCCCTGCTCTACATTTGTGAGGCTGGGCTCGCCATCTGATGTGCTGAGCAATTCTCTCTATCTTAGAATTCGTAGACCGCTGAGATTTTTCTGACTGAATTCGTAGAGCGCATTTTGCCATTTGTCGAACGCTGTTCTGATGAGGATTTGTCAAGCGCTGGCTGTCTTGCTATTTGTCGAGCTCTGGCTGTCTGGCTATTTGTCGAGCGTCGTTAGTCATTCGTCGAGCGTAGAGAACTTTTATTATGCTTAAGTATATTCTCCGATTCGATCGCATCATATTTAATTTATGTTTACTTAGATTTCTTAATTGAACTAAATTATTAGATGACTTATTAACATAAGGATGGATTCTAACTCAAATAAAAAAGCTAAGGTTCCAACAAGGTAGAAGAGCGGACTACCCACATTTTGGGGAACCACTATAAAACTTTTGTGTCTTCTGCATTGCATTTCTGTGCTGTCCCAGTTTACTCTTTTATGTTTTATATTTTCTGTGATTACTTTATTCTGCTTTTGGTGTTAATGATTGCATAACACTCAGTATTTTTATTGTATGTGCATAACTAGGGTATAAAAGACCATCCTCAAAGGAAATTTCAGTGTTAGACCCATCAACAGTCTCTGTTTTATAATGCTTCATGCTTTCATCTAGCTCCAAAACTTGTCAAACACGGTCGGTAAGGTCATATTGAACTTCCGTCTAGTTCAAGCATGCTGAAGTAGACACTCTCCGATCGACACAAAGGATCTCCATGGACTCTAGATCCTGGATCAGACGCTCATCAAGCATCAAAATCCAATTTTCTTGCGCGAGATCCCACCGATTCAATGCATCTGCAATAATGTTTCCCTTCGCAGGAGTGTAACAAATATCAAAGGTGTAGTCCCAAAGGAACTCCATCCACCTTCTCTGTCGCATATTCAACTCCTTCTGATTTAACAGGTAATTAGGCTCTTGTGGTCCGTAAAAATGTCAATCCTTACGCCATATAGGTAATGGCGTCATAGCTTAAGAGTGAATACTGTACAACCCCGTATTCGTCGAGTGGGTCCCCAAGACCCCGGGGGGGTTAAGATGCAGAATAGGAGTCCAAGGGATTTCGGGCGAGTGAGGCCCCACTCGCGGGGCACTCGTATGGTATCAGAGCGAACAGGCGAGAGCTGGTAGCCAAGACCTCGCCCGCTGAGCGAGTCGAGTGTCTGGCAACTGGTGTCCTCATGGGCCATTCGCCCAGTGAAATATGGCGGGCAAGGAGCCTGGCGAGTGGTTCCTTCACGGACCACTCGCCCAGAAGGCTTTGGGTGGAAATTACCTAGATACCCCATGTGGGCTGCTAATAGCCCTTCCGAACATCGGAGTTAGGTTGTTAGCAGACCAATTTGGGGTGCAATTAGTAAAACCAAAAGGCGGATTAACGCTATTGGCAGTCCAAGACTAGAAAATCTATAAATTGACCCTTAAGGGCACCTTGGAGGAGATCAGATCTTTTAGAGTTCTCTCCTCCAGGCTTGTTTTGGAATTGGCTACTAGTGCCCTCCAAGGTGCCCGGCTGAGCATTGGTTTGGGAGGGGAAGCTCTAAGACCTTTCGGGTGTGTGGCGGGGCCTCCTCACTACAGCCTTGGGTCTGTTCTAGATTTTCCATCCACAACCAAGACAGTTTAGTGAGGGAGAAGTAAGCACGGGCTACACCCCCTATGGGTCCAAACTCAAGAGACTGGTTGTCAGTTTCAACATTTTTGGTGTGGTGAGCGTGAACCGTAGCCAGTGCAAGAAAATCTCAAACTGAGCTTGATGGCAGGAAATGGAAGAGACTGTTCCGACCCAGGTTACTCGCAGCCGCCGGAAGCAATGGAGTGGCTGGAGATGTTTGAGAATTTCAAGCGGGAGGTCATGCATACCATGCAGGTGGCTCTCGCTGGGAGAGGCGAGTGTGATACGCCTATGGTTCCGGTGGTTCCGCCCCAGCAGATTGGCGAGAATGCTCCGGGCCAGCGGCTTGGGAAGGAGGTAGCGGCAGAAGCAAGCGCGCGAGATCTCCCCAGGCGGCAGCTGTTCAGCTGCCCGGCGAGTGCGGAGGTGTGCGAGCTGAAACCGCGCAAGAGGACCACTCGCCGAGCAGGGGAAGGGAGCCCCTTTTGTGAGTTGATCCTCTCGGCTCCGGTTCTAGAGGGGTTTAGAGGGCCAGAGATGTCTTACTACACCGGCAAATATGATCCAGTCCTGTACCTGCAATGGTTTGAGGACATGGTCTCGATCCTTCCAATGATAGATGCCTTCCAGTGTCGGCTCTTTGCCACCACTCTAAAGGAGAAGGCGAGGGACTGGTTCCACCAGCTCCCCGTGGGTTCCATCTACGCTTTCGAGGACTTGCACCAGAGCTTCAGGTTGCGTTTCTCAACGTCAAAGAAGTGGAAGAAGGATGAGGAGGCGCTTTTCAAAATCAAGCAAGGTCTTGGGGAGTCGTTGGCCCATTACGTGGATAGGTTCCAAGTAGAGGTCCTATAAGTCCAAGAGGTGCCAGGGTTCACCCTCCAGCTAGCCTTTATAGGCTCTGGGAGGGGTTCTTCAAAATGGACTTGAAGAGAAAGGCCCCTTTATCCTTTGAGGAGTTGATGGAGTGGGTGGCTGAAGAGATCGAGGGAGAGGCCGCCAACCCCGAGTTTGCAAAGAGGTTGGCGAGGCTGAGCAAGCCAGAGGTGAGGCACTAGGAGGTAAGAAGAAGGGATGAACCCAGAGGTCAGGGGTTTAGGGGCAGCAGCAGGATTGGGGGTATCAGGAGCCCAATAACCGGATGGCTTGGAGGCCTCAGGAGGGACCGGTGAGAGGTCAGGTAAGAGATCACCAGTGAAGGGGTGAGGGGAGGGCCAATCATCCGGGATGGAGGCAAGGTCCCAGACCACCTCACCCCCTCGAGAGCAAGCCATGGCGGTAGGCAGAGGAAGAGGAGGAAGAGGAAGAGGATGAAGGGGGTAGGGTGGCATTGCCCTATTGTGACTTCCATCAGGAGGAAGGTCAAGCGACGGCCACCTGCCCGGAGTTTCTAGAGATGAGGGGAAGAGGTCAGCAGCAACATCGACCTTTAAGGATTGAAGAAGTGCTACCCGGAGAAGAAGAAGAAGATGGATGTGAAGACATGACGGATGTAGGAGCCAGGTGAGGGATCGGAGTGATCCATGGTGGGGTGGGAATTTAGGTGACTCGCAAGAGAAGCTTCCAGGTGATGTTCCGGAGGAGCGTCGCGTCGACCTCCCAAACCCCACCCCCTTCAGAGAAGCTCACCTTCTCATCAAAAGACATGCCAGACTTCGAAGACCCGTTCTGTGATGCCTTGGTGATCCAGACGGCGATCAAAAACTTCACAGTCTCCCGAATCTTGGTCGACAATGGGAGCTCTGTGAATGTGATTTTCAAGAAAGCCTTTGACGCATTGGAGTTGAAAGCGAAGAGAGTGCAGGCCTCAGATGGACCCCTGTTTGGGTTTTCAGGGGAGAGGAAAGAGGTCGAGGGAGGAGTTGGCCTCCAGGTAATGTTGGGAGGGGTCCCCAGGAACTGCCGGTTCATCATCGTTTACGCTCCAAGCAGCTACAATGCCATATTCGAACGCCCTCTCATCAGCACCTTTCGGTGCATTCCTTCGTCCTTCCACCAGTGCTTGAAGTTCGGCAGTGGAGGAGTCCAGGTCTGGATCCGGGGGGATGCAAAGGTGGCGAGGCAGTGCTATGTGACTGTCGTCAACACCATCTCCTGGATGGCGGCGGCTGAGAGGGTGGACAGAGAGATGAAGGGGCCGGAGGAGAAAGGAGGAGAAAGGAAGGAAGGAGAAGGAGAGAGCAATATCCCATGAGAGGAGAGGGAAGTGGCTCCGGAGGAGCATGAAGAGCCGATGGAGGAGGAGGCGGTGGTGGAAGAGGAGACCCTGCCCAAGGGAAGGGAGGCAAGGGGCAGATAGGAAGAGTCAGCCCGTCTTGAGGTGGCTGAAGAAGTGGTCGAGATGGAAGTCACCACCCAGGAGGGGAGAGTGGAGAAGGTGCAGATCAGCGGAGGCCTTGGCCCGAAGGATAGGAAGAGGATGCTGGAGTGCATCCAGAGGAGCGTGGACATCTTCGCATGGAGCGCGGCGGACATGCCGGGCATCGATGCGTACGTGGCCTACCACTGACCCAACCTCGAGCCAGGGGCCTGCCCCATCAGGCAGAAGAGGAGGTCCATCACCGACAAGCTGGAGGGGCCAATCCGCGAGGAGGTGGTGAAGCTCCTCAAAGCAGGTTTTGTATCGGAGATCCAGTATCCAGGCTGGGTCTCCAATGTCATCATGGTGAAAAGGGCTATGGACGCTGGCGTATGTGTATCGATTTTTCTCTATTAAACAAAGCCTTCCCAAAGGATTGTTACCCCTTGCCTCGAATCAATGCGCTAGTTGACTCAATCGTCGGTATTTGGGGCCAGCAAGGGGAAGTTTCTGGGTCACCTTCATACCCCAGCAGGGGTGGAACCTAACCCGGAAAAAGTTAAAGCCATAATGGAGTTGGGATCACCGTGAAACACTAAGTAAGTCCAGTGCCTAATTGGGAAGCTCGCTGGGTTGAGTAGGTTTCTCTCCCAAGCTGGGAAGAAATGCTCCCCCTTCTTCAAAGTATTGCGAGGCAATCAGAAGTTCGAATGGACGGAAGAATGTGAGGAGGCCTTCCAGGCCCTGAAGAGCCAGCTCACCAAGGCTCCGCTGCTCCAAGGACCAAAGGAGGGAGAGGACCTATCCATGTATCTCGGAGTCGGGGCTGAAGCCGTGAGCTCTGTCTTGGTCCGGGAAGAGGGTAGGAAGCAGCTGCCCATTTACTACGTGAGCAGGGTTTTGAAGAAGGCGGAGCTCCGATACCCGATTTTGGAGAAGCTGTCCTTCGCTCTGGTCATCTCGGCCAGGAAGCTCAGGTCGTATTTCCAGGCCCACTCGATCCATGTAGTGACCTACCATCCCATTCGCAAAATCTTTGAGGGGGTAGAGCACTCGGTGAGGCTCGCGAAATGGTCGGTGAAGTTAAGTGATTTCGACATCACTTTTGTCCCTCGGTTGTCGAGGAAGGCTCAAGCGGTCGTAGATTTCATGGCAGACTACGTGGTTGAAATGGAAGAGGAGCAAACCCCTCGTCACGTCCCCTGGAAGCTTTTAGTCGACGGGGCCTCAGGCAAGAACTTCTTAGGAGGAGGGGTGGTTTTTGAGAGCCCACACAGAGTGAAAATTGAGCAAGCATTAGTGATACATTTTCCCGTCACCAATATCCAGGCGGAGTACGAAGCAGTGATCGTCAGCCTACGCCTGGACCAAGAGTTGGGGGTTCATGATGTGGAAGTCCTTATCGATTCAATGGTGATAGCCTCGCTGATTAAGGGTGAGTTCGACGCAAGGGAGCCCACCCTCATGAGATATCTAGCCAAAGTAAGGGGTCTCATCAGAGTATTCAAAACATTCTCCATTAGGCACATACCAAGGGAAGAGAGTGCCTCTGCAGATCGGTTGGCCAAAGTCAGTCCTCGGGTTAGAGGAACCTTTACAAATTTGTTCCGCCCTTCGATTGAGGAAGTGAAGCTCATGAACATAGAACAGCGGCCCTCGTGGAAGGACCCTTTCGTGACCTTTCCAGCGATGGGCAAGTTTTCGGAAGAGGTCCCAGATCAAAGGCATTTTTGATACGAGTTCACCTACTATGTGCTTCATGAAGGGGACTTGTATCGGAAGACTCTCTCTGGACTCTTGGCGCGATGCGTCTCTGAGGAAGAATCCTCGAGGGTTTTGGAGGAGGTTCACTCCGGCGAATATGGCAGTCATTCGGGGAGCAGGACATTGGAAGCAAGGGTGATGAGGCAGGGGTACTTATGGCCTACTCTGGGCAAGGGCGCAGCGCAGTTCACTAAGAAGTGTCAAAAGTGTCAGCTATTCGCCCCACTTCGACTTTTGCCGTCTCAGAGGCTAAGGAGCATCATGACGCCCTGGCCCTTCGCCATATGGGGGATGGATCTGGTAGGACCTTTCCCTCAGGCCAGTGGGAAAAGAAGATTCTTCTTGGTCATGATCGACTACTTCTCGAAGTGGTTGGAGTTCAAGGCTCTAGCCAAGGCCACCTCCCAAGTAATCCGCAATTTCGTATATGGGGGAGATCATCTGCCGACACGGGCTTCCGCAGGCCATCGTCATAGATAACGGTCCCCAATTCTCCAGCGAAGAATTCATCAGCTTCTGCAGCCAGCTGGGGATAGACCTCAGGTTCGCATCCGTCCATCATCCCAGGAGCAACGGGCAGGTGGAGGAAGCAAACATGATCATAGTAAACCTACTCAAAAATAAGGTGGAGAACTTGAAGGGTAATTGGGTGGAGCAACTTCCCTCAATTATGTGGGCTCTAAGGACTACCCCCAACACCGCCACTGGTGAGACCCCCTTCGAGCTCTCTCATGGTTGCGAGGCCATCATTCCCGTGGAATTTGAAGTCAAGATGTCATGGATAAGGGCCGCCTCAGATGGTGATGAAGAATGGAGAGCAGGAAACGAGGAGGAGATATGGCTCTCCTTCGATCTGATCGAGGTGGTCCGAGATCATGCCACCATTCGTCAAGAGGAAGTCAAGCGGCGGATGGCCAAACACTTTGACAAGCACATCCGGATCGAGCAATTCAAGAAGGGGGACCTCGTGTTGAAAAAGGTCGACGCGTCCGGAAGGTCAGCCTAGTAGGAAAGCTCAATCCCAATTGGGAGGGGCCCCTATGTAGTGGAAGAAGCCTTAAAGTCAGGGGATATCGCCTCCAGAATGTGGAGGGCGAGTCCGTTAGTCATACGTGGAGTGGTGATGACTTGAAACGCTTCTATCCTTAAGTCCATATAATGAGAATATCTATGCTTTGTATTTTATCTTTCTTACGCATACGGGGATAAATGACTTGTAAGATGATGATAGAAAGTCTTCAAAGGTTGGCCCCGAGCAGACCCGCTGACCAGGCTCCCATCTAGTTGGCAGGGTCGTAGGCTCACTCGGTGGCAAGTTATAAGGGTTCAAAGGTTGGCCCCGAGCAGACCCGCTGACCAGGCTCCCATCTAGCTGGCAGGGCTGTAGGCTCACTCAGTGGCAGGTTCCAAAAGTTTGAATGTTAGCCCCGAGCAGACCCGCTGACCGGGCTCCCATCTAGCTGGCAGGGCCGTAGGCTCACTCTGTGGCAGGTTCCAAAGGTTCGAAGGTTGGCCCCGAGCAGACCCGCTGACCAGGCTCCCATCTAGCTGGCAGGGCCGTAGGCTCACTTGGTGGCAGGTTCCAAAGGTTCGAAGGTTGGCCCCGAGAAGACCCGCTGACTAGGCTCCCATCTAGCTGGCAGGGCCATAGGCTCACTCGGTGGCAGGTTCTAAGGGTTCAAAGGTTGGCCCCAAGCAGACCCTCCAACCAGGTTCTCACTTGGCCGGCAGGGCCGAAGGCTCACTTGATGATGACCCCGGAGGAAGGCAAAATAGGAGGGAAATTCAAGGCAAAGAATTGACATAGGGTAAGCCCCATCATAAGGTTGGCGAGTGGTGCCCATCATGTGGGGTTCTCACCGACAAATGATATCGCTCCAAGAAGACACTCGCCCGGCGAATGCGCAGTGGGACGATGGCCAGACCCAGGGGTCGCGAGAATTTAGCAGGATAGGATGGGTTCTCAGCGTAGTTCCGTTCCCGACAGAAAAATCAATAAAATTGCCTAAGTCTTGAGAAGGCTGGGGAGAGTGCGAGAGGGTTGTGACCACGTGACGCGCCTATGTGGCGAAGGGGTCTCGGTCATGACCTAGACTAAGGGCCCGCGACGCTAAAAGCGAACAAACGATAGGCAAGCACATGCGCGAGAGTGCGGAAGTGTGTAAAAGTACGTGCGGACGCGCGAGCCATCGGCTGATAATAGCGAGATGCACACAAAATATATATATAAATATATGTATATACACGACATGGCGCAAGGGGCAAAACATTTCTTTCATTTCAGTGTAAAAAGGGGTTACATAATAGTTCTCGCATTACATCAAAAAGACAAAGAAAAGGGAGTCTTCAAGGGTCATCAGCCTCGTCGTCGGAGTATACGCTGCTCACGCCTGGAGAGGGGAGGCCTCCAAGTTCCCGCCCATCGCCAGCTTCATCCGCAGGGTCAACCTGGGCGAAGAGTTCTGGAAGCACGTGGTGGGCGAAACTCCTATCGCCCTCTTCCTTCAAAAGGCCGGCCCTCCGTAGCACATCCATCAAATGTTTCGCTGCTCCTTGGGCAGACCTCTGCATCAGCCCCTTGAACTCGATGTTAGAGTACAAGTGCCGAGTGTCCCTCTCCCCGGGAGGTGGTCGAGCAGCGGCTTCTCGCAACTTTGTGTTCTCGGCCTCCAACTTCTTGTTTCGCTCTTCAAAAATGCGAGACCGCATAAGCAGGGTATCATAGTTGGCTATGTCCTACAGAAGAAAAGATAGTTAGCATGGTGAAGGAAAGGAGAAAGGATGAGAGTTGGGGTATCGACATGGGGACGTGCTCACCTCTCGTGCTGGGCGGGTGGCGAGAAGGGCCTCGGTTGTCGCCAGTTGCTTCTTCGCAACCAGGAGCTCAGCGGAGATGCCGACGCGGGTCTTCTCGACCTCGATGATATTCCGCGCAAGCATCATGCTGTGGCGAGAGGACATATGGGTCCACTCGTGAGCGCGCATCATGGCTTGCGGTGCCTCATGCGCGAGAGTCTGGGTAGACTCAGCGTCGTAGATGGACACTCCCTCGCGGCTGTAGAGCGCGTAGGAAAGACCATATGCGTCACCACTGGTGGTTTCCTTCTCCTTCCAGGATGGAAGAAGGGTGAAGAGGGATACCTGGTTGGCGTGTCGATCCTAGTGAATAAGAGGCCCACTAGCCATGTCAGCATACCTCTCGCCGAGAGTGAAGTTTTGGTGACCTCTCGGCACAGGTCTCGAGGAGGGCCCCGCTGACTGAACCACGGGCTCGACTGTTGAATCCTCGACCGCAGGCTCGATCGCTGAGTTCTTAGCTGCGGGAGCACTCGAACCTGGGGTCTCGTCCAGGACCGCTTTTCCCTTCGATTTTAGGGAGGGCTTTGCCCGCTTGGCGGAAGGGCCGAGGGCAGCATCGGGCTTCCGCTTCTTCTTCTACCCGCGGGACTTCGCGGGAGGCGGCTTCTGCCCGCTAGACTTCACGGGAGGCGGATCCTCACGACAAGCCGCGGAGACGGATCGCGCGAGAGTAAGGGGATCGGCTGGGGCAACCTCTATGATTGCATTCGGTGGGTGGAGGAGAAGATTTCGCACTCCTGTTGCAAGGAGGATAGTTAATAAGACGAAAGCAATAGAAGAAGGAGCGGAAGCTGGAGGTGAAATATTCTAACTAACCCTCTCCCACCGGAACCGGCGGCAGCGAGTCGACGTGCTTCCACAGTTGCACGACATCCATCTCGAACTTTAAAATGTAGGCGTAAAGCTTGGCCTCATAACCTCCGAGCGCGGGAGGCCGGAAGGTTGACTCGTCCACTTGTACGGGCGCGAGAGGGACATGGCCAAACTTTCCTGTGACGAAGATGAACCGCCAAACCCAGTCGTGGTTCTTATTCGCGGTGCCGGACACGCTGAGGGGGGACTTCCCGGAGAAGAACGTTGCTCCGCAGGTGGCCCTGAAGTTGAAGAGTTTGTGGAAGACTGGGAGCGAACACTCGATCCCCTCCTCGCGCAGGTAGCATGCGAATGCCACCAGCATGGCGATGGAATTCGGGTTGAGCTGCGCGGGAATGACTCCGAAGTAGCTCAGAGTCTGGTGCACCTCAGGCCACAGCGGGAAGCAGAGTCCTACCTCGAAATGTTCGAGCGGGATCGCGAGTGTGTCTGGCAAGAACTGGTTAATCCGATCTCGATTCCCCGGGCGGCACACAGCAAATCCCAGCGGAACGAAGTCAGTGATGGCTTGGGTAAAGTCTTCTACAGAGAGATCACAAGTCTCGAAATCACGGTTGGTGAAAGCTTGGGCGCAGTTGGCCCTGCCATCAGCCTCTTTCGGCATCGCTGAGAGGTGAGGAGATCTCTCAAGAATCTAGAGAGAGGGGCGAGTGCTATCGCGATAGCAAGAGGGGAGAGAGAAAGGAAAGCGTAATAAAGGCGGTGATTGGGCTAACTATTTATAGAAAAAAGGAATAATGAAGGAAGTTCTTTGCGCGCGGGGTGCAAATAGGGAGCGATTGCGCTATCCTGACCCCTCGGGATTCGTGTCATCCCACCTGTGCAAAACCACCGACGAAAGGCGAAAGAGACACGCGGAATCTCCCAGGCAAATGCAGTAAAAAAGCACGGCATGAATAAAAAGAGCATTCACAAAGAAAGCATTTGCAGAGATCACGAGTTACTAAATATTACAGACAAAATTTGTTCGCGAGACATGTAGGGTCTCGTATAGGTTTGTTTCGTGAGAGAAAAGGAAATTACAAGGGTGCGGGAGAATACAGGGGGCGAGAGCCGGTATGCTTAATATTGTACCCACTGCCATCGACCCCGGCCTCGCCTCCCTGTCCTCGGAGGCACGCGCGGGTAATTATACGCGCTCCCCGCGGTGAGCTCTTGGTAGACCAGGCGCATCTGGTCCCTAGCCCCTGCGATCTGCCTCCCAGGCGAGGTCTCCTCGCACCCGCCTCCCTGGCGCTCCATCTACCCGATAAGATGAGTGTAATCTCGCTCGAGGACACTTATGCGGCGCTCAAAAGCCATCTTGTGCTCCTCTTCCTGATTGGCCAATTCCCGCTGCATCCAGATCAGCTTGCCGAAAAGCTCTGTCATCCGCTCCTTCAGGCCCCTGTCATCTTCGTGGTTTCCGAGAAAGTCTGAGACGTCGCAGGGAGAGGGCGGTGGCGAGATCAGCTCCTCCTCTTCTTGAGGATCCACCAGAGGGATCAAGCGGTAGCCTGCGAGAGCAAAGGTTAGTCTTTCCCAGTCAAACAAATCTTGAGTATACTATGAGGGCAACTAACCAGGTACATAAGGATCAACGGGGGATTTGCGAGAGGTCCCAGCCTGCCCTGCGAATGGTTGACTAGGAGGGTGAAGCAATTTCCCCTTCCCAGGACGATGGACCTGGTCGGCGACACCCGTGGTGGTGCCCAAATCTGCGGCGGGAGAGTTGTTCTCTGGGCCTCTATCCGCTGAATGCTCCCGCTCCGGAGCTGGGGAGTTGGCAGTGGTCCCGGTGACATGGGACTTGCGCAAGGAGGGGTAACACTGTGGTCCCAAAAGTGAGAGCTACAGAAGTCTAGGGTCAGGAAAAAAGTGAAAGGTGAAAAGCAGGAGAGAAGGCAGCGAAGAGCTTACCGGGCGCAGGCAGGATCTCGCCAGGAGTGGTTAGTATGACGGGATCCAGGGGCAGTAGATGGCTCTCGGAAGCAGGCAGGGGAGGATTGGCATTCGCCTGGTTGGTCTCAGAGGGACCTTCAGTCGCGTGCAAGTTCTGCGAGTGGTTAAAGTGGATAAGTTATCGCGTCATCAAGATCGACACCAAAGGCAAGGTAGGTTGCATTACCTCAGCAGTGTTGACCGGAGGGATGTTGGAAAGAGGGGGAGTCTCCGACGCGGACTCTCTCGCCGATAGGTCTCGCCGGACCGCCTTGGCCTTCTTCAGTCGGTAGGGCTTGGAAGGATCCCTCGTTGACGAGAACCAAGAGGCGTATCGGGTGGTCCTGGGAGCGGTCTCCCCCTGTGCAGCGGCGAGATGATCCATCATGCCCTGCGAAAGCGGTTTATGCGTCGGCCACATGAATGTCATGACGGGAGCTCCGAGATGAAGAAAGAAGAACAATGATTGGAGAAGGGACACTATGAAGGCAACAGCTGGGGCCGTACCTATAGCAAAGTGAAGGGCCCCACCAAGAAGATTCCCTCCAAGTCAGCATGGCACTCGCCGAATATTGGGGTTGGACTCTTCTTTCTGAGCGTAAGACTCGCTCGCAAAGAGCGGGGATTGTGTACAACCCCGTATTCGTCGAGTGGGTCCCCAAGACTCGGGGGGGGGGGGGGGGGGGGGGGGTCATGATGCAGAATAGGAGTCCAAGGGCTTTTGGGAGAGTGAGGCCCCACTTGAGGGGCACTCACATGGTGTCAGAGCAGACAGGCGAGAGCTGGTACCCAAGACCTCGCTCGCCGAGCGAGTCGAGTGCCTGGCGAATGGTGTCCTCACGGCCATTCGCCCGGTAAAATATGGCGGGCAAGGAGCCTGGCGAGTGGTGCCTTCACAGACCACTCGCCCAGAAGGCTTTGGGGGGAAATTACCTAGTGTTGGGTATTGTAGCCACAATGTCCTTGATTAGAAGAAGTCCTCTTCAAACTAAGATGAATTGTAGTGTATTTGATCATACATTTTAGATGTGGTCTTGCAGGTTCATATTGCTAAAGTGTAGACCAATGTCAGGTCACAGTGGGTCAATTAGCACAGCTTCACACAATGTAATTCCTCATTGTGTGGAACATGGTGTTGACACATGTGTGACCTCTCTATTGGGATACACTTCTTTGTCAAGACTAATGAAGCTCATGGAAGGAGGTGCAGTTGATGATCAAGAAGAAGAAGTAATTTTTCCTACATCTCTTTTCGTTCGACAAAAAGATGTGAGTTCGTCGAGCTCCGTTTGATGAACAGAAAGGATTTCGTCGAGAGCCATTCAATGATCAGTTCAAGTGAAGTTCTAAGTTCAGCGTTCGTCGAACTCCGATCGATAAATTGATATGTTTTCGTCGACCGCTGTTATTCTACAGATTAAAGAAGTTCCGTTCGACGAATTTGTCTAGCAATCCTTAAGTCGACGAATTCGTCAAGAACATTCATTCTCGTCGACGAAATATATTTTCTTCTCTCTTTCTGTCTCCAAGCAAAACCCAAGTTTGTTCGTCGAATAAGATAACTCGTTCGACGAACTCATTGAAGAATAAGCCAACCTCTTGAAGAAGTTCTTCTCAGCCCTTACAAGTTTTAAGCCAAGTAAATTCGTCGAATGAATTTAGCTACTTCGAAGAAATCGTCAGATCAAATACATTGCATCAACGAATTTGTCGAATCATTAATGTCCCTCGACGAATGCTGACAGAGCGCATTTTGGTCGTACGTCTGTTTAATTAGGGCTTCCATCCACGAGGCCGTTTTTCGTTAAGTGACGCTTCTAGCCGTTGGAGGAATGCTTATAAATAGCTAAGAGATTATCGGTTGAAGCCCTAATCGTGATTTCGAAATAAAACAGTGAAAAATATCGCACAGGCGCCGTCGGGTTTGTTCGTTCTCGCAAAGCCCTAGCTACCGCCGACAAAGCTTTCGATCGAATCTTCCTGAAGAAAAGAGTCAACTAGATCTCTGCTTTCTGATTTCATCAAGTTCCATTCAGATCTAGTTGTCTCCTAAGTTCTCAGATCAAGTTCTCTCAAGGAAAGATTTCTTCTTCCTTCCTTCAAGATCCAGATTTCTATTTCACTCAAGGAAGAAGAAGATCTATCATTTTCAGATCTGAAGAAGAACCTCTACTGAAGTTCTAAGAAGATTGTTTCACAATATAAAGTTTTGTAAGATTTCTTTACAATATTCTTGTAGGAGTTTTACTCCGAGTTGTAGGAGAATTTATCTCCGAGCTTGTAGGAAGATTTTCTTCCAAGTTTGTAGGAGCGTTGTCTCCGAGTTGTAGGAAGCTTGCTTCTGAGTTGTAGGAGTTCTACTCCGAGTTTGTAGGAAGGTTTCCTTCCGAGTTGTCGGAGATTTTGTTCTCCGAGCTTGTAGGAGTTTGACTCCGAGTTGTAGGATCATTCTTGATCCGATCCATAGTGAAGTAGCCTAGTCTAGCCGGGCGTGCTAGATAGGTGAGGTGGAAAGTGGACTACCCAAGATCGGGGAACCACTATAAATCTCTGTGTTGTGATGTGCTCTTTTGATTTCTGTGTGCTTTTATTTCTATATTTTAATTCCGCAAAAGCCATAGAAACCACCTATTCACCCACCTCTAGGTGATTTAGGTAGCAACTAGATACTTTCAATTGGTATTAGGGATAGGTTGTTCGCTAAAGGTTAACACCTTGAACAAGATCTTTAAATCTAGTTGCAAGAGCAAGTATTTTTGGAATGGAAAAATCCAAGGATTCCGTCAAGTTGCCCTTCTGCTCTAAGGAGAACATCCCCATGTGGAAGGGAAGAGTGAAGTTCTACATGGAAGCCACCGACCCGAGAATTTTTCAGATAGTTGAGGAAGGTCCCCATGTTCCTATGAAGCCATCTTCAATAAATTCAGATATTATGATTCCCAAGAAGATGTTGGAACTAGACAAAGATGAGACTGCTCTCGTCGCCTTGGACAAGAAGGCAAAGAACATCATTGTCGGTGTAGTTGACGATTCTATGTTGCAAAATCTTATACACTGCAAGTCTGCCAAGGAAATGTGGGATTCCATAGTTGTTCTTATGGAAGGTACAGAAGAAGTGAGGGATGATCGTCGATCGTTGCTAAACCAAGAATATGAAGCATTCAAGCAAGATCCAAGAGACTCCATCTCTGACACTTATGAGAAGTTTTTTAAGATCGTAAACGTTCTTAGGAATTATGATCGAGAATTCACCGTCGGAGAATTGAATGACAAGTTCTTGAGATCCCTGACAAAAGAATGGGATACCAAGGAAATGGCCATCCTTGAATTTGGAAAGTTGGCTACGATGGAGCCACAGATTCTATTCGGAAAGCTTCTATCCCAGGAGCTCAAGCTGAGTATCAGAAAAGATGAAGAAGAAGGATGCTCGACCTCTGGAAGGGAGAAGTCTGTGGTACTGAAGGCCAAAGAGGCAAGAAGAGGTAAAGCTAGATCATCTGTGAGAACACAGTCGTCAGATGAAGACGAGGAGTCTGTGGCTTGCTCTTCAAGCTCAGACATGTCCGATGGAGAGTTCTCATCTCTCTCCAAGCAATTCAAGAGATTGCTCAGAAAAAGAAGCCAAAGGAAAAGTCAGTCTTCATCAGATCATAGGAGATCAAGGCGTGATGATGATCATCATAAGAAGGAACACAACAACGACAGGTATAAAACTAAACCGAATAAACATATTTTGACTGATATTATTTGTTATTGTTGTAATAAGCCAGGACATATAAGCACGGAATGTCCACACAAAAAGAAGGAAGAGAAGAAATCCTTCAAAGGAAAGAAGAAAGAAGAAAAGAGCTTCATCGCTAAGAAGGTGAAGACTCTGAGCGACATCGACTCGGATAGGTCAAGCTCAGATGAAGAAGCCTATTTTGGGCTGATGGCACAGTCAGATGAGGAAGTAAGCAACTCCTCATACAAGGGGAAGGTAAACTCGCACACTCCTCTTTCTGATTCTGAAGTTGGATCCAATGCAAATGAAGGTTATTTTTCAGAGGAGGATTCAGAACTAATGACTCAGTATAAAGCCGTTTTGGAAGGATTTGACAAATGCCACAAGGTAGTCAAATCTCAGTCAAAAGAGATTGCATCTCTCAATATGGTGGAATCAGATTTGAGGGAGGAAATTGAAAAATTAACTCCTCTCAAAGATGAAATCCAAATCTTGAAAGACGAACTTAAAAGCTCCACTGAGTTATTAAATCTTAAGGAGAAGTTTATAAATGAACTAGAAGATAAATTATTGGTGGAAAGGAAGCTCGTAGAAAGCTTCTCGAAGCCAAAGACTATTCTTCCACACATTGATAAATTTTCTACTCCTGCGAAGGGTAGCGGCCTTGGTCATGAGGCTGAAAGTTGTAAGGCTGCTGAGAAAAGAGCCGTGAAAGGAAAGGCAAATGCTAATCAAAGTCAACCTTCATTCAGGAAGGTATTTTTTCCAACAAATCCGTTTGACTTTGAGGCATCCTATGGTCACTTTGCTAGACCAACACATGTTGAATCTAGCAATAGATATCAAGGATGGAGCAGACCCCAAAACTTTGACGTGTCTCCATTCAAAGCTCCTCATGAAGAAGTAATCCTCAAGGATCATGGTTCATTTGTACATGGATCGGTTGCTAAGAAAGCACCAAAGATTAAATCTATTGTTGCTAAGCCTCTTGGGAAGAAGGAGCCATGTGTATGTTGCAATCACGAGGCTTTTACCTCTAAGAATGTTGCTCCTACTAGACCTCCCGTTCAAAAGGTGAAGCAGGAGAACAAGAGAAGATACAATCGATTTGATTGTTGGTGTTGTGGCAAGGTTGGTCACTTCGCCATAGATTGTTGGTTTAACCCCAGAAATTATATGACTCCACGGGTTAACAATGTAAGAATGCCCCCTTCAATGTTAACACTCCGAGTGGTGTTGATCCAACCAGGAACCTAGGACCCAAATCCTTTTGGGTTCTGATATTTAAAAATTTTGTGTTTTGAAATTAAGCGAAGGTTTGAAGATTTTCTCCAAAACTATATCCGATTAAGGCAAGTGTATTATCGTCTATAGTATAGGATATTTAGAAATACCAAGGTCGTATTCCATAGGGCACGTTGATTACTTCTACTTCGAGGAAAATCACCATTATCTTATCGAACGATTTTTGAGGGTTGTTTTACTTAACTAAAAAAAAGACAAATTGCAAGCTAAATGAAAAGATTAAACATTGCATGCAAGGAAAGAAAAATTAACATTGCATAAAAGAGAAATTACTAAGGAGAGAAAAATTAACATTGCATGAAAAAGAAATTACTAAGGAGAAAGAGAACATGAAAGTGAGCAAACTTAATTTTACTGAAAACCAAAACTATTACAAGCTTAAAAAGAGATTACAAAGCTAGAAAATTAAGGTTACAAGGTTTAATTAACTAGTGCATGACAGAAATAAAAACTAGTACATCACATGAAAAAGAAAAGAAAGAGAACATGAAATTGAAAGACATAAAAAAAGCATTGAAAAAGTTCACTAACAGCTCTAACAGTAACTCCCCTCTCTAAATTTCTGAACTCCCAACTCAAGGGAGAGCCTCTGAATTTATAGGTAAAAATTTCAAGTTACACGCCCTCGGTCACGGGCGTGACCTAGGGTCACGGGCGTGACCTAGGGCGTGTAAACATTGTTGACATTAGATCTGACAGTGGTGTGGACTTTGCGTGACGGTGGGAGAAATTCGGACATTACATGCCCGTGTAACTTGGGCGTCTTCATCAATGCGGCAAGGGATTGAATTCGGCGCGACATGGGCTTGAATTCGGCTCGGCATGGGCTTGAATTCGCCGCGGCAGGGAGCAGGGATCACGCGGGAAGTCACGGGCGTGACTCCTTGGTCATAGGCGTGACTTGGGTCAACTCTTCGACAGAGAGCGTTCGTCGAACTCAGGGGCAGAGCGCGTTCGTCAAACTCAACTCAGGCTTCGTCGAACACAGGGGCGGAGAGCGCTCGTCAAACTCAGGGGCAGAGCGCGTTCGTCGAACTCAGTTCAGGCTTCATAGAACGTAGGGGCAGAGAGCGTTCGTCGAACTCAGCTCCAATTTTGTCGAACGCAGGGGCAGAGAGCTTTCGTCTAACTCAGCTCCAATTTTATCAAACGAAGGGGCAGAGATCTTTCGTCGAACTCAGCTCCAATTTCTTCGAACGCAGGGGCAAAGAGCTTTCGTTGAACTCAGCTCCAATTTTGTCGAACGCAGGGACAGAGAGCTTTTAGGTCACACGCCCTTGGTCACGGGCGTGACTGAGGGCGTGACTTGTGATTTTCTCCAATTTTTCCCAAAATTCTGCAAAAATAAAAGTATAACTACATTTAGAACAGAAATTATAAAATAAGTGACTTTAAACTAAAATATAAATAATATTTGCAATTTTAAATTAAAACTAAAATAAATACTATAATTAAAATACGCATAAATACTACTCATCAAATACCCCCATACTTGAGGTTTTGCTATTCCAGAGCAAAAGTGTGAGACATAATTTATAAGACATCCTTAAAATTTTTAATTTTATACTAAAATTTCATTTAAACCAAAAGTTAAGTTAAGAGTAAATTCAAGGAGGAGTTAAGTCTTAAATTATGATGATGATTTGAAAAGAGGGAAAAATGTTTAGGCAAGGACTTCTCAAGAAAATTAATTGGTTTAACAATATTGTAGAAATTATAAAACGAGATTAAATTAAAATTATAAGAACTCTA
This sequence comes from Dactylorhiza incarnata, assembly GCA_033032865.1. Taxonomy (NCBI): domain Eukaryota; kingdom Viridiplantae; phylum Streptophyta; class Magnoliopsida; order Asparagales; family Orchidaceae; genus Dactylorhiza; species Dactylorhiza incarnata. Next base: position 5,631,416 of record JAWHQI010000041.1, read on the forward strand.
TCTTAAAAGAAACTTAAGGAAAAGTAACTTACTAAATATTGCTCTCTCCATAATCTTAAACTAAATCTAGAACAAAGATAATTGGCTAAGGGGGATTTCATAAAATTTGGCAAAAGAAGAGAATTTTTGAATGAAGGTAATGGAATTTATCCTCGTCATGAATATTTTTTTTTCTCTTTTTTTTTCTTCTAATAAAAACCCAAAATGTATATGTTTAGGAGTAGTAAATTTTATCCTCTTACTCAATGCCATATAATCTTTTAAATGATTTTGGGTGCATATGTTTAGGGAATAATGAATTTTATCCTCTTATTCCCATGACATATGATCTTTTAAACTTCATTTTTTTTATGCCAACAAAGGGGGTAGGGAAGGAAATTAAATCTAGCTAGCTTTAAATTATATTGAGAGCAAATTCTAGTAAAATTAAATTTCCTAAGATCTAAAAAGTTAGAAGAAAATATAATTGAAATCTAAAGAGGTTTAGCAAATTCACCACAAAATGAAGCCTTTTAGAAATAAAAAAGAGAAGTCGTGCTAAAAAAATTCTCTAACCAAGTTAAAATCATAAGATGATTCTTAAAGCAAAATTACCTCAAATTTAAAATTAACAAACTATGATAAGCAAAATTTTAGCTAATTAAAAACCTAAACATGCTTATAAGCATCCTCAACTAAATTTCTAAGAACTCACAAAAACAACAAATAGGAGAGGTATAAGATTTTTATATTTTTTTGTATTTTAAGTTTTTCATATTTTTGAATTTTGATATTATCTTTTTTATTTTTATTTTTATATTATCTTTTTTTTATAAGAAATAAACATTAAAACATATACTAAAAAGCTTAATTTTTTTTGTTAATTCTTGGACTTCCCGAGGTATACCTCGTGAAGGGTTCTCACGGTACTAGGAGGTGAGATGGGGTGAGGTCCCAAACGTCCCTTTCCAATATTTAAATGTTTCAATTTTGTTTTTTTTGAGTTTTTGGGTTTTACAAGTGCTAAAATAGAAGAAAACATAAGAAAATTTTTTTTTGAAAATTTTCTAATTTAACAACTATTTACAAAGAACTATTTACACCCCCATACTTAAAGTTAAACATTGTCCCCAATGTTTAAAATTAAGTATGAAGTAAAAGAAAAAAGTGCAAGACAAAACAAAAATAATAATAGAAACGAAGGAAAGGTTAAGAGGGCTTCCCTGGTTATGAAGATGCGGGGGAAGCGTCGGTTACCTACAAAACATGTTAAAATAAAAAGATAACTTTGGGGTGCCTCCCAAAAGCGCTTTGTTTAAGGTCGCGTAGCTTGACCCACTTGCCGATCATATTATAAGAGGAAGTAAAATCGAATCACTCTTTTCGTTAGTTAACTTTCCCGGAAGATATAACTTAAGGCGGTGCCCGTTAACTTTGAAGGAACCTTTTTCCGGGTGGGAAATTAAATTGTCCCATAGGACCAAACCACTTTAACAATAAAGGGTCTGGACCATCGAGATTTTAGTTTTCCCGGAAAAAGGAGAAGGCGAGAATTATAAAGGAGGACGAGGTCGCCCGGCGAAAAAGTTTTCAGAAATTTTATATGTTTATCGTGATAAAACTATGTTCACTCCTTATATAATATATTGCTATCATACGCATTTGCTCGCCACTCATCTAATTCGTTCATTTGGAATTTTCTTTGTTCGCCCGCTAAAGTGGAATCAAGATTTAAAAATTTAAGCGCCCAAAATGCGCGGCGTTCTAGTTCGACCGGAAGGTGGCAAGCCTTGCCATAAACCATTCGATACGGTGTACAACCGATAGCGGTCTTGTACGTCGTTCGATAGGCCCATAGCGCGTCATCGAGCTTTATTGCCCAATCCTTCCGATTAATCGAAATAGTTTTTCTAAAATCCGTTTTAATTCTCGATTAACAACTTCGACTTGGCCGCTCGTTTGTGGGTGATATGCAGTGGATAATTTGTGCGTGACACCATATTTTGCTAAGATTTTTGTAAATTGACTATTGCAAAAATGGGTGCCCCGATCAATCACTATAGCGCGCGGCGTGCCAAATCGAGAAAATAATTTTTTTAAGAAATTAACGACGACTCGCATATCGTTGGTGTGGAGAGCTTGCGCTTCCGCCCACCTCGACATGTAGTCAACCGCAACGAGAATATATTTGTTTGAATAAGAGGGAGGGAGAGGAACAACAAAATCAATACCCCAAAGATCAAAAATTTCGCATTCTAAGAAAATATTTTGGGGAATCTCATCCCGACGGGAGATGTTCCCCGACCGCTGGCAGCTGTCGCAAGTACTCACAAGGGTGTGAGCATCCTTGAAGAGCGTGGGCCAATAAAAGCCCGCCTCCAGCGCCTTCCTCGCGGTTCGGTTTGCTTGATAATGACCACCGGTTGGTCCCTCGTGACAATGACGTACAATTTTAAGGCCTTCCTCACTTGAGACGCATCTTCTCACCACCTGGTCTGCGCAAACACGGAATAAAAAGGGGTCCTCCCAAAAATAATTCTTTAAATCAGAAAAGAATTTTTTATTTTGCTGACTCGAGAATTCTTTTGGCAGGACCCGTGCTACTAAATAGTTAGCCAAATCCGCAAACCAGGGAGTGGAGGAAGAATTTATATTTTCGAGGGCGAGGAGGTGCTCTTCGGGAAATTTATCATTAATGTCGGCCTCTATTAATTCTTCTGAGGCGGGATTTTCTAATCGAGAAAGATGATCGGCCACCAAGTTTTCTGCTCCCCTTTTGTCCCGGATCTCTAAATCAAACTCCTGCAATAGGAGGATCCATCGCAAAAGACGAGGCTTGGCGTCCGATTTACTTAAAAGAAATCTAAGAGCGGAGTGATCTGTGAAGACGATAACTTTTGAGAGAGTGATATACGACCTAAACTTATCAAAGGCGAAAACGATTGCTAGAAGTTCCTTCTCGGTAGTGGTGTAATTTGCTTGTGCCGACGTGAGTGTTTTGCTCGCATAATAAATCGGGTGGAAATACTTACTCACCTGTTGGCCTAAAACGGCACCAACTGCAATATCACTCGCGTCGCACATGATTTCAAAAGGGAGCGACCAATCTGGCGCGACTAGAATTAGGGAGTTTATAAGTTTCTCTTTGATAAGTTTAAAGGCCAAATGGCATTCATCGTTAAAAATAAAGGAGGATTCCTTTTCGAGAAGATGGGTTAAAGGCTTTGTGATTTTGGAAAAATTTTGTATAAAGTGTCGATAAAACCCCGCGTGGCCTAGGAAACTTCTAATAGCCTTTACGTTTGTTGGAGGGGGGAGCTTTTCAGTTACTTCGATCTTGGCCCTATCGACCTCGATCCCCTTGCCCGAAATTTTATGGCCAAGGAATAATCCTTCTTTGACCATAAAATGACATTTCTCCCAATTAAGCGCTAAATTTGTTTAATCACATCGCTGCAGCACGCGCTCGAGATTTATTAATCAATTTTTAAATAAGTTTCCGAACACGGATAAGTCATCCATAAACACTTCCATCACCTCCTCTACTAACTCGTCAAATATTGCCAGCATATACCTTTGTAATGTATCTGGCGCGTTACAAAGACCAAATGGCATCCTTCGATAAGCGAAGGTGCCAAAGGGACAAGTGAAAGTGGTTTTCTCTTGGTCGTCGGGTGAAATTGGTATTTGGAAATATCCCGACAAACCATCGAGAAAACAGTAGTAGGAGTGACCTGAAAGGCGTTCTAAAATTTGATCGATTAAAGGTAGCGGAAAGTGATCCTTACGGGTGGCATCATTTAGTTTTCGATAATCGATGCACATCCGCCAACCCGTAATAGTACGAGTAGGGATCAATTCATTATGGTCGTTCGCAACTACCATGACGCCACCTTTCTTTGGTATGACTTGTACTGGGCTAACCCAAGTACTATCCGATATCGGTTAGATGATTCCCGCGTCTAAAAGTTTAATAACTTCGGCCTTAACGACTTCTTTCATGTTCGGGTTTAGTCGTCGTTGAGGCTGGACTGAGTTGCGGGAATTATCTTCGAGAAAAATTTTATGAGTGCAGAAGGAAGGGTTTATACCCTTAATATCCGATATTTGCCACGCAATTGCGTGGCGGTGCTTTCTTAAGACCATAGACAACTCAGAAAGTTCTGAGTTGCTAAGATCGGATGAAACGATGACAAGTAGCTTAGACTCATTTTCTAAAAATAAATAATGGAGGTGAGGGGGGAGTTGTTTTAACTCTAATACGGGTGGCTCTTCATAAGATGTTTTGATTTTTAGTTTTTCTAAACATAGTGGTTCAGGTGGTGTGGGGTGAGAGACTTCTTCTTCAAGATAAAAGAGCTCGACGAGCTCGGGATTACTACTTGTCGATGAGACTAACTTGGGGGGGTGAATAGAACTCACAACACTCTTCCAGGTAAAAACATGAATCATCGTTTTCTAATGTGTTCCGCATCGAGGAATTTATGCCGAAAGTAACTTCATCGTCACCAACCCATAGGAGGAGCTTTCCGTTACTTACGTCTATAATAGCGCGGGAGGTGGCAAGGAAGGGGCGGCCGAGTATGAGGGGTACTTTGGCATCCTCTTCGATGTCAAGAATGACAAAATCCACCGGGAAGATGAATTTGTCAACCTTGACGAGCACGTCCTCCACTATTCCTACCGGATATTTTAAATAACGATCCGCTAATTGAATACTCATTCGAGTGGGGCTAGGATATCCTAGACCTAGCTTTTTGAATAATGAAAACGGCAGCTTGAGATTTGATGCTTGCTCCAAGATCCGCTAAGGCGTGTTTTACTAACGAATTGCCAAATAAACACGGGATGGAAAACTGTCCCGAGTCATTTGCTTTCTGAGGCAATTTGTTGAGTACAACCGCGGAGCATTCTGCGTTTAAATAAATATGCGAAATATCTTCTAATCTTTTCTTATTGGAGAGCAACTCCTTAAGATATTTCGCATATTTAGGCATTTGAGAGATAGCCTCGCAGAAGGGTACATTAATATGAATTTGCTTTAAAATGTCTAAAAACTTTTTATACTTTTTTTCGGCGCACTCGCTTTTAAACTTAGACGGATACAGAATATTAGAAGTAGAAGCGCGCGGAGCTAACGTAGCGGGCAAATTCGAAGATAAAGTAGGAGGAGGAGGAGAGGAAGTTACCTTGGGTTCGTCCTATTTTGAAACCCCCTCCTTCCCGCTTTGGAGTGTAATCGCGTGTGCACTCTCCTTTGGATTTTGCTCTGTATTCCCCGGTAGTGCTCCTTGTTGACGCTCAAAAATCATCTTTGCGAGCTGGCCCACTTGATTCTCTAAATTTTTGATCGATCCGGTAAGGTTCCGGATGTTCGTTTCATTTGTAGCGACATATTTTGCAAAGACCTCTTCAAGCGAAGAGGGCTTGTGCTGTTGCGGTGGAAAACTTGGAGGATTAAAATTTTGAGAAATCAAATTTAGAGGCGGAGTTAAGTTAAGAAGTTGATTAGTGGGGGGTTGATTTAGATTCATAGGACGCTGAGCATTTCCTTGGTTGCTCCACGAGAAATTTGGATGATTCCTATAACCCGCATTGTATGTGTTGTTATACGGCGGAGTTCGGGTTATAGGAAGGCCGAGGCGGATTTCCATGTAGTCAACCTGTTCTTCAATTAAAACGTTATTAGCCCAAGGAGGAGTGGCGGAGGGAGCAGACATCTCCGCCACTTGCTTTGTTAAGCGCTCAACTTGTAAAGCCAAATTTGCATTTGCGTCTATTTCAAACATTCCGGCTGGCTTATTAGGCCGCGCTCGGGGCATGTTCCATTGGTACGCATTCGTGGCCATCTCTTCGAAAAGCTCTTGAGCGGCGTCCGAAGTTTTGTTATTTAACGTCCCCCCGGCGGCCGCATCAATCATTTGCCTCGTTTGGAGATTTAAGCCATTATAAAATATTTGCACTTGTTGCCAAGTGTCAAGTGCCTTGTGAGGCATCGACGCAAAAGCTCCTTGAAGCGCTCCTATGTGTCATAGAGAGTCTCCGAGTCAATTTGCATGAATGACACAATATCCGTGCGCAATTTAGCGGTTTTTGAAGGCGGGAAATATTTATTTAGAAATTTTTCCGCCATTTCGGCCCATGTAGTGATGGATCCCCTAAGTAGGGAGCCCAGCCACTGCTTGGCCTTACACCGCAAAGAGAAAGGATAAAGACGCAATCATATGGCGTCAACGGTGACGCCATTGATTTTAAAAGTATCGCAAATTTCAAGAAAGTAAAAAATATGCGAATTTGGATCTTCGTCCGGTTGACCATCGAAGGTCACCGATTGTTGCACCATTTGTATGATGTTGGACTTGATCTAAAAATTATTGTTCGCCGTCGTGGGGCGAACAATACTCGATTGTGTGCCTTCCAAATTCGGCCACGCATAATAGGACATGGTCCGTTGCGCGGCCTCATTAGGATTTGGCGGTTAGGATTAGGAGGATTAAGATCAGGATACATATTCGTTGTGTTAGTGTCCCCAATCGACTCTTCGAATTCTAATTGATTATCCTTATCACGAGAACGACGGCGCCTAAAAAGGGTTCGCTCGATCTCTGGATCAAAAGGAATATTCAAAGCGCTACCTCGGGTCATACGCTAAAAAAGAAAAGAAGGGAAGAGGAAAAACTAAAAAAAAAAAATTCTTTTTGAAATTTAGAAAAAGCAAAATAAAATAAAAAAAAGCATGAATTAATAGCTATCCTCTTTTCAAAATATCTACGCAAGGTCCCCGGCAACGGCGCCAAAAACTTGATATTTACAAATTTCGTGTTTTGAAATTAAGCGAAGGTTTGAAGATTTTCTCCAAAACTATATCCGATTAAGGCAACTGTACCTTATCGTCTATAGTATAGGATATTTAGAAATACCAAGGTCGTATTCCACGGGGCACGTTGATTACTTCTACTTCGAGGAAAATCACCATTATCTTATCGAACGATTTTTGAGGGTTGTTTTACTTAACTAAAAAAAAGACAAATTGCAAGCTAAATGAAAATATTAAACATTGCATGAAAGGAAAGAAAAATTAACATTGCATAAAAGAGAAATTACTTAGGAGAGAAAAATTAACATTGCATGAAAAAGAAATTACTAAGGAGAAAGAGAACATGAAAGAGAGCAAACTTAATTTTATTGAAAACCAAAACTATTACAAGCTTAAAAAGAGATTACAAAGCTAGGAAATTAAGGTTACAAGCTTTAATTAACTAGTGCATGAAAGAAATAAAAACTAGTACATCACATGAAAAAGAAAAGAAAGAGAACATGAAATTGAAACACATAAAAAAAGCATTGAAAAAGTTCACTAACAACTCTAACAGTAACTCCCCTCTCTAAATTTCTGAACTCTCAATTCAAGGGAGAGCCTCTGAATTTATAGGCAAAAATTTCAAGTTACACGCCCTCGGTCACGGGCGTGACCTAGGGCGTGTAAATATTGCTGACATTGGATCTGACAGTGGCGTGGACTTTGCGTGACGGCGGGAGAAATTCGGACATTACACGCCCGTGTAACTTGGCTCACGGGCGTGTACTTGGGCGGCTTCATCAATGCCACATGGGCTTGAATTCGGCGAAGCATGGGCTTGAATTCGGCGCGGCATGGGCTTGAATTCGGCGCGGCATGGAGAAGGGATCACGCGGGAAGTCACGGGCGTGACTTCTTGGTCACAGGCGTGACTTGGGTAAACTCTTCGACAGAGTGCGTCGTCGAACTCAGGGGCAGAGCGCGTTCATCGAACTCAGCTCAAGCTTTGTCGAACGCAGGGGCGGAGAGCGCTCGTCAAACTCAGGGGCAGACCGCGTTCGTCAAACTCAGCTCAGGCTTTGTAGAACGCAGGGGCAAAGAGTGTTCGTCGAACTCAGCTCCAATTTCGTCGAACGCAGGGGCAGAGAGCTTTTGTCGAACTCAACTCCAATTTCGTCGAACAGTGGGGTAGAGATCTTTCGTCGAACTCAGCTCCAATTTCGTCGAACGTGGGGGCAGAGAGCTTTCGTCGAAATCAGCTCCAATTTCGTCGAACGCAAGGGCAGAGAGCTTTTAGGTCACACGCCCTTGGTCACGGGCGTGACTGAGGGCGTGACTTGTGATTTTCTCCTATTTTCCCAAAATTCTGCAAAAATAAAAGTAAAACTACATTTAGAATAGAAATTATAAAAGAAGTGATTTTAAACTAAAATATAAATAATATTTGCAATTTTATATTAAAACTAAAATAAATACTATAATTAAAATACGCTTAAATACTACTCATCAGGTTCCTAAGGGAAATTAATCTGTGATTGCAGGTATGTGCAAAGGCCAACCAAAACTCTAATCAGGCATTTGGACAGTGGATGTTCATGGTACATGACCAGAACAAGAAGTATATAGCAAGAATGCTAATAAGTTTAGGAAATCATTCCAGGCACTGAAATTCTAAGTGGGAGAAAAGATTGAGGGGGAGTTGTTTCAATATTTTCAAAGTTTACTCCCAAATAAGGACTCCTATGCAGTTGCTGAGGGGGAGCATTGATCTCTCATGCTTTTCCTCCCTTATCTGAAGTATTCAGAAAGGGGGAGAGAAGTTGAAGTTGGGAGAGAAGATGAAGTTAAAAGAGAAAGTTGAAAGGGAGAGAAGGTTGAAAAGCTAAGTTTTTAACTCTCCTTATTTCACTGTGTTTTTATAACTTATAATTCTCTGTGCAATTCCTCTTAGTAGATAGGGTTCTGACTTCTTCAAATATGGGGAGATTGTTGGGTTTCGTAGCCACAATGTCCTTGATTTGAAGAAGTCCTCTTCAAACTAAGATGAATTGTAGTGTATTTGATCTTACATTTTAGATGTGGTCTTGTAGGTTCATATTGCTAAAGTGTAGACCAATGTCAGGTCACAGTGGGTCAATAAGCACAGCTTCACACAATGTAATTCCTCATTGTGTGGAACATGGTGTTGACTCATGTGTGACCTCTCTATTGGGATACACTTCTTTGTCAAGACTAATGAAGCTCATGGAAGGAGGTGCAGCTGAAGCTCAAGAAGAAGAAGTAATTTTTCCTACGTCTCTTTTCGTTCGACGAAAAGATGTGAGTTCGTCGAACTCCGTTTGACGAACAGAACGGATTTCGTCGAAAGCCATTCAATGATCAGTTCAAGTGAAGTTCTAAGTTCAGCGTTCGTCGAACTCCGATCGATGAATTGATATGTTTTCGTTGACCGCTGTTATTTTAAAGATTAAAGAAGTTCCGTTCGACGAATTTGTCGAGCAATCCTTAAGTCGATGAATTCGTCAAGAACATTCATTCTCGTCGACGAAATATATTTTCTTCTCTCTTTCTGTCTCCAAGCAAAACCCAAGTTTGTTCGTAGAATAAGATAACTCGTTTGACAAACTCATTGAAGAATTAGCCAACCTCTTGAAGAAGTTCTTCTCAGCCCTTACAAGTTTTAAGCCAAGTAAATTTGTCGAATGAATTTAGCTACTTCGAAGAATTCGTCAGATCAAATACATTGCATCATCGAATTCGTCGAATCATTAATGTCCCTCGACGAATGCTGACAGTTCGCATTTTGGCCGTTCGTCTGTTTATTTAGGGCTTCCTTCCACGCGGCCGTTTTTCGTTAAGTGACGCTTCTAGCCATTGGAGGAATGCTTATAAATAGCTAAGAGATTATCCGCTGAAGCCCTAATCATGATTTAGAAATAAAACAGTGAAAAAGATCGCACAAGCGCTGTTGGGTTTGTTCGTTCTCGCAAAGCCCTAGCTGCCGCCGACAAAGCTTTCGATCGAATCTTCCTGAAGAAAAGAGTCAACTAGATCTCTGCTTTCTGATTTCTTCAAGTTCCATTCAGATCTAGTTGTCTCCTAAGTTCTCAGATCAAGTTCTCTCAAGGCAAGATTTCTTCTTCCTTCCTTCAAGATCCAGATTTCTATTTCACTCAAGGAAGAAGAAGATCTATCATTTTCAGATCTGAAGAAGAACCTCTACTGAAGTTCTAAGAAGATTGTTTCTGTTGAAACCGATTTCTCGATCTCTTGTGAAGCTCGGGCCCTCAACAAGTTGAGGGGCAGCTAGCCCTTACTAGTCCCTCGAAAGGAGCAGACTGGGGACTCGGAAATGGACTAAGACCTTAGTCGCAGCGAGGAAGTCCCACCACAAACCTGGAAGATCATTGAGTGCTTCCCCTCCCAAGCCAAAGTTGAGACTTGGGCACCTTGGAGAGCTAGAGAGTTGAACCAAAGTAACTGAGGGAAGAAGAAGCTCAGAGAACTGAGATCGGAATTCTCTCCAATGGTGCCATTCAAGGTCTATTTATAGTTTTCCTGCTCATGGTCTGTCAATAGCGGGATTCCGCATTTTGGTTTTACTAAACGCATCCCAATTTGGCCTGCTAACAGCCAAACTCCGCTGTTTGGAGGGGCTACTTGCAGACCACCAAGGGTGGAGGGGTAATTTCACTCCCTGTCAAGCTGAGCTGCAGGTGGGCGAAAAACCGCTGAAACAACCCGATCCCAGCGGATCCGTTGAGACGGGGCAGAAGTGACCGCTGAGACGTTCGATTCTTTCAGCCAAACCGCTGGGACAGATTCAAAGGTGCCGTTCGTCGAGCGCGGGACTAATTTCGTCGAACCCTGAGCCGAGTTCGCCGAATGCGGACGAGAGCTCCGCCTTCCTTGGAGCGATCGGCGACTGCCCGACTCGCTCGCCCTCTTGCGAGATGACCTTGAGGCTTGGGCTCGCAGGGACCTGGCTCGCGCGCCTTCCTGCGAGTGACCCTTGAAGCTCTGGCTCGCCCCTTTTGTCACCTCTTCCACCTGTTGGTTCTGAAACCCTACTCTCGGGCGAGCAGCCCGTAAAGATCCAGCTCACTCCTCTCCCGGCGACACCCTCTGAGGCCGGATATCGCGCTTCCTCTTGCGAGCTCTCCCGCTGAGACTGGGTCGGGAGCCGCTGAAAAAGTGCTTGAGTCCGCTGAGACACTCGCTTGTCTCAGCGGGTCCGCTGGGACTGGGCAGAAATAGCTGCTGAGATGGCTGGCCTTCCCAGTCCATCCGCTGAGACGACTTCGTCGACCTGGAGCATGACGCTCGTCGAACGCAGAACAGCTTTCGTCGAACTCAACTTGAAGTTCATCGATCTTAAAAGGAGTTCGTCGGGCTGGACGGCGAGTTCGTCGGTCGCGACGATCTGGCTCGCCCGCTCTCCTGCGAGCGGACCACGATAATCTGGCTCGCCCGATTCCTTGCTGGCCTATGGCGGGTGCTCGGCTCACTCGCCTTCCTGCGAGCGGCCTTCGAGGATCTGGCTCGCTTTTCCTCTTCCTCCGTCTACTGACTTCTTGCATCTTCGCCTTCCTTCTGGAAAATATCGGGGTTGTACACAATCCCCGCTCTTCGCGAGGCTCTCCGGACTCGCGAAGAATCATCCAACCTAGGATATTCGCCCGCCTTTAGACTACGTGGCGCGAATCTTTTGGTGGGGCCCATTTCCACCACTATAAATACTACCCTTCCCTACTGGTGTTCAAACTTTTGTATTCCTCTTTCTCTTTCCTTTCTCGCCGCGAGCCCCAATGCGATGTCTAAGAAAGATGAAATATTGGCTCGCCTGAAGGCCTCACAAGCGGCTCAGAAAGGGAAGGCCGCCACCATCGCTTCTTGGGCTTCTCCGCAGCGTACCCCGCCTCCACCCTCCATCAAAATGGCGAAGGCTGTTCGGCGCTCGTCTGGCGAGGATAGGTCCTCTTTTTTATCTCCCTCCTCCCATGATGGGCTCGACTCGCAGGTACTATTGTCAAGTTTGACGATTTAATGTCAAACTCTTTTAACCTTGCTCTCTTACTCGCAGAGCGCTTCTCCGGGAGGGAATACCCTGGGGAAGACAATCACGGAGACCCACATTTCTCCCACCGTCGGGGTTGGTACTCTTCTCACAGACGAGAGAGTCGTCGACCTGCGGGACTCGCCCTCGCGACTAGGTGAGTGGTTCCCCTCGCCCTCTCCCATATTTCTCTACTTGTTGAATCTCCCTTATTCCTCATGCAGCGTCCCCTTTCGCGAATCCAGAGGAGCGAGCTCCTCCTCCCGCGGACCCACCGGCCCCGCCGAATCAGACTATCATCACTGTTGGATTCAGCGTTATGGGACAAAGGAGCTCTGGAGGGACATTACTGGGCGAGTCTGGAATCGCCGCCAGGACCACGCTCTCCCCCGGTCTGGGAAAAGCCGTTACCCCTGCCTTTGCCGAAGCATTCAAGGGCCAGCCAGGCACATCTCGCCAGCGACCCAGTACCCAAATTCTCTCACCAGGTTAGATCACCCTTGCCAAATTCCATTTTCTGCTCTCTCTCACTGATTTCTACCTCGCAGGTGATCCCCTGACCCCGATCACTGAGTCGGAGCCCGGTGCGTTGGAGATGTCTCCACCCCCATCGCTGAGGCAGGTCGCAGATTTTTTGGGGGACCCTAGTGATCTAGAGCAAACGAAGAGGCGAGTCACCGAGAAATTCCAGAAGCATACCTCTCTGTTGCGGGATCTACATGAACAAAATCGGCAGGATCGGCTCGCGTTTGAGGAAAGATTCGCAGCGATGGAGGATGCTAACGCGCGCGTCCTTGCCGAGGTGTGGCCAATTGATCATGGCGAGGTGACCTCCCCCGGGGTGTACAATGCCCGGATTGAAGATTACTCACAGTTGATGAACCAGGCGGGCCAGTCACTTTGCGAGTATCACTACCCGCGAATCCCCCCTCGCTCTGGTGTGCGGGGTCGCGGTCGCTGGAAATGGTTGCGTTATTAATGACTTTTTCTTTGCAGTGGGCATTTTATTTTTCCTCCCCCTCCCCCTCCCCCTCGTAGGGAGGGGTCACAAACAATTCCGTGGTCTGTAATAATGATATTTTTGACTCGCTTGCGAGCCTGTGATTTTAGATTTTATTATATTTTCTTTCGTTATGCCTGGTTTGCTCGCTCATTGATTACTACTGTCGCTAATTATGCCTTTATCACTCGAGAAAGCGACCCGCTTTGGCGCTTCGCTTTATTTCCTTATTCAGCGCTGGCTCGCCGATGACTAACGGGAGAGATACTGGCGGGACGCTAACTCGCCGGGGAACGGTTATGATCCATGGAGGCAGAAAACTACCGCGTGGATCCGCTATCCGCAAACACCGGCGTTTAGACTTCTTCCAGCACTTCTCCTTTTTATAAATAGCCGGTCTCTTTACTTTCTAACCACCGCATTTACTGTTCTTCTTTCTCGTTTCTCTTCTTCCGACTCTCTCGCAAACCCCCAGCTCGCGCTCGCGGACTTTCTGACTCGCAATCATTCGACGCCATGGTCGCTGATGCAGAGGCGGAGGGGCGGGCCAAGTGCACCACAGCTTTTCGCGAGCATCCTTTTTTCTGTGCCAACCTCACCAAGGAGGAGTACTTAGCCACCGTGGACAAGTACTTGCATCCCGGGTTCGTGGCCCGTTGTCCTACCGAAAGGGATACCATCAATGATCCCCCGCCGTCGAGCTCGCCATCCCCATTGCTCACTTTGAGAATGGGTTGCGACTCCTGATATGTCCGGAAGTGCGCCAGGTATGTCTTTTGAGCTCGCCTAGCGAGGGACTTTTTAGCATTTCTTCCTGGCTCGCCTCGCGAGCGGTGTACTAACCCTTTAAGGATCCTACTAGGTACTCAAGTACTTTGGCGTACTACTCATCCAGCTGACGCCGAATGCGATCTCCGTTGTGGTCGCGTTTGCCAGCTATTTGCGAGCCGAGAGGATTGAGTTCAGTCTTCTCGTCTTTCGCAAGGTGTTTTCCTTCTGCGCCTATAGGGATGGGACGGTTCACTTTTCGAGCCAACATGTCACTCTCTGCGAGACCGTCAACAAGTCTCACTATTGGACGCAGAAATACGTCCTGGTGAAGGGACCCTTCGGCAACATCTCCTACACTCCTCTCCAATAGGACGATGCTGCTTACCGCCCTCCCGCTTCGCTAGGGGGCGACGACGCGAGTCTGTACCGATACCTCAAAGGGAGAAAATTCGAGGTCGCATTCCTCCTGCAGCGGGTGGACTCGCTCATGCCTGTTCCCCCAGGAGAAGGTCTGACTCGCACTCACAAGTCTCCTCTCCCCCCCTTCTTTCTGTTATCTAACCTTCTTAGTCGTCTGTGCAGGAGAGCGTGAACTTCCGCTCAACCCCCCCCCCCCCCCCCCCCACATGCGCCTTCTTCCTCCCTCACCTCTGGCCCGTTCGCGAGCATGGCAGTCGAGGCTTTCCGCGACGTCCCGAGCTCCTCGTCTGGAAAAAAACAGTCCCTTCCTCCACGCCGGCCCGCATCGCAGGGGTTGGCGAAGAAGACCAAGAAAGCTCCCTCCGCCCATAAGGAAAAGGAGGTCGTGGATCTCTCCGAACCAGACATCCCCCCTGTCCTACAGCGAATCAGGAGCCCGCCAAGGAGGGCGGCGAACCAGAAGAGACGGTCGGCAAGCCCAGGTCGACGAGCCATACGAATTTTGGGCTCGGCGCGAAGCTTCCGGACGCAGTTGGCGATCCACTGCTCGCGTGGGATTCTGAGCAGAACAATATCGTCTGCTCCTCCCTCCTCCCTTCCTGGGTGGAGGGTAACAAAGTTGGAGGCGAGGCGTTCTCCCTCGCCTTCAGGCTATATGGCCGCGAGGATGCCTCCCTCTACGGGTCCTTCACACAGAAAGGGCTTGTATATGAGGCCATGCAGGCCCAGTTCCGGGCGACGGAGTTTACCCACATAGTGGGCCGCCGCTACTTCACTATAGATAGGGAGATTAAAGAGCTCAACGCTGAGCTACGGAATTCCGCGGACAAGATCGTGGAGCTTAAGGGGAAGGAGGCCTTGTCCGTGGGCCTCCTCGCCAGCCTTCAGGGCGGCCTGGTAAGCAATACTCACGAAAGTCCTTTTCTGTCTCGATTTGATTTGCCCTTTCTAACTTCTTTTCTGCAGGATTCCGAGTCCGTCAGCCAACTAAACGCGAGGAACGCCGACATGGAAATGGAGAACACTTGCTTCCAGGCCCAGGTTCGCGACCTGACCCTGGCGGTGCTCCCCCCTCCTCCTTCGCGGGCTGGAGCTCGCGGTCAGTCGCGAGACAAAAAGGAGGCCGCCCGCAAAAAATCAATAGAGATCTTCAAACTCGTCTTCGACACCCTTAAGGGGGCGGATCTGATCGTTCCCGACGCCATGGAATTCACCGTGGAGGAGGTCATCCCTGATCTGTTCACGCCGATCTCTGAGGTGGAAGATTGCGGGAGTGATTAAAGAACTACCCGGCGAGCCACCTCAACTTTTTTTTTACTATTTATAATGTAAAAATTTTCTTTTTGCCGGCGAGCTCGCCGTTGGACTGTAACCCATCTTTGAGGAATGAAAAAGAAACATTTTGTCTATCTTTCCAATGTCATTGTCTTATTTCTTATTCGCATGTGCTCTTTCATTCGTGCTCGCATGATTCTGATTTTCTTACGCTCGCGCCCTTAAAGCTTTCATTTGACGCTCGCGTTCGCGTCTCCTTAATTAACAATTCTCCCATTATCGTGTTGTATCTAGGTCGCTCTTGCCCCATTCTCTTCTGCGGTGATGATAAGGCTACCACGATGTAGAACATTATCCTTGCTTGGGATGTACCCTATGGGGGAACATTGCGAGCGGGGCCAGCATTACCCTACCTCGCCCGCGCTCGCTTCTTGTGAGCTTTCATCGTTACCCATGGGCCACGTCGACGACGGGCCCTTTCTGGCTCGCCGTTCTTACGCTCGCCACCAAAATTTGCGAACAGCAGGCTCAGTCGCTCTGCCGCGATCTATTTTCTTATGCGAACGGGCCCCTGGTCTCGCCTCGCCCGGGCCTTGAAGTTGCTTGCGAGCCAAGTCTCTTACCAGGAGTAACCTACTTGCCTGCCTCCCCAGAGATCAACCTGACCCACCGTCTATGAGAGCCCGGCAGTGGAATCTATCTGGGGCATTCCAGCACCAAACCACTTGAAACCTTGCCAGCCTCTCCAGAGATCAACCTGACCCACCGTCTATGAGAGCCCGGCAGCGGAATCGATCTGGGGCATTCCAGCACCAAACCACTTGAAACCTTGCCAGCCTCTCCAGAGATCAACCTAACCCACCGTCTATGAGAGCCCGGCAGCGGAATCGATCTGGGTCATTCCAACACCAAATCACTTAAAACCTTGCCAGCCTCTCCATAGATCAACCTGACCCACCGTCTATGAGAGCCCGGCAGCGGAATTGATCTGGTGCATTCCAGCACCAAACCACTTGAAACCTTGCAGTATCTCCAGAGATCAACCTGACCCACCGTCTATGAGAGCCTGGCAGCGGAATCGATCTGGGGCATTCCAGCACCAAACCACTTGAAACCTTGACAGCCTCTCCAGAGATCAACCTGACCCACCGTCTAAGAGAGCCCGGCAGCGGAATCGATCTGGGGCATTCCAGCACCAAACCACTTGAAACCTTGCCAGCCTCTACAGAGATCAACCTGACCCACCCTCTATGAGAGCCCGGCAGCAAAATCGATCTGGGGCATTCCAGCACCAAACCACTTGAAACCTGCCAGAGAATTACTCCAAAATACATGTATTGTGTAGGAAATATTCAAAATTCAGTTACAAAAATTGCTAGGGATAAAATCTCTTCAAATCATCACCACTCCTGGCTCGGCCGAGAGATACCCCTTCCACATCCTGGAGGTGGTACCATCCTGACTTGAGCACTTTACTTACAATATAAGGCCCCTCCCAATTAGGCTCTAGCTTACCAACTGTGGCTCCTCTTCCGGCCGCATCAACCTTCTTTAGGACCAAATCTCCTTTCTAGAATTGCTTTATCCTGATATGTTGATCAAAGTACTGAGCCATCCGTCTCTTGACTTCTTCCTGTCGGACAGTAGCGAGGTCTCGGAGCTCTTCTACCAGGTCCAGGGACAACCTTTGCTCCGCACCATTTTCTATTAACCATTCTCCATCCCCTTCGCCCGCGGTGATCACCCTGGGGGTTTTGACTTCGGACTCTATCGGGAGAACGGCCTCGGACCCATGAGATAGTTTGAAGGGGGTCCCCCTATGGCCGTGTTTGGAGTAGTTCTCAAAGCCCATGGGACCGAAGGTAGCTGCTCCACCAAATTGCCTCTAAGATTCTCTACCTTCTTCTTTAGTAGGTTGACAATTATCTTGTTCGCTGCCTCCTTCTGACCGTTGCTCCTTGGGTGGTGGATCGACGCGAACCTGAGGTCTATGCCGAGTTGGGTGCAAAAACTAACAAACTCTTCGCTGGTGAATTGGGGTCCGTTATCCTTCACGATGGCTAGGGGAAGCCCATGCCTGCAAATTATTTCACCCCAAACAAAATTTCTCACTACCTGGGATGTTACCTTGGCCAACGCCTTCACCTCGACCCATTTGGAAAAGTAATCTATCATCACCAGTAGGAGCTTTCTTTGGCCGCTTGCCTGGGGGAAGGGTCCCACCAAATCCAATCCTCATATAGCGAAGGGCCGCAGAGCTGTGATGGTCCGGAGCCTTTGGGCTGGGAGGAGTTGGATTGGAGCATAGAGTTGGCACTTCGAACATTTCCTCGCGAACTTAGTTGCATCCTTGCTGAGGGTAGGCCAGAAGTAGCCTTGCCTCAGCACTTTCCCCTCCAAAGTCCGTCTCCCGGAGTGACTGCCACACTCCCCCGAGTGGATTTCTTCGAGGACTCTCGGGACCTACTCTTCAGACACGCAATGGGCCAAGAGCCCCGAGAGTGTCTTTCGGTATAGCAACCTTGCATGTAAGGAGTAATATGCCGATTTGTACTTGAGTCATCTCTTGTCAATGTCTCCATCGGGAAACTTTCCCGATGCTAGGAAGGTGATGAAGGGATCCATCCACGATGCTCGCTGATCCACCTCCATCAGCTCCCCTTCTTCGATGGAAGGTCGGAAGAGTTCCGACACTGTTCCCCCTGCCCGGGGACCGAACTTGGCTAGTTGGTCCGCCGGGGTGCTCTCCTCCCTCGGCACATGTGGGATGGAAAAAGTGTGAAATTGGCCGATGACCCCCTTGACCTTCTCTAGGTAGCGTTGGAGGGTCGGCTCCCTTGCTTCAAATTCCCCTGATTTGGCACGCCACCACCATGGAGTCCGTTAACACCTCCACGTCCTGCACTCCTAGCTCCCTAGCCAGCCATAGGCCCACTATCACTGCCTCGTACTCGGCTTGGTTGTTGGTAATAGGGAAATGGATGCTCAGGTCCTGCTCGATCTTTGTTCCTTGGGGGCTTATCAGGATGATTCCTCCTCCATTGGAGTGCTTCCCTGACTCACCATCCACTAACATCTTCCAGGGGACCGGGGAAAGTGATTCATGTTCCCCCACTTCAGTTGCGTAGTCCTCCATGAAGTCCTCCACCGCTTGTGCCTTGATTGACGTCCTAGGCACAAACGCGATATCGAACTCACTTAGCTCCACGGACCATTTGGCTAGCCTCCATGAATGCTCCACCCCTTCCATAACTTTGCGAAGCGGGTGGTCGGTCACCACTTTGATTGAGTGTGCTTGGAAGTATGGCCTGAGCTTCCGGGCCGATTCCACCAAGGCGAAAGCCAACTTCTCCAAAATTGGGTATCGGAGCTCTGCCTTCCTCAGCATTCGGCTGACGTAATAGATGGGGAACTGCCTCCTCCCTTCTTCCCGGACCAACACCGAACTTAATGCCTCCGATACTACCCCTGAGTATAGGGATAGGTCCTCCCCTTGCCTCGGTCCCTGGTGTAGAGGGGTCTGGGTGAGTTGCCCTTTCAAAGCTCGGAAAGCTTCCACACATTGTGAGGCCCATTCGAACTTCTTGTTTCCCCGTAACACCTTGAAGAAAGGTGCACACTTCTTACCAGCCTTTGAGAGGAACCTGCTGAGCCCGACCAATTTTCCCGTGAGGCGTTGAACCTCCTTCGCGTTTCTTGGCGACCCCAACTCCAAGATTGCTTTAACTTTATCTGAGTTAGGCTCCACCCCTGCAGGGGTGAGCAAGTGGCCTAGGAATTTTCCCCTGCTATCCCCGAAGACACACTTCAGGGGGTTGAGTTTCATCTTGTACTTCCACAAGGTCCCAAAAGTCTCTTCAAGGTCTTGGAGGTGAGACTTGAGGTCTCGGCTCTTTACCATGAGGTCATCAACATAGACCTCCAGGTTTCTTCCCTTCTGCTCGTGAAAGACCCTGTCCATCATCCGTTGGTACGTAGCCCCTGCATTCTTGAGCCCAAAAGGCATCATTTATAATAATAGCATCCATCCCCTGTGATGAAGGAGACATCTTTGATATCGGGTGGGTGCATGCGAATTTGGTGATAACCTGAAAAAGCATCTAAAAAAGACATCACAGAGAAACCGACGGCTGAGTCAACCAGCGCGTCGATTCTAGGCAAGGGGTAACAATCCTTGGGGCACAATTTATTAAGCAAGGAAAAATCAATGCACATTCTCCACTTACCATCCCCTTTTTTCACCATCACTACGTTGGAAACCCAGCCGGGGTACTGGATCTCCGATACAAAACCGGCCTTGATGAGCTTGTTCACCTCCTCCCGAATAGGTGCCTCCAGCTTGTCAGCAGCGGACCTCTTCTTTTGGCGAATGGGGCGAGTGCCGGGATCGAGGTTGAGGCGATGGCACGCCACATTCACGTCGATCCCCGGCATGTCCGCAGCACTCCATGTGAAGACATCCACGTTGTCTTGGACGCAAGCCGAGACCTTCCTCTGGACCTCCGGGCTGAGCTCCCCACTGATCCTGATCTTCTCGATTGTTCCGGCCTTTGTGGTCACCTCCACTTCCAGCACTTCCTCCACAGCTTCCAACCTGGATTGCTCCCCCCAGGCACTGCCCTCTTCTCCGCCACAAGCGAGCGCTTTGGCTCCTTCCTCCCTCTCTTCCTCTCCCACTACCATCACTCCTCTGCCCCTCCTCCTGGGGCCTCTTCTTCTTTCTCTCCCTCTTTCCCCTCCTTCGCCCTGGGCCCCTCAAGGACCCCTCCCTGGGCATGAACTACTCCTTCATCCATCCTTCCTTCCAGCTTCTCCTCCTCCTCAGCCTCGGCCACTTCTTCCATCACCTTATCCCACTCCTCCGCTTCTTCCATCCAAGAGATGGTGTTGACGGTAGTCACATAGAACTGCCTTGCCACCTTGGGGTCTCCACTGACCCGGATCTGGATTCCTCCTGGTTGAACTTGAGGCACTGGTGGAAAGTGGATGGGACACATCGGAACGCGCTGATGAGAGGCCGTCCGAAGATGGCACTGTAGCTGCCAGGGGCATCCACTATCACGAAGCGGCAGTTCCGGGACTTCCCCCCCCCCCCCCCACCCAAGGTTACGTGTGAAGTCCCACTCCCGCTTCCACTTCTTTCCTCTCTCCTGAGAACCCAAACAGAGGGCCATCCGAAGCCAACACCCTTCTGGCCTCCACCTTCATCTCGTCGAACACCCTCTTAAAAATGACGTTGACCGAGCTCCCGTTATCCACGAGAATTCGGGACACCGTGAAGTTCTCGATAGTGGTTTGGATGACCAATGCGTCGCAGAAAGGGTCCTCATGACCCGGCATATCCCTTTGGGAGAAAGTGATCTTTTCTGCTGGGGGTGGAGTCGTGGATGTCGAAGCCACACTCCGACGGTAGATGGTATGGAGGCTCACCTTGCGGGTTGCCTCTACCCCTACTCCCCCGTGGATCGCCCCGATCCCTCCTCGGGTCCCCACATCGGCCTGATCTTCGCACCTCTCCTCCTCATCCTCCCGAGGTAGGACCTCCTCGATCCTCACCTGTTGTTGTTGTCGTAGAGCCGGCATTCTATCTTTTTTGTCTCTAAGAATTCGGGGCAGGTGGCCGTTGCGTGACCTTCCTCATCATGGAAGTCACAGTACGGCAACGCCACCTCTCCCCTCTCAGCCTCAGCCACCCTGTTTCCTCTTCTCCTTCCTGCCCCCGCTTCCACTCCTTCTCTCCTTCCTCTTCCTCCCCTTCCTCGTCTGATCGCCATTCCTTGCTGAGACGGGGGAGGCATCTGTCTCGGACCCTGCCTCCATCCTAACTGTTAGGGTCTTCCTAGCCCTCCATAGAAGTTACCCCCTCCTGGAGCATAGCCTCTTCCCTGACCTTGCATTCCCCTGCCATGTTGCCTCCATCCCCCCTCTGGGGCCCGGGGCTCTTCCCTTCTCCTTACTTCCTGCTGCTTGACCTCCATCTCACTGAGCTTTGCTAGCCTCCTGGTGAGCTCCGGATTGGCCTCTTCACTCTCGACATCCTCCACCACCCTCTCCATTAACTCCTCGTAGGAGACGGGGGCTTTTATTTTCAAATCCATCTTGAAGAAACTCTCCTTCAGCCCCAACGTAAAGGCGAGCTGAAGGGAAAGCCTGGGCATCTCCTGGGTGAGCAGAACTTCCTCCTGGAACCAATCTGCATAATGAGCTAGCGACTCCTTGGGCTCCTGCTTCACCTTGAAGAGGGACTCGGCGTCCTTCTTCCTCTTCTTCTAGGTTGAAAACCGCAACAAGAAACTTCTACGCAAATCCTCGAGTGTGTAGATCGATCCGACGGGAAGTTGATGGAACCACTCCCGAGCTTTCTCCTTTAGGGTGACGGCGAAGAGCCGACACTTGAAGGCATCCGACATCGGCCTGATAGAGACCGAGTCCTCGAAAGACTGCAGGTGATGTACTGGGTCTTCCCGACAATGGTAGTAGACCTTGTCCCACTCCCCGAACACTTCCGGAACGGGTGCGGAAAGCACCAACTAGCAGAAGGGGCTTCCCCTACCTGTTGTCTTCTCCTGCTCCACTCGCCCCCTGAGCTCCCTCGCCTGGCTTGAGCTTGCTGGGACACTGCTCGCGGGAGCCGCCATCACCGGGGCCACTCATACGGGCGCCACGCCCACTAGGATCGGGCTCGTTTGCACCACGCTCCCCTGCGCCGCACCCGCCTGCGCCGCACCCACCTGCGTCGCACCCGCCTGCGCCGCACCCGCCTGCGTCACTCTCGCTTGAGCCGCACTCGCTGGCATCAAGGTTGTCGGACTGGCGAACAACACTCGCCCCTCCAGGTCCGGCACTGACCCTCCGGCCACCTCCTTTCCAGCCCTTCCTCCCGGGGCACCCTCGCCAACCGCCGTCGGAGGATGGGGCGCTTGAGCCGCTTGGGTCGCGAGCTCGCTACGTAGCGCTACGACCGTGAGCCCAAGTGTGTCGAGGACTTCTCGCCTGAAGTCTGAGAACATCTTTACACCGCCGCAGGGGGCGACCCGCAAAACTCCTCGCCTTGCTCTTCATCTCCTGCCATGTTCCTTTCTTGGAATCTTCCTGGACCAGCCGCGCTCCACGCTCACCACACCAAAATGTTGAAACCGATTTCTCGATCTCTTGTGAAGCTCGGGCCCTCAACAAGTTGAGGGGCAGTTAGCCCTTACAAGTCCCTCGAAAGGAGCAGACTGGGGACTCAGAAATGGACTAAGACCTTAGTCGCAGCGAGGAGGTCCAACCACAAACCCGGAAGATCATTGAGAGCTTCCCCTCCCAAGCCAAAGCCGAGACTTGGGCACCTTGGAGAGCTAGAGAGCTGAACCAAAGTAACCGAGGGAAGAAGAAGCTCAGAGAACTGATATCGGAATCCTCTCCCAAGGTGCCCTTCAAGGTCTATTTATAGTTTTCCTGCTCATGGTCTGTCAATAGCGGGATTCCGCCTTTTGGTTTTACTAAACGCACCACAATTTGGCCTACTAACATCCAAACCCCGTTGTTTGGAGGGGCTACTTGCAGACCACCAAGGGTGGAGGGGTAATTTCACTCCCTGTCAAGCTGAGCTGCAGGTGGGGGAAAAACTGCTGAAACAACCTGGTCCCAGTGGATCCGCTGAGACGGGACAGACGTGACCGCTGAGACGGCCGATCCTTTCAGCCTAACCGTTGGGAAAGATTCAAAGGTGCCATTCGTCGAGCGCGAGACTAATTTCGTCGAACCCTGAGCCGAGTTCGCTGAATGTTGATTGGAGCTCCGCCTTCCTTGGAGCGATCGGCGACTGCCCGGCTCGCCCGCCCTCTTGCGAGCTGACCTTGAGGCTTGGGCTTGCAGCGACCTGGCTCGCGCGCCTTCCTGCGAGTGACCCTTGAAGCTCTGGCTCGCCCCTTTTGTCACCTCTTCCACCTGTTGGTTCTGAAACCCTACTCTCGGGTGAGCGGCCCGTGAAGATCCAGCTCGCTCCTCTCCCGGCGACACCCTCTGAGGCCGGATCTCGCGCTTCCTCCTGCGAGCTCTCCCGCTGAGACTGGGCTGGGAGCCGCTGAAAAAGTGTTTGAGCCTGTTGAGACACTCGCTTGTCTCAGCGGGTCCGCTGGGACTGGGAAGAAATATCTGCTGAGACGGCTGGCCTTCCCAGTCCAGCCGCTGAGACGACTTCGTCGACCTAGAGCATGACGCTCGTCGAACGCAGAACAACTTTCATCGAACTCAACTTGAAGTTCGTCGATCTTAAAGGAGTTTGTCGGGCTGGACGGCGAGTTCGCCGATCACGACGATCTGGCTCACCCGCTATCCTGCGAGCGGACCACGATAATCCGGCTCGCCCGCTTCCTTGCGGTCCTATGGCGGGTGCTCGACTCACTCGCCTTCCTACGAGCGGCCTTCGAGGCTCTGGCTCGCTTTTCCTCTTCCTCCGTCTACTGACTTCTTGCATCTGTGCCTTCCTTCGGGCGAATATCGGGGTTGTACAGTTTCACAATCTAAAGTTTTGTAAGGTTTCTTTACAATATTCTTGTAGGAGTTTTACTCCGAGTTGTATGAGAAGTTATCTCCGAGCTTGTAGGAAGATTTTCTTCCGAGTTTGTAGGAGCGTTGTCTCCGAGTTGTAGGAAGCTTGCTTCCGAGTTGTAGGAGTTCTACTCTGAGTTTGTAGGAAGGTTTCCTTCCGAGTTGTTGGAGATTTTGTTCTCCGAGCTTGTAGGAGTTTGACTCCAAGTTGTAGGATCATTCATGATCCGAGCCATAGTGAACTAGCCTAGTCTAGCCGGGCGTGCTAGATAGGTGAGGTGGAAAGTGGACTACCCAAGATCGGGGAACCACTATAAATCTCTGTGTTGTGTTGTGCTCTTTTGATTTTTGTGTGCTTTTATTTCTATATTTTAATTCCACAAAAAGCCATAGAAACCACCTATTCACCCCCCTCTAGGTGATTTAGGTAGCAACTAGATACTTTCACCTAGATACCCCTTTTGGGCTGCTAATAGCCTTTCCGAACAACGGAGTTAGGCTGTTAGCAGACCAATTTATGGTGCGATTAGTAAAACCAAAAGGCGGATTTACGCAATTGGCAGTCCAAGACTAGAAAATCTATAAATAGACCTTAATGGCACCTTGGAGGAGATCAGATCTTTTTGAGTTCTCTCCTCTAGGCTAGTTTTGGAGTTGACTGCTAGTGCCCTCCAAGGTGTCCGGCTGAGCATTGGTTTGGGAGGGGAAGCTCTCTAAGACCTTCCGAGTGTGTGGCGAGACATCCTCGCTACAGCCTTGGGTCTGTTCCAGATTTTTCAATCCACAGTCAAGAGAGTTTAGTGAGGGAGAAGTAAGCATGGGCTACACGCCCTTGTGGGTCCGAACTCAAGACACCGGTTGTCGGTTTCAACAAATACCACATCTGCTAACTCCAAGTCATGGACTGGGTAGTTCCTCTCATATACCTTCAACTAACGGGAGCTATAAGTAATCACATTTCTGAATTGGACCAGTACACAACCCAAGACGCTCCCTGAGGCGTCGCTATATATCTCGTAGTCTTCTGTACCACTTGGCGAGCATAAGATGGGTGTTGAAACCGATTTCTCGGTCTCATGTGAAGCTCGGTCCCTCAGCAAGTTGAGGGGCAGCTAGCCCTTACTAGTCCCTCGGAAGGAGCAGACTGGAGACTCAGAAATAGACTAAGACCTTAGTCACAGCGAGGAGGTCCCACCACAAACCCGGAAGATCGTTGAGCGCTTCCCCTCCCAAGCCAAAGCTGAGACTTGGGCACCTTGGAGAGCTAGAGAGCTA
This sequence comes from Dactylorhiza incarnata, assembly GCA_033032865.1. Taxonomy (NCBI): domain Eukaryota; kingdom Viridiplantae; phylum Streptophyta; class Magnoliopsida; order Asparagales; family Orchidaceae; genus Dactylorhiza; species Dactylorhiza incarnata. The sequence goes on from JAWHQI010000041.1 coordinate 5,656,526, forward strand.
AACCAAAGTAACCAAGGGAGGAACTGAGATTGGAATTTTCTCCCAAGGTGCCCTTTAAGGTCTATTTATAGTTTTTTGTTCGTTGTCTGTTAATAGCGGAATTCCGCTTTTTGGTTTTACTAAACGCACCCCAATTTGGCCTGCTAACAGCCAAACTCCACTGTTTGGAGGGGCTAACGGCAGACCACCAGGGGCAGAGGGGTAATTTTGCCTCCTTAGCCTATGGCTAAGTGGCCTGCAAGATGGCTACTCGCGAGAGCTCCCGCGAGTCTCCTCGCGAGTATGGCTCGCGAAACCCCTCTTAGGCGAGCGCCCTGTGAAGGCCCCGCTCGCACCCCTTTTGGCGACATCCACAGAGGCTGGGTCTCGCGTACCCTCCTGCGAGCTCCCCTCGGCCCTGTGAAAATCTGCTGAACTGGATGGAAGATTGAGCTCGTCGAGCTGAGAAACAATTTCGTCGAACTGAAGCGTGACATTTGTCGAACGCAGAACGGATTTCGTCGAACACAGAGCTGAGTTCGTCGATCTCAAGCTGAAGCGTGACGTTCGTCGAACGCAAATTCAAGTTCGTCGAACACCAAAACTTGGAAAGAATCCGGCTTACCCAGAAGACCACTATAAGCGGTCCGCGAGGATCAGGCTCGCCCGCTTTCTCACGAGCGGTCGGTGAGTGCCCGGCTCGCCCGCCTTCCTGCGGGCGACCTTTGAGACTCTGGCTCGCCTTCCTTATTACTTCCTTCGCCTGTTGAACGCAGAATGAATTTTGTCGAACGCAGAGCTGAGTTCTTCCATCTCAAACTGAAGCGTGACGTTCGTCGAACGCAGATTGAAGTTCGTAGAACACCGAAACTTGGAAAGAATCCGACTCACCCAGAAGACCACTGTAAGCGTTCCATGAGGATCTGGCTCGCCCACTTTCTTGCGAGCGGTCGGCGAGTGCCCGGCTCACCTACCTTCCTGCGGGCGACCTTTGAGACTCTGGCTCGCCTTCCTTGTTACTTCCTTCACCTATTGAACGTAGAATGAATTTCCTCGAACGCAAAGCCGAGTTCGTCGATCTCAAACTGAAGCGCGATGTTCGTCGAACGCAGATTGAATTTCGTCGAACACCGAAACTTGGAAAGAATCCGGCTCACCCAGAAGACCACTGTAAGCGGTCCGCGAGGATCTGGCTCGCCCGCTTTCTCGCGAGCACTCGGCGAGTGCCCGGCTCGCCCGCCTTCCTACAGGCGACCTTTGAGACTCTAGCTCGCCTTCCTTGTTACTTCTTTCGCCTGTTGGCTTCTTCATCCATGCCCATCTCTTGGCGAATATCGGGGTTGTACACAATCCCGGCTCTTCGCGGAGCTACCTAGGCTCACGAAGAAACATCCAACCCCTAGTATTCGTAAGCCTCGTGATGACGTGGCGCGAATCTTCTGGTGGGGCCCGGGCCTGTAGCTATAAATTCCATTCCTCCCAGCTAGTGTTCAAACTTTTTTCTTCCCCTTGTGAAGCTTATTCCCTTCATCGTGAGACTCGGTGCAATGTCCAAAAAGGAAGAGATGTTGGCCCTCCTTAGGGCCTCGTAGGAGGCTCAGAAGGCCAAGGAAACTGCGCTCGCTTCCTGGGCCTCACCGCAGCGTGCTTCGCCTCAGACCCTCATAAAAACGGCAAAAACCGTCTGACGCTCGCCCAGCGAAGATGGGTCTTCTCTTCCATCTCCATCCTCCCACGAAGAACCCACCTCGCAGGTTCTAAATGCCCAACTCGCTAATTTAACGTCTCGCTTACCTGACATTGCTTCTTCGCTCGGAGACCCCCTGGAGGGAATACACAGGGGAAAACAACTTCGGAGATTTGCACCTCCGCCCCTCGGAGGATTGGCCCCGCATCCCGGGACGTGGGGACCTCTGATATGCGGGACCCACCCTCGCAGTCAGGTGAATAGTTCTCCTCGCCTTCTTTTGTAACATATTTCCTTAATCGCAAAGTTTCCTTGATCCATTATGCAGTTCCTTCTCTCGCAAATTTGGAGGAACGGACTACCCCTCCTGCGGACGCACCAGCACCGCCGAGTCAGACGATCATCACTCCCAGATTCGGCATTCTGGGACAAAGGAGCCCCGGAGGGACGTTACTTGCCGAGCCTCGACTCGCTGTCAAAGCCGCGTCCCCCCCCCCCCCCCCCCCCCCCCCGCCCGGTCTGCGAAAGGCCATTACCCCTGCCTTCGTCGAAGCATTCCAGGGCCGGCCGGGCTCCTCTCGTAAGCGGCCCAGTATGCAAAATCCTCCACCAGGTTAGACCATCCCTACCGAGTGCCATTTCCACCTCCTCCCCGCTCACCGAGTCAGAGTATGGAGAGGTGGAGATGTCGCCACCACCCTCGCCGGGTCAGGTCGTGGACTTTCTGGAGGACCCCAGCGATACAGAGCAAATGAAGAGGCGGGTCACCGAGATAATCTAGAAGCACACTTCCTTGCTGCGGGAGCTACATGAACAAAATCGGCTAGATCAGCTCCCGTATGAAGAGAGATTTGCTGTGATAGAGGAGGCGAACGCGCGCATCCTCGTCGAGGTGTGGTCAGTCGACCATGGCGAGGAGACCTCCCCCGGGGTGCACATCGCTCGGATTGAGGATTACGCGCGGCTGATAACTCACGCAGCCCAGTCAGTTAGCGAGTACCACTACCTGCGAGTCCCCCCACGCTCGGGTGTGTGGGGCTGGGGACGCTGGAAGTGGCTTCGTTACTGAAAAGCTTTTCTTTGTAATTCGCTGACAGCTTCCTCTTCTCCTCCTCTTTATGGGGGGATTAAACAATTTGATGATTTGTAATATTAAGACTTTCTTGGCTCGCTTGCGAGCCCACCTTTTATGTCTTCATTACATCCATCGTTATGTCCACCTTGTTCGCACTTTGCAAACTTTTTTCTTAATAACTATATTTGGTCGCCTTTCTTTTGCGATTCGCTCTCGCTGCTCGCTCTCGCACTACTTCTTCATACAGGTCTTGCTCGCTCCAAGGCCAGCTGGAGGGATTTTCTTTTGCGGGGCTCCAACTCGCCAGGTGCGGATAAGGCGCCGGGAGGTTCGAAAAATACAGCGCGGATTCGCTATCCGCAGCCCCCCGACCCTTTGTATTCTTCCCACCATTTTCATTTCTATAAATAGTCTCCGTCTTTATCTTTTTAACCACCGCATTTACTGCTTTCTCTTCGCCCTCTTCTTCTGACCCTCTCGCATAACCTAGCTCGCTCTCACTACTTTAGCGATTCGCTGCCCTCTTACATCATGGTCGCAGATGTGGAGGCGGAGGGGAGGGCCAAGTGCGCTGGAGCCTTCCTCGAGGGCACTTTCTTCTGTGCCAACCTCACCCCGGAGGAGTTTCTCGCCACCGTCGACCAGTATATCCCTCCGGGATTTGTGGCTCTCCGCCCTACTGATCGAGACACCATCAGCGACCCGCACCCCGACGAGCTCGCCATCCCCATCGCTCACTTTGAGAATGGGATGAGACTCCCCCTCTGGCCGGAAGTGCGCCAGGTATATTTATTCTTTGGCCATAGTATTCCTGGCTCGCTTTGCGAAGAGCGCTCTAACCTTTGCCGACTCTTCTAGGTACTCAAATACTTTGGCGTTCTGCCGAGCCAGCTGACACCAAACGCGATCTCCGTGGTGGTCGCGTTTGCCAGCTACCTTCGGTCAGAGAGCATCGAGTTTAGTCTGCTCGTCTTCCGCAAGGTATTTTCCTTCCGTGCATATAAAGATTGGATGGCTCACTTCGCGAGTCAGCACGTCACCATCTGCAAAACGGTGAATAAGGCCCATTACTGGACGCAGAAATATGTCCTAGTGCAGGGCCCCTTCGGCAACATCTCCTACTCCCCCCTTCAGCGGGACGAGGCCACCTACTGCCCTCCCGCCTCGCTGGGCGGCGATGATGCCAAGCTATACCAGTACCTGCAGGGGAAGAACTTCGAGGTCGTCTTCCTCCGGTAGAGAGTGGACTCGCTGACGTCCGTTCCCCAGGGCAAAGGTATGACCCGCCCTCGCTAACTTTCCCTCTCCCTTTCTTTCGTGTTTTGCTAACATTTCTAACATCTTTCCAGGAGAACGCGATCTTCCGCGCAACCCCCCCGCACGTGATCCTGTCAACCCACACCACTGGCTTGCTCGCGAACGCGGCCGCCGAGGCATGCCGCGATCGCCCGAGCTCTTCATCTGGGAAGAAACATCCACCCCCTCCAAGCCGGCCTGCCTCACGGGGATTGGCGAAGAAGGCCAAGAAAGCCCCCTCCGCACTTAAGGGGAAGGATGTCGTGGATCTGTCCGAACCAGACATCCCCCCCCCCCTCTTTCGGCAAATCAGAAACCTGCCGATGAGAGTGGCGAGCCGGGTGGTTCCGCCGATAAGCCCAAGATGGCGAGTCACAAGAATTTCGGGCTCGGTGCAAAGCTCTCGGACGCAGTTGGCGAGCCGATGCTCACGTGGGACCTCGAGTAGAATAAGATTGTCTGCTCCTCCCTCCTCCCCTCCTGGGTGGAGAGTGACGAAGTTGGTGGCGAAGCGTTCGCCCTCGCCTTCGGGCTCTATGGCCGCGAGGACGCCTCCCTCTTCAGGGCCTTTATGCCTAAAGGGCTCGTATACGAGGCCATGCGAGCTCAGTTCAAGGCGATAGAGCATACCCACATGGTGGGCCGCCGGTATTTCACCGCGGATAGGGAAATCAAAGAGCTCAATGGCGAGCTTCGGAAGTCCGCGGATGAGGTCGCGGAGCTTAAGGGAATGAAGGACTTGTCTGAGGGCCTCCTCGCCATCCTTCAAAGCGGCCTAGTAAGTAATGTCTGCAAAGAGTCTTTATCTGTCTCGCTACCCTTCACATCTTTCTAACTTCCTTTCTGCAGGATGCCGAGTCCGCGAGCAAACTTGCCGCGAGGATCACTGACCTGGAGATGGAGAATTCCTTCCTCAAGGCTCAGGTTCATGATCTAACCATGGCGGTGCTCCCTCCTGTAACATCCTAGTGCGCGCTAGGCCCCTATGATGAAAATATCAAATTAGTGTTGACATGGTCCATCACAACGAATTTTGATTTCGAGTTAATTGTTTAGTATTGTAATATGAAAATATAGCTTACATTTTGGTTGGATTACATTTATGTTGCTGGGAGACTTATAAATATACCAGTTCATTAAAGTTGTGCACATTGGTGTGCGGATAGCGGAAATTTATGAGGTTGGTGTGCTGATCATGGTGGGCAGATAACCTTTGCTATTGGAGGCTTTAAATGAGCTTCATGTGAACTTTAATAAGTGAGTTTTTGGTCATGTGGGCTTGGCTTAAATGTGCTGCGGATAAGAAAAGTTTTATTTGGTTTAAACGGTGGAGATGGTATTATATAAGGCAAAATATTTCTTCTTCTTATCTAACCTACCGACCCTCTCACTTCCCCCTTTTGTCTCGACGGTGTCGCGCTAGGGCGCAGCTCCGATCTCCATTTCCAGCCTACTCCTCTCGTAAACATGTATAGAAGTTGTAGAAATCGGCGGCTGGTTCTGGAATCTGTGGTTTGCGGCTGGGATTGATTTGGATCTTGGTTGGGTGGTCGTTCTTAGTGAATCAGGACCTCGGTTGTTTGGTCCTAAAGCACTGTAAGCTTTCCTTCTTCCTCTCCCCCTCTGAATTCCTAATTTTGGTGTTAGAGTCCATCATAAGATCAAGCACTGGTTTTATTTATGGGAAACTGATTTGGTCTTGTCTTCATGTTGGCCGGTTGTATGTATTTTCTGGGGGATTGGTATTATCGTGAACGGCTATTACTGCTCCTCTTTTATTTACTTGTGGTGGTTGTGTATTATGAGTCTTGGGCCAGATCTTCTGATACGTTTGGTTTCATTTGCGCCAATTGATGTTGTTCTAGTTTTATCTCATTTCCTTGCTTATGGGGAAATCTCTGTTCAGTGATCTATGCTTATAAGCTGTTATTCCTATTTTGATTCTTCTTTCCTATTAGAGTTGTTGTTAGGGGATTTGAGTCAAATTCTGTTGGCCGGCTGCTATTCCCCTTTTATTTTGAGTATTGTTGCATGACTTTGGTATGGGATTTCAGTACATGTTGGATCTATTTACGTATGCTCCACTTCAGTTCAAGGAGGATTTGTATGTGTATTACCTTGCTGCCCTTATGCAGTCCGGATTTTCTTTGTGCTATTTACCTTTTTAGTTTGGGTAATGTTGACTGATCACATGTTGGATATTTCTGTGGATCAGGACCCTCTAATCAGTCTTGGCCAACTGCCGCCATGCCGCGGAGGAGACAACCGCGAACGTCGGCCGGAAATCAGGTGACTTCCTCCCCTCTCCTCTGGTGCTAGCCTCTTAGATCACAATAGGAGAGATGAAGGCTCAAGAGAGCTTCTCGTGTGAGCTTAAATGGAGTTTCCTTAGGAAGGCCAAGTCGGAACCTCAAATTTAGGGCACCGTTCGCCGCGAGGTTCTTGGAATCATTTCTTCTCTTCAAGAGGAAGAGATGGGATTTGATTTGGTGCAAACCCATGGTCGTTGAGGGAGAGTGAGGGGAGTGATTATGTAAGGATTTTAAATGTGTAATGACCTAGCATTTTTTGAGAAGATGATGAATAGCCCCTTGTTAAGTAGTGTTTAATTTATATCTCTTGTGATAAAAATGATGTATAACCCCATGTTAATTATTGTTTTAACTATATATTATGCGATAAAGGTGATGACAGCCCCCTTGCTAAAGAAGTTTCAATTTATAACATTTCACTTGGTTATTAAGGGATGAATTGGTGCGCAGCTGGGTTCAAGCCAATTCTTAGGTTTGATCCCTCTAGAACTAGGCTTCGGGCTCAACATGAAAGTCGTAGCCCTCGGAAAGATCTTTCCGACGATAGGTCACCCGTTTTCTGAAGTCCCCTGTAGCTCCCTAAAGGTCCAGTCTAGTAGGCTGTCCAGAAAGCTGGAATGTGGTTAAGTGTGTGCTGTTTTGCTGTCCATATTATTGTAGTTAACTTCAGAGCAGATTTTAGGTAGTAGCACATTGGATCTGGGTTTAGGACTCAACATGAATCTTGTATCCCTTGGTGAGAGCTTTCCAAAATGGGGTGGCACATAATTTGGGGTGGAGTAGAACTCCCAGAAATTCAGTTTTGTTAATCAGCGTCGTTGTAGTTTGAATTGCGATAATTTTTGGGATATCTTTTGTAATACTTGTCTGATGCTCTTAACAATTGGTAGAAATCAAATTGATGATATTGTGCTGACCTCTGTTGAATTTCATGAGTTTTGGGAGGATATTCGTTGTCATTTTGCCAATCATATTTCTTTCCTGCATTGCTCCGTAAATAATAATTGGGAATGCCGATGGGGTAATATTTGGTGAGAATGGCCATAACAAGCTAGCGGAACTACGGTAGAAGTTTCGGCAAGGCTCGATTTGATATGGGTTCTTAATTAAATATATTGTCGTAAAATATTATGTTGCTGAACTCCGTTAGAGACTGAAAATGAATAACCAAGTTGGGCTCGGGAGAACAAAGTGTTGTCTTGAAATGGAAGGGTGATATCATAAAGTAAGTTGGAAACGCAAGTAGACCGGTGGGGTCAAGGGTGTGAGTTCCCTAGTTCATGAACGTCGTATCCTGTAAGGGTGGAAATAGTGTTTTGATTGTCGTGCATGCAGAGATAGTACTGTAACTCTGATGGTATAGAAGGACTTGTATTAGAAGTCCTGGTGTACGTAGATACACAGATTGTATAGAAAGACTTGGATTAGAAGTCCTGGTGTACGTAGATACACAGATTGTATAGAAGGGCTTGTAATAGAAGTCCTGGTGTACGTAGATACACAGATTGTATAGAAGGGCTTGTATTAGAAGTCCTGGTGTACGTAGATACACGGATTGTATAGAAGGACTTGGATTAGAAATATGTAGATACACAGATTGTATAGAAGGACTTGGATTAGAAGTCCTGGTATACGTAGATATACAGATGGTATAGAAGGACTTGGATTAGAAGTCCTGGTGTATGTTGATACACAGATACAAGTGGACCCCGCTGGGGAGGATTACTTGTGGTCTACGGGCTTGCTAGTCGTGACACCGACAGAAATCGGCGGTTAGACTCTAGACCGGTTGGGTTGGACTCTTGGTGCTCACCTACCCAAGTCCCCTTCTGTGTCCTTGAAGGCTCCGTTGTGTGTTCGTAGCGTCGAGCAGTACGCAGGGTCTCCACTGTGTGTTCTTAGCGTCGAGGCGTACAGAGGCCTAGGACTGGTAGTGTTCATACCCTCCTAGTAGTGGAGGAGCTCGTTCCACTGTCTCTGTCTGGCCACGATGGGAGATGCCTGAGCGGTTAGCTACCCCTCAAAAAGCGATAACTAAAGGTCTATGTCGACATAGCAACTTTGCATGGGTGAGTCATCATATCATAATCATTGCATTGCATTCATCCTTCATAATCATTGTATTGCACCGCATTGGATCCTCATTATATAAACTTGTATGGGCACCTTTATATGATGAGTTAATTCATGTTCAGATCCTTAACTTATAAGCTTGTATGGGCATCCTTATAAGTTAAGTTCAATTCGGTTTATTGATACTCTGCTCATGCTTTCTTGTTACTAGTACTTGCTTATATAACCACTGTTATTTATGAACCTGTTAGTTAGAGTTATTGCAAGTACTTGGGTACTTATACAACCGACATATATGAACAACCATTCATGTCACCTGCTTTGTATATTATTGCTTATATTGCAGCTTTTCTTCCTTTCATACCACCCGGTGCCTTGGAGTCGCCGGGGGAGCAGAAGGGAAGCCACTTAGTCTTTATGACTAACGGTTGCTACGTCCCTCTTTTTAGGAGCGCACCCTGGAGCAGCAGCGCACGGTGCTGGAGGAGGATAGTCAGGTCAGGACGACAGGGCTTGTGACTGTGATACCTTCGCTACTGTCGGTGACATATGTGAGCACAGTTTGAGATGTAGCCCTTGGCATTTAGCTTGATACTCTGATACTTTTGCAGGAGCTCTCAGAGCTTCTTGTTCTTTTGTACTTATTTGGACTCTTACTTATGTGAATATGTTTATATGGCTTCTTGCTTTTACATTATTGATGGGTTGGCGTTGTTCAGTTGGTTTGGCCGGCAGGATAGCCATCTTGTGGGGGAGGCTAGCTCGTGTGCTGGCGCTCCTGCAAGGCGGCTGTCCTGGGCATAAGACTCCCCTCGGCCGTGTTTTGTGTTACGGGAGGGGGGTCTTACAAATGGTATCATCTTGCAATGATCCTGAGATAAAGAAGTCCATTAACCACTAGGCCACCCCTGCTAGCTAAATCAGTTTGAGGACAAACTGATACAGCGGAAGCGGTGGTGTGCCCATGTGTGATTCACATTAAGTATGTCCACTTTTTCCCTATAGAAAGTGCCAACCTAAGCCAGACTCGTGCCCTTACGTATAGATGCTGGCTCTTTCCAAGACAGTAATTGGTATTCCCATTCCAACAATTAGAGTTGGTCTGGCATAGGATTATGTCAACCTAACTAGGATACCACTTTGGTCAACTTAGCAGGATATGTTGTGACATACCCTAACCTTATACCGATCTCGGGGATGATGTGGCCAAGCAATAAGTGACCGCAAATGATCAAGGGAAGAGTTTAACGTGAGTGTAGATGCTAGAGACTCACACCCTGAGATTTCTATCCCAGATATGGAGTAATATTATCACCTTACCCAAAATATTAGGGCAATCTCAATGAGATTGGTGCCTGTAGTCTATTATCAGCTTAGTAAGAGACCACCAAGCATGTCCTTTATACTGTATGTGGATACCTCTCACTTCTATTTATGTAGAAGTTTTCATATGGAGAAGATATGATAAGAATTCGGATCCAGAGAAGGCTCATTTTGGGACGAATGTGTTATATTGGTGGTAGAAGAAACTCAATCAAAGAGATACGGGGGCTTATCTCTTCATTTATTGGGATAGTTATGTACCGTCTTGGGTTCCTTGAGGATTTAAAATCGTTGTAATTTTTGACATTGGAGGTGGAGACCCTTGAAGAGTTAATTCACCTTAAGCAAGGCGGACTGCTAAGGCCATGTTTGGATTGATAGAAATTTTATTAGCGGAATAAGAGAAGAAATCATTTTGAGGATGATAATTTTCTCTATATTGTCCCAAAAAATTATGTTGATAAGTAACGAGGAGAGTAGTAAACTAACACGTTGGGGATATGCAGCTATGTTGTGATAACATTATAACTGGGAAGTTAATGAAATTTTGTGCATGCATTGTTGGTATGATGATACGCTACCCTGAGCTTGGAAATTCTTAGTGAACATTCCCTTAGTGTTGTAATATCTTGACATTGGGAAATTAATAAGTGTTAGGCGGTGGAGTCAACAAGATTAATATGACTTGATTGATGATCTAAAATCCTAAAAGTTTTTATAAAATAAACATGTCGTGGATGATCGTTGGCAGGGATGGTAGGGCGCTTAGAATGGATTTGATTTAGTTTATCATATTGTGAAGTATGCCCTACTTTTGGTAGTCTGCATAACCCGTGTAGAAGGGAAATCATCCCGAGCCTTGCACCTTGGTTCATGTTAAGTTCAAACATATATCAATGTACCGGGTGGTTGGATGCTATTTGTACATGCTCTCATTACAATGAGATGCAGCTTGGTCGTCGCCGTAAAATTTGAATTTCTACATCACGACTAATATATAAGTGCATCGTTAAGGGGATCTATAGGGTAAGAATTCTAAGTCGAGGAGGATATGCCCCTAAGGTTTGTGCCCATACATGAGATGAATGTACCATATGAGCGGTGGAAGAAATTTAGTCCAAAAACGTACGGGGGCTTGTCCCTTCGTTTATTGGCCTAGCTGATGGGCCAATTGGGATTCTACCAGGAGCCAAAAATCTTTGTGGACTGCTTCACTTAGCCTTGCTACAATGAGTTTTTCCCATTTAAGTCGTTACAAGCCGTTGATATTGGAATTTGGCACTCCTTGATGAATGAGTTCATCTTAAGCAAGGGGGATGACTGATCACCATGTTTTGGTTTACGGTGAGTTCACTCCCAGAGTAATAGAGGTGAGTACCTTAAGGATGAGCAGTTCTTCACTCTAAATGAAGACTATGCAGAGAAGTAAATTGTAACGTAGCATTGTAGTGTCTCTCAAGGATCAAAGGTCGATCTGACGACCGCATGGCAAATTTTGGGGGACGCCTTAAAGTTTGTTAAGTGGGAATTGTATCGATTGCTGATCAAAGAGGTGTGTTTACAAGCGTCCAATTAAAGATAAAGAATACAAAATCGTAGTACCGTGGTGCTAAGGCATTGTTACGTGATTTGTTAAGTCGATAAATTCATACAATTGCATTATAAATACGTGTAGTAATTTTCGGACCATGTGAAATCACGAGACGTATGCTGAACCTTGTGAGGTGTGAACAGGTGACGAGTGATTGTACTCAGTATTATACATATATACACTAAACCCATGTAGAAGCCTTGTTGGCTTATCCACCTCGTCTGATGTGTTGTCTGGGAGACAAATGTAATTACCCTCAACTTATCCTCTGATTCTCAGGAATTCAGAGTAGTTGTGTCGATGCACTGGACAACGTATATAATTTATGGATATAGTAAGCCAATTAAGAGTACCGAGGAAGTGTGTTGAAGACTCATGGCAGGCGGGAATGAAATTGGTGCAAGAAAACTCTTCTTCTCTTCCCCCCTTCACCTCTTTTCTATTGCCTTGTCGATCGTGGCCATTTTTGTTTAGGTTATGCTAGCAGTTATCTGATTTCCTTTTGGGCTATGCTAGTAAATTTTGTTTAGGTTATGCTAGCATTTTTTTTCCAATTCCTGTTATCAGATTTATGGGGCTTATGCTGGCAAATTTTCCTAGTCCTGTTAGCAAATTGTTTTTGGAGAATTATGCTGGTAGATTTCCTAACTTGCTATCAAAATTTCTGGATGTTATGCTAGCAAATTCCTACTTTATGTTAACAGATTTGTTTTAGAATTTTGCTAGCAGATTCCCTAGCTTTTGTTATCAAAATTTCCTGATTTATGCTATCAAATTCTGGGCTGGTATTAGCTAATATCGGGGCTGCTGTTATGCTTAATTTGGGGCCTGCTCCTTGTAATTCTGGGGCTGCTGTTATGAATTCAGTTTGGGGGTGGTTTCTGATGAGTCCTGATCATATACACTTTTATGGACTCATCTGGGCCATTTATTTAGTCATTTCACCGCACTTTAGCCATGTTATTGTTTATATTTGATATTCCATGCTAGGTGCACCTCTAGGCCCATTTTGGTGTGATTTCATGATTTTCTTCATTAGTAGTTTTCATGCTCCGTTAGGTGCCACTTTCAGTGGCTAGATTCGTGGTTGTGCTGGAATAGGAGTCGTGCAGGTGTTTCCGGTGCAATTCTGCACAGGAACACTGCGCACGATCACCGGTTCTATTGCGCACGACCACTGGTCATGCGCCACTGATCGTGTGCACTTAACCCTTTTTCACGAGTTCTGTTTGGTGCAGTGCGCACGACCACCAACGCCAGTGCGCACGACCACCGGTCGTGCGCCACTGCTCGTGCGCACTTACCATTTAATTTCCGAGTTCTGTTTGCTGTAGTGCGCACGACCATCAACTCCAGTGCGCACGACCACCGGTCGTGCGCCACTGGTCGTGCGAACATGTTATTTCATAATTTTTGTCTTTGCAGGTTCCGTCCAGGCAGAGCGCACGATCACCGAATTCTAGTGCGCACGACCACTGGTCGTGCGCCACTGACCGTGCGCACTATTTAATTCCAGCGCCTATAAATTCCCTGCTCGCGATTTAGGTCAGAGCCCCGCCGTATTCCGCCATTTTCTGCTCCAGTTCGTCCGACTTCGCCCCTCCATCGCCGCCCACCATCTAGAGGTGCTCCGGGCTTGTTCTTCACGCCAATCTTGAGCCGGAGTGTCCTCTCGGACTCCTCCTTCATCCAAGAGCTTCAAAGAGAGATCTAGCCGCCATCTCCATCGAGCAAGAGGAAGTTTGCAACCTCTACCGGATCGTGAAACGAAGAAGACGGGTCCATTGGAGAGTCGTGACAGCTCTCTCTACCCCGGACGTAGTTGCGGACCAAGCTTGGACGCGGATTGACAACCCGGCGATTCCAACCGTGAATCTACAACGAGACTTCGGATTCTGTCGATTTCTTGCCTTATTCTTCTCTTATTGATTGTTGTAATAGTTAGATCTTTTGTATTTTGATGAAGAACACTATAGACCTTGCTATTTAAAGTTATTTCATGTCTATGTGAAATACCCTTTTTTGTTTATTTGTGTGCTTGAGGTGCGCCCCATTCCATCCTCCATCCCGCCGTCACGTCCGGTGCCGCACTAGCAATTGCTAGTGGCGTGCTTGTCGAAGAGGTGCTTGCGACCCTCATTCCGTTAGCCTACTCGCCCATCCGCCTACCGAAGCGTGGCATTGCGGCCCGTGTATTCCATCCCGCCAAACGAAGCAGTGCGCTCAAGGCCTGCATAGTTCGATCTGTTTGCCTACTCATCCATCCGCCCTTACGAAGTAGCGCGTTCAAGGCCTACGTAGTCATCCATCCTGCCAAGCGAAGCACTGCATAGCGGCATTACATAGGAGTAGTTATAGTTGTTTTCTTTTATTTTCCAAAAGCCAAATCACACCGTTTCCGCATTCCATCCGACTCAAGGACTTCGATCTCAAGTCCTTCCTCTAACGTTAACTCCACCTTACTGTGTTCCTTGAGAGATTCGATACTCGGGGATTACTCCTCATTTTATATTACTTGAACGATCGGTACACTGCCGTTTCGTGTCGCAGTCTAGCCACCGCCTATAGCAGTGTGCTAAGATTTGCGCCAGCAAGTTTTTGGCGCCGTTGCCGGGGAACACAGTCGTGTGAGTTTTCTGGAGAGGGAGAATCTGAGAGAGAAGCCCTTCCATTTGTTTATCGCATCTTTTATTTTATTTCTGTTCTCTTTATTCCATTTTCTTGTTTTATAGTAGGTTGCTTTAGTAAATTTTTGTTAGGTGTAGTATTTCGCACAATAGTGTTCTTCTTTTTGAATCGTTTTATCTTCACACTATGTGGGCACATCTCAATTTCCGTTGTCGTTGGTGTGGAGCTACCTCCCACTCTAGTGATGAATGCCCTACGGAGAATAGTAGGCATAATTCTTATAGCCCAGCATATGGAGCACCGACTTCGTCTGGTACTCCATATGGTGCGCGTAAGTCTTATGGCTACTCTGCTGAGCCTTTACCGTCGTACTTCTTTTCGGCTCCAGCTCCCGCTGTGCCAAAGAAGCCCGCAAGGCAGTGCCAGTTTTGTCAGAGCACTGATCATGTCCTGAAGGACTGTGCCGAGTATCTTCGCCAATTGGACGAGGATGACGAACCGCACATCCGGATCGTCCCAACTCCTAACTCAGGCGGCACACCTTCAACGTCCGGTTATGTGTCTTTGTCACCTTCACATCTTGAAGGGTATGGCATGGACACGGTCACCGGATGTGCGGTTGATCTAGGCACCGACATTGCTGAGCCTATTCTCCATGTACATCCACCACCCCTAGTGGATTCGATTCTTTGTGAGGAATCGGTGCTCGACTTTTATCCGAGCACTACTCCTCCCCCTATTGTGCATACTATACTCGTCTCCGACGATATTGTTGAGGATGTGTCGCAGGATGAGGCTGGCGATCTATGTGTTGTGCCTATTCCTATGAAGGAGGACAACCTTCTAGGTGAAGAGGAGTTTTCCTCAACACCGGTGGAGGAAGTCCAAATCTTGGGCAGGGCCACTGTCGATCCCGCTGAATCTTGTAGCATTGATGACAATGCAAACATTATTTTACTTCCCCAACCTAATGGGAGTGAGACCGGGACCACTCCCCCGATTTTTGATTATTTATGTTCTTCATCTTGTTTATTTCTCGATCCCCCCTCTTCACCCGAGCCTGTGCAGGTTGAATCTTCACAGGTACTTCAGGAGGACTTGGAGCTTTGTGCTCAAGTCAATGATGAGTGTGTCCTTTTATGCGAGGAGGTTGATCCCTCCTCCATTAAGGAAGCCTCATTCGTTGCCTTCTCCTCCTGCGGACCTGCTGTGGACGATACCTTGCTGGGCAAGGATAGTTTTGGTGAGATGAGTGAGGACCAGGCCTCCTCCTCTTCTTACTTTCTTTTCCCTCTGCCTGTGAGGAGCAGGTATTTATATTTAGGTAGAGGGGTGACTGCTCTGTCTCCGTATCGGTACCCGCTACCGATGCGCATATTAGAACAGTTACCTGTGCATTTTCTTTTTCATAGGCCCATTAGCTAGAACCGTTTTAATTTAAAATAAGTCGTGCTGGGATGACAATAACCCCAGTAGTTATCTTTCTTTTCTGCATTTTTATTTCTTCTAATCATGTTTAGTTAGCTGTAGTTTATTTTAGTTTGTCATTTTTCTTTTGTTTTTGCGGAGCTGACCCCTGCAGGTATCTTTTTCTGGATGGCGGAGGTTGCAGCTCATTTTAGCTTAAACGCCAATCTTCTGGTATGCTCACTTGCTGAGCATTGGGTACTCTCTTCCCCTAGCTCTATTTTGATTCTCCTGTCATATATTATGCTGATTGTTTAGTTTAAGTCTGGGGGAGAGTAGTTTGTTTACCCGCTCACGTGCACTATTGCACTGCATACTAGAAGATTTCATTTAAAATGTTTTGTTTAATTTCATTGCACACCACAGCACCCACATGAGCACGTGCTTATCTATTTGTTTTGTTTTGAACAAACTATCTTGGTTAGGAATGTGAATTGGGATGATAGCTTAGGAATTACTATTGGGAGCGCAATGTTGACTCGAGCAGTGTTCTAGTCGCATCCGCGTGCTACAATAGAATTTGAGTAAAATTAGATTATTTCTATGCTTTTAATTTATGATTAGTATTTATGCGTAGTTTTAGATTTATTCTACTCAAGTGGTGAATGTGAATGAAATTGGTGATAGCCCGGTGTTGTGTGTATACGAGCGCTAGTTGTGTGTTGCTCGAGTCGGGAGGAAGGTTTACCTTTCTCGTGGGCTAAGAACTTGCCCCAAGCGACTCTTGAAGCATGGGTGCGGGCGATTCGTTGAGATAAATGTGATATAGGCCACCTTTTGGCTAGATTGAGCCTTCGATTTC
This sequence comes from Dactylorhiza incarnata, assembly GCA_033032865.1. NCBI lineage: Eukaryota > Viridiplantae > Streptophyta > Magnoliopsida > Asparagales > Orchidaceae > Dactylorhiza > Dactylorhiza incarnata. The sequence continues at coordinate 5,672,759 of JAWHQI010000041.1, forward strand.
CATATCCTATTCGCTCACCTTTGCTTCCCAACACTTGTGCCTACCACTCCCTTTGTTCAGCTCCTCCTCCATACACCAAGGCCTAAAGTTTATCCCACTGTCGCAACCAAGTATTTGTTATCTGCACTCATGTTTTAGATTTGGTGTGATGTTTGGAATTGTCGTGTTGTGAAGGAGAAATAAACTCTATTTGCTGATTTTGAATCAACCGGAGGATAAGAAAAAGAAAAAGAAAAATATGGTATTGAAATAAAAATCTGAAAAAAAGTGTATTGAAAAGTTATCCTCCCGAGCGTTTTAGAAAATCTGTTGGTATTTGTGGAGTAGGCCGTGTGCACACCTAGTTTTCACAATAAGTCTGGGGGTGTGTCACACGAGCTTTGTTTTTGGTTTTGCTTGGTGCAGCGTCCCGTTGACTCATGTTGGTTGCGTAGCCTTCGTTTTTGCCTTTGATTATCATACCGCAACCTAAGCCCCAATATAATCCTAAAAGTCCTATTGATTTATCTCGCGAGTTTGCTAGCGCTGTGGAGAGAGTGTGACCGGGCAAGCGTATGGTTCCCGACGTTGATGGATTTCAGCGGAGTTATTCCCGAATCCCGATCTTTTGCAACACCCTACTTAGTGGCTTATTACTTTCACACCAGGCATGATCATCAAATTCTTCACAATTCACCAACTGAGTATTGATAAATCTTTATTTACGCTCTAGTACTTTCGTAAATTAGTTAGCATAGTTAGAATCTCTTTTTACGAAATCTCTATTTGCATGCTTTTGTTACTTCGCATTGTACTCCCTTGCGTAATTTTCTTTGCTAACTACCTTTTTCACACTCCACCGGATTCGTTTGCTCGGGACGCGCAAACAGTTAAGTCTGGGGGTGTGATGAGTCCTGATCATATACACTTTTATGGACTCATCTGGGCCATTTATTTAGTCATTTCACTGCACTTTAGCCCTGTTATTGTTTATATTTGATATTCCATGCTAGGTGCACCTCTAGGCCCATTTTGGTGTGATTTCATGCTTTTCTTCATTAGTAGATTCATGCTCCGTTAGGTGCCACTTTCAGTGGCTAGATTCGTGGTTGTGCTGGAATAGGAGTCGTGCAGGTGTTTCCGGTGCAATTCTGCACAGGAACACTGCGCACGATCACCGGTTCTATTGCGCACGACCACTGGTCGCGCGCCACTGATCGTGTGCACTTAACCCTTTTTCACGAGTTCTGTTTGGTGCAGTGCGCACGACCACCAACGCCAGTGCGCACGACCACCGGTCGTGCGCCACTGCTCGTGCGCACTTACCATTTAATTTCCGAGTTCTGTTTGCTGTAGTGCGCACGACCATCAACTCCAGTGCGCACGACCACCGGTCGTGCGCCACTGGTCGTGCGAACATGTTATTTCATAATTTCTGTCTTTGCAGGTTCCGTCCAGGCAGAGCGCACGATCACCGAATTCTAGTGCGCACGACCACTGGTCGTGCGCCACTGACCGTGCGCACTGTTTAATTCCAGCGCCTATAAATTCCCTGCTCGCGATTTAGGTCAGAGCCCCGCCGTATTCCGCCGTTTTCTGCTCCAGTTCGTTCGACTTCGCCCCTCCATCGCCGCCCACCATCTAGAGGTGCTCCGGGCTTGTTCTTCACGCCAATCTTGAGCCGGAGTGTCCTCTCGGCCTCCTCCTTCATCCAAGAGCTTCAAAGAGAGATCTAGCCGCCATCTCCATCGAGCAAGAGGAAGTTTGCAACCTCTACCGGATCGTGACACGAAGAAGATGGGTCCATTGGAGAGTCGTGACAGCTCTCTCTACCCCGGACGTAGTTGCGGACCGAGCTTGGACGCGGATTGACAACCCGGCGATTCCAACCGTGAATCTACAACGAGACTTCGGATTCGGTCGATTTCTTGCCTTATTCTTCTCTTATTGATTGTTGTAATAGTTAGATCTTTTGTATTTTGATGAAGAACACTATAGACCTTGCTATTTAAAGTTATTTCATGTCTATGTGAAATACCCTTTTTTGTTTATTTGTGTGCTTGAGGTGCGCCCCATTCCATCCTCCATCCCGCCGTCACGTCCGGTGCCGCACTAGCAATTGCTAGTGGCGTGCTTGTCGAAGAGGTGCTTGCGACCCTCATTCCGTTAGCCTACTCGCCCATCCGCCTATCGAAGCGTGGCATTGCGGCCCGTGTATTCCATCCCGCCTAACGAAGCAGTGCGCTCAAGGCCTGCATAGTTCGATCCGTTTGCCTACTCGTCCATCCGCCCTTACGAAGTAGCGCGTTCAAGGCCTACGTAGTCATCCATCCCGCCAAGCGAAGCACTGCATAGCGGCATTGCATAGGAGTAGTTATAGTTGTTTTCTTTTATTTTCCAAAAGCCAAATCACCCCGTTTCCGCATTCCATCTGACTCAAGGACTTCGATCTCAAGTCCTTCCTCGAACGTTAACTCCACCTTACTGTGTTCCTTGAGAGATTCGATACTCGGGGATTACTCCTCGTTTTATATTACTTGAACGATCGGTACACTGCCGTTTCGTGTCGCAGTCTAGCCACCGCCTATAGCGGTGTGCTAAGATTTGCGCCATCAGTTTCTCATTAGTCCAAATTGAGAGGGGGACTGCTGTTATATGCTCGACTTGAGAGGGGGCTGCTGCTATATGATTTAATTTGGGGCTGCCTCTTAAGCATTTTGTTGGGGGCTGCTTCTTATACTTGTTAATTGGGGGCTGCTTATGCTGTTCTGTTAGGGGCTGCTTCTATTTTATTTCCTTGTCTAAATGGGGGATGCTGCTATGTTATTCTGTTGGGGTTGTTCTACCTTCTTCTCTTGTTTTTTTGGAGGCTGCTTGCTTTGTTCCTCTTTCGAGTTATGGTTGTTGTTAGGAGATTTGGGCTTGGTTTTATTCGTTTAATTGTATATTAAGATATATTATGAGAGGCGGTGGAGGAAATTTATTATTTACTGTCGACACGCACTCTCTCTAGGCCTCGTTTTTATCATAGCTAGGGCTCTCTGAGCTTTCTTCTTCTCCCTCCTCTTCTCCCCCGAGCTCATCTGTCTCAACATCAAAGGTGAATTTCTTTTCTACTGCTAAGATTAGTGTTGGCAAGGCCTTGTTTTGAATTGGGTGTTGTTGGGTTGTTTTTTTTAGGGGTTGAATCGGTGCTTTAGGTCCTTACCTTATAACTCCCTGTAAGCCTTCCTTCCTCCTCGCCCCCTCTTATTTTCATATTATTATGCTAAATTTTCTGCTGCTATGCTTGGATTTATACTGGGGCTGGTTTGTATAATGCCGATTTAGAGGTTGTTATATACCCATCCTGTTTGGTTTTATGTTTGGGACTGCTATGTGTAGTTTCTATTGGCCATTGTTGAAATAGTGTGAGTCGCGATTAATTCGTATGACTGTACAAGATAAGAGCGCTCATACAATCTAGACCATATGTATAAATCATAACGATTGGGAATGTATAAGTGAGCTTGATATTGTTAAGGGTGAATCATCCGTACCTGCATACGTTGGTATGTTTCAATCCCATCCGGAAGACCCTCCTAACCTCAACTTAAATTTCAGGGACGAAATTGTTTCTTCGTTTATTGGATTTGTAATATCCCAGTGCGCGCTAGGCCCCTATGATGAAAATATCAAATCAGTGTTGACATGGTCCATCACAACGAATTTTGATTTTGAGTAATTGTTTAGTATTGTAATATGAAAATATAGCTTACATTTTGGTTGGGTTACATTTATGTTGCTGGGAGACTTATAAATATACCAGTTCATTAAAGTTGTGCACATTGGTGTGCGGATAGCGGAAATTTATGAGGTTGGTGTGCTGATCATGGTGGGCTGATAAACTTTGCTATTGGAGGCTTTAAATGAGCTTCATGTGAACTTTAAAAAGTGATTTTTTGGTCATGTGGGCTTGGCTTAAATGGGCTGCGGATAAGAAAAGGTTTATTTGGTTTAAACGGTGGAGATGGTATTATATAAGGCAAAATATTTCTTCTTCTTATCAAACCTACCGACCCTCTCAATTCCCCCTTCTGTCTCGACGGTGTCGCGCTAGGGCGCAGCTCCGATCTGCATTTCCATCCTACTCCTCCAGAAGTTGTAGAAATCGGCGGCTGGTTCTGGAATCTGTGGTTTGCGGCTGGGATTGATTTGGATCTTGGTTGGGTGGTTGTTCTTAGTGAATCAGGACCTCGGTTGTTTGGTCCTAAAGCACTGTAAGCTTTCCTTCTTCCTCTCCCCCTCTGAATTCCTAATTTTGGTGTTAGAGTCCATCATAAGATCAAGCACTGGTTTTATTTATGGGAAACTGATTCGGTCTTGTCTTCATGTTGGCCGGTTGTATGTATTTTCTGGGGGATTGGTATTGTCGTGAACGGCTATTACTGCTCCTCTTTTATTTACTTGTGGTGGTTGTGTATTATGAGTCTTGGGCCAGATCTTCTGATACGTTTGGTTTCATTTGGGCCAATTGCTGCTGTTCTAGTTTTATCTCATTTCCTTGCTTATGGGAAATCTCTGTTCATTGATCTATGCTTAAAAGCTGTTATTCCTATTTTGATTCTTCTTTCCTATTAGAGTTGCTGTTAGAGAATTTGAGTCAAATTCTGTTGGCCGGCTGCTATTCCCCTTTTATTTTGAGTATTGTTGCATGACTTTGGTATGTGATTTCAGTACATGTTGGATATATTTATGTATGCTCCACTTCAGATCAAGGATGTTTTTTATGTGTATTACCTTGCTGCCCTTATGCAGTCCAGATTTTCTTTGTGTTATTTCCCTTTTTAGTTTGGGTAATGTTGACTGATCACATGTTGGTTATTTCTGTGGATCAGGACCCTTTAATCAGTCTTGGCCAACTGCCGCCATGCCGCGGAGGAGACAACCGCGAACGTCGGCCGGAAATCAGGTGACTTCCTCCCCTCTCCTATGGTGCTAGCCTCTTAGATTACAATATGAGAGATGAAGGCTCAAGAGAGCTTCTCGTGTGAGCTTAAATGAAGTATCCTTAGAAAGACCAAGTCGGAACCTCAAATTTAGGGCACCGTTCGCCGCGAGGTTCTTGGAATCATTTCTTCTCTTCAAGAGGAAGAGATGGGATTTGATTTGGTGCAAACCCATGGTCGTTGAGGGAGAGTGAGGGGAATGATTATGTAAGGATTTTAAAGGTGTAATGACCTAGCATTTGTTTGAGAAGATGATGAATAGCCCCCTGTTAAGTAGTGTTTAATTTATATCTCTTGTGATAAAAATGATGTATAACCCCATGTTAATTATGGTTTTAACTATATATTATGCGATAAAGGTGATGACAGCCCCCTTGCTAAAGAAGTTTCAATTTATAACATTTCAACTTGGTTATTAAGGGATGAATTGGTGCGCAGCTGGGTTCAAGCCAATTCTTAGGTTTGATCCCACTCGAATTGCTGTCCAGATTATTGTAGTTGACTTCAGAGCAGATTTTAGGTAGGAGCACCTTGGATCTGGGTTTAGGACTCAACATGAATGTTGTAGCCCTTGGTGAGAGCTTTTCAAAATGGGGTGGCACATAATTTGGGGTGGCGTAGAAATCCCAGAAATTCAGTTTTGTTAATCAGCGTTGTTGTAGTTTGAATTGCGATAATTTTTGGGATATCTTTTATAATACTTGTCTGATGCTCTTAACAATTGGTAGAAATCAAATTGATGATATTGTGCTGACCTCTGTTGAATTTCATGAGTTTTGGGAGGATATTCGTTGTCATTTTTCCAATCATAGTTCTTTCCCGCATTGCTCCGTAAATAATAATTGGGAATGCCGATGGGGCTAACATTTGGTGAGAATGGTCATAACAAGCTAGCGGAACTACGGTAGAAGTTTCAGCAAGGCTCGATTTGATATGGGTTCTTAATTAAATATATATTGTCGTAAAATATTATGTTGCTGAACTCTGTTAGAGACTGAAAATGAATAACCAAGTTGGGCTCGGGAGAACAAAGTGTTGTCTTGAAATGGAAGGGTGATATCATAAAGTAAGTTGGAAACGCAAGTAGACCGGTGGGGTCAAGGGTGTGAGTTCCCTAGTTCATGAATGTCGTATCCTGTAAGGGTGGAAATAGTGTTTTGATTGTTGTGCATGCAGAGATAGTACTGTAACTCTGATGGTATAGAAGGACTTGTATTAGAAGTCCTGGTGTACGTAGATACACAGATTGTATAGAAGGATTTGGATTAGAAGTCTTGGTGTATGTAGATACACAGATTGTATAGAAGGGCTTGTATTAGAAGTCCTGGTGTACGTAGATACACAAATTGTATAGAAGGGCTTGTATTAGAAGTCCTGGTGTACGCAGATACACGGATTGTATAGAAGGACTTGGATTAGAAGTCCCGGTGTACGTAGATACACGGATTGTATAGAAGGACTTGGATTAGAAGTCCTGGTGTATGTAGATACACGGATGGTATAGAAGGACTTGGATTAGAAGTCCTTGTGTATGTTGATACACGGATATAAGTGGACCCCGCTGGGGAGGATTACTTGTGGCGGGTCTACGGGCTTGCTAGTCGTGACACCGACGGAAGTCAGCGGTTAGACTCTAGACCGGTTGGGTTGGACTCTTGGTGCTCACCTACCCAAGTCCCCTTTTGTGTCCTTGAAGGCTCTGTTGTGTGTTCTTAGCGTCGAGCAGTACGCAGGGTCTCCGGTATGTGTTCTTAGCATCGAGGCGTACAGAGGCCTAGGACTGGTAGTGTTCATACCCTCCTAGTAGTGGAGGAGCTCGTTCCACTGTCTCCATCTGGCCACGACGGGAGATGCCTGAGCGGTTAGCTACCCCTCAAAAAGCGAGAACTAAAGGTCTATGTCGACATAGCAACTTTGCATGGGTGAATCATCATATCATAATCATTGCATTGCATTCATCTTTCATAATCATTGCATTGCACCGCATTGGATCCTCATCATATAAACTTGTATGGGCACCTTTATATGATGAGTTACCTTCATGTTCAGATCCTTAACTTATAAGCTTGTATGGGCATCCTTATAAGTTAAGTTCAATTCGGTTTATTGATACTCTGCTCATGCTTTCTTGTTACTAGTACTTGCTTATATAACTACTGTTATTTATGAACCTGTTAGTTGGAGTTATTGCAAGTACTTGGGTACTTATACAGCCGACATATATGAACAACCATTCATGTCACCTGCTTTGTATATTATTGCTTATATTGCAACATTTCTTCCTTTCATACCACCCGGTGCCTTGGAGTCGTCGGGGGAGCGGATGGGAAGCCACATAGTCTTTATGACTAACGGTTGCTATGTCCCTCTTTTTAGGAGCCGACCCTAGAGCAGCTAGCGCACGGTGCTGGAGGAGGATAGTCAGGTCAGGATGATAGGGCCGGTGACTACGATACCTTCGCTACTGTAATGGCCCAAGCCTCATTGTCTTGGACTAAGCGGGTTGCAGCCTGGGCATCCTGGACAATGGGGCCAGGCGTCTAACGGTCCAAGACAATGAGGCTTGGGCCGTTACAGCTACCGTTGGTGACAGATGTGAGCACAGTTTGAGATGTAGCCCTTGGGACATTTAGCTTGATACTCTGATACTTTTGCAGGAGCTCTCAGAGCTTCTTGTTCTTTCGTACTTATTTGGACTCTTACTTATGTGAATATGTTTATATGGCTTCTTGCTTTTACATTATTGATGGGTTGGCGCTGTTCAGTTGGTTTGGCCGGCAGGATAGGCGTCTTGTGGGGGAGGCTAGCTCATGTGCTGGCGCTCCCGCAAGGCGGCTGTCCTGGGCAGAAGACTCCCATCGGCCGTGTCTTGTGTTCCGGGAGGGGTGTCTTACACCTCCACCTCCTCCACGAGCTAGGGCTTGCGGCCAGTCGCGAGATGAAAAGGAGGCCGCTCCCAAAAACTCAATGGGGATTGCCGAACTCGTCTTTGACACCCTTAAAGGGGAGGACCTGATCGTTCCTAACGCTATGGAGCTCACCGTGGAAGACGTCGTCCCTGGCCTGTTCGCGCCGATCTCAGAGGCGGAAGATCACGAGAGCGAGTGAAGGATTCTTCATCGGGCTGTTTTGACCGTTTAATTTTTTTTAGTGTAAAATTTTTGTTTTGATCGGCGAGTTCGTCGTTGATTGTAACACCTTTTGATCAATTATAAAGAAATATTTTGTATATCTCTTGAATATCATTTCCTTTTATTTCTTTACTCGCACTCGCACCTGTGTTCATGCTCGTGCAGATATATTTTGCCCCGCTTGCACTAATATGCTCGCATGTCCACGCCTTTGTTTCCGTATTTCTGCGTCTAGTTAGGCTCACGCTCGCACATTTCTTTTCGACGATGGTTATAAGGTTAGCCCTTTGAGCGTACTTTCATCTCATCTCGCTACTACGCGTCGCACACTGTCTTACCTTCACACCTGGGAGAAGTCTGGGATGCTTCGCTTCTCTGGTTCGCCCTATTGATGTCCTTACGAGCGGGGTCGACATTACCCTGTTTCGCTTGCTCGACCCCTACGAGCTTCCAGGGCTGCGCGTTGACTGCCCTGCCGACGGACCCCTCTGGCTCGATGATTTTATGCATGCCACCAGAATTCCCCAAGTATTTTTGCGAGCTTGGGCCCGACTCGGCAGGCCTTGCGACACCGTGCTCCCCCGCCCCGGCTTTACCCTTGGACTTAGATGTTTTTCTTCCATCGCGGGTTTTTGCTTTCACGCGAGCGAGCCCTAGGGCTCTCCTCACCTAGGCCTTGAGAGTTTTTTGCGAGGCGAGTCCCTTAGTATGAATAACCTACTTGCCAGCTGATCCTTGAGACCAACTTATTCCCCCGGCTATTGAGAGCTCAGCAGCGGAAACGATCAGGGGCATTCCAGCACCAAAGGACTTGTTACTTGCCAGCCTCTCCAGAGATCAACCTGACCCACCATCTATGGGATCCGGACAACGGAATCGATCTGGGGCATTCCAGCACCAAAGGACTTGTTACTTGCCAGCCTCTCCAGAGATCAACCTGACCCACCATCTATGAGAGCTTGACAGCTGAATCGATCTGGGGCATTCCAGCACCAAAGGACTTGTTACTTGCCAGCCTCTCTATAGATCAACCTGACCCACTGTCTATGAGAGCCCGGCAGCGGAATCGATCTGGGGCATTCCAGCACCAAAGGACTTGTTACTTGCCAGCCTCTCCAGAGATCAACCTGACCCACCGTCTATGAGAGCCCGGCAGCGGAATCGATCTGGGGCATTCCAGCACCAATGGATGTTTACTTGTCAGCATCTCCAGAGATCAACCTGACCCACCGTCTATGAGAGCTCGGCAGCGGAATTGATCTGGGGCATTCCAACACCAAAGGACTTGTTACTTGCCAGCCTCTCCAGAGATCAACCTGACCCACCGTCTATGAGAGCCCGGCAGTGGAATCGATCTGGGGCATTCCAGCACCAAAGGACTTGTCACTTTCCAGCCTCTCCAGAGATCAACCTGACCCACCATCTATGAGATCCCGGCAGCGGAATCAATCTGGGGCATTCCAGCACCAAAGGACTTGTTACTTGCCAGCTTCTCCAGAGATCAACCTGACCGACCGTCTATGAGAGCCCGGCAGCAGAATCGATCTGGGGCATTCTAGCACCAAAGGACTTGTTACTTGCCAGCCTCTCCAGAGATCAACCTGACCCACCGTCTATGAGAGCTCGGTAGTGGAATTGATCTGTGGCATTCCATCACCAAAGGACTTGTTACTTGCCAGCCTCTCCAGTGATCAACCAGACCCACCATCTATGAGAGCCCGGTAGCGGAATCAATCTGGGGCATTCCAGCACCAAAGGACTTGTTACTTGCCAGACTCTCCAGAGATCAACCTGACCCACTGTTTATGAGAGCCCGACAGCGGAATCAGTGTGGGGCATTCCAGCACCAAAGGACTTGTTACTTGCCATCCTCTCCAGAGATCAACCTGACCCACCATCTATGAGAGCCCGACAGCGTAATCGATCTGGGGCATTCCAGCACCAAAGGACTTGTTACTTTCCAGCCTCTCCAGAGATCAACCTGACCCACCATCTTTGAGAGCCCGACAGTGGAATCGATCTGGGGCATTCCATCACCAAAGGGCTTGTTACCTGCTTAAAAACGACCTCAGAATCTATGTATGAATAATGAAACACACAATAAGTTAGTTACAAAAGTTTCAAGGATAGAATCTTTTTAAATTGTCCACACTCCTGGCTCGGCCAGGGGGTATCCCTTCCACATCCTGGAGGTGGTACCTGTTGGGTTTTTCTACAACCATACTTCGTATGTAGGCGCAGCGGAAATAAAGAGAAACAACCCAAAAAGATTCGGATCGGCCATGAACATTGAATCAAGAAGTAATGAAAACTACTAGGCATAAATTACCTTAGTGGAGTTGGATCGAATCCAACCTAGGTGCTCCAAGAAGAAGAATCTTGTCAGTGGCTGTGCGAGAGTCCTCACGTAGAATGATGTCTACGTCTCTACAGTGATCCACACGAGCCGAGAGAAGAACGACTGCACCTTGCACTTCCACGAACTGCTAGGTTCGCTCCAGGAAGAACAATCACGACGACGATCGCCGGAGAGGAGGTCGGCGGAGGCGAACGGGGCGGCGGAACTCTTTCCGTCTAGGGTTCGAGCGAGAGGCGTAACTCCTTCCGTCGGCTGAACTATTTGTAAGTCATAAGAACCCTAAAAGAAGATCTATTTATACCCAAAGCATAAACAGGCTTCTAGAAGAATCGCTATCCGCAGACCACACAGCAGAATTGGGGTTTCTATAACAATTCGTCGGGATTCCACGGAACAGCATTCGTCGAGTTTTCACGAAACAATCCGACGAATCCGACGAATCATATCAGACGGCAACATTTGCCGAGTTAATGATCTCTGTAACAATTCGTCGAGTTTCCACGGAACAATCCGACGAATCCGACGAATCATATCAGATGGCAACATTTGCCGAGTTAAGGGTCTCTGTGATAATTCGTCGAGTTTCCACGGAACGATCCGACGAATTCCGACGAATCCGACGAATCATATCCGACGAATTCCGACAGCAATATTTGCTTTACCTCCCCGATTCTATATGGTGATTGGTAACCTTTACCAACACAGTCAATCTTCCAACTTCTCCACATGCTCTTATGTGCGACCCTGCAGGCTCATATCGCGTTGGCAGTGACATTACATGTTTGACCACTTCTAGATCACAATGGTAACTCCAACAGTCTCCCACTTGATCTTGAAAGTATCAAACAAAAACCTCACAAACAATGAGCGGCATCTAGCAATGCATCATTTCTCCCCAAGCAATAAGAGTTCATAACTCATAAGCCTTTATGACCAATGTTCCAGCGTTGTCTTTGTCCCTTTGTCCCTTACGTCCGGAAAGAACTAGAGGCATGGACCGTGTCACCCTCATAATAGCTCAATCCAAGTTTCTTGATCTAGAACGGACTTCCAGAGAATGGTGAGCTCAATATCACATATTGACTCAACCAAGCATGGCCATGCATTTCTCAACCCAATTCCATCAAGGGGCCCATGGATGTAACTCCTGTTATATAGGAGGACAAATCCCATATCTGCTCACACCCAAACACCCAAATGATTCGCAACGTACCCAACGACCACCCTTGTCATCAACCTTCTTCAAGGAAGACTTTAGATGACATCAAAGCACGCTCTTCCTCATTCGATGAATGCTGTGACTTCAGGTCAAAGGACCACAACACCATTGTCAAATGAGACCTACTTGTGACACTTTTAAATAACAATCCACAAAGTAGTCTCAGGTTGGGTCTGTCCAGAACAACTTGTTCACTAACAAGTACCCACGTGATGACTTGATATCACAATATCATGACCTGTGAGAACCGGTCATCAGTCAACACACATGCTAGTCTTAATGCATCATCATCACCCTTAGCTTCTACGATGATACCTCGACCAGGGACCTTTTAAGAATGAAGCTTCGAAATCATAGACTCTCACATTCAAGTCACGTACTTGATGTCCTATGGAAGCGAACATTCTAAGGGTATTTATCACTAATTTTATTCTATCATATAGAAACAGTATATCGTAATAAAAGAACTTGCCATTAATTGTAAAAGGAAATAATTGGTACACAATTCATCATATGAATAAATATTAAACAGCCAACAGAATATATATTTTACATGCAACCCACAAGACTCCTACTAGAGTTGATCACTCAGGTATCGTATACTCATTGATCTAGTATGACCATCATGCTTTCTCTGTGCGAGAGGCTTTGTCAGTGGATCTGCAATATTCTCCTCAGTCGGCACTCTGCAAATGTTCACATCTCCTCGTTCGACAATCTCACGAATAAGATGGAACCGCCGAAGTATGTGCTTGGAGCGCTGATGGGATCTAGGTTACTTAGATTGTGCAATTGCACCATTGTTATCACAGTAGAGAACTACGGGACCAACAATACTAGGAACTACATCTAGCTCGCCGATGAATTTCCTAATCCATACAGCCTCCTTCGCTGCATTTGCCGCAGCGATATACTCAGCCTCAGTTGTAGAATCAGCAACTGTCTCTTGCTTGGAACTCTTCCAGCTCACAGCTCCTCCATTCAGGCAAAACACAAACCCTGGCTGAGACTTCGAATCATCCCTATCAGTTTGGAAGCTGGCATCCGTGTAACCACTTACAACGAGCTCTTCCTTTCCACCATACACCAAGAATACATCCTTAGTCCTTCTCAAGTACTTCAGGATATTCTTTACGGCTATCCAGTGACATTCACCAGGATCAGACTGATACCTGCTAGTCATGCTCAAAGCAAAAGAGACATCGGGTCGAGTACATAACATTTCATACATGATTGACCCAATTACCGAAGCATATGGAATCAACTTCATGTGTTCCTTATCTTCACAAGATTTTGGACACTGGTCCTTAGAGAGATTCACACCATGAGACATGGGTAAAAATCCTTTCTTCGACTCAAGCATGTTGAACCGCTTCAACACCTTCTCAATGTACGTACTCTGGGTCAAACCTAGCAACTTCTTCGATCTATCTCTATAGATCTTAATACCGAGTATGTAAGTCGCTTCACCCAAGTCCTTCATAGAAAAGCAATTCCCCAGGTTGTTCTTAACAACTTTCAGGGTGGGTATGTCATTCCCGATCAACAGTATGTCATCTACATACAATATCAGGAAGACAACAATGCTCCCACTGATTCGCTTGTAAACACACGGTTCATCCTCATTCTTGACAAAACCAAACTCTTTGATCTTCTCATCAAAACGAAGATTCCAACTTCTAGAGGCCTGTTTCAATCCATAGATGGACCTGTTCAGCTTGCATATTTTAGTGGCTTCATTTGGGGATACAAAACCCTCGGGTTGTGTCATGTACACTTCCTCAAGGAGGTTTCCATTTAGGAAAGCCGTTTTGACATCCATCTGCCAGATCTCGTAGTCATAATACGCAGCAATATCCTAATGGACTTTACCATGGCAACAGGGGAAAAGGTCTCATCATAGTTGACACCATGAATTTGCTTGAAACCCTTAGCCACCAGTCGCCCTTTGAATGTCTGTACATTCCCATCCATGTCGGTCTTCTTCTTGAAGACCTACTTGCACCCTATGGGTAGTACCCCTTCAGGTGGTTCCACCAAGTTCCAAACTTGGTTTGTATACATGGAGTCAATTTCGGATTTCATAGCCTCAAGCCATTTGTCGGAGTCCGGTCCATTCATAGCCTCTTGGTAGGTTGCTGGTTCATCATCATGATCCATAAGCAACACATTACCTATTTGAGACACGAGAAATCCATATCTCTCAGGCTCAAATCTTGGTCTACCAGATCTACGTAGGACGTGTGTCTCTTGAGCAGGTTCTCTAGCTACAACATCTTGTAGTCCTAGCTCAGAATCCAATTCTGGTTCATTCACTACTTGTGGTTCTTGAACTTCTTCAAGTTCTACCTTTTGCGTCTTTCTTGACAAGAACTCTTTCTCCAAGAAGACACCCGTCCTTGCGACAAACACTTTGCCCTCAGACGGTAGGTAAAAGTAATATCCTTTCATTTCCTTAGGATATCCCACCAGATAACACTTATCTGATTTGGGTTCCAGCTTGTCAGGCATGTGACATCGTACGTATGCCTCACAGCCCCAAATTTTAATGAATGACAGGCTGGGACGCTTCCCAGTCCATATTTCATATGGTGTCTTTAGAACCGTTTTCGTCGGAGCGCGATTCAGTGTCATTGCAGCAGTCTCTAAAGCAAAACCCCAAAAGGAAATAGACAAGTCTGCATGACTCATCATCGACCGTACCATGTCTAACAGAGTACGATTTCTCCTCTCAGACACACCATTATGCTGCGGTGTCCTAGGTGGAGTGAGCTGTGATACAATACCACACTCTTTCAGATGATCACGGAACTTATGACTCAGGTATTTGCCACCTCGATCAGATCGGAGTGCTTTAACCTTTTTACCCAATTGGTTCTCCACTTCATTCTTAAATTCTTTGAACTTTTCAAAAGTTTCGGATTTGCACTTCATAAGATACACGTATCCGTATCAACTGAAATCATCAGTAAATGTAACGAAGTAGAAATACTCACCTCTAGCCATAGAACTCATGGGTCCGCAGACATCACTATGTACTATACCCAAAAGATCCTCAGCCCTCTCAGTATAACCAGTGAAAGGGGCTTTAGTCATCTTGCCTAATAAACAAGACTCGCATCGCTCAAATGATTCATAATCAAATGAGTCCAATAGTCCATCTTTATGGAGCTTGGATATGCGCTTCTCGTTTATATGGCCCAAACGACAATGCCAGAGATATGTAGGATTTGAGTCATTTGTTCTTAGTCTTTTATTATTATTTACATTATAGATCAGATGGTCCAGGTTCAAAACATAAAGACCATTAAACAATTGAGCTACAGCATAACAAACATCATTCTTAAATATAGAACAACAATTGTTCTTAATTATAAAAGAAAATCCAATCATGTCTAAGCATGAAATGGATATAATGTTTCTAGTTATGGCCGGAACAAATTAACAATTATTAAGTTCTATTACAAGCCCACTGGGTAAAGAAAGACGGTAAACCCCTACGGCTACAGCAGCAACTCTTGCTCCATTGTCGACGCGCAAGTCCACCTCTCCTTTACTCAGCAATCTCCTCCTTCCCAGTTCCTGCACATTTGTACAAATGTGAGAACCACATCCGGTATCCAATACTCAAGATGAAGGAGCAGAAAGGTTTATCTCTATAACATAAATATTCGAAGCGGAAGTCATACCTCCCTTCATTTTCTGTAGACCCTCAATGTACGAAGGACAATTCCTCCTCCAATGACCAGCCTTGCCACAGTGGTGGTATTTCCCTTCCTTCACGGTGCTCTTCTTTTTCAGCGCAGAAGATTTGGGCTCAAGATGTGACTTAGGTCCCATCTTCGTCTTCTTGAAGCCCTTGGCCTTACCCTTGCCTTTATGTACCATCAATATGGGACTAGCAGGCTTGGCCTTCTTCATGTTTATCTCGGCAGTTCGCAACATGCCTAGGAGCTCGGGCAGTGTCTTGTCTATTTCATTCATGTTGTAGTTCAAGACGAACTGCTCATAACTATCCGGCAACGATTGCAGGATAAGATCTGTGGCCAACTCTTGACCCAGAGGAAAACCCAGTCTCTCCAGGTTCTCAATATACCCAATCATCTTGAGTACATCAGTACCAACTGAGTCTCGAGCTCCCATTTTGCACTGAAATAAGTCCTTCGTGACATCGAACCTCTCTTGACGAGCTTGCCCTTGAAACATTTTCTTTAGGTGCTCGTAAATCTCCTTGCACCCCATGTTCTCGTGTCGCTTCTGAAGCTCAGAGTTCATGGTGGCAAGCATAAGGCACTCGATGTCTAAGGCGTCATCGGTATACTTCTTATAAGCATCCTTATCAACACGGGACGAGTTCCCGGTCGGCACCTCGGGGGCTTCTTCTTCCAATACGTAGAGCTTTCGCTCTTGCCTGAGAACAATTCTCAGGTTCCTATACCAGTCCATGTAATTCGTCCCACTAAGCTTGTCCTTCTCAAGGATAGCTCTTAGGGACAAGGTGGAATGTGAACCACTTGCCATGGAATTCTACAAGAATTCATGCAAAATTTAATTAGTACCAAAATTTCAAAATACAACTTATCTTAATTTAGACTTCAATTAAATACTCCCACTATTTTATTCAAATTGATAGCCCTCATTATCAATTCGGAGAGTCCATGCGAGCTACTCTCTTAGTGGACAAGATCCGTATTTCACCAACACCACGAGTCCTCTTTGGCGTTCCTCTCATAATGCGGTTATTTAGGTAGGCAACGCTTGCCAATTGCATCCTCATGCAACTCTTGTATGGCTGGTGAATAACTCCTTATTCGCATCCATCATATGGTGCATGCCAACCCTATGCCTCTAGGCACTCAACCTTTGAGGTCACCTAGTTAAGTTAGACCCGATGTCGACAGTGGGATATCACAATTATCCGCTCGCACCCTTACCAAGATAGATTAATGCACCTTGCTTTGGCAAGCCCACACTTCATCGATCGAGGCAGGAAGAGTGTCATCCATCGGAAGGCATCCGAACACTTAATATTTGATGAAGGGATTTTAATTTTTAATAATAGGTTAACACTTAACCATGATCAACATTTGATCAAAGTGCACATCCACAGAAAAACAAGCTTTCTAAAATCCACATGCATCCCTAATGTGCACAACATAAGACTATCAACCTTTGATAGACGAAAGGGATAAATCTGGTCATTTAGAACTCTTCCAAATCTTCAGATTTACATGCATTGGACAAAGGCAAAGACAACTCGACTTAAGCAGTAGACAAGCTCGTCTCTCATTGTTGGATTCAAACTCCAAAGCAATACAAGGGTTCATTAACCACTTGAGGGACGGTTACTGCTAAGGAGACAACAATTTCTAACAATTAGAAATTACCACGAAATCCCAGACGTTCCTGGCGGGATTCCAAGGGGCCGCGCCCCTGGCGGGGTCTTAGGGGCAGAGCCCCTAACGGGGTCCAAGGAAAAATCATCAACTTTTAATGTTCCAGGAAGAAATCTTGACATTTAGAACGCTTCCAAATACCTAGATTTGCACGTACTGGAATAACCTAACTTCTGAAACAACATTCATGATCGGAACCTATCTCTGATACCACTGTTGGATTTTTATACAACCATACATCGTATGTAGGCGCAGCGGAAATAAAGAGAAACAACCCCAAAAGATTCGGATCGGCCATGAACATTGAATCAAGAAGTAATGAAAACTACTAGGCATAAATTACCTTAGTGGAGTTGGATCGAATCCAACCTAGGTGCTCCAAGAAGAAGAATCCTGTCAGTGGCTGTGCGAGAGTCCTCACGTAGAATGATGTCTACATATCTACAGTGATCCACACGAGCCGGGAGAAGAACGACTGCACCTTGCACTTCCACGAACTGTTAGGTTCGCTCCAGGAAGAACAATCACGACGACGATTGCTGGAGAGGAGGTCGGCGGAGGCGAATGGGGCGGCGGAACTCTTTCCGTCTAGGGTTCGGGCGAGAGGCGGAACTCCTTTTGTCGGCTGAACTTTTCGTAAGTCATAAGAACCCTAAAAGAAGATCTATTTATACCCAAAGCATAAACAGGCTTCTAGAAGAATCGCTATCCGCAGACCACACAGCAGAATTGGGGTTTCTGTAACAATTCGTCGGGATTCCACGGAACAGCATTCGTCGAGTTTTCACAGAACAATCCGACGAATCCGACGAATCATATCAGACGGCAACATTTGTCGAGTTAATGATCTCTGTAACAATTCATCGAGTTTCCACGGAACAATCCGACGAATCTGACGAATCATATCAGACGGCAACATTTGCCGAGTTAAGGGTCTCTGTGATAATTCGTCGAGTTTCCATGGAACGATCCGACGAATTCCGACGAATCCTACGAATCATATCCGACGAATTCCGACAGCAACATTTGCTTTACCTCCCCGATTCTATATGGTGATTGGTAACCTTTACCAACACAGTCAATCTTCCAACTTCTCCACATGCTCTTATGTGCGACCCTGCAGGCTCATATCGCGTTGGCTGTGACATTACATGTTTGACCACTTCTAGATCACAATGGTAACTCCAACAGTACCGTCCTGCCTTGAGCACTTTGCTTACAATGTAAGGCCCCTCCCAGTTGGGCTCTAGCTTACCTACAGCGGTTCCTCTCCCTGTCACATCTACCTTCTTCAGGACCAAGTCTCCTTTCTCGAATTGTTTTATTCTGATATGTTGATCAAAGTACCTGGCCATTCGTCTCTTGACCTCCTCCTGTCGAACAGTAGCGAGGTCTCGGAGCTCTTCTACCAGGTCCAGAGACAACCTTTGCTCTGAATCATTTTCAACTAGCCATTATTCATCCCCTTCGCCTGCGGTGACCACCCTGGGGGTTTTTACCTCGAATTCTATCGGGAGGACGACCTCGGACCCATGAGACAATTTGAAGGGGGTCTCCCTTGTGGCCGTGTTTGGAGTAGTCCTCAAGGCCCACAGGACCAAGGGCAGCTGCTCTACCCAGTTGCCCCTGAGATTCTCCACTTTCTTCTTGAGCAGGTTGATAATTATCTTGTTTGCTGCCTCCACCTGACCATTACTCCTCGGGTGGTGGACCGACGCAAACCTGAGGTCTATACCAAGTTGGGTGCAAAAGCTAACAAACTCTTCGCTGGCAAATTGTGGTCCATTGTCCGTCACTATGGCCAAGGGGAGCCCGTGCCTGCAAATTATCTCCCCCCCCCCCATAAAAAATTTCTCACCATCTGGGATGTTACGTTGTCCAGTGCCTTTACTTCTACCAACTTGGAGAAATAGTTAATCATTACCAATAGGAACTTCCTTTGGCCGCTAGCTTGTGGGAAAGGACCCACCAGGTACAGACCCCATATGGCGAAGGGCCACGGAGCTGTGATGGTCTGGAGCCTCCGAGCTGGGAGAAGTTGGAGTGGAGCATAGAGCTGAAACTTTGAACACTTCCTTGTGAATTCTGCTGCAGCCTTGCTGAGGGTAGGCCAAAAATAGCCTTGCCTCAACAGTCTTCCCTCCAGAGTTTGGCTCCCAGAGTGACTGCCACATTCCCCCGAGTGGATTTCTTCGAGGACTCTCGGGACCTCCTCCTCCGATACACAACGGGCTAGGAGCCCCGAGAGTGTTTTCCTGTATAGTCATCCTGCATGTAAGGAATAATAAGCCGACTTGTACTTGAAGCGTCGTTTATCCACGTCCCCTTCAGGGAACTTTCCCGATGCCAGGAAGGTGACAAAGGGATCCATCCATGATGCTCGCTGATCCACCTCCATCAGCTCCCCTTCCTCGATGGAAGGTTGGAAGTGTTGGATCTATAGGCGCCCTTAGAGGGGGGGGGGGGGGGGGGGGGGGTGAATAAGGGTTTTAAGATTTTCGAGAATATTTAAGCGAAAAAACGATTCTCTGTTGCTACCGTGAGCGGTAGTGTTACCGCTCGGCATTAGTGACAGAGAAAATCTGTTTATGTTATAGTAATGAAAATCAGAGATCACGAAACAGAGATGAAGAAAGACATATTTTCATTAACAATAAATAATTTTGTTTACAAAATCTTTTCCCAATGACGCTTGGAAAGAGGCAACGAATAAAAGCTCTATTGGGTTTTCTATACTGACCCTTCTCCCAAGGACCGGTTGGCTCTAGCCTATCTCTCACCAGATATGACCTCAAGCCGCTCTAGCCCTTCCCTCACCGGAAAGGCCTCGAGCACTCCCTAGATCTACACCCTTGACCTAGTCGCCAACGCAATGTGAATTTCCCCCTAATCCCTGCAAGGCCCTAGTCGCCGTGTGGCGAATTCCTCTACCGAACAAAAGATATAAAGGTTATAATTAGAAACTAAAACAAAACAAAAACTAAAAACTCCCTCAAAAGAAGAACTTGATGTCGATGTAGATGCGATCGGATAGGTATTCAAGTTCTTTGCGTTCATGAACGTTGACGGAGTTCTTCGAGCTGCTTGGGGAAGGCTCTCACGAGTGCTCTGAATATATGGCTTCAATTCGTTTTGTAACAGCCAGCAACAATGCATGAAGCGCGCATCTTTAAATAGAATCAGCCGCTACCGCCTGCGGTAGTACTACCTCCCCGCGGTATCCACATTAGGCAATGATCAAGCACACGGATCGTGGCAGCTTAGGCAACCTTTGAGCGCCAAACTTTGATCTCCGCCTAGCGCGCTGCTGTAACGCTAACGCTCCGCGATAGCGAGATAACCTTCCTTCAGCCAATATCTCCTCCACATTTGCTCCTCAATCACATGCAGACAGGAGGATTCCAAAAGCTACCGTCGGGCGGTAGACATGTAGCGCCGCGGTAGAGCACGCTAAATATGCATCCCGCCAATCATTCCTTTTTCTCCACTGTTTCCTTCCCGTCAATTGTTTCCATTTATGCTAGCGCCATCAGTAGTGCTAACACTCCGCGGTAGCAACAGCGCAACATATTCTTATGGAGATTTGAGTGCACGGGATCCTGCATGTTATAAACACAAAAACAAATATGATCAAATACAATAGGATTTGTTATTGTCAAACCAAGAAATGCGGAAAACATGTTCCAACAGGAAGAGTTCCGACACCGTCCCACCAGCTCGGGGACCAAACTTGGCTAAGAGGTCAGTCGGGGTGCTCTCCTCCCTCGGCACATGCTTGATGGAAAAAGTGTGAAATTGCCCGATGACCCCCTTGGCCTTCTCTAGGTAGCGTTGGAGGGTCGGCTCCTTTGCTTGAAATTCTCCCATGATTTGGCATGCCACCACCATGGAGTCCGTTAAGACCTCCACGTCTTGCACTCCCATCTTCCTGGCCAGCCGCAGGCCTGCTATCACGGCCTCGTACTCGGTCTGGTTGTTGGTAATTGAGAAATGGATGCTCAAGGCTTGCTCAATCTTCGTCCCTTGGGGGCTTATTAGGATGATCCCTCCTCCGTAGGAGTGCTTCCCTAACGCACCATCTACCAGCATCTTCTATGCCACCGGGGGAGGTGATTCATGTTCCCCTACTTTGGTTGCGTAGTCCGCCATGAAGTCCGCCACCGCTTGTGCCTTGATCGATAACCTTGGCACAAACGTGATGTCGAACTCACTCAGCTCCACGGACCATTTTGCTAGCCTCCCCGAATGCTCCACCCCTTCCATGACTTTGCGAAGTGGGTGGTCAGTCACCACTTTGATCGAGTGCGCTTGGAAGTATGGCCGGAGCTTCCGGGCCGATACCACCATAGTGAATGCCAACTTTTCTAAAATTGGGTATCGAAGCTCCGCCTTCCTCAGCACTCGGCTGACGTAGTAGATTGGGGAACTGTGTCCTCCTCTCTTCCCGGACCAACACTGAACTTACTGCCTCGGATCCTACCCCAAAGTATAGGGATAGATCCTCTCCTTGCCTTTGTCCCTAGAGTAGAGGAGTCTGGGTGAGTTGCCCTTTCAAAGCTTGGAAAGCTTCCTCACATTCTGAGGTCTATTCAAATTTCTTGTTTCCCCGTAGCACCTTGAAGAAATATGCACACCTCTCACCTGCCTTGGAGAGGAACCTACTGAGTCTGGCCAATTTTCCCGTGAGGCACTGAACCTCCTCGAGTTTCTTGGCGACCCCAACTCCATGATCGCTTTAACTTTGTCGGGGTTGGGCTCCACCCCCGCTGGGGTGAGCAAGTGTCCCAGGAACTTTCCCCTGCTAGCCCCGAAGACACACTTCAGGGGGTTGAGTTTCATCTTATACTTTCGCAAGGTCCCAAAGGTCTCTTCAAGGTCTTGGAGGTGAGACTTGAGGACCCGGCTCTTTACAATGAGATCATCAACATAGACCTCCAGGTTTCTTCCCTTCTGCTCTAGGAAGATCCCGTCCATCATTCGTTGGTATATGGCCCCTGTATTCTTGAGCCCAAAGGGCATCATCTTATAACAATAACACCCATCCCATGTGATCAAGGAGTCATCCTTGATGTCGGGGGGGGGGGGGGGGGGGGGGGGGGGGGGGGGGGGTGCATTCAGATCTAATGATAACCTGAAAAAGCATCTAAAAAAAACATTACAGGGATACCGATGGCTGAGTCAACCAGCACGTCGATTCTAGGCAAGGGGTAGCAATCCTTGGGACATGATTTATTAAGCAAGGAAAAATTGATACACATCCTCCACTTACCTCCTCCTTTTTTCACCATAACCACGTTGGAGACCCAGCCTGGATACTGGATCTCCGATACAAAACCTGCCTACAGGAGCTTGCCCACCTCTTCCCTGATGGGGCCTTCCAGCTTGTCTGTTATGGCCCTCCTCTTTTGATGGATGGGGCGGGTGCCAGGGTCGAGATTGAGGCAATGGCAAGTCACATATGCATCGATCCCGGGCATCTCCGCGACACTCCAAGCGAAGACATCCACATTTTCCTAGACGCGGACCAGGATTTGATTCTGCTCCTCCAGGCCGAGCTCCCAGCTGATGCGGACCTTCTCCACCACCCCAACCCGGGTGGTGACCTCGAGCTCCATGAACTCCTCCACGGCTTCTAGCCGGGACTACTCTCCCCAAACTTCTTCCTTCTCCTCGTCGCAAGTCGGCACTTCGACCTTCTTCTCTCCTTCTTCTCCCCGAACCTCCATCACCTCTTCCACCCCTTCCTCCTGGGACGGACCCTCCACCTCTTCCTTCTCCTCCGCTTCTTCTCCGAGACCCGCCAGCTCACCCATCTCCTGATCCCATTTCTCTGCTTCGGCCATCCAAAAGATGGTGTTTACTTCCGTCACGTCGCACTGCCTTACTACCTTCGGACCCCCCTTACCCGAATTTGGACTCCTCTCGAGTTGAATTTGAGACATTGGTAGAAGGTGGAGGGGACGCAGCAGAAAGTACTTATTAGAGGCCGTCTGAAGATCGCATTATAGCTGTTGGGGGCATCCACTATGACGAAGCGCCAATTTCGAGATTGCCCGCCCAGGACCACATGGAGCCCCACTCCTCCCTCCACCTCCTTCCTTTCTCCGGAGAACCCGAACAAAGGGCCATCCGAGGCAAACACCCTCTTGGTTTCCACCTTCAACTCATCGAACGTCTTTTTGAAGATGATGTTGACGGAGCTCCCGTTGTCTACGAGGATCCGAGACACCGTGAAGTTCTCGATGGCGGTCTGGATGACCAGAGCATCGTAGAAAGGGTCCTCATGACTCGGCATGTCCCTTTGGGAGAAAGTAATTTTTTCTGCCGGGGTGGGGCCGTGGATGTCGAAGCCACGCTCTGGCAGTAGATGGAATGGAGGCTCGCCTTGCGGGTTGCCTCTACCCCTACTCACCCGTGGATCACTCTGATCCCTCCTCGGGTTCCCACATCGACCTGGTCCTCGCACCTTTCTTCCTCCTCCTACCGAGGCAGGATCTCCTCAATCCTCACTTGCTACTGCTGACGCTGCGTCGGCACATTGGCCCTCTTTGTCTCAAAAAACTCTGGGTAGGTGGCCGTTGCGTGACCTTCCTCATCATGGAAGTCACAGTATGGCAATGTCACCTCCCCCCTCTCGGCCTCTGCCGCCCTATTCCCCTTCTCCTTCCTACCCCTGCTTCTACTCCTTCCCTCCTTCCTCTTCCTCCCCTCCCTCGCCTAATCGCCATGGCATGTTGAAGTGGGGGAGGCACCGGCCTTGGACCTTGCCTCCATCCCAACTGATGGGGTCTTCCCTGACCCCCATAGAAGTTATCCCCTCCCGGGGCGTAACCTTTTCCTTGACCTTGCATCCCCCCGCCCTGCTGCCTCCATCCCCCCTCTGGGGCCTGGGGCTCTTCCCTTCTCTGCACCTCCTGCTGCTTGACCTCCGGCTCACTGAGATTTGCTAGCCTCCTAGTGAGCTCTGAATTGGCATCCTCGCTTTCGACTTCCTCCGCCACCCTCTCCATCAACTCCTCGTAGGAGAAGGGGGCCTTTCTCTTCAGTCCCATCTTGAAAAAACTCTCCCTCAGCCCCAACGTGAAGGCGAGCTGAAGGCCAAACCCGGGCATCTCGTGGGTGAGCAATACTTCCTCCTGGAACCGATCCGCATAGTGAGCCAACGACTCCTTGGGCTCCTACTTCACCTTGAAGAGGGACTCGGCATCCTTCTTCCTCTTCTTCGAAGTTGAAAACCGCAACAAGAAGCTTCTCTGCAAGTCCTTAAACGCGTAGATTGACCCAACAAGGAGTTGGTGGAACCAATCCCTGGCCTTCTCTTTTAGGGTGACGGCGAAGAGCCGACACTTAAAGGCATCCGACATCGGGCTGATAGAGACCGAGTCCTCGAACGACTGCAGGTGCTAGACTGGGTTGTCCCTACCGTGGTAGTAGACCCTGTCCCATTCCCTGAACCCTTCTAGGATGGGTGCGGAAAGCACCAGCTCGCAGAAGGAGATTCCTCGACCTGCTATCCTTTCCTACTCCACTCTCCCCCCCCCCCCCCCCGAGCTCCCTCACCAGGCTTGAGCTCGCTGGGTCCATGCTCGCAAGAGCCACACTCGCCGGCGCCACTCCTATGGGCGCCGCGCCCGCCAGGATCGCGCTCGCCTGCCCCGCACCCGCCTGCGCTGCACTCACCCCTCTAGGTCCTGCACTGACCTCCCGGCTACCTCCTTTCCAGCCCTTCCTCCTGGGGCGTCCTCGCCAACCACTGCTGGAGGATGGGACGTCTGAACCACCGGGGTCGCGAACTCACTTCGCAGAGCTGCTACCGCGAACCCGAGGGTGTCGAGGACTTCCCTCCTGAAGTCTGAGAACATCTTTGGTGTCACCACCGGGGGTGACCGCAAAACTCCTCGCCCTGCTCTTCGTCTCCTGCCATGGCCTTTCCTATGAACTTTGTTGGACTAGCCACACTCCACGCTCACCGCACCAAAATGTTGAAACCGATTTCTCGGTCTCTTGTGAAGCTTGGGCCCTCAACAAGTTGAGGGCCATCTAGCCCTTACTATTCCCTCAAAAGGAGCAGACTGGAGACTCAAAAATAGACTAAGACCTTAGTCACAGCGAGGAGGTCCCACCACAAACCCGGAAGATCGTTGAGCGCTTCCCCTCCCAAGCCAAAGTTGAGACTTGGGCACCTTGGAGAGCTAGAGAGCTAAACCAAAGTAACCAAGGGAGGAAGAAGCTCAGAGAACTGAGATTGGAATCTTCTCCCAAGGTGCCCTTTAAGGTTTATTTATAGTTTTTTGTTCGTGGTCTGTTAATAGCGGAATTCCGCCTTTTGGTTTTACTAAACGCACCCCAATTTGGCATGTTAACAGCCCAACTCCGCTGTTTGGAGGGGCTAACGGCAGACCACCAGGGAAAGAGGGGTAATTTTGCCTCCTTAGCCTATGGGCAAGTGGCCTGCGAGATGGCTACTCGCAAGAGCTCCCGCGAGTCTCCTCACGAGTATGGCTCGTGAAATCCCTCTTAGGCGAGCGCCCTGCGAAGGCCCCGCTCGCACCCCTTTTGGTGACATCCACTGAGGCCGGGTCTCGCGTGCCCTCCTGCGAGCTCCCCTCGGCCCTCTGAAAATCTGCTGAACTGGATGGAAGATTGAGCTCGTCGAGCTGAGAAACAATTTCGTCGAACTGAAGCGTGACGTTCGTCGAACGCAGAACGGATTTTGTCGAACACAGAGCTGAGTTTGTCGATCTCAAACTGAAGCGTGACGTTCGTCGAACGCAGATTGAAGTTCATCGAACACCGAAACTTGGAAAGAATCTGGCTCACCCAGAAGACCACTGTAAGTGGTCTGCGAGGATCTGGCTCGCCTGCTTTCTAGCGAGCGGTCGGTGAGTGCCCGACTCGCCCTCCTTCCTGTGGGCGACCTTTGAGACTCTGGCTTGCCTTCCTTGTTACTTCCTTTGCCTATTGAATGCAGAACGAATTTCATCGAACGCAGATCCGAGTTCGTCGATCTCAAACTGAAGCGTGATGTTCGTCTAATGCATATTGAAGTTCGTCGAACACCGAAACTTGGAAAGAATGCGGCTCACCCAGAAGACCACTGTAAGCGGCCCGCGAGGATCTGGCTCGCCCACTTTCTTGCGAGCGGTCGGCGAGTGCCCGGCTCGCCCGCCTTCCTGCGGGCGACCTTTGAGACTCTGGCTCACCTTCCTTGTTACTTCCTTTGCCTGTTGAATGCAGAATGAATTTCGTCGAACGCAGAGCCGAGTTCGTCGATCTCAAACTGAAGCATGACGTTCGTCGAATGTAGATTGAATTTCGTCGAACACCGAAACTTGGAAAGAATCTGGCTCACCCAGAAGACCACTGTAAGCGGTCCGCGAGGATCTGGCTCGCCCACTTTCTCGCGAGCGGTCGGCGAGACCAGCTCGCCCGCCTTCCTGTGGGCGACCTTTGAGACTCTAGCTCACCTTCCTTGTTACTTATTTCGCCTGTTGGCTTATTAATCCATGCCCATCTCCTAGGGAATATCGGGGTTGTACAATGGGCATCGTGGTTAGACAGCTCTTTAGCTCCTCAAAAGCTTATGCACACTCAGGAAACCAAGCAAACTTCTGATCTTTCCTAGTGAACTTAGTGAGAGGAAGTGAAATCCTTGAAAAGTTCTCCATGAAGCGCCTATAGTAGCCTGCAAGTTCTAAGAAACATCAAACTTTCGTCACATTTTTCAACACAGACCACTCCCGGATTATCACTATCTTCGACGGATCGACTGTGATTCCCTCACCACTAACAATATGACCATGGAATTCCACTGACAATAGCCAAAACTCGCATTTGGAGAACTTGGCGTATAGCTGACTCCTCCTCAATGTGCTCAAAACAGCATGTAGATGCTCTGCATGCTCCTCTTCAGACTGAGAGTATAACAATATGTCTTCGATGACGATCACAAATCAGTCCAAATACTCTTGGAAAATTCTATTCATCAAGTCCATAAATATCGACGGTGCATTGGAGAGACCGAACGACATGACCGTGAACTCGTGGTGCCCAAAATGGCTACTGAATGTCATTTTTTGGAATATCACATTCCCTTATTCTCAGCTGATAATAACCAGACCTTAGGTCTAGTTTAGAATACACAATCATCCAAACCAGTTGGTCGAACAAGTTATCGATTCTCAGAATTGGATAATGATTCTTCACTGTCACCTTATTCAGTTCTCGATAATCAATGCATAGCCGCACGCTCTCGTCCTTCTTTTTCACAAAGAGGACTGGTGCACTCCAGGGGGATAAACTTGGACATACATAGCCATATTCTAGCAGTTCTTGCAACTGAACTTTTAGTTCAGCCAATTCCTTTTGTGTTATTCAGTACGGTGAGCGTGACACCGGCTTGGCACCTGACACCAACTCAATACATAAATCAATCTCTCACTGAGGCGGAGCCCCAGGGAGTTCATTTGGAAACACATCAGCATACTCTGCTACTACAAGGACATTGCTTAAATTGGGTTTAGGCTCTGAAGCCTCCAACAAAGTGAAGAACAACTCCACGCCTTTCCTCATCGCCTTAACCACTTGGAGAGCAGACATCAGCGTCTTGATTTCTCCTCACATACCAACAAATGTGGTCTCATCACCGGTGTTCTTTCCCCGAGTAATCTTCTTCAGATTGCAATCTATGCATGCTCGCTGGTTCGAAAGTCAGTTCATGCCAAAGATTACGTCAAATTCAACAAACGGTAGTAATGACGCTTCCAAATCGAAATCTTGATTCCCAGTCTGTACCTTTACACAACTCCTCTTATCTGTGCACATTCGAGACCCATTGGGCACCACTACCTCCAATATATTATTTACCAGGGTAGATGACACTCTGATTCGCAGCACGAAGTCCTTAAATATAAAGGAGTGCGATGCTCCAGTATTAAAAAGAGGTCTCGCCGGATAGTTGAAAATTAAGACAAAGCCTAATTGCACACACAGACAAACGTATAGTGGCACATGGAATATAAATCACATTAAGCTGTAAAAGCTAAATTATAATTCATACCTGTGATGACATCGTATTGTCAGATGGCTTCTTGTTGGCCAAGCGAGTAGACTCTCGGTTGGGTCGGAGGATGCTGGGAAGCAGAAGACTCCGGAACTTTGCCTTTCTCCACATAAGTTGAACCCGCCGCACGAGGCCCACTGCTCGGTTTTCTGCCTTCGGGGGACCACTTCGACATGCTCGGGCCTCGTGTCCCACCATTTCACAAGCGAAACACATTAAGGGACCCCGTGTAGTAGTTGCTCCCGATATATTAGAGGGAGCTGGTTTTGCGAACCTAGACTTCCTCTTGCTCTTTCTAAACTCAAGTTTTGACTGAGAGGTCAGCTCGTGAAACTTTAGCTTCTTTGCATTGAGGCCTTTCGCATGTTGCACCCTCTGCATATCCATTTCCAGAGATCTGGCAGTTTGTACCAGAACATGAAAGCCAAATGTCATTGGGTCTGCTAGAAGCAGCCTCAACTCATCTCAAAGTCCTTTGTATAACTTATTTGTCTTTGTCTCCTCAACCTCTACCAAAGATCCCACATAGCGACCCAGTCTGGTGAACTCAAGCAAGTAGTCGTCTACAGAGCGATCACCCTGAGTTAAAAGCAAAAACTAGTTTTGCAACGCAATGCGCTGGGCAGAGGGGATAATCCTTTGGAGGAACAGTTTTGAGAATTCTACCATCGAGCCATCAGTAATCTCTCTACCTTCGAACTTGTGCACTTCTAGTTCCTCTCACCAAAGCATTGTCTCTCCATCCAGAAAGAAAATGGCTAAGGTGACCATCATAGATTCTTCAGTTGCAATCGCCTTTAAAGTTCTCTTTATTCTTAACAGTCAATCATATGCATGTGTTGGGGATTCTGTGTAACATCCCGACTTTTATTGGGTCACTAAACCCTAGTGAATCCAATAAAAGTAACCCCAAAAGATAGACAGTGACCGTACAAACTCCAAATTGACTTATGTCAATTCCGTTAGACTCATATTATCAATATGAGAGCAATGGAACTCGTTACATTCCAATCCGAGGTTATTTGGAGAAAACGGTCATTTTGAGTATCGTAGTGCATCACAACAAAGTCATTGCGGTACAGTGACCATAAGAACTCCAAATTGACTTCTGTCAGATCTGTTAGACTCGTATAATCCATACGAGTGCAACGGAACTCGTTCCATTCCAATC
Source organism: Dactylorhiza incarnata (assembly GCA_033032865.1). Lineage (NCBI taxonomy): Eukaryota > Viridiplantae > Streptophyta > Magnoliopsida > Asparagales > Orchidaceae > Dactylorhiza > Dactylorhiza incarnata. The sequence continues at coordinate 5,702,064 of JAWHQI010000041.1, forward strand.
CAAGGTCGTTTGGAGAAAACGATCATTTTGAGTATCGTAGTGCGTCATAACAAAGTCATGGGGTACAGTGACCATACGAACTCCAAATTGACTTCCGTCAGTTCCGTTAGACTCATATAATCCATACGAGGGCAATGGAACTCGTTCCATTCTAATCTGAGGTCGTTTGAAGAAAACGGCCATTTTGAGTATCATAGTGCGTCACAATAAAGTCGTTGGGGTACAGTGACCACACGTACTCCGAATTGACTTCTGTCAGTTTCGTTAAACTCGTATAGTCAATACAAACACAACAATACTCGTTGCGCTTCAATCCGGGGTCATACAAGAAATATGACCATTTTAGGTTTTGTAGACCGTCACGACATAGTTTTAAAAGACTAAGCGCATGAACTCGGAATCAACCTCTGAAAGATTATATAGGTATATGATCTAATTCACCTAGAGGGGGGATAATAGGTCTTTTGATTTTTACTTGTTTTATTTTGATGGTTAAGGTTATTCTAAATAAGTAATCAAGCACAACTAGAAAACACACAAGTGTTTATAGTGGTTCCCCAAGACAGGGTGTCTATGGGTAGTCCACTTTCCCCCTTCACCCTTCTAACAGTGTGTTAGACAGGGCTAACTCCTCCAAACTCTGCTACAAGAGCTTACAACACAGATTCCTCAGGATCTCGCAGGTTTTCCCAACCCTACCTCAGACACAGTGTTGGAACCTTAGTTTTGATTTGAGTTAGGATCCACCTTAAGTATCTAAGTTTATATCATAACTCATATTATAACTTAGATTAAATATCATTAAGAAAGAAAGCTAAAATATACATATATTTAATAAGGCAGAAAATAAGAAGACAAATTAAAATTACATATAGTTCACTGGCGTTCGACGAATGTCAAACGGCGCTCAGCATTCGTCGAACGGCGCCCGATGAACAGATAGCAGCGGTCGACATATTACAGCAAGGAAGTTGCGATCGACGAACGTGGAACAGCGGTCGACGAATGACTAACAGCGGTCGACGAATTCCAATAAATGTTCAGAATACCATTTGGCGAGCTCAGCCCGATGAATGACGAGCTGGGGTCGACAAATTTCTGTAGCATTTATTTTATATATATTTGCTCGACTAAATATTATATGTCTTATTCTAATATGCTGTCAGACTTAATTAAAGCAATATTTTATTTATTCTATTTTATATATTGCTATATACTTTGTTGTTCTGACATTACAGCGTGCAAACATTTAATGCTGTAGCCGTTTGGCATAAGCATTAATTAATATAGCCGTTGCAGCAAGTCAAACACGGCAAGAATTCAAACAGCTATACAATAGCAGATAATATATATCAGGATATATATATTGCTGTTATCTCTCAACAGAATAGCTAGGAAGAATAGAACAGAACATTGTTCTATTGCTGTACAGAAAGAAAGAAGATAAAGAAGAAGAGAAAATCAGAGGAGCAAAAAGAAGAAGCAGATCTTCTATTATTTATCTTCTTTTTGCTAACCCTTTTCCTTGCAGATCATATATTCTGAGACACCAATCACAATCACTTGCTCAGGATCATTACTGCATAAGAAGAAAGGAGTTTGTACAATCTAGAGAAGAGGCCTCAACAAACTGTCAACAATTATATCAGACAGGGGGAGCTCTTCAACATCATCATCAAGATCCAAACACAACTACCAATCAGGATCATCAAAAGTCTTCTCAGCAAAAAGAGAAGAACAATAATATCTTTCCCCATCTTGTACAGGGTTAAAACTCCCTTCAAAAGTTTACCTGTTGGTGGCAAGACACCTGAACAAAATATCTAGTTGGTTTATAAGCACCTGGTCAAAAGCTTATAGGTGAATTGGGCACCTGATCAAACCTCCATTGGTGTGTAGACACCTGATCAAAAAAACCTTGGTGTGAGGGCACCTGATCAACTCTCCTATTAGATTCCTACCAGTGGGTAGAAGAGTAGATGTACCCGGGTTTTGGGGAACTACTATATTTGTTTGTGTCATCTGGATGTGCTTGTTTGTTTTGTTTTATTTGTGTTGTTTATTACTTTGCACTCTAACTGTTTGTGAATCAGCAAACTCATATATATTTATATATATATATCATTTATTTTAAAACAAAGTTAAACAAGAGTTTTAATAACATAAATAAGAACTAAACTCTCCTTTCACACAGCAGCCCTACCTCGGATCAGCCACTAATCCCACAACTCAGACTACAGCAAGTCCTACAATCTCAGTCCAACAAGCCCTACCTCAGAGGAATCCACCTCCTACAACTCATACCACTTCCAGGTCCTACCTCAGAGGAATCCTCCTCCTACAGCTCATGCAATAAATCCCTACAACTCAGGCTAAACAGCCCTATCTCAGATCTTCACAGATCCTACAACTCAGACCCCTTCCAGGTCCTACCTCAGAGGAATCCTCCTCCTACAGCTCAGGCAATAATGCCCTACATACTCAGGCTAAATAGACCTACCTCAGATCTTCACAGATCCTACCTCAAGTTGTCCTCACAGCTCTACAACTCAGGCAATGAAGCCCTACAAACTCAGAACCCAAAGGTTCCTACAATTAAGGATTTGTTGAAGCTTACTACAGCAGACAGCAGAAGAAGTCCCCTGTAGTTCCTGCACACCTAGTGCTTTCTTGTAGCTGGAGATGGTGATGGCAGCTACTAACTGATATTCCTCTTTAGATGAAGGATGGAAGATCACCTTGCTCCTTATAGAGGAGCTTTCTTTTTCTCTCTTCTTCTTCTTGCTTGTTCAGTGAGCAGCAGGAGAAAGACGAGAGCTCTAGCCATCAATGGAATAGTAAAATGTTGGTTCGCTGGCAGCCGCTTCAAAAGTTCCCTAACTTTTCCTTTCATACATCCCCAACCTTCAATGGCTCTCAGCCGTCCTTCTGAGTAGTATGGGAGAGACTGGTGGACCCCACAATGACTTTCTGCAGTTTGCGCCACGGGCAAAACTTGCAATCTGCGTTCGACGAACTTGCCAAACTCTGCGTTTGACGAACTTGCCAAACTCTGCGTTCGACGAACTCGCCATACTCTGCGTTCGACAAACTCGTCATGCTCTGCGTTTGACGAACTCGCCATACTCTGCGTTCGACGAACTCATCAAATCTCAGCGCTTGCTTCTGTTGACTCTGTGTTCGATGAACTCTTTCCTGCGTTCGATGAACACGCCAGATCTCTTCTAATTGTAGCTCCTTTCCCGTCTCAGCGGATCCGCTGAGATAGTGAGCTCATCTCAGCGGATTTGACCCTTCGTCTCAGCGGTTCTGCTGAGACAATTCTACATCTCTCAGGAGTTGATTTCTCCTGAACTAAGGGCATGATTGGCCCTTTCTCTTGAGTTACCTGAGCCTGTATTTCTTGCACAAATATAGCTTTATCAAATACAACTTTGTACTTAGAATTAAGAGTGATGCCTCTTCAAATCAAAGGAATATTGAGGGCAATATTCCCAACAATCTTCCCCTATTTGAAGAAGGCAGAACATTCCCAATGCTAAGGTACATACCCAAATAAAAAATATCATGAAAATGATCTATATAGCATTCATGATAAAACTGCTTAATATAAGATTGTTTAAACATTTAGAACTCATGATTGATTATATTAAGCTTTGACTAACCCAGAGGAGAGTCCACTCAAAGTTAATTCTGAGTTAGTCTTAGCATTGGTCATCTCCCCCTTTCTGGATTCTTCAACCATTTTACCCTCTAGGGATTGGGAGGCAGCATTTGCCAACTCCCCCTCAATCTGAGCAGGAACTTGCTCCCCCTCAATTTGAGAACTATTATATTTAATAGCCGATCTTGTTCATTTTGAACAACCCTTTCTAGCTCCCCTTTATTAGCACACCCACCTTCTTCTCCATATAGAGAGAGAGCAATGCTCCCCCTCACTTAGGGCATCCATATGTGGAGAAATCTGCAGCAATGAACTCTGACTCAGTTGTGGATATGGCCACACTGGTCTGCTTATTGCTTCACCAAGATGTCAACCTCCTTCCTGTCATGTGCCTTGAGCACCCAATGTCCAAGTACCAAATTTGGTTGAGGTTGGTACTTGGACTAACCTGTAAGAAGTTTAGTTATCCTTAGGAGCCCAATTAGCTTTGGGTCCTAGGAACATGTTAGCATGATGAAATGGCCTTACTCTAGTTGCACCCTTTGCAGGAAGGCCCATCTTTGCACATGGCACATTAGGATTGTGCCAACAATCTATGGCAAAGTGTCCCACTTTACCACAACACCAACATTCATGAATGTTATATCTCCTCTTCTGAACATTTCCTAAGAAATTAGCATTACTTTGCCTGTGTTCAGGAGGGGATACATCTGCAGTCTTCCTGTTTCTCTCAGCAATGATTTGACTGAATGTCAATCTATGTGTTATCTTGATGCTCTTTGTCCTGATGGCATCAGCCTGCTTTGGCTTGGCAGCCATACAAGATCTGATTTCATCTAAAACTGAGCAACAAGACTTGTCCATAGATTGGACAGCAGCAATTTTCTTTACTGAAACAAATTTGGAAGAGATGGCACCCTGATTCTTGAATGAGGGGGCTGAGGTACCAAATACAAAAGGTCCAGGTTGGGCCAATTGAATTTTCTCATGGGGAGCCTTCATGGTACTCAATCCCATTCCCTTTCCTCCACTATGGGAAGGAGTATTTTCCTTCCTATAGAAACTCCCATTCTTCCAATGACCATAAATGCTTTCATGGTCATACCTGTTGGAAGGAAGTAACACCTTTTGAAAGGTGGTTTGAGGCTTAGCCTTCCCCTTGCTCTTCTCTCCACTCCCTTCTCCTACTTCCATTTTATTGAATCTTAGCACTCTTCTATTTGTTTGAGAGGAGAAGGTGTCAATAATAGGGAGCACAAATTTGGGCTTGGAGAATTGATCCACCAGGCTCTTCTCTTTCACAAGCTTCTCCTCAAGGTCCTTGATGACCTCGTTCTTCAGGGAAATAGTGCTTAATTGCACAATTGTTAACCCCTGTAAATGGCTTATCTGTTTACTCATCTGACCCACCAGGGAGGTAGGTTCAGTGTAGTCATTTTTAGTCATTTTAAGGGAAGCAATTTCCTAGGCTTGCCTCTTGGCAAGCTTCTTGCTCTTCTTCAGAGCTTCCAAAAGAACACCATACTTGTCAATCAATTGATTGACATCTTCCTCAGCTTCTGAACCACTTCCACCAATTGATGAAGGTGCTTCAGATTCTGGACCAGTCTCATAATCATAAGAGGATATGGAATGAATTAATACCTGCTCATGTTCTGAATTGTTGTGGCTGTCCTCATCTTCAGTTAGAGCCATCGGTCCATGTTCATCTTGAATGATTTCATCCTCCTCTACATCACTATCTGAGTGTGATAGAGGGGCCCTGATTCCAATTATCTCAGCAGCAGATTCTTCAACAGCAACCAACCCAATAAGGGCTTCTTCCTTATCAAATTCTGATGAGCTGGAGTCTGATTCACTCCAGCTCCTTTCCTTCTTAGCTAGAAAGGATTTTTCTCCTTTCTTGCCTCTTGGCTGATGAGCCTTCTTCTCATCCTTCTCTTTTCTCTTGACTGGGCAGTCAATAATGAGATGCTCTGGCTTGCTGCATCAATAGCAGACAACTTTAGAGGAATTAAATTTAGAGTTAGAGTCATGCCTGTCATTCCTGGAGTGATGCTTTGACTCCTTGCTATCCTCCTTTTGTGATATGAGGAAGAGGGCTTGTTCTTCCATTGCCTCCTCTTCATCATCTTCTTGAATTGTCTCAAAAAGGCACAAAACTCTTCATCATAGGAAGAGGTATCTGAGGTGCTGGTTTCTGATTCAACACTTCTCCTTTGAGGAGACACCATCCTGCCCTGGCTTCTCTTGGAGCTGTCAGCTTTGAGAGCTACAGAATTCTCCCTTGCTTGAGCCCAAGTTGAGGTGTCCTCTTCCTTTCTTACAGACAGCTTCATCTCATAGGAGAGCAGCTTTCCAAACAGTGTGTGAGTGGTGGTCTCACCAAGCTTGGCCACTTCCCTGATTGCGCAGATTTTTGTGTCTTAGTCCCTTGTTAGAGATCTAAGGAACTTATCATTCAGCTCATAGTTGGTGATCTCAAAGTGTTGGGGAAATGATTTATCTTAACCCCTAAAAATGAGCAGAATATAAATTCTAAGAATGAAAATTAGTCTAAGTAAATATTCGTCGAATAGTATTCGACGCAACGTCGAAGTGTAGTCGACGTTCCTCTCAGAATGAGTCGAAGTAACTCAAAATAGAATTTGACGTAACCTATGTCAACATAACTCTGACTTCAAGTCGACGCATCTAGTGAAGTCGACGTACCTTAGTCAACGCACCTTCCATATTCTCCTCTCGACGTCCAGCCAGTCTGAAATCAACGCTTCCGTCGAATAGTAATCGACGTACGTCGATTTCTATGTCAAATTCAAAACACTCCAGATCTCTTTCCTTCTTTCTGTAGATCTGATTCTTATGGAATTATATTATTCTTTTATAGCCGTTCTGAATCAGTCTTTCCTTCTAATTGATTCTTGGCTAAATTGATTAAGTTTATTATGGATATTATTTGAAATCAGAATGATTTCTTTCCTTCTACAGAAATATTGATTATGGTATCTTTTCTCTCTTACTATTTTTCTGACTGCTGATTGATTATTCTCCTATAGTATTCTTTGAATAAACAGATCTATAAATAAGAGGGAAGTCGGCAGAGAAGAGCAAGGTGTGATCCACTCCATACATTTGAAATAGAGGAAAAGCTCCGAAGAGAAAAGTGAGAAAAACTAAGAAAAGTGGAAGTGTGCTGCAGCAAACAACAAGCCTTCTTCTTCTCCTTCTTCTGAGATCATACTGCTGCAATTTCTGAAACCTCTCACTGAAAGAGAGAAAGGCCTACAATCTCCTTCTCACTATAGAAGAGAGATTTCATTCACTATTTCTTGTGCTTCTAATCTTCTTGCTAAGAAGAAGATTCTTTCTTGTTTCAATTACTTCTTCTACTTCTTCTTCTTCTTATTCTCATTTCATTTTCAAACTGTGTAGAAGAGTTTTTAGAATCTCTCTTCAAAAAAAAATTCAGTTGTACTGGTTCTAAGAGTCTCCTTATCAAAAGACTCAGGCTGGTTCTAAGAGTCTCCTTATCAAAAGACTCAGTACAAGATAGTGAATTCCTACCAAGGGGGTAGAAGAGTGGACTACCCAAAGTTTGGGGAACCACTATATTTCTTTGTGTTGTGCTGTGATTTTCATTTTGCTCTTTCTTTCTTTATTTACTTAATTTTTGTTGTTGTATGTGGGAAGCTTAAATCTGTGATTATTACACATATATATATATTTGTTAACTTTGCACAAAGTATTTTTAAATCTCTATTCACCCCCCCCCCCCCCCCCCCCCTCTAGAGAATTCTAGTGAGGTTAACTGTGCACTTTCAATTGGTATCAGAGGGAGGTTCATCTAAAAAGGGTAATTCCTTGATCAAAAAGATCCTACCTCATATATATATATATATTTCAAAAAAAAATTGGCACAGATCAAAGATTATGCTTCCACCAGACCACCAATTTGCAACCTTGAAAAGTTTGCACTTTGGAAAACAAGAATTAGGATCTATATGAATTCTATTGATCAAGATTTGTATAATGTTATTTTGACAGGTCCTCCCAAGCCTTATAGAAAGGACTCAAGTGGTAAAGTGACTCATTCACTTGTCCCAAGGGCTGAGTGGACAGTTGATGAGAAGAAGGCAGGAACAAGTGATGCAAAAGCTGTGAACATCCTTGTCTCAACCCTCTCAGATGAAATCTTTCAAAAGGTTGTTGACTGTGAATCAGCAAAAGAAATCTGGGAGGCTCTTACAAAGATAGTAGAAGGAAGTGTTGATGAAAGGAAAGATAGAAAGGCTCAATTGATCTCCCAATATGAGAACTTTCAAAACAAGCATGAAGAAAGCATATCTGAGATGTATGACAGATTCTGTCTGATCATCAATCAATTAAGAAACTTGGACAGAGAAATCTCTCTCACAGAGATCAATGACAAAATATTAATGAGTCTCCCAAGTTTATGGGACTCAAGAATATAGGCAATAATGGATACAAGAGGACAAAAGGAAATCTCAACAGATGCTCTCTTAGGAAAACTTAAATCCTATGAGCAACTACTAAAAACCAGAGAAGAGAAGGAAAGAAGGGAAAACACTCCAACCTTTTCAAAAGATAGAAACATTGCATTAAAAGCAACAGAAGAAGAAACCTCTGTTACTGAAGAAGAGTTATTCAGCCTCCTGGCCAGAAAATTCAAGAAATGGATCAAGAAAGATGGGTCTAGAAGGAGAGAGTCAAAACCAAGGTATGATAAGACTCCTACTAAAGAAATTATTTGCTACTCCTGCAGGAAAACTGGACATATTGCTCCAGAATGTCCAGAGAATGCTGAGAAAAAGAAAGATCTGAAAAAGAAAGATCTCAAGAAAAAGGGGAAGAAGAAAGAAAGTGGCTTCATTGCAGAAGCTTGGAGTGAGACAGATTCTGAAGACAGCACTTCATCTAGAAGTGACAATGAAGAGTCTAAGCAAGAAGACCTATGCTGAATCATGGAGTGAAATAGGATCAGAAGGAAGCACAGAAGAAGAATGTGTTGCTGAATCATGGAGTGAAACAGGATCAGAAGGAAGCATCTCTTCAACAGCAAAAGCAAAAAGCCTTATTCTCATAGAGGAATCTGAGGATAAGGATGAGGTAAGCATTTTTGATGAAATAGATTTTCTATGTGATGATTTTAAAAATGATTTTGAAAGACTCTGTTTAGATCAACTAAAAGCTAAACAAGAAATTAAGGATCTAAAAGAACAAATTAATATGAGAAAAATAGAAGATATATGTTCAAAAACTTATGAACTTAGGTGTAAAATCTATAAAACAAAAAAGGAAATAAATAGTGCTAAAATAGAAAATCAACTCCTTAAGAATAAGGTATCCCAGGCAAAAGCTTTTGAAGAATCTATAAAAGTCAGAAGCCAAACACTTAAAGAAATCAGTGAAAAATAAACAATCAGACATAAGAATCTGGGGCTAGGGGTTGATCCTTCAACTAGTTCAATACCATCTACCAAACCTACTTGGATGAGTCCTGTTAAATTCACTAAACCCATCAAATCAACAAACTTAGAAGAAGACTCACAAAATACAGAAGACCTCACCTTCAAAGAGATAAACCACCTTAATGAATCATCATTATACCATTCAGAAGAAAACTCTCAAACTATCTCTGAGAAGGCAACTATGCCAAAAGAAACAAGTTGTAAAGAAACAAAACTCCAATCAGAAAAAGGGAAAAATAAAATCTGTGAAGATAAAATTGCGCGAATTCATATCGACGCATGAATGATAGTACGTCGGATTATACTCGACGCAATCTCTCAGATGCTTCGACCTCAAATCGACATATGAATAAAAGTACGTCGACTTACAATCGACGTAACTATTTCCATGCATCGATTCCAGATCAACTCAATCTAGAGAAAGCGCCGAATATAAATCGACGCAACTCTCAACATACGTCAAATAGATATCGACACATGAAATCTCAGAGCAACTTAAATAAAGGTCATATCTATCCTCCAAACAATATCTATCTTAACCCCCATTCAGAACTCATTCAAAATTTCTATCCTAATCAAAATTTCTATCCTAATTAAAACTTCTATTCTAATCAAAAAATCTATCCTAATCAACACCACTATCCCTTTCTAAACTCAAATTCCCATAATCTTAAGATAATCAGGTGTTATATCTGTAATAAAACTGGCCACATTGCCAAACAATGTTGCCATAATCAATCCAATTATCTATAAAATTAGTCCAAGGCTGACTTAGAAAACCTTAGGAATAGAAAGAAATAACCCCTCAAGAAAAACCTGATATTTTCAGACAAAGTAAAAATCAAGTCGATTCCTTAATCGACGCATCGTCGATAACTAAAAATGATCAATAAACTCGATGTATGCGTCGACTCATATCGACGCATACGTCGATAGGGAACCCTGTCATCTCAGCTCAGACGCATACATCGACTTCATGAAAAAGAGCGGCAATACTAAAATATTTTCAGTCACATCTACTATTGTACCGAATAAACCTCGAGTTGTGTCTCGTGTCGACGTTTCACCTGACTTAAATAGACTCTTCAGTTAAAATTCAGCACGCTCCTTGCATCTCTCATCCTTCTCAGTCCAGCCATCTCTTCCTCTCTCTCACTGACCTAAATGGCTCCCAAGATCAACTCTGGTTTCGATATTGATCTTGAATCCTTCCAAGCCGCTGCCGAAAACTATAAGAGCATCATAGCTCTCTTCACTGAAGCTGGTTTAGACAAACTCATTTCCACAAGATGCAGACTCCTAGAGACATAACTCACTGAGTTAATGAATCATGTTCAGATATCTGAGCAAGGAGAGATCACAGGAACACTCTATGAGACACTTGTCTCAATCTCTGCAGAACACCTTAGTGACACTTTTGATCTTCCATCGGGTACATACCAACATTATCCTTGTTCAAATCAAAAAGGGGAAGCAAATTATTTTCTAAAAATAACTAAATCTCCATCATCATTCCCTTATCAGGTGATGAACCTGTGGAACTCACCCCTGAGGAAATCAAAAGTCTATTAATCACCATGAAGTTCTCCAAAGATAGACCAATCCACCTAAAGAAAATAGATTTTTTTGATGAATATAGGCTATTGGCAGGCATAGTAGGAAAAGTTCTACTATGCAAAATCTCTGCCCATGATGCAGTGCCCAAGCAGCAACTGAACATCATGGGGGCTCTTGTGCTGAAAAAGAAGGTTGACTGGGCAAGCTGCTTACTAAAAATGATAGGCTACAAATATTCTCACAAAGAGAATGCCTATATGAGGATCATGAGTCAGGTACTCCTCCACTCCTTCCCTGTCCTATGTAGGTCAAAACGAATCCCCATTGTAACACCCTGCCAGTACGAAGAGTATAACAGCAGGTCCGGCCGGGACCCCACGCCATACAAACCACACTAGCTAGGAGTTAAAAGGTGATAACCAGAAAAGTAACAACTAAACGAGAGTACAAAACGTAAGCGGAAGCATTACTTAAAACCATACAAAAAGAACTGTCCACTATCATAGGAATGTAACCAGAATAAGAGTTACGGCCATAAGGCCTTACATCAAACCAATGTACAAAACTCCGTACAACATACATCGGCACGCAGGCCGGCAATACATGAGAAAATAGGAAAAGAGGCTGGCCTTCGAGGGCCAACACAGCAAAAAGGGCCAACGCCCGCTACTTCCCGCTAGGCTCACCTGCACCTGCATAAGAACATTCCACCAAGCGGTGGCAAACAAAGCAACGGTCAGCACAGCTGACCAAATTATAACGACCCCACCCCTTTCCCGGGGTGGCGGAGATTCTACCCTGCAAGTAAGCCATACTAGCACAAGTACTAATCTAAAGAAAGTGCAACTACACAAGGTGAGGTTTCAAGCACAATCAATCTTCTAGGTTGAGCATCAAAAAGAAGGGAACCTAGGTATGCACATGATGTTGGTTGGGTTCACCCGAAGGTTTCCCACAACCGCCTAAGCAATCGCATGAGGCTAAACATAACATCAAAATCACAACGCTCCACCCTAAGGGTCACAACCTTAGGTGGGAAACAAGAGCTTTTGGTCGGTCTAGGTATGACACCTTCCACGACCTCTCCCATGATCACACGGCTTTCATGAGGAAGGGACCTCTCGCCGATCTGCATGGAAACGGGTTCGGTTCAGCTTTGCCCGTGCTCTAATCGTCGCGATCTATCGCACGACGCGGGTACGGCTTCACCTCGGCCCGTAAGGGTTTAGCACTTTCAAGTGCTGCACAAAATATACGCTACGCACCTAACCCCTTCACAAGGATCTAGGCTTCGCGAATTCTCAACAAGGGAGGTACATACGCTCCGCATCAATTTCGTGGTGAAGGTTTTCCTTCATCCAAACCTCAAAGCATGGGGTTTTCGTTAGGATCTTCACAAGACGCCTACACTTAACTCCCACAATACTATAGGTGTGTTCACGGAGTCATTCTCCGGCACGCATTCTAGGCCTATCCTAAATGCAACGTCGCAAATCAAGCATCACCGATTCGGGCTCACGGCCACGAATAGGCTTCACACACAATGCCTAAATCCGCACGACTACCGGATTTTCTACATGCAATATGCCGGGGACGGACACAATCTACCCGGAGTTCCGAAGAACTTGAGGAAATCCTACACTTCACCCATTTGGTGAAAGAGATGCCTCATGCAAGCAAAGAAAGAGGAATGAATGGACAAATACAAGTCCAAAGTTCGGGAGGAAGAATCGTTACCCTAGACGTGTTCCTCTTCGCCATGGATCCGAGATTCTACGCGGAGGGAAAGAACCGCACCGGGCTGCACTCTCCGGATCTGGAAACGGCTCGCGAAACGGAGCTCCGGAGCTCCGTCAATGGCGAAATCTCCTCTTCTTCTTCCTTGCCCCCTTCTCCTTCCTCTAGCCTAGGAGAGAGAAACACTATGAAAATATGAGGGTTTAATCCCTCTCCAAAGCCCTAAGACCCCCCAGCAATAAATCCCAGCCGTTGGATCGAATTCCAAGAAATTTGATCGGTCGGATCTTCTTCTCCGCTCAAAATCGCGGAACAGAATAAACAGGGCGCACGATCACAGGCGCACGGTCAGTGGTCGTGCGCGACGAGGGCAATGGTCGTGCGCACTATCCGGGACAGAACTCTGAATTCTTGCGAATAAGCGCACGATCGCTGGCGCACGATCACTGGTCGTGCGCGAAGAGGGAAATGGTCGTGCGCACTGTCCGAGACAGAACTCGATTCTCTTCTGAATTAACGCACGATCGCTGGCACACGATCACTGGTCGTGCGCGATGAGGCCACTGATCGTGCGCTAAGAGCAGACAGGGAAAATTCTAGCCTGCTTCACGTGCCGCGCTACCACTCCGCCTACTTCGCGGAACTACCAGCTTTGGGGTGTTACACCCATTCCCCCTGGAAAAAGGATGACCATAGCCCTCTTCTCAAAATGGACCAGGCAAATCCCACAGCCTGGTGCCATTCCTGACAGGACTCCCTCTCCTCCTAACTCTCCTAGTCATCCATCTTCACCTCCTCCTCAACATACAGACATCTCTTCCCTACCAACATCATCCACACCAATAGTCTCTACTACCATCACAACTCCAATCTTACCTACATTTTCACATACACCTGCTCTTCCCTCCTCTATTCCTCCACCTCCTCCATCAAACACACTTCATCACAATGATACAGCCCTATCTCCACCTTCATCACCTCCACCTCCACCATTATCTCCTACTCCAACACACCTTGAACCATCTCCATCCACTAAAACTCTCATCACCCAGTGTATCCAGTCAGCAGCCCAAAAATTTCAAGAAATGCTGGATGGACACTGCTCCCAACTTCACTCCTCCATCATGCACATGCAAACCCAAATAGATGGGGTCAATGCCTCTGTGCAAAGCTTGAAGTCCTCTGTCTCTTCCTCTAAAGTGACCAAGTCTTTCTTAACCTCCCTGGCTAAGAAGGTCAAGAAGGGGGAGAAATTAGATGAAGAGCAGCTCTCAAGTCACAAATCTCTCTCACACAAGTCCCTTCCTACTTCAAAATATGATAGTCCTGCACTACTTAAGACAATTGGGAATGAATTAGTACCAGAGCTACATACTGAGGACCAGATAACAGATGTACTCTCTATAGCAAGAGAAGCTACACAACAAGTAGTTCTCTTTCAAGGGGAGGCTAGCAGAGCAGAGAGAGAAGTTGAAAAGGAAACTGATGCTGAAGTTGAGAAAGAAAAAGAAGCTGAAGCTCAAGGGGAGCCAAATGCTGACATAACTGAAGCTGGAGCTGAGAAAGAAACTGAAGAGGCAGAAGTAAAAGAAAAGGAAGTTCCATCTCAGGGGGAGCAAACTGCTGTGACTCAGGGGGAGCTGAGTGAATCACCTATTACTGAGAAGGAGCAACCCGTACTTCTCTAAAAACTTTAGTATTCACTAGGAAAAGAAAAACTCCTCCTACCCCTCCTAAGTGATGTGTTGAACAATATTTTTCCTCCATGCTTAAATACTGTTTATGAAGTCTGTGTATATGATTCTACTTTCTTCTAATTACTTAACATATTTCTTTTCTATATAAATGCCTTGCTGTGTTGATTAAAAGCTGATACAATTTCTCCCTGAATAGGGTTAAGACAAATAGGGGAGATTGTTGGGGAAATGATTTATCTTAACCCCTAAAAATGAGCAGAATATAAATTCTAAGAATGAAAAATTAGTCTAAGTAAATATGCGTCGAATAGTATTCGACGCAACGTCGAAGTGTAGTCGACGTTCCTCTCAAAATGAGTCGAAGTAACTCTAAACAGAATTCGACATAACCTATGTCAACGTAACTCTGACTTCAAGTCGATGCATCTAGTGAAGTCGACGTGCCTTAGTTGACGCACCTTCCATATTCTCCTCTCGACGTCCAGCCAGTCTGAAATCAACGCTTCCGTCGAATAGTAATCGACGTACGTCGATTTCTATGTCAAATTCAAAACACGCCAGATCTCTTTCCTTCTTTCTGTAGATCTGATTCTTATGGAATTATATTATTCTTTTATAGCCGTTCTGAATCAGTCTTTCCTTCTAATTGATTCTTGGCTAAATTGATTAAGTTTATTATGGATATTATTTGAAATCAGAATGATCTCTTTCCTTCTACAGAAATATTGATTATGGAATCTTTTCTCTCTTACTATTTTTCTGACTGCTGATTGATTATTCTCCTATAGTATTCTTTGAATAAACAGAGCTATAAATAAGAGGGAAGTCGGCAGAGAAGAGCAAGGTGTGATCCACTCCATACATTTGAAATAGAGGAAAAGCTCCCAAGAGAAAAGTGAGAAAAACTAAGAAAAGTGAAAGCGTGCTGCAGCAAACAATAAGCCTTCTTCTTCTCCTTCTTCTGAGATCATACTGCTGCAATTTCTGAAACCTCTCACTGAAAGAGAGAAAGGCCTACAATCTCCTTCTCACTATAGAAGAGAGATTTCATTCACTATTTCTTGTGCTTCTAATCTTCTTGCTAAGAAGAAGATTCTTTCTTGTTTCAATTACTTCTTCTACTTCTTCTTCTTATTCTCATTTCATTTTCAAACTGTGTAAAAGAGTTTTTAGAATCTCTCTTCAAAAAAAAAATCAGTTGTACTGGTTCTAAGAGTCTCCTTATCAAAAGACTCAGGCTGGTTCTAAGATTCTCCTTATCAAAAGACTCAGTACATGATAGTGAATTCCTACCAAGGGGGTAGAAGAGTGGACTACCCAAAGTTTGGGGAACCACTATATTTCTTTGTGTTGTGCTGGGATTTTTATTTTGCTCTTTCTTTCTTTATTTACTTAATTCTTGTTGTTGTATGTGGGAAGCTTAAATCTGTGATTATTACACATATATATATATATATATATATATATATATATATATATTTGTTAACTTTGCACAAAGTATTTTAAAATCTCTATTCACCCCCCCCCCTCTAGAGAATTCTAGTGAGGTTAACTGTGCACTTTCACAAAGGTTCTTAGTTCATTCACTGCCCTAAAGAACCTCTCATAGCACATGGAAATGCTCTCCTGGCTCATCTGCCTAAAGGCTTCACTCTTGGTTTAGGAGTAACTTTCGATCATCTCTCACTTCTGCGGTCCCTTCCATATAAACTACTAATGTGCACCAAGTTTTGGAAAGTTGAATCATCAATAGCATTGACAATGATATTTTGAGCCCTTTTATCCATTGTAGCCAGTATTATCTCATCCCTTGTCATTTCAGTGTAAGGCTTGCCTACCATCCTAGTAGGATCAATGGTGGAGGGCTTTGTGATAATGAAGGGGCCTTCCTGAACAATGATAAAGATTCTGGGGTCAGATGCTTCCATGAACAATCTAACCCTCTGCTTCCATATGCCAAAGTTGGCTTTGTTGCATATGGGCAATTTCATGGAGCCCATCTCCTTCTGCATTCCACTAGAGGCCATCTGATTCAGAATAATCAATACATATTTAGGATCTGGTCAGACTGTTAAGTCTTTCTTGACCAACCTATCTGTGATACCACTTGAAAGATTATATAGGTATATGATCTAATTCACCTAGAGGGGGGTGAATAGGTCTTTTGATTTTAACTTGTTTTATTTAGATGGTTAAGAATATTCTAAACAAGTAATCAAGCACAACCAGAAAACACACAAGTGTTTATAGTGGTTCCCCAAGACAGGGTGTCTATGGGTAGTCCACTTTCCCCCTTCACCCTTTTAACAGTGTGTTAGACAGGGCTAACTCCTCACAACTCGGCTCCAAGAGCTTACAACACAGATCCCTCAGGATCTCTTAGGTTTTCCCAACCCTACCTCAGGCACAGCAACCCTACCTCAGATCAGCCACTGATCCTACAACTCAGACCACATCAAGTCCTACAATCTCAGGCCAACAAGCCCTACCTCAGAGGAATCCACCTCCTACAACTCAGACCACTTCCAGGTCCTACCACAGAGGAATCCTCCTCCTACAGCTCAGGAAATAAAGCCCTACAACTCAGGCTAAACAGCCCTATCTCAGATCTTCACAGATCCTACAACTCATACCCCTTCCAGGTCCTACCTCAGGGGAATCCTCCTCCTACAGCTCAGGCAATAATGCCCTACAAACTCAGGCTAAATAGCCCTACCTCAGATCTTCACAGATCCTACCTCAAGCTATCCTCACAGCTCTACAACTCAGGCAGTGAAGCCCTACAAACTCAGAACCCAAAGGATCCTAAAATAAAGGATTTGTTGAAGCTTACTACAACCGACAGCAGAATAAGTCCCCTGTAGTTCCTGCACACCTGGTGCTTTCTTGTAGCTGGAGATGGTGATGACAGCTACTAACTGATCTTCCTCTTTAGATGAAGGATGGAAGATCACCTTGCTCCTTGTAGAGGAGCTTTCTTTTTCTCTCTTCTTCTTCTTGCTTGTTCAGTGAGCAGCAGGAGAAAGACGAGAGCTCTAGTCGTCAATGGAATAGTAAAATGTTGGTTCGCTGGCGGCCGCTTCAAAAGTGCCCTAACTCTTCCTTTTATACATCCCCGACCTTCAACGGCTCTCAGTTGTCCTTCTGAGTAATATGGGAGAGACTGGTGGACCCCACAATGACTTTCTGCAGTTTGCGCCATGGGCAGAACTCGCAATCTGCATTCGACGAACTCGCCAAACTCTGCGTTCGACGAACTTGCCAAACTTTGTGTTCGATGAACTCGCCATACTCTGCGTTCGACGAACTCGTCATGCTCTGCGTTCGACGAACTCGTCATGCTCTGCGTTCGACGAACTCGCCATACTCTGCGTTTGACAAACTCGTCAAATCTCAGCGCTTACTTCTGTTGTCTCTGTGTTTGACGAACTCTTTCCTGCGTTCGATGAACATGCCAGATCTCTTCTAATTGCAGCTCCTTTCCCGTCTCAGCGGATCCGCTGAGACAGTGAGCTCGTCTCAGCGGATTTGACCCTTCGTCTCAACGGTTCTGCTGAGACAATTCTTCATATCTCAGGAGTTTATTTCTCTTGAACTAAGGGCATGATTGGCCCTTTCTCTTGAGTTACCTGAGCCTGTATTTCTTGCACAAATATAGCATTACCAAATATAACTTTGTACTTAGCATTGAGAGTGATGCCTCTTCAAATCAAAAGAATATTGAGGGCTATATTCTCAACAACCTCAGTCAGTCTCAGTGGACTCCTAAAGTCAAAATAAGACCAACAAAGTTTGTTGTAACCAATTCCGACTTCGGAAAGTCAAACCACGGTCAAATCAAGCTTTATGTCACACCGAAAAGCGCACACGCACCCATATTGATTTGATATCCCAATGTTGACCCTCTACCTGATGAGTTGGACCCACTTGAACCTTGACCAACAAGGGGGACCCACCGTAGTGTTGACTTTAGTCAAACACCCCAAACTTCCTATTTTGGGAATTTTCCCTAAGAGGGAGTTCACACCACTCCCCCCCCCCCCCCCCCCCCACACACACCAAGAAGGATTGCCCTACCCTTTAGCCTTGGCTAGCCAATCCTAGGCTAGTGGGGGAGGGGAGGGAAGAAATATCTTCCCCCACCCCCTCCCTTAATCTTTAGTCCCACATTGGGAGGAAGGGAAGGGACCTCCACCTCCATCCCTATAATTATAGCCCCTCCCCTCTCTGAACTCACCCTCACCCCCCCCCCCCCACCCCCCGCCCAGACAACTCATCCCCCTGTCTGCAACCTCCCCCCCCCCTGTCGTCGGAGTGCCACCAGCACCACCCAAGCCATGCCAAGGCTCGGGTGGTGGCTCGGTCGTGTGAGCCTCACCCAAGCGCCGGTGGTGGCGCTGGGGGAGCAGGGCCCCACCCGGGGACACCTGCTCTGGGGAAGAGAGGCGGTAGGGCCGCCGGAGAACGCATTGTTGGAACATGGTCTTCCGCATCTCCTAGGTTTGAGAATAACAAATCCTATGTGTATTTGATCTTGTGTGTAAGTGTGCAGGAAGCAAGTCCATATGACCCAAGGATAACATAAGAAGGTTGCCCCAAGATTTGAACCCAAAATTCCAACATGCCCACTAGCGCCGGCGGTAGCACCTAGCGCAGGCGCTAGCGATGATTAGAGAAATTTCGGAAGCATTTTTAGAAGGCGCTAGCGCCAGGCGGTAGAGGATAATGCAGGCGGTAGCGCGGAGCACAAGAGATAAGGCGGCAGTGTTTCCCCGGATATGAAGATACGCACACAGAGAATAATTCCTAAATGGGGATTGCACCGGCGATAGCGCTAGCGCAGGCGAGCGCTCACTCCTATATAGGAGGCCTCTTCTCTCATTTTGAATAAATAAGTTTGAGAGAGGATGAGTGCTAGAATTCCATAGCCTTATTTGGCCAAAAGTTGATCTCCCACCAAAAGTGTCGAGAGTTTCTGAAGGAGGACTTCATCACGTTATATCAGAAGGGCGATCGCTTCAACCTCGCATATTCTACAACGATCCTTCGTCTCCGACTTCAGAAGCTTCTTAGAGGGAGTTATTATTATTTTCATTTCATATCTTTTGTAAACCGTTAGAGAATTCGCCTCGTGTTGGCGACTAGGTGGGTAGTACATAGGGATGAAATTCGCCTCGTGTTGGCGACTAGATCTAGGTTAGGTCTAGGTGGTGCTCGAGGCCATATCCGGGGAAGGATTGGCTAGAGCGGCTTGAGGCCGTATCCGGGAAGGATAGGCTAGGGCCACCGGTTCGTGGGGATACGAGTCGAGATAGAAAACGAAAAAGAGTTTTAGTACTATTCGCCTCCGATTTCTAGCGTTATAAGAAATCCAGTTTTGTAAACTCTTCTTTTCATATTAATAAAATGATGTCTCATTTTTATATGTTTGATTTCTTATCTTAATCTCTTATATTTTCAAATATATTAAAAATATAATATAAGTTTGTAAACACCCTTATTCACCCCCCCCCCCCTCTAAGGGCGCCTATAGATCCAACATGTGGTATCAGAGAGAGGTTATTCCAAATCGGCTTAACAACCGGGAATAATGACGTCTCATGATATCGCTTCTATTAGTGGGGTAAATTTTTATGAAGAAGAAAAATATCTTAAACCACCTTTATTCGAAGGGAGAAATTATAAAGGGTGGGAATTTTTAATGGAAAAGTTTAATTTAGATATCAATGCATGGGATATAATAATAGTTAGACCAGCAGATGAATCAAATAAACAAGAATGTCATCTAAATGCAAAAGCTTTAAATAGTATTTTCTATGCTTTATCTCAAGAAATTTCCAAATTAATATATTGTTTTTCTAGTGCATACAAAGTATGGAAATTTCTTAAAGAAATGTATGATTCTCCCTCTACGGGTATGGAACAAATGCAAGAAGTGGAGAACATAAAGGATTGCACAAATGGTCAAGAAAGCTCCTCTCATGATGGATCAATGGAGTGCACATCAAGTGGAAGAGAAGAAATCCCATCTTTGGAAGAGGAATGCCAAATAGATGAAGATAACAAAGAAAATCCATGCTCAAATCTCACAGCATCCAAAAGCACTGTAAGGAAATCAAATCCTCTTATTGTTTGCAATTTTATTTCTACTTTACAATTGCTACAAATTACAAAGCGCAAAATTAAGAAATTAAAAAATGTGAACTGCAAATTGCGCTTAGAAAATAAAGATTTAAAAACAAAAATAAAGTAGAATCAAATTCTGAGTTATCTAGCTTTACCCATGTCACTTCAATTAAAAATACAAAACCTTGTTTTGATTGTAATGATATTAAAGAAAAATTTAAGGAACTTGAAAAAGAAATTATTTTTGTAAAAGAACATAATGAAAAATTATCTTTAGAAAATTCATCTTTAAAAAGTGATTGTGTTACGTGCCAAAATTATAAAATTGAAATCAAGGAGATGGATAAAACATTTGAGAAATTTAGAAATGACTATCAAAATCATATTGACTCTATTGTTTCCACTCTTAAAAATAGCACAATAGCTTATAATAAAGCTAGGAATAATCTAAAGATCAAGAATGATGAATTAAAATAAAAAATCATCTTGCTTATAAAAATTATAAATAAAAATTCACAATATCAAGAAATATCAAGAATGCAATGGGTTTTCTTTTTGAAGCAAAAATCAGAAGTCTTCCAAGCCTTTAAACAATTCAAAGTGTTAGTGGAAAAGGAAAGTAATTGTCAGATTAAAGCTATCAGAAGTGATAGAGGGGGGGAATTCCTAAGTAAGGAATTCAATATATTCTGCCAAACTGAAGGAATAAGAAGACAACTCACTGTACCCATGACACCACAACAAAATGGTGTTGTAGAAAAACGAAATCGTACAGTAGTGGAAATGGCAAGAACCATGTTGCTTGCCAAAGGCCTCCCAAAAGAATTCTGGGCTGAATCTGTGAATTGCGCAGTGTACCTATTGAATAGAGCTCCAACAAAAGCATTGAATTTCAGCACACCATACACTGAATGGTATAACAGAAAACCATTTGTAGCTCATCTCAAAGTATTTGGATGCTTAGCTTTTGCACTAATACCAAGTAATAAAAGAGGGAAATTGGATGCCAAAAGTGAAGTATGTATTATGGTGGGCTATAGCCAGGAATCAAAGGCTTATAAACTATTCAATCCAGCTACTCAAAAAGTTATTATATCCAGAAATGTTATATTTCAAGAGGATAAAGCTTGGGATTGGACTATTAGAGTGGATCAAAATCAAACAAAGGGAAGAATGCAGGCGGTTGTAGAAGAAGAGTCATCTCCACTAGAAGAAGAGTCATCTCCACTAGAAGAAGAGCCATCTCTACCATCCAGCCCAAAACCTTCTCCATCTCTTCCAAGAGTTTCAGGAATTGAAGACTCATCATCTCCACCAAGAAAGTATAGGAGAGTAGAAGAGCTGTATCCCAAGGTGCATATAGCATGCATGGTGACAGAACCACATACTTATTTAGAAGCCAAAAACAATCCTCTGTGGATGACTGCAATGAAGCAAGAATTACAGATGATTGAACAACATAACACATGGGAGTTAGTTGAAAAGCCTCATGATAGAGAAATCATTGGACTCAAGTGGCTGTATAAAGTCAAATATAATGAGAAAGGAGATATAGCAAAGTATAAAGCAAGAATTGTAGCTAAAGGATATGTGCAAGTTCCAGGCCGTGATTACACAGAAACTTATGCTCCAGTAACTAGAATGGAAACAACGCGCATGTTCCTTGCCACAGCAATTCAACAAAAATTACCAGTCTATCAATTGGACATTAAATCTGCCTTTCTAAATGGATCATTGACTGAGGACGTGTTTGTTTATCAACCTGAAGGGTTTGAGAAAGTAGGAGAAGAAAACAAAGTGTACAAGCTTAAGAAAGCTTTGTATGGACTCAAGCAAGCCCCACGTGCATGGAATGCACATATAAACCACTACTTACAGGAAGAAGGTTTTATCAAATGTCCATCTGAACCAGCATTCTATAAGAAAGCATATGACAATGGCCATTTTCTCTTCTTAGCCATTTATGTAGATGATATTATATATGCAGGATCAGATGAGAAGGAGGTTCACAAATTCAAACAAAGAATGATGCTGAAGTATGAAATGTCTGATTTAGGCATGATGAGATATTTTTTAGGCCTTCAAATCCAACAGCAAACAGATATGATATTTATTAATCAAGAAAAATATGTGCTTGACTTATTGAAATGGTTTGATATGCAAGATGCAAAGCCGGTAACCACTCCAATGACTACATATGACAAACTGAAGAAACAGGATTCAACTGCCTTTGTAGATGAAACAAATTATCGAAAAATGGTGGGATCCCTAATCTATTTAAGAGCAACACGGCCAGATATTGACAATGCAGTAAGCATTGTATCTCGTTTTGTTAGCAAGCCCACGCAAATGCATCTAGTTGCAGCCAAGCGCATATTAAGATATTTGAAAGGCACAGCGTCATATGGTCTATGTTATCCCAGAGAGGAAGAAAATCAATTAACTGGATATTGTGATAGTGATTGGGGAGGATCACTGGATTATAGAACCAGTACAAGTGGGTACATATTCTTCTGTGGGTCAAAGCCAATATCGTGGAACTCCAAACAACAGAAAATTGTTGCTCTGTCTTCTGCAGAAGCAGAATATGTAGCAATTGCTCATGCCGCAACTGAAGCCATTTGGCTTCAAAGAATGGCTGCAGAACTGAATGTATGGAAACATGAAGAGACAATAGGAGAAAGAAAAGAAGAAATGAAGAAAGGGAATCAACCAGAAAACCCTTTAATTTTGCATTGTGACAGTCAATCGGCAATCGCAATCGCTCATAATCCAGTGCATCACCAACAAACCAAACATATCGACTTAAAGCATCATTTAGTGAGACAACTGGTGGAAGAACAAATACTCACCTTGCAATTCTGCAAATCAGAAGATCAACTTGCCGACTTACTTACCAAGCCGTTATCGCAAGCTCGCTTCGAGATGCTCCGCAAGAAAAGCAATGTGGATGCCCTAGAGGTTAAGGAGGGGAATGTGAAGAAATAACCTCCAGGAAGATATCTGTGAGCTGTATAGTAGACGGAAGGAGATAAACTTTTTGCTAAATGGGCTTTAGTTAAATGGGCCCGATGTCATGTATAAATAAAATATGTTAGTATGTAAAAATAATGTCCACCGCTTAAGGTGCATGATAAAGCAGGAAGTACTTATCCTGCTAATGTAAGAAGAAGAACATATAGTTCTGAGAACAGTTCTCCGTGAGTGCTCTTACTACTGTAAGATTTAATATACTCTACCTGTGTATTTTCTACTCAAATATTCTAACAAACCTAGCATGCTTTCTACAATGTTTGGTATGTTTTGAATGTGTGAATTACAATAGCATTGTAGTAGTTTCTGTTTGATATCCTTCCTTCATGTTTGGTTACTTTATTTGTCAAACTTAAAGATCTTAAATGAAAAATGATTTACAAAAACATCTTCCTTTTTGAATTTAACTCATATCTCTTCTTATGAATAATCATGATAACAAAAAGATGTTTGTTGTATTTCTATAAGTCTTCCGCATCATTTCCATATATTTTTTACCTTGCGCTTTCATGGTTATATCAAAGTCTTAAATCTCAAAATACCTTTTTCAACAAGTGGCAGACTTGCTTGGTAGAATTTATATTGGTTGTTCTAACACGAATATCATTTTTATGCTAAAAACTCTGATTCATTAATGGATTTCAAAATAGCTATGTGAGTTTTTCAAAAATTCAAATAAAAATATAAACCCAAAGGCTATGAACTTATCATTAGATTCAAATGCTTAATGTTTCAAATGATTATTATCCCCTAATTACATATCTCACCATAGCGGGGGCGTAGGGTTCTAGGCAATAAATAACCTAATCTCGAAGTCATGTCTTGTCCTTAAACGAGGAGGGTTACAGTGGGGCATTGCGAGGCACTGGGGGGAAAGAGTGCTAGGTTGAGTATTTTCTAGTGTTTGCATATGGGACTAACACCCCAACCTATGGCATGTATGCAACTCCTCATGACCATCCGTCACTTAGTACGGGGCTAGGGTGTAGACATATTGTCTGGGTAGAATAGTTACTTGGAAATCATTAACTTATTATGCTTAAAACTGCTTATCATTTCATTTCCTCTAAAAAGCTCGATCATGTCTTATCATATTATCAAAAATTGTTTTTTATGTCTCTTTCTTCCTTGCCCACTTTTGCTAATAACAAAAGGGGGAGAACTAACATGATAAATATTAATCGCTATCAGATGGGAAAAACTAACATGACTAATGATTAAGATGATAGCTTACATATTAGGGGAGCATTCAAATAGAGGGAGCATGTATTTAGGGGGAGCCAATTCTAAATACCAAAATCGACAATTATCCTAAGTCATCACTTTCACACACACACACACAAGTAGGTTTCATCATGCTTATATATTAATGCTCTGATTTATCATTAATGGATTTGTTATTATCAAAAGGGGGAGTTTCTTGGAACATGGTCTTCCGCATCTCCTAGGTTTGAGAATAAAAAATCCTATGTGTATTTGATCTTGTGTGTTTGAGTGTGCAGGAAACAAGTCCATATGACTCAAGGATAACATAAGAAGGTTGCCCCAAGATTTGAACCCAAAATTCCAACATGCCCACCAGCGCCGGCGGTAGCACCTAGCGTAGGCGCTAGCGATGATTAGCAAAATTCCGGGAGCATTTTTAGAAAGCGCTAGCACCAGGCGGTAGAGGATAGCGCAGGCGGTAGCGCGGAGCATAATAGGCAAGGCGGCAGTGTTTCCCCGGATATGAAGATACGCACGCAGAGAATAATTCCTAAATGGGGATAGCGTCGGCGGTAGCGCTAACGCAGGTGCTAGTGCTCACTCCTATAAGAGGAGGCCTCTTCTCTCATTTTTATATATAAGTTTGATAGAGGTTGAGTGCTAGAATTCTAGAGCCTTTTTTGGCCGAAAGTTGATCTCCCACCAAAAGCTTAGAGAGTTTCTGAAGGGGGACTTCATCACGCTATATTCGAATGGCGGTCGCTTCAACCTCGCTTATTCTACAGAGATCCTTCGTCTCCGACTTCAGAAGCTTCTTAGAGGGAGTTTTTATTATTGCCATTTCATATCTTTTGTACACCGTTAGATAATTCGCCTCGTGTTGGCGACTAGGTCTGGGTAGGACTTAGGGCAGAAATTTGCCTCGTGTTGGTGACTAGATCTAGGTTAGGTCTAGGGGGTGCTCGAGGCCATATTCGGGGAAGGATTGGCTAGAGTGGCTTGAAGCCGTATCCGGGAAGGATAGGCTAGGGCCACCGGTTCGTGGGGATACGAGTTGGGATAGAAAATGAAAAAGAGTTTTAGTACTATTCACCTCCGATTTCTAGCGTTATAAGAAATCAAGTCTTGTAAACTCTTCTTTTCATATTAATAAAATGATGTCTCTTTTTTATATGTTTGATTTCTTATCTTAATCTCTTATATTTTCAAATATATTAAAAATATAATATAAGTTTTTATAAACCCTTATTCACCCCCCCCCCCCCCCTCTAAGGGCGCCTACAAATCCAACACGCATCTCTTATGGCCCCCGCAAGCCCCCTCCCCCCTTCTCTCTGTTTTCCTGTACCGCTTCGGAGGTCGGCGGCGCCTGGCTGCTGAACCACCACCGGAGATAAGCCCCACCCCGGTGACCCGGCCGGGGGCATTGGGAGGCTCATCTGGAGGGAGGAGCGGTGCGGCGCCGGCCAACATGGCCAATGCAGGCCGTGCCATTCGCTCCCTCCTCCTTGTTCAAATCTGATGGTGGCCGGTAGCGCCAGGCCTCCAGGCCACCGCCGGATTGGTCGCCGATCCCCGGCGAGTCTACCGGGGGCGGGGTCAGCACCTGGCGGCCGCTGCCCGGCGGTGGTAGCGGCTGCCACCTCCCGCACCCCCGTCATGAGACGGGGGTCGTCCGATCTCCATAATGAGATCGGACGGCCCCTGAAACCTCATCCCCCTCCACCGCATGAAATTACGCTCCCCCACAGCGGATCGGCCCCGGATCCACTGTGGGGGCCAAGGGACAGCGCGCGGTCCGGCGCCTCTCCCTCTCCTAGATTTCCCTATCCGCACCCAGCCCCCATTTCACTTCCAGATTTTTCTGATGCAATTCTAGGCTCCTAGGGAAAAAGTTTTGAACATGAAATATGTCCCTCATTAAGATGTCTAACACCAGTAATTTTTTTGGGAATTTTAGGTGTTTTGCTATTTTAAATGGCTCTGGAAAAGTTTAATTGAAGGAATTAAAAGCCCTAACAGCTTTGGAAAAGTCATGAAAAATTATAGGCTCGGTTTTAGGACCTCTTGGAGGCACTATCAAAGTTTGGGGCTTTTATCAACTAATTTGATAATTTTAAAAGCCTAAATAAGGTTTCTTTGGGCAAAATAAACCCCCAAAATGGGCTGAAAATATTGGAACAACTTGTGGGCCCTTAACATACTATTTTGGATATAGTATAAAATTTTGGGGAACATTTGAAGATAAATGGTGGGCTCGCCAATTTTTCGATAAAACGAACGAAATATATGTCGTCGGACTTTCAAACGAAATTGGGGAGAAGAAATCGTAACATGCTAACACGTCATAATCATGGGACGACATTATGAATAAACACAACCCAATAATTAAAGGTGTAAACTCAAAGCCCAAAATGATGTGGAGTTCTGTGAAATATTGAGCTGCATTTAAGATAACTCCCGGACAATAGCTAAGAAATACAGAACTGGGAAAGAACCCATATGACCAGGGATAAGACAGAACATTCCTTCTAAGAACGGAGATGGAACTGAAGCCTCCTTATTATGGAATGATGGATTACTAACCCTATTTATTTACGCTATTGAAATTTCTAGTTCTCCAGTCTGGCACTGGTCAGATATTCACTGCTTTTATTTAGTTCTTTCAGTACTCCAATCTCGCACTGGTCAGATTTTACTACTTTTATTTAGTCCTTTCAGTACTCCAGTCTCGCACTGGTCAGATATTTACTGCTTTTATTTAGTCCTTTCAGTACTCCAGTCTCACACTGGTCAGATATTTGCTGCTTTTATTTAGTCCTTTCAGTACTCCAGTCTCGCACTGGTCAGATATTTGATGCTTTTATTTAGTCCTTTCAGTACTCCAATCTCGCACTGGTCAGATATTTACTGCTTTATTTAGTCCTTTCAGTACTCCAGTCTCGCACTGGTCAGATATTTACTGATTTTATTTAGTCCTTCCGGTACTCCAGTCTCGTACTGGTCAGATAGTTACTGCTTTTTAGTCTTGTCAATAATCCAGTCTCGTACTGGTCCGGTTATTTTGGCCCTTTGCTTTCGGCCCTCTTTTCAAGTACTTTATTCAACACCACAACTCTGCAGCTTATATACAGCCATAACTATCATACTTATTACAAACTATTATACATACGGAGCTAACCCAGGTTCTGCTCTAACAGGCGGCTTTGCCTGCTTTATGAGACCTTAGTTGGGGATAACCACGAGTTGAGTATCTCCACCAGGGTTAGCCCCGAATAATGCGCCCTTACCCCCATTGCACCTCCCGGCCAAAAGTTGGGTAACCAGTCGAGTCAAGAATGTCACGGCAGACCTGAACTATATGATCCTTTCCTTAATCTGCTTGTAAAATGCTTGCTGTAAAAGTGGCAGGTTGGTCACACCCGCATACCGTTCGTACCGGTGCTGGATAGTTGACGACTCATGGTGACAGGGAGATGTGCACCGCGGGTTATCACTAATTCGTACCCTTTGATTTTCCTCCATTGGTCGGCCTAAATCTCAGAACTGTCGGATGTCGCTCACATCCAAGTAGTACACCAAGTTGTATGGGAGGGCCTGGGTGATACGGTATGACTACACTCAGAAGTGGCAGGACTGGCTACTGTCACTGACGACCACATCAGCGAGGCCTGCGGGGTTCGCAATCCTGCTGGAAGGAAAGCGGTCCAAACTGTGTCGACACTGGGTTTTGTGAGCGGGTTTTGAACACCCGCGATGTGTGTGCAAGTTATGATTATTACGGTTAATGTGGTTATAAGATGAGCATCTCCTATATATAATTGTTAGTTTTATTAGGAGGCCCGATATATACATGCTGCTAACCCTTCTTG
Organism: Dactylorhiza incarnata; assembly: GCA_033032865.1. Taxonomy (NCBI): domain Eukaryota; kingdom Viridiplantae; phylum Streptophyta; class Magnoliopsida; order Asparagales; family Orchidaceae; genus Dactylorhiza; species Dactylorhiza incarnata. The sequence continues at coordinate 5,730,445 of JAWHQI010000041.1, forward strand.
CTTCGTCTATCTATTTTTGGTGCTTAAGCTTGTCCCCAGGATACGGATCCGGAGAGGAGATGTGTTTCCACTTAGCTCTGTGACTAACAGTTATTTGTATGCACATTCACAGGAGATGGGACAGCGCGAAGCCCCCGCACCGCTTGATGTCTTACCAGCTCTCGAGATTGCCCGATCGGATACTCCAGCCTCACCCCCCCCCCCCCCCCACCCCGTCTTCTGTGACGTGAGTCCTAGAGTATAGGGCTAAATAAAGAGTGTATAAGTTATAGTAGTTACTTTTAGCTCACAGGGTCGTTCATGTAAACAGTGGGCTACAACCTTTTGCTTATATATATGTGGTCTTGTTAGACTTTCCTTATGATTTCTTCCGCAAAGTGACTCTGATGTAATGTGTTGATTCTTGTGCCTGACAAGGCGACCTATCAGTGCTTGATAGGGTGGGCCATTTCCACCCGGGAAACACTAAGTGGTCTTCTTGGGCAGTAAGATCCCATCTCCCCGACCTGGGTTCAGTTTGGGGGGGGGGGGGGGGGGGGGGGTCTTACATTCTGTCCCCGATAAGGTTGGAGGATGAAAGCTCAGAAAGTGCTTCTGTTGTTGGTCACGAGCTTGCCCCACAACTATAGGCTCAACTCTATGTTCCACCCTAGGCTCCACTGCAGGTTCCACTACAGCAATAGGCATTAGGGCCACATCCGGAGTAGGAGTAGTAGGTTGTGCAAGTCGTCCTGGCTGAGTATTGATCATCGTGAAGACCGCTTCGACGACTAATCTAATCATTTCAGCAGAAGGAGTGTTCGCTGGAACCTCAGCGGACGCACTACTTTTAGTAGTGTTATGGGGTTGAGGCTGCGCCGCACCACTCCAAGTCACCTATAATCGTATAACACATAATTTAGTGACAGAAAATATAGCAAACAAACTATCAAGGAACGCTCGGGTTCCACAAATAAGCATGATTTTCATTCCTAAGTGGACATTCTTATTAGTTTTATCATTTTTAGGTGAACGCACATAATGTGCACTCCACCCCTTAAAAGGAATTTGGCCTCGAATTCTCGAAACTACGGATCGACTCCTGAAGTCCGATACCAAATTGTAACACCTTGCCAGTACAAATAATATAACAGTATGTCCGACCGGGACCCCATGCTATATTGAACACACTAGCTAAACATTAATAAGATGATACACAAAAAGAACTACACAAGAGTATAAACAAAGCGTAAGCGGAATCCTTTAATAAACATTTAATTCAGAATGTCCACCTACTCAGGAATGTCAAATAAAGAGTTATGTCCTTATGTTATTACATTCAACAAATGTAACTAACTCAAAAGCATACTTCGGCACGCAGGCCGGCAATACATGGAAAACAGTAAAAATAGACTGGCCTTCAAGGGCCAACTCAGCAATGGGCTTCAGCACGCTATTTCCCGCTCAGCTCACCAGCACCTACACCATCCACAAATAAGAGTTAAACGAGGGTCAGCTATGAGCTGACCACAAACCACGTAACGATCCCACCCCCAGACCATTCTAGTTGACTCAAGGGTGGGGCGCCGCTAACCTGCAAGCAAGTCATGCATGTAACATGCAATATAATAAAGAAAGTACATTTACTCTACATAAGGTGAGGTTTCAAGCACAATTAATCTTCTAGGTTGAGCATCAAAGAAAGGGGAACCTAGGTAAGCACATGATGTTGGTATGGTTCACCCGGAGGATCCCCACAACTGCCTAAGCAACCGCATAAGGCTAACATAATATCAATTCATCGTAACACAAATGTGGGTACTCACAACCACACATTTCATGCACACAAGGCATGCCTCCAAAGTGCTCCTTCACGAGCACCAACACCACCCTAAGTTATACAACCTTAGGTGGCAAAAGATCTTTTGACTGATCTAGGTGAACACCTTCCACGACCTCTCCCATGATCGTATATCATACAAGAGGTAAAGACCTCTCACAGATCTGCAGGGAAATGGGCTCGGTTCAGCTTTGCATGTGCTCTAGTCATCGTGATCCATCTGCACGACATGGGTACGACTTCACCTCGGCCCGTAAGGGTTTAACACACATAAGTACTACTCAAAAGATAAGCTACGCACCTAATCCTTACAAGTGGACATAGGCTTCACCAATACAACCAACGAAGGAGGTCCAAGACAACTCTATTTCAAAATTCATGGTGAAGGTTTGTGAAAGGAGATTTGTTCTTATATATGTTTGTTAAAGCTCTTGTTTAAATTTTGTCTTCAAAGTAAATGATATATATAAATATATATGTGTTTGCTGATTGAGTAATAAACACAAACAGTTAGTGAGCATAAATATCATAGCACAACAAATAAGAAAATAAAACAAATAAACAAAGCATGCAATCCAGATGACACAAGGAAATATAGTAGTTCCCCTCAACTGGGTATATCTACTCTTCTACCCACTGGTAGGAATCCACTAGAGGTTGTTGATAAGGTGCCCTCACACTAAGGTGATTTTGATAGGGTGTCCACACCAATGGAGGTTTTGAACAGGTGCCCAATTCACCTATAAGCTTTTGATCAGGTGTTTATAAACCAAGATGCAGGTTTTTGCTAAGGTGGCCTGTCACCGGGAGTAAAGTTTTGAAGGGAGTTTTAACCCTTTATAAGATGGGAGGAATAACAGAAAACAGAAAAGATTATGCTGTTCTTCTCTTTGCTGAGAAGACACTTGATGAAGATGATGTTGAAGAAAGCTCCCCATGTCTGATTGAGTTTAGATGAAAGCCTTGAGTATAGAGCTTCTTCTCTAGAAAGCAAATCCTCTGTTCTTCTTCTTCTTCTTGCAGTTTTGATCCTGAGCAAGTAATAGTGATTGGTGTCTCAGGATGTATAGAATATCTGCAAGAAAAAGAGTTAGCAAAAAGAAGATATAATATGAATTTGATCTGCTTCTTTTTGCTCTGTTCTTCTTTTTCTCTTCTTCTTCTTCTTCTCTTTTCCTGTACAGCAAGTGTTAATATATTCTGTCTATAATCTTCCTGCTATATTGTACAGCAATATGATATGTATATATGATCTGTCAAAAGAAACAGCAGTATATTATCTGTTATATAAATAATCTGTTGTATATATAATATGTTGTATAATAAGTTGTTTCCTGCTGTCGTATATAGCCATTGTCCTCTTTCCTGGCTGATTTGAATTCTTGCTGACAGAAGAGGAAAGAATATAATATCTCTTTCATTTCTCAGATCCTCGAGCAGACACATTTCCTTCTTTGGTTTGCTGCAACGGCTACAGCAATTAATGCTTTGCTGCCAACGGCTATATCATTTAATGCTTGCACGCTGTAAGGTCAGATCAACAATATATATATAGCAATATATAAATAGGATAAATAAAATATTGCTTTAAATAAATCTGACAGCAAATATATATTTTAGTCAAGCTAAATGATATAAAATAATACTGGGAGAAATTCGTCGAGCGGAGGTCCACGTTCGTCGAGCTCATCATTTGATTCGTCGACCGGATCATTAAATTTACTGTTCTGAACTTCTGCTGAATATTCGTCGAACGCAGACTCGAGTTTGTCGAACACAGGATTCGTCGACCGCTGAGACGAGGTCTGTTCGTCGACCGCAAAATATTGAGCTGTTTGTCGAACGCAGACTTGAGTTCGTCGAACGCAGGATTTCGTCGACCGCTGAGCCGGGGTCTGTTCGTCGACCGCTGATATAATCTATTCGTCAACCGCTGGATATAATGCTTCATTCGTCGACCGCTGTTATAATATAATTCATCGATCGTCGTTCGACATTTGCAGAGCGTCGTTCGACAAACGCAGAGAACTTATGTATTTTTATTCTTTCTATTATTATTCAGTCAATTAAATATATATATATTTTTCTTAGTATATTATTTAGTATATTATATATATTATTGTATATTTCTTATTATATATATATTATTTATATTATTGTATATTTCTTTTGAGCCTTCTAACTTAATAGAATATTTAATCTAAGTTATAAAATATGTTATGATATAAACTTAGATACTAAAGGTGGATCCTAACTCAAATCAAAACTAAGGTTCCAACAGTTTGCGTTCAACCACAACCCAAGCATAGGGCTTCTGTTTAGCTCTCCAAAAGACACCTAAAACTCAAGTACCGCATTTATAATGACATATCTTATGGATTCATTCTCCGACACGCATTCTAGGCTTAACATAAATGCACGTCACAAATCAAGCAACACCGATCCGGGCTAACAGACACTATTAGGCTTCACACAAAATGCCTAAATCCATACGACTACTGTATTTCTATAAGAAATATATGTCGAGGATGGACACATTCGATCCGTAGTTCTGAAGAACTAAAGGGAATTCTACACTTCACTAATTAGTGAAAAAGACAACTTTGTGCAAGCATAGAAAAGGGATGAAAGGACCAAAACATGTCTTAAGACCGGGAGGAAGGATTGTTACCCTTGTCGGTCTCTTTGCCTCCATGAGAATTCAAGATTTCAGTCGGATAGAAAGAACCCCATTAGGCTGCTCTCCATGGATCTGGAAATGATTCTCTATTTGGAGCTCTAGAGCTCAAGTAATGGCAGAAAGAGTCCTTCTCGTCTTCCCTGCTTTTCTTTTGTCTTGAGCTTGGAGAGAGAGAGTCGTTAAAAAGTGTCCTAATCTTTTTCTCCAAGTGTCTTTATATAACAAGGATCAAGACCCTAACATTTGGTTTAAAGCTCCTGTGAAAATAGACGACTGTTGTCCGTCAAAACGAAACAAACAAAAACATGCCTGTGATTGTGTCGTCGAGTCACTCGATGACATAGATTTGTCTGTGTTGTCGAGTACTCTCGATGACACACGACTAAGATTGTGTCGTCGAGTGGTCTCGACGATATGCCTTTCCCGGTTAGGTCGTCGAGTCCTGTCGATGACACAGAGCTTATGTCATCAAGTGCTCTCGACGACACTTCTATTCTGACTGTATCGTCGAGACCACCCGACGACACACGGCAGAGCACTTCCTGTTAGCACAGTAACATGGATTTTCACCATTTTAGGAAAATGGGGTGTTACAAGGTTGAACAATACCAATTGATATAACACATAGTCTTTTGGAATTTCCTTGTCAAATCCTCCAAAGATTACTTTGGGTCCATCTTCAACATGAGTAATTGATGAGTACTTTTTGTACTCATCTTTTAGTATAGTTTTAATATGAATTTATATAAATTATATGTATTATCTTATCAAATTCATTCATTTTTATTTCTTTAACTAATTTAAGCTCATTTTATGTTTTTCAGGATTTCTAGGTACTTTTGAGCAAAATTGTCAAGTTCACGCCCAAGGTCACGGGTGTGACCAAGGGCGTGATAGCCAAAGATGTGTTCCAGACCTGCTGCTGCCACCCCGGGCCAATTCCGTGAAGTTTCGCCAAGTACACGCCCCAGGTCACGGGCGTGCCCAAGGGTGTGACCCATTGTCACGGTCGCGACCCGCTGAGACGAGTTAGCCCACTGAGATCAAGCCTGCCACATCATTTAAAGTTACATGCCCCAGGTCATGGGCGTGACAAGGGGGCGTGACATTCAGTCACGGGCGTGACTCGCCCCGCGTGCCTTCCCGCCAAAGATTTCCAGCCAGCAGCACATTTAAAGGATACACGCCCCAGGTCACGGGCGTGACCTAGGGCGTGACGCGTCCGAAACGCCTGCATTGAAGCCAGAACGCGCCCTCTCCGCCAGCACCGATCACGCCCCATACACGCCCCTTGGTCACGGGCGTGACCAAGGGCGTGTAACACCAAATTTCTGCCTATTTAAAGCCAGCTTCACCAGATGTTTGAGGAGGAATTTTGGTGACAAATTTTTAGGATTAGAACTTTCTTTTCATGCTTTATTTTCATGTTTTAGTAGTTCTTGTACTCCTTTTTCTGTATGCAAATTGTATTTTCAATTAAATAGTTTGTAGCTTTCAATTCCTAGTTTGTAACTTTCTTTTGCATCAATTAATAAAATAGTTTTTTTCTCTCATTTTCTTCTCTCTTCTTCATGTATTCTTTTATTTCTTTTGATTCCTCAATCGCCATGAGTAGCTAAACTTATATTAGCACTCGGTCGAGATGATCCAAGGAATAAATATAATTCATGAAGTAATTTAGGATGTCTTTTCTTGTTCTTGTTTTCGTTCTTTAGTTAGCCGAACCAGCTCGTAAGACGAATCGATCCTTCAAGGATAAAGAGAGTTGCATGCAACCCTCGAGAGAGGATGACATAAATCTCCCGGATTGGAGTCAAATCCAATAGAGGGGTTCACTGCGTAAAGCAAGTTTAGGGGTTTCAATTATAGAATGAGAGTTCGGTTGATCAACCTAATCTTGTTGGGTGTAGTCCTCGACCAAGGCGCGCTCATATTTCAGGAACCTCCACGTTCAAAGCAATTTTCCTAAGAGATTTAGATTTTCTTATTTCTTCTACTTTATTAGTCCGAAGTGATTCAAAGATGGAGTGCTAGTCTTTTTTATCGTTTAATCTTATTTTAATTTTCCTTTTTGCTAAACCAACTCCAAAGTTTTATTTGATAAGATAATAGAGATTTTCCAAAGTAAGAGTATTCAACCGCCCCGTGTCTAATACGACCTTGGTTTTTACAACCTATACTACATTCGATACGGTACATTTTCCGTTATCGTTTGCGGATATAGTTTTTGCGCATCAAGTTTTTGGCGCCGTTGCCGGGGAATTTGGTTGATATTTCAAAAACAATATATCTATTAATTTTATCGTTCTCTTTCTCCCCCCCCCCCCCCCCCCCCCCCCCCCCCCCCTTCTCTTAAAAATTTTAAAAATAAAATTTTAAAGGCGTAATTTAAATTCTCGGAAAGGACGCTTTGGGCTTGAATTCCCATCACAGCGTCTAGTACCTTGCGAGCCCTTCACCGGGTTGACCTTGGGAAGTCCGGGATTAATTTAACCCGCTTTTTGAAAAAAAATTATATAATAAAAATATTTTTAAAATTTCATTCATTTGAGTAAAGGTTGTTTCCTTTTTATTTTTATTATGAAATTATCTGATTTGGCCGTTAAAGTTGTCGAGCTTCGAAACCAACTTTATCTCTTACAAGCCGCACGAAGGCGCCAATTTAGTTGTCATTATTTTGGTGCGCCTTGTTGGACATGTGTGTCACATCCCTTTATTTGAGAATAACAAATCTCATATTGTATTTCATCTAGTCTTTTGTGTGTTTATAGTGTCCAGGTTGTACAGGTTCAATGAGGAGACAAGTCCTCATTCATGGGCATGATCCGAGAGTGTGTACACATTAGAAAAAGCAAAAGCATGAGTTTTGTGTGCTGATCTTAAAATGGTCATAACTTTCAATCCAGGAAGAGTTACAGAACGTGCCACCCCATTTCGGAGATGAGAACGACTCAATCTACAGTCTGGAGAAGTTTCGGATGGAGAGGAGCTGTCGGAAATCCGACACTCGATGTCGCCTGGCGACAGCGCTACCGCCAGTGCTAGCGGTACCGCCCGGCGGTATCTCGATTTCGTGCAGAGCGCCACGCCGCCGATGGTTTCGCAACCGCTCCACATGAACGCTACCGACGGCGCTAGCCACTACCGCAGGCGCTAGCTCTAAGTTCTATAAAATGGTGGGCTCTCTCTCGTTTTGGTTAGACATCCCAGAGAGGTAGCTTGTGCCACAATTCCAGTGCTGTTATGCTGCCGAAGATGGATCTCCCACAAAAAGCTTAAGGAGAATTCTGGAGGAGGACTACGTCACGCTACATTAGAAGGACGATCGCTTCTACCTCGCTCATACTACAGCGATCCTTCATCCTCATCTTCAGAAATCTCATATAGGGAGTTTTAATATTGTTATCTTTATTTTCATTCCATACTTTCTTTGTAACCATTTAGTTAATTTGCCTTGTGTTGGCGACTAGGTCTAGGTAGGACTTAGGGGGAAATTTGCCTTGTGTTGGCGACTAGGTCTAGGTGATTAGATATAGGGGGTGCTCGAGGCCATATCCGGGGAAGGATTGGCTAGAGCGGCTTGAGTCCATATCCGGGGAAGGATAGGCTAAAGCCAACCGGTTTGTGGGGATACAAGTCGGTATAGAAAAGGAAAGGAAATTTACTTTTGTACGCCTCCGATTTCTAGCGATATTGAAATCAAATTTTGTAAACACCTTTTTATATGAATACAATCATGTCTTTATTTGTGTTTACTTGATTTCTCTCATTTGGCGTTATCTTTAATATATTGGTTACAAAGTTTTTTCAATTCAAATTACTTTAACTAAATTGAGTATTTCAATCTCTTAATCATAAAACAATTTAGTACTTATTTCTAAAGTTGAAAATTATGATATTCTCACAAATTAGCTAAATTGTTATTTTGCCTTTCTCATATTATAAAATAATTTAGTAATTTCCATAAAATTATAAAAAGATTTTTTATTCCCTTATTCACCCCCCCCCCCCTCTAAGGGCGTCGTAAGATCCAACAAGTGGTATCAGAGGGCAGGTTATTCCAAACGGTTTAAAAACCAGGAATAATGGCATCTCATGATCTCGCTTCTACTAGTAGGGGAAATTTTCTTATAAATGAAAAATCTTTAGCACCACCTCTACTTGAAGGCAAAAATTATAATGGGTGGAAATTTCTTATGGAAAAATTTCTTAAATCTTTGGATATGGAAGTATGGAATATTACAATTAAAATGCCCCCAAGTATTTTAAATAAAAATGAAATGTTTTCAAATGTCAAATCTATGAATATTCTATATTGTGCATTAGATCAAAATATTTTCAAACTTATTTATACACTTCCTACTGCTTATGAAGTTTGAAAATTTCTTGAGAATACTTATAATCTTCCTTCTACAGATGATGAACAAGAGGAATTCCTTATGGATCCAAGAGAAGAAATCGACAAGGACTCACTCTTGGAGGATGATAAATCTAAGAGTGAAATCGACGTGGAATTCCTTATGGATCCAAGAGAAGAAATCGATGAGGATTTATGCTTGGAGGAAGAAAAATACAACGTCACAATGTTGGACTCATTTGTTGGCAACACATCAAGCAAAATAGAAGACGGAAACTATAGCAAGGTAAGAAAATCTAAATCTTCTCTTTTTGCAACAAATTCTATTTCTACTTCTCGTATGCTTAAAATTGCTAAACGTAAAATTTTAAAGTTAAAAATTGCTAATTCCAAATTACGTTTAGAAAATAAATCTTTAAAAGCAAACAATAAAGTAGAAACAAATATTGATGTGTTAAATTCTATTTCATGCTCTTTAATTACAATTCCTACTCCTTGTTTTGATTGCAAGTTATTTAAAGAAAAATTCAAGGAAATTGAAAAAGGGCTCTTAGTTTCAAAAGAACATAATGAAAAATTGATAGTTGAAAATGATGCTTTAACTTGTAAGTTAAAACAATTAAAATCTTTTGTTGAAAAATTTCAAATGGCACCTAATAAATTTCATCATAAGATTTTGAATAACAAGGATAAATTAACTTACAAAATCATTTCTAAAAAGGACCATTTTCACACATTAAATCAAAAGGAGTTTGGTTTCAAAAAGAATTATGATCCTCATAAAATTCTTAAGAGTCACTATTATAGGTCTCAATATATTTTCAATCATGACTCATATTTAAAAGCTCCTTTTCATGAAAATCAAAATTCAAAATATTATCCTAAGAGTATGTCTATAAGAAAGAGTGGAAATGGAAATCATCAAAATTATAATCAATCTTTTAAAACATATTGTAACCCACTCTTTCAACAATCACTTCTAAAGAAAGACAATCACTCTTATAAAATTTCAAAGAATCCATATAATGAAAATCATTATGATTATCAACATCAATCTATTTTGAAAAATAATTTGAATAAACATAAATCACAAATGAATTATTTTTCAAACAAATCTAATCATATAAAGATGTCATATAATCATAATATGAATTTAAAATGTAAACCACCAAGGTATGAATGGAGACCCTTAAAGAAAAATGATACATCAACTTTAATAGAAAAAGCTCATTTACCCTTGTCTCTTAAAAAGTTATCATGTCATATTTGGGTGCCCAAAGGAACCATCCCACATGGTCCCCTTTGGATACCTAAATCTCTTATTAATTAGTATCCAATCATTTGCATGAAGTAGAAATAATTAAAAAATGAAATATCAATATTCTACTTCATGATATGCTTATTGTCTCTTTTCTTTTGTTTATTTTATATTTTTTTTAAACAAACATGCTATGATCACTTTATATATCAAGAAATATGACTTTCATATACTAAGCCTAATGTTTATCAAATCAAATTTGAATTAAAATTGAACATTAAGTCATATATCTTTCAGAGTGATCTATCTCTCATCTTTGATTGTTCTTTATCCTTTTAAATCCTTTACCCATAATTGTCTTGAATTATCATTAGAAATGGAATTTTGAAATTATTATCAAGACTATTGAAACTATTTTAAAAATTGGATTTAAATGGTTTATTAAAGGGCTTACAACTAAAAAACTAAAATGCGCAACTTTTTTTTTGATTCTATATTTGTTTGCTGCATATGATAGCCCTTATAATGAAGAACATTATCTAGAAAAATTGAAAACAAAAATTCATCTAAACGCATGTTTTATCTTTCAAAAATGCGAGTTTACGATCAAAACTTCAAACATCCATATTTTTTGATCCGCTCGCCTGATTTTCGCGTTTAAAATATTTTCGGAAAGAGCACAAAAATCTCCATCCAACGGCAAACTAGGCTTGCTCATTTGAGTTCTTTTGGTGCTGTCAACTTGCCCAATTTCAACTCCGTTTTAAAAGCTATCTTAGTTTGCTTGATTTGTAAATTTCCGTGTTTATGGAGTTTTCATCACATGATATCCTATGTAAAATTGTTTCATATATTAATTTAGATATTATGTGTGATGTGTGTCACCATTGTTTGCATGTAATTTAGACCTTAGAATCATCTTATATCATGAAGATCAAATCAAAAGTTTAATCATTTCATTATAGGTCTAAAGAAAATTAATTTGTAAACTTCTCATATTACATGCAACATTATCTCCATTAATTCTATGTAATGACATTACATTCAAACGTATCAATCTAGCATCACTTCTTAATTTGTGCTTAAATTTATATGCTAGGTATAACACTTACAATGTTATTTAAATTTGATGATAACTATGTGATTTTGAAATTATAATAAAATACTAAAATTCCAACAAACACATAGTTTATGGTTTAATCATTAAAATATATATGAATATTGTATCATAAATCCTATATTATCATGCAAAACCAAAGATCAATAAATTTAATTATTGAAAGCAATCTTATAAATTTCAAAAACTTTATATATATGATCTTTGTCTTTTATATGATTGGATGATCATCATTTTTTCTAGACTTACAAATCAATCATGTTCTTTCAAAAGAAAATTACTATATCACCATATCATAAGTCTAGAAGGATTAGAATTCTCATACATCATGATGATCTAACATATATTCCATGCAAAAATTCTCTTTAATCATAAATCATAATTCATGTTCTATCAAGACTTGTCTCAAATCGATAATAGGAATTATGAATCTTATGATAAAAATTATGAATAATGTTTTCTTTACATTATTTGATGTATTGATTTGCTTTGCTAGTGATTGCATGTATCTCTCATATTTGTAGACTCTAGAATCAACTTTGTAATGAAAGTATAAATCAAACTAAATCATCACTCCATTCTAGATCTATAATTTGAAATTCTATTTTTGGAACACATGCAATATAAATGTTAAACTTATGACATGACATTAAACCCAAAACTCATCATACTAGCATTACCATTTATCTCATATTAGTAATTGTGCTAGTTATCTCATATCGTCATCTCATAAGAATAGAAAAACTATGCGGCTTTATATAACTCTTCACATTAAATAAAACCCATAGTTTATATATCAACCCATAGTTTAAAAAGCATAGGTTGTCCAAAGAATATTCATCTTTGACTTCATATCTGACAATAGCGGGGGCGTAGGGTTGTATGCATTAGAGACCTAACCTCTAAGTCATGTCTTGTCCTTAACCGGGGAGGGTTCCAGTGGGGCCTTGCGAGGCACTGGGGGGAAAGAGTGCTAGGTTGAGTGTTCTCTTGTATGTGCATATGGGACTAACACCCCAACCTACGGCATGCGTGCAGCTCCTCATGCACATCCGTCACTTAGTACGGGGCTAGGGTGTAGACATTTAGTCGGGGTAGTCTTTAATCTTAGGACATGCTTATATTACTCTTTGCATGATCATTTTATTTACTTATCACTTAAATCATGCATATTTTGGGTTGGTTAATAAAAAATGTCCTCTTGTGTCTTCAAAGTTTATATCTTCATGTTTAAATGGTTTTGTAAAACACAAGAATTTGAAAAGCCAATGTTTCATGCAAATTTGATCCACCTAGAGATCTCCAAAAATTCTGAAATTTCAGCATGGAACTACTTAAGGACACTTAATCAATATCAATAATCAAAAATTTGAAATTCCTAAAAAATTGTGTACTGTTTGTCGCGTTAGCGCTAGCGTCGGCGCAAGCGTGAGTGTTTGATTTTTCTGATTTTTAAAATTTCTGAAAATCCATAAGAATATGTTGGTTCATATTTTCTACTTATTTGTTGTGTTTCTGACTTTTGTTATTTTTGTTTTATTTATATTATGAAAAATCAACTACAAAAGTTCAAAATTAAAAACATACAAAAATATGTTTTTGTTATTTATGTTTTTTTATGAAAAATTTACTACAAAAATGCAAAATTCAAAACTTACAAAAATATGTTATTGTGATTTTTCTGTTTTTATTTGATTTAAAAATGATAAAACAAAAAATTGTATGATCTTTATTGCCAATATCAAGCATGTATGAATTCTATTTAGAATTATTTACAATGTTAAAACTTATTCTTTCAAATTACTATAAACATTGTTGTGCTTATCATGCTTTGATATATCTACTTAAAGTGCATCAATTGTATTGAATAATGTGTAGAACCAAGCTTAGCATGCCTCTAAGTATTAGTAAATGTTTTATGATTGATAATGATACATTTCACTCACTTATTTTGGTAATCAACATGTGTGTCTAAATCTAAAAATGTTTGCTTGTGTATTGTATTTGTACAACGAATTAAAACTTGCATAAGTTTATTGCCTACACTACATTTGAATTGCACTTATGACATTTAGAAAAGTGGTTAAGTTAAAATTTTTGGTTTGCAAAATAAGTGTATTCGGAGAATGTTGTCTCACAAATGTGAACAAAAATTATATACGTAGACAAATATAACTCCACCAAGCACTACTTGAACCTCTTGATTAGTCTTCATAAGCATTGTGAGGTTGAGCACCTTGGAAAGAATTGTAAAGTTACTTGTGCAAACCTTGGTTAGTACACCACTTTGTTAAAAACTATGCGCATTAAAAGTGTGTGAAAGTAATTTACTTATGTTTTATTGTGTACTTTTACTTTACATATGTCTTGTATTTTGTGATTTAAATCAATTGTTAACATTACCCAAAATACACTTATGTGCACTTCATTATCTTTCATAACACTCCTTCTCATGAGTATTGGATTCTAATGCTTTATCTATACTACTCTTTATATATAAAAATGCACTAGAAAACCTAGCATGATCTCTACAATATTTTGGTATCTCTTGAACTTAAAATGAAGTAACATTGTAGTATAATCTCTCTTTGATATGTTCATTTCATGCTTGGTATCTTTATGAAAAACTTTGAGATTTCAAAAAGGTTAAAACAACTTTCAATTTTGAACTAAAACTCATATTTTTACTTATGCTTTTCATGCTTACAAAAAAGATGTTTGTTATAATCTTCCGCTTACTTACAACTCTTATCTTTTTATTTGAAATCTCTTATATATACTATGCTTCAACTCTTTATCATTTCATATATTCAAAAGCTCGATCATGCTTTATTATTTAAATGTCTCCTTACTACCCTCACCCCACCTTCTTTTGATAATACCAAAAGGGGGAGATTAATTCAAGAAATCTAAAAGATTAAAGGGAGAATAATTAAATCATGCAATCTATCATTTAGAGGGAGTAAAAACATAAACTGCATTTATGTAGGGGGAGCATTAATTTAGAGGGAGTATGCACAATTTCATCATGCTAATCATTTACTATAGTTGCACTTTTTATCATGCTTATCATATATACTATAAACATTAATGTTGATTTCTTGATAAGAGGATTTGTTATTATCAAAAGGGGGAGATTGTTGGACATGTGTGTCACATCCCTTTATTTGAGAATATCAAATCCCATATTGTATTTGATCTAGTCTTTTGTGTGTTTATAGTGTCCAGGTTGTACAGGTTCAATGAGGAGACAAGTCCTCGTTCATGGGCATGATCCGAGAGTGTGTACACATTAGAAAAAGCAAAAGCATGAGTTTTGTGTGCTGATCTTAAAATGGCCATAACTTTCAATCCAGGAAGAGTTACAGAACGTGCCACCCCATTTCGGAGATGAGAACGACTCTATCTACAGTCTGGAGAAGTTTCGGACGGAGAGGAGCTGTCAGAAATCCAACACTCGATGTCGCCTGGCGACAGCGCTACCGCCAGCGCTAGCGGTACCGCCCGGCGGTATCTCGATTTCGTGCAGAGCGCCACGCCACCGACGGTTTCGCAACCGCTCCACACGAACACTACCGCCGGTGCTAGCCACTACCGCAGGCGCTAGCTCCAAGTTCTATAAAATGGTGGGCCCTCTCTCGTTTTGGTTAGACATCCCAGAGAGGTAGCTTGTGCCACAATTCTAGTGCTGTTATGCTGCCGAAGATTGTTGAAGCTTGCTTTCCGCATCTCTTGGTTTGAGAATAACAAATACCGTGTTGTATTTGATCTAGTCTTTTGTGTGTTTATAGTGGCCAGGTTATATAGGTTCAATGAGGAGACAAGTCCTCGTTCATGGGCATGATCCGAGAACGACAAGTCTCGGGTTGGATGAGTTTTGCGTGCTGATCTTAAAATGGCCATAACTTTCAATCCAGGAAGAGTTACGGAATGTGCCACCCCATTTCGGAGATGAGAACGACTCAATCTACAGTCTGGAGAAGTTTCGGATGGCAAAAATGAAGAGGAGATGTCGCCCAGGCGACAGTCACTCTCGCCCAGGCGACAGTCAATGTCGCCCAGGCGACAGTCAATGTCGCCCAGGCGACAGCAGAGAAGTTACAACTACTTTCCCCCATGGCAGCACGACGAAAAGCAGTTTTGAGATGTCGGAAATCCGACATCGATGTCGCCCAGGCGACAGCTCGAAGGTTACAACAACTGCCCACGACAGCACCACGACCGGCAGTTTTGCGCTGTCGGAAAATTCCGACAGTCACTGTCGGAATTTCCGACAGCGATTTTCTATAAATTGACACATTGTGTTCGTGCATTGCAACCACTAAAGATTCTAAGTCTCTTCCTGAGTGCATTCCATCCAGAGAGCTCCAGAACCTCATGAACTCCCATTTATGCTGAGAAGGTTTGAAATTGAAGACGAGATCGGACGCGCTTCTACATCAAGGATCATCTCGAGGCTTCAACCTTCCTTTCAGAGATCTGAATTTCTAGGGAGTTTTTATTTTATCTTGTATTTTCATTTATATACATTTTACTTTGTATTGGTAGGGAAAATCGCTTCCTTGTGCGGAGCGTCTAAGTCCTTGCGTGGCTTAGGGGAAAATCGCTTCCTTGTGCGGAGCGTCCAAGTCCTTGCGTGGCTTGGTGGGAAATCGTGGCCTTGTGTGCTACGTCTAGATCTTGGGAAGATCTAGAGGATAGGCTTGGGCTTGGTCTAGGGAGAGACAAGTGATAGCCTTCCGATCCTTGGGAGAAGGATTGGTAAACAAAAAGAAATTTACATTTGTACGCCTCCGATTTCTAGCGATATAGAAATCAAATTTATGTAAACACTTTTTCATATATATAATCATGTCTCTTTTGTGTTTACTTGATTTGTATCATTTGGCGTAATCTCTATTATATTGTGTTCTAAGTTTTCAATTCTAAATCTAAATTGTTTATTTCAATCTCCTTCATTATAAAACAATTTAGTAATTATCTTGAAAATTATAGAAAGAATTTTATTCCCTTATTCACCCCCCCCCCCCTCTAAGGGCGCCGTAAGATCCAACAATTGGTATCAGAGCAAGGTTATTCCAAATCGGCTTAACAACCGGGAATAATGGCGCCTCTTGATCATGATCTCGCTTCTACTAGTGGGGAAAATTTTAATATAAATGAAAAAGTATTATCACCACCATTATTTATGGGTGAAAATTATAATGGGTGGAAAATATTAATGAAAAATTTTCTTAAGGCCTTAGATGAAAAAGTTTGGAATATTACTATTAAAAAGCCATCTAGCGTACTAACTAGAAACGAAATTATTTTAAATGCAAAATCTATGAATAGTATATTTTGTGCGTTAGACCAAAATATTTTCAAACTTATTTATACTTTACCTACCGCATATGAAATTTGGAGTTTTCTTGAAAGAACTTATGATTCTCCTTCTACAGGTACGAAACATTCACAAGAACCGGAAAATATGCAAGCCTATGCAAATATTAAAGAAAGCTACACAAAGGATGGATCCATAGAATGCTCATCAAGCAGAAAGGATGATGGACACTCTTGTTTGGAAGAGGAAGATGAAGAAGACAACATCACAATATTGGACTCAGTTGATGGAAACACATCAAGCAAAAGAGAAGACGGAAACTATTGCAAGGTAAGAAAATCTAAATCTTCTCTTTTTGTAAAATATTCTATTTCTACATCTCGTATGCTTAAAATTGCTAAACGCAAAATTTTAAAGTTAAAAATTGCTAATTCAAAATTACGTTTAGAAAATAAATCTTTAAAAGCAAACGATAACGTAGAATCAAATATTGATGTGTTAAATTCTCTTTCGCGCTCTTTAGTTAAAATTCCTATTCCTTGTCTTAATTGCAATTTATTAAAAGAAAAATTCAAGGAAATTGAAAAAGGGCTCTTAATTTCTAAAAGGCATAATGAAAAATTGATAATTGAAAATGATATTTTATCTTGCAAGTTAATACAATTAAAATCTTTTGTTGAAAAATTTCAAATGTCATGTAAGGAATTTCATCATAAGATTTTGAATAACAAGGATAAATTAACTTACAAAATCATTTCTAAAAAGGATCATTTTCATACTTTAAATCAAAAGGAGTTTAGTTTCAAAAAGAATTATGATCCTCACAAAATTCTTAAGAGTCATTATTATAAGTCTCAATATATTTTCAATCATGACTCAAATTTAAAAACTCCTTTTCATGAAAATCAAACTATAAAATATAATCCTTCATATTATAAGAGTATGTCTATAAGAAAGAGGGGAAATGAAAATCATCAAAATAAGAATCAATCTTTTAAAACATATTGTAACCCACTCTTTCAACAATCACTTATAAAGAAAGACAATCACTCTTATAAACTTTCAAAGAATCCATATAATAAAATTCATTATGATTATCATCATCAATCTATTTTGAAAAATAATTTGAATAAACATAAATCACAAATGAATTATTTTTCAAACAAATATAATCATGTAAAGATGTCATATAATCATAATATGAATTTAAAAGAAAAACAACCAAAGTATGAATGGAGGCCCAAAATTAAAAACGAAACACTAACTCCACTTGTAAAGGCCCATTCATCACTTTCTCTCCAAAAGCCTACTCGATGTATTTGGGTACCCAAAGGAACCATCCCACTTGGTCCCCTTTGGATACCTAAATCTCTTATTCATTAGAATTATCGTATTGCATGAAGTAGAAATAAATTAAATATGAAATATCATTACTCTACTTCATGATATGCTTAATTGTTTTTTCTTTTATTTGTTTTTCTTATTGTTGAGCCAACACGCTAAGGTCACTTAGATATATTATGAAATATGACTTTTACATTTTAAGCCTAACATATAACATTAAGTCATATATTTTTCAAAGTGATCTATATCTCATCTTTGATTGTTCTTTATCCTTTTTAAATCCTTTATCCATCTATGTCTTGAATTAACATTATCATTTGAATATTGAATTTTTTTTTTAAGACTAATGAATTTTTTTTTAAAATGGATTTAAATGGTTTATTAAAGGGCTTAAGCTAAAAATTAAAATGCGCAATGTTATGATAATCTTCTATTTTATTTGCTGCATATGATAGCCCTTATAATGAAGAATATTATCTAGAAAAATTGAAAACAAAAATTCATCTAAACGCATGTTTAAATCTTTCAAAAATGCGAGTTTACGATCAAAACTTCAAACATCCATATCGTTTGATCCGCTCGCCTGATTTTTGCGTTTAATATATTTTTGGAAAGAGCACAAAAATCTCCATCCAATGGCAATCTAGGCTTGTTCATTTGAGTTCTCTTGGTGCTGTCAACTTTCCCAATTACAACTCCGTTTTTAAAAGCTATCTTAGTTTGCTTGATTTGGAAATTTCTGTGTTTATGAATTTTTTCATCACACGCTATCCTTAGAATAATTGTTTCATATTTTATATTATGTGTGTGATGTGTGACACCTATGTTTGCATGTAACTTAGACCTTAGAATCATCTTGTATCATTAAGATCAAATCAAAAGTTTAATCATTTCATTCTAGGTCTAAAAAAAATTAATTTGAAAACTTCTCATATTTCATGCAACATAATCTCCATTAATCCTATGTAATAACATTGCATTCAAACTTATCATCCTAGCATTGCTTCTTGGTCTATGCTTATATATTTATGCTGGGTAGAACACTTACAATGTTATTCAACTTTCATGATAACTATGTGATTTGAAATTATATAGAATATTAAAATTCCAACAAACACATAGTTTATGGATTAATCATTAGAATATATATATGAATATTATATCATAAATCATATATTATCATGCAAAACCAAAGATCAATAGATTCAATTATTGAATGCAAATTTTATTATAAATTTCAAAACATTCTATATGTGATCTTTGTCTTTAATATGTTTACATGATCATCATTTCTAGGCTTAAAAATCAAACATGCTTATTCAAAGAAGATCACTATATCACTATATCACAAGTCTAGAAGAATTAGAATTTACATACATCATGATGATCTGAGATATATTCTATGCCAATTTGTCTATAATCATAAATCATAATTCATGTTCTATCAAGACATATCTCAAATCGATAATAGGAATTATGAATCTTATGATAAAAATTATGAATAATGTTTTCTTTACATTATTTGATGTATTGATTTGCTTTGCTAGTGATTGCATGTATCTCTCATATTTGTAGACTCTAGAATTAACTTTGTAATGAAAGTATAAATCAAACTAAATCATCACTCCATTCTAGATCTATAATTTGAAATTCTATTTTGAAATACATGCAATATTAATATTAATCTTATAACATGACATGAAACCCAAAACTCATCATACTAGCATTGTCACTTATTGAATATTAGTAATTGTGCTAGTTATCTCATTTCGTCATCTCATACAAAGTAGAAAAGCAATGCGGATTTATATAACTCATCACATTAAACAAAACCCATAATTTTTATATCAACCCTTAGATTTAAAAGCATAGGTTGTCCAAAAGATTATTTCACCTATGACTTTATATCTCACAATAGCGGGGGCGTAGGGTTGTATGCATTAGAGACCTAACCTCTAAGTCATGTCTTGTCCTTAACCAGGGAGGGTTCCAGTGGGGCCTTGCGAGGCACTGGGGGGAAAGAGTGCTAGGTTGAGTGTTCTCTAGTGTGTGCATATGAGACTAACACCCCAA
The DNA here is from genome assembly GCA_033032865.1 of Dactylorhiza incarnata. NCBI lineage: Eukaryota > Viridiplantae > Streptophyta > Magnoliopsida > Asparagales > Orchidaceae > Dactylorhiza > Dactylorhiza incarnata. The sequence continues at coordinate 5,750,416 of JAWHQI010000041.1, forward strand.
CCTACGGCATGCGTGCAGCTCCTCATGCCCATCCGTCACTTAGTACGGGGCTAGGGTGTAGACATTTAGTCGGGGTAGTTTCTAATCTTAGCACATACCTATATTACGTACTGCATGAACATTTTATTTACTTATCACTTAAATCATGCATATTTTGGGTTGTTTAATAAAAATGTCCTCATGTGTTTGCATAATTTATCTTTTTGAGCTTAAATGTTTTTGTAAAACACATGTATTTGAAAAAGCTAAAGTTTTATGCAAATTTGAGCAATCAAGACATCTCTGAAAATTCTGAAATTTCAGCATGGAACAACTCTAAGGACACTTAATCAAAATAAAAAATCAGATTTTTAAAATTCTCAAAAAATCGAGTACTGTTTCCAGCGCTAGCGCTAGCGCCGGCGCTAGCGTGGGTGTTGGAATTTTCTGATTTTTAAAATTTCTGAAAATCCATAAAAATATGTTGGTTCATATTTTCTACTTATTTGTTGTGTTTCTGACTTTTGTTTTATTTATATTATGAAAAATCAACTACAAAAGATCAAATTTCAAAATTTCAAAATTTTTTTTTTGTTATTTGTGTTTTTAATCATATTATGAAAAATCAACTACAAAAGTTTAAAATTAAAAAAATATGTTTTTGTTATTTTTTTTTTATTATGAAAAATCTACTACAAAAATTCAAAATTCAAAAATTACAAAAATATGTTTTTGTGATTTTCTGTTTTTATTTGATTTAAAAAAAATGATTAAACTTTAAAAAAACTGTATGATCTTTATTGCCAATATCAAGCATGTATGAATTCTATTATTTATAATTATTTACAATGTTAAAATTTATTTCTTGAAATTTCTATGAACATTGTTTTGATTATCATGCTTTGATATATCTATTTAAGTGCATCAATTGTATTGAAAAATGTGTAGAACCAAGCTTAGCACGCCTCTAAGTATGAGTAAATGTTTTATGATTGATAATGATATATTTCACTCACTTATTTGGTAATCAACATGTGTGTCTAAATCTAAAATGCTTGCTTGTGTATTGTATTTGTACAATGAATTAAAACTTGCATAAGTTTTTTACCTACACTACATTTGAATTGCACTTATGAAATTTAGAAAAGTGGTTAAAAGTTAAAAAAAATTGGGTTTGCAAAACAAGTGTATTCGGAGAATGTTGTCTCACAAATGTGAACAAAAAAATATATATATGTAGACAAATATAACTCCGCCAAGCACTACTTGAACCTCCTGATAAGTCTTCATAAGCATTGTGAGGTTGAGCACCTTGGAAAGAATAGTAAAGTGGCTTGTGCAAACCTTAGTTATTACACCACTTTGTTAAAAAAAATTAAATTATGTGCATTAAAAGTGTGTGAAAGTAATTTACTTATGTTTTATTGTGCACTTTACTTTACATATGTCTTGTATTTTGATGATTTAAATCAATTGTTAACATTGCCCAAAATACACTTATGTGCACATCATTATCTTTCATAACACTTCTTCTCATAAGTATTGGATTCTAATGCTTTATCTATACTACTCTTTATATAAAAATGCACTAGATAACCTATCATGATCTCTACAATGTTTTGGTATCTCTTGAACTTAAAATTAAGTAACATTGTAGTATAATCTCTCTTTAATATGTTCATTTCATGCTTGGTATCTTTATGAAAAACTTTGAGATTTCAAAAAGGTTAAAACATCTTTCAATTTTGAACTAAAACTCATATTTTTACTTATGCTTTTCATGCTTACAAAAATGATGTTTCTTATAATCTTCCGCTTGCTTACAACTCTTATCTTTTTATTTGAAATCTCTTTTATATACTATGCTTCAACTCTTTATCATTTCATATATTTAAAAGCTCGATCATGCTTTATTATTTAAATGCCTCCTTACTACCCTCACCCCACCTTCTTTTGATAATACCAAAAGGGGGAGATTAATTCAAGAAATCTAGAAGATTAAGGAGAGAATAATTAAATAATGCACCATTGCAATTAATTATAACATTTAGGGGGAGCATACATTTAGGGGGAGAATACAATTTAGGGGGAGTATATTAAAAAGTTTTCATGGAAAGCGTCTATTGCTCGATCATGACAACCCACTTTTGGTAATAACAAAAGGGGGAGAATAAAATGAGAAATCTAGTGACATATATATTTAGGGGGAGTAAAATCTGTCACACAGTAAACCTTTTATTCATGCATATCTTTTATCGCACTTATCTATAAACTCACTAATTTCTCATATGGGTATTTGTTATTATCAAAAGGGGGAGATTGTTGGAGCTTGCTTTCCGCATCTCTTGGTTTGAGAATAACAAATACCGTGTTGTATTTGATCTAGTCTTTTGTGTGTTTATAGTGGCCAGGTTGTATAGGTTCAATGAGGAGACAAGTCCTCGTTCATGGGCATGATCCGAGAACGACAAGTCTCAGGTTGGATGAGTTTTGTGTGCTGATCTTAAAATGGCCATAACTTTCAATCCAAGAAGAGTTACGGAATCTGCCACCCCATTTAGGAGATGAGAACGACTCAATCTATAGTGTGGAGAAGTTTCGGATGGCAAAAATGAAGAGGAAATGACGCCCAGGCGACAGTCACTCTCGCCCAGGCGACAGTCAATGTCGCCCAGGCGACAGTCAATGTCGCCCAGGCAACAGCAGAGAAGTTACAACTACTTTCCCCCACGGCAGCACGACGAAAAGTAGTTTTGAGATGTCGGAAATCCGACATCGATGTCGCCCAGGTGACAGCTCGAAGGTTACAACAACTGCCCACGACAGCACCACGACCGGCAGTTTTGCACTATCGGAAAATTCCGACAGTCACTGTCGGAATTTCCGACAGTGATTTTCTATAAATTGACACATTGTGTTCGTGCATTGCAACCACTAAAGATTCTAAGTCCCTTCCTGAGTGCATTCCATCCAGAGAGCTCCAGAACCTCATGAACTCCCATTTATGCTGAGAAGGTTTGAAATTGAAGACGAGATCGGACGCGCTTCTACATCAAGGATCATCTCGAGGCTTCAACCTTCCTTTCAGAGATCTGAATTTCTAGGGAGTTCTTATTTTATCTTGTATTTTCATTTATATACATTTTACTTTGTATTGGTAGGGAAAATCGCTTCCTTGTGCGGAGCGTCTAAGTCCTTGCGTGGCTTAGGGGAAAATCGCTTCCTTATGCGAAGCGTCCAAGTCCTTGCGTGGCTTGGTGGGAAATCGTGGCCTTGTGTGCTACGTCTAGATCTTGGGAAGATCTAGAGGATAGGCTTGGTCTAGGGAGAGACAAGTGATAGCCTTCCGATCCTTGGGAGAAGGATTGGTAAACAAAAAGAAATTTACATTTGTACGCCTCCGATTTCTAGCGATATAGAAATCAAATTTATGTAAACACTTTTTCATATATATAATCATGTCTCTTTTGTGTTTACTTGATTTGTATCATTTTGCGTAATCTCTATTATATTGTGTTCTAAGTTTTCAATTCTAAATCTAAATTGTTTATTTCAATCTCCTTCATTATAAAACAATTTAGTAATTATCTTGAAAATTATAGAAAGAATTTTATTCCCTTATTCACCCCCCCCCCCCCTCTAAGGGCGCCGTAAGATCCAACAAAGATGGATCTCCCACAAAAAGCTTAAGGAGAATTCTGGAGGAGGACTACGTCACGCTACATTCGAAGGACGATCGCTTCTACCTCGCTCATACTACAGCGATCCTTCATCCTCATCTTCAGAAATATCATATAGGGAGTTTTACTATTGTTATCTTTATTTTCATTCCATACTTTCTTTGTAACCGTTTAGTTAATTCGCCTTGTGTTGGCGACTAGGTCTGGGTAGGACTTAGGGGGAAATTCGCCTTATGTTGGCGACTAGGTCTAGGTGATTAGATCTAGGGGGTGCTCGAGGCCATATCCGGGGAAGGATTGGCTAGAGCGGCTTGAGTCCATATCCGGGGAAGGATAGGCTAAAGCCAACCGGTTTGTGGGGATACAAGTCGGTATAGAAAAGAAAAAGAAATTTACTTTTGTACGCCTCCGATTTCTAGCGATATTGAAATCAAATTTTGTAAACACCTTTTTATATAAATACAATCATGTCTTTATTTGTGTTTACTTGATTTCTCTCATTTGGCGTTATCTTTAATATATTGGTTACAAAGTTTTTTCAATTCAAATTACTTTAACTAAATTGTTTATTTCAATCTCTTAATCATAAAACAATTTAGTACTTATTTCTAAAGATGAAAATTATGATATTCTCACAAATTAGCTAAATTGTTATTTTGCCTTTCTCATATTATAAAACAATTTAGTAATTTCCATAAAATTATAAAAAGTTTTTTTATTCCCTTATTCACCCCCCCCCCCTCTAAGGGCGCCGTAAGATCCAACACGCCTCATCAAAGTGAGGAATGTTATTTACATTCTTATTATCAAAATAATTATCCTCAATATAATGCAAATAATTTTGATTATAATTACGATCATAATTTTTCCTCTTTTCATGAAAATAATTCATCTTTCGATCAAAATTTTTCAAACTTTGATAATAATTACGATCAAAATTTCTCGGCTTTCATGAAAATAATTTTTCAAACATTGATGAAAATATTTTTTTCTAATTTTCACGAGAATAATTTTTTGGCTTCTAAGATTTTTTCTTCTAGCCCCGAAGTAGATTATTCTTGGTGGCAAGGTCACCCGGATAGCTCTCGGAGCGATGAAGATAAATCTTTCGATCTGAATTCTTGTTCATCATCTTTTGCGCCGCAATTTTCTTTCTCTAATTTTGGGGAATCTCTACCGATTCAATTTGATACTTCCCCCCAAAATTTAGAGGAGAATTTTATTTCTTCTAGTGTTTTTTCTCCATCTTTGGATAATTTAGTTATGGAGGAACATGTGGTTTCATGTAATCCCATAACTTCTTTTACCAAAGATGAAGAAAACTTATTATACCAAGAATTTCTTAAAGATATGGGCACTCCGGATGAAATAGAAGAAGAACAAGTTTCTTCCCCTACTCCACCTGGATTTTATTTTCTTTGTCATGAATATTAGCGAATTTCTTCTATCCAACCAAAAATTCATGAAAATTTTGTGTCCGAAAATTTATTCCGCTTGGTAACGCACTAGATTTTCCTAAAGAAAATTTTATTTTAGAAAAGGAACAACTGGAGCTTAATTTTATATTTTCTCAAGCGCCTCCTTGCAAAAAATTATCTGAATCATTTACTTGTGATTCTTTAAAACCTAATAATTTTCAGGTTGAAGAAGAGTCGTTGCTACCCCAAAATATTGATGATCCATATGCCGCTCATCTTTATTTTTCCAAATCACCTCAGGTATGTATAGGTGATTTGGATTTGCAAATTTAAGATCAAAGACAAACGAAGAATCACATGTTAAGCGGAGGAGAAGCCGGCCGACTGACGTCGGCACATTCACCTAGGCGTGAATTAGGGGAGTTGTCTGTCCACTTCTCTTTTAATTTTCCTTTTTCCTAACACTAACCGTCTAGCTTAAAGACGGGAAAAAGAAAGCGCTCTTGGGAGGCACCCATTGCTTATCTGTAATTTTATGTATTTTTCTTTTTAAAAGTTTATTTTCTTTCAAATAGTCTTCATACTTAGTTTTAAACATTAGGGACAATGTTTAATTTTAAGTATGGGGGTGTAGCTTTGCGTTCACTGTATTTTTATTTGAAAAAAAAATTAATTTAATAAAAATTTAATTATTATTTTAAAAATTTACATTAGGCACCCATTGCTTATTTGTAATTTTATGTATTTTTCTTTTTAAAAGTTTATTTTCTTTCAAATAGTCTTCATACTTAGTTTTAAACATTAGGGACAATGTTTAATTTTAAGTATGGGGGTGTAGCTTTGCGTTCACTGTATTTTTATTTGAAAAAAAAATAATTTAATAAAAATTAAATTTCTTGGAAAGGGCACTTTGGGCTTGAACTCCCATCACAGCTCCTAGTACCTTGCGAACCCTTCACCGGGTAGCCCTCGGGAAGTCCAAGAAATAATATTTATAAAAATAATAATAATAAATGCGCTTAGCCTTGTTGTTTTTATTTTTCTAGAAATTTAGTTTGAGGTTTGATTATAAGTATTCTTACATTTTTAATTTAGCTAATTTTTTGTTTTATCATAATTTGTTAAAATTAAAATTTGATGTAATTTAGTTTTAAGAAACATTTTATGTTTTTAATTCAATTAGAGAATTTATTTAGCACTACTTCTCCATTTAATTTTAAATAGCTTCACTTGTGGTAAATTGGCTAAACATCTCTAGATTTCTATTATATCCTCTTTTAACTTTAAGATCTTAGGAAATTTCATTCCACTAAAAAGTTGCTCTCAAAATAGTTTAATTTATAAACTAGAAGTATTTCTTCCCCCTCACCCTTTGTTGGCAAATTAAAAAAAATAGAAAAAGATCATATGTCATGGGAATAAGAGGATAAAATTCATTATCCCCTAAACATATGCACCCAAAATTATTTAAAAGATTATGTCATGATGTAAGAGGATAAAATTCATTACATCTAAGACATATACATTTTGGGTTTTTGATTTAAGAGAAATTTTTAAAAGATTATATGGCATGGAAAATAAGAGAATAAAATTCATTATTTTCCTAAACATATACAATTTCATTTTCAAATAAGGTGAGAGGATAAAATTCATCACCTTTATTTTAGTATCTCTTCATTTTGCCATTTCGTTTAAAACCATCCCTAGCCAATTTCATCGTTTCTAGTCCTAAACTAAATTATTAAGAGAGCAATATTTTGGTAGGTGTCTTTTCCTTAAGTTTCTTTTATGTTAGAATGTCTATAATTTCAATCTAATTTTGTTTGAAAATTTTTATAATTTTGATTGCTAAATAGTTATCCTGAGATGTAGTTAGCTAAACAAATTTCTCTTTTTAAATTATCAACATAACTTATGACTTAATTCTTGAATTCCTAAAATTTGCTTTTGACTTATTCTTGGTTTAATAAAATTTTAGTCAATTAGAAATAATATCGATGTCTTGTAATTCTTTCCTCACTCTTTTGCTATGGAATAGCAAAAGCTCAAGTATGGGGGTGTTTGATGAGTACTTTTTGTACTCATCTTTTAGTATAATTTTAATATAGTTTTAATATGAAATTATATAAATTATATGTATTATCTTATCAAATTCATTCCTTTTTATTTCTTTAACTAATTAAAGCTTATTTTATGTTTTTCAGGATTCCTGGGCACTTTTGAGCAAAATTGCCAAGTTCACGCCCAAGGTCACGGGCATGACCAAGGGCGTGATAGCTAAAGATGTGTTCCAGACCTGCTGCCGCCACCCCGAGCCAATTCCGCGAAGTTTCACCAAGTATACGCCCCAGGTCACGGGCGTGCCCAAGGGCGTGACCCAATGTCACGGCCGCGACCGCTGAGATGAGTCAGCCCGCTCAGATCAAGCCTGCCACATCATTTAAAGTTACACGCCCCATGTCACGGGCGTGACCAGGGGGCGTGACATTCAGTCAGGGGCGTGACTCTCCCCGCACGCCTTCCCGCCAAAGATTTCCCTCCAGCAGCACATTTAAAGGTTACACGCCCCGGGTCACTGGCGTGGCCTAGGGCGTGATGCGTCCGAAATGCCTGCATTGAAGCCAGAACGCGCCCTCTCTGCCAGCACCGATCACGCCCCCTACACGCCCCTTGGTCACGGGCGTGACCAAGGGCGTGTAACACCAAATTTCTGCCTATTTAAAGCCAGCTTCACCAGATGTTTGAGGAGGAATTTTGGTGACAAATTTTTAGGATTAGAACTTTTTTTTCATGCTTTATTTTCATGTTTTAGTAGTTTTTGTGCTCCTTTTTCTTTATGCAAATTGTATTTTCAATTAAATAGTTTGTAGCTTTCAATTCCTAGTTTGTAACTTTCTTTTGCATCAATTAATAAAATAGTTTATTTCTCTCATTTTCTTCCCTCTTCTTCATGTATTCTTTTATTTCTTTTGATTCCTCAATCTCCATGAGTAGCTAAACTTCTATTAGCACTCGGTCGAGATGATCCAAGGAATAAATATAATTCATGAAGTAATTTTGGATGTCTTTTCTCTTCTTGGAAATACTTACGATTTATCCTTGATTTTAATGAAATGAGATTATATTTTCGAAATATAATTCTCGTTCTTGTTTTCGTTCTTTAGTTAGTCGAACCAGCTCGTAGGACGAATCGATCCTTCAAGGATAAAGGGAGTTGCATGCAACCCTCGAGAAAGTATGACATAAATCTCCCGGATTGGAGTCAAATCCAATGGAGGGGTTCACCGCGTAAAGCAAGTTTAGGGGTTTCAATTATAGAATGAGAGTTCGGTTGATCAAGCTAATCTTAGTTTCGGGAACCTCCACGGTCAAAGCAATTTTTCTAAGAGATTTAGATTTTCTTATTTCTTCTACTTTATTAGTCTGAGGTGATTTAAAGATCGAGTGCTAGTCTTTTTTATCGTTTAATCTTATTTTAATTTTCCTTTTTGCTAAACCAACTCCAAAGTTTTATTTGATAAGATAATAGAGATTTTCCGAAGTAAGAGTATTCAACCGCCCCGTGTCTAATACAACATATACTACATTCGATACGATACACTTGCCGTTATCGTTTGCGGATATAGTTTTTGCGCATCAGTAATATCTGTAAGTAGGCTTCTAATTCCAGTCATGTGCCTGGAACATCCACTGTCCAAATACCAGATAGGATTTTTGTTGTCCTGTGGTCTATCCTGCAAAACATATTAGTTTACCTTAGGAACCCAAACAATCTTGGGGCCTAGGTTCTTGTTAATTCTAATTACAAGATGTGGGATAGCAATGTGATTGGTCAGCTTCTCATTGTTTACCCATGGCAATTTTGCATTAAACCAACAATACATAGCAAAGTGAATCTTGCCACAACACCAACAATCATATTTGTTATACCTTCTCTTTTGATTAACTATATGACTAAAGTGACTGTGTTGGTGAACATAAGAGCAAGGTTCATAAGTCATGGCCTTTTTTCCTTTGGTCTCATGGACGTGTACATGAGTGGAGAGAGGTGTCATAGCCACAGACTTCTTCTTAGAAGTTGACTTCTGAGAGACAACTTTTCTTTTCCATTACCTACACCTCCTCCATAAGGTGCAGAGAATTCATCAATAATTGGCAAGACAGTCCCTGGCCTTGAGAAATTTGCAACCAAATTTCTCTCAACTAGAAGCTTGTCTTCCAGTTCCATGATGAACTTATCCTTCTGAAGGAGTGTTTCAATTTGAGCTTCAGACTTCTCTTGAAGCTCCTTGAATTCATTGCTCAACTGAGTCAAATCTTCAGTCTTCTCAGAGAGCTCTGACTTAAGAGACTTAAGAGATTCAATCTCTTTAGTCTGAGCCTGGACCAACTTCTTGCTCTTTGTTAGAACCTTCGATAGGGCACCAAACTGCTCTACTTAATCATCCCCATCCTCATGTTGAGAAGGTTTCCTCACATTGGATTCTATTTCAGAAGCAGGGAGAGGGGTGCGAGAGAGTACCTTGTCATGATTGGAGTAAGCTTGGACTTCATCTTCTGACTAGGGCATAAGGGCAAAGTGGGCTTCTTCATCAGAACTGGAAGAACTTGTGTCACTATCACTCAGGGACTTAGCCTTCTTGGCTACGAAGCTCTTCACCTACTTCTTTCCTTTGTTTGATCTTCTCCAATCAAATCATTCCAATTCTTTTCTCTTTACTGGGCAATGACCTGCTTTTTGACAACCATAGAAAACAATATTAGTAGAAACATATTTGTTCTTATGGTATTTATACCTTTCCTCCTTGGACTTGTGCATGTGTCTGGCATTGTTGTAGCTTGGTCTTGAGCTGGAGGAGGAAGAAGATCTGCTCTTTCCTTGCACTCTTCTGGTAAGAAATTTCTTGAATTGCTTTGAGAAGAGATGTAACTCTCCTTCGGACAATCCAGATCCTTAAGTGTTGGCTTTTGAATCCTCACCTTCAGCAAATTTAGCTGGATGAATATGATATTCATCCCGGCTTCTTCTTGAACTTTCAGCATTAAAAGCAACTGATTTATTTTTGGTAGATGGCTTGTTTCCATCTTCTGCTTTCCTTGTGTTCAGCTGGAGTTCATGAGATAGCAATTTACCAAACAAGTTTTGAGGCTCCATATTAGCCAAGTTCCCCAACTCCCTTATGTCACATATCTTGATGTCTCATTCCTTGTTCAGGGATCTCAAGAACTTGTCTTTCAAACCATTGTTGGAGAACACTCTTCCATAAGTTCTGAGTCCATTAACTATCTTAAAGAATTTTTCATAACATTCAAATATATAATATTTCTTCTCTTGTCTTAATTCTTCATATTCTTGATTTAGGAGTGATTTTCTATCATCCCTCACTTCTTTAGTACCTTCTATGAATACTATGAGAGAATCCCACATCTCCTTCCCAGTCCTACAGTGGATAAGATTATGGAATGTAGAATCATCAATGCAACTGAACAGAATGTTCTTAGCTCTCTTGTCCATGGTGACTAAGATGATTTCATCTGTAGTCATATCAACATATTTCTCTGGGACCTTAAGAGCATTGTTGACAGTAGATGTCGTCATTGGAATGAAGGGGCCTTCCTCTACAACAATGAATATTCTTGGATATAAAGCTCCCATGAATAGCTTTGCTCTTTCCTTCCAAATAGGAAAGTTCTCTTTTGTGCAAATGGGCAGCTTTACAGAACTGTATTCCTTATGGTTCTCTCCAGCAGGCATGGTTGTTAGACTTTGAATCCCTTGGGTAGCAAGTTGTTAATCTCTTTAAAGAACAACCTACCTCTGATATCAATTGAAAGTCAAAGGATTGTCAAAATAAACCTAGAGAGTGGGTGAATAAATGTTTATGCTTTTTAAAACTTTAGCAGCTAATTTAATGATTAAGCACATAAATTAAACACAACATAGAGAACACAACAATTTATAGTGGTTCCCCAATATGGATACTCCATTTTCTCCCTCCACCTATCTAGCAGTGTGCTATCCTAGGCAAACTCCACCAAAATTCAGATCTTACAATCAGAGTCCAATACTTCTACCTCAAGAATACAAACTAATTCCTTACCTCAGATCCCCTTCCTTAGGATCCTACAACTCAGATTTTGTCCCAGAATCCTACCTCATGTCTATAACAAACCTCTACCTCAGGTTCACTCTTGAACCCTACCTCAAGTCTCAAGGAGATCCTACAACAAAATTGATTACAAGATTTGTTTACAATAAACTAGACTCAAGAAGATGTATCTTGTAAAGTATTGAGTCTTCTTGGGCTTTGATGAAAACAACCTTCGCTGGATCAGCAGCAAATCCTGATATTATCTTCACTCAAGAACTGGATTTGACTGAACCTTTGCGTCCAAGAAATTCTTTGCTCTTTTGGAGATTGGAAGAGAAATGATCTTGAGCAAACTTAGGAGCACTGGATGATTCATTATTGAACTTGTCTCCTTCTGAAAGTTGTTCTCCGAAAAAAGATAGCATGTCGGCTGCACTTAGCTTTTTAGAGAAAATACTATTCGATTGATTATAATTCTTGGATTAGGGTTTCTCTTCGCATCTCCATAGTATTTATATTACTGAGGGTAATAACGGTCGAATCCAAGAAACTTTATGTCAGAAATCTCTTTCCTTAAAGGACTGATTTGATTGGCGCAATCGGAGGCGGCAGAGATTTGAATATCTGTAACTTGAACTGTCTCGATGATATACAAGTTGTCTCGACGATATTTTAACTTATCTCGACGACACTTTATGTCTTCAAAATGATATCTGGAAATCAACACGATCACTATCTTCAAGCCGATTATTAAGCTTATCAAGACGACATTTCAGGTTGTCAAGACGATAAGACTTGTACTTTAGATCTGAGTTTTGGACTATCATGTGGGGATCATATCTAAACGATATGAACTCAAGCATTCATCAATTCAACATGCTTCTTGAAATGTCGTAGAGACTTCTCGACGATATTTTAACTGGTTTTGACGATAATTAACTTATACAGTTTTAACTCCACCCAAGGCTTCTAAACGATACCACAGCTTCAATACGGTTGTACTTGGCACTTAAGAGCTTCTACTTGAATTAATTGAACCTCTTCAAGATGATAATTATCTGTCTGACTTCATCAAGATGATATTCTGATGAAGGAGTTGTATATCTTCAAAATAATATTCCTTGAAGCTTAAGGTTATCGAGCCGATATTCCATGATTCTATGAACCTTATCAAGACGATATTTGACTTGGAATGATTTTATAAATTCTTCAAATATCTCTTGGATTTTTATAAAGAAATATTTAACCTTATTTAAATATCCATCCTAAAACACCAAAACTAAACCATGCATCAAATACAAAGTGAGTTTATCTTTATCCAGAGAACTTCTTCAAATAAGGATAATTGCGGGCAATTTTCCCAACAGTGCTCAAAGTGCACAAACTTGCACCCCGCAATTAGATTTTGGAGGAAAGGATGATCGACGAGATACCTCCAGAGATATTTTGGAAGAGTGGAATTCGTGCGAAACTTCGTCACCGTGGAAGGATGCGCAAGCTGGAGTGTCGCGAAAAGAAGAAAAATTGGAGTGTCGCGGGCAAAATCAGCGCAAAACCGAGGGAAGAGGCTAAGTTTTCGCGGAAGGATTTCTTAGGCTAGAAAGAATGTCGTTGGTTTTGGCTTCAAAGCCAATTCCGACGCAATTTCGTCCCCCACCGAACAACATAATTGCCTTTCTAGAAGCCAAAGCCAATTTCTGCACATCGAACGGACCCTTAAAATTTTTCACATTTCACGCTTATTTATGCGGCCCGGTCCATGTTTCCACGCAACCCGCTCCTGTTCTAAAGCGAAAGGATCCCGGTGCTTCTTCACTGGCTGGTCGAGCAAAAGGAGCTCGATATCCTGCTTCACCGTCTGCTCAAGCGAAAGGAGCCCAAACTCCTGCTTCACTGGTTGCTCGAACGAAAGGATCCACATCTCCTGCTTCACTGGCTTCTCGATCTGCTGCTAGGGTTGTCACAGAAACGTGAACCGATCTATTTTCTCCAATCTCCATCCGCTAGGGTTGTCGCAGAAACAACTCCTGTGCGCTCCATCTTGTACGGAGCTAGGGTTCTTGCAGAAACAACTCTCGATAGACCATTCTCGCATCTCCTGCTTTGACGATCCATGTTATTGCGTTGATTTTATTTCATTCATCTAGTGTACGTTGCAGAATGAAATCGTATGTTGTGGGAGAGTCTGATCTGCATTATCTGAAAGATCTAGGGTAGGGTAATTACAAACAGTATCCCTAAATCTTCCATGGATATTCCCTACGAATGAATATAATCTAGATTTTATTACAGTCAACCGATAACCTACCACAGAGACATCAAAGGCAAGGATTGTTTTCAATCAGCAATTCAATGTTGGGTTGTTTGCATAAGTCTTCCAATCAATATATAAATTTGTTTTTCCGTACATAATGCAAAAAATGGCATTATGTGAAAATACCATTAAGATCACAAACCGAAGCCTTTTGCTTGATTTTCTTCTACTCCATTAACGTACAGCTTTTAAAAGTGTTACAAGATCAGTTGTAGGTATTTGCCGCTTCAATTGAGCTTCTGATGGTTTGATGTAGAAATTTAATTGGCTGCGCTATTTCACATTATATTGGATGAATGCACAATTGATGCAGTGGACAAAAATTTTATACACACTGTTTATAACTAAAGTTATACACATGCCCCCATAATTTGACATGTGTAAAGAGAATTTATTGTTTTAAGAAGAGCATTTATTCCTGCAGGTAGATAGAATCACCTTGCCTGCGTTTATTCTCTCTGCCTGCGTTCCCGTCGCCGAAGCCCTCCTCCGGTCGATCTGGTCCAGACCGCCGGCCTCCTCCCGTCGCCGAAGCCCTCCTCCGGTCGGTCTGGTCCAGACCGCCGGCCTCCTCCCGTCGCCGAAGCCCTCCTCCGGTCGGTCTGGTCCAGAAGCCCTCCTCCTGTCGCTCTGCTCCAGAAGGCCTCCTCCCGTCGCCGAAGCCCTCTTCCCGTCGCTGAAGCCCTCTTCCCGTCGCTCGTGGCCGAAGCCCTCCCGTCGCACTGGTCCTGAAGCCCTCCTCCCGTTGCTCTCTCTCTCTCTCTCTCTCTCTCTCTCTCTCTCTCTCGCTCTGGTACGCTGAGGCTTCTTCATTCTTTCTCTAGCGAAATCCGTGCTTGGCTCCTAGGGTTTCATCCGGTGATTTGGCATTGCAGAGAGAATACCGGGGGATAGTGTGGTCAATTTTTCTTGTTTGATAGCCGGCTAATTTCCCCCTTTTAGGCTGAATTTTTTTTTATTACACGGCTCATTCTCATTTGGATTCTTCCTTATTTGGATTCTTCCTCATTTGAATTCTTCCTTATTTGGATTCTTCCTTCTTCATTTATAGGTCATTAGCAAATTCAATGGAAGATATTACATTTCAAAATGATGAGGTTAAAGAGATTGATAATGAAGAGGATGGTGAAACTCAATTAGATGAACCGAAAATTGGAATGGCATTTCATTCAGAGGAAGAGGCTTATACATTTTACAACTATGCAAGGAAAAAAGGATTTGGTGTTCGAAAAGATCGTCTAAATCGCAGAGTCGATGGTTCTATTTTATCACGTAAATTTGTTTGCAATTATGCTGGCCAACGTTCGAAGCATCCTACACATGTAACACAAAATCCTCAATGCTCCCAAAGAACCGCTTGCAAATGTCGTGTTGATTTTAGAGTTAATAGAGAGAATGATAAATGGACAATTTACAATGCTAATAATGACCACAATCATAATCTTGTTAGTCCAAATAAGACATTTATGCTTCGTTCTCACAGAAAAATTTTGCCCGACGCACTCAATATCATTCAACAGTTGGATAAAGCTGGTATTCCACCCTCCAAGGCATATGATTTTTTTGTTGAAGGATCATCTAGTTCACAGAATGTTGGTTTTTTGCGTATGGATCATAGAAATGCACTGCATTCTAATAAGATGAGAAGTTTCGAAAGGAATGATGCTCAAAACCTTTTGGATCATTTTAGAACGAAACAAATTATTGATCCAGCCTTCTTCTATGCTATTCAACTCAATGAAGATGGTCAAATTTCAAATGTCTTATGGGCAGATGGGAAGTCTTTGACATATTACGTTTTTTTTGGCGACGTCATTTGCTTTGATACCACTTTTAAAACCAACAAATACGATTTGCCATTTGCTCCAATATTAGGAGTAAATAACCACAAGCAAACAGTCATATTTGGTGCTGCTCTTCTGAATGATGAAACAACTGAATCATTTATTTGGCTATTTGAAATATTTTTAAGTGTTGTTTCTTTGAAACACCAAAGACTATATTTACTGATCGATGCGCTGCAATGTCTAAAGCTATTTCTTTAGTGTTTTCATCTACGACTCATCGGTTATGTTTGTGGCATATATTTGAGAATGCTGCAAAAAATTTGTCTCATATTTTTGTTAGTAATCCAGGTTTTGCAAATGAGTTTAAAAGAGTAATATATGAATCTAGATCGGAGGAACTACTTGAAGATACATGGCAGCAAATGATCGCAAGGTATTCCTTGGAGGAAAATCTGTGGTTAAATGAACTCTGGAAGGTGCGGGAGAAATGGTCGGCATTCTATAGAGCAAACTCTTTCTGTGCTAACATGACAACTACATAGCGTAGTGAATCTATGAATAATCAGTTTAAGAGACATTTTGGTAGAAAGTTGACTTTTCTAAAATTTCTTGAAGCATTTGAACTGGCTGTAAATAAATTCAGGGAGAAAGAGTTGTATGAATACCATAAATCTAAAAATTTTACACCAAACATTCGTGTCCCGAATATGCCGATGCTGAAGGATGCAGTGACAGAGTACACACGATCAATTTATGCTGATTTTGAAGAAGAATGTCTAAGTCAAATATCTTGCATTTGTGAACTTGTTTCTGCCAATGAGGATATTCACTTTTACAGAGTTAGCCCACCCGAAGAGTTTAAAGTGGCACATGTTACTTACAATGTTTATGATTATAGTTTGAAATGCTCTTGCAAGAAATTTGAAACTGTTGGAATTCTATGCATGCATGCGATGAAGGTGTTAACACATAACAAAGTTATGATGTTACCTAGTCAATATATTCAGAAGCGGTGGTCTAAATTTGCAAAGGATGGTTTACCTTACCAATTATTAAATTTGAATTACGATGATGTTTCTTTGCAATATGGTAGAGTTTCTCGAAATGCATTAGCTCTGGCCATAAAGTGCTCAGGTTCCAAAAATGCTTTGGACATGTTGGAACGAGGCATAGAGCAGTTGAGTGTACAAGCAAATGATATAATGCGGGCAGTTGAGCAGTTGAATGTTAATTCCTCCAAAGTTACTTCTGATCATTGTACACACATAAAACCTCCTCCAATAAAGAGTGGTGGTCAAAGAAGAAGGATTAAAAGCGTCCTAGAACGAGCTACTAAAAGAAGATCATATAAAAATATCAGAAATTCTACTTCATCATCTGCAGCTGTCGAGCATGAAATTCATGGGATTGAATCACAACCTGAACAAGTTGGACATCAGACTGGCTTTATGGGTTTATTAAATCAAGTATCTATTGGTTCGCAAGATGTTTCAAGGAGACTAAATTTTTGATCTTTTCTTCTTCGTTAGATTTGCTGTAATTTTTTGTTTCTTTAAATATTTTCATGGACATTGGGGTTCATCAATGCTGATTACATGGCTGAATGTCTAGTTGTATTTGTATCCTTTGGTAAATTCGTAAATTGCGGGAAAAGCGCCTCATTTTTTGTAAGAGTAAAGGTTATGGATTTTTAGTATTAATTGTGAAATTAATAAATATCTGGATCAGTTTTAAAAAACTACAAGCTGCAGCTTTTAAACCAAGCCCCCGCACATTAATTTCTCTTCTTAAAACAATAAATCCTCTTTACACGTGTCAAAATATGGGGCATGTGTATAACTTTAGTCATAAACAGTGTGTATAGAATTTTTGTTCGAAGGGGTTTCTCGAAGTATTTCCGTTTTAAAATTCTGAAAGTGGGAATTGGGAAACATGGAGTGTAGTTAACATGTGAGGAGCAAGCATTTATGGTAGGGATGGGAAATGGGGAACATGGAGTGCAGTTAATTAAAGAAGTATTACAATGCTTTGTGCACTGGGCTGCTCTTTTTTCATAGTTTGTTAGATATGCTTTTGTTCTTACTTTAAATTAAACATGTTAAATTTTTTTCATAGTTAGCTTAAGAATATATTTTATTATTAAAAAGTTAAAAAACTATTACTAAAAAGTTGTTATTCCAAATAGAAAATATTATACACATTTTAAAAAAGCACTTGAATGAAGATTATTCAAATAATCCAATCTTTTTCAAAACTATTTTTTGAATAGCTCTAATGCCACCATTGATTTCCCACCACTATTTTTTCACTGCCACCACCATCCCAAACAGAGCCTAAGACCAAAAAAGGTGTATAGATATGCTTGGGATGGTGTTGTTCTTTTGCACTCATTCTTCTTCTCGAGTAATTGCCCGTAGAAGATCAAAGGCACTCCCTCCCTAAATCTTAACGGTCGATTTCTCTATTCTTCAGCAAATTCAACAGAAAATCCAACACCCGTGCTTCACAGCTGCATAACCTCAAGTATTCATCGACATTCCTACATTTTTTGGCTGTCAAAAAATGAAGGAAATCATATCAGGAGAAACCAAGAAAATAGTTCAAATCTTCTCCTGTGAATAAATGAGTTTGCACATGTAGTAAAAAAAAATATGTTAGAGTGGTTATTATATTTAAGGCTGGAAGTATAACTTTTTTTACGTTGGATTTGTCGATTCCTTTCATTGATAAGATAGTTTTGATATATGAACATTGCATTTTTTTTTTGATGATTTGTTAATAACAAAAAGATTTGTGAATAGTCATTTGCAAAATTGTTGATTTGCTAATAGTCAAGTTTGGTGATAACAAAAAGTGATTTGTTAATAACATGTCTATATTCTATGCCTAGAAAAAATATTTGATCTTCTACGGGCATTTTTCATGTCTACTCCTTCCTTTTAATAGTAATAGGTAATTTAGTTAATACCCATAAGTTCAATACATTGAAATCCCTAAGGTTGTCCCATTAACTTGTTAATGGAAAACCAGTGCAAGACTTCACAAAGGCTCTGTTAGAGACGGTGGTGGTGGTGGTGGGAAAAGTTCCACTCCCACCACCATAATTATTTTGAAGGTGTTTGATTTCCCAATGGTAGGAAATGTGCGTGTCAAGAAAAAAACTTTTGAGACTGTTTAGAAAGTAGTGAACTCTCACACATCGTGAAAAGATAAAAATAGCTTTTCGTGTTTTCATGCTTCTCTTGCCGTATGCCAACATCACACTTGAAGATTTGTATAAGTCCAAGATGGATCGTCGAGATGGCAAGCTCTGTCGTCGAGATGTTGCTCTTATCATCGAGACAGACCGAGATTTTTTGAAATGCGCTGTCTGCATTAAATGATGCCGCCTTATAGTCCAATTAATGGATGTCATTAAAGAATGTGCCTCTTAACACTTAAAGAACCTCTGAGTAGACCGTCAGAAGGTCCCCCAGGCATATAAAAAGGTATAGTGTTTGCCCTAATTTCAAATAGAGAACAATCGAACAGTAAAAATAGCTGTGTGAAGAAGGAACAATCTCTCGAGAACAATACACTCTTGCTTTCTGTTCTCGAAGTCTCAGTCAAGCAACATCGACTGTTAAGATGTGTTCCAGATTGAAAAAAGAATAAAATAGAAGCTTGTGTTCTGCAAGAAAAGATCTTTATAGTTTTTTCTTCAAGTCCAGAGGCCGTCAACATCTGGCTTCAGAAGAACTCTCCATTATTTTCTTTACTGTGTGAAATGTTCTTCATTCTTGTATTTTATACATTATTTGTAAGACTTTTATAAGTCTTAGTTGTAGGGTTCTATGAGAACCTGAGGTAAGATCTGAGATAGATCTGAGTTGTAAGGCCTAGTGTGCCTGAGTTATATGATTCCTAGAATGTACAAGTGTTTTTTCCTACAAGTGCTTTTTGATAGCTCTAGGCTGTATTTGGGACAGTGGTGGCGGTAAAAAACTATTATTTTAGAGACGTTTAGTTTAACAACGTTAGAAAGTGTTTAGGCCAAAGATATTTCAACATTTTTTGAAAAGCAATGAACCATACACATTCAACAAAGCTAAAATGAGTTTTCCGCATTTTTCATGTTTTTATTCTCGCAGGTTCACATCTCCTTTCCATTCATATTATTTTTCCTACCACTATTTTTCTGAAAGCCACAACTGATTTCTCACCACCGCTTTTTCTATCACCACAACTATCTCAAACAAAGTCCTAATCCCAACATTAGATTGTCACCACTATTTTTTCTGCAGCAACAACCGTCTCAAGCACAACAATAAGAATGCATGAGCTCCAGTGCATCCGCAAGGCACTACATCAATGTTCAGGGCCTAAAGGCCCTAAACCAATACTCCAATGTGCCTCAACAATCTCCCTCTCATGTGATATCTCCCAATATCTATAGTCACTCCCTAAACGAAGGCTTCTCAATATTAAGTATCATGTACCAAGAACCCAATGAAGCTATGAAGTATAGAAGATAACAGAGATGTTATCAAAGCCATTCAACTGAATTCCTTAATACTATTACTAGACCTTAACACCTAGAATATAAATCTAGAATTTATTTCCAACATAAATAAGCTGAACACAAACAAATTATACAAGTTAACAGAAACTCCTTTATATTCAACTATAGAGGTAATGAACTGGGCCCAGGTCATCTGGACCCTTCATTATTATCATCAAGAATGTGTTTTCAACTGAATATTCAGAAATATTTTCTGACCACTCGAGCATACAAATTTTCTTTAGATCAGTATAGCATACTAACAAGAAATACACATGATCACTAACATCTCTTAAATCATTTCCACACAATATCACAAGATTGATGCCTTGAGAGAATGTGCTTGGAGCCAACAATGGAGTCGAACATGGTCCGACTGGCATGACAGGTTCGCTCCAGTCTGTCTGGTCCAGTTATTAAATCGTGAAGATACACAGGCAGTTCCACATCCTACAAACCACAAGCAGTAGATCAATCAAGAAATGTAGTAAGAATAACCAAATAGCTAAGAACACCTTAGGCAAAAGGCAGATAGTAGAATAACTGAATGAATGAGTTTTTCTTACTGGGAGAAGTGGATTGTGCTAAATTTGTTGCTTGATAGAACTTTGGATAATAGATGTGAGTGATGGATGCATGCGGGCTCTTTTCAACGAGCGGGCTTCGCTTTTTCCGCACAAATATTCTTCACCCAATGGCCATCGTGGCCGGAGATCACACTGAAGCATTCAATGAACATCAATATAAATTGCATAGGAGTGAAAAATTACAGGAGACTTAGTTCCCTCCCCCAGCATATTTGTTCCTTAAAATTAGAAAACATGTCCTATAAAGCGGTGTAATTTTTTAAGTACACAATTTGGTTAGGTTAAAATTTTCGTAAAATTAACTCCAAATGTATGGTTGCATTTTCACACTCAAAATTAGTGAAAAAGTAGAACACTTCCCAAAACATATTTTCAATTTAATTCAGCATAGAGTCTTTCAATCTGGTCACATAAGCCTTCTGCTGGTGTTCAATACTTTGAGCCTTTTATGTTCATAACTACACCATAAGTTTTTGGTACCCAGCCAAAAACACATCAAACGCCTTATCAGTTTTTGAAACATCTAAGACAGCTTATGCTGATGAAAAAGTTGTTGATCGAATAGAGCTGATTGAAAAGAGCTGTTATAAAAAGAGTGATGAATAAACTGCAGACTGTTTGAACAGTTTGTGCATAAGTGCTGATCGAAAAGATTATTATTTTTTATTTATCTTATTAACTGACATCTTGCGATGCTAGCCCTTTGACGGGATGAGAGGAAAAGAGAAATCGTGAAAGCCAGCGGCGGGTTTCAGTGAGCGCCTAGAGCTTTTTTAAGAGATACGCGCTTATGGGAAGCCATAAGCTGGACCCGGACAGCTGATGAAAAAACAACTTATCAGCTATTTTAAAATAAGTGATTTTATAACAGCTGCACAAACAAACAGCTGTAAAACTGCGTTTGCGTTTTGAATAGAGATTATCCATCAACATAAGTTGTCCCAAACAGAGCCTAAATATGCAAGAAAAGCTAATATTTGAAATGGTCATATATATAGGTCAGGCCTTTTTGCTACCAAGAACGGATACTTAAAAATGTTTCGTGTATTGGCTCAAACACGTATCGAATACGGGAAACGCCCGGATACGCGCGGAAATGCATTTCCGAAACATCAGATACGTAATATTGAAATAAATAAATTAATTAAATGGGAAACGCGGGATGGGTTTATGTGCTAAGTTTTGGGCTATGTGTAGTGTTAGGTGATAAAAATGATGTGCAATAAGGGTTTTCTGTCTATTAGGGGTTACTACTCAGGGTTGTCTTGTTTGTTTTTATTAAAGAACCGTGATGCTTTGATGAAACTGTTGTTCTTTCTTATGTTAGCCAAGTAGAGCAAATGAGCCTGAATCAAGATTTTAAGGGTTAGCTTCATGAAGCGCATTGATTGTGGAAGTGTTGATTTACATGAAAGTCAAAGTTTTTTCATAGACGCAGAGTTTTGATTGCGTGAGATAGACAGAGTGGATTATTGATGTGATATTAATGTTGAAAACGCTTGATGGAGCGTACTTTAGGTTTGCGGTTAGAAAATTATTTTTCGCATCGATCCCGAGAGAGAGTGGGGTATTCCGATTAATAAATCTTACTCGCCTCGAAGTGCTTAAATGAATAACAAAGATCCCACGCGCGTTTAGTCTACGCCGCAAGCGAGTTTTCCCTTTATGAATTGCTAACAAGAATCTTAGTGGAAATGAAAGTTCGCGACAACGGTGTAAGAAGCACGTGGTTTTGAAATTTGATCACTTAAAATGTAATTGCATAAAAATATTGTAATAATTTGGGAGCTGAAATTATACCTCAAACATTCCAGGACGAAGCGGTTTCGGGTAGGTCGGGCGATGTTCAGGAGAAATGAAGCGGACTGGAATGGGAGGCTGGCTGGAGGGGCTGAATCGGAAGACGAACAGGTGTTGGGTTAGGTGGACCGGGTAGGAATTGGGGGGTACGGGCTCTGAGCTGTCGGGCTTAGGTTGAGCGGTTCAGGAGCGGGAAGTTAAGAGGTTGGGTTTGGATGACGGCGAAGGGAAAATGGCGAGAAGGAGAAGTCGGGTTCGGGTGTGGCTCTGGTGGAGGAGACGAAGGTCTGGAGGGAAACAGGAGGCGGTCGGAGGTGAACAGGGGCTGGATCGACGAGTATTCCAGGCGTCGTCGTTCCCGCGCGCAGTCCGGCGGACGCTGGGAGAAGTTCCTCCTTTTGCTGTCGTCGGCGGGACGGGAAAGGGGAGGAAGGTGGCGGCAGCGGCGGGAGAGGGTGGTTCTGGTGGTCGACTCTCCTGGTTGGACGAGAAAACAGGAAGGGTTTCCCGTTTTCTCGTTTTCCAGGCTGCTTTCTTCTTCCAGCAAACAGTGCTTTATAGGGAAAATAAATCAAAACTGTTACAACTAGTAATGAGCTGTACAATTAAGGGAAATTGGACAGTTTCAGAATTAAGAGATGCATAAAGGCAGAATTTTAATGGCTAGAATAAATTGGGAAGTTTCAAAGAGAGGTATCATTTCAGCTGCCCAAAACAATTAATTCAGTTTATGACCTGAAATTAATTGTCAAATTTTATGATTTTATGCAATTATATATTTTAAGAAATTACCATCATGCCATCCATACACAATTACCGGACCAATTTATTTAGGGTCCACTTGGCGGGTCAGACCAAGAAGCCAATAAAGAAAGGAAAACATTTTGATGAAAAAAACTAAAAGCATACAAGGATGGTGGTACGAACATGCAACAAACAAACAAACCATGATTAAAAATAGAAATGCGAAAAACTCAAACAAACAACCAAGGGAATTAAGGAGATGCGGCCTCGGTCGCATCAATTCCCCCAGGGTTGATAGGACTTGACTCCGTCGAGTCATGACTAAAACCCGCAATGGTCAGATCGGGACGAAGACGGCGAAGCTCCGCAGCACTAATCCAAGAACTATCAGAAATACTCCGGCCTTTCCAAGACACGAGATAGCGTTGATATATGCCTGTACGCGTCTGAAATTCTCGAATATCCAGCACCTGATCAACCTCCTCCGAAATAGGTGTCGAAGGGGTCAAGGTTGGTTGAGTGTTGGTGGTGGGTTCAGAAAAGGGGGGATTGAAAGGGGTATCGGGAGGCTCACCATAAAAAGGCACAAGGTCAGCAATATTAAAAATAGGAGAGGTACCAAATTCAGCAGGCAAATCAAGAAGATAAGCATTTGAACCAAGACATTTTTTAACCTGGAAAGGGCCAAACCTTCGTTGACGCAGTTTGTGATAGGTGCCCACGGGAAACCGCTCCTTCCTGAAAAAAGCAAAGACCTAATCTCCTTCTGAGAAATATAATTCTCGGCGGTGTTCATCAGCCATAGCCTTATATTTCTCAGAAGATGCTCGCAAGCTATTAACAATAAATTTATGCAATGATTTCAAGTGATCAATATATGTTAGGGCATCAAAAGAGGTTCTTTCATAAGAGGGGAGAGCGTGACGGTCGAGCAAAAGAGGAATAGGGTAGCCATAGACCATCTCAAAAGGAGACTTGTTGGTGGAGCGATTCTTGGAGCTATTAAAGGCAAACTCAGCTTGCGGAATGACCAAATCCCATTGCGTTGGGTGCTCTCCGGCTAAACATCTAAGAAAATCGCCCAAGCTATGATTCACTACCTCGGTTTGCCCATCAGTCTGGGGATGGTAAGCGCTGCTAAATTCTAACTTAGTCCCTAATTTACCCCCAAGCGTTTTCCAAAAATAACTCATAAATCGGGTATCACGATCCGAAGTAAAAGTGCGAGGGATCCCGTGTAAACGCACAATCTCTTTAAAAAAATATCCGCGACGTGAGTGGCATCCGAAGTTTTTTCGCAAGGAATAAAATGTGCCATTTTTGAAAATCGATCAACTACAACAAAAATCGAGTCTACTTTTCTTTTGGTTCGAGGTAATCCCACCACAAAATCCATGGAGACTTCGTCCCATGGTCTCTCTGGAATGGCCAATGGCGTGTACAACCCAGTGTTCTGTGCATGACCTTTGAATAATTGACAAGTGTGGCATGTGCGGATGAGACTAACAACGTTGCCCTTCATTTTAGGCCAATAATAACGAGTACTAGCAAGGTCTAAGAGTTTAGCTTGACCCACATGATCTCCCAAGCCCAATCAATGTAACTCGCTAAGCAGGGTAGACCGAAGTGGACCTTCACAAATACATAGGCGGGTTCCCCTAAATAAAAATCCTTCGTTCAGAATATATGTCGCCGTAGGGTCGGTCCCGGTAGCTTGGCATGAAGCCCAAATCTCACTGAAATATGGATCAGAAGAATAAAGTTCCTTCTGTGAGTTTAAATCGATGATATGCGGTTGTAATGTAACTAAAACATGAGTTCGACGACTAAGTGCGTCGGCAACCCTATTGGAAACACCAGGCTTGTGTTTCAGGTGGAAAGTAAACTCTTGGAGATATGCCGCCCATTTAGCATGACGGCGGACCTCCTTTTGCGAGTTCAGATAACGTAAGGCTTCATGGTCGGAATTTAGTATGAACTCTCGTTGAATTAAATAATGCCGCTAGTGGAGAAGAGCTTGAACAATAGAATAAAACTCAAGATCGTAAGTGGAATAACGAGTTTTTGCCTCATTCAAATTTTCACTGAAAAAGGCAACGGGACGCCCCTCTTGACTTAAAACAGCTCCAATCTCAATAATCGAGGCGTCACAATCTACCTCAAATATCTTATCAAAATCTGGAAGCGCCAGTACGGGTGCACTAGTAAGCTTAGCTTTCACAAGAGAAAAAGCACGCTCGGCTTCCTCGGTCCAAACGAAATGACCCTTCTTAAGACAATCAGTCACAGGGGAAATAAGGGTGCTAAAGTTTCGAATAAACCGGCGATAAAAAAAGGCTAATCCATGGAAGCCTCGAGCCTCGGTGATGGTTTTAGGACTCATCCAAGAATTAATAGCTTGAACTTTTTCAGGATCGACTTTGATACCCTCGGAAGAGACAATATACCCCAAAAAGGTCAAACTATTGGTCAAAAATGTGCACTTTTTGAGATTCACGTATAGCTTGTTCTCCAAAAGGATTTGGAGAACCTGCCGAAGATGATCCAAATGCTGGTCGGCATCCGTGCTATATATAAGGATGTCGTCGAAATAAACAACCACGCAAACTCCTATCAAAGGCCGAAGAACTTGATGCATGAGTCGCATGAAGGTACTTGGGGCATTGGAGAGGCCAAAAGGCATCACAAGCCATTCGTACAGTCCTTCCCGAGTCTTGAAGGCGGTTTTCCATTCATCCCCGGGACGGATCCGGATTTGATGGTAACCGCTCTTAAGATTTATTTTTGAGAAAACTTGGGATCCGCTAAGCATATCGAGCATATCATCCAATCGGGGAATCGGAAATCTATACTTGATAGTGATTTTGTTTATTGCGCGGCTATCCACACACATGCGCCATGTCCCATCCTTCTTGGGGACAAGAAGAGCAGGAACGGCGCAAGGACTCATGCTTTCCCTGATATGGCCCTTCTTGATCAAGTCGGTGACCTGTCGGTGTAACTCTTTGTGCTCCTTAGGACTCATACGATAGTGTGGTAGATGAGGGAGACTAACTCCGGGAATGAGATCGATACAGTGTTGTATATCCCTCATGGGCGGGAGTTGATCTGGAAGCTCCTCGGGCATAATGCTAGTAAACTCAGTAATCAGTGGGCGGACTCTATCAGGAATCTCCGTGGACTCTAGTCGGGAATCTAGACCGGCTAAGATGTAAATAACATCATTTTTCCTCATTTCTTCCTGGAATTGGGTCCCAGAAAGTAGCATATGCGCCGAGGGAAACGAAATCGCAGCTATAGGAGATGACGAACTACTGTCTGGCGAGGAGGACTCTATAGCTTTTGGCAAAGGCCCGTTCTTCTGGGGAAGAAGAACGATCTTGCGCCCTCCGCGTTCAAAAGCATAAGAGTTCCTCGCTCCATCATGAACCACTTGTCTATCAAACTGCCACGGCCAGCCTAACAAGATGTGACAAACTTCTAACGTCGCTACAAGACACCAAACAGAATCCTTGTACGAACTGCCAATGGAAAACTCAACTAGACACTGGTGCGTAACGGGTATAATCACGAAACTAGTAACCCATGATAAACTATATGGTTTTCCTAGAGGCTGTGTCTTAAGTTTGAGTTTTTCGACCATACGCTGAGACACAAAATTTTCCATGCTACCACTATCGATAATGACGGAACAAAATTGTCCCTGGATGCGTGCGGTGGTGCGGAAAATGTTATGCCTCAACCAATCATCCTCCCCGGAAATTTTCGGGGTGAGAAGGCTATGTTGTATGACGCAAACTAATTGTTCAGCATACTCTCCCTCCACTATCACCTCTTCTTCGACTATAGGATCTGGTTGGGAGTCTGTGAGAAAGACTCCATACTCGGGTTCGTGGTCCTCTTCTGACTCGACTACAGCTACGAACTGCCTGCGCGGGCACTCAGATGATTTGTGCCCAATCTCCATGCACTTAAAACAACGGAAACCCCCGGGATTGGGTCGAGAGCCATTAGGCTCTTTCCCCTTGAACACGATAGGAGGTGAGGTAGGGCCACTAGTGGACCCTAAAGGCCGATTTGCCACGGGAGTTTTAGACGCGGTGTTTGGTGAAGGCACACTAGACGACCTATCAAAATTTTTGGGACCTGAAGCTTTCTTCTGCAATGTTGCTTCTACTCGTCGGGCCCTACTGGAGACCTCTCCTAGGTCCCTAAAATCGTGAAGCTCCAAGTGCTCACGCACAACATACCGGAGTCCGTCTAGATAACGGGCCACCGTCATAGCATCCTCTTCTCGGATATCCAACCTAGACTGAAGGATAAGATACTCGTTGGTGTTCATCCACCGAGAGTCTGTCCTGACGAAGATTATGAAATTTCCGATAAAGATTCTGGAGGTAGTCCGGGGGAACATACCTCTTCCGCAGCTGATTTTTAAATTCAGTCCAGGTAGTGATAGGATCGAGACCTAATGTGAACCTAGTGCGCTCCAACTGACCCCACCAGACTAGTGTTGGTCCCTTAAGCCTAAGGACGGCATACTCAACCTGGCGATTAAGTGGCATCTGTTTCCAGGCCATGAATCGCTCCATTCGCTCACACAGTCGAGGCATCCTTCGAGATCTACTCTTCCCTCGAAATCTCCCACGTCTAACTTGACACCAGCATCCCAACGTGGAAAATCTCGTGGGTCAGGATGCTGCGGCAAAGGCTCAGGGTAACCTCGTGGTGCAGGAATAGGCTCCTCTCCAGGGTTTGGTGGAGGGGCCGGATTTAATCCTAGGTGTCTAGCGGCCTCAAGATTATTGACTGACGCCCGTAACCCATTCATGACTTGTGTGAGGGCGCCCATTTGGGTGGTGAGTGTTTCGACCATTTGCATGAGGTTTCTCATGCGTTGGATCACGTCCTTGACGCTCGCCTCAATTTTGTCCACCCGACCTTCCATTTTTTTTATGATTTTTAAAAAATAAAATAGATTTTTTTTTCTTTGAAAAAAAAGAACAGTTTTTTTTTTTTAAATAAGTAATCAGGAAAATTTGTTCTGTCTTTTTTTTTGAAAAAAAAGTAGGATCGGCGATTCACGCTAGTAGTGAATCAACTGCTTTGATACCAAACTGATGTGATATTAATGTTGAAAACGCTTGATGGAGCGTACTTTAGGTTTGCGATTAGAAAATTATTTTTCGCATCGATCCCGAGAGAGAGTGGTGTATTCTGATTAATAAATCTTACTCGCCTCGAAGTGCTTAAATGAATAACAAAGATCCCGCGCGCGTTTAGTCTACGCCGCAAGAGAGTTTTCCCTTTATGAATTGCTAACAAGAATCTTAGTGGAAATGAAAGTTCGCGACAACGGTGTAAGAAGCACGAGCTTTTGAAATTTGATCACTTAAAATGTAATTGCATAAAAATATTGTAATAATTTGGGAGCTGAAATTATACCTCAAACATTCCAGGACGAAGCGGTTTCAGGTAGGTCGGGCGATGTTCAGGAGAAATGAAGCGGACTGGAATGGGAGGCTGGCTGGCGGGGCTAAATCGGAAGACGAACAGGTGTTGGGTTAGGTGGACCAGGTAGGAATTGGGGGGTACGGGCTCTGAGCTGTCGGACGTAGGTTCAGCGGTTCAGGAGCGGGAAGTTAAGAGGTCGGGTTTGGATGACGGCGAGGGGAAAATGGAGAGAAGGAGAAGTCGAGTTCGGGTGTGGCTCTGGTGGAGGAGACGAAGGTCTGGAGGGAAACAGGAGGCGGTCGAAGGTGAACAGGGGTTGGATCGACGAGTATTCCAGGCGTCGTCGTTCCCGCGCGTAGTCCAGCGGACGCTGGGAGAAGTTCCTCCTTTTGTTGTCGTCGGCGGGACCGGGAAAGGGGAGGAAGGTGGCGGCAGCGGCAGGAGAGGGTGGTTCTGGTGGTCGACTCTCCTGGTTGGACGAGAAAACAGGAAGGGTTTCACGTTTTCTCGTTTTCCAGGCTGCTTTCTTCTTCCAGCAAACAGTGCTTTATAGGGAAAATAAATCAAAACAGTTACAACTAGTAATGAGCTGTGCAATTAAGGGAAATTGGACAGTTTCAGAATTTAAAGATGCATAAAGGCAGAATTTTAATGGCTACAATAAGTTGGGAAGTTTCAAAGAGAGGTTTCAAAGAGAGGTATCATTTCAGCTGCCCAAAACAATTAATTCAGTTTATGACCTGAAATTAATTGTCAAATTTTATGATTTTATGCAATTATATATTTTAAGAAATTACCATCATGCCCTCCATACACCATTACCGGACCAATTTATTTAGGGTCCACTTGGCGGGTCAGACCAAGAAGCCAATAAAGAAAGGAAAACATTTTGATGAAAAAAACTAAAAGCATACAAGGATGGTGGTACGAACATGCAACATGCAACAAACAAACAAACCATGATTAAAAATAAAAATGCGAAAAACTCAAACAAACAACCAAGGGAATTAAGGAGATGCGGCCTCGGTCGCATCAATTATGATACTTACTGTACGTATGTACCTAAAATTTTTTGCTAAGGTAGCACAATACCCTTGTTTAGGGTACAAACTTTTTTTGATTTACATAGTTATCTCACTGCCAATGATGTATAATCTAAGTTTGAAGTCCCGGTTTTCATATATTTGGTCTATGTTGTAGTCTTATTAAATTCTTTTTTTGCTACAATTCAAGATATGTACATTTAGTTTGTTAGTTGTCTTATTTTTACATTAATTAATACTTATGTTAAAATAATTAATTTTTTTAAAACGAAACTCGTATCCTCAAATTTTTTTTAAATCACGTTTTCCGTATCTGTTTCGTATCGTATCTCGTATCTCATTTCTGTCCTCGTGCTACATAGGGCCTTTGTTATAATTTTGATTTTATTTTTCATCTGGTAACATAAGCCTTTTGCTTGTCTTCAATCTTGTCAGAACTTTTTTATAATTTTGATTTTATTTTTCATTTTACGGGAAAAATGACTTTTGTTTGTGGGCTAAAGCTATAAAAAGTTAACTAGTCTAGCATAGGCACTATCGTAGATGCCAACTAGTCTATTGACATACACGACGTGTCGGTAGAGACGTTTTACGGGGAGGAATATCACTAAACGCTTACTATGAGAAAAGAATGTCGGTTTGCATTATTGTTGCTGATATATGTAGCGTTTGGGAGAGCTAATGGGCTCCGGTGCGGCAGCTCCAAAACGGCGTTTAGACCAAACGTGGTGTTTGGTTAGGCGCAGCAGTAGACATTAATTTCTAAAATAAGCTGATATTAGGTCATTCTCCAACCGCAGTCATAGCCTTCGTTCGCTCCGGTCTAATCAGCGCTTCTGACGGAACATCGCTCCTCTTCGACATCCCGATTCCGATTCTTCTCATCCTTTGTTCCTCCTGATTCTCCTCCTCCGGCTTCGTTCCTCCCGATTCTTCCATTTCGACATTCTCTCCTCGTATCCTCCGCCCACTCCCCGAGGAAGCATCTGCCTTCCTCATTCTCCAACCCCACCGGAGAACTACTGCAAGTTGTTATATTGCTCAAAATAAGCGGCCCTCTACCGAGTGCCGGCTACTATCGCCTCCCTCTGGTCCGATGTTCCAGTCACCGGAGGAAGACTTACTTCTCTACTCTGCTTGCATCTGTTTCCCTTGCGATTCACAAGTTGTTCTGAGGAAAAAGGTACCCTTCTCTTCTCGATCTATTTCCTTTAGGTCACAATCATTTTGATTTTTTATAATTTCATATTTTGTCGATCTCAACCCCTTTCCCCTGTGAATGTGCATTTGATAATGACTTGGAGAATTTCCTTCTCCAATTTCCATAGGTTCTTTCGGTCGGTATTCCATTATCATTTAACTTCTATGCAACCTCAAGAATTTCCTTAGGGTTCTTTAGGCTATGCAAAAAACATATATTTTTGTTCTTTTTTATTTGTATTTTGAACTATAATAGAGGTTTTTTGTCTTCTTGCACCATTATTTTAGCTCTTTATAAATGGAATTTATTTATTTGGGGGTTTGAGTAGAGCTGAGAATTTGGTTGCAAAAATTATGTTTTTACCAAACACCATGTTCTGAACAACACAGAAAACAGAGTTTCACCCAAACAATTGAACACCGCAAACTCTATTGTCCAGAAACAGCTCCTTTTTCAAACTCCATCTCTGTCAGCACTTTTTCGATGAGCATCAACTCTCCTAAATAGACCCATAATATGACATTTCTTGATATATCACAAAGAAAATGTCGTTTTAATAATTATGAGATCAATCAACAAAGTTAAAACTTGAAAATGTTTTGATAAAAACAAGCCATGCAGTGCTTGGGAGCAACTCAAATCGACGTGAACCTGACATCCACTATCTAAGAAAATATTTTCTATTTAAAAATTGAAGTCAAAAAAGGACATGCCTACTAATATAGGCTTTGCAAGGGAACATGTTCGCACTTCGGTGCGACAACACTCACTGAAGATTCGAGTGTTGTCTGAGAACCCGTTCAGCTTTTGGCGCGACCGTGCTCTAATTGCCACCATAGATTCAAGGTCATTTTGTACTAACAGTTGAGATCCATTTCCTGTCGCAACAGAGCATAAACGACACCACTGATGGGGATCGCGAAACACATCGGCCTACAAGACGATCAGAGCCGTCCATTTTATGCTGATTGACGATCCGAGAATTTTATTTTTTTGTATTATTTTGAATTTTTATTTCATGTATTTTGAGGGTCGTCATGATCGGAGAATCATGACCGTCCATGATGACTCCGTAGTCTATAAATATGGATAGATGGTTCAATTTGAGGGCATTGAAAGATTGAGTGAAGAAGAAAATCCTCCTTTCGACCACCCGATGCCAAAGCTGGAATCCAAGTGTCGAAGCTTCGTAGTTATCCCCTCCCCTCTCCTCATAGCTCCATGCCCTCCCACAAAACCACTAGCCGGCACCAGCACCCCATCCCCACATACTCCTCCAAAAATCGGCCACCAACACCCTCCCATTTCCCTCCACTTTGAGTTCTCCGACGATCGCAGGAAACCACCTCCGGCGACTACCCACAAGCCACCACCATCTCCTCAAAACCCCTCCACAACTACCCCGCAAATTCCCTTCAATTTCAGTTTTCCGGCGATCACCGGAAACCACCTCTGGACACCACCACCACCTCCGGCCATCTACGAAGCACGGATACTTAATAATGCTTCGCGTATCGGCTCGAACGCGTATCGGATACGGGAAACGCCCAGAAACACGCGGAAACGCAATATTTATATTAAATAAAAAAAATTAATTGGGATACGCGTTTCCCGCTATTTTATTCACGGCGTAAGGCGCGCGGTCACGCCTCATATTAATTTGATTGTTTAGGGTTCACACTCACGAGCGTTTCAAGACCCGACCCCCGCAACTTTGCGTTGTTCTCTCTCGACCCCCGCAGCCGAAGCTGCTGTCGCTCCACTGCCGCTCTAGATCACGCTCCCTGCTCTCGATCCCTCCCTTCTAGTAAGCTCCTCCTCCTCTTTTTCTTCTTCCTCTTCTTCTTCCTCCTCCACCTCCTCCTCCTCTTTTTCTTCCTCCTCCTGTTCTTCTTCTTCTTCTTCCTTTTCTTCTTCTTCCTCTTTTTCCTCTTCTTCTTCTTCTTCCTCTTCTTCTTCCTCTTCTTCCACTTCCTCTTCTTCCTTTTCATTAAGATTTACTATTATGTTATTCTAATTCTCTTGTTATTGTAAGCCATATGTTTCATGCACTAGGGATACCTATTGTTGCCTCATAAAATTTCTCTTTAAATGGTGGCCAACTCTTAGAAATAATTTCTTCTCCATCGTGGCATCGCTTACAGTTGTTAATAACACCACCACCTATTCTCCATGATATGTTTAATTACATTGAGTTAATGTTTCTCATGAAGAATTAATCATGTTACAATACATTTAAAGCCTAATGACATATTCAAACATGACAACTCGTTCTTTCTTGAATTTCATTTAACTATGTTAAATGCAGCTCAGCTGCTAATTTAGATTTGTTTGCTTCTAATTCCGCAGCAGCAGCTTGTGGTCACCCTCATTATCATCACCCTCTAAATCAATGGAAAATTTCTGGCATTTATACTTATTAGGTTGTAATTTTTTTAATTGTAGTGATGTTTCTCTACTTCCTACTGCTTGGTCATTGAACTTTTGATGTCTCTTGAATTTTTTTTTATTGTACATTACATGCTAGTTCGAGATTATTTGCTAGTTTACATTATTTGTTTGTTTCCTTAAATCTTCTATATGTTTTATAGCATTATATGAAATGTCAATGATGTATAAGTTTGATGATGTTTTGTTTATCCCGGTGTACATAAAATGCATGTTTAAACAAAACAGTAGAATAGAAATATAAATTACATCATTTTATTAATTTAACGCAAAAGAAGATCTTGTTTATGTGAAGAGTTTGATGGTCATAA
Source organism: Dactylorhiza incarnata (assembly GCA_033032865.1). Lineage (NCBI taxonomy): Eukaryota > Viridiplantae > Streptophyta > Magnoliopsida > Asparagales > Orchidaceae > Dactylorhiza > Dactylorhiza incarnata. The sequence goes on from JAWHQI010000041.1 coordinate 5,783,814, forward strand.
TTACATATTATAATATTAGTTCTCAATGTGTACTTGTAGGCGCAATCTTGACTCTTGAGTGATCTGTATTGATAATAAATAAATCAAACAAAAATGTGTGTACTTGAAGACACTATAAATAATGTTTGTGCTTTTGGACTTGATATACCTCAAGGAATAGATTGCATGAGCTATTCTTCATATTTCCCTTCCTGTGATATCCAATACCTTCTCCTAGCCTAATCTTTCTCATTGTGCTTAAACAACATGATTGTGTGCCAATTATTCTTTATTGAATGTAGTGATTGAGATGGCACCTTAGTTTGTTAATTGTATTTTTTATATTAATTAATACTTATATTAAAAAAAAAATTATAAACGTTTCCCATATCCGTATTTTTTTAAAAATCACATTTCTCGTATCCGTTTCGTATCGTATCCCGTTTCCGTCCCCGTGCTACATAGCCGGCCATCCACCACTCCATACCCTCCATAACTATCTTCGACTAACCCACTACCTCCACATTCCCCTCCACTTCCAAAAATTTAGGCCGCAATCCTAAATTAACTCCCCCACCTCCATCTCTCCACTTCCCCATTATTCTCCTGATTCTTCTCACGTGGAGACACCCCTCTAAATCCCAACCGATTCCGCACCTCCTCCAATTCGTCCGGCTACTTCTCTACAACACCCCTTCGAGGACCCACTTTTCCCACTCCAACTGAACCCAACCACAACCCCTACAACTGGCTACACTCCTACAACAAACACCACATGGAACCACCTCTCCCCTCTCTCAACTGAACCCCACATTCCACTCCTCAGTCCGCTAACACCTCCCCACTCCCACAAATCTACTTTTCCTCATTCTGAACCTCCTCAGTTTTGCCCAGGAATGCCCAGCCTGCTGTAGATTCCTGGAATTCTCCCTCCAGCAGCACTTCTGCCTCTGGAAAGCCTCTCCCAGCAGCCGATACTCCTTCCAACAGCCTCCTGAACTCCATCCAGCTCCTGGAATTGTATTTCCAGCCAGCCCCAACCCTCCGCCCTCAGTTTTCATCCTCACAGTCCCTGCTGGAACACCAACAGCCAGACAGCACCTAAAATCCCCTACATTTACCTGCTGCCAGGCACTGTCTAGCAATTTTTGAGGGTTTTCCACACTGCAGGAAGCCCCTTCATTCCCCCCCCCCCCCCACCTCCTGTCAGCCTCCGACCACCCACCAAACAACCCCACAGCATCTCCCAGCTGCTGTCTTTATCCATCCAATCCCGCAGCAGCCCAGTTTCAGCAAGCTGAGCTTCCCCGAAAGCCCTAATCCAGTAAATGTCTCAACCACGACAGCCTATAACTTACCAGATATCCACTAGGCCCTCTATTACCTAGTTGTGTAAGCTTTCATAGTTGGCAGTCATTTATTATGTGTTGAATCGTGTTCTAGTTTTCTACTTGAGGAATATTAGTTTGTAATCGTTTCCAAATTTTGAAACGTTGTACGTTTCCATTTACTTAGTTATTTGATTTCGAGCTCTCTCACATTTATACAACTCCACGTGTTACCTTGTTTGCAAGCTTTAACTACTGCGGTTGTTGGGAAAAACCTCTTGATTTGGTATATCAAATTAAATAAGTGATTTAGGAAAATCTTATTAATGTATAGAAAAACTACATATGTAATGTGTGTAAACAGGAAAAGCTGGCAGTATTGAAGGTTGAATAAAGCTGAGGAAAAACGTCGATTGAAGGCTCTGTACGTCGAGAAGTATTTGACGTATGCCGAAGTGCTAAGAGAGTTTGTGTCGAGATCTATGAGAGCTTTACAGAAGAAGTCGAAGTCCAGAAAACACAGAAGTCAACTTACGTTGATTTATACATACATAGAAATCGACGGACGTCGAGAAGTAATCGGCGTTTTGTTTAAACTTACATTGATTTCTCTCTAAATGATGAATAAAGAAGTGAGCAGATGAAGGCCATGATTGCAGTTCAAATCTAACTGTTGGTGCTCCTCTTATAGAAAGAGATTATATTGAATCTGGAATGAAAAAGAAGGTACCAATTCAGATGAACTCCTATAAATAGAGAAGATTCAAACCGAGAAAATATTAATCAGATGATCGACTGATTTAAAGGATTCAAAACAGAAAGATCGTCTTCTCTCACACGATCTCATGAAAGACTAATTTCTCTCTGAGTCTCAATCTTCTTTTTCTTCATCTTCTCTCGACTGAAAAGGGTTATTCACTACAAGCCCTCAAGAAAGAAAAGAAAGTTTGTTGATTGTTGTTCTGTCTTCTTCTCTACAAGAACAGCTGATCAGATTAAATTCATCTACAACATCCATTCACAGCAACAGAGTTTTAAGAATTCCTTTTCAAAGGATTCAGTGATAGAGTTTTAAGAATCCCTCTTTAAAGGATTCAGTTATAGAGTTTTAAGAATCGCTCTTTAAAGGATTAAGTGATAGAGTCTTAAGAATTCCTCTTTAAAAGAATTCAGTGGTTCTAAAAATCTCCTTATCAAATATTCAGTAGTGGTTCTAAGAGTCGCCTTATCAAAAGACTTTAAATTGTTTTGTGAATTCCTATCAAGTGGTAGAAGAGAGGACGTACCCAGATTTGGGAAACCTCTATAAAACATGTGTCGTCTGGTTGATATACTTTATAGCTTAGTTTGTTAAATTGCATAATCTTTAATTACTGATTTCATAATCTGTGACATGCGCTCTGATTGATTGTGTAAAAGTTTTTAAATTTCTATTCACCCCCTAGAGTATTTCTCAAGTATCATTCCGCACTTTCAATTGGCATCAGAGCTAAGTTAATTAGAAAAAAGTTAACACCTTAATTAATCAAGATCCTCATATTTGAGAAAAATATTTTTTTGTCAAATCATACACAATCATGAGTTTTACATGGATTAGAGATTATGCCACAACCAGACCACCAATGTGTAATCTAGATAAGTTTTCTTTATGGAAATCTAAAATAAAACTATGGCGTTTATATAAGCAGCCTACGAATGGCTATTCACAGCCCCTCAAAACTTAAATTAAACCCTAAATATCTAACTCCCCCTCCTCAAAACACAGACCCAAACATCTTCCTCCTGAACCCCCTCAGTTCCGAACGAAACCTGTGATCCACCCTTCCAGCCTTCATGCGACCGCCCCCCCCCCCCCCCCCCCCCCCAAACGTCGTCGGCCGGTGAAGGACGTCGGCAAAGCCTCATTAGAGGTCGGAGAAGCCTCTATTGACAAAGGAACCCTATGTCAGCATCACTAGAAGAGTCATATGGCCTCCGCCTACGAAAATGATTTCGACAGCACCGGATCACCAACGGAGCCCTATGGTTGCCCCACCATCGACTGGAAGGACTACAACGCCACCTGCAAGCTCACCCGCGTTCTCCTTCTTAACGACCACGACATCAACTGGTACTCCCCCATTCCATTCGCTCTTCGCGAGTTTGATCATTTTGCTTTTCAGATGAATTCCTGATGGGCAGCTTGCCAGCTTTGCCCTGCGGTGCCAAATCGATCGAATTATATTCATTGGATTAATGACCTCCTATCTTCCGAGCTTATCCCCTAAATACATGGATCAAATACCCGAATTATATTCGACATCGGGACCGGTGCCAATTGTATATACCCGCTTCTTGGGACAGCTTTGCTAGGTTGGAGTTTTGTCGGGTCCGGTAAATTTCTTAGTTCCATATCGATTGTTTGTAATAACCTGTTACAGTCACTTGTCCACTTGTACTGTTTGATGAAATGGCCCTATGAAGATTTTACTTCAATAAAGAGGATCATCAGGAACTTCTTGATATTGAGAAGAATCCGTCTCCATGTGGAGAGCTTAAGAAGTCTGGCACTCACCCAATACTAGTGAGTTAGGGGGGGGGGGGGGGGGGGGGGGGAGATGTGTGAGTGAGAACAATGGATAACTCGAGAGAGCAAAAACACATAAAACACGACAAAATTATAGCAATAATCTAATCATGAGTGAAGTCAATGTAATTATTTCGCTCCATCCTTCACTGTATTATTTTGATGTCTTCTATATAGATTGTTACAAGCTCTTTGTTAATAATGAGCGCAATGATAGAACAATAGATAATTTGAGTGCAAAAATACATACACGATAAGCAAATTTTTGTACTATAGCTCCTTCTATGTAACCATGTGTTTAGTCAATGTAATTATTTCATTACATCATCCAGTTTTGAATTATGGTTCAAATGAAGTGTATTGAGTTGTGGAGTATTAATCTTAGATTCTACTTCCTTTTTTGGGTTTTGTTATTTACTGGTTCTGAAAAATCTCTTGGTTTTAATGGCATAATTGTGCATATGAAATTAGTATGATATGATAATTGTGCATGTGAAATTAGTATGATATGATAATTGTGTCAAAGCCAAAAGTTGAATAGAGTGAAGAAGACAAGAAGGTCAGGTCTTGTGATGTCAAGGCTATGAACATTCTAGTCATCACAATGAGTGATGGCATCTACCAAACAGTAGTAGAATGTAAGTCAGCAAAAGAGATCTGGGACTCTCTAATAGGCATTGTTGAAGGGACTTCAGATGAAAGAAAAGAAAAGAGATCTCTCAATATGAGAACTTCAAGAAGAATCAAGAAGAGACTGTTGCTGACATGTACACAAGATTCAATCTGATTGTTGGTGAACTAAAAGGACTTGACAAAGAAATCTCCCTCACCGACATTAATGATAAGCTACTCATGTGCTTTCCAAGCTCATGGGATTCTAGAATTTGGACAATAAGAGAATCCAGCTGTCATAAGGAGATCACTACAGAGGCTCTCCTAGGTAAGCTAAAGTCATATGAGATGCTCCTCAAAACTAGAGGAGAAAGTGAGTTGAAGTAGAAGGTTGCATCCACCCTTTGGGAGAAGTCCATTGCTCTGAAGGTTGCTGAAGATGAAGGCTCTTCTCTTGATGATAAGCTATTGAGTCTAGTGGCCAGAAGATTCAGAAAGTGCATCATAACTGAAGACATCAGAAAAAGGAGTAGCAACTCTAGAGGTAAGCCAAGGTTTGATAAAACTCCCTCTAATGATTGTCTGCTATACATGCAAAAAAGCTAGACATATTCCTCTAGAGTGCCCAAAAAATAGCAAGAAAAAATCCCAAGAGTATAGAGTTAAAAATGACTCTAGAAGAAATGGAAAGAAGAGAGAAAAATGCTTCATTACTGAGACATGGAGTGGGACTGATTATGAATCCTCCTCTAGTTCAGAAAGTGAAGCTGAAAAAAGTAAACACAAATGCATGACGACATAGGTAATAAATTTAGATAATTTTGATTTTCAATCAGAAGAATTCAAAATGCATTTGAGGGTTTCTGTAAGGACCAATTGACTGCATAAAGAAAGATTAAAATTCTTCTATAAGAAAATTCATCCCTCCCAAATGAAACAAACTATTAAAAGAAGAAACTTCATATGTAAAACAACTTGAAAAGGATATATATCAACTTAGAATTCACACTTTTTTCTTAAAAGAGATAGATAGAGCTCTAAATGAAAACAAAAAATTAAAAGAATTATTTAAAGCAAAACAATTTGAGGATAACTCAATGGTAGAAGTCAACAGCTTAAATCCATCTCTAAAAATCTGTCTATCAGATTTAAGAACTTGGGCTTAGGAGTTGATCCTACCACATGAAATAATTCAAATAATATTCCAGCATTAAAAGAATCTTGTTGTTTTTGTTAATGAAAAGGGAAAGAAGCAAATTGATTATACAGATATTGCTTCTACCTCTCAGGTAAATAAAGTAAATAAGAAAAATGGAAGGAGAAATCACAAAAAGGTCCCCATGAACATTCACAACAAGGAATTCTGGGCAAGCCTCAAGTGACAGAAAAATATACAAAATTTTGCTCTGAATAACATTCAGCGTACGTCGAATACAAATCGACGGACAACTGAATATGCGTCGAATACTAATCGACGCACGACACAATATGCGTCGAATTCTACTCAGCGCATGCCCGACAGAGAAAATTTTATTCTTATTAATAGAAGTAATACATATCCATGTTTGTCCATCTCCATGAAAAGGAGAGGTGCATACGATAAATTTGAATGTTATTGTTGTCACAAGGTTGGACATTTCATGAAGGATTGTTGGTACAATAAATCAGCAATCTCAAATATTGTTTTCTTATCATATTCAACCAAACTACTAGTTACATCCATTTCATCCGCGGAACTATAGACCCAAGTCATGTTGGGTTCCCCCTAACAAGTAATTGTTTTTTAGGATCAATCCAGGTTCACCACATCCCAACAATGGTACCGAGATAGTGGATGCTCCAAACACATGATTGGAGACAAAGACTTGCTGAATGAGTATGAATCAAAAGAAGGACCCAAAGTATTCTTTGGAGACTCAAGCCATGGTCAAACTAAGGGCTATGGTGTGATTCATGCAGGTGCATTAACCTTCACTAAAGTAGCCTGTGTTGAAGGACTAAAGCACAACCTGATAAGCGTTAGTCAGTTGTGTTATAAGAACTATAAGGTAGTGTTTACACAAGACATGTGTCTAATTATCAGCAATGAAACAAGTATCATAGCTTTATCAGGAGTTAGAAAAGGTAATGTGTATCTTGTAGATTTCTTTTCCAACAAATCTGAAATATGCTTGTCTAACTCTTCTATTTCAAAATCTGAATTATGACATAGAAACTTACACATCTAGATTTTAAAATTATTGCAAAGCTTGTTAAAAAGAACTCAGTAAGAGAGTTGTCTAATTCTAAATATGTAAAAGAAAAGCCTTGTAGAGCTTGCCAATTAGGAAAGCGGGACAATATCCGTTTCAGAAATAAGCCTCTTGAAGATTCCCCAAGGATTCTCTACTTAATTTACATGGATCTGTTTGGATCAATTCCTGCAATAGTTTAGGAGGAAAATCATATTCATTGGTAATTGTGGGTGACTACTCAAGAATCACTTGTGTGTTCTTCTTGAAATCTAAGTCTGATATCTTCAAAGCTCTCACAAATTTCATTAAACAAATCCAAAATGAACTGAATACTTCAGTGGTTTTGATCAGAAGTGATCATGACACTAAGACTTTGTTTGGTTGGGCGTTTCGCCTCCTCCGTTTGGAGCAAACGCCGCCGGACGGAGGGTAAACAAACGGGCGCCGGTGGCGTTTCCTCCGTTTGCACCCGCCGGATAGAGGAAAAGACACCCAAATGGAGTGTTTCGAACCCCGCCTCCCCCTCCAGTTCCAATGCTCCGTTTGGACCCGCCGGCTGCATCCGCCACCGCCGAAGCAAATGAAGCCTAAGTTCGAGTCTCATAGGATGAATGAGTTCTGTGAAAGTGAAGGAAACAAGCATAGTTTTTCAGCTCCAAGAACTCCACAACAAAATGGAGTTGCTGAGATAAATACTAAACACAATAGGAGACGGTGTTGTAATGATGGGAGAGATTAGCTCAAACTTGATGCAAGAAAAGAGCCGCCATGTGCATACATCGCATGTGATTTACAATAACAAGACGGATGAAAATATATTATGGAAGAGCAAAAATATAATAATTATCATAAAATGAGAAATGTATACCATATAATCTTCCGGATCAAATGCAGGTGGTGGTGGGTCAAATCTCCCTAGAATGAAGTGCTCAATTCCGGTCCAAGCCACCATTACACCTATGATAATTATAGAATCTTAATAAAGAAGGGAAATTACAGATATAATGCATAGAGTTAATAATAGAAGATCTTCAATGCCAAGAAAAAAGTCATTAATTATATATAAGAAGCGTATGCACCAGTTCACAAACATGACAACACAAGAATGAGACCAGTGGATGACACCTCACTACAAATTGTGGAAAAAGCAGTACATGAAGAGAAAAGTGAAGACATTGTTTAGTTTGAAAGAACTGAAAGAGAGGATTAATAGGGTAAATAAATTAAACTGAAATTAGTTTTCATCTCCTTGCCTGGTTCTGGATAAATTGAGTGAAAAAAATTTAGTATTTCTCCTTATTTGGTTGGTGAAAATAAAATCTTTATTATGTGAGGATGGGTTATAAGTCGCAACAATAACCTTGTAATCTTTCTTCTCACTTTTAAGTTGGGTTGGATGAGGAACTGTACATGGAAACTGAAAAGGGTACATGTGCAGTAGAGTAGTACAGAAAGAATCCCTGGAAGCCATCATAGATTGGAGACCTTAGTATGTTATGCTTGATACAAGCTGGCTGCTGCCCTATTTATTTGACATGGTTTCTATATTAGGGCTGAGCAGGACAAAGACGGAGTATATAGAGCTTAAATTTAGTAGTGCAAGAAGGTCGGATGACTCCGTCATTAAATTGGGCCCAAGATATTTCCCGCAGTGAGTGCTTTAATTATCTAGGATCGATAATTCAAAAAGATGGTGTAGATAATGATGTGATACATAGAATCCAAGCAGGTTGGTTGAAGTGGAAAGGTGCGTCTGGGATCTTATGTGATCGTAAAGTACCATCAAAACTTAAAGGCAAGTTTTTACCGTACTGCAATTAGGCCAGCAATGCTCTACGGTTCTGAGTGTTGGGCAGTGAATGGTGTACATGAGCAAAAAATGGGAGTTGCAGAGATGAGAATGCTTAGGTGGATGTGTGGTCACACGAGACTGGATAAAATTAGGAATGAATGTATCAGGGATAAGACAGGAGTGGCGCCAATTGTAGAGAAGATGCGAGAAGCTCGTTTAAGATGGTTCGGACATGTACATAGGAAACTATTAGAGACAGCTATTAGACGTTGTGAGAGCTTAGTCACTAGACATGTTAAACGGGGGAGGGGTAGACCAAAAAAAGACTTGGAATGAAACTATAAGGAAAGATATGATGTACATAGGCATTAGTGAGGCTATGATTAAAGATAGGACGCAATGGCGACAAAGGATCCATATAGCCGACCCCACTATGGTGGGATAAAGGCTTGAGTGTTGTTGTCTGTTGTTGTTGGTTTCTATATTAACCTGCTAAACCGCAGCCTGTTGAATTGGAATGGTAAACCAGAACACTAAACCAAAATTTATCATTTATCATGTACATATAGAGTCATTTACTGGGACCTCCACTGTAAGTATGTTAAATTATAGGTTACATAATACGAACAAGAAGAAGAATGCTTGAATTAATGAAACCATGGATACAATCCAGAGTAAGCTCCGGCCAACTCTCGGAGGATGGTTCCCCCAAAGAGTTTCTCTCTAATGAGAGACCGAAAGACAATGGATCCAAAGATAACCTAACTCCCCAAAACCACCTCCTTATATAGGGAGGGGGGGCTCACATCAACCCTAATAATATTTGAAAGAAAATACTAATAATAATAATAATACGACGCCGCGTGCGCGTAACAATACACCCTGTCAGAAAAACAACCTTGACCCCAAGGTCGGCCCGCCGCCCGCCGATCAGTAATGAAATGCACGTGGTTGGGATGCCATCGATGTGCCCGGGGGGTCTCCTGGTAGTCTGTTTGAGAGCAGCAGGGCGTTAAAGTCGGCAGCGGTGAGCGCGGTCACGTCATCGCCGATGAGAACCTGACACTCCTTCACTGAGCACGCATGACCAGGAGAGTAGGGTTGCTTGCAGCGGAAGTACAGAACCTTGCTCCGTGTCACAACCCGTCTCATAATAATTATCAGAGTGCACTACGGGCGGGTCGTGATGCCGCAGACATGGCAAAGAGGAACCATGTCTGCCAGGCGGGAGCTGTAATTCCAAAATATCTGTAGAAAATAATTAGATCTTGGAAAAAAATAATACCAGTTTAATTTATTATGCGGAAGCTTGAATTAAAAGTGATGCTCATGCACTTTGATCAATTCTCATGCTATAATTATGATGTAAAAGTAGATGCTAATAAACCGCAGAAACAAAATGAACATTTATATAATGTTGAAATACATCCGTACCATCCTAAGAGTTGTCCACGATACAAGGAAAATGCCCGAAAATAACTAGTACAGGAAAGACAAATCCAAAAGTAAAAGAAACAAGATACGAAGGACCTGATGCAGCAACTACAAAAAAGTAAACCTCCGACAGACGGGAGCTGGGCGAGGAACAGCTCAGGAAGTAGGCGGCGCAGTCACGAACCCTAAGGCAAATCCAAACAGAAGGAAAAGCCTCAGAACAAGATCAATAACAGAGATTCAAGTTAATAAAATGAACAAGTAAACTGGGAAACAAGCATAGCAGTAAAGTATGTCAGAGACTAACTGAGATTCTTTAGTAAATTTTTAGCCTACTCCGGAGTTTAGCCTAAACACAAACGTATAAGCAGAAATCAATGAAAGGCGTGTGTGTCGTCATTTGATGTACAAGATTCTAGCATGGGAGTAGATGCAAGGCTTAAGCTACCGCTGCTTACAAGATTCCCTTATTGGTTTCTGTTACCATTCGAGCGTGAACTCATTTTTCCGGTGTCACATCAAACGACACATTCCCTTTCATTGTTTGCCTATGACGTCTAATGAGCTTACTTATCTGCAAGTAATAAATTCAAGTGGGGGTTAGTACGGTACCAGTGCGACTTAAATAAAACTTGTTTGCAAGCGAGAGAGTTTTCTCTACTTGCCTTAAGGGAAAGCCGAGCTTGAAGGCGGCGGCCAAGAGACAAGGTCTAAACTCTAGCGGAACCTGTTCGGGATGCATTCAAATAAAATATTTGTTTCAATGATACTCCTACACGTACACAAGTGTTTCTGTTGCGTACTTAAGTCAAGGGGGCGAGTTAAGGAAAATTTACCTCCCTCGGCAAAGAGGGGAGAAGCGGTTACCACAAGAGATCCGAGGGTTTTGGCGGCGGTTGGATCCGGGAACCCTAATTCGGAGAGGGCCTTGAGCGATTCCACCGCTACATGCGTTGAACGACACCGAAAACCGAATAAAACTTGGGATTAGTCAAGTATACGACACACCCACGCGGATCCGACGTGATTACGTCGTCCGGAGGCGAAAATTTAGCACATAACAATTAGGTTAAAATCTGAAATGCGGGGATCCTTACCGAAGGAGACCAGATTTGGGCTCAGGAATCCACGAGGAGGGGTTTCGAGCGAAACCCTAGAAGTTCCCTTGAAATCCACCGGCCGAAACGGAGAGGAAGAGGGGCTGTCGACCTCTTTGGAGGAGGGGGAGCCACTGTCGGCCCTCAAGAAGGAGGCACAGTTGGCCGGAGGAAACGAGGAGGAAGGGCTGCTACCCTTGCCGCTGTCGTCGGCCTGGAGAGGGGAAGAAGGAGCGGCCCTTGCTGCTGCCGTCGGCCAGGAGAGGGGAAGGAGGAGGCGCGGCTGGCGGAGCAGGAGGCGGCGCTGCGTGCGGCTGACGGGAGGCGCGGCGCTGCGTGCGACTGACGGGAGGATCGGCGCTGGGAGGGCGTCACGGGAGCGGGACCGGTAGCGGGAGACGAAAACCCTAGCAGGCGGCTTGCGGTTTTGGAACTTATCGAGCGAGGGGGGGGGGGGGGGGGGGGGGGGCGGTCGGCTGGGGATTAAATTAAAAAGGGGAAAATTGATTTTTTTTTATATACCCTTATTATTATACCCTTATTATTATTAGTAGTAATCAGCCACTAAATTAAGGGTTGTTACATTCTCCCCCACTTAAGAAGTTTCGTCCCGAAACTTTTGAGGTTCCATGAGATGGGGACGCAAGGCGAAGATTCGATACCATTTATCAACAGGACTTCCCAACCGAGGCATGAAGACTAACTATGAACGTAACGAAAAAGAGAAGGGAACAAGAGCGGAGGCATACCAGGATCAGGAGAAAAGATGCGGATACTTGCTACGCATGTCGGATTCGAGCTCCCAAGTGAACTCCTCAGACTTGCCATGCATCCAAAGTACCTTCACCATAGGAATGGTTCTCTTTCGAAGCTTGCGCTCTTGGTACTCCACGATCTTAGCAGGTTCGACTGGATAGGACAGATTAGCTTCAAGAATCACTGGCACTTCCTCAATGACGCGGGTAGGATCATGAATATACTTCCGAAGCTGGCTGACGTGGAAGACATCATGAACACTGGCCAAGGAATCAGGTAGCTCCAGGCGGTAAGCAGATCCTCCAACCCGCTCTGAAATAACATACGGTCCCACGAATCTCAAGCTGAGCTTATGGTGGCGACCGAAACGCTTCACCCCAGGAGTAGGAGAAACCTTCAAGAACACACGATCACCCACCGCAAACTCCAACGGACGGCGACGCTGATTAGCATACTTCCTCTGCCTCTCGACGGCACGGCTAAGCTGAAGACGAGTCTTCTTGGTGGCCTCTTCCATTTCCTGAAGTAGCTCAGGACCCAACACAACTTTTTCACCAACTTCTGAGCAGTAGAGAGGGGTCCTACAACGACGCCCATACAACGCCTCGAAGGGGGCCATCTTGAGGCTCTCGTGATAGCTGTTGTTGTAGGCGAATTCAACCAATGGCAAGTGCTCATCCCAAGCTCCCTTATAGTCCAGAATATAACACCGAAGCATGTCTTCAAGAATCTGATTCACTCTTTCGGTCTGGCCATCAGTAGTCGGATGGTAAGCGGTGCTCAGGTTGAGCTCAGTGCCCAGAGCTTGCTGGAATCCCTTCCAGAAGTGCGATACAAATCTCGAGTCACGATCAGACACAATTCGCAGGGGGATCCCATGAAGTCTAACTATCTCAGAAACATAGATCCGAGCCATCTTCTCGGTGGGATGACCTTCCTTGTACGGGATGAAGTGAGCTACTTTAGTCAAGCGGTCCACAATAACCCAAATCGCATGACCTCTCAGAGTACGGGGCAGTCCAGTGATGAAATCCGTAGAGATGTCTTCCCATTTCCACTCTGGGATAGGCAGAGGCTGCAAAAGACCACCCGGACGCTGACGCTGGACTTTCACCTTCTGGCATGTCAGGCATCGGGAGATGAAACGAGCAATATAATTTTTCATACCAGGCCACCACACGATCTGCTTCAAATCATGGTACATCTTATTATTGCCGGGGTGACCAGAGGTGCGGGACTCATGAGCTTCCCTGCAAATGCTATCCAGTAGCTCAGGAACAGCAGGGATGCAAAGGCGACCTCGGAATCGCAGGATATCATCAGTGATGGAGAAATCTGGGAGAGTACCATGTTCCACCTGCCGACGGATACGCTGGAGTTCTGGATCAGATGGCTGCAAATCCTTCACCTGCTCTACCCACAACGGAACGGAAACTCCTCCGTGACCCTCAGGTGCGATGGATATGTCCATCCGGTCGAGGTCATCTATCAAGGCTGCAAGGGATGCTGACATAGGGGTGCAGGCGGCAGCCGTAGCATGTCGGCTCAGCGCATCTGCCACTGAATTGGCTTTACCGGGTACATAAGTGATCTGCAAGTCATAATCCGCTACAAACTCAAGCCATCGCCTCTGCCGAAGATTGAGGTCCTTCTGAACGAAAATGTACTTTAAGCTCTGGTGATCGGTGTAAAAGTGGCACTTCACCCCATAGAGGTAATGACGTCACAGCTTCAAGGCAAAAACCACCGCGGCAAACTCCAAATCGTGAGTGGGATAATTGCGCTCATGGATCTTCAACTGCCTCGACCCATAGGCAATAACACGGTCCTCCTGCATCAGAACAGCACCCAGACCCACTCCGGAAGCGTCGGTGTACACAGAAAAATCCAAACCCTCAGAAGGAAGAGCTAACACTGGCGATGAACACAACCGTTGCTTCAATTCAGAGAAGGATTGCTCACACTGATCTGACCACTCAAACCTGGCATGCTTTTGAGTTAGCTTTGTCAGAGGAGCAACAAGAGAGGAGAAACCCTTGACGAAGCGCCGATAATAGCCAGCTAACCCAAGGAAACTGCGGATTTCGGTAGGGGTGGAGGGTTGCTTCCAGTCCATCACTGCAGAGATTTTGGCGGGGTCAACGGATAGCCCATCCCCTGAAATGACATGCCCCAAAAAGGCAACGCGATCCAGCCAGAACTCACACTTCGCCAACTTGGCATAGAGTTGGTGCTGGCGAAGAGTGGAGAGAGTGAGCCTAAGATGTGCATCATGCTCTTCACGGGTCTTGGAATAGACCAGAATATCATCAATGAACACAATGATGAACTTATCCAGATATTCGCGGAAGACGCGGTTCATCATATCCATAAAGGTGGAGGGAGCATTGGTCAACCCAAAGGACATCACCAGGAACTCAAAATGTCCATACCGAGTTCTGAAAGCAGTCCTGGGGATGTCGGATTCCTTGATCTTCAACTGATGATAACCCGATCTGAGATCTATCTTGGAAAACACGGAACTGCCCTTAAGCTGATCAAAGAGGTCATCCACACGCGGGAGGGGATACTTGTTCTTGATTGTGACCTTATTCAGATCCCGGTAGTCAATACAAAGTCTCAAAGAACCATCCTTCTTCTTTACGAAGAGGACGGGGGCTCCCCACGGAGAAGTGCTGGGACGAATGTATCCAAGCTCGAGCATCTCGTCCAACTGCAATCGGAGTTCTTCCAACTCGCGCGGGGCCATCCGGTAAGGAGCTTTAGATATGGGGCGCGTTCCAGGCTCCACATCAATAGAGAACTCTACTTCACGATCAGGTGGCATCCCAGGCAGCTCGGCGGGAAACACGTCAGGAAACTCAGAAACGATCGGGATAGACTCGAGTGAAGGAGTAGCAGAATCCGAATGAGAAGCATAAACAAAGCCAGCAATGCACCCTTGACTGAGAAGCCGGGTGGCGCGTACAGCAGAAATTACCTTCAGATGGCCGCGGGTCTGCACGTGAACACTGTAATCCTTGCCACCGATGCTGAGATTGATCCTCTTTGCCGCGCAATCCAGCTTCACTCGATATGCAACCAGCCAATCCATTCCCAAAATCACGTCGAACTCAGACATCTCCAGAATTATGAGATCCGCAAAGACTTGCAATTCTTCGAGCAAGATTGGGCAATTGGGGATACCCCTAGTTGATAGGTGCTGATGACCCGACACAGAAATCTCAAAAGGGGCCTCCAGAGGTGAAGTGGGCCAACCATGCAGGTCCACAATATGGCGAGCGATAAACGAGTGAGATGCGCCAGAATCAAAGAGAATCTGCAACCACTTGTTTCTGACTCTAAATCTCCTTAAAACGAATATCAGTTATAACCGCCAAGTCCGGTTGTTTTTGATATAAAAGCATACATAAATGCTTGCAGGGAAAATAACACAACACATACGTACCAGAGATGACGTCCGTGGAAGCGAGCGTCTCGCCTTGAGTAAGGACATTCAGCACAGCCTTGCCCATATTCTGGGCTCCGGGGTTAGCCTGCTGTGGCTGAGTAGTGACCGGGCCTTCCCTCATGGGGCAGTCGAACTTGAGATGACCCACTTGCCCACACTTGAAACATGCCTTCTGCTTACGGCGGCAGTCCCTCAGTTGATGGCCCGGCAACTTGCAGTAGGCACAAACGGTGGAGGCGGAGGCAAGTGTCATCAGAGGCTGTGCAGGAGCGGCTGTCTTCTGCTTCTTCAGGAGAGATCGGCAGACTTGGGCGGTATGGCCCACCTTGTGGCAGTAAGCACACACCTCCATGGACCTGGAACCTTGCTCCTGAGGTGGAGCACTCCTGCGCTTGAGGTCGGGTGCATCGGCATTGCTTGTTCCGTGCTGGGCTTTCTTTCCAGTACGATCCAGCTCAATAGCTTCCGCCCGCATGGCGGCTCCCACGGTCTCTGCATAGGTTCTGGCGTCGTGTGCTACCACATGCTGGCGAATGTCATGGCGAAGTCCCTTCACGAAACGACTGATCTTCTTGGCTTCATCCGGCACGAACTCCGCAGCAAGGAGGGATAGGCGGGAGAACTCCTGCGCATACTCTGTCACTGTCCTGCCAGGCTGCTGAAGGGACAAGAATCTCACTGCTAACTTGTCCCGCTCCACAGAAGAGAGGAAGTTCTCCATCAGAGCGTCCTTGAACTGCCCCCAAGTTAGGGTGGTAGATTCGTGGAGGCTGCGGTGCTGGAGCCACCAAGTATAGGCGTCCTCGGTCAGCTGATAGGCCGTAAGAAGGACCTTCTGGGCTTCAGGAACTATGGCATACTCGAAGTGCTTCTCCATCTGGGAGATCCATTCCGTGATCACGAAGTAGTCGCGGTTGCCGTTGTAGGCAGGCGGATTTAGCCTCTTGAAAGCCAGAGTGTCAGCCATCGTCAAAGGAAGAGCAGCCGGAGTGGTCACGGTCGGGGTCACTACAGCATCAGATGCAGGAGGGGTGATGGTGACAGCTACTCCAGACGTCCCTGCGCTGCCAGAACCAGAACCTGGATCAGGAGCTTGGCGATCCCCTTCCAGACGGGTGACACGCTCCACGAGCTGCTTCAAAAGTTGGACCATTTCACCTAGAGGGGCTTCCCCTGCAGAAGGTGTAGCCTTCTTGCGCTGTGGTCGCTTAGAAGCCATCTAGAAAGAAACATAGAAGAACCGAGTGAGACAACGGCTAAGTTAAGTTTGAGGGTTGAGATTACAGGTCATAGCAATCTAATATTGTTGGATAAGCAATTCAAGTAGTAGTTACAGCATTTTCATTGGACAACTCTAAGTGACGACCATGCAGATGCAAGTGCGGCGATATGATCACATGCGGTAAGACGATGATTTGTAAAATTCATGTGTGTACATTCGCTGTCTGTTGCTCTTAGCTTAGACACTTGTGCAATGAGTTATGTTATGCATGCAACATGATTATGCCTACAATGCATTCCTAAGAATGTTTATGAATGGATACGCATGTCATGTTAAGCGCCCATATCACTTAACATGTCATGCGCATTATGATTCTGATGTCATCGCACTTGAAAATATTATATCGCCCATACAATTTAATATTTGCAAGCGGTGTAAATCCTAATGGAAATTCATATGCATATAAATGTTAAGTTTGCCCATACTCCCTTAACATTTGTACGCATACTACTCATGCTTATGGGTGAGTGTGTGCGTGTTTCAGCCTCGAACAACAAACACCGACAAGGTGAGTGAGGAAATGATGCATGCGCGTATATTTACATAATAGATTTCAAAATATATGAAAAGTTTAAAATACTTTATCTTTAGATGCTAAACCTGGCTCTGATACCAACTGTCACGACCCGTCTCATAACAATTATCAGAGTGCACTACGGGCGGGTCGTGATGTCGCAGACATGGCAAAGAGGAACCATGTCTGCCAGGAGGGAGCTGTAATTCCAAAATATCTGTAGAAAATAATTAGATCTTGAAAAAAAACAATACCAATTTAATTTATTATGCGGAAGCTTGAATTAAAAGTGATGCTCATGCACTTTGATCAATTCTCATGCTATAATTATGATGTAAAAGTAGATGCTAATAAACCGCAGAAACAAAATGAACATTTATATAATGTTGAAATGGATCCGTACCATCCTAAGAGTTGTCCACGATACAAGGAAAATGCCCGAAAATAACTAGTACAGGAAAGACAAATCCAAAAGTAAAAGAAACAAGATACGAAGGACCTGATGCAGCAACTACAAAAAAGTAAACCTTCGACAGACGGGAGCTGGGCGAGGAACAGCTCAGGAACTAGGCGGCGCAGTCACGAACTCTAAGGCAAATCCAAACAGAAGGAAAAGCCTCAGAACAAGATCAATAACAGAGATTCAAGTTAATAAAATGAACAAGTAAACTGGGAAACAAGCATAGCAGTAAAGTATGTCAGAGACTAACTGAGATTCTTTAGTAAATTTTTAGCCTACTCCGGAGTTTAGCCTAAACACAAACGTATAAGCAGAAATCAATGAAAGGCGTGTGTGTCGTCATTTGATGTACAAGATTCTAGTATGGGAGTAGATGCAAGGCTTAAGCTACCGCTGCTTACAAGATTCCCTTATTGGTTTCTGTTACCATTCGAGCGTGAACTCATTTTTCCGGTGTCACATCAAACGACACATTCCCTTTCATTGTTTGCCTATGACGTCTAATGAGCTTACTTATCTGCAAGTAATAAATTCAAGTGGGGGCTAGTACGGTACCAGTGTGACTTAAATAAAACTTGTTTGCAAGCGAGAGAGTTTTCTCTACTTGCCTTAAGGGAAAGCCGAGCTTGAAGGCGGCGGCCAAGAGGCAAGGTCTAAACTCTAGCGGAACCTGTTCGGGATGCATTCAAATAAATATTTGTTTCAATGATACTCCTACACGTACACAAGTGTTTCTGTTGCGTACTTAAGTCAAGGGGGTGAGTTAAGGAAAATTTACCTCCCTCGGCAAAGAGGGGAGAAGCGGTTACCACAAGAGATCCGAGGGTTTTGGCGGCGGTTGGATCCGGGAACCCTAATTCGGAGAGGGCCTTGAGCGATTCCACCGCTACATGCGTTGAACGACACCGAAAACCGAATAAAACTTAGGATTAGTCAAGTATACGACACACCCACGCGGATCCGACGTGATTACGTCGTCCGGAGGCGAAAATTTAGCACATAGCAATTAGGTTAAAATCTGAAATGCGGGGATCCTTACCGAAGGAGACCAGATTTGGGCTCAGGAATCCACGAGGAGGGGTTTCGAGCGAAACCCTAGAAGTTCCCTTGAAATCCACCGGCCGAAACGGAGAGGAAGAGGGGCTGTCGACCTCTTTGGAGGAGGGGGAGCCACTGTCGGCCCTCAAGAAGGAGGAGACACAGTTGGCCGGAGGAAACGAGGAGGAAGGGCTGCTACCCTTGCCGCTGTCGTCGGCCTGGAGAGGGGAAGAAGGAGCGGCCCTTGCTGCTGCCGTCGGCCAGGAGAGGGGAAGGAGGAGGCGCGGCTGGCGGAGCAGGCGGCGGCGCTGCGTGCGGCTGACGGGAGGCGCGGCGCTGCGTGCGACTGACGGGAGGATCGGCGCTGGGAGGGCGTCACGGGAGCGGGACCGGGAGACGAAAACCCTAGCAGGCGGCTTGCGGTTTTGGAACTTATCGAGCGAGGGGGGGGGGGGGGGGGGGGGGCGGTCGGCTGGGGATTAAATTAAAAAGGGGAAAATTTGATTTTTTTTATATACCCTTATTATTATTATTAGTAATCAGCCACTAAATTAAGGGTTGTTACACTCCGTAAGTCGTTGTACTGCTGATTGGTCAAGCGGTGCGTAGGGACATGCCGAGTGTTGGTTGGGCCCATAATTGGTGCCGGGGTAGGGGATGTGGCAGAGGTGGAGGTTTGGGATGGGTCGAGAAGTATGGTTGGGAGGGATGCCTGGAGGAAGGTGATGGGTACGGAATGTCGCCGGACGTCGCGACGAATTCCGCCTCCACAAGGGGGGAGAGGTTGATGGCTTGGTGGACCGTTAATGGCTTGAGGGTGCGGAAACGGGAGCGGAAGTGGGGTTGCAAGCCGTTCATGAAGAACCCCAAGTAATGGTCTGGGGGGAGTCCGGGAACATGAGTGACCAATTCCACAAAGGCATCAATGTACGAGTCAATGGAGCCGGTGTGACGGACCACGAAAAGTCGCTCGATCATGGGGCCCGAGTAGCGGTCGTCATACCGCTGAATCAGGGCCTCGGTGAGATCTGTCCAGGTGAGGCCGGGAGAGGTCTGGCGTAGCCAACAGACCCTTCCATGCCGATAAGTGCGGTGGAGACCCGTTGCGTCGGAGGGGTCTGGTGGATGTCGAAGAACTGTTCGGCGGGGGCAATCCACCCCAAGGCATCAGTCCCGTTGAATGTGGGGATGTCAGGTCCACGGTATGGTGGAGTAGGTAATTCCACCATTGTGGGAGTATCGGGGATCAAAGTGCTGGAGGATCCCACAGCAGAGGCGGTAGAGGGCCCGGAGTGTTAGGTGGGCTGCAATTTCTGGAGCATGGTCAGAACTGAGGGGTATTGTTCGTTCTGTGCCTCGAGACGGGTGTTGATGGTGGCGAGGGAGTGTTCGAGGGCTTCCACGCGGGATTCCATCCGGCTCTTTGGCATATGAGAACGACTGCGCCGAGCTGGAGATTGGCAGGAGAGTGCCGGAGCCGGGGAAGGGGCGCTAGCAGCGGACGATCGCTGCGGAAGAGCAGGTGGCGGCGGAAGGAACTGGAATGGCGCTGGCGCTGTGTATGGTTGAGAGAGGAGCGGTGGATGGGGCGGATCCGGATGCGGCTGATCGAGAAGGGTCGCGGACTACCGATCAGTGCGAAAGAACGAACGGTGCGGGCGCTGGCGGATCCGGATGCGGCAGATCGATCGGCGCGGCTGATCGGTGCGGCTGATCGGAGCGGCTGGTCGGAGTGGCTGGCCGAGCGATGCGGCTGATCGGGCGGCGAGTCGATCGTTCTGTCGAGCGAGCCACAAGTCGATCATTCTGTCGAGCGGTGGCGGATGCGGACGAGGTGGGTTCACGCGAGCCTGGACGACGGGGGACGAAGCACCGGCTGCAAGTGCAGCGGGCGGTGAGGCAGGATCGGACCAAATAATACGAACAAGAAGAAGAATGCTTGAATTAACATTACACCACTCTATCTTTTGAAATTACAAAAAGTGAGTGATATATCATAGAGACCTCTCACTACTAAAACCCTAAACACACCAAAGATGAGGTAAAGAAGGGACCATTTTTGCAAGCTTAATAGATGAACCAACCGACTGTGTATCTGCAGTAATGAACTGGTGATAGTAGGAGTAGAGATCTGCGGAGAGCATGTAACAAGATAGTAGCCACTTGTGGATTCACACCTTGTACCAATCACTAATTTGATCTTCAAATCCTGAATTAATATAGAAGAAATGGTACAGGGTAACAATGTGGTTATGGTGCAGGATACGTTTATGAATAGAGATCGGACTAAATGAAGTGTAGGGCAAAAAAGACAACAGAGGTAAAGAAGGTGTAAGATGTATTCCACTAATTATATATTGGGGATGCATATCCATCAATAAGAGTAAGATGAATGGTGAAATGAGGTTTATGGAGATGAATAAATAAAACTGCATTACCAAACATATGATTAGATGCAGCTAAGTCAAGTGGTCATATGAGAGAAGAAAGTGACAACTGAGTATGAAAAGCAAAATGATGGGGATAAATCAGCACGTGTGGGTTACCTCCCATTGGAGCCGCATATGTCTATTTTCATCGTTTTTGGATGATCAAAGTCCACGGTTGCGTCTGGAGCACCGTTTGGACATTTCCATGTGGTCTTTTTGTATTATTTAGCGAGATCGGAAATTTACCGTGTACGGCCAAACATAGCTGTCCAATATGGCTGCCCTAGGATGTTTTTATTATAAATAAGAGGGGAAGGGGGCTGATTTTAGGATTGCAGATTTTGGAAGCTTCTTCCTTCAAAATCCGACGATCTTTCGTGGTGCCGACTCCACGAAACTCTAAGGTGACGACTCCTTGAGCTTTACCCTAGTTCCTGTGTTTTCCTGCTGCTAGACGCTCCTCCACAACTCCCCACAGCCGTCTCCAGCATAATCCCGCCACAAACCACCCTGGAACACGCCTCCCAACAGCCAGCCCTACAGTTCCCTTGGTCGATACAGTCACAACGCCCCTCCCATCACTTCCTGCAGCCGCCATCCCCTCCAAAATCCCCTCCTAGCAGCAGCCGCATCCTCCCCTACCTTCAGAACTCCTGGCCGACACCCCCCACCGCCAGCACCTGTAAGACCCCAAATCAGGAAGGTAAATTTCTGGAGTTCTTAACGTTGTCGCCCAGGCGACAGTGGCTGTCGCACGGCGATAGCGTTGTCGGGTGGCGGCTATCGCTGGCGACAAGGTGACTGGGGTCATGCAGCAGTGTCGCTGGCGGGTCAAAGTCGGTTCATAACGCTGTCGCCCAGGCGACAGTGGCTGTCGCCCGGCGACAGCTCAAAGTTGGACTTTGTGGCCGAAATCAAGGGCATTGATTGCTTATTGACTTTGGGGGCTGGTTTTGGCTTGGGAGGCTCGGTGGCAGCATAGAAGGCCGAAATCCTCTCTCTTTTCATTATTTTCCTTAAGGCTTTATTTTGGAGAGAGAGAGAGAGAAGCTTGGAGAAGAAGAAGGAATAGTAAACCCTAGCTTGAAGCTTGGGTTTGGAGGAGCTACACTCATCCAATCCCTTCAACGTTGGTGGCTACGCGTAGAGGAGGGCAAGGCGCTCCTTTCCATCCGTGTGGAACGTCAAGCCATGGGCTCGAAGCGGCGTTTAAGGGTAACGAACTTTTCTACCCTCTTTTGGACATGCCTTAGTCCTTTCCCTTGCATCGTTGAGGCACCTACCCAAAAGGGTGAGGTCGTGGCCTCCGACGGATCGATTTGTGCTATCCCCGTCAAAGCTTGCATTCATGTAGAGTCCACGCGTGAGATGGACGTAGGCGCGCTGTGTGAAGCCCATCCGAGACGGTTCGTCCGGATTGGTGATACTTTTTAGGTATTGTGCGTGCCGGGGAAAAACCCCGTGTTGTTATACTTGCCTCGTAGGGCTAGAGGGTGCTACTGCATGCGCAGCAACGCCCGGGGGTGTGCCCCGGGGAGCACCCGAAGTTAAAAGGCAGAAATGGAGTTCTGTCCAGCTGTCGCTGGCGCGACAGTGACTGTCGCCTGGGCGACAGCTTCCCAGAATTGGGTTCTGGTGAATTTGGGTGTTCTGAGGCAGTGGGAGTGCTACTGCATGTGCAGCAACGCCTGGGGGTGTGCCCCGGGAAGCACCCACAGCTAGAAGCCAAATTAGGGTTTTGTGCACTGTCGCTGGCGACAGTGACTGTCGCCTGGACGACAGCTTCCCAGACTGAGTTCTGGTGATGTTGTTGTGCCCACCGGTTGAGGGGACCTGAGGCCGGTGTACCCGACCTGTGGGGGTGTCCTGGTGGATGACTTAGCGGCCCGTGGAGCCGGCTAATTGAGAATACCTGGGCTGAAGGGACGCCATACCCGCTCTTCGTGTTGTACAACGAGAGCTGTGAACAACGGGCATTTGGCAAACCTGAAACCGCACCATTGCAGCACCTGATTAGTAAGCCTCGGACAGCATGTCGGGAGGCAATGGGACAGAGTCTTCGGACTACGTTATGTTCACAATTAAAGCACGGGGGAGCCCTGGTATTCGGGCCGCCGACTTTAGCCTCGAAGGGCAAAGCCATCAAGAGTGGATGGTGGTGGAAGGCGTAGTACACCAAAGAGTGCCTGAGTGCACGAGACGTGGAGGTCATTCCCACGTTTGTGTTGTTGCATATGTATGAAATGTTGTGGGCTCGTCTAGTCGCACTCTTATATATATATATATATATATATATATATATATATATATATATATATATGCTGTTGAGACTGTTTTGCAGGGACGTTTAGAACTGCCACCCCCTCGAAGGGGTGGGGTCGTTATAACTTGGTCAGCTTTAGCTGACCGTTGCCCTGTTTTGCCACCGTCTTTGGTGGGCTTGTTGTACAGGAGCTGGACCGAGCGGGACCTTGGCGGGCTGAAGCCCCTGCGCTGCTGCGGCCCTTGAAGGCCTTTTGTCCTTTCTTCTGTTTTCATGTATGGTCGGCCTGCGCGCCGATGTTGGTAAACTGTAAGGCCGTCGTGCCTCTTTTGTGTGTTGTAAAACATTTTATTCCAAGTTAATAGAAGTGGACATACCCGAGTTCGGGTCTTGTGGTTTATAATTCTGTCTCTCTCTTTTGCTTCTGTATAGAATGCTCTGAGTTAGGCTTCGTGGTATAGTGTCGTTGCATATTCAATTAAGTGACGTTTCCATTTGTTTTGTAGTATATGGCGTGGGGCCCCGGCCGGACCTTCTGCTATATGCTTCTGAACGGATGGGGGTGTTACAAATTGGTATCAGAGCTAGGTTTCCGTATCCTTCTAAGGAATTCGTGGGCGAATTCTTTTAAGGGGTGGTGAGCATGTGTGTGCGCTACCGTTGAGACGTAAAATAAACCCAAAAATGTCCACTTAGGAATAAAATGTAACAACAAACCAACAATAATTGCATGATTTTGGAACCTGAGCGTTCCTTTTGTTGTTAGTTGCGACTGTGCTGTCGCCTAACTGTGTGTTGCACTTGTGTAGGGCACTCGAAGTGCAGCGGGACCGTCGCGTCCCCGTGATGTGCATGAGAGTAGTGGGTCTGCTGAGGCCCCTACAGCTCCGTCTGCTGAGTTGGTTCGGCTAGTTACTGAAGCCGTTCTAGCTGCGTTGAATGGCCAGCCTGAAAGGCAAGGCCAACCGCCAGTGCAAGAGGTGGCCCCTGAGCCACTAAGAGTGGAGCAAGTCCCAGTGAGGCGTGCTCCTGAGCAACAGCTGAAGCACTTTCTGGGATTTCGACCTCCTCCGTTCACCGGGGTTGAATCCCCAGCTGAGGCCGAAGACTGGTTGTCGCATGTGAAGCGAATTCTGACAGCGACACAGTCAGAGGAAGCGCAGAAGGTGACCTTTGCTTCTTTCTTGCTAGAAAAGGAAGCTAGGCGGTGGTGGGATGAGGTTGAGAGGCGCCAGTTCGCGGGAAGGCGACTGGTTGATGTGACGATGGAAGAGTTCTCGAGAATCTTCCTCGCAAGGTATGTGCCTCAGTCGCAGCTGCGCGATGAGTTGATGTACGAGGCGCATCGTACCAGGTATTCAGATCATCCGGGGAGCACGAAGATGTATAAGGACATGAAGGTCCTTTTCTGGTGGCCGGGTATGAAGAGGGACATCGCTCACTACGTGGCCAAGTGCCACACTTGTGCGCTAGTGAAGGCGGAATGTCAGAAGCCCGATGGCTTTTTGCAGTCATTGCCTGTTCCGGAGTGGAAGTTTGATGACATTTCCATGGATTTCGTGCATGGGCTGCCGAGATCGCAGTGCGGGAACGATGTCATCTGGGTAGTTGTAGACCGGCTGACAAAGGTGGCGCACTTTATCCCCAACCGGAGGGATGACTCGGTGGAGAAATTGGCGAAGTTGTATGTTGATACTATAGTGCGACTGCACGGTGTGCCCCGTAGCATCGTCAGTGATCGTGATGGACGCTTTACTTCGAGCGACTGGAGGCTAGTCAACCGTCTTTTGGGTACGAAGCTGCAGTTTAGCACGGCCTTTCATCCTCAGACGGATGGCCAAACTGAGCGTACCAACAGGACGATGGAAGACATGCTCCGGATGTGCGTCCTGGTTTTTGGCAAGGGGTGGGAAGATCACCTCTTTCTTGTTGAGTTCGCGTACAACAACAGCTATCAGGCGAGTATTCAGATGGCGCCTTTCGAGGCCCTCTATGGCAGGAAGTGCCGCACTCCCTTAGCTTGGGCGGAAACGGGCGAGACGAAGCTCTTCAAGAGGAAAGACGTCGAAGAGGCGACTTCGACGGTACGTTTGATCCGGGAGAGGCTTTTGGTTGCGCAGGATTGGCAGGCGAAGTACTATAATGCGAAGCACCGCGACGTCCAGTTCGCCGTTGGCGATTGGGTTTACTTGAAGATCAGGCCATTCAAGGGCGTGTCCAGGATTCGGCGCTTGAAAAAGCTGAGTCCGAGATACCTTGGACCTTTTGAGATCATCAAGCGCGTCGGCGAGGCGGCTTATAGGCTTGCGCTATCGGCGGAACTGAGCGGGCTACACGATGTATTCCACATCTCCGTGTTGCGGAAGGCAGTGCAGGAGCCTACGCAGGTGGTCGCGGCGGATCAGGTGTCCGTGGATAGTGGGCTTAAGACGGCGGTCAGGCCCGTTAGCATCGAGGATGCTGAGCTGCGTCAGTTGCGGAACAGGGCGATCCGTATGGTAAAGGTCCGTTGGGACAACTGCGGTCGCGAGGAGCTCTCATGGGAGCGTGAGCAGACCATGATGGAGGAGTTCCCCGAGCTGTTTCGGTGACGTTTATCTCTTTTTCCCCTTTGTGTAAAGACTTTTGATATATATGTATATATGTGTTTTTTATAAAATTTCGGGACGAAATTTATATAAGGAGGGGAGGGTTGTAAGACCCCAAATCAGAAAGGTAAATTTCTGGAGTTCTTAACGTCGTCGCCCAGGCGACAGTGGCTGTCGCCCGGCGATAGCGTTGTCGGGTGGCGGCTATCGCTGGCGACAAGGTGACTGGGGTCATGCAGCAGTGTCGCTGGCTGGTCAAAGTCGGTTCATAACGCTGTCGCCCAGGCGACAGCGGCTGTCGCCCGGCGACAGCGGCTGTCGCCCGGCGACAGAGGCTGTCGCCCGGCGACAGCTCAAAGTTGGACTTTGTGGCCGAAATCAAGGGCATTGATTGCTTATTGACTTTGGGGGCTGGTTTTGGCTTGGGAGGCTCGGTGGCAGCATAGAAGGCCGAAATCCTCTCTCTTTTCATTATTTTCCTTAAGGCTTTATTTTGGAGAGAGAGAGAGAGAAGCTTGGAGAAGAAGAAGGAATAGTAAACCCTAGCTTGAAGCTTGGGTTTGGAGGAGCTACACTCATCCAATCCCTTCAACGTTGGTGGCTACGCGTAGAGGAGGGCAAGGCGCTCCTTTCCATCCGTGTGGAACGTCAAGCCATGGGCTCGAAGCGGCGTTTAAGGGTAACGAACTTTTCTACCCTCTTTTGGACATGCCTTAGTCCTTTCCCTTGCATCGTTGAGGCACCTACCCAAAAGGGTGAGGTCGTGGACTCCGACGGGTCGATTTGTGCTATCCCCGTCAAAGCTTGCATTCATGTAGAGTCCACGCGTGAGATGGACGTAGGCGCGCTGTGTGAAGCCCATCCGAGACGGTTCGTCCGGATTGGTGATACTTTTTAGGTATTGTGCGTGCCGGGGAAAAACCCCGTGTTGTTATACTTGCCTCGTAGGGCTAGAGGGTGCTACTGCATGCGCAGCAACGCCCGGGGGTGTGCCCCGGGGAGCACCCGAAGTTAAAAGGCAGAAATGGAGTTCTGTCCAGCTGTCGCTGGCGCGACAGTGACTGTCGCCTGGGCGACAGCTTCCCAGAATTGGGTTCTGGTGAATTTGGGTGTTCTGAGGCAGTGGGAGTGCTACTGCATGTGCAGCAACGCCTGGGGGTGTGCCCCGGGAAGCACCCACAGCTAGAAGCCAAATTAGGGTTTTGTGCACTGTCGCTGGCGACAGTGACTGTCGCCTGGACGACAGCTTCCCAGACTGAGTTCTGGTGATGTTGTTGTGCCCACCTGTTGAGGGGACCTGAGGCCGGTGTACCCGACCTGTGGGGGTGTCCTGGTGGATGACTTAGCGGCCCGTGGAGCCGGCTAATTGAGAATACCTGGGCTGAAGGGACGCCATACCCGCTTTTCGTGTTGTACAACGAGAGCTGTGAACAACGGGCATTTGGCAAACCTGAAACCGCACCATTGCAGCACCTGATTAGTAAGCCTCGGACAGCATGTCAGGAGGCAATGAGACAAAGTCTTCGGACTACGTTATGTTCACAATTAAAGCACAGGAGAGCCCTGGTATTCGGGCCGCCGACTTTAGCCTCGAAGGGCAAAGCCATCAAGAGTGGATGGTGGTGGAAGGCGTATTACACCAAAGAGTGCCTGAGTGCACGAGACGTGGAGGCCATTCCCACGTTTGTGTTGTTGCATATGTATGAAATGTTGTGGGCTCGTCTAGTGGCACTCTTATATATATATATATATATATATATATATATATATATATATATATATATATATGCTGTTGAGACTGTTTTGCAGGGACGTTTAGAACTGCCACCCCCTCGAAGGGGTGGGGTCGTTATAACTTGGTCAGCTTTAGCTGACCGTTGCCCTGTTTTGCCACCGTCTTTGGTGGGCTTGTTGTACAGGAGCTGGACCGAGCGGGACCTTGGCGGGCTGAAGCCCCTGCGCTGCTGCGGCCCTTGAAGGCCTTTTGTCCTTTCTTCTGTTTTCATGTATGGCCGGCCTGCGCGCCGATGTTGGTAAACTGTAAGGCCGTCGTGCCTCTTTTGTGTGTTGTAAAACATTTTATTCCAAGTTAATAGAAGTGGACATACCCGAGTTCGGGTCTTGTGGTTTATAATTCTATCTCTCTCTTTTGCTTCCGCATAGAATGCTCTGAGTTAGGCTTCGTGGTATAGTGTCGTTGCATATTCAATTAAGTGACGTTTCCATTTATTTTGTAGTATATGGCGTGGGGCCCCGGCCGGACCTTCTGCTATATGCTTCTGAACGGATGGGGGTGTTACAGCACCACTCTAATCCGCCACCTCCCAGCCACTTCCTGCAGACGCCAAGCACTCCAAGTCCCCTCCAGACACCCTCCATCCCACCGGCCTCCACCCTACATCCCCCACTCCACCCCTCCACAAAACAACCCCAAACAGCCTTAACAGCGCCCGTACAGATCTGATTCAGTCGGGACGGCCACCGTTACCATTTCGCCACCTCACAGCCATTTCGCCACCGGGACAGCCACCGTTACCACCGCCAGCCCCACTCCAATCCACCACCTCCCAGCCACTTCCTGCAGCCACCAAGCACTCCAAGTCCCCTCCAGCCACCCTCCATCCCACCGGCCTCCACCCTACATCCCCCACTCCACCCCTCCACAAAACAACCCCAACAGCCTTAACAGCGCCCGTACAGATCTGATTCAGTCCGGGACAGCCACCGTTACCATTTCGGATCACCACTGCTGCTCATACAGCCACTGGATTTCCACATCCTCATCATTGGCTATCCTTCTCTTCACGGGTATTTGTTGTTTGGTGTTTTGTATCTCTTTATTGTACGGATTGAGATTATTATTTGATTTGGAATGCTAATTTGTTAGTGCCCTTGTTCCGTAATTGCTTACACCTTGCAGGGCATATTCACTTTGGCATTTGAAATCAAAGCACTCACGCGAAAGAAAATCATACCAGCTTGCTTTTAAAATTAATTTGTTCTGTCTTTGTGGTAATTTGTGCGGTTTAATTCCTGATTACTATTTTTAATCGAATATCGGATTGTCTATTTATTACATATATCATTCTAGGTTAGTTAGGGTTTGATTTCCTTGGCCCCGCACCTAGGGTTGCAAATTTAGAGCTCACTTTCACAACCTACCTCGCATCTCAAAATATGATGTACAGGTAAAGTTTGCCTTCACGTTCAAAAGTTGCCTAATATAGAATATAACAAAAAAGCACTTCAACGTAAATGCATACGGTTGCTCAGTCTGATTGCGCAACTAATGAGATCGCAGCATATGTCACATAAGCTTAGTGAAGCAAGGGAGAACCCATATCAAATGTACCATGGGTATTTGGTATGTTCCATCTTGCAACAATGGGTATACTTGGTGACGCATGGCGAATCTATAGGTGACAGACACGTGATGCCCTAATCCTAAAAGCAATGCAAGCGAGCATGCGATGCCTAACCTTAAATGCAATGCAAGCGAGCATGCGCTGAATGCAATGGACCTACTACAAACCCTAAAATGGTAACACCGATGCGAGTAAGACAATGCGCGGCCGATGAATAAAAAGCTAACAAAAACTATAATGCCAACGCAAAATATCTCAATCATGCAATTACTTTCGATGCACAATTTGAAAGTGCACAGTGTGCCTCTAAGCATTCTCTAGAGGGGGTGGGGGGGGGGGGGGGGGGGGAATAGAGTTCTAAAATATTTTCTATCATATTTATGCACACACAATAAAACACTAAGTATTATGCATTCAGCAACACCAAAGACAGAATAAATTAAATGTTGTTTGCTGAAATAAAACACAGAATAAAGAAATGGACAGCACGGAAAATCACACACACAAAGACACTGGAATTTTTATAGAGGTTCCCTAAAATGTGGGTACTCCTCTCTTCTACCTCCCTGGTTGGATTGCACAACCTGTGCCTGAGTATTTTGATAAGAAGACTCTTAAAATCACTGAGTCTTTTGATAAGGAGACTCTTAGAACCACTGAGTCTTTTGATAAGGAGACTCTTAGAACCACTGAATCCTTTGAAAGAGGGATTAATAAAACTCTTTACAGTTGAAGGAAAAAGTAAGAAGGTAAGAAGAAGAAGATAGAATTCTGTTCTCAGAATTTTTCATAAGCATTTCTGCTGCTTCTGTCTTTCACAGAATCTGAAATGATGAACCCTTGCTTATGATATAGATGTTTGCAAGGGTTGTTTTGCTTGATCCTTTTCTCTGAAGGTTTCTTGTAATCTAGTTGCTATATGATGATGAGGAAGAAGCAGTTGTATCTATTTCCTGTGCAGAGAGAGAGCTTATGTTTTCTGTCTTAGGGTTGAGGAAGAGGATGACCCTTTTCGACAGACAAAATAATAATGAATGCTTCTACCTATTTTTTACTTCTTCTGCATACTAATTCTGTATGATTGAGATTTCAAAAACCTTTCTTCTTTTCGGCTGTCCTGAAAAGAAATTTATCTGTGCCACTTATTTTTCTTTCTTTTGTTCTCGACCCGTCCATCACTTTTGAATACCTTCCAAGAATGATTTGTTGTGTCCTGGAAAGCTCCATTCCATTCTTGGCAATAAACGAGTCGTTGGAGAACTGTCTCTAGCCTTGTGGTCCTTCTGAAAAGGTCTCAAAAGGACAGCAGAAAAAACTTCCTTTTTCTGACTGTATTCGACGCTGCGTCGACTTCATCATTCTTCATGTCGACACACCTCTGAGTTTTTATCGAAGTAGCTTCGAATTCTTTCTTAGCTTTGGCTGAACTCAGATGTCGACGTTACGTCGATTCCTTATCGACGTATCCGTCGAGTTGAAGACTTGGACTTTGGGCTTTAACTTCTGCGTCGAATTGTAGTCGAAGTTGCGTCGACTTCTTGAATGGCTTCGACAAGCTTTTCCTTCTGCGTCGAGTTCCTTTCGACGTTGCGTCGACTTGAATTATACTTCGACAGATTGAATAAGTTGTTTTGGCTTCTAATCAGAGTTGCGTCGATATCAAGTCGAAGTTGCGTCGACTTTTATTCGACGCAAGTCTTAACTTAACTTACTTTGTGATTGTCTTGACTTGGCCTTGACACTCTAAGATGAGTGTGACATCCTAAGACATCTAATGACCAATTTACCCTTACTATACAATGTGAGTAATATAACCTAAGAAGTAAAATCACTTAAAGATAATTTGTTAAGTTAAATACAAAAGAAGTTTTTCCCAACAATCTCCTCATATTTATCTTAACAAATTTTACAAATTGTTTAAAGTGATTTTACACATACTTTGACATAAACACAAATACAAACAAGACATACATAGACAATACAATATAATAGAATGAAACCACGGACCACTTCATATATTGTCAAGTAATTATATTGTTCACCACAGCTGTTTGCTTTTAGAAAGTATAATATTGACAAAATACCTGAGCTTCAATGTTCCTTCTCAGGAGTTTTCCTTTTCCTAGAGAATACCTTTGGTATCACCCTCCTTACAGCAAATGCAAGAGGTTCATCCTCTTCTTCAGGGCTCCTAACAACTTCTTCATAGATTTGACCTTCTTTGAGAGGCTCCCCTTGAGATTGTATATTTTCTTTAGCAGCCAGGGCAGCTTCCTTAGCAATCTTTGAAACTTCATCTTCTATGAGCTCCCCCTGAATTGATGGAAGCTCCCCCTGGTTTTCTGCAGGCAATTCTCCAGCTGGTTCCTGAGTTATTGTAAGAAGCTCCCCCTAATTTGGTACGGGATTATCTTGAGGGTTTGTAGGAGGCTCCCCCTGGATATTTGCATCTGGAGTTTCTGGCCTTACTGTTTGGAATATAGTCAGTTTATCTTGATCAGGAACTTCATCATCATTGTCCTTCTCCTGGCCATTCTTTTCTGGATTAGGCATTTCCTCCTCCTGAATCTTTTCCCCCTTTTGAACCTTACTGAGAAGGGAGGTTAAGAAATCCTTTGTTACCAAGGAGGAGGACACAAAAGCTTTGAGAGCCAGGAGAGACCTTCTTGAATCAAGCATCTCACTTTCCATTTGAGAGTACTTTTTATTGAACCTTCTGGCTTGAGTGGCCCGTAGGTCAGCAAAAGTGTCAGTAGCCAGTCCTACTGCTTTTGCAATTGCTTGCTCAACATCAAAGGGGGAATGGGAGGTAGAGGCAGGTGGGAGTGTGGATAGGATTGCTGGAGGGATTGGAGTGAAGTTCTCATTCAGACTTGGAGGATTTTGATGGATAAGGGAGTGGCATTGATAGGTTTCTGGAGAGACATAATATGGTGGTAGGGGAGCAGACTGATTTTCTGTGAATATGGTGGATGGTTATTGCTGTGGTTGGAGAGGGACCTGAGGTGCAGGTTCTATGGCAGGGACGGAGGAGCTGGCCTGGTTGTACTGGGCTGGATCAACATCTGGCTCAACATCCTGTTGAGTTGCTGGAGTGTCCTGAGGAGGAGTATTACCCCTTGGGGGATCAGGTATATGTGTCTCTAAATCTTAAGGAGGTGGAGAAGGAGGAGGTGAAGGTGCAGATTGACCAGGCTTTAGAATCTGCCTGGTCCAGTTGGAGAATATCCCTATATTCATTCTTTTGCCTGGAGGAATGGGCACCCCTTTTGATTTGCAGACCATGGGGTAGTGATGGGAGAGCACCTGGCTCATTATTCTCATATATGCATTTTCTTTATGAGAAATTTTGTGCCCAATCAACCTTAGGAGATACCTTCCCCAGTTTATCTTCTTTTTCAGGACAAGAACTCCCATTATTTGAAGTTGTTACTTGGGAATAGCATCATGTGCTGAGAATTTACACAGCAGCACATTCCCTATTATATCAGCTAAAAATCTATATTCTTCTCCAAGATCAATCTTCTTCAGATTGATGGCCTTATCTTTCTTGAACTGCATGATCTCCAGAACCTTTTTGATCTCTTCCCTTGACAGTTCATCTGAATCACTGTCAGTTGAGAGATCAAATGTTTGATTGAGTAGTTCCTATGTTATATGTGCATCTGTCTCAGAAATTTTCCCTTTGAGGGAGCCATCATCTCCTATTTGCCCAGTGTCCTTGAACTCTGTCAACTCTACATCAAGAATTTTGCATCTCGTGGAGATCAACATTGTTAGCCCAGCAGTGTGGAATAAGCCATGAATGGCTTTGAAGTTTTCGGCAGCTGCATTGAATGAGTCAATATCCACGTCAAAACCAGAATTTATCTTTGGTGGAGCCATTGAATCGGATGTACCTGCAAAAAGAGACACGAGAGAGAGAGAGAGAGAGAGAGAGAGAGACAAGAGAAAGATGTAGGAGAGTTGGGGATAGGAAGAGCACGAGAGCAGGAGAGAGAGAATTCGAAAGCGTAATGAATTCGACGTCAATCTTCCTTAAAAGAAGATGATTCGTCGCTACTTAGGGTTTTATCCGAAGCACCGTCGAAAAGATTAATAGACAGCGCGCCAAAATGTGTTGAAGCAGCTTCTAGAAGTGAAACTGCGCGCGCTGTCATGTCGACGTTGTGTCGATTAGAATTAGACGGTGCGTCAAATTCTATTCGACACAACTTTGAATTAGTAGTTGCATATTGCTTTCAGAGCAGGCGTCGAGTAGAATTAGACGGTACGTCGAATTCTATTCGACGCAACTCTAAATAAATAGTTCTATTTTCTTAGAAAGTTCTTGTTTTTCTCAGCAATGTTTTTTATTGAAAAGAGTATTTATACAATTATTTTCATAAACAAAGGAAGATAAGATGTAGATTCAAAGTAGAAATCACTCCCCTGTTGGATTTGGGTCTTTATTAGACAATAGCTCTTCCTTCCCTTCCCATTCTCTCCTAGGAGGAATCCTACTTATTCCTGCACAAGTAGCTCAAACATTAGAAGGAACTCAGGTTACCTTGGCCCTTTGCTTTTACCATTATAAGGTTCTATGAAATAGCCCATATAGAGGGCCCATATTTGGGCCCATGTATTCTTCCCTCTTTAGTCCCACATTGTGTATAGGAATATTTCTCTCCTCCTCTCTCCTATATATGTACTCACTCTTTGTACTTAAGGCATGTGAAATATATACCAGTTTTGGCATTTACCTACATGGTATCAGAGCCAAACGGTCCATCAATTTTCTGATCGCAGACCGTCTCACTTTTCCGAGCGGTCTCCCATGTCTTAGACCGCAGCCCTGCGGTCTCCTATATTCCAGTTCGCAGAATAGCTTCTCCCGCATCTGCTCCTCCTCCTCCTCCTCCCTTCTTATACCTTCTCTCAACCGGTCCAGTGGGCCCCTCCTCCTCCAGCTCTGCTTTCCTCAAACCGCAACCCGCAGCGATCTCTGCTCACCGCGCGCTGTCCGCCGACCTCTGCGCGTTTTCCTCATCTAGTCGCGGCAGGCTCTTCCTCTGCTCGCAACGAGCTCTGCCTCCAGCTCGCCCGACCTCTCCTGCGGCCTCTTAATCATAGTTCGACAACTCGTCTTCTGCGGTCTTCTACTCGCAAATCGTCAAGCCTCATCTGCCCGACATCTCCCAGATCGTCAAGTCGACAGCTCGTCTTCTGCGGTCTTCTACTCGCAGTTCGACATCTCCCAGATCGTCAAGTCCTCCAGCGATCTTCATCTTCTCAACCGCCAAGTTGACCTAGCGGTCTCGTGAGCTATCCAGCGGCCTTCCTGATCGCTACGGCTTCTCCTGCCGAGCTCCCTGCCGACCTCCTGATCGCTGCGGTTTCTCCTCCTGATCGATGCGCCTTCTCCCTGCCGGCTTCTCCTTCTGATCGCTCGGGCTTCTCGTCCTGATCACTGATGGCCTCCTGTTCGCCAGTCTCTCTTGCTCGCTGCTCCCTGGTCGTCAGCTCTCCCAGCAGAAGCGATCTCCTGCAGCAGCGGCCTCCCTGCCAGTCTCCTCTCAACAACTCGTCCCAATTCCTTCATTAATGGGATCCTCCGTTGACTCCACCACGGTTCCTGCTCCGCCTCAGCCTGACAACCTGGGTCAGCCTCCAGAACTCCGTGATGAGCTGCGAATAACCACAATCTCCCTCTCCGGAAAAGGAAACTTCATACAATGGGTTCACTCGGTCCGGCGAGTTCTTCAGTCCAAGGGACTTCTGGGTCATCTCACCCAAGGGCCTCCTGTCCCTGCTACGGATACCTGGCTCCGTAATGACGGCCGAGTTCAGACTTGGCTCCTCAACTCGATGGATGGAGAATCATACCAGATGGTGATGTATCACGAGACTGCTAAAGCAATGTGGGACGAGCTCCACTCTCTCTACTCGGGCAAAGATAGCCTTCAACATCTCTACGACATCATCACAGATCTCCAGGCTTTAGATACGGCTGGCGCTGCTAACATGATCTCCTTCGTTGCTCGCACCAAGACTCTGGCCGAGGCCTGGATCCAGCATCAACCGTCCACCAATGATCACGCCGCTCAACGATCTCAGAAGGAAGCCGTCATCATTGCTATGATCATGGCCCGTGTTCCACCACACTTGCAAAGCATCCGAAATCAGGTTCTGGCCTCGACCATCACTCCTTCCCTCTCAGATGTGTGCTTCATGCTCCTCAAAACCTCAGCACATATGGCGGCTCCTACTCTTCCCTCACCGGCCCTCCTTCAGCACACTCCCGCTCCCTTACTCCCTGTGCCTCCCTCAGCTCGTGGTGGACGTTCTGCCTCTCGGGGAAGGGGACGTGGTGGTCGTGCTCGACCAAAATGTTCATTCTGTGGGCGAGATGACCACTTTGAGACGACCTGCTATCGGAAGCCTGGGAATCCTCCTCGTCTGACTGCCGCTGCTGTTGCTGAGGACAGCCCCTCGGTCTCCAAAGCCGATCTTGATGCTCTCCGCCTACAGTTCCAACAGCTTCAAGGGATGATGTCCCCACCTGCTTCAGTCGCTTCTGTCTCCACTTCAGGTATAACCTGTCTCTCAACGAGTCCACGCTGGATAGTGGACTCTTGTGCTACTCATCATATCACCTCGCTACAGCCACCACAGTATTTGAATGCTCCTCACCCGAAGTGTATCACCGTGGCCAATGGGGCGACAGTTCCGGTCTCTGGCTCGGCTGACCTCTCTCTTAGCCCCTCCATCTCTCTCCGCTCGGCTCTTCATGTTCCGGGATCCCCATTCAATTTACTTTCTGTTAGCCGTCTTACTTCGGACCTGGATTGCTCCTTAACATTTACATCCTCTTCTTTTCTGATACAGGATCGGCGGACGCTGACTACCATTGGTAAGGGGCGACTGCGCAACGGGCTCTACCTTCTCGACGACTCTCCCACTATCCTCTCCTCGGTCTCCTCTGCTGAGTGGCATCAGCGTCTTGGACATCCT
Source organism: Dactylorhiza incarnata (assembly GCA_033032865.1). Classification (NCBI taxonomy): domain Eukaryota; kingdom Viridiplantae; phylum Streptophyta; class Magnoliopsida; order Asparagales; family Orchidaceae; genus Dactylorhiza; species Dactylorhiza incarnata. The sequence goes on from JAWHQI010000041.1 coordinate 5,819,995, forward strand.
CCCCTCCCAGTCCTCCAGAAGGCACTTCCCGATGTATCTTTTCCAGTTTTTAAATGTGATTCGTGTATTATGGGCAAACAGCCGCGTTCTTCTTTTCCCGCACATTGTACTCGGAGCTCTGCTCCTTTTGATCTATTACATTCAGATATATGGGGACCCTATAAAATTACTAGTATTTCTGAGTTTCGATATTTTCTTACTTTTATTGACGATTATTCACGAGTCACTTGGTTATACTTACTTCGAGATCGGTCGGAGCTTCCTCGCGTCTTTCGGGCATTTATTCTTGAAACACGCACACAATTCTCCACCACCATCAAAACTCTACGAACCGATAATGCCCGTGAATACACAAGCCACGAGTTTGCAAATTTATGCTCTGAATTCGGGATTATCCACCAAACTTCATGTCCCTACACGCCACAGCAAAATGGTGTGGCTGAACGGAAGAACCGACACTTACTGGATGTTGCCCGCTCTCTCGTGCTTCACATGAACGTTCCCAAAGCCTACTGGAACTTTGCGGTTTCCACGGCATGCTTTCTTATTAACCGTCTTCCATCCTCCATTCTCAACAATGCCACTCCTTTCAGCCTCCTCTTTCCTTCTACTCCGGCCTTTCCCCTCACACCTCGAATCTTCGGGTGTACGTGCTACGTTCATATCCTGGGACCGACTACGGACAAGCTGGATCCCAGGGCGGCCAAGCAAATTTTCGTAGGCTACTCCCGTACACAGAAGGGCTACGTCTATTATTCTCCGACTACTCGCAAAATCTCTGTGTCACCAGATGTTACCTTTCGGGAAGATCTGCCATTTTTTCCTACTCCTGTATCCACACCTACGCCAATACCTACCCCTCTACCTGTCCTCCGACCTATCATTCATGTTCACACACCGGCTCCTCCATCCCTGAGTCCTGCTCCTGCCCCCTCCAAGCCACCTCTCATCCGTGTTTACTCTCGTCGCCCTCTCACCTTCGATGCCCCTACGCAGTCGGCCTCAACCTCGGATGCTCCGCGTCTAGCCGATCTTGTACCCGAATCAACCGCTCATCTATTGGCGAACTACGTTTCTCTACATCGTCTCTCTCCCCAACTCCAGGCACTTGCTACCTCTTTGTCCACAGTTGCTATTCCTAACTCTTTGCAGGAGGCTCTACAACATCCTGGGTGGCGCGCTGCCATGGAGGAAGAAATGGCTGCTCTTTGGGCTAACAAGACGTGGACTTTGGTACCCCGTCCTCCAGGACAGAAACCCGTTGGGTGTAAATGGGTTTTCGTTATCAAGCATACTCCTGATGGAACCATTGACCGGCTGAAAGCTCGCTTGGTTGCTCGTGGTTACACTCAACAACAGGGTATCGACTATGAAGAGACCTTCTCTCCGGTGGCTAAACTCAACACTGTTCGTGTGCTTATCTCCGTAGCTGTACATCGTCGGTGGCCATTATTTCAACTGGATATTAAGAATGCGTTCCTTAACGGCGATCTCCATGAAACAGTTTTCATGGAGCAACCTCACGGGTTTGAGACCACGGGGGAGTCCTCTCTGGTCTGCCGACTAGTGCAGTCTCTTTATGGTCTCAAACAATCACCTCGTAACTGGTTCGACAAGTTCAGCAAGGCTCTCCGGGAGATTGGCTTTACTTGAAGCACGGCAGACTTCTCCTTATTCACTCGCAAAAAGACAACGGGAACAGTTATTCTCCTGGTTTATGTGGATGACATCATAATTACTGGAGATGACGGCGAAGGCATACAGGCAGTCAAAAGACATCTTAGCTCTGTATTTCAGACTAAAGATCTGGGTCACCTTCACTACTTCCTTGGTCTGGAGGTTGCCAGAAGACCAGATGGCCTAGTCCTATCTCAGAGAAAATACTGTCTCGATCTCCTTCATGATGCAGGATACTCAGGCTGTAAACCGACAAACACCCCAATGGATGTCAATCACAAACTGTGTGCTCAAGCTTCCGACTCAGACCTGCAACTACAAAACCCAGAATACTATCGTCGCCTTGTTGGAAAATTAATCTACCTAACGGTAACAAGACCCGATATCTCCTTCGTCGTGGGTATGGTCAGCAGATACATGCACTCCCCTCGAAAATCTCACCTTCAGGCCGTCGAAAGGATTCTTCGGTATCTCAAAACAGCCCCTGGTCAGGGACTGGTTTATAAAACATCATCATCAACTCCAAGATTAGTGGCATACTCTGATGCTGACTATGCTGGGTCCCTGGACGATCGACGGTCAACAAGTAATTTCTGCACCTACTTTGGAGGACACCTGATTACCTGGCGAAGTAAAAAGCAAGCGGTTGTGGCGAGATCCTCAGCTGAAGCAGAATACCGGGCAATGGCATCTGTGGTCTCTGAACTCACATGGCTTGAGAGCCTCCTGACTGACCTTGGTGTAAAACTTCCTTCATCAGCTCTCCTCTTGTGTGATAATCAAGCTGCTATACACATTGCCAAGAACCCAGTCTTTCATGAAAGAACAAAGCACATTGAAGTTGATTGCCATTTCATCCGGGAGAAAGTTCAAATGAAGAAGCTAGAGTTGAAACATGTTCCGGGTACAGAACAAGTGGCAGATGTCCTCACAAAGGCCCTATCCAGTACTCTCTTCTATCAATGCCTGTCCAAGCTTAGATCCTACGACTTGTACGCTCCAGCTTGCGGGGGAGTGTTGAAATAGCCCATATAGAGGGCCCATATTTGGGCCCATGTATTCTTCCCTCTTTAGTCCCACATTGTGTATAGGAATATTTCTCTCCTCCTCTCTCCTATATATGTACTCACTCTTTGTACTTAAGGCATGTGAAATATATACCAGTTTTGGCATTTACCTACAACCATTATAAGGTTCTATGAAAGAGTAGAAAAGTCTTTCATAATATCCTTTTTGATGGCAGAGAGTGAGTTTATCAAACCTTGATTTATTATTTTGATACTTCAGATGTGTATAAAATGTATCTAAATATAATAAATCAGAAAAGTGTTTTATTATTCTATTTTTGTCTTTAGCCTTTTAATTGTTGTTGTTTAATTTCTCTGCATTATTCTTGCCTAGAGGTTTCTTGTCATTGTTTAGAATTACTTTGTTAGGCACAGTTAATTTATTTGGATTATTAATATTATGATCCTTAAATACTGCATTCTTCTCACTTGATTGATATTCACTAGGTCTAATAAATCTAACTGGATTTTTTCAGGCTGGTCTACTAGTGACTGCAGTGCTAATGCAAGGGTCTGCTCCTAGACCTAGGTGTTTAAATCTCATGGAGAGATTTTATGTGATATTTTTGAGCTTTTGACTCCTCCCATTGAGAGAGTCCTCAAAGGCTTGTCTTTGTTAGCTCTTCTTTTAATTTTAGATTTTCATTTCTTATATCGATTAATTCTGTTTCTTTTTCCTGAATTTCATTTCTCAAGTCATTATTTGCTGAATATAATTCTTCTTTCTTAAGATTTTCTAATTCATCCCTATCTTCTTCTAACTCTTTTTTGAATTTTGAGGAAATCATTACAAAATTCTTTAAAGCAGGTTTTAAAATCATCAAAATTCAAATCAAAATCATCAAACAGGGATACATGTTCTTCTTCATCATCTGATGATATCCTCAATGTCATCATGCATGCTGCTTCTGCATCTCTTTCTCCATCACTCTCTGATGAAGAGGAACTTGACTCTGCATCAGAGTCACTTCAGGTTTCAGCAATGAAACCATTGACTTTCTTCTTGTCTTTTCTCCTGAAAGACTTCTTTTTTTGCTCATCTTTGTTGTTGCTCCTGTCCATTTGTTCCTGTGGGCAATCAGGGGCTACATGCCCTGGATTGTTGCAGGAGAAACAAATAACTTCCTTCTTAGGAGTCTTATCAAATATTGGCCTTGAGCTCCTTTCTCTTCTTCTTGAGTTCTTCTGCCTTAACCCATTTTCTGAATCTCCTTGGCAGGAGGCTGAAAATTTCATCTTCAGGAGTGAAGGGCTCTCCTTCAGCAGTTTTCAAAGCAAGGTTCTTTTGAATGGGAGTTGAGGTTGTCTCCTTTGCCTCTGATTCAGCTCTGCTCTTCAGCAGCATCTCATATGATTTGAGCTTTCCTAGCAAAGCATCAGTTGAGATCTCTCTGTGACATCTGGACTCTCTGATGGCCCAGATCTTTGAATCTCATGAGCTAGGGAAGCACATGAGAATCTAATCATTTATCTCTGTCAAAGATATCTCATTGTCCAGACCCTTCAGTTCATTGATAATGATGTTGAATCTGTCATATATTTCAGCAACACTTTCATCAGCTTTCTTTTGAAAGTTCTCATATTGGGATATGAGAAGGGACTTCCAGTCCTTTCTTTCATCAAAACTCCCTTCTACCATTTTGGTGAGAGATTCTCAGATCTCTTTTGCTGATTGGCAGTCAGATACTTTCTGAAAAATGTCATTAGACATTGTGGAGACCAGAATATTCATAGTCTTCGCATCACATGCCTTCTGCTTCTTCTCAGCCTCTGTCCACTCATTCCTTGGGACAGCTACCAGTGTGGAAGATCCACTGGCCCTTTCTCTGACTGGAGCTGGGGGACCTGAAGTTATAACATCAAAGATACATTCATCAATAGAATTCATATACAGCTTTATTCTGTCCTTCCAGAGTGTAAACTTATTCGGGTTACACACTGGATGTCTTGTTGATGCATAATCCTTAGAACTCATTTTCTTTAAAAAAATGGTTTTAATTAATATTAAAATAAAAAAATGAGAAGAGGAGATCTTTTGATCAAGGTGTTAATCTGTTAATGATCAACCTCCATCTGATACCAATTGAAAGTGCACAGTGTGCCTCTGAGTATTCTCTAGAGGGGCGGGGTGAATAGAGTTTTAAAATATTTTTTATCCTATTTGTGCACACATAATAAAACACTAAGTAGTATGCATTCAGCAACACCAAAGTCAGAATAAATTAAATGTTGTTTGCTGAAATAAAACACAATAAAGAAATGGACAGCACAGAAAATCGCACACACAAAGACACAAAAATTTTTATAGAGATTCCACAAAATGTGGGTACTCCTCTCTTCTACCTCCCTGGTAGGATTGCACAACATGTGCCTGAGTATTTTGATAAGGAGACTCTTAGAACTACTGAGTCTTTTGATAAGGAGACTCTTAGAATTACTGAGTCTTTTGATAATGAGACTCTTAGAACCACTGAATCCTTTGGAAAAGGGATTAATAAAACTCTTTACAGTTGAAGGAAAAAATAAGAAGAAGAAGATAGAATTATGTTCTCAGAATTCTTCAGAAGCACTTCTGCTGCTTCTGTCTTTCACAAGATCTGAAATGATGAACCTTTGCTTATGATATAGATGTTTGCAAGGGTTGTTTTGCTTGATCCTTTTCTCTGAAGGCTTCTTGTAATCTAGTTGTTATATGATGATGAGGAAGAAGCAGCTGTATTTATTTCCTGTGCAGAGAAAGAGCTTATGTTTTTTGTCTTAGGGTTGAGGAAGAGGATGACTCTTTTCGACAGACAAAATAATAATGAATACTTCTACCTATTTTTCTCTTCTTCTGCATACTTATTCTGTATGATTGAGATTTCAAAAACCTTTCTTCTTTTGGGCTGTCCGGAAAAGGAATTTATCTTTGCCACTTATTTTTCTTTCTTCTTTTGTTCTCGACCCGTCCATCACTTTTGAATACCTTCCAAGAATGATTTGTTGTGTCCTGGAAAGCTCCATTCCATTCTTGGCAATAAACGAGCCGTTGGAGAACTGTCTCTAGCCTTGTGGTCCTTCTGAATAGGTCTCAAAAGAACAGCAGAAAAAGCTTCATTTTTCTGACTGTATTCGACGTTGCGTCGACTTCATCATTCTTCATGTCGACGCACCTCTGTGTTCTTATCGAAGTAGCTTCGAATTCCTTCTTAGCTTTGGCTGAACTCAGATGTAGATGTTACGTCGATTTCTTATCGACGTATCCGTCGAGTTGAAGACTTGGACTTTGGGCTTTAACTTCTGCGTCGAATTGTAGTCGAATTTGCGTCGACTTCTTGAATGGCTTCGACAAGCTCTTCCTTCTGCGTCGAGTTCCTTTCAACGTTGCGTCGACTTGAATTATACTTCAACAGACTGAATAAGTTGCTTTGACTTCTAATCAGAGTTGTATCGATATCAAGTCGAAGTTGCGTCGACTTTTATTCGACGCAAGTCTTAACTTAACTTATTTTGTGATTGTCTTGACTTGGCCTTAACACTCTAAAGTGAGTGTGACATCCTAAGACATCTAACCCTTACTATACAATGTGGGTAATATAACCTAAAAAGTAAAATCACTTATAGATAATTTGTTAAGTTAAATCCAAAAGGAGTTTTTCCCAACACAATTAACTAAACAATATTAATTTTGAAATTCGCACATATTTCACAATTGATCACTAATATCACAATTACAGTAAGAAAATAATGCGGACACGCCAAGTAATGGGGATCGAGGATGTAAGCCAGGAGACCCGATGATTGTAGGAGTAGAGGTAATCTGGGAAGATAACAATTGCTGGACGGTGGTTGTCGGAGGAGTGGATGGTTGTTTTGAGGGGCCGAAGGCTGTCAGTGGCTGTTTCAGAGGGGATGGAAGGGTTTTAGGAGGGAGATGGCGGCTGGTGGGGGTGTTTGGGGGTGGATTTCAGTAGGAGAAAGGTTGTAGAGGGTGAGCCGACACTGGGAAGGAAGTTTGAAAGTTATGAGGCTAGCTGTCGGGCTGGTGGAGGGTGTAAGAGATGGCGGTGAAAGGTTGTGGAGGTGGGGAAGGCTGTGGGTGGTGGTTGTCAGGCTAGTGGAGGGTGTAGGAGGTGGTGGAAAAGGTTCCCGTGGTTGAGCGGGGCGGTGGATGGTCATGGGAATGAAGGAGGAGGGTTGTCGGCGGATTGGAGGACTGGGGGTGGATCCGTTGGAGGGAACAAAAGTTAGAGGGAGGTATGGACTCGTCGGAGGAGAGAGACGGCGGATGGTGGCGGCGGCACCCCCAGGAGTAGGGGCCAGTGGGGTGGGCACCACGCGGCTTCCTCGGCGTCGCACTGAGGGAAGAAGGACCGAGCGGCTTCTTTTGAAACCAAACTTCTTGATGCTACTTTCAGTCGGATGATGTTCTAATATTAGAGGAGGAATAGGTTAAATATATCTGATGGTGGCGATCGCCCGACGAATAATTTAACATAACTCTCAAAATACAAGGTCAAAAAATAAAAATACATAAAAAATATGAAAAATTGCGACGAACGTGATGGTGGTCTACGGTGGTCCATCTGATGATCCAAAAGTCATCGATCTCGCAATTCTCTCAAATGCGGCGCGATCAATCTCCATCACTTGGGGCATCCAACAAAATGTTAGCACCCAGTTGTCATACAAGTGGCTTGAATCACACGTGAAGGCAATGTGAAGAGAAGTTATGCCCTTCAATGCTTAGAGACAGCTCTTGACTTTAAGGGATGATGAAATCTTGATTGTGGGATAAGGGATGATGACATCTTGATTGTGGGATAAGGGATGATGACATCTTGATTGTGGGATAAGGGATGTGACATCTTGATTGTGGGATAAGGGATGTGAAATCTTGATTGTGGGATAAGGGATGATGACATCTTGATTGTGGGATAAGGGATGATGACATCTTGATTGTAGGATAAGGGATGATGACATCTTGATTGTAGGATAAGGGATGATGACATCTTGATTGTAGGATAAGGGATGATGACATCTTGATTGTAGGATAAGGGATGATGACATCTTAATTGTAGGATAAGGGATGATGACATCTTGATTGTAGGATAAGGGATGATGACATCTTGATTGTAGGATAAGGGATGATGACATCTTGATTGTAGGATAAGAGATGATGACAAGTTGATTGTAGGATGACTATAGGAGAAGATGGATTGCAACAATAGAAGACGGCAATGGAAGAAGCAGACTATAGAGGGCGCGGGGAGAAGCGATTATGAACTTCTTGGATGAATAAGTAAGAGGAGTAAGGAGCAATTTCAAGTTTATGATACTCTTTATGACCTTCCATAACCTACTGCAACAAAGACGCGTCAAGAACACTCAACAACTAGTAGGAGACAACGACTAGACCAAATCATTCTAACAATGATGAAGAGGCCTTATATGTGATGGGCGAGTGTTGATTTGCAGTCATAAAAGAAGATATGACAATAGGTGGAGCCAGAGAATACCTTTCGGTTTGATGCGCTGCAAAAGGTGATAGGTGGAGAGCTTCTCTATACGATGACGTGTGAAAGATCAATGATCAGGGAAGAAGAGGCGCGGAGAGACTACGGAGTTGCTCAATAGAAATTGGCGGCATTCTGACGTCACGGGATGAAATCAAGCTCAACAGAAGGAGATCTCGACAGGGGAAGCATTCAGGAAGAAGAGTCTGACAGCATGACTCAGCATGCAGGAGTGCTTAACGGAGTAAGAAGGCAGCATAAGGACAGAAGAAGTGTGACTACTAGGTATCGGGGTCAGATACCATGTGAGAATGGAAAAGAGGGAAAAAAACATGTATTATCTCAATATGATCATACAATATATATGCATACACATTCTTCCCTCGGGTTTTCTACAGGAATGACTTATTTATCCTAGTACACATAAATACACATTCAACAGTTTTTAACCCAATAAACTTATTCATAAAATGCAATTCTAATCCTGCTTTAGATGGATGACAGCTTATTAGCACTTAGCAGCATTACATTATAAAGCAGAAATCCAAATAAAATGGCATACCATTGTCCGTGCAAAGGTTTGGAGGGGGACAAACAAGTCTTAAACCATTCTTCTCCACAACATAATTAAGACGAGATCTAACATATTGATTTGATGCAACACCTCCTGACACCACCTAAAATTTGCATTAAAATATTTAGGTGTAAACGACCATGATATGTTCTGATGTCAACTAAAACAGTAATAAAAAAAGGCTACATCACCAAGCATTTTATAGATGGTTCCATCTCTTTTGCCCACTCAATTGCTCGTTCACACCTCTCCTCGAGATGTAAAACAGCAACACGCTGTAGAAACTAACCATAAATTAAACAATTGTAATTAATGAATATTAAAAGAGGTTCTTACTAACCTGAAAAGATGCTGCTATATCAGCTCGTGATTTCCTCTCATGAGAACTGGCAGACGATATGAGATTGTTATCCACACATCTGCATATAATATACTCATGCACAATGTGCATTATCAAGTACGAAGAGACTGATTAATTTTCCATAACCAAAAAATGCCCTATTTTATCAATTCCTGTCCAAGCTGGGTGCTTATGATTTGTATGCTCCAGCTTGCGGGGGAGTGTTAGAAAAGCCCATGTAAAGACCCATATTGGAGCCCATGTAGTCTCTTATTGTTTAGTCTCACATCTTGTATATGATTTATTTTCTCTTTCTCCAACCTATATATATGTATTCATACTCTGTATTTATGTTAAGAGGAAATATATACAAGATTTTGTATTTCTCTACACCATGCAATATACAAGTCTACAATCTTTTACCAGCTACCGTATACATTAATTATACATAGCCATCTCTAGAAAAATTGAGCCCAAGCAGCAAAGAGTGCTTGTGCTGGCAATATCAAGTTATTCAAAATATTTTACCTAAAAGATACCACCTTTCAAGGAACACACTAAAACCCTCATACTAAGAGAAGTATAAAGAAACTTACACATTTCTAGATTCAATAGCCAATCTGACCTGAGTTTTTAGGCCAGCATATGAAAAATTACAATCCTTATATTGCCTCATTGGAATCTAGAAAGATAAAAAAAATAGAGCATAATTATCAGGAAAAGTAATCTGTTAAACAAATTCATAAGCCATAAAGATTGCATTGGTAATTCAATAAACAACAACATACTTTGAATTTGACAGAATCCGAATCACCTTCATGAGCAAGCTCTTCAAGTGCCGGGCCACCACCTTTACTGATATCAAGGCCAAGCCACCTTGCTGTTTTATCATATGCCTCACCAATAGCATCATCTATTGTTGTCCCAAGTTGAACATAATGACCAACATCACGTGCCAGGATGAGGAGATTGTGTCCTCCTAAGCAGATAAAAAATGTATGAATTAGCAAAAAAAATTAAATACGTATAATATATGCATGATAATTCAAGGAAAAAAGCAATTATGCTAACATTAATATACAGTTTAACTAACCATCACCATAAGATAAATAGACATCAGTAGGAAAAAAAGGAAAATCATCTTTCAATAGTTCATTATTGCAAATTAAAACTGCAAGCACATCAGCAGTCACTCATAGAACGTGCTAATGAAGAAGATTCTCATTTTTTAGAAAAGAGACACCAATCACCCAATATATTAATGAAAGTACGCAATATTTTTTTCCAATTGAGGTATATAGCCAAATAAGGTTTCATTCGGCACTTTTCAAGGATCTGTGGTACCATAACCTTGAATTGTTTAGGAAACATATAATGAAATCCTACCCGAAACATGCACTCACAGCATCGAATTTTTCTGCAACCTTCAACAAGCTAAACTTCAAGGCTGATTATCACCAGCCACCAGGTACCTGCAAACACAAACAAAGCTTCTGCAGGCCAACACATGAAATGATCTTACCTCCACCAGTTCAACCTAGTGATTGAGTACAAGAAGAGCATAAACAACAAGATAGCATATATGTTATCTCGTACTCCACCAACCCTTCTTGTTTGAGCACCTTTAGGTTTGATATTCTCGTCAACTCTTACTCGAAAAGCACCGTGCCTCTTATATTGGAGAAGCCCTAATCACCATTATGATATGGTCACTCATGTTGAGCCTAAGTCAGTAGGAGCAAACACAGTAGAAATGACTCTGTTCTGAATTTTCTCCCGCAGAAAGTGGCAGCCGATCACTATATGTATAGTCCTTCCGTGAAATACGGGTTTAGTTGCAATGTGGATAGTTTCCTGATTATCAATGTAATTTAATCACATCCTGGATAGGGCTGAGAGTTAGAAACCACAAACCGCAAAAACTGTCCGCATCGCAAAAAATCGCACCGATTTTCAAACGGAACCGTGTAGCGCGGTTTACAACTTCTACAAACTGCATGCAGTGTGGTTTTTAGATCCTAAAAACCACACCGTGCCGATTATTCCGTATAATTTTTGTAAATATACATTAACTTGATTGTGTAACTTCCGTTAATTATTTTAAGTCTCAGTCTGCCTCGGTTATTAGAACATAGACTTGTTTACCACTTCTATATTATATATTAGAATTTTGGGTTTCATTATTTCTGCTTGGGATCAGTTTTAATTATTCTGTCAATGCTTGAAGAGTGAAACCTCTCAATGCTCAAGTCCCACTTAGTTATTGTAAGTCTTAATTTCATCTGATTCTACTATCAAGGTTCTAGTTTTAATTATGCAAAAGTGATTGTTTTTTATCTTTAATCATTACAATTATTGTAGTTGAGTATATGTGTGGTTCCTAGTTTCAAATATGACATCAAAAAAATATTATAAGAGAAACAATTGCAAATAGAAGTTGTGGAGATTAATAAAGGCAAGGAAAAAGGGACACAAGTTGAAAGTGTAGGGCAAAAAATAATATCATGTAAAGATGAGGTTTCAAAGCATCTGAATAAGAAACAAACGGTAGAAATTCATGATAATAGTATAGGGTTTGTGACTTTACGTATCTTTTGGAGAACCTCGTCTTCATCTTTTTTGTTTCTAACTTCCTATGGAACTTGTACACTTAAAACCCGCACAGCAACCGAACCGCAAAAAACCGCACTGTATACACCCCTACTCCGGGATAGGAACCCATGTCATCCAGAATAGATTTAACTCATATTATCTCACATGTAGTAATGACAATGGCTCTATATTCCGCTTCAGCAGAAGATTAAGCGGTGTGATTCTGCTTCAGTAAAAGATTAAGCGGTGCGATTCATGATAATAGTGCGGTGCGGTTTGGCCCGTGCCAAAACCCCATGTTAACTGTGTGGTTTTAGTTTAGGCCCAAACAGCATCGAGCCGCACTGTATACACCCCTACTCCTGGACAGGAACCCATGTAATCTAGGATAGATTTAACTCATATTATCTCACATGTAGTACTGGCAACTACGTAGCACGGGGACGGAAACGAGATACGGGATACGCTACGAAACGGATACGGGAAACGTGATTTTTAAAAAATACGGATACGGGAAACGTTTTTAAATTTTTTTTAATTATTTTAATATAAGTATTTGTGCAAGGCCAATGCTCTGGATGCTGAATGAAGGAAGCATGGTTATGTGCACATAAATCAAAATGGATTCTTGGGTCTGCCCTCTCTGATGTCTTTGATTTGAGGGCATGATTCCACAACAAACGTGACGGTATAGGGGGCCACTATTTCAGTGGTAATCTGTGAGCAGCCACTTTGTGCATTTATTGTCGAAGGTTCGGTCTTTCTCCTCTGAGAGAAGCCACTTTGTGCATAGGGCCAAAGGTTAGGTCTGTTTCCATTCTTCCCCCGCCCATACCCCCAATGATTGGGGACTATATGGGTTTTGTTGTTGTTGTTGTTGTTGTTGTTGTTATTTTAATATAAGTATTAATTAATATAAAAAAATACAATTAACAAACTAATATACCATCTCAGTCACTACATTCAATAAAGAATAATTGGCGCACAATCATGTTGTTTAGGTACAATGAGAAAGATTAGGCTAGGAAAATCTAAATTAGCAGCCGAAGTTGCATTTAACAAAGTTAAATGAAATTCAAGAAAGAATGAGTTGTCATGTTTGAATATGTCATTAGGCTTTAAATGTATTATAACGTGATTAATTCATCATGAGAAACATTTACTCAATGTAATTAAACATATCATGGAGAGTAGGTGTTGTTGTTATTAACAACCGTAAGCGATGACACGATAGAGAAGAAATTATTTCTAAGAGTTCGCCACCATTTAAAGAGAAATTTTATGAGGCAACAATAGGTATCCCTACTGCATGAGACATATGGTTTACAATAACAAGAGAATTAGAATAACATAACAGTAAATCTTAATGAAAAGGAAGAAGAGGAAGTAGAAGAAGAGGAAGAAGAAGAAGAGGGAGAAGAGGAAGACGAAGAAGAGGAATAAGAGGAAGAAGAAGAAGAAGAAGAGGAAGAGGAAGAAGAAGAAGAAAAGGAGGAAGAAGAGGAGGAGGAGGAGGAAGAAGAAAAAGAGGAGGAGCTTACTAGCAGGGAGGGATCGAGAGCAGGGAGCGTGATTTGGAGCGACGGTGGAGCGGCAGCAGCTTCGGCTGCAGGGGGGGGGGGGGGGGGGTGGGGTCAGGGGTCGGGAGAGAACAATGCAAAGCTGCGGGGGTCGGGGTCGTGAAACACGCGCAAGTGTGAAACCTAAACAATCAAATTAATACGAGGTGTGACCGTGCGCCTGACGCAGTGAATAAAATAGCGGGTTCCCAATTAATTTTTTTATTTAATTTAGATATTGTGTTTCCTACGTTTCGGAAACGCGTTTCCGCGCGTTTCCCGTATCCAATACGCGTTCGAGCCGATACGAGAAGCATTATTAAGTATCCGTGCTTCGTAGACTGGCAATGGCTCTATATTCAGCTTCAGCAGAAGATTAAGCGACAACATTCTGCTTCTTACACTTCTAAGAAATAAGATTTTCGCTCACGAAGATAGTGTGCAAACTCGTAGATCTTCTAACAGAGGAGGAACCAGACCAATCATCACAGTAGCCATAGGCATTAAGATGACCATGATGTTGATATATAATACTTTTTCCAGGATCCTTTATAGATACTTAAGAATTCGAAGAACAACTTCATAATAATGAATTTTAGGATTGTGCATAAATTGGCTTACCAACTCGACAGCAAAAGAGATGTCAAACCTAGTAATTGGAAGTCCTATTTCCTTTCAAGAACAGGAGAATCATCTTTATGTATATCATAGTTAAGATCAACGGGGTATCCACAGGTTTGATAACACCCTCTAGGCCAAAACAACGGGCTAACGGTAAATACCTAAATTGCCCCCAACATAAAGAAAATAGTAAAATACAAATAGTTCCAACTAGATGCGAGCACTGGAGCGCCCTCATGGCCTTCCATCGATGTGTCCTCGACGTGTCTTTCGCGGCACTGATATACTCGCTACAACGGGGGCGTCCCTCCCCCTCATCGACATTCATAACATATCCAATGTCACTGAAGAGGTCCAAGACATATTTCTGTTGGGAAATCATAATCAACTTAACAGATCTAGCAATTTCAATTCCAAGAAAATAATGAATGAGACTCAAATCTTTAATTTCAAAGGTGGAGGCCAACTGTCTTTCAATGTGAACAATATGCTGGTCATCATTACCTGTAAAAATAATAACATCCACATAAATAATAAGAATAGTGGTATGCATATCCTTCTTGTAGATGAACATATAATGATCATGATAATTAGGGCTTAGAAATTGTAATGTTCAATAGAAGGGTCCTCATTATATAGGGGAGAATACATCGTAACGGAACGTAACGGCGACGGAATAAGGGAATACGTTATAACACTCCCCCTCAAGTTGGGCATGTTATATTTCTCATACCCATCTTGTCAATACAAATACAAAAAATATTTCCCCCAAGACACTTAGTTAGGATATCAGTTAATTGTCCCTCTGAGGGAACAAAAGGAATGCAGATAATCTTCTTCTCGATTTTCTCATTAATGAAGTGTCTGTCCACCTCGATATGCTTGGTGCGGTCATGCTGAACGGGGTTGTTGGCAATGTTGATTGCAGTCTTGTTGTCATAGTACAATCGGATAGGACTAAACTCATTTAAACTCAGGTTACACATCAAAGAGCGTATCCATAATCCTTCACATATTCCATGAGTCATAGCTCTAAACTCAACTTCTACGCTGGACCTTGAGACGACATATTGCTTTTTACTTCTCCAAGTGACTAAGTTCCCACCAACAAATGAGCAATACCCGGATGTGGATCATCTGTCTCCAGCGGAACCAGCCCAATCAGCATCAGTAAAAACTTCAATCTTCAAATCTGTATTGGGAGTGAACAGGATCCACCTTCCTGGTAAAGTCTTCAAATACCTCAAGAATCGGTGAACAGCATCTAGATGTCTCGTCTTTGGGGAATGCATATATTGGCTAACGACTCCAACAGCATAAGTTATGCGGGACGAGTATGGGATAGATAGATTAATCTTCCAACAAGGCGTTGATAGCCAGCCACATCTTCAATAGGGTCATCATCATCTTTTCCAAGATTATGATTCACCTTCATAGGTGTATCAGCAGGTCTACAACCACTCTTACCCGATTGTTCCAGCAAATCAAGGGTGTATTTTCTCTGGGAGATGAAGATACCCCATTTAAATCTTGCTACCTCAATTCCCAAAAAATACTTAAGTTTCCCCAGATCTTTTACTTCAAACTTTCTCGTCCAATTCAACTTCAAAGCTTTGGCTTCTTTAATATCATCTCATGTTATGCCGATGTCATCAACGTAAAAAATGAGAGCGGTTAACAGATTTGTTCTCCGTTTAATAAACAAAGCATGATCTGCGTGACTTGTTTGTATCCAAGAAAAATCATGACTTCGTGGAACCGACCAAACCAAGCCCTCGGAGATTTCTTCAAGCCGTAAAGTGCCTTTTTTTACCAGCACACTTTCCCTTCAGATCCGAAAGGGGAAAAACCTGGAGTGAGAGACATATATACCTCTTCATCTAAGTTCCCATGAAGGAAAGCATTCTTCACATACAATTGGATAAGGTCCCAACCTTTGCATGCAGCACATGATAACAAAACTCGTATAGAGTTCATTTTTGCGACGGGGGCAAAAGTGTCTTGATAATCAATCCTCAAGGTTTGAGTATACCCCCTTGCCACCAACCTTGCTTTGAATCGTTCAACCAAACCTTCACAGTTCTGCTTCACGGTGAACACCCACTTACAACCGACGACCTTCTTTCCATACGGAATATCAGTTAGGTCCCAGGTACAATTCTTTTCCAACGCATTCATTTCTTCAATCATAGCCTCTTTCCACTGTTGATGACCAAGAGCCTCCTGCCATGTGGACGGAATGGAGACAGAGGCAAGAGAGGAGACGAAAGTTTTGTAGGAAGAAGTTAGAGCCTCATAGGAAACATAATGAGATAGTGGAAGTTGGGTGCAAGATATGATACCTTATCGAAGGGCAATGGGAGGTTCAGAAGAATCTGTTAACGAAGCCGGCATTGGCGTTGGTGGCTAGGGATGAGCCTGTGTGTTAGCTCTACCCCGTCTGGTGTACACCTGTAAATCCTGTCATTTATAAGGAGGCTCCCCCTGATTGGGAGTCACATCAGTAGGTAAAGAATATGGAGGAATTGGTAAGGGTAAAATAGGTGAGCTCACTTCATCTGTATGCGTGGGCTCCCCCTGAAGTGAGGGCACATAATAAGGTTCAGATTCACGAAACGTGATATCCGTCGTGACAAAAATTCGTTTAGTCGGGGGATGATAACTTTTATACCCCTTTTAAGTGGGTGAATAGCCAAGGAACACACATTTAAGGGCCAGAGGGTCAAGCTTGGACCTGCCCGGAGAATGTATGTGAGAGAAGCAAACACAACCAAAAGTTTTGGGTGGTAGAGAGGTCGGTGTGACCTCTAAGGTAGTAAGAGGGGTTTGAAAGCCCAGAACGGAAGAGGGCATGCAATTAATGAGATAGGCATCTGTGAGAACTGCATCGCCCCAGTAGTATTTTGGGAGGTTCATAGTGAAGAGTAAGCAGCGAGCCACCTCCAAGAGGTGACGGTTCTTTCGTTCAGCGACTCCGTTCTGAGATGGAGAGTGAACACACGAGGTTTGATGAAGAATGTCATGAGCAGCAAGATAGTCCTCCAAGGGAGCGTTGGCATACTCCCGACCATTATCACTACGAGGGATTTTAATAGTGGCAGAAAATTGAGTAGAGACCATGGTATGAAATTTTTGGAAAATAGAAAACACTTCATTTTTATTTTTCATCAGATAAACCCAAGTTGTACGGGAAAAAACAGTTGATAAATTTAATAAACCAAAAATATCCAGAAATAGACGCAACAGGGCAAGGCCCCCACACATCAGTATGAATAATATGAAAAGGAGTTGTACTAGGTAATGAAACATGATGAACATGAATTCGATGGTCTTTGGCAACAACACAGATGTCACAAACAAAATGTTTAAAACACGATGGAGAAATAACAAGGAATAAACGTTGCATGGTCGCAACAGAAGGGTGGCCAAGTCGACGATGCCAAGTGAGCAAGGTGGAGGTCTGCGAAGAGTGGAGAGCTTGCGGAGGAGTAGACCGAAAAGAGGAGTCAAACACGCACAAGCCATCCTTCATGCTACCAGAGTCAATCACCTGCCCCGTCTTCAGATCCTAAAAGACACAATGAGAAGGAAAAAAAGTAATTAAGCATTGAGAATTAATCAAATGCCTAACAAAAAGTAGACTACGGGTGAACTTTGGAACATGAAGAACAGAGGATAAAGTAAGAGAAGAACAAGGAATGGATCCTTTCCCAGCAATGGAAGAAAAGAAACCATCAGCAATGCTCACTTTATCTCTGCCAGAAAGAGGGGAATAGGATACAAAACCTGAAGCAGAACCAGTCATGTGATCGGTGGCGCCGGAATCGATAATCCACTGAGTCGGACCAGTAGAAGCAGAGTTGGCACTGGAAGTACATGTGTGGGCAAGGGCAGATGATGGCATAGGGGCATCTGTAGGCTCAGTAGTAAGACTGTGCATCAAACGACGGAGAGCTTGCATCTCTTCAGCAAAGAAGGAGGACGACTGAGATGAACCACCATCGGAAGTCTCGGTTAGATGAGCAGAGTGAGGAGGCCGTCCAGGAGTCCATCCACGGCCGCAGTAGTATCCAGGAAAAGATAATTCAACGCAATCGATTCCTGCGTGGAGTTGATGAGCCGTGACATGACAAGGGAGTTTTCTGACTCCCATTTAGGCCAAGTAGCAGAAGTCGTTGCAGGAGCAGTGGTGGTGCCGGTCACATAGCCAAAGAGATGTCGACTCTTTAAGGCAAGGGTAATGGAGCGGGACCAAATCAAATAGTTTGTGTCATCAAGGCGGATTGTGGTAAGTTAAGAATAGATGTGATCTTGACCAACCCGAGTAGATCCAGTGGGGGTCGTGGAGGTAGTGGAACCACTAATGTCCGACATTAGAACAAAAAAAACAACCAAACCGTCTAGAAGATTGAATGAAGTAGAGAGGAACACCCGGTCAATGAGAAGAAGGGGAAACGAGCATCAGTGGAGGGATAAGGGACATCCTTCTTGTGGACAAAGGAAACCCTAGACCGAAGATTGGGAGACATCCAACCGTTGGAATCACACGAAACTTGAGATGGAGGATAAGGGAGGCAAAGCAAAACTTTTGTCAAAGTTTGAAGTCAATTAGACCCCCGGAGACTCGTCGGAGGCAGCATCCAATGGAATAGCGCCGATCGGCCGACTTCTGCGTCAAGCGCCGATCGGCGCTACAGAAGGGGGGCAACTGGATGTGGAAGCAGAAGAGAAAGAGAGCGAGAGATGGGAGGGGAGGCGGAGTCCGAGCGGAGGCGGACGCCGCACGCGAGCGAAAGCCGAGCGGGAGACGGAATTAGTCGCACGGGAGCGGAACCTGCTTTGATACCATGTTAATTAGGGCTTAGAAATTGTAATGTTCAATAGAAGGGTCCCCATTATACAGGGGAGAACACATCGTAATGGAACGTAACGGCGACGGAATATGGGAATACGTTCTAACAGATCATATGTACTCCAAGAGATGTCCAAGCTCAAGAGTTTGATACATAGCTTCTCAAACCAAGCACAAGGAGATTGTTTAAAGTCATATATAGCCTTTTTAAGGTGACATCCATGCCTTTTAGGTATCTGTATGTCAGGTGGAGTCATACAGATTTCTTCCTTTAATTCTTCATGAAGAAGCATGTTCTTCACATCAAATAGTGTAGTTGCCAGGATTTGTGAACAATATAGATAAGATAATCATGGCAGAATTAAGTTTAGCAACAGGTATGAATGTCTCCTGAAAGTCAATTACATCAATTTGAGTAAAACCTTTGGCCACCATTCTTGCTTTATATCTATTATGAGTGTCATCTTGAAATTATTTCACAGTGTATATCTATTTACACCCAACACCATGACGCCCATGGGAATAGGAACAATTTCCCAATTATCTTGTTGTTAAAGAGCGCCCATCTCCACTTCCATAGCTTTCCTCCAATAAGAATTTGGCATAGCATTAGAAAAATTACTAAGGATAGCAAAAGAGGAAATAGAAGCAAGGTAAGATTTCAGAGATAGAGAGACAAAGTGATATCAATATATTTTTCAATAGGGTATAGTACTGCCACTATGAATCTGAAAAGGAGAAATATCCTCTTGAGTGATCTCAATGTTCGGATCTGGAGGAGTGGGGGTGAACGATGGAGTACGAGTATTCTCATACTGATTTGTAACTCTAAATAGCTTTCTTTAACAAACATGGAGTTCCTTTCTTCTATTATAGACACGCATGTTATTAGAAGAGACTTCATTCTCAACCGGTAAGTTCATACTACTAGGAGATAGGACATCTACAAAAGCAGGAAGATGAGGTATTATACAACTTTCATTTACGTTATTAACCTGAAATATAATATTTTTCCCTTCCTCAGAGTAAAATGGAGTATGCTCAAAGAAAGTGACATCTTTAGATATAATCCTTTTATGCAACCGATGATTGTAACACTTTTAACATTTTTGGTTGACATCCTACCCAACAAAAACACATTTAATAGATTGTGGACCTAATTTGTCCTTATATGGTCCTATGATATGGACAAAAACAGCATAGCCGAATACTTTAGATGAGAGATTAAATAGGGGAGACTTGGGAAGAGAAGTCTCAGTAGATACTTATCCCGCAGGGTGTTAGACGTCATCCGATTAATCAGGTAGACAATAGTGAGAACACCTTCCTCCCATAGTCACTTAGGGACGTGCATCTCTTGTAACAAGTACCTAGTAATTTCAATAATGTGATGATTTTTTTCTGCAACTTCATTCTGTTAAGAGTTCCAGAACATGAAATTTGAAAGATAATGTCATGTTCTCCCAAGAACCTCTGAAGGTCACTACCTGTATATTCACTTCCATTGTAACTCCCAAAGATTTTAATTTGGGCGCCAAACTGGGTCTTCACATAATGATAAATAATCGAAACAATTCATTCACTTCACTTTTCGTTTTCATAAAGTAACTTAAGTAAAGCGAGAGTAATCATCGATGAAGGAAACAAAACAACAAAATCTATTCACAGAACAAAACGGGGATGTTCAAACACCAGAGTGTATCAACTCAAAGTATTTAACACTTCTATTACAGCAGGGAGAATATTTAGTTCTACCACATTTTTCATGTCTCACGATTGGCATTCAATCATTGCAGTAGACTCTTAAAAATAAGTAGGAAAATAAATTTTTAGTGTCTCTAATCTAGCATGCCCAAATATATTATGCCACAACGGTAACTGATCAGTAATTGAAGATTTTTGAGCACCAAATGCTTGTCCAGTATCCATGACATATACTTCATCTGACTCATGTTCACCACTAATCATCCTCCCACTTGCCAGATCCTGAAATATACAATGAAAAGCAAAGAATGTAATAGAGTAGTTACTTTGTTTAGTTAAATTGCTCATATAAAATAAATTTATGGGGAATGACGGAACAATTATAACAAAATTTAGAGAGATATTAGCAGAAACTTTAATAATACTTTTATCAGTCACAGATGCAGAAGACTCATTAGCAAGTCTAACACTGCCAAATGAAGGAAAACGGGAGTAATCCCAATGGTAGAACCTGTCATATGATCAGATGCCCCAGAGTCAATGATCCAAGGTAAATGCAACTTCATAGTCGATATAGACGTAATTTGAGTATGAGCAGTGGTACTAGATGTGTCCTTAATAAAAGATTTCCCAATATTAGGCTTCAAGGCAGTTAACACTTTAAGTAAACTCTCTTTTTCAGTCATAAGATGCCCTTTATTATCCAAGGTGTCATACAGACAGTTTGGGATCTAATGCATCTCCCATCTAAGCCATGTATCCATCATTGTTAGAACCAAGTTGGGGTGCAAGTCCCAGCACTTTTCCTTCTCATGTCCTTTCTTCCCGCAGTAGAGGCATTTCATCTTACTCTTGTCTTCCTATCCTTTAGGCTCCAAGTTTCTAGTTTTCCACTTTCTTTGTTCGGCAATAAGGGTGGATTTGTCATATCCCACATTCACTTATGTACGAAGGGAGTTTGATGTAGGATAGGCTAGATGTGTGAACACTAGATATGCATCCCTAGGTGTATTGTCGGGAAAATAATTCATATCTAGCCATAGGATGATGTGTGCATCCAAAGAGTGATCCAACAATAAATTGTGATTAATAATTAAAGCATAAATCCCACATAGTTATCACAGGAAACTAGTAAATAATTTGAAAGCAAGCAAACTAGGCTTTCCTAAAGGCGGTATTAGAGGGCCAAAAACTAACGCATAACAAATATACAACAAATATCCAAGCGACAAAGATCCAGTAAGGGTGATCAGTCCCAGAACAAATATACTAGCAACATCAAACATCCATAATGATATAAGAGTCCAAATACGTACAACAATGCTGAAATAAATCACATAATATAATTAAACTCACAAGCGTAGGAGAGGAGTGAGGACGTGGAGATTCGGTGGTCGTAAATGTAACATTTTAGAGGTCCTAAAGGCATTATTAGAATACACGAGTGTAACAAAACAACTAAACTAAGTGTGCAGTGGAAACGTTGTACAACAAAATACTTTCATGAACACAGAGCCAACTAAATTTTATTATCATTTGCTTATCATCGTCACTTAAGAAAATAACATTCCTGAAATAAAAGATAAAGTCTATAAAATAACAGTTCTGATACATGCGCTAAAATGGCATGCAGGAAACAAGTTTGTAGAAAAACTTTTCTCAAAGAAATAAACAATGAAAAAAAGAATTGAGATAACCTAGATTCATTTTGGCCTATGGGAGTATTGCCAAACCTTGCCCATAAACTTTTAGTCATCTTCTTCCTCGAGTAATAAACTAATAAAACATCTTCAAGCATTTAATTCTTTTAGCTCCTCATCGAAACAATCATGGGGCTCATCGATGAAAACATGCGGCTGGATGTGTTCAAAAATAAAGGATGAGTTAAAATACTCACTGAGAAATTCTTTTGCTCTAAAAATATAAATTCATAGCGCTAAACTCGAAATATTAAAAATATTAATTATATCCATATTCTTAGATTGAAATTTTATCAATATTCTTACATTGAAATTTTATCCATATTCTTACAGATTAAAAATATTAATTATATCTTAGAGCTAAACTCAAAATCTAATTTCATAGCTTATTATGCATACGTAGCTCTTAAACTTAATTCACGTCATGACTTGTAATACATACATAGCTTTTAAACTTCGATTCATCCTTGCTCTTTCCTCTTTGGGTCTAAATCTTGTAAATTTTTCTTAGAGGGAAATCCACGACTAACCCTTGCGGTTAGTTGAGAATGTATACCTTGTACATGATCTATAACTATGGTGAGGATGTCCTTACCCCCTTGCGAGACATAACTAACTATGGTGATATCATAAGGCTTCACCACCCGAAAGTTTAATCCCTAATTAGCAGTATGATCATGACTTTAACTATGGCGGATTCCCACCTAACTATGACAGGGTACTTAAACCTCCTTGTAACAACCCTAAAGCAAATTAACTAGATAAAAATCCAATCCGCACCCCGGCCCTTTTACTTCCCAGCCGAGCAGCCCTCCCCTCACCCGATTAAAACCCCCGGTCCAAGACCCCCGCAAACCGCAAGCCGCACAGCTAGGGCTCCCGTCTCCTGTTCCCGATCTCGCTCCTGCACGCATCTCCCATCTCGCTGGATTCCGCAAGCCGTCGTCCCCTTCTCCTGCTCCTGTCAGCGTCGTCCCCTTCTCCTCTTCCTGTCGGCGCCGCCACCTGCTACCCCTCCTTCTCTGGCCGACAGCTTCCCCCTCCAGCAACCGGCAGCTTCTTCCTCCAGCAGTCGGCCACTCTCCCTCCTCCCCTCCCAAGGTTGGCAGCAGCCTCCTAAAGGTCCGGCAGCAGTTTCTGCTCCCCTCCGGCAGCCGGTAACTGCTCCCCCTCGTCGTTTGGCCGTTGATTTCGGGAGGAAAATCTACGGTTTCCTTCCCTCTCCTCCTCGAGCCCGGATCTGAGTGTCATGGGGTAAAACTCCTCCTTTTCTCCCTTATTTCTGAAATTTCGCCTTGATTATTTGGGACTTTTGCCTCCAATTTTGCATTTTCAAATTTTGTGCACGTCCTAATCGCCAAATCCTTAGGTATTTGTGACCCCGGGCGCCATTCGTCGCACTAATTGACTGGATCACGCGAAGCCCCTTCCGATTCAGGGTTTCCCTAACCTAAAGCATCACCAAATCTCCGGTTCCCGCGTTGTAATTCCTTCTCCCCTCACCTTGAGGGAGGTAAATTGCTAATACGCTCTTGAGTGTGTATTCGCGAAATAAACTGTCTGAGTGAGCGTTTGGTTTTCTACTTGTCAAGTATCAAATATCGTATGTGATTATTCCTGAACAGGTTCAATAGAGCTTTTGACTTTGCTTGCGCCGCTTAGCTGTTGTTGATAGTTTCGGCTTCACCTTAAGGCAAGTGGAGAATTCCCTCTGGCTTGCAAACTAAGAATTTAAGTTCTTTACATATGTATCTAAGTTATTAACTTGTATCTGACAATGCAAGAATCATCGCTCGTAAGCATGTCATGTCATGTTATGATAGAAGTCTCCACGGAAAATCATGAATCACTTAGGTCCTAAGTGTCATAAGTAAATCTTAGAAGCTATGGTTTAGATGGTGCATCGTCTTGATTGCATGGTCACGGTAAGCAGGAAATACTCTTATTCAAGTAAGACTTACACTTGAACTTGAGTGTGAACCATGTACACCCACTGTAAACATCTACGCATTTCAACGATTACAGTTTATGTCGTTGCAAGAATGTTTATGCTATACTCCGGAGTAGGCTAATATTTTTAGATAGTTCTGCTTGTTTCAGTTACTTACCTGTTTCACTGGCTTGCTACAGGATTAATTGGTACCTTAGAATTTCTAATTTCTTCTGCACGTACCTAAATTTATAACTTGTTTACTATTATTTTCTTGTTCTGAGGCATTTCCTTCTGTTTGGATTTGCCTTAGGGTTCGTGACCGCGTCGTCTGCTCCCTGAGTTTTTCTTCGTCCAGCTGCAGCTTTACTTGGATGTTTTATTTTTGAATGATGTATCAGCAGGTTCTATGTATTTTTTTGCAGTTACTGTTGGATTTACTTTTCATGTATTTGTTATCGTCAGCCATTTTCTCATGTATTGTGGACAACTTCTAGGATGTTTTGATGTATCAGATCATTTTATGTACGACATTTTTACTACTATGACTTATTGCATGTTCATTGTTCCAGCACTGTGTGTGATATTAGTTTTTAACAAAAAAATGCTTGAGCATCAACCTTTCATTCCGGCTTCCGCATATTTATAAAATATATTAAATTCTTTTCAAAAATAACAAACTTAAAATTATTATAGTATTGTTGTTTCCGCCTTAGCAGACATGGATTCCTTTCCGCCCATGCTTGTGGCTTCACGGCCCGCCCGAAGTGCGCTCTGACCTTTGTTGAGACGGGTCGTGACAGTTGGTATCAGAGCCAGGTTTAGTATCTAGAGATAATGTATTTTAAAAATTTCATATATTTTGAAATCCATTATGTAAATATTGACATGCATCATTCCCTCACTCACTTTGTCGTTATCTGTTGTTCAAGGCTGAAACACGCACACACTCACTCATAATCATAAGTAGTATGTGTACAAATGTAAAGGGAGTATGGGCAAACTTAACATTTATAGGAATATGAATTTCCACTAGGTTATTCACCGCTTGCGAATATTAAATTGTATGAGCGATTTAATATTTTTCAAGTGCGATGACACTAGAATCATCATGCGTATGACATGTTAAGTGATATAGGCGCTTAACATGGCATGCGTATCCATTCATGGACATTCGTAAGGATGCATTGTAGGCATAAACACATTTCATGCATAGCATAACTCATTGCACAAGTGTTAAGCAAAGAGCAACAGATGACGATTGTACACACATGGTTTTTTTTTTCAAATCATTGTTCTATCGCACGCGATCTTATCGTCGCATTTGCATCTGCATGGCTATCACCTAGAGTTGTCCAATGAAAGTGTTGTAACTATTACATGATTTACGTATTCAACGGTATTAGAATGCTAGAACCTGTAGTCTCAATCATCTAAGCTTAGCCAGACTGTTTCTCTTACACGACTCTTTTGTGTTTCTTTCTAGATAGCTCCTAAACGATCGCAGTGCAAGAAAGCTACCGCATCTGCGACGGAGGCCCCTAGAGATGAAACTGTCCAGCTTCTGAGACAACTTCTGGAGCGTGTCACCCGTTTGGAAGGGGAACGCAAAACTCCTGATCTAGCCTCTGGTTCCGGCAGCGCAGGGACGACTGGAGTAAATGTTGCCACTGTCCTTCCTGCATCTGGACCCGGAGCCGGCTCGCCTGCCGTCAGCCTGGTTGCTCTTCCCGTGGCGATGACAGACACTCTGGCCTTCAAGAGGCTAAATCCACATTCCTTCAACGGCGACTGTGACTACTTCGTGATCACTGAATAGATCTCCCAGATGGAGATGCACTTTGAGTATGTTGGAGTTCCCGAGGCCCAGAAGGTTCTCCTTGCGGCCTATCAATTGTCTGGGGATGCTTATACTTGGTGGCTCCAGCGCCGCAGCCTCCCCGATTCTACCACCTTAACTTGGGGACAGTTCAAGGATGCTCTTATGGAGAACTTCCTCTCTTCTGTGGAGCGGGACAAGTTAGCTGAGAAGTTCCTGTCCCTTCAGCAGCCTGGCAGGACAGTGACCGAGCACGCGAGAGAGTTCTCCCGCATTTCCCTCCTTGTTGCGGAGTTCGTGCTAGATGAGGCCAAAAAGATCAGTCGTTTCGTGAAGGGGCTCCGTCATGACTTCCGCCAGCATGTGGTAGCTCATGGCGCCACCACCTACGAGGAGACCGTGGGAGCCGCCTTGCAGGTGAAAGCTATTGAGCTGGATCGTTCTGCCAAAAAAGCCCAGCATGGAACTGTTGGGTTTTCTAATACCATTTCAAAAATGGAAAAACAACATATCATATATGCGCAGCGGAATAAATAACTAGAACAACCCAAAGAGTTAAGTAACTTGCGATTTCATGATTCAAGAAATGAATAAGAGCATGACAATGCAATAAATAAACTTATACCTGAAGGGGGTTAAGTCTAAGCTTAACCAAGATGCTCCAGGAAGAAATCCGGTGAACGAAATCTGAGTTCCAAGAGCCGAAATGTATCGGCCCCTCAACAGAGATCCACACAAGTGCTGGAGAACCTCGATGCCTTGTCGAACAAGGAACGAGCCGGAGAAGAGAAGTTCTCAGCGTCCCTACGGACTGTTAGATCCGAGACAGGGGAGGCGACGATTGTCGAAAGAGGAGAGAAGCCCTAGCGGAACACTTCCGGCGCTGCTCTCTCAAACTACGAAACGGGTCGGTTACAAAATCGGTCTCGCACACCCAACCCTAAGATCATGATTTGTTTATATACCAAAGGCTGCGTTCGACGAACTCAAGGAGATCTGCGTTCGACGAACTCAAGAAGATCTGCGTTCGACGAACTCAAGGAGATCTGCGTTCGACGACTCAAGGAGATCTGCGTTCGACGAACTCAAGAGATCTGTGTTCGACGAACTCAAGAGATCTGTGTTCGACGAACTCAAGAGATCTGCGTTCGATGAACTCAAGTAGATCTGCGTTCGACGAACTCAAGGAGATCTGCGTTCGACGAACTCAAGAGATTTGCGTTCGACGAACGCGCTACACTAGCCCTCTGTCATCTCAGCGGTCGACGAAAGCGCTACACTAGCCCTTTCGTCTCAGCGGTCGACGAACGCTCTACACTAGCCCGTCTCAGCGGTCGACGAACGCCGTATACTATCCGTCTCAGCGGTCGACGAACGCGCTACACTAGCACGTCTCAGCGGTCGACGAACGTCGTATACTATCCGTCTCAGCGATCGAGGAACGCCCTATACTATCCGTCTCAGCGGTCGACGAACGCCTTCAGTTCGACTAAAGTCGCGCAGGAATGGCCTGATTTCCCGAGAAATCCCAAGGCAATATATATATATATATAATTTCTCGAGAAATCCCAACGTAACAATTTACTTCTCGAGAAATCCCAAGGCAACATATATATATATATTCTCGAGAAATTCCAAGGCAACAATTGACTTCTCGAGAAATCCCAAACCAACATAATTCTTCCTCCAATTTCTCCAAGCACTTTTATGTGCGACCCTATAGGCTCATATTGCGTTGGCAGTAAGACTAACTGTTGATTGCTTTGAGATCACCTCAGAAACTCCAACAGTCTCCCACTTGATCACAAAGTGTCAACAAAAGTCTCGCAAACAATGAGCGGCATCTAGCAATACATTATTGCTACCCAAGCAATAAGAGTTCAAGCCTGTCATGATCAATGTATCAGTGTTGTCATGTCCCTTTGTCGCTTACATCCGGATAGAACTAGAAGCATGGACCGTGTCACCCTCATAATTGTTCAATCCTAGTTTCCTGATCTAGAATAGACTGACAAAAATGGTGAGCTCAATATCATATATTGACTCAACCAAGCATGGTTGACTCAACCAAGCATGGTCATGCATTTCTCAGTCTCATTCCATCAGGGGGCCCATGGATGTAACTCCTGTCATAAAGGAGGACAAATCTCATTTCTGCTCACACACAAACATCCAAATGATTTGTAACATACCCAACAACCACCCTTATCGTCAACCTTTCTCAAGAGAAGACTTTAGATGGCATCAAAGTACGGTCTTCCTCACCTGATGAATGATGTGACTTCAGGTCAAAGGACCACAAACACTATTGTCACTTGAGACCTACTTGTGACACGTTCATATAACAATCCACAAAGTAGTCTCACGGTGGGTCTGTCCAGTACAACTTGTTCCTAACAAGTACCCATGTGATGACTTGATATCACAATATCATGACCTGTGAGAACTGGTCATCAGTCAACGCACATGCTAGTCTTATGGTCTCATCCTCGCCCTAATATCCAGGATGATACCTCGACCAGGGACTATTTAAGAATGAAGCTTCATTTAAACATAGGCCCTCACATTCAAGTCACGTACTTGAATTCCTATGGAAGCAAACATTCTAAGGGCATTCATTATGTTAATTAGTCTATCATATAGAAACTCTTGACATAATAAAAGAACTTGCCATAAATGTAAAATGAAAAACCATAGTACATATCACAATTCATCAAATGAATAAACAACCAACAAACATACAATCCACAAGGCTCCCACTAAAGACGATCATTCAGGTATCTAATACCCATTGATCTAACATGACCATCATACTTTCTTTGCGCAAGAGGCTTCGTCACTGGATCCGCTATGTTTTCTTCAGTTGGTACTCTGCAAATGCTCACATCTCCTCGATCGACAATCTCTCGAATAAGATGGAACCGCCGAAGTATGTGCTTGGAGCGCTGATGAAATCTAGATTCCTTAATTGTGCAATAGCACCGTTGTTGTCACAGTAGAGAACTACGGGATCAACAATGCTAGGAACTACATCTAGCTCGCCGATGAATTTCCTAATCCATACAACCTCCTTCGCCGCATTTGCTACAGCGATATACTCGGCCTCAGTTGTAGAATCAGCAACTGTCTCTTACTTGAAACTCTTCCAGCTTACAGCTCCTCCATTAAGGCAAAATACAAAACATGATTGGGACTTTGAGTCGTCTCTATCAGTCTGGAAGCTAGCATCTTTGTAACCCTTTACAACGAGCTCTTCCTCTCGACCATACACCAAGAATTCATCTTTAGTCCTTCTCAAGTACTTTAAGATATTCTTGACTGCAATCCAGTGACTCTCACCAGGATCAGACTGATATCTGTTAGTCATGTTCAAAGCATAAGAGACATCGGGTCGAGTACATAACATTGCGTACATGATTGATCCAATTGCAGAAGCATATGGAATCAACTTCATGCGGTCCTTATCTTCCAAAGATTTTGGACACTAGTCCTCAGAGAGACTCTCACCATGTGACATGGGTAAGAATCCTTTCTTGGACTCAAGCATGTTGAACCGTTTCAACACCTTCTCAATGTACGTACTTTGGGTCAAACCCAGCAACTTCTTCGATCTATCTCTATAGATCCTAATACCAAATATATAAGTTGCTTCACCCAAGTCCTTCATAGAAAAGCAGTCCCCTAGCCTGTTCTTAACAGCTTGCAGGGTCGGAATGTCATTTCCGATTAATAGTATGTCATCCACATACAAAATCAGGAAAACGACAATGCTCTCACTAATCTTCTTGTAAACACAAGGTTCATCATCGTTCTTGATAAAACCAAACTCTTTGATTTTCTCATCAAAACGAAGATTTCAACTTCGAGAAGCTTGTTTCAATCCATAAATGGATTGATTCAACTTGCATATTTTAGTGGCTTCATTTGGAGATTCAAAACTCTCGGGTTGTGTCATGTACACTTCCTCAAGAAGGTTTCCATTAAGGAAAACCGTTTTGACATCTATTTGCCAGATCTCGAAGTCATAATACGCAGCAATAGCAAGTAGAATTCTGATGGACTTGACCATGGCTACAGGGGAAAAGGTCTCATCATAGTCAACACCATGAATTTGCCTGAAACCTTTAGCCACCAGCCGGCCTTTGAATGTCTGTACATTCCCATCCATGTCGGTCTTCTTCTTGAAGGCCCACTTGCACCATATGGGTCGTATCCCTTCAGGTGGTTCCACCAAGGTCCAAACTTGGTTTGCATACATGGAGTCCATTTCAGATTTCATGGCCTCAAGCCACTTCTCGGAGTCAGGTCCACACATAGCCTCTTGATAGGTTGCAGGCTCATCATCATGATCCATAAGCAACACGTTACCTATTTGAGACACAAGAAATCCATATCTCTCAGGCTCAAATCTTGGTCTATCAGATCTACACAGGACTTGTGTTTCTTTAGCAGGCTCTCTAGCTACAACAACTTGTAGTCCTTGCTCAGGTTCTAAAATCGGTTCACTTATTGTTTGTGGTTCTTGAACTTCTTCAAGTTCCACATTTGCAGTCTTTCTGAATAAGAACTCTTTCTCCAAAAAGACGTCAGTCCTTGCGACAAACACTTTGCCCTCAGACGGGAGGTAGAAGTAATACCCTTTGGTTTCCCTAGGATATCCCACAAGATAACACTTATCAGATTTGAGTTCCAGCTTGTCAGGCATTTGATGTCGTACGTATGTCTCACAGCCCCAAATCTTAATGAAAGACATACTAGGACGCTTCCCAGTCCATATCTCATATGGTGTCTTTAGAACCGTTTTCGTTGGAGCACGATTTAATGTGAAAGCAGCAGTCTCTAAAGCAAATCCCCAAAAGGAAACGGGCAAATCTGCATGACTCATCATCGACCGTACCATGTCTAACAAAGTACGATTCCTCCTCTCAGACACAGCATTATGTTGTGGTGTTCCGGGCGGAGTGAGCTGTGATACAATACCACACTCTCTCAGATGATCACGAAACTCATGACTTAGATATTCGTCACCTCGATCAGATCGGAGTGCTTTTATCCTTTTTCCCAGTTGGTTCTCTACTTCATTTTTAAACTCTTTGAACTTTTCAAAGGTTTCGGATTTGTTCTTCATAAGAAACGCGTATCTGTATCTACTGAAATCATCAGTAAATGTAACAAAGTAGTAGTACCCACCTCTAGCCATAGAACTCATGGGTCCGCATACATCACTATGTATTACACTCAAGAGATCATCAGCCCTCTCAGTGTGACCAGTGAAAGGGACTTTAGTCATTTTGCCCAATAAGCAAGACTCGCATCTCTCAAATAATTCATAATCAAATGAGTCTAATAATCCATCTTTATGGAGCTTAGATATGCGTTTCTGTTACCGAACAGAAATGGGATCGGGGAAGAGAAGAAGAATCCGGCAAGGGGGAGGGCCGGCGGTGGAAGGCGAGACGAAAGGAGGAAGAAGAAAGAGGAATTTAGGGAGCAACCCTAAGAACTTTCATACATATCAAGCATAACTAAACACCCCAACCCCTCCCCCTTATATAGATGAGGGAGGGAAAACAATACAAGGAAAACACTAATTAATATTTCCTAATTAATACTAATTAATATTAATTAATTAATATCAAACTAATTAATTAATATTAATTTTTACATGAAATGATTAAGGCGCTTTCCATATGCGATCTCTGGAGGTCCCGACGAAGAATAGCCGCTCCGGTGACCACGGCGGCTTCCATATGCACGTTCCATAATTGCTGACAAGTGTGGTCCCGTGACGTGCCCTTGCATTCCTATCAATATACCGCCCTTAAAAATCGACCTTGTCCCCAAGGTCGAGGTTCCAATATTTGGAAAGATCTTCAATGATGACGACGGCGTGGGGTGGGACAATAGGAGAGCGAGAGGTGTAAGGAAAGGAAAAAGGGAATGGCAGGAGGGAAGTGGGCCGCAGTTTTAAAAAAAATTCAGGTGAGGAGTTGGAGGGTGGTAATAAAGAAGGTATGGGGAATAGGACAAGATGAAAAATTGCAGGCGTGGCTTTGTGCGGTGCATGCTGAGAGAATAGAAAAAAAATGATAAATATTGGTTTGGCGTGTAGTGAGGGAGTTGACAGAAGTCATCAAAAAGGGGGGTCGGTGTGGGTTCCCCGAGAAAAGACTTGAAATTAGAGGGCGTGTGGCTCAAGGAAGGGAAGAGCAGGCGAGCGGGCAGGCTTATGGGTGACGCATGCGTCGGAGGAGGAAGATGATCGCGGAGAGGGCGGTTGTGGTCGTGCGTTGCCTTTACAGAAGATGGCGCGGGCTGGATTTGGCGGAGGAGGGCGCTGGAGGCGTGGCGTGCTGGATTTGCGGCCGGAATTGGCACGGGCTGGAGCTGGAGGTCGGCGGAATCTGTTGTGAAGCTGGCTGCCGGAGGCGGGGCTGGAGCGGAGGTTGACGGAGGCGGTGTGGGAGGTGCGGAGGCGGTTGCTGCTTGACGCAGGAGGGGAAGCGGCGGCGGCTGCTGCTGCGCAGCGCTGGAAGGGCACTGTGGGGGTGGTTGCAGGACGGTGGGAGGGAAAAACAAGGTCGGCTCCTCGATGAGGGGGCCTGACTGCTCGACGTTGGGGGCTGGGTGCTCGACGCTGGGAGAAGAATATGGGGCGGCCTGCTCGACGCAGGGAGGGGACGCTGGGGCGGGCTGCTCGACACTGGGGGCTGGCTGCTCGACGCAGGATGGGGAAGAAGGGGCGGGCTGCCCTGTGGTGGACGGGGACTGTGGGGCTGGCTGCTCGACATTGAAAGGGGAGGACACCTCCTCCTGTGGTGCCCCGGCGTGGGCCAGGCGGTGGAATGCCATCTCGGCTTTCTCCATGAGGTGTTTGGTGTTGGCGATGTTCTGGGCCAGGAGGTCCCGTATCGCGAGGAGCTCGCTGCGGATGTGCGGGGTGAGCACGACGCTGGTTCCCGGCGGCGGTAGGGCGGGCGGAGCGGCAGGTCGGACCATTGTTACCGAACAGAAATGGGATCGGGGAAGAGAAGAAGAATCCGGCAAGGGGGGGGCCGGCGGTGGAAGGCGAGACGAAAGGAGGAAGGAGAAAGAGGAATTTAGGGAGCAACCCTAAGAACTTTCATACATATCAAGCATAACTAAACACCCCAACCCCTCCCCCTTATATAGATGAGGGAGGAAAAATAATACAAGGAAAACATTAATTAATATTTCCTAATTAATATTAATTAATTAATATCAAACTAATTAATTAATATTAATTATTACATGAAATGATTAAGGCGGTTTCCATATGCGATCTCTGGAGGTCCCGACGAAGAATAGCCGCTCCGGTAACCACGGCGGCTTCCATATGCACGTTCCATAATTGCTGATGAGTGTGGTCCTGTGACGTGCCCTTGCATTCCTATCAATTTCTCATTTATATGGCCCAAACGACAATGCCAGAGATACGTAGGATTCAAGTCATTTGTTTTTAGTCTTTTAGTATTTTCTATGTTATAGATCGGATGGTTTAAGTTCAAAACATATAAACCATTAAACAATTGGGCAACGCCATAACAAACATCATTTTTATAAATAGAGCAACAATTGTTCTTTATAATAAAAGAGAAACCAATCATGTCCAAACATGAAATAGATATGATGTTTCTAGTTATAGCAGGAACAAAATAACAATTATTAAGTTCAATTACAAGCCCAGTGGGCAAAGAAAGACGATAAACACCAACGGCAACGGCAGTAACTCTTGCTCCATTTCCAACACGCAGGTCTATCTCTCCTCTACCCAGCATTCTTCTCCTTGTCAGTTCTTGCACATTCGTACAAATGTGAGAACCACATCCTTTATCAAATACCCAAGATGAAGGAGCAGAAAGGTTT
This sequence comes from Dactylorhiza incarnata, assembly GCA_033032865.1. Taxonomy (NCBI): domain Eukaryota; kingdom Viridiplantae; phylum Streptophyta; class Magnoliopsida; order Asparagales; family Orchidaceae; genus Dactylorhiza; species Dactylorhiza incarnata. Next base: position 5,853,812 of record JAWHQI010000041.1, read on the forward strand.
ATTTCTATAACAAATATACCTGAAGTGGAAGTCATACTTCCCTTCTTTTTTAGCAGATCTTCAATGTAGAGGGGACAGTTCCGCCTCCAGTGCCCTGCCTTACCACAATGGTGGCACTTCCCTTCCTTAGCCAGACCTTTCTTTTTTAGTGTAGAAGACTTGGGATCAAGAGGAGACTTAGATCCAATCTTCGTCTTCTTGAATCCCTTGGCCTTGCCCTTGCTCTTATGCACCATCAGTATGGGGCTGGCAGGCTTGGCCTTCTTCAGATTGATCTCGGCATTTCTCAACATGCCTAGGAGCTCGCGCAGTGTCTTGTCAATTTCATTCATATTGTAATTCAAGACAAACTGCTCATAACTGTCCGGCAACGATTGCAGGATCAGATCAGTGGTCAACACTTGGCCCAACGGGAACCCCAGTCTTTCAAGGTTCTCTTTATACCCAATCATCTTGAGTACGTGAGTTCCTACTGGGTCCCGAGCTCCCATCTTACACTGAAACAACGCCCTGGATATATCAAATCTCTCTTGGCGAACTTGTCATTGAAACATTTTCTTCAGGTGCTCTACCATCTCGTAAAAACTCATGTTCTCATGTTGCTTCTGAAGCTCAGAGTTCATGGTTGCGAGCATGAGACATTCTACATCCAAGGAGTCATCTCCATACTTCTTATAAGCATCTTTATCTGCACGAGGTGCAGTAGAGACTGGCTCCTCGGGGGGATCTTCTTCAAGGACATAGAGCTTACGCTCTTGCCTGAGAACAATTCTCAGGTTCCTGAACCAGTCTAGGAAATTTGTCCCATTGAGCTTATCCTTCTCAAGGATGGCTCTCAGGGAGAACGCGGAGTGTGAAGTATTTGCCATGAAAATTCTACAAAATAATGCAAAGTTTATTTAGTACTATATTTCAAAATACATTTTATTATTTTAATAAGGACTTTAATTAAATACTCCCACTATTTTATTCAAATCGATAACCCTTCATATCAATTCGGAGAGTTAATACGAGCTACTCTCTTAGTGGACAAGATCCGTATTTCACCAACACAACGAGTCCGCTTTGGCGTTCCTCTCATAATGCGGTTATTTAGGTAGGCAACACTTGCCAATTACATCACTATGCAACTCTTATATGGTTGGTGAATAACTCTTTATTCGCATCCATCATATGGTGCATGTCAACCCAATGTCTCTAGGCACTCAACTTTTGAGGTCACCCAGTTAAGTTAGACCCGATGTCGACAGTGGGATATCACAATTATCCGCTCGCACCCTTACCAAGATAGATTAATGCACCTTGCTTTGGCAAGCTCACACTTCATCGATCGAGGCAGGAAGAGTGTCATCCATCGGAAGACATCCGTATACTTAATATTGGATAAGGGATTTTTATTTATAAAATTGATTAACAATTAATCAACGTGCACTTTAAAATACAACATTCACAACCAAATACATCCCAGAAGTGCACAAAACAAAATTATCAACGCTTGATAAAAGGGGTTAAATCTGAGCATTTAGAACACTTCTAAATCTCCAGATTTACATGCATTTGACACAGGCAAAATAACTCCACTTATGCAGTAGACAAGCTCGTCTCTCAATGTCAGATTTAAAATCTAAAACATTTGGTTTCACAAACCAATTAGAGGGACGGTTACTACAAAGGAGACACAATTTTTGAAACAATGAAATCGCAACGCAATCACATGCATTCCTGGGAGTTTTTCCAATCTAGAACATTTCTACAAAATTCAAACATCCGGGAAGAAATCCACACATTTAGAACACTTCTAAATTTCTGATTTACATACATTAGATTGCCAACCTCGCTCTGATACTACTGTTGGGTTTTCTAATATCATCTCAAAAATGGAAAAACAGCATATCATATATGCGCAGCGGAATAAATAACTAGAACAACCCAAAGAGTTAAGGAACTTGCGATTTCATGATTCAAGAAATGAATAAGAGCATCACAATGCAATAAATAAACTTATACCTGAAGGGGGTTAAGTCTAAGTTTTAACCAAGATGCTCCAGGAAGAAATCCGGTGAACGAAATCTGAGTTCCAAGAGCTGAAATGTATCGGACCCTCTACAGAGATCCACACAAGTGCTGGAGAACCTCGATGCCTTGTCGAACAAGGAATGAGCCGGAGAAGAGAAGTTCTCAGCGTCCCCACGGACTGCTAGATCCGAGACAGGGGAGGCGGCGACTGTCGGAAGAGGAGAGAAGCCCTAGAGGAACACTTTCGGCGCTGCTCTCTCAAACCACGAAACGGGTCGGTTACAAAATCTGTCTCGCACACCCAACCCTAAGATCGTGATATGTTTATATACCAAAGGCTGCGTTCGACGAACTCAAGGAGATCTGCGTTCGACGAACTCAAGAAGATCTGTGTTCGACGAACTCAAGGAAATCTACGTTCGACAAACTCAAGGAGATCTGCGTTCGACGAACTCAAGAGATCTGCGTTCGACGAACTCAAGAGATCTGCGTTCGACGAACTCAAGGAGATCTGCGTTCGACGAACTCAAGGAGATCTGCGTTCGACGAACTCAAGGAGATCTGCGTTCGACGAACTCAAGGAGATCTGCGTTCGACGAACTCAAGAGATCTGCGTTCGACGAACGCGCTACACTAGCCCTCTGCCATCTCAGCGGTCGACGAAAGCGTTACACTAGCCCTTTCGTCTCAGCAGTCGACGAACGCGCTACACTAGCCCGTCTCAGCGGTCGACGAATGTCATATACTATCCATCTCAGCGGTCGACGAACGCGCTACACTAGCCCGTCTCAGCGGTCGACGGACGTCGTATACTATCCGTCTCAGCGGTCGACGAACGTCGTATACTATCCGTCTCAGCGGTCGACGAACGCCTTCAGTTCGACTAAAGTCGCGCAGGAATGGCCTGATTTCCCGAGAAATCCCAAGGCAATATATATATATATATAATTTCTCGAGAAATCCCAACGTAACAATTTACTTCTCGAGAAATCACAAGGCAACATATATATATAGTCTCGAGAAATTCCAAGGCAACAGACTTCTCGAGAAATCCCAAACCACCATAATTCTTCCTCCAATTTCTCCAAGCACTTTTATGTGCGACTCTATAGGCTCATATTGCGTTGGCAGTAAGACTAACTGTTGATTGCTTTGAGATCACCTCAGAAACTCCAACAGGAACAAGCAATGTCGTCGCATCCGACCTCAAGCGCAAGGATGCTCCATCTCTGAAGCAAGGCCCCAGGTCCAAAGAGGTGTGTGCCTTCTGCCACAAGGTGGGTCATGTTGCCCAGGTCTGTCGTTCCCTCTTGAAGAAGCAAAAGAAGGAGGCTCATCCTCATCGGCCTCAGATGACGCTTGTCTCTGCCGCCTCCGTCTGTGCTTACTGCAAGAGGCCGGGCCACTTGGTAAAGGACTGCCGTCGTAAGCAGAAGGCTTGTTACAAATGTGGGCAGGTTGGGCACCTCATGCTAGACTGCCCTATGAAGGAAAGCCCGATTCCCGCTCAGCCACTGCAAGTTATCCATGGAACTCAGGGGAAGGTTGTGTTGAATGTCATCTCTCAGGGAGAGGCGCTCGCATATACCGACGTCATCTCTGGTACATTTTGTGTAGAATTTCAATTTTTCTACATTCTTAAATCTGGCTTGTCTTAGTTTCGAATAAACTTGTTATGCGTTTATGTTTTCCCTTTCTTTTTAGGAAGTTTTAGGGTCAAGAATAAGTAGATGCAAATCTTATTTGATTATGGTGCATCGCACTCCTTTATTGCACGCCACATCGTGGACCTTCATAGTTGGCATACTTCGCCACTTGAGGTTCCTTTGAGATTTCTGTACCCGGTCATCTGCATCTCTCAACCAGAGGCATTCTCAATTGCCTGATCCTGCTTGAAGAATTGCAAGTCGTCGCTGACCTCATAGTTCTGGATATGACAGAGTTCGACGTAATCCTGGGAATGAATTGGTTGGTCGCGTATCGAGCAAAGCTGGACTGTATGGCGAAGAAGGTCAATCTCAGCATTGATGAAAAGGACTACAACATTCATGTTCAAACTCGCAGCCGCCTGAAGGTAATCTCTGTTGTGCGCGCCACTCGACTTCTTAACCAAGGATGTTCTACTTGCTTTATTTATGCTTCGCACTCGGATGCTATCTCTCCTCAACTCGAGTCTATTCCTATTGCTTCGGAGTTTTCTGATGTGTTCCCCGCCGAATTGCCTGGGATGCCTCCTGATCGAGATGTAGAGTTTTGTATTGATGTAGAGCCTAGAACGCGCCCCATATCTAAAGCTCTTTATCGTATAGCACCGCGTGAGATAGAAGAGCTCAGATCGCAGTTGGACGAATTGCTTTAGCGTGGGTACATTCGCTCTAGCTCTTCACCTTGGGGAGCCCCTTGTACTCTTCGTGAAAAAAAAAGATGGATCCATTAGATTGTGCATCGACTATTGAGATCTTAATAAGGTAACCATAAAGAATAAGTACCCCCTCCCGCGTGTGGATGACCTATTCGATCAGCTTAAAGGCAAGTACCGTCTTTTCCAAGATAGATCTCAGATCGGGTTACCATCAGCTGAAGACCAAGGACTCTGACATCCCCAGGACGGCCATCCGCACTAGGTATGGGCATTTCGAATTTTTGGTGATGTCTTTTGGGTTGACTAACTCCCCTTCTACATTCATGAATATGATGAACCGTGTCTTCCGTGAGTACCTGGACAAGTTCATCATCGTTTTCATTGACGATATCCTGGTCTACTCCAAGACCCGTGAGGAGCATGCAGCCCATCTTAGACTCACTCTCTCCACCCTTCGTCAGCATCAGCTTTATGCCAAGTTGGCAAATGTGAGTTCTGGCTGGATCGTGTTGCCTTCTTAGGCCACGTCATTTCAGGAGATGGACTTTCTGTTGATCCTGCCAAGATTTCCGTAGTTATGGACTGGAAGCGACCTTCTACCCCTACCGAGATCCGCAGCTTCCTTGGTTTGGCTGGTTATTACCGATGTTTCGTCAAGGGTTTTTCCTCTTTTGCTGCCCCCTGACTCGGCTAACTCAAAAGCATGTTAGATTCGAGTGGTCAGATCAGTGTGAACAGTCCTTTTCTGAGTTGAAGCAACATCTGTGTTCAGCGCCTGTTTTAGCTCTTCTATCAGAGGGGTTGGACTTTTCAGTTTACACTGACGCTTCCGGAGTTGGTTTGGATTGTGTTCTGATGCAGGATGACCGCGTTATTGCTTATGGGTCGAGGCAGTTGAAGGTTCACGAATGCAACTACCCCACTCATGATCTGGAGTTCGCTGCTGTGGTGTTTGCTTTGAAGCTTTGGCGTCATTATCTCTATGGCGTGAAGTGTCACTTTTTCACCGACCATCAGAGTTTAAAGTATATCTTTGTTTAGAAGGACCTCAATCTTCGTCAGAGGCATTGGCTCGAGTTCGTGGCAGATTATGACTTGCAGCTCACGTATGTTCCTGGTAAACACAATTCAGTGGCAGATGCGTTGAGTCGGCATGCCTCCGTAGCCGCTTGTGCGCCCATGTCAGCTATTCTAGCAGCCTTTATTGACGACCTCGATCGGATAGATATATGTTGGATCTTGCGGCGCCCTTAGAGGGGGGGTGAATAAGGGCTAATATTTAATTTGATAATTTTCTAAAATATTAAGATAATTTTGCAATGATAAACAAGTAGATTTTTTTTTTCACAACCAAAATAATCACTTAGGCTCCGTTCGTTTGGTCGGAATTAGAGGTTTGGAATTGGAATTCAATTGCCAATTCCAATTCCTGCGTTCGGCGACCCAAAAAATTCGTGGGAATCGGAATTCTATTGAATTCCCATAAGAAATCCCGCACAGGCAAACCCCGTGACCCCCATTTCCGACCTCGGGAGCTCTGATTTCGCGATTCCTGCGCATTGTACATCTTCTTTCGCAAATCCCGCACAGCTCGACCTCGCCTCGCCTCGCCGCCGCTCTGCGCCCTCCTCCCCCGTGATTCCTCTCTCGCTCGACACCATCTCCCGACGCGACTCATCTATCGCAACTCTTCTCCGGCGAGCCCTCCCTAGACGGCGTTCCCCTTCCCCCTCTTCGTCGTTGATACAGAGCAAAAGAGCAGGTAAATCTCGTTTTTCAGTCGTTGATACAGGGAGAACCTAGATCTATATGGGACAGCCATCATTTCGTTGTTACATGGCAAAACCTAGATCTATATGCTCCAGATTTAGTTTTCTCCAGATTTCCTTGTTTTTGCATTTCTGATTTCTTTTTGCAGTATAGCATTGCTCCAGATTTCTGATTTCTTTTTGCAGTATGGCACTTCATGGCTATTCAAAAATCAGTATAGCATTTCTTCATGACAAATCAGTATAGCATTGCTCCAGATTTCTTTTTGCATTTCTTCATGACACTTAGGAACTTAAACATTCCACCTCTTCAAAATCCTGCATTCACAAATAATCATGCATTCACAAATTAGTATAGCAGAAAACATGCAACTGTATGTGTGTGTTTTATTTGAGTTTGTGTATGTTTGTGTTTTATTTCTATTAGTATGTGTATATGTATGTATGTATGTTTTATTTGATGATTATTATTGCATATTTGTTTATTTGTAGACGGATGAAATAAAAAAGCGTCGTAGACGTAGGAGAGCAGCAGTGGCAGCGGCTCTTACTGCGGCCACTGTAGTTCTGATGAAACCCAAGATTGCAAGAGATCTTATAGAGGCCGATGCTAAGACTATTTTAAGGAGGACATTGTTTGCTCGATTATATAGTGGAACAGATGTCAACTGTTTTAACCAACTTCGTATGAATAGAAGCTCTTTTGAAAGGTTATGCAACATTCTAATCGATCGTAGATTATTAAGAGACACACTGAATGTTGCAGTTAGAGAGTCAGTAAGTATATTTTTACATGTCTTAGCTCACAATAAGAAATTCTGGGTTGTCGGCGGAACATATCTCTGTTCAATTGATACAATCAGCCGCCATTTCAACAAGGTGTTGTGGGCTATTCTAAAGCTAGGCCCCGAGTTTATAAAGCTCCCTAATGCGTCAACAACACAAAGATGGCGTCATTTTCCCGTAAGCATTTTTATTACTGTAAAGATAGAGCTACTGGAGCTCATGCTGCTACTGCATCGGAATCAATGAACGAGATCCACATTGATGATTCGGTGGAAGACAATATGGTTGAGGAGGTCGAGCCACATCCACAGAAGAAGAAGAAGAAAACATCTGCAGTAGATGTTATTGCGGATGTTGTTTCTGCAATAGCGAGGAACATGGAGCATGAAAACAGTTTGCCTTCTCAGCCACCGCCTCCGATCTCAAAGGCAGACAGGATATATGCGGCCATTGCAGCTATTACAGATCTGACTGAGGCTGAGGTCATACAGGCTATCGATATGCTGAGTGTTGACGACACGAAGAGCGAAGTGTTCATCGCTTTACCGATGCCAATTAGGAGGACCTAGCTCCGCTTACATTTACTCGACTGATTATATATGAACTTATGTTTTGTATGCTGCGGTCTTTTTTTATGCGGTGGACTTATGTTTTGTATGATGTTAATGCCGACTTCTATTTTAATTCTGATATTTTAATCCTGTTTAAAATTTAATTTTAATTTTATAAATTTTAAATTTCAATTCCGTCCATTGAACTCTGACATACAGCCGAACAACGGAATTACCAATTCCAATTCTGATGACAGAATTCCTGCAGTTAGCCGAACAGCGGAATTGGAATTGAAGTCAATTCCAATTCCTGCGGGAATCAGAATTGACTTCAATTCCAATTCCTGCATCTCATTTCCTGCGAAACGAACGGACCCTTAGAAAATTATGAGGAAATTGGAAATCAAATTTTATTTGCACAAGTGATGAATACAAAGAACTATTGATCTTAATAATGCTTAAGATCAAGGCTATGATAAAAATAAAGTTCTTTTCAATTCACCGGTCATTCAACCAAGGACCGGCCGGCAATAGTATATCTCTTCCTAGATCTTACTACTAGCCTCCCCCTAGATCTCTCCACGATCTAGACGCTGCACACAAGGCGGCGATTTAAACCTAAGCCTCACAAGGACCTAGACGCCACGCGCAAGGCGGCGATTTTCCCCTAAGCCACACACGGACTTAGACGCCACGCACAAGGCGGCGATTTCCTCTACGGATTACAAGTTGATAAAATAAATTACAAAATAGATATTAAGATATGAGAACTCCTTAAATCCACGGCTCTGAAAACGGCGTTGAATGCTTGCAAAGGTTGCCTGAGATTCCGCGCATGAACCGTTGCTCCTTCGATCTTGAACGTTCTTGCCGAAAAGGGAGTTCTCGAATTTCTGGAGCTCTCTGATGAAAAGCACTCGGGAATTGGTACTCCAGAATAGTGTGTAACTTCTTCTCCACGAAAAATGAGTCATTATGTAGTTTGTTGATGTCGTCGACTACATCTAATTGTCGTCAGACGATGTTATCTCCTCCAGCTGCAACGTGTCCCATGCGAACGAAGTGTGCGCGCGACGTGACGGTTTCGGCTGAGACGTGGGCTGTCGGATTTCGATATCACTGTCGGAATTCCGACAGTGGACGGAACTTGCAGAACGTGTGGAAACCGCTGAGCTGTCGGTGACGACACCTAGCTGTCACAAACGACAGTGATTTTTCTGGACTATTCATTCTGAGCTCCAAACAATAATTAGCATGGTCGCATACCTATTATACCTGCACACCATAGAAAAAATAGGATCAAACACACCCGGGATTTGTTATTAGTAAACCAAGGAATTCGGAAAACAAGTTCCAACAATCTCCCCCTTTTGATAATAACAAATCCACTTTGAAAGAAATCAGAGTGTCCTATTAAGTGATATAAGATAAGCAAGACTAAATAATTGGTTGGGCGATAACGTTATTCGGATGAAGTTCCCTTATATGTATTCTCCCCCTAAGTGTGTACTCCCCCTAAGTGTGTACTCCCCCTAAATATGATAAGAAATTAATGTGGTTAGGAATGATTTCTTTCTTTCTTACAAGAATAATCTCCCCATTTTGGTATTATTAAAAGAAATTAGGTTGAGGGAAATTAGGATGCATTATGTAGGAGTTATAAACCATGATTTACCTTATGTAAAAGATGTAATGTTTAAGGGATTAAACATAGTATAGAAGAGATTTCTCAATAAATAAATAAGAGTTTTAGGCAAGCGGAAGATTAGAATAACCATTGGATTGTAAGCATGAAAATTATAAGTATAAATATGAGTTTGAGTTCAAATTGTAAAGATGTTGTAACTTTTGTCAAATCTCATAAGTTTTCATAAATTTATCAAACATGATATGAATATATCAGAAAGAGAATATACTGCAATGTTACTGAATTTGAAGTGTAAGAGATACCAAAAATATTGTAGAGATCATGTTAGGTTATCTAGTGCATTTCTTATATAAAAAGTAGTATAGATATAGCATTAGAATCAAATACTCATGAGAAGAAGTGTTATGAAAGATAATGATGTGCACAAAAGTTTATTTTGAGCAATGTTAACAATTGATTTAAATCACAAAATAAAAGACATATGTAGAGTAAAGTGCACAATAAAACACAAGTATATTTACGTTCACACACTTTAATGCACATATTTTTAGAAAAAAATGGTGTAAAAACCAAGGTTTGCACAAGACATTTTACTATTCTTTCCAAGGTGCTTAACCTCACAATGCTTATGAAGACTTATCAGGAGGTTCAAGTAGTGCTTGGTGGAGTTATATTTGTCTATTTTTATTTTTGATCACATTTGTGAGATAATATTCTCCGAATACACTTGTGTTGCAAACCCAACACATTTTTAAAGTCAACCATTTTTCTTAAATTTTTAAGTGCAATTCAAATGTAGTGTAGGTAATAGACTTATGCAAGGTTTAATTCATTGTACAATTACAAGACACAAGCAAGCATTTGTAGAGTTAAACACATGTAGATTACCAAAATAAGTGAGTGAAAAAGTATCATTATTAATCACAAAACATTTACTCATACTTAGAGGCATGTTAAGCTTGTTTCTACACATAGTTTGCAATACATTTGATGCACTTAATTAGATATGTCAAAGCATGATAAACAAAACAATGTTCATAGTAATTTGAAGAAATGAGTTTTAACATTGTAAATATTTCTAAATAATAGAATTCCGACATGCTTGATATAAGCAAATAAAGATCGTATATTTTTTTTTTAATTTGTTTAACAGAAAAAGAAAATAAAAAAATTTTGGATGTGTGAACTTTTAAATTGATGCTTCATAATAAAAATAAAACAAAAATTACAAAAAAAGCCAGAAATACAAAACAAAATAGTGCATATAAACGGAAATATTTTTGAGTAATTTTCGAAAACAAAAAAAAAATTAAAAGAAATTTGACCTTTTGAGGATGTCGGAAAACGACATCTAGGTGTCGTCGACGACAGCGGAAAAACTATAAAAGATCGCGAATCCGAGGAAAGCAGATCTGGGAGGCATTTCCTGTAAGGTTTGCGCGAGAGCAGCTGTCGGAAGTCGCCGGAAATCCAAGTTTTTAGGTAAGTTTATGGTTTTTTGTTAATTTTTGGTGAAATTTTTGAAATTAAAACTTGATTTAAGGATTCTTTTTTGTTTTGTGAAGTTTTAGAAAGGAAATCCTAGATCTAAGTGTAGATTGAAAAAAAATTTGTTGAAAGGAAATCTTAAAAAAAAAAATTAGATCTAAATGTAGATCCTAGATCTAAATGTTGATGAAAGGAAATCCTAGATCTAAATGTTGATGATTTTTTTTAATTTATGTGAAGGTTGTTCGATTAAAGAGATGGCTTCAAGTTCTAGAGCACGTAGAAGTACTTCTGGTGACTCTCATTCGTCATACCAAAGTTATCCGGGCATTGAAATGTCACTTATTGGAGTAGCTAAGGTGGTGGAGTTTGACCTTCCACGACACGAACACGTATATGATCTACTCGCCGAGGCAGGTATCATTTCCGTTATAATTCCAGACATGTTCTCATCAGTGTTAATTCGAGAGTTTTACAATCATTTGGAAGATCCAAATTATACGGATTTGAATGGTGGTGTAAGATCAAAAATCCAAGGACAATAAGTGGAAATTACCCACATAGATTTGAGAAATGAATTTGGACTGATTGAGAGTGAGCATGTGATTGACATAGTAGAAAATTATAGAAAAGAACGAGATTGGACGCTCATCAATATGATATTGCATGGAAATTCTATGAAGAATTTAATTACAACTACGACGACGCTCACACCGGATGCACAGGTGGTGCAAGAAATCCTAAGGAATACGGTCATGTACAAAGTCGGTGATTCAAGAAGTATTACGGCACAACTTAGCCTTGTGACGTATTTTATAATAGAAAGAGAGTCATTTGACGTTGCAGATCTACTGTTATCCATTATGCGTTATACGTTTAGATTGAAGAGTCCGACTTGGAAGAAGGTTCATAGCTTGCCGATGGGAGCAATCATCCAACGTATATTATATAAGAAATATTCTTGGATAAACCAAGAGTTTTATTTGAGTGATTGTATTCCCGGTGTTTTTACTACGGATACTATGCGACCTAGTCGATCTCAGCATGAGCCATCGGTAGAGATGAGAAATCCACGAATCTCACGTGGAGGATTTGTACGTGAAGATGTAGATGAGTTACGTGACTCACTTGAGGAGCATAGGAAGTCGTTTGAGGAGCACAAGAAGGATGTGAAGAAGAAGATGGGCAAGATGCAGAAATTTATGAAATTTCTGGTGAAAGGTTTAAAGTTAAAACCTACTCCTGATGAGGTCGCTGAATGGGAAGATTCGGAAGCGGAGCAGCTGCTTCAGTCGACTAGACGAACACGACATGGAAGAGATGCTGGTCAGAGCACCAGAGGGGATCATCTAGAGAGTAGTAGTGCTGAGAGCAGAGATTTTTGAGTGGTTTTCTGCAGGTTTTGATGTTCTGGTAGATGTCGTCGGCGACAGGTAGCTGTCGTGGACGACAGTGAAGTTTTAGTTTTTTTTTTAGTTTGTTGTGTTTGAAACCTTAGTTATAAGTTATCTGCAGTTAATGTTTGTATTAAACTTTCAGGTAGTGGAAAGTTGATGATGTTGAAATTTGGATTAATTCTCTGTGTAGATTTGGCAATTTTCATTTGATTTTAATTTAATTCTTTTAAATTAATATGATCAATTTGATATGTCTAGGATTCCTAATTCTAGTCTTAGCATTGAAAAGCGGGAATCCAGAAGTGGTTTTGTGAATATATCGGCAAGTTGCGAATCTGTGCCTATAAATGAAATTTTAATGTGATTTTGCTTTATGTGGTCTCGTATAAAATGATGTCGAACATCGATGTGTTTAGACCTAGAATGATGTACTGGGTTGTTTGTTAAGTCGATCGCACTTTTATTGTCACCATAATTCTATAGTTTGATGATTTATGTTATATTCTTCTAATGTTTGCTTCATCCAACGGGCTTGTGCACAACAACTACCTAGTGCAATGTACTCGGCCTCGGTGGTTGAGAGAGCAACATAATTCTGTTTCCTACTCGACCAAGAAATGAGTGAAGGGCCGAGAAAGTGACAAGTGTCACTAGTGCTTTTGCGATATAATGAACACCCAGCATAATCAGAATCGGAATAACCATGCAAAATAAAATTTTCACTATGTGGATACCATAAACCTAGTTTAGAAGTTCCAATTAGATAACGAAAAATACGTTTAACTGCTTTTAAATGTGATTCTTTTGGATTAGCTTGAAATCTAGCACATAAATACACAGCAAACATAATGTCAGGTCTTGAAGCGGATAAATATAACAATGATCCAATCATTCCTCTATATAAAGTTTGATCTATGGAAATTCCACTTTCATCATTTCCTAACTTTAAAGAAACACTCATAGGGGTATTAGCTTGTTTAAGATTGTCAAACTCAAATCTCTTTAAAACATCATGAATGTACTTAGATTGATTAATAAAAATGTCATCATGTTTTTGTGTAATTTGAAAACTTAGAAAATATGTAAGTTCTCCTACCATGCTCATTTCAAATTCATTTTTCATCACTTTAACAACATCATTACATAACTCTTCATTAGTGGATCCAAAGATAATGTCATCAACATAGATTTGCAAAATAATCATATCATCATTTACATACTTAATGAAGAGTGTACTATCAGCACTACCCATTTTAAAATCATTCTTTAATAAATAAAACATTAATCTTTCATATCATGCTCGGGGTGTTGTTTCAAACCATAAAGAGCTTTATATAGCTTATAAACATGATTGGGATATTTATCATTAACAAAGCCAGGAGGTTGTTCTACATAAACCTCTTCCTTAATGTAGTCGTTTAAAAATGCACTTTTAACATCCATTTGTAATAATTTAAATCGTTTATAACTAGCAAAGGCAATGAAAATCCTAACTGTTTCAAGACGTGTTACGGGTGCAAAGATTTCATCAAAATCTATTCCTTCAATTTGAGCATAATCTTTTGCTACAAGCCTAGTTTTGTTTCTGTTATCCTAGATTCACTATCTAATTTATTTTTGAAATCCATTTTACTCCTACAACAGGATGATCACTAGGTCTTTCTACAAGCTTCCAAACCTTATTTCGCTCAAATTGATTAAGTTCTTCCGTCATAGCTAAAAACCAAGATTCATCATTTAAAGCGGTTGAAACATCTTTTGGTTCTATGTTGGAAATAAAACAAAGGTTTGAAAATAAATCATGTAGAGAAGCACGTGTACTTACCCCTCTTGTAGGTTCTCCAATGACCAAGTCTTGCGGATGATCAGTAGTGAATCTAAGTTCGCTTGGTGACACAAATTCCTCAACTTCTTCTTGTACTTCTTCCTCTTTTTCTTCTTGTTCATTTTCAAGTATGTCTTCTTCATCATCATTTCTTTTCAATGGAAGTTCTTCACCATCACCTGCAGATTTATTCTCCACTACACATGGAACAAGTTCATCAAATTTAACATGAATTATTTCTTCAACTACTTTAGTCCGTTTATTATAAATTCTATAAGCCTTACTAGTTGAAGAATAACCAATGAAAATACCTTCGTCACATTTTTCATCAAATTTACCTAAAGTATCTTTTGTATTTAAAATAAAACATTTACACTCAAATACTTTGAAATAAGATACATTATGTTTTTTTTTGAAAATATAATTCATATGGAGTAAGTTTCAACATAGGATGTAGCATGACACAATTTATAACATAACATGCAGTACTAACAGCTTCGGCCCAAAAATATTTTGGTAGTTTAAATTCAGATAACATAGTGCGTGCTAATTCTTAAAGTGTTCTATTTTTCCTTTCCACTACACCATTTTGCTGTAGTGTACGAGGAGCGGAAAATTCATGCTTTATCTCAAATTCAGTACAATATGAAATAAATTTTTCATTATCAAATTCACCACCATGATCTGATCGTATACATTTAATTTGTAAATCTAATTCATTTTGAATGCAAGTGCATAGCTTAGTGAATTCAATATACGCATCAAATTTAGATACTAGAAAAATAGTCCAACAAAAACGAAAATAGTCATCAATTAAGACAAAAGTATATTTTCTACCTCCTAGACTTTGAGTTGAAATTGGACCAAACAAATCCATGTGAATTAATTGCAAAGGCCTAGAAGTAGACATAATATTTTTGCTTTTAAAAGATGATTTTGTAAATTTACCTTTTTGACATGGCGAGCACAATGAAGAAAGCTTTCCATCTAATAGTGATAAACCCTTAATCAATTTGTTTTTGGAAAGTTTCACTACAAGTTTAGTATTAGAATGTCATAGTCGCATGTGCCACAATTCTAACTCATCATTCTTTGAAATAAAACATTTAAGTGATGAATTAGAAAGTTCATGGAAGGTAATCATATAAACGTTATGAATTCTTGGTGCGGTAAAAATAACTTCATGAGTTTTTGAATCTATTATTTTGCAAAGGTTTGACGATGACTCAAATAAAACATTCAAGTCTCTATTACATAATTGACTAATAGATATTAAATTGTGTGTCAAACCTTTAACAAATAAAACATTAGAAATTTTGAAAGAATCGTTACCAACTTCACCAATTCCCATGATCCTTCCTTTTCCATTGTCGACAAACGTTACAACTCCTCCTTTCTTCATCTCCAAGCTAAGGAACTTTGATTTATTGTCTGTCATGTCATTGAACAACCAGAGTCCAAATACCACGCATCGTCTTTATCTTTAGCCTGCCTACATACCTAACAAGATGATGAGAGTAAAGATCTGGTTACCCAAGTAGTTCTTCCCATAGTATATGTGGACGCCTTAGGTACCCAGACTTGCTTAATATTACATTATCCCATCTTCCTGCAAGAGTTCGTGATGTGGCCAAATCTATTACATTTGGCACACGCAACAAAGAGAGATGACACTCTTTTCAAAGTTTTCTGTGGACTATTATGATACGAATCTACTAGGGAAAACTAGAGAAAAAGGGAACTAGTGAGGAAGAGGACGGTTAGGGTTTGCTAGAAAGAAAAATACCTGAAGATAATGTTGCATGCCACCAAAAGAGGGGGGTTTGGGTATTTATATTAACCCCAACCCCTCTAGGGCCGGCCGGGCCCCATTGGGGTTGAACCCGTGTGGTTCAGCCCCCCTCCTCTTGTTTATTAGTTGCGGGCTGAACCGGATGGTTCAGCCCGGTCTTTTCCCGGCGCTTCTTTTAGTCTTCTGGCGTATTTGAACCCTCGGAACCGTAGATCGTCCGGGGGCATAACATTCCCCTCCCCATCAAGAGGCAGCTTGTCCTCAAGCTGAAAGTCGGGGAAGAGTTCCCGGAACTCCAGTAAATCCACCCAGGTGTTGTGAGCCTCTGACTGATCCTTCCACTTGACCAGCACCTCCGAACGGTATTCCGTGCCACGTTTTTTCCATCTGGACAGCAGGATATCCTCGGGACTGGGGCGTAGTTCCCCGGTCGTAGTCGCCGCGGGAAGAAAGGGAGTCACCGTGACGGCCGCCCCCAACTTCTTCTTCAGCAACGAGACATGAAAAGTGGGGTGGATGCGGGACCCCTCAGGAAGATCAAGAGTATAGGCGACCGGTCCCACCCTCTGAGTGATGCGAAAGGGACCATAGTACCGGGGGGCTAACTTCTGATTGGCCCGGCGAGCGACTGAAAACTGCCTGTAAGGTTGGAGACGGAGAAAGACCTCGTCCCCTACCTGAAAAGTCCGCTTTGTCCGGTGTTTGTCAGCTTGTAATTTCATCCGATCTTGGGCGGAACGGAGATTGTCCCGCAGGAGGACCAAGGTCTGATCCCGGTCCCGTAAAGCCCTATCCACGGCAGGAAGGGTTGTGCTACCCGGCTCGTAGGAACGTAGAGAAGGTGGCGGCCGCCCGTAGACGACTTCAAACGGTGTGATCCTGCTGGCCGTGTGATACGAAGTATTATAGCAATACTCCGCCCAATGTAACCATCGCGTCCACGAGCGGGGTTCATCCATAACGAAGCAACGGAGGTATGTCTCAACCCCCCGATTGAGGACTTCTGTTTGGCCATCGGTCTGCGGATGATTCGCAGTGCTCATGCGTAACCTCGTGCCCTGTAGCCGGAAAAGCTCCTGCCAAAAGTTGTTGATGAAGACTGGATCACGATCAGAGATGATCGAACTAGGGAGACCATGTAGGCGAACCACCTCTCGTGCAAAAAGATCGGTCACTGTCTCCGCGGAGTACGGATGGCTGAGAGCTAGAAAGTGGCCATACTTGGACAGCTTGTCCACGATGACCAAGATCACCGACTTACCCTGCGACCGGGGCAAGCCATCAATGAAATCCATCGAGACCGTCTCCCACACCTGCTGAGGAATCTCCAAGGGCGTGAGCAATCCGGCTGGTGAGGTCATCTCATACTTCTGACGCTGGCACACGTCACACTGCTGCACAAAACGTTGCGCGTCCCTGCGTAACCCCTTCCAAAAGACATTGGCCCGAAGTCGTTGTAGCATACGAAGCACCCCGGCATGGCCTCCGGTCGGCGACGAGTGGAACTCCTGTAACATGACCTCCTTCCAGGAGGAAGAGGCGGGGATGACCACCCTCCCCCGGTAGTATAGATGTCCTGCAATCAGCTGGTAACCCGGAAGAGTAGGTTGGTCCTGTAACAGGGCCTCCACAATGGGCTGGAGCTCCTGATCCGCGGCGATCTCCCTCTGAATGTCATCCAGTGACTCGATCAATGGTCCCGAAAGGTGGAAGATGGTGCTCTCCGGTAGGCGGGACAAGGCATCGGCCACCAAATTTTCCTTGCCCTGCTTGTACACGATCTCATAATCATATCCCAGCAGCTTGGTCAGCCACTTCTGCTGGAGAGGGGATGCCAGCCGCTGATCCAGAAAATGCTTTAGGCTTTGGTGATCGGTGCGAACTTTAAAATGGTGGCCCAGCAGGTACGGCCGCCAAAGAGTCACGACATGTAAGATCGCCAGCATCTCCTTCTCGTACGTGGAGAGGCCCAACGTCAGAGGAGCCAAGGCCTTGCTGAAGTAAGCCAAAGGCCGGCCCTCCTGCATCAAAACCGCCCCAATGCCAACTCCCGAGGCATCAGTCTCCAACACGAACTCTTTGCTGAAATCCGGTAAGGCGAGCACCGGCATGGTCGTCATAGCCTCCTTGAGAGCGGAGAAGGCCTGCTCTGCTTCATCATGCCATGTAAAGGACTCCTTGTGGAGGAGCTGGGTAAGAGGACGAGCCAGCTTACCATAGTCCTTTACAAATCTCCGATAGTACCCGGTAAGGCCCAGGAAGCCTCGTAGTGCCCGCACTGTAGTCGGTCGCGGCCACGACACCATGCTCTCTATCTTCCTTGGGTCCGCCCTGACCCCCTGAGCCACACCAGATGGCCCAAGTACTCCACCTCTGGTTGTCCAAACGAGCACTTCGATAGCTTGGCGTAGAACTGATGCTGCCGCAGGATGGTAAAGACCTGTGCGACGTGCTCGATATGCTCCTCCCAACTCCGATTGTATATCAGACTATCGTCGAAGAAAATGAGTACCAATCGCCGTAGGAGATGCCGAAAGGTCTCATTCATCACCGCCTGGAAGGTAGATGGGGCGTTGGATAGCCCAAAGGGCATCACCAAGAACTCGTAATGCCCATCATGCGTGCGAAACGCGGTCTTGTGGATGTCATCAGTCTTCATCCGTATCTGGTGGTAGCCGGACCGAAGGTCCAACTTGGTAAATAAGCTCGCCCTGTGCAGCTCGTCCAGTGGCTCCTCGATCATAGGAATCGGAAACTTGTCCTTGGTTGTAGAATCGTTCAAGTTGCGGTAATCCACGCAGAAACGCCACGACCCGTCCTTCTTCTTCACCAAGATGATAGGGGAAGAGAAGGCACTGGTGCTCGGTCGTATGATACCGGTCGCCAACATCTCCTTCACGCTCCTCTCGATCTCGGCCTTCTGGATGTACGGGTAGCGATAGGGCCTGACGTTTGGGGGTGCAGCCCCCTCCTTCAACTGTATGGCATGATCCCTGAACCTGGGCGGGGGAAGGCCCCTAGGTTCCTGAAACACATCCTCAAACTGGGACAAAAGTGCCTGAATCTCCATCGGAATGGACGGAGGGTCTGCATCTGACGTCGCTACTCCCACCACCATAGCCATAGGGGAGCCCTCGACCTCCAACCGCTGCAGGCTCCGCAGAGATATTTCCTTCAGGGGGGAAGAACGGATTCCCCGAAGGAAGTAATCCTTCCCTAACTAGGAGAACTCCATAGTAAGATGAACCCAATCCGTGGTGACCCGTTGTAGCTGAAGCAGACACTGAACCCCCAGCACCATGTCCGAACCCCTAATCGGAAGTAAATACAGGTCCGTGTTGCACACATAGCTCTGCATCCGGATTTCAGCACCCTTCATCACCCCTTCGCACCTCAATTTGCTACCATCGGCCACCATGACCTGGAAAGCTGCCTCTTTATCGATCGGTCGCCCCACCTTCAGAGCAACTGCCGGGTTGATAAAATTGTGGGTACTCCCAGTCCCACTATCTATCAATATGGTAACCCGCTCCCCGCCGATCAGGCCTGTGAAACGGAGAGTTACCGGGGCTGATCCCCCCTGCATGGCCTGTATAGAAACCCCAAACTCTGTCAGGTCGAGTGTCTCAGCGTCGACACCCTCCAGTGGGTCCTCCTCCTCATCCTCCTCTCTCAGCATAAACACCTGAATCTTCTGGCAGTTGTGTCCCCGTGTGTATTTCTCATCACAATTAAAGCACAAGCCCTTCTCCTTCCGAGACTGTATCTCCGGCCAAGTCAACTTAGTCACTGTGGGACGAATGGGAGGTAGCTGATCCTTTCGTCCCGCTGCGGGGGTCGCGGGTGGCCGGGTCGTCGTCCGGTTCCGCTGTCTGTTGTAACGCTCCTCCTGTATCCGAGCGATGCTAATAGCATGACTCAGACTGCGCGGCAAGTACGCGTAAACCTCGTCGCGCAAGTAGTCCTTCAGACCCGAGATGAAACAGCTCAACATCGTCTGCTCTCCCCAGGTGACCCGGTTGGCCAACTTCTCAAACTCCGTCCGGTATTCCGTGATTGTGCCCCGTTGTCGGAGTTTCTGAAGACTGGCCTCCACGTCCTCGTACTCCAGTGGTCCGAATCTAGCCGAGAAAGCCTCTATGAACTCGGCCCAGGGAGCGTGGGTGCGTCCCCGCAAAAACCATTGTGTCCACTGGTACGCGTCCTCCTCTAGATGGAAGGCCGCCAACTGTACCCACTGAGCCGCAAGAATCTCCTGATATCTGAAAAACAGCTCGGCCTTTTGGATCCACTCGAGCGCGTCGCCTCCCCGGAACTTCGGAAAGTTCATCTGAGTCAGCTTGGGTTGCATGTAAGGTCGCTGAAATGTCCCTCCCAAGCCGCCTCCATTTTGGCCCATCGGTCCGTGTTGCTCATGATCTCCTTGAAGTCCTCCATGATTCCACCTCGGAGGCCTACCCGGCCCCATATTGGCCGGTCCATACCATCCGTTCGGAGCGATCGCTGGTTGGGGAGGAAAAAAATTCCGTTGCGCCTCCGAGAGGAACCGCATTCGCCCCGGTTGGGCGAAACAGCCCAAATCCTTGATGTTGCGGCCTCCAGGGTTGTCCTGCGTGCTGTCCCGGTCCAAACGAGGCTCCTCCACCCTGTCCGGAGCCCCCTCCATGCCGCAGCAAGCCGTCGGGTCCCTACAGGGGCTGTTCGAACCCTCAGGGAGCCGCTGCTCCTCCGCCGACCCCCCAGGGAGCCGCTGCTCCTCCGCCGACCCCCCAGGAGCCGTCTGCGGCCTCCGCCGCTCTGCTGGAGCCAGTCCGGGGTGGCTCCGGTACCTCCCAGCCTCCCGGCTCCCTGCCGCTCAGCCCCCAGTCGTCCGGGTGCCCGCCTGGCATTCCGCCCGTTCGAAACGGGGCTCTGTTTCCTCGTGCGGCCTCCAGCAGATCTCCCGCTCCCGATCCGGAACCGGAAGCCCTAGACGGAATTCCCCCGACATTTCCCGCTCCCGTGCTACCCTCTTTAGGAGTATTCGCTGCCTCGGCGTCGGATCCATCGCCGTTCACCGCCTTTCCTTTCAGATTTTGCAAGAGGAGAGATTTCAACTCCTCCATCCTCGTCTCGAAGCGTTCCTCCAGATTTTGTTGCGAGTTCTTCACGCTTGCTTCGATTGCCGCTACGGAATTCGTCAAGGTGACATAGTTCTCCTCGATGGCGGCCAAGCGCGCTATTTCCGCCTCCGTACGTGTCACCAAATGATACGAATCTACTAGGGAAAACTAGAGAAAAGGGGAACTAGGGAGGAAGAAGACGGCTAGGGTTTGCTAGAAAGAAAAATACCTGAAGATAATGTTGCATGGCACCAAAAGAGGGGGGTTTGGGTATTTATATTAACCCCAACCCCCTAGGGCCGGCCGGCCCCCATTGGGGCTGAACCCGTGTGGTTCAGCCCCCCTCCTCTTGTTTATTAGTTGCGGGCTGAACCGGATGGTTCAGCCCGGTCTTTTCCCGGCGCTTCTTTTAGTCTTCTGGCGTATTTGAACCCTCGGAACCGTAGATCGTCCGGGGGCATAACATATTACTGGAAGAGAGTGTTGCAGCAGTAGTATTATAATCATTTTTATTATTAACCTTCCATTTACTGGATTTTTCACTGTCGTCGGCGACAGTAGCTGTCGGATTCCGACAGCTTCCAGCAACGTATCCAAGTCCAAACTTAGCAGTTTCATAGCATTGGTTGGCTAACATCATATTCAGTGATTTCCGGCCAATTCCAAACTTATTTATAGCCAAGTTTAAATCATGGACTTGAGTTTTCAAAGCGGTGTTTTCTTTGACTAACATAACACACCGATTTGAAAATCCTTTCTTGTTATTATCCAATTGTGAATGAGAAGATTTCAAAGATCTTACTAAATCCCTCTTTTCTTTGATAAGAAAATCTACTTTAGATTTGGATTTAGAAAGTTCTTGTTCTAATTCTTTAATTTTTATCAAAGGGCGATCACACTATTGACAAGCAATCTTCTCCTTCTCAAGAACTTTCAATTCATTTGTTAGTTTTCTGTTTTCTTTTGAAAGAATTTTATTTTCAGATTTTAGACGATCAACATTTTTAAGACTTTTTTGAAAAAATTTACAAGTTTGGAGAAATTCATCATAAAGCTCATCATAAGTTGGGGGAGTTACCTCAGTGTCGCTCTGGACACTACAATCGTTCTCAGATGATGCGTCGCTTTTTCCCATTAAGCACATATTTAATTCTTCATGACCTTCGGAACTTGAATCATTTTCTCCTTCCGATGATGTGTCGTCCCATGTTTCCGCCTTTAGAACTTTCTTTTTGTATCTCTTATTTTGCCCTTTCTCTTTTTGCTCTTTCAGAAACTTTGGGCACTTGCTTCTTATATGTCCAATTTTCTGGCAATGATAACATTCCGGTGGTGGACGCTCATCATCTTCCTCAGTTTCACTCTTTCCTTTTCCCTTCTTATATGATAAATCCTTCTTGTTAAAGTACTTCTTAAAAGTGTTCCTCTCTTGCGGATTTCTTATAAACTTCTTAAATTTTCTCAGTAACAAACTTTCTTCATCTTCTTCCTCATCTTCATCAGTTTCACTCTCAACTTCTTTCTTAGACTTTAGTGTCAATGCCTTCTTTCTTGGCTCCACACTGTACTCTTGTTGTTGGATTTTCAGTTCCACTTCATGTGTCTTCAGGTTTCCCATTAAACTCTCTAGTTGAAGAGTCTTAAGATCATGAAATTCCGAGATGGCGGTCACCTTCGGATTGAACTTCGGGGGAAGTGATCTTAAGATTTTTCTAACTAAATCTCCATTTGAAAAATTCTTTCCAAGGACTTTGGAATTGCTGACGATCTTGGTAAATCTGGTGTACATTGTATCGATGTCTTCATCAACCTCCATTCTGAACTTTTCAAATTCCGACTCGAGTTGGAACAGTTTGAAGTCCTTCACCTGCGAAGTACCTTCATGAGTAACTTCTAATAATTTCCAAATTTCAAACACAGTTTCACATGCACATACTCTATTAAACTCAGTTCTATCTAACGTACAAAATAGAGCGTTCATTGCTTTTGCGTTATTCTTACATTGTAACTTATCATTATCATCTCATTTATCCTTAGGCTTATCCATTGTTACACTACCAAGGACTAATGTCGGTGTAGTATAACTCGTCTCTACCATGTTCCAGACTTCGATATCTAGTGCAATTAGAAAACAACGCATACGAGTTTTCCAATAGTTATAGTCCATGCCCGTGAATAAAGGTGGTCGACTAATCCCTTGACCCTCTACAAATGCGTGATCGTTATGCGTCATAACTCCCGGTGGTAAAACCGTTTTGGAGCAACCTCGCTCTGATACCAAGTGTTGGATTTTGCAGCGCCCTTAGAGGGGGGTGAATAAGGGTTAATATTTAATTTGATAATTTTCTAAAATATTAAGATAATTTTGCAATGATAAATAAGTAGATTTTTTTTTCCACAGCCAAAATAATCACTTAGAAAATTATGAGGAAATTGGAAATCAAATTTTATTTTCACAAATGATGAATACAAAGAACTATTGGTCTTAATAAAGCTTAAGACCAAGGCTATGATAAAAATAAAGTTTTTTTCAATTCACCGGTCCTTCAACCAAGGACCGGCCGGCAATAGTATATCTCTTCCTAGATCTTACTACTAGCCTCCCCCTAGATCTCTCCATGATCTAGACGCTGCACAAAAGGCGGCGATTTAAACCTAAGCCTCACAAGGACCTAGACGCCACGCGCAAGGCGGCGATTTTCTCCTAAGCCACACACGGACATAGACGCCACGCACAAGGCGGCGATTTCCTCTACGGATTACAAGTTGGTAAAATAAATTACAAAATAAAGATTAAGATATGAGAACTCCCTAAATCTACGGCTCTGAAAACGGCGTTGAATGCTTGCAAAGGTTACATGAGATTCCGCGCATGAACCGTCGCTCCTTCGATCTTGAACGTTCTTGCCGAAAAGGGAGTTCTCGAATTCCTGGAGCTCTCTGATGAAAAGCACTCGGGAATTGGTACTCCAGAATAGTGTGCAACTTCTTCTCCACGAAAAACGAGTCATTATGTAGTTTGTTGATGTCGTCGACTACATCTAACTGTCGTCAGCCGACGTTATCTCCTCCAGCTGCCACGTGTCCCATGCGAACGAAGTGTGCACGCGACGTGACGTTTCGGCTGAGACGTGGGTTATCAGATTCCGATATCACTGTCGGAATTCCGACAGTGGACGGAACTTGCAGAACGTGTGGAAACCGCTGAGCTGTCGGTGACGACACCTAGCTGTCGCAGACGACAGTGATTTTTCTGGACTATTCATTCTGAGCTCCAAACAATAATTAGCATAGTTGCATACCTATTATACCTGCACACCATAGAGAAAATAGGATCAAACACACCCGGGATTTGTTATTAGCAAACCAAGGAGTTCGGAAAACATGTTCCAACAATATATCCATCGCACCTGAGGGTCATGACGAGATTTCTGTTCCGTTGTGGGTAGAGCAGGTGAAGGATTTGCATCCATCTGATCCCGCACTCCAGCGCATCCGCCGACAGGTTGAACTTGGGACCCTTCCGGATTTCTCTATCTCTGACAATGTTCTGCGTTTCCGAGGCCGCCTCTGCATTCCTAATGTTCCAGAATTGCTCGATGGTATTTGTCGAGAAGCTCACGAGTCCCACACATCTGGTCATCCAGGCAATAATAAGATGTATCATGACTTAAAGCAGATCGTTTGGTGGTCTGGTATGAAGAATTATATAGCTCGTTTCATCGCTCGATGTCTGACGTGCCAGAAGGTGAAAGCTCGGCGTCAGCGTCCTGGTGGTCTTTTGCAGCCTTTGCCTATCCCCGAATGGAAGTGGGAAGATGTCTCTATGGACTTCATCACGGGTTTGCCCCGTACTCCGAGAGGGCGAGATGCGATTTGGGTCATAGTGGATCGCATGTCGAAAGTGTCCCATTTCATCCCGTACAAGGAAGGTCACTCCACCGATAAGATGGCCCGGATTTATGTTTCTGAGATAGTTAGACTTCATAGGATTCCTCTGCGGATTGTTTCTGATCGTGACTCGAGGTTCGTTTCGCACTTTTGGAAGGGTTTTCAGCAAGCTTTGGACACCGAGCTCAACCTGAGCACTGCCTATCATCCGACAACCGATGGGCAGACCGAAAGGGTTAATCAGATTCTTGAAGACATGCTTCGGTGTTATATTCTGGACTACAAGGGAGCTTGGGATGAGCACCTATCGTTAGTCGAATTCGCCTACAACAATAGCTATCAGGAGAGCCTCAAGATGACCCCCTTTGAAGCATTGTATGGGCGTCGTTGTAGGACTCCTCTCTATTGGTAAGAAGTTGGTGAGAAGGTGGTGTTGGGCCCTGAGCTACTTCAAGAAATGGAAGAAGCCACCAAGAAGACTCGTCTTCAGCTCAGTCGTGCCATTGAGAGGCAGAAGAAGTATGTTAATCAGCGCCGCCGTCCGTTGGAGTTTGCAATAGGTGATCTAGTGTTCTTGAAGGTTTCTCCTACTCCTGGAGTGAAACGGTTTGGTCGCCATCATAAGCTCAGTCCGAGGTTTGTGGGGTCGTACGCCATCACAGAGCGTGTTAGAGGATCTGTTTATCGTTTAGAGTTACCTGCCACATTGTCCGGAGTTCATGATGTTTTCCATGTCAGTCAGCTCCGGAAATACATTCATGATCCTAATCGTGTCCTCGAGGAAATCTCGGTGGTTCCTGAAGCTAATTTGTCTTAACCGATTGAGCCTGCCATGATAGTGGAAAATCAAGAACGCAAGCTTCGAAAGAGGACCATTCCTATGGTGAAGGTACTTTGAATGCATGGCAAGTCTGAGGAGTTTACTTGGGAGCTCAAAGCTGACATGCGTAGCAAGTATCCACACATTTTCTCTTGATCCTGGTATGTCTTCGCTCTTGTTCCTCTCTCTATTTAGGTACCTTTTCAGTTAGTCCTCTTGACTTGAATTTCAAACCTTGTTGGAATGAATGGCATCTGAATCTTCGTCATAAGAGGCCCCATTCAGGGAATCTTCAGAAAGTTTTGGGACGAAACTTCCTAAGTAGGGGAGAATGTAACAACCCTAAAGCAAATTAACTAGATAAAAATCCAATCCGCACCCTAGCCCATTTACTTCCCAGTCGAGCAGCCCTCCCCTCACCCGATTAAAACCCCCGGTCCAAGACCCCCGCAAACCGCAAGCCGCACAGCTAGGGCTCCCGTCTCCCGCTCCTGATCTCGCTCCCGCACGCGTCTCCCATCTCGCTAGATTCCGCAAGCCGCAGCGCAAACCGTCGTCCCCTTCTCCTGTCGGCGTCGTCCCCTTCTCCTCCTCTTGTTGGCGTCGCTGCCTGCTACCCCTCCTACTCTGGCCGACAGCTTACCCCTCCAGCAATCAGCAGCTTCTTCCTCCAGCAGCCGGCCGCTCTCCCTCCTCCCCTTCCAAGGTTGGCAGCAGCCTCCTCAAGGTCCGGCAGCAATTTCTGCTCCCCTCCGGGAGCCGGTAACTGCTCCCCCTCGTCGTTTTGGCCGTTGATTTCGGGAGGAAAATCTAGGGTTTCCTTCCCTCTCCTCCTCGAGCCCGGATCTGGGTTCCTTGAGGTAAAATTCCTTTTTTTCTCCCTTATTTCAGAAATTTCGCCTTGATTATTTGGGACTTTTGCGCTCCAATTTTGCATTTTCAGATTTTGTGCACGTCCTAATCGCCAAATCCTTAGGTATTTGTGACCCCCGGCGCCATTCGTCGCACTAATTGACGGGATCATGCAAAGCCCCTTCCGATTCAGGGTTTCCCTAACCTAAAGCGTCGTCAAATCTCCGGTTCTTGCGTTGTAATTCCTTCTCCCCTCACCTTGAGGGAGGTAAATTGCTAATCCGCTCTTGAGTGAGTTTTCGCGAAATAAACTATTTGTGTTAGCGTTTGGTTTTCTACATGTCAAGTATCAAATATCGTCTGCGATTATTCCTGAACAGGTTCAATAGAGTCTTTGACTTTGCTTGCGTCGCTTAGCTGTTGCTAGTAGTTTCGGCTTCACCTTAAGGCAAGTGGAGAATTCCCTCTCGCTTGCAAACTAAGAATTTAAGTTCTTTACACATGTATTTATGTTATTAAATGTATCTAATAATGCAAGAATCATCGCTCGTAAGCATGTCATGTTATGATAGAAGTCTCCACGGAAAATCATGAATCACTTAGGTCCTGAGTGTCATAAGTAAATCTTGGAAGCTAGGGTTTAGATGGTGCATCGTCTTGATTGCATGGTCACGGTAAGCAGGAAATACTCTTATTCTAGTAAAACTTAGACTTGAACTTGAGTGTGAACCATATGCACCCACTGTAAATACTTACGCATTTCAACGATTACAGCTTATGTCGTTGCAAGAATGTTTATGCTATACTCCGGAGTAGGCTAATATTTCTAAATAGTTCTGCTTTTTTCAGTTACTTGCCTATTTTACTGGTTTGCTTCAGGATTAATTGGTACCTTAGAATTTCTAATTTCTTCTGCACGTACCAAAATTTATAACTTGTTTACTATTATTTTCTTGTTCTGAGGCATTTTCCTTCTGTTTGGCTTTGTCTTAAGGTCCGTGACCGCACCGTCTGCTCCCTGAGTTTTTCTTCGTCCAGCTGCAGTTTTACTTGGAGGTTTTATTTTTGAATGATGTATCAGCAGGTTCTATGTATTTTGTTTCAGTTACTATTGGATGTACTTTCATGTATTGGTTATCGTCAGTCATTTTCTCGTGTATTGTGGACAACTTCTAGGATGTTTTGATGTATCAGATCATTTTATGTACGACATTTTTACTACTATGACTTATTGCATGTCCATTGTTCCCGCACTGTGTGTGACATTAATTTTTAACAAAAAATATATGAGCATCAACCTTTCATTTCGGCTTCCGCATATTTATAAAATATATTAAATTCTTTTCAAAAGTAACAAACTTAAAACTATTATAGTATTCTTGTTCCGCCTAGCAGACATGGATTCCTTTCCGCCCATGCCTGTGGCATCACGGCCCGCCCAAAGTGCGCTCTGACCTTTGTTGTGACGGGTCGTGACACTCGCCCTCAAGAATTTGCTCTGAAACTGATTCACCGGTAGGCTTACTTTTTTTCTCTTTCATTATCATAATTCTTGTTATTATACTTATCTCAGGAGTTGATAAATCCTAAAGTGGAGTTATGTATTGAGTGTAATTATCAATTGATTTTACCATATGCAGTTCCAAGTTATTGCATTCCATGACTTTACAATGAGGACTATTAATAAATGACGTCTTCTGAGTGAATAGTTATCGGCTGAACAAAACCGAAGAGCCAACGGAAACACGTTTGCAGAGGAAGAAGGAGAAGCACGACAATCTTGATGTAGTCAGGCTTCTTACAAGGGAGTTCGATTAGGCCCTGATGGATGCACGAATCCACGACCAGCAGAACCCTGAAGAAGAGCTCCAGAAGCAGAAGGCTCGGTTCTATGGGGAAGAAGGGATCCCCGGCTCGGCTGGAAAACTGCTAAAGAGAACGAAAGTTGACCTTTGATGTCAAGCCAATCGTTGTAGAGAGTGAACGCCGATTTGTGGAATCGGAGGATAGATCGAGTCGACATAGATGGTGGTCACGGGGCGTGGTAAGGACGTCAAAGATCACTGCGCGAGAACAGGAGGAATGATCAAGGAAGAAGCGACGCCGATCGATGGCCACGAAGCTTGATACAACATTGTAGAGGAGAGAACACGCTTTAGGTTTGATATCTCGTCAACTCTTACTCTCAAAGAACCGCACCTCTTATATTGGAGAAGCCTCGATCACCTTTTATGATATGGTCACCCTTGGTGAGCCTGAGTCAGCTTGCATTTTAACACCTTCAACAAGCTAAACCTCAAGTCCGGTTATCTCATACTCCACTAACCCTTGTTGATTGAGCAATGTATTGTAGGTTAAGCCCGTAGTGTAAATGGAATACAAAAAGCACTGCAACCTAGACCCATTTTTAAAGGCAGTTCTTGAAGGATATAAAGAAGGCATCTCCCAAGGATTTTTCTTGGATAGATGGTATCCTCTATGAAGGAAAACTAGTCTACATACCTAATTTAGTGGACCACATGTATTGGATACAAGAGGCTCACTCCTCTAAAATAGTTAGGCCTGTGTAGAGGAGAAGACACTATAGAACCATCAGCACTATTTCTACTAGCAAAGGATCAGCAGGACGTGCGATGTGAGCAAGTTTGTGAACGTTGGGACTATATGCATACCATTACTTGTTCTGAGCAGACCATCGGATAGCATCTTCATGGACTTCCTAGGAGGCTTGACGGAAAAAAGGGTGATAAGTATCTTTTTGTACTTGTAGATAACTTCTCGAAAATATATTGATATCTTGCAGGATAACCATCACTATAGAAACAACTAAGTTATTTTTCCGACATATCTTGGCACACTCTGAATTACTCAAATTCATTGTGCCCGATAGAGATAGCCGATCCCTCAGTCTCTCTTGGGAGGACTTATGTGTCATGATGGACATAAAACTAAAGAGGAGCACTGCTTTTTACCCCCGGATGGAAGTGATCAATAGAACCATGATGCTCGATGGTACAATTGCAAACATCCCAAGACTTGGGATGATAGCTAGTCAAATATGCAATTTGCCTTCAAAAGAGTCATCCACCTCTCGACATTGAAGACAAGATTTGAGGCATGACTGGGTTGTTTTCCATAGAGTCATCCGACTTCCACTTCCATGACTCTCATTACAGAAAAATGGACTGAGGCTAAGCAAGGGAAGTCATATAGAATCTTACAAGGCTTCAAGAAGATCAACTTGCAAAGCAAGCAAAGTTGTTGAGGACCTGGTAGAAAAACAAGGAGAGACACGATCAATCTATGTCAAAGTCCACTTCAAAAAGGGGGAATTTGTTTGGCTACATTTGGGAAAGGAAAATTCGCAAGGGAGCAGGCAAGAATTGAGCCAATCAGAATGACTCATTTCAGATTATAGGGAAGATTGGCGACAACTCCTACCTGCTACATCTTCCACTACACAGACATTTACTCAATAGTCCATATGGAGAATGATGTCGTTGGAGCATCCAGCATAGATGGTGAACCTACAAAAATTTTACTAGCAATGGTTAACTAACCTGTTGATGGAGCATGAAATGTATGTAAGACTATTGTGTTTGAAAGAGAAAGATTTTCACCAATCTATTTTGGTAGGAGTTTGGGACTCGACTAGCATTGTCCTCAGCCTATCACCCACAATCTAATGGTTGAACTGCGGGGGTCAGCGTGACTATTGAAATGTATTTGTGTTGCATCACAGGGGATAAACTCAAGGAATGGCTCAATTGGTTGCCTTGAATGGAGTACTGCTAAATATATCTTATTACACATCCTTGCATGCGACAACATTCAAGCCCATGTTCGATTGTGAACCCCCACAACTTTTATCCTATATTCCAAAGTCAGTGACAGTGGATGGAAGGGATCAAGCCTTGCAAAGTTACGAAACATTCTCAACAACAATCGTGCTGATTTGGTCAAGTTCAAGAATGGATGAAGCAGTATGATGATGAACACCATTGGAAGCTCTAGTTTAAGGTCGAAGACTGCGTAATTATGTTAAAGATGCTTAATGTTTACTAGTAATGTATGCATGGCTTAATGAACATTGGTTATGATATGACTTTTGGTTGTGGCGGTCTGCGGGCCGTTACACTCCCTACCAAACCAAGTGGCCCATAAACTTCCACAATGATCCTATGGTCCCTTCAAAGTACTCAATAAAGTCGGCAAAGTGGCATATGATTTTGACCTTCCCCAAACGTCAAGTTTCACTTGTTTTCATGTTTCGCTTCTGAAGCGCCATCAGGAAGAATCACCACTACACATCACAGCATAACCACCTATCGTGAAAGGTCGTAGTGTCGGGCATCAGCACAGTCCTTGAGCACATGTGATGTATTCCAAATCCGAGAAGTGATTTTAGACAAAATAAACTTGAGACCTAATTCAAACTAAACGGCGCTGTCAAGAATTTTACGAGTATTATTAATCGTTAATTGTCGTAGCGTTCAGAAGCACGCATAAACATCTAACGTTCGTCCGCAATCCTCCTTTTGATTTTAATTTTTCCACAGGCATTATAGTGACGGAACAACGGCGAAGAGAAATAAACACCAAACAGGAATATTGTTAGCTAGGGCAAGCAAACTCTGAAAGTTAGATCAATAAAATTAAGCATAAAATTATACTCTCACGATTCGAGTCAGAAGATGAGGTGAGGGATATACCAAGAGACCTTGCACGCAACGGAGGCCTCCAACAGTGACACCAAAGGCCCACAGGAGGATTCTGAAGTAGCCCGTGACGTGGACCCAGGGAGAAAGCTCGGGCGTAGCTGCTTGTCCACGGCTCAGGCGACAACATTGGCTAGGAACGGAGACAGACTGATCGGGAGAAAAGGTAACGTCGATCTGGGAACTGGCTGAGGTGAAGGAGAACTGGGAGGTGGCGGGTCGGCTGACCGGAGTAGCTCGCCTGATTGGATGGAGACTCTCAGGCGCTGGCTCCGACGAATCTGGAGTCCGGCGGAGCAGGAAGACTAGTCGTCGATTGAGCTCGTCGGAGGAGGCGTCGAAGGAGGCCCGGAGGGCGTGGAAAACAGTGGCGAGGACGTCAGTTGGGATAGGGAAGAAAGATAGGTTGGATAGGTCGAAACAGAGAAGTTCCCCTGTTTCGACTTTTCTTCCATCTACCTGTTACAAGGTTGGGTCGGTAATTATATAGAGCAAGGGTTTTCTTTTAGGGGGGGAAAGAGGGTGGCGGTTTAACAAAGCAAGGGTATTTTGTGGTTTAAATGAGGGGGGGTTTAAAGAATTAAAGGCTCAAGAATTTAAGGATACTTGATAGGAATAAAGTAGCATAATTGTGGCCTTTAGGTATTCCCCCACAGTAATTCTGAAATTAACCTTTAATTTTAGAATTATTAATTTTAATAATAAAAATACGTAATTTATTTTTATTTGCTTGTCTTTACTAACACTAGTCCTAATTTAACGGACCTATTCATTTAAGTTCTTATTGGCCGGTCACACCAACAAGCCGAATGATAGTGCGCGAACGGGCGTGATACAACATACGTGAAAATCATATAAAATGCGCGAAGACGTGCGCTACTGTAAATAAAATAAGGATGCAAACTTGGGTTGCATCAATTCTCCCGGAGTTGATAGAGTTCGACCTCGTCGAGAATATGATAAAACCCGTCACTGAAATATCCAAAAGTTGATCCGAGAAATTGCTTTGTCACTGCCTTACTGTAGTAGATAGTGGAACGCGGGGAGAACCCGTAGTTGTTGCACATGACCTGATGACATACCCTCTTTCCTGAAAAATGCAAGGAACCAATCTCCATTGAAAAAAAGATAACTCCCGGTGAGAAAATCAACCATGGATGCTCGAAAAGTATTAGTAATAATTTTATGCAAAATAATCAAATGATCAATAAAATTCAAAGCATCGGAAAGGAGAGAATCACAGAGTGGGGAAAAGGATGGGTCAAAAATAGATGGGAAACAAGACAAGAGATGAGCAAGATGAACATGTGGAATCATTAAGTCAAAAGGCGTCATACGCACTACTGCTAGACACCTACGAGCGTTTACTAAACTAAGGACAACCATGCGAAGAACAATGCCTGCAAGAATCTGACCAGCACAATAAAGTTTAAAACCGATCACAAATTTTTCATCTAAAATCAACCAGAGGAATCCATTGAAACGTGTGTCCCTAGCAGGAAGAAAGGGTCTAGGAATCGTTTCAATTTCCCTAATAAGGCTAAGCCTAAAAAAATCATAATTCGGATGGCATAGCCCAAAATGTTCACCTGCACTCACAGGAGAGTGATGAGAACTAAACACGTGATCGCCGAATATAAAATCAATATGAGGTGGTGCTTCCAAAACATCCAAGATGAATGACTCCCCAGAGTCAGATACTTCTTCCTGGAACGGGAGTTCGGGCATAAGAGTAGCACTAAATAGAAGTGGTGTAGTGGTAGCTAAGGACGGCGAGGCAGATGCTGGTGAGGTCCTCCCAGAAAGCCTAGGGACAAGACTATTCTTCTGGGGAAGAAGAACAATCTTTCGCCCATGATGATCAAAGGAGTGGGAGTTCCTCACACCATCATGCATAACACGTCTATCGTACTGTCATGCTCTACCTAGTAGGATATGGCAGACATCGATGGGTGCAACATCACAAAACAGAATCCTGATACACATCCCTTATAGAGAAATCAACAAGACATCGATAAGTAGCGGGCATAGTCAGGTGATTATTAACCCCAGATAAGTGATAGGGTCACTCCAAGGGGTGTGTCGCGAGTCCTAGCTTCTCAACCATATGCTGGGAAACGAATTTTTCCATACTACCGCTATCAATGACAATGGAACAAAAGTGTCCCTGAATGCGCGCAGTAGTGCAAAAAAATTCATTCCTCCGAAAATCATGCTTAGCGGCCTCGTCAAGGGAGACCAAGCTATAGTGAAGGACACAAACTAAGTGCTCAGCTTACTCTCCTTCGACCTCGATAACGCTATCATACTCGAGCTCAGGTTTGGATTCACTAAGGAAGACTCCATATTCAGGTTCATGCCCATCAGTGGAATCAGTAAGTGCGACGAAGTGGCGTCGCGAGCACTCAGAAGATTTGTGTCCAGGCTCTATACACTTGAAACATCGGAATACTCCAGTGTTGGGCTTGGATCTCATGAGCTCCTTACCCTGGGAGGGGCCAGTGGGAGGAGTTGGGGTCCCAATAGTGACATGAGGAGGAGGGGGGGTCAGAAAACCTAGAGGTGGGTGCAGTGGTGGTGGTGGTGCTCGAGGAAGGCTTATCAGTAGACCTATGCCCAGATGTCCTCTTATGGAGTGTGGTCTCTACTCTGCGAGCTCTACTAGACACTTCACCCAAATCTCTAAAGTCGTGCAACTCAAGCTCGTCCCTAATAGCATAACGGAGCCCGTTCCGATAACGGGACACTATCATATCGTCCTCCTCATGAAGATCAAGCCTAGACTGCAATATTAAGAATTCGTGGGTGTAATCGTCCACGGAAAGCTTGTCCCGATGAAGGTTGTGGAACCTTCAATAAAGAGTTTGCAAATAGTCTGGGGGGCATATCGCTTCCGCAGTTGTGTCTTAAAGTCTACCCACGTAGTGATAGGAGCTAGGCCTATAGTGAAACGGGTGCGCTCTAGCTGAACCCACCAGACTAGTGTTGGTCCTTTAAGGCGAAGGACAGCATACTCGACCTGACGGTTCATAGGCATTTGTTTCCATGTCATGAACCTCTCAACACGCTCACACCAATCCGGGCTCCACGTGACCCTCAAAATCGCCTACATCTAACTTAACACCATCATCCCAACGAGGTTGGCGACGGAGTCCAGGTTCGGGTTGTGCAGGCTCTGCAGGTCT
The DNA here is from genome assembly GCA_033032865.1 of Dactylorhiza incarnata. Taxonomy (NCBI): domain Eukaryota; kingdom Viridiplantae; phylum Streptophyta; class Magnoliopsida; order Asparagales; family Orchidaceae; genus Dactylorhiza; species Dactylorhiza incarnata. Next base: position 5,888,014 of record JAWHQI010000041.1, read on the forward strand.
AGGGTTGCGCTCCTCGTGTCTAGGATTTTGATATGGTGCTTGATTCAAACCTAAATGACGTTCGGCTTCTAAAGAATTAACGGAGGTCCTTAAGCCGTTTACGACATCGTTGTTATCTCGCATGTTGGCATTGAGCGTGTTGATCGACTTCATTAGATCACTCATTCGTTTGGCTAAGTCGCCTAAGGTGGTTTCTATTTGATCAAAACGACTGGCGATGTTTTTTTTTAAAGAAAAAGTTGTGTTAAATGTTTTGAGATTTTTTTTTGTTTTAAAAAAAAACATAACCTTAACTTTTTTTTTTAACAAAAATCTATTTTTTTAAAGAAATTTTTTGAAACAAAATACGTTCAGGATCGGCGATTCACGATAGAAGTGGTTCGCACCCCTCTGATACCAAACTGATGTATTCTAAAATTCTCCAAAATTATATTTTAAATGTTAAAAATGAGATCTTTAAAATTTGTGGCGCAAGGAGAATTTTCACGAGCAATATCACGCGATAACTGATCTAGCATTCGCAAGCACCCATAAATGTCTAATTTTTGGGCGCGCTCCGCAATATGAATTAAATCATCCACAAGCTATTAACAATTGGAAAACAACAAAATTTCAAATTGACGACAATAAGCAAAATGACAATTAAGGCAAGCTCCGAAATTTTAGAGACCAAAATAAATTTAGGCTTAAAATAAAACTAGCAATAAAAGAGCAATGAGAGGAATAAGTGTTAAACCTCTAGGAGCTTGAGCACAACCAAATTCCTCAGGGGGAAACAGCCACAGATTCGGCAATAGTGACGGGTGATATATATATATATGATGGGTGATATATATTCTCCAATATAGCAAACGGATCAGTCAAACACAAATGGTAGGTTAATGGCAGGAGACGGAAATATGGAACTGGTGGCAGGTAATGTCGATTGTATGTGGAAGAAGGCTCGGCAGTGTCTGGCCTGAGGGCGGGAAAGCTCGTCGGCGCAAGGAAACATCGAAGGAGGATGGAGATCAGGCTGCAGAAAGCTGGGCGGAAGTAAACTGGCGGAGCCGAGGTCACCGGCCGTCGAAAAGGGCTCCAGAGGCGGCGGCAGAGTTGGGAAAGGAGACCTTCAAGGGAGGAGTCGAAAATTGGTGGAGCGGGTGGCGACGGATTGGCATGGGAACTCGCGGGGAAGACGAAACAGAGAAAAAAGGAATTTCTCCGTTTCGTATTTTTCCCCGTCTGCCATCATGTGGGAGGAGCTGGCCCTTTTAATAAAATGGCTGGAGCCATTTTTTTGAACAGGAAAGGTTTATTGAGGCTGAATGTTTTGTTTAAAAGGGGCTTTCAAGTGTATTTTCAAATTCCCAAGAAATTGTTGTACTTAATGTTGGGAAAAAACCTTTTGATCATCTAACAAATTACTTAAAGTGATTTCATCAGTTAGGTTATATTACCCACATTGTATATAAAGGGTAAATTGGTCATTAGATGTCTTAGGATGTCACACTCACCTTAGAGTGTCAAGACCAGGTCAAGATAAGCACAAATTCAGTTGAGTTAAAACTTGCGTCGAATAGAAGTCGAGGCAACTTCGAGTAGATGTCGACGTAACTCGGCCTGAAAGTCGAAGCAACTCAATCAGTCTGTCGAACTATAAGTCAAGTCGACGCAACGTAGAAAGGAACTCGACGCAGAAGGAAGAGTCTGTCGAAGCCATCATAGAAGTCAACGCAACTTCGACTTCAATTCGACGCAGAAGATAAAATTCAAGTCCAAGTCTTCAACTCGACGGATACGTCGATAAGTAATCGACGCAACGTCGACATCTGAGTTCAGCCAGAGCTAAGAAGGAATTCGAAGCTACTCCTATAAGAACTCAGAGGTGCGTCGATATGAAGAATGATAAAGTCGACGCAGCGACGAATACAGTCTGAAATATAAGCTTTTTCTGTTGTCCTTTTAATACCATGTTAGAAGGTCCAGAATGCTGAAGACAGTTCTCCAACGGCTCGTTTATTGCCAAGAATAGAATGGAGTATTCCAGGAGACAGCAAAAACATTCTTGGAATGTATTCAAATCTGATGGACGGGTCGGAAACAAAAGAAGAAAGGGAAATCAACTATCCAAAAGGAATTCCTTTTCAGGACAGCCCAAAAGAAGAAAGAATTTCAAATTCCAATCATGGAGAATAAGTATGCTGAGAGGAGAAGAAAAACACAAGGATTGAATACATATCTTTCTATCTGTCGCATAGGGTTCTTCTCTTCTTCCTCCTTCAACCCTAAGACAGAAAAGAATATATCTCTCTGCACAGGAAAAACAACATAGCTGCTCTTTCTTCTTCTTCACACAGCAGCAAGTTTACAAGAAGTGCTCAGAGAATCAGGATCAAGTCAATAACCCTTGCAATCATCACATTCATAAGCAAGGATTCATCATATACAGATCATGTGATAAACAAAAGCAGCAGTTCAAAGAAATAGCTTCTGAAGAATTCTGAAAGCAGAATTCTATTCGTTCTCCCTTTCTTCTTCTTTATTCATCATATGTAAATGAATTTTATTAATCCCTCTTTCAAAAGATTCAGTGGTTCTAAGAGTCTCATTATCAAAAGACTCGGCGGTTTTAAGAGCCTCCTTATCAAAAGACTCAGTGGTTCTAAGAGTCAGTTTATCAAAAGACTCAGTGGTTTTGAGAGTCTCTTTATCAAAAGACTCAGTGATTCTGAGAATCTCCTTATCAAAAGACTCAGACACAGTTAGTGTTATCCTATCAGGGAGGTAGAAAAGTGGACTACACACATTTGGGGAACCACTATAAAAATTCTGTGTCTTCTGGATTGAATTTTCTGTGTTGTCCCTCTTTACAATTTTCTGTATTTACATTTCCTGCATTTACTTTATTATGTTTTGGTGGTGTTGATTACATTCTACTTAGTAGTTTTATTGTGTGTGTATATGTAAGGTAGAAAATATTTAAAACTGAGTGGTTCTAAGAGTCTCCTTATCAAATGACTCAGTGGTACTGAGAGTCTCATTATCAAAAGACTCGGGCACAGTTAGTGCAATCCTATCAGGGAGGTAGAAGAGTGGACTACCCACATTTTGGGGAACCACTATAAAAATCCTGTGTCTTCTGGATTGAATTTTCTGTGATGTCCCTCTTTACTGTTTTCTGTATTTACATTTCCTGCATTTACTTTATTATGTTTTTGTGGTGTTGATTGCATACTACTTAGTAGTTTTATTGTGTGTGTATATTTTAAGGTAGAAAATATTTAAAACTTTATTCACCCCCCTCCCCCTCTAGAGAATACTCAGAGGCACGTTGTGCACTTTCAATTCGTATCAGAGAGGTTCATCATTAAAAGGTTAACACCTTGATCAAAAGATCTCATCACTCTCATTTCTTTATTTTAAATTAATTAAAATTATTTTCTAAAGAAAATAGTTCTAAGGATTATGCATCAACAAGACCACCAGTGTGTAACCTAAATAAGTTTACACTCTGGAAAGCCAGAATAAAGTTATATATGAACTCTATTGATGAAGATATTTTTAATGTCATTATTACCGGTCCCCCAGTCCCAGTGAGAAAAGATGTTAGTGGGACAGTAACACAAACTGCAGTCCCTAGAGCAAAGTGGACTGATGTTGAAAAGAAGGTGAAAGCATGTGATGCCAAAGCCATGAATATCCTGGTGTCAACTATGTCAGATGACATATTTCAAAAAGTTGTTGATTGCAACTCTGTCAAAGAAATCTGGGAATCTCTTTCCAGATTAGTTGAGGGTAGCTCTGATGAAATGAAGGATAAAAAGTCCCTTCTCATATCCCAATATGAGAACTTCAAGAAAAAGGCTTATGAAAGCATAGCTGAAATGTATGATAGGTTCAACTTCATCATAAATGAGCTGAGGGGCCTTGACAAAGAAATTTCTCTGACAGAAATTAATGACAAGCTCCTCATGTGCTTCCCAAGCACATGAGACTCAAGAATCTGGGCTATCAGAGATTCTAGATGCCTCAGAGAAATATCAACAGATGCTCTGGTAGGGAAGCTCAAGTCCTATGAGCTATTACTAAAAAACAGGGCTGAATCAGAAGCCCGGGAGAGAATCTCAACTCCTAAAGAAATGACACTTACATTAAAGGTTGCTGAAGGAGAGCCTTCCACCTCTGAAGAAGAGATGTTCAATCTCTTGGCTAAAAGATTCAAGAGATGGGTCAAGACAGAGGATTCCAGAAGGAAAGGGAGGAGTTCAAGCAAACCAGGGTATGACAAAACACCTAAACAGGAAATTATCTGCTTCTCATGCAGAAAACCTGGGCACTTTGTCACTGAATGTCCTGAATAAGAAAAAAACAAAAGCAACAAGCAGAAGGAGCACAAGAAGAAATCCTTCATGAGGAAGGATAAGAAAAGAGGGAAAGGTTTCATTGCTGAAACCTGGAGTGATTCAGAGTCTGAGCCAAGCTCATCCTCATCTGATAGTGATGAAGAGTGTGGAACTGAAGAAGCCTGCTTAATGGCTCTGGAAGACTCTACTGCTGAAAATCAGAAAGGTGATTGTTCAACCACAAACCAGCAGTGGTATCTGGACAGTGGATGCTCCATGCATATGACTGGAGCAAAAGAATTGTTGGACAACTGCAAGGCCAAGGAAGGGCCTAAGGTATTTTTGGGGAATTCTCACTCTGGTCAAACCAAAGGATATGGTTTGCTCAGAATTGGGGAAGTCTTTTTCTCTAAGGTAGCTTATGTTGAAGGACTTCAACATAATCTAATTAGTATTAGTCAGCTGTGTTATGGTGAATACAAAGTGGTATTCAGTAAGTCTTTATGTCATATAGTTAGTTCTGTAACTAATCAAATTGTATTGACTGGCCTTAGGAAATGTAAGGTCTATGTTGTAGATTTTGAGTATACTAAGTCAGAGATCCGCTTATTCAACTCTCAGTTAGAAAACAATGAGTTGTGGCATAGGAGACTCAGTTATCTTAATTTTAAGACCATTGCTAAACTGTCTAAGCTTAACCTAGTAAGAGGTCTACCAACAGGTAAGTTTAATAAAGATCATCCATGTAGAGCCTGTCAACTAGGAAAGCAGATCAAATCATCATTCAAACCAATTGGTAAGAATGATTCTCCCAGAATCCTATACCTGTTGCACATAAAGCTATTTGGTCCTATCTCCACTCAGAGTTTAGCAGGTAAGTCCTATACTCTAGTCATTGTTGATGACTTTTCTAGATTCAGCTGGGTGTTCTTTCTAAAAGCTAAGTCAGACAACTTCAAGATCCTCTCAAGATTCATTAGACAGATTCAATCTGAATTCAATACTCAGGTTGTGATCAGAAGTGATCATGATACTGAGTTTGTAAATCAGTTAATGTGTAGATTCTGTGAGGATGAAGGGATAAGACAAAGCTTTTCAGCTCCTAGAACCTCCCAACCAAATGGGGTGGCTGAAAGGAAAAATAGAACCTTAATTGAATCAGGAAGGACATTATTGGTTGAATCCAACCTGCCAAAGTCCTTTTGGGCTGAGGCAGTGAATACTGTCAATTATGTTCTGAATAGAAGTCACATCCACAAGACAAAGTTGAAGACTCCCTATGAGTTATTGAAGGGAAAGACACTTATAGTCACTTACTTTAGGATCTTTGGTTGTATTTGTTTTATCCTAAACAATGGGAAAAGTCATCTTGCCAAATTTGACAAGAAGGCTGATGATGGAATATTTTTGACATATTCCTCATCAAGCAAGGCCTATAGGTGCTATAATAAAAGCTCTCTCAAGATTGAGGAGTCTGTGCATGTGGTATTTGATGAAGCTAACATGTTTTATAAGGGGAAAAAACTTCCACCAACACTATTTTGCAAGAAGAAGATCAACTAGCAGATCAAGTTGAAAGGCTCAGCATCATAAATCATTCATCAGTGTGTCAAGACAAAGGAAAACAGAAAGTTGACACTGATTCAGATGAAGACTCTGCAGCAGATGAAGAGGAACTTACAACACCTGAACTACCAGCCACTAAGATCATTCTAGAGAATGAAGATGGTGCTCCCACTGTCAATGAGCAAGTGGATCTTCAGGAAGAAGAGAATCCCCTTAATAACTCAACAAGAACAAGGATGACCCTAAAGGATCATCCTTCAACACAAGTTATAGGAGATTTGATAGTGGGAGTCAAGACAAGGAATCAGCTAACAAATGAAACAATGTTACAATGTTTTCTCTCCCAATATGAACCTAAGAAGTTTGAAGAAGCAGACAGTGATCCTCACTGGATATCTGCAATGCAAGAAGAGCTAACTCAATTTGAGAGGAACAAGGTCTGGACATTGGTTGAGAGACCAAGGAATTACCGGTCATTGGAACCAAATGGGTATTCAAAAACAAGATGGATTCAACAGGAGTCATAATCAGGAACAAAGCCAGACTTGTGGCTCAAGGAAATAGGCAAAAGGAGGGGATTGACTTCAACTAGACATTTGCTCCAGTAGCAAAGTTGGAGGTCATTAGAATGTTTTTTGCATATGCTGCACACATGAAGATTAAAGTCTATCAGATAGATGTGAAGAGTGCATTCCTAAATGGAACTCTTCAGGAAGAAGTGTATGTGAAGCAGACCCCAGGTTTTGTCAATCCATTTTTTCCCTCCTTTGTATATAGGTTAGATAAAGCACTGTATGGCCTCAAGCAAGCTCCAAGAGCTTGGTATGAGACTTTATCCACCTTTCTTCTGGAACACTCCTTTGAAAGAGGGAATGTGGATAAAACACTCTTCATAGGAGCACATAAGAATCAGCTCTTACTAGTACATATATATGTATATGATATTATATTTGGGTCAACAGATCAATCACTATGCAAAAGATTTGCATACCTAATGCAGTCTAGATTTTAAATGAGTAGCATGGGGGAATTATCCTATTTCCTAAGCCTCCAAGTAAGGCAGACTTTCGATGGCATCTTCATATCCCAATCCAAGTATATCAGAGAACTCATCAAGAGCTTTGGGATGGAAAATGTCTCTGTCATGAAAACCCCCATGGCTACTAATGCTGTTTTAGATAGAGATGACAAGGGCAAGTCCTTTGATCAGAAGACTTACAGAGCAGTTATTGGCTCTCTTCTCTATCTGACAGCTAGCAGACCAGATATAATGTTTGTTACCTGTATATGTGCTAGGTTCCAGATTGACCCCAAAGAATCCCACATGAGTTCTGTAAAAAGAATACTCAGATATCTAAAGGGTACACCTGAACTTGGTTTGTGGTATCCAGTAGACTCCGTATTTGACCTAGTTGGCTATTCAGATGCAGACTATGCTAGATGTAGGCTGGATAGAAAAAGCACCTCAGGAACATGTCAATTCATGGGTGCTAGACTGATCTCATGGTTTAGCAAGAAGCAAACCACAGAGTCCACTTCTACAGGTGAAGCTGAGTATATAGCTACAGGAAGCTGATGCTCACAAATATTGTGGATGCAAAATCAGTTGTTAGACTACAACTTCTCCCTTGACAATTCCACAATATTTTGTGACAGCTCCTAGTGTTATTTCTATAGCTTCCAATCTTGTTCGCCACAGCAGAACTAAGCACATAGAGATAAGGCACCACTTTCTCAGGGACAATGTTGAGAAGGGTAAGATCAATCTTCAATACCCACTGATATTCAAAGGGCTGACATCTTCACTAAGCCACTTGATGAAAGTAAGCACAAGTTCTTCATCAATGCACTGGGAATGCTTGATGGAGCTCTCTAGGACACCCCTATTATGTATTCAAACTTATTTTCCATAGAAAGGTATTGCTGGGAAAAACAGCAAAAATTTTAAGAAAAGTATAATTGTTTCAATCAGAGCTGCGTCGAATACAAATCGACACACCGTCGATTTATACTCGACGTCAGCTTCGAGAGCTGTCTGGGATAGTTCATTCGAATAGCACTCGACGTAGCGTCGAATACATATCGACGCTTACGTCGACATCATATTTACTGACTATAGTCGGAGCCACGTCGACTTATATTCGACGCTACGTCGACTTTGCAAAGCGCGTGCAGACTGCTTCCAGAAGTGACATTAACATGTTTTGGCGCGCTGAATTCATCTCTTTTCGATGTTGCTTCGAATATAACCCTAAGTTGCGACGATTCATCTACTCAAAGCAACTCAGACATTCGACTTTATTGTGCTTATTGAATTCTCTCCCTTTCGCTCTCCTCCATTTTCCTTTCTCCTTCTCTCTTTCTGTTTCAGTGCAGGTACTCGCAGGACATTAATGGCGTCTCCTCCAAATAAAAGAGACATTGTCGAAACAGTTGATCTAGCTCTAGAGACTTTGTTATCTCAATTCAGTTCTCTCTATCTTGATTTCTCGAAAGACTGCTATCAAAAGCTTTGTGCTCAACATAGGAGGTTACAGAACCTCAATGCTCAAATCAAAGCCATTGATGAAGAAGTAAGGTTATTAGGACTGCCTGCTGATGCATTTATATCCTTTTTCAAGGATATAAAGCAAGGGGAGAAGTGTACCAGAAGGCCACCTCAAGACAGGCCACCTCAAGATTCAGTATACAATACAGCCCTCCCCTTGTTTTTTGTTTTTGAAGGAGAGTCTGTCATCACCTCCAAGTTTCTTCTACTCCGAGAATCTTTTTCTCCTCCATGAACCCTACCTTCAATACAGGGGGAGTAATCAAAACAGGGGAGAGTGATTTATTCTCAGAAGATAATGACTACCTGAAGAGTCTGCAGGAGTCAAAAGAATGAACTGAGTTACCTCTCCCTGAAACATATGACTTCAGGCCCTACTCTGAAGAATCTACAACAGCACCATCTCCAGTCAAGTCTGTTGATCGGGTCCCTGAATCTGCTCCATCATCTTCACCACCAGCTCAGCTCCATCCTGATCCCTCTCCAGCACCCACTCCAATTGTCCAAGCACCAGCCTTCAGAGGAAGACCTCCATACAGAGGAAGGGGGCATGGAAGGAATTACAGAGGAAGGGGAAGAGATGGTAGAGGAAGAGGATATGGAACTAATATACCCATCTGGGAGAGGTATACAAAAGAGCAAAGAAAACTGTACAAGAAGGACAAATCTTACTACAAAACTTATGAGAAAGTTGAAATCCCTGAAAATACAATGAAGGAGTATATTGATCCAAAGCTTGACAGTACCCTAGATGAAATTAGAGAAAGAGATAAATATGAGTTTGAAGCTTCTCAAAGAGAGCTTGAAGAAAAGAGAAGGTTGTTCATTGAAAGGCTGAAGAAGGGTAAGGATGCTGTGGAAAAAGAACAACTCAAGGAGGCATTCCAAATCCCAAGCACACTCTTTGATCCTACAAAGTATGCTACAGCATTTCCTCAAGCAAAGCTTCTTGAAAATAGAGGGCAACTTCACAAAGGAGGTCTTGGTAGTGATCTGGATGAAGCAGAGCAGCCTCTTCAAAAGAAAAGGAAAATTTTATTCAAGACTACTCCAACTTCTGATAATCCACAGTCAACATTCATTGTACCAGACCCTGATGCAGAAGATCTAGATTCGGAAGAAATCAACTTGATGACAGCTAAAGTCTTTGGTCTAGGTTTCAAACTTAAAGATGTTCATTCTGAAATAGAAATTGATCTGGAAAAGCTCTTCAAGGGACATGAGAGAATTCAGAAGAATCCGGAGAAAGCCACCCCAGACAACTTCAAATATGTGGAGAGGAAATTCAGAAAAGTCTATGAGGCCTTACCTACTTTTCTTAAAGGAAAGAAGTAAATTATTTCTTGGGTAACTAACTCTGACAAACATCTATTTATATTAATCAGAAGTTTTCAGTTTACCATGTCATTATGATATTGTATATGTGTATGTACTGTGTTTTCATTCAACTGTATGTTTGAAATCACTTACTTTATTTTGTAAAATTTATTATGATAAATAGGGGATATTGTTGGGAAAAACCTTTGTGATTTATCTAACAAATTTCTTAAAGTGATTTCATTAGTTAGGTTATAGTACCCACATTGTATAGAAAGGGTAAATTGGTCATTAGATGTCTTAGGATGTCACACTCCCCTTAAAGTGTCAAGACCAGGTCAAGATAAGCACAAATTCAGTTGAGTTAAAACTTGCGTCGAATAGAAGTCGACGCAACTTCGACTAGATGTCGACGTAACTCTGACTGAATGTCGAAGCAACTGAATCAGCCTGTCGAAGTATAAGTCAAGTCGACGCAACGTCGAAAGGAACTCGACGCAGAAGGAAGAATCTGTCGAAGCCATCTTAGAAGTCGACGGAACTTCGACTTCAATTCGACGCAGAAGATAAAGTTCAAGTCCAAGTCTTCAACTCGACGGATACGTCGAAAAATAATCGACGCAACGTCGACATCTGAGTTCAGTCAGAGCTAAGAAGGAATTCGAAGCTACTCCAATAAAAACTCAGAGGTGCGTCGATATAAAGAATGATGAAGTCGACGCGGCGTCGAATACATTCTGAAATAGAAGCTTTTTCTGCTCTCCATTTAATACCTTTTCAAAAGGTCCACAATGCTGAAAACAGTTCTCCAACGGCTCGTTTATTGCCAAGAATCGAATTGAGTAATTCCAGGAGACAGCAAAAACATTCTTGGAATGTATTCAAATCTGATGGACGGGTCGGGAACAAAAGAAGAAAGGGAAATCAACTGTCCAAAAGGAATTCCTTTTCAGGACAGACCAAAAGAAGAAAGAAATTAAAATTCCAATCATGTAGAATAAGTATGCTGAGAGGAGAAGAAAAACACAAGGATTGATTACATATCTTTCTATCTGTCGCATAGGGTTCTTCTCTTCTTCCTCCTTCAACCCTAAGACAGAAAAGAACATATCTCTCTGCACAGGAAAAACAACACAGCTGCTCTTTCTTCTTCTTCACACAGCAGCAAGTTTACAAGAAGTGCTCAGAGAATCAGGATCAAGTCAATAACCCTTGCAATCATCACATTTAAAAAAGAGGGTTCATCATATACAGATCATGTAATAAACAGAAGCAGCAGTTCAAAGAAATAGCTTCTAAAGAATTCTGAAAGAGGAATTTTATTCTCTCTCTCTTTCTTCTTTGTTATTCACCATCTATAAAAGAGTTTTATTAATCCATCTTTCAAAGGATTCAATGGTTCTAAGAGTCTCTTTATGATATATTGCACCGACACTTCAAAATGCCCAGCGTGTCGGTGTCGGACTCTCCGACACTCTCCGACATTTCAGAACACTATAAAAGTCACTATGTATGATGTTTTATTTTTAAAATTTAGGTACTATAGTGAACAATGACTCAATGAAGATTCTTCTAGAATTTCTTCATACAAGGATAGTGAAATCATTCAAGAAACCAAAAAATACTTTAAGAAGTACTTTCCTAACATTGAGGATCGCACCAAGGTGAATTTAGAGTACGCAAATTTTGCTTATATAAATGGAGAATTTAGAGAATTTGATTCAGTTCACGGTCGATTTTCGATGGATCCTAAGGCTTGGTGGGTTATTCATGGTGCAAGTGCACCTATGCTACAAAATTTAGCCATAAAGCTTCTTGCACAACCATCGTCTTCATCATGTGTCGAGAGGAATTGGAGTACGTACTCCTTCATAATTATAAAAAATAAATATTTAATATACGTGTCCCAGCGTGTCAGAATATGATATTTTTTGAGAATTGACGAGTCGCGTGTCGCGTCGTGTCGTGTCACGTGTCACGTGTCGGTGTCGGTGTAACATAAAAGACTCAGTGGTTCTAAAAATCTTCTTATCAAAAGACTCAGTGGTTCTAAGAGTCTCCTTATCAAAAGACTCAGTGGTTCTGAGAGTCTCCTTATCAAAAGACTCAGGCACAGTTAGTGCAATCCTACCAAGGAGGTAGAAGAGTGGACTACCCACATTTTGGGGAACCATTATAAAAATCATGTGTCTTCTGGATTGAATTTTCTGTGTTGTCCCTCTTTACTGTTTTCTGTATTTACATTTCCTGCATTTACTTTATTCTGTTTTGGTAGTGTTGATTGCATACTACTTAGTAGTTTTATTGTGTGTGTATTTAGGGTAGAAAATATTTAAAACTCTATCCCCCCCCCCCCCCCCCCCCCCCCCGTAGAGAATACTCAGAGCACACTCTGCACTTTCACTTAATGAAAAATAAAGGGGAGTTTCAAACGGGCCAATTTTTGGTATTCCGCTGTTACCGTCAATTACTACCGCCATTAGTTAGAAATTTAATTTTAACTTCAGAATTTGAATTGTTTACATTTATTATATTTATTGAAATTAAAATTAAAGTTGTAAACTAAATATCTTTATAATTTCAAAGCTTGCCCGAATCATTACCTAGCATAATTTGACGGACCTGTTAATTCATGATCTTATTGGGCGGTCACTCCAATAAGTCGTAAGATAGTGTGCGAGTAACATGCTCGATACAAACATGCGTGAAAACTAAAACATAAAATGCGCGAAGAGACGCGCTACATAAATAAAAATATTGTGAATAAAATAAAATAGAGATGCAAACTTGGGTTGCATCAACATGATTGAATAGTGGCAATAGAGATCCTCATCCAGTGGGTAAATTCATCATGTTTGGAAGACGCTTGGGAACCATTACATGCTTTTCGCAGGGCCTATTCCTTCTTTGAGCTTGAGGACAAACTCATTTTGAAATGAGGGAATGTCACGAATCCATTTTGGGGACGCAAGTTTACAAGCACAAGGTTTGCTGGGGAGTCAGAACAGGAGAATTAATATTATCTTATTACTACTTTTTATTTGCATTTTTTATTATCACATTTTATTTTCATTAAATTATTAATAAAGACCTATTTGAGGGCATCTAACAACAACCTTAATGTATAAAGGTTGAAAAATGTTTTCCAAATATTCCTTTTCTATATAGCAAATTGCTCCCATATATGATCAGCATACAAGCCTACTATGTGGAGATTGTAGAAATTTCACCTAGACAAAAGATTATATAAGTAGAAACTCTTTTTCCGTCTTAAAAATGAATAGTTTCTCCCTCTACTTTGCTAGCAGCAAGTAAGAAATTAGCAACCCACATCTCTAGTAACCATAACAGATAACAGACAACCAAATGGTCAAATAAAAAATGCCAAAATATAAATTATCATGTTAATTGCACTTGCTAAAGAAAAAAATATCCTATGTTGGCATAACTTATCCCTGTAAATCAAATGAGAATGACATGCATGGGAACATACATTGCCATCTTTCCAACCACTGTTATTACTAAACACGTCATAAATATTCTGCAGAGGCTCAAATTGGAAGGGAACCAAATAAAAAACGTTTGCAGTTGTGAGGACTAAATAGCAGTAAAAGTCTAGAGAAACCAACAATTTAGCAATTAAGACATCATAACCACTAATAATGTAACATCCCTCAAACAACTAGACCCCTAAGTTGGTTTTGTCATGACTAGGTCATGACGAAACCATAGGAAGCACTTAAGGCCTTGTGAACTTAGTTGAGAAGGAGAAAACCTAAGTGGTCTGCAAATAGCAATTCTCAAATACCAAGCCTAGGGTTGGACTTTAGGACCGCACCCTGAACCTTGACCCCACAATAGCATCCCTAACCCATTAGAGGTCTCCTTGAAGCACCAAGAACCCATTGGAGTCAAATTAAGAGGCCAATTAGACCAAAGTCAACTTTAACCTTAATTTGGTCAAACTAGCTCAATTAAGATCAATTGGCCCCCACCATGCCAAATTGACCATGCCCCTATCCTTGTATGGTACTAGGATCCTAATGGACCAAAAAGCCCCATCATGGGGCCTCCAATTTGACCTATTTGCCCTAAACCCTAATTTGGTCAAAATGCCCTAATAAAGGGCAATTCACCCTCACCTTGTCAAACTGACTCCACCAACACCTTCCTAACCCTTAAGGGAGCTCATTGGAACCTAAACCACCCATTGGGGTCAACCCAATTGGTCAATTTGACCAAAGTCAACCTTAGCTTTAATTTGGTCAAAATAACCCAATTTTCCCCCAAATTGAACCCAATTCACTTGGGCTAAACCCAATTGGTGTGATTCACCACCTGGTGGTGATTGAATGTTGCTGACTTGGCACTTTAATTTGAAGGATTTCGGCCAGGAGAGAGAAAGCCCCAAATCGGAGAGAGAGAAAGAGAGCTTTTATGGTGATTATATGCTATTGACCCTTCAAATCCCTCCCAATTGATGTGCATTCATCTCCCCCTTCAGTTACCCACGAATTTCTGGAGTTTTCCATGGCCAAGGGGGCTGTTTCAGAGAAAATATAGTTGTAACCGAAATTTGGTTAATGGTCATTAATGGCTTTTGGAGATAAAGCCATCCTAGCCGAATGAAACTCCTTCCATTTCCTTCAGTGCTCAGAGAGGAAGAGATTCCCCTTTTTCCCAGTGAATTTCGTGCAGAGAAATCCTAGATCGGCATGGCACCAAAATCTCCAGCACCAACAATGGCAACTCGCCGGAATTCACGCCGCCAAGCCCCTGCTCAGGTCCGATCCTCTTCTCCTTCCTTAGTGCTAGATCCTCTCACAATTCGGGGCTTGATCCGTGCACAATAAGGCTCGGATTTGGGTTTCCGAAAGAGTACGTTACGTACTCTTTTTCCTCCTCTAAAAGCTAGATCCGACCACCTCCGGCCGGCCAACCACCCCTATCGCCGGCCACCACCTCAACGGAGGTGGTGGTGGCATTGGCCGGCCGGAAAGAGTCGTAGGTGGCCCGGAAATCACCCCGCAAAGAGTCCCAGGACGGGCTGTCGCGAGCCGTCCAACGATCGGGGACGATGACGGAGAGCCGTCGGATCGTTAATTTAATGTTTACGTTATATCATTTACTTCGTCGAGCTCTGTTAGAATTTCGTCGAGCGAGTATTTCGTCGAACGCAAGATGTTCGACTTTCGTCGAGCGCTGACATGATGATTTTAGTCGAGCGCTGTTATGCTCTGAATTCGTCGAGCGCAGCTCCGTTCGGCTTTCGTCGAACGCAGACTTGGTCTGCTTTCGTCGAACGCAGAGTTGGTCTGCTTTCGTCGAGCGATATTTAACACTTTCGTCGAACGCTGTAACAGTTATATATTTAAATGTTTACAAGATTTCTGTTATATATTTTGCTGATAGTTTTAATTATTAAAAATAATTAGGCCCCTCTACAGAAAAAGTGGTCAACACCAAAGTTGTAGCCCTTAGGGTCTACTTTATTTTAAAATTGATTTCACCCCAAAAGGAGTTCTGTAGCTTCCTGTAGGTCCATTTTGGTGGGGCTGGTCCCTAGTGTAGGACAGCCACCAATTCTTGCATAACTTTTGATTGGGAAATGATATGGACTTGAGATTTGAAACATAGTCTACTTATATCTACACACACATCATACCCAAAGATGGGATTTTTAGGAGAACCTTTTTCTAAGATTTTTGAAATAATTTCATAAATCATCTAATAATTAATTGGTGGGTTAAATGACCTCCAATGCCCTCCAAATTTTGGTGAGTGCTCCTTAGGGTTACTGTATGACCTTGGTAAAATTATCAGCCCAATTGGGACTGTTTTGTTTAGGTATTTTGTAAACACAAGTTAGGACGATTAGGGTCAAAGTTAGGATAAGGTGTTTACCTTGGGGTATGGTGGTCAAAACTCATCACCATGTAGTGAAACCTGGGTAACTGGTTTAGAATCACCTAAAGGATCCTCATGAGTGGTTTGGGGTGGTGTAGAGGTGGTTAAGCCCTAGAATGCTAGTTTTATCTCTAGGTGTGCATTTAGAGCCTTGTGAAGGTCATGTGGTCAAAAGTCCCTGGTTGGTTATGAAACTTGGTGGATAGATTCATAGGGTGTAAATGGGCACTGGGTAATTTTATAAGAATTTTAGGAGCCAATATTCCCTTTGATTTAGGACTTAACCCCCTTAGGGAAACTTCTTATAAGAAACATTTACAGGCTTAAAATGTCTTGGATGATGATGAGACTTTGGTTGTGCCATTATAATCATGTTTTAGACCTCTGGTAATTTTTGTGAATTTTATTAAATGATTTAATCAGTACTTCTTTCACAAGGCACTGGTTTTGATTTAAACTTAAGAAAAATATTTGAGGGTCCAAAACTCTTTGTTAAATTGTGAAAATTGGTGATAGGCCCTTTCTGAACATTAGGAACCTCTGTAAGTTTTTATAGAATTTTTGAAGACTTAAATCAGTAGGCTACTTCACAGTTCATTGAAATTGAGGTTTTCTTAATTTATTTATTTTAGTGAGAAAATGATTTCCTTAAATCCTGAAACTTAGTCAGTAGCATTTTCTGGTGAATATAAGAGCTTGGTAATTTTCCCATAATTGTGTTGATCTTTTTGGTGGTTCCTTCATAAAACTATGATTTTGGATAGATAATAAATAATTAAATTAGAGGAGAATTCTTACTGTAAAAATATGATATGTTGTTTCTGATGTTATTTAGTCACCATAGATTTATCATAATTTTTGGAAAGCCATATCATAAGATTTACTTGTAGTTCATGTTCATTTTCATGCTTGGCAGATGTTTGGAGAAATTAAAATAAATATTAATTAATTAAGGAAAAATATAATTCTCTGGAATTAGTCTTATAACATCATGATAGACCTCCAATAAATAGCTTGGGTCAGTTGGATGAATATTTGGAGTACCTCTAGTTGTAAGCTTCATGTAGTCAGTTTGGTCTGCGTATAGTAAAACTGTGAAACTTAGGAATTTAGTGACATGCTAGGTGGAAATGGGGTGCAGGTGGTGCACATGGGTTGATTAGATTGTTGTGAGTCCACCCAAAGAAGTGTATGTGAGGAAAGTGTACTTTGTGGGTTAAGAGTAAGGTTGTCCTGGGGATTGACGAAAGATCGTCTTTCCCCTGGTGTGTCTTAAATTACTTAAGTCTAGCTCAAGTGAAACGGTAGAAGGGAATTCTTAAGGGTAGATACCAATAACAGTAAGTATCTTGAGAAAGGGAACTTTGGGGTGTCAACCCATTACAGTTCCTAGTACCGTAGCGAGCCTCTTACAGGGTAACCCTCGGAAAGTCCAAGATTAACCATAAGTCGTAGGAGTATAGAAGATGCTCAAGACTAACAAATAACACATTCACCCACACTCCGTTGTCACGGGAGTTTGGTTGGTTTGGTACCCCGAGTTGTAGGCTCGGTGGTGGTTGGTGCGGATTGTTGATCCGGAGAGTTTGTGACTCAGTTTGGTTCTTGGTTGGGCAAGTTAAGCCCAGGTGGTTTATGTTGTAGTTTGTAGATAGATAGTAGAACATGTTGCATGTGCACAAGGTGGTGGGTCCTTAGTGTTGGCGGTCGTTGCACCGACGTTGATACTCGGGCTCGGCAAGTGTGGAATTTGCACTTAGCCATAAAAGTCTGGTGGTCCAGCCAGTAAGAGTACCCAGATGCTCCGCGGTTTTTCGTTGAGGCGTACAATAGGTCTAGGTTAGGTAGTGCATATACCAACCTAGAGGTGGGCGAGGCCCAACCCACCGCTTCCGTTTGCCACTACGGGAGTATCCTGGGAGTCTTGCTAGCTCCAAAAAGGGGGAACTAAAGATCTGTGCGCACAGAGTCGAAGTGGGTGAGTTGCACTTGTATGAACATAGCATAACTGCATACCTTGCCTGTCATAGCATAAACATTGCATTTCAACCCCTACCCCTATCGTATAAGTCGGTTATGGGACTTCTTATACGATAGGCCTTGCTAAACGACCCCTTGGTCTATAGGTTTGTGTGGGCATTCCTATAAATCAATGGTTACTTTTCTATTACTATTGTCTTTACTTTCTACTCTTTACTTACTCTTTTACCTGTTATTGCTATGTTTATTACCTGTTTCATTTATGTACATATACTTGAGTAGCGGTAGAACTCTTCCTGTAGAATATACCCTGTCATCTGCTTTTGCTATTACCCCTTGTTTGTCCTCCGCTTCATCCTTTCCGCTCGGTGCCTAGGAGTCACCGGTGAAGGGGTGGGGGATTGGCTTAGTCTTTTGACTAACGGTCGGTGGACCTTATCATTTTAGGAGACCGCGGCGACGGAGCAGCACCAGAGGCCGGTGCAGATGGAGGCGAGGCAGTCTAGCATTGGAGCACCGATGACAGGATCCGTGAGTGTTAGTTATAGTTGATTTGCTTCCGCGAGTGAACTTTGTAGTGAGGCTTTGATGTATCGGGCAGGAGCCCTTGTTATCTCTTTTCTATTTCAGTTATATTTATGTGGACATCTCTTCGTGGATGTATTACTTTTCTATGTGATGTGGACTTGGCTTTCTTTTAGTTTATTTCTCTTTGCTTCTTCGTGATCGATTTGGCCGGCAGTATCGGCGTTTTGTAGTGGCGACCTTCCCGAGTGAGGGTGTCACCACAAAGCGGCGGTTCTGGGCCTAAGACCCGGTTGTTTGAAAAAAAAATGGGGTCTTACCAATAACACCTCAGATAAGCAAATGAAATAGAACATACATATAATTTATATACGCAGGCATAATCCAAAATATGTGTATGGAGAATAGCGACGTAAATGGCACCAAAATAACATTGAAAAACTATATGCAGTCTATCATAAATTCATAATGCATACAAAACATTTGGGTCAATAGATGATATGGTTGTAGTCTTTCAAGCCATCAAATGTAAAAGTTTTAAGATCATATATTGTGCAGCATGGCACCCAAGTTATCTTACCAGAAATTAGAAGAGCTAAGAATGGAAATTGCAGGTCTCTCTCAACCAACCTGAATAGATACAAGTTAAAATAAACAAAGTTAAAAATATTTCACTCGCACTAAATTATAAATATGACATAAGCGACAGCAGGTATGCAAATAACCAGATGAAAAATATATCCATGTCTTTATGTTTCATCTAAATTTAATCCAAACAACTAAAACTGGCAAATTTTGATGGAGACAGATTCAAAATGTTGAATTTTTTTCCCACTAGTTACGGTAGTTGTACTCTGTTGAAACTATATGTAGCGAGCAAAACCATCAAAATCATTGAACAACCTAATTTATCAATTTCCAACTGAATCCCACTGAAACTCGGGTAAAATCACTGAAAACTCAAAACTCAACCCAATAGTCAATCAAAACAATATCTTTATGATTTTCATTTTTTTTACACATTTTAATGTTTTTTACAATAAACGAATGACCAAAATTAAATATTGCAATCAACTACTGAAACCATCAAAAATGCCAAAACTATGCTGAAACTTCTATAATGAGAGTGCAGCCAAAGCCAAGTTTAAAAGTCAAAACTAATACGACTTGGCTATCTAGAATTTGCAAACATTTCTTTCCCATCTAATAGTGTGAAAGAACGTAACACGGGACATAAAGATTTTATTACTTCACACGTACTTAAATACAAACACACGCACGCGCACGCACACACACACACACACACATATATATATATATATATATATATATATATATATCTTTATATATATATATATATCTTTAACTACTATATACAAGAAGTTGCCTTTGGTGCAACATTTAAAATTGCCAAATATAACCTCATACTTTTACTCCAATTACTTAACATATATTATGAAAAAATGGAAATTCATAAAATATAATGGCTATTTGTGTAATTACACTATATCCCTATAATAAAAATAATTATGGAAATTCATAAAATCCAAAAGCTTTTTAGTAGACCTTCTACACCTACTATGGTAGGTAATCATTATACCTCTTAGACCTACTTTAAAATGATTTTTTGTTAAAATATAAATGTTTTTGAAAAAAACAATTATAAAATATTAATTAAATTTTTGTGCGGTCATTTTGACTACTCATATGTATATGTTGTGGGCGCAACCGGCTTGATACGAGCGCAGCCCGGAGCGTCATGGGCGTAGCCCGCCGGGGGCGGGCGAAGCCCCCCGTTGCGGGCCGGGTACTATCGCGCTTGGTCGGGGGCGGGCGAAGCATGTCGTCGCCGGCCGGGTACTGTCGCGCTTGGCAGTAGGGGCGAAGCCCCGTGCCTGTCACTTGTGTGTGTATATATATATACATGTATATATATACATGTATATATATATGAATATATATATATACATGTATATATACATATATATATGTACATGTATATATATATGTATATATATATATTTATATTTATATTTATATTTATAGTTGTGAGGAGTGACATCTCAACTTCAAACCACAATGTGGGACTAAGTTATGCAAGATAAACAATAGTCCTAATGGGTTATAGAAGTGAGCATTAGCATTGGGCTTTGTATATTTTTCTTCTACTCCCCCGCAAGTTGGAGCGCACAATCGTAGGCTCCAAGCTTATAAACGAACTAACGATAAAGTGGTTGAGGCGAGGCCTTTGTGAAGATATCAGAAAGTTGATCAGCAACGAAAACATGTCAGAGATCAATTTTGCGAAGCTGAACCTTTTCCCTGATGAAGTGGCAATCTACTTCAATGCGCTTAGTTCGTTCATGCATACTGGATTTTCTGTGATATGGATAGCAGTTTGAGTATCGCAATAGAGGAGTGCAGGAGTGGTAAGAGAAACACCAAGATCAGTAAGAGGACTCTCCAGTTAAATAAGTTCAGAAACGGCATAGGTCATATAACGATACTCAGCCTCAGCAGATGATCATGCCACAACCGTTTGTATCTTGCTCCTCAAAGTGACCAGGTACCCTCCAAAATATGTGCAGTTGATGCTTATAGACAGACGATCATCGATGGAGCAAGAATCACATCTCCAGATTTGCTAACTGGAGTGGTTTCTATATTGGCAACAGTGACAAATTTGTGAGAAAAAGTGTTCGTGCACCAGAAGGGTTTCTGCGGAGTAATGTGTTTGTGGCCCAGAGTCCACTATCCAACAAGAACTATGGGAAAAACAAGATATACCTTCATTTGACGTAGAGGCAATGGCCCCAAAAGTTCGAGTACCCAACCACTCAAGATTTTGGAGTTCCTCCTAGGTGTAAATTTCGGATCGGGAGGAGTTGAGGATGTTCACCGCAGAAGAAACTTGGTGATGAGGGTTTTGCAGCTGTTGCGGCCTTTGGGAACTCATGTTTCCTATAACAGGTTGCCTCAATGTGATTTATTCGGCCACAGTAGGTACACAGATGAATGTTTTGTCCCTTGGGATGATTTAGGCCATCTCTCCCACCACCCCCTCGAGAGCCCATGCAACCTCCCCAGTGCCCAGTATAGGGGGCATGCTTCGACATGATGTTGGAGAAGGGTAGGGGAAGGAGTCATGGAAACATCGGTGGGTGGAGCAACCTTCAGAACTATTGAGCAAACATCCGATAAGGCTGGAACAGTTGGAGATGATAAAAGCATTGGCATGGACACTATAGAGATGAGGTGGTATTCTAGCCATCATATAGCTATACCAACTGCTTCCTTCTGAGCTTGTCAGGTTGCTAGATCCAGAGTAAGAGATAGATGTTGAATCCATGCCTCGATGAGAGTCTAATATTGTGTCACGAATGACGTCAGATCGTCATCTGAACCAGGTTCAACAGTTTGGAGGTTCTGAAATAGATTGAAAATGTGTTAAGGCTATCTTTCTCAGGGTGGAGAGATTTAAGTTCATCTCACATAGATTTTGCAATTTCGTGATGCATATTCATTCGATATGGATCACTTTCAATAGAGTTTAGTATCCAAGACTGAACTCGGCTATCATCCTGAAACCATTGTTTAGTAGGCTCAGTCGGGGGATCTTGATGCGTCCGAGAGCACATCTATTTAATCTCTTTGGCTTTTGAGAATTTGTGTTTTATCATCGTTGTATTATTTCCTGTTTGTCGTATTATCACATGTTCGTCGCCTTATTATTTGTTCCCGTCCTTATTTTTCGTCGTGTTATTGCATGTTTGTCATTATTGTACGTCATTTAAAAGTTGTATGTCAATTTTCTTACCGGCTTATTGGCCCGACCACCCAATAAGACCTTGAATAAATCGGTCCGTTAACGCCGAATGGGAAGGTATGCAAGTAAATGAAAAAGATAATAATAAATTGCATAAAATTAAAAAAAACATTATTCAATTAATTTCAGAAAATAAACTGAAATTAATTATTTTGGGGAGATATAACTCCCATAGTTTACCTCTTGGTATTCCCAAGTTATGATATTGGTGTTTCCCTGTAACCATCACTCATGTACCGATTGAACCCCAAAGCCATTTACTGTTATTTAATTCCCAGCTTCAGTTTCCCTGATTCAATAAGACAAAACTGCCGTTTACTGCTATTTAATTCCCAGCTACAGTTTCCTTGGTTCAATAAATCCCAAAATTTAGCTTATAAAAGCCACCTTCCTCTCAGAAGGCAGACTGGAAAAATTCGGGAAGCAGAACGTGTTCGTTCCTGCTTCTCGGGGTTCCAGGTAAGCCTCCACAGTAAAACTTGCCTCTTTCGCCTGCAGTTCACGACGTCCCCGGCCTGCTCATTTCTCTGTTCCCGTCCACCAACTCACACCCCACCGCCCTTATCAAAACATTCCCCTCCACAACGCCACCCTTGGCCGTTGTTTCCCCCGTAACCGTCCAGAGCTGAACCACCCCCACGAACGAACCACCCACTGTTTAGCCCTCCTCCAATCAGCCCAATTCAGCCCGGGAACTCCAAGAAGGTAAAATTTTGGCTCCTCCTGCTAGCAATAACTTTATGCAATTTAACTTTAAGTGATCATTTTCATTTACATGTTTCCTTCCGTTTCCGTTAACGTAATTTCCCATATTCTTCATTCGACTTGAAGCTATACATGTGCAAAACTCTTGCGGCGTGCTAACCCGTTTAAATCTCGCTAATTGTTTGAGAAAGTCGAATAGGCCTTACGTTACTATTGAGGAGCCCACTCTCTCGGGAACGTGGCACCGATTAACTTTCTAAACGAGTTTCTTAATTTAGTACAAAAAAAACATTTTCTAAAAGTAGAATACATCAGATCTAGACACGAATGATGAAGAAGACCCTTAGTCTGAAGTACTCGGCGCACGGAGTGGACCCACTCAACAAAGTTCTTCTTCTCAGTGAGGTAGATAGTGGTAATCTTTGATTCATCTCTAACTTCATATATGCGAGTGGGAGCGAGCGAGGCCAGAGTGGTAGTCGAGGATGAGGTGGCATTTGACCCCATTATATTACTGTTGGCGATTACAGGCGAACTTCAAGGGAGTTGTTGCGAGCTCAGGCGAGTTCCTCGCGAGAGCTCCAAGGGAGCAGCGACAAGCTCAATGAGAGCAATTGCGATCTCAGGCAAGTTCCTTGCAGGAGCTTTAAGGGAGCAGCGATGAGTTTCAGGCGAGTGTCACAGGAGCAGCTGCGAGTTCAGTAAGAGCGATCTTTGGCCAGAGCAACGAGCTTTGACGAGTTCTGAGGGCAGTGAGTTCTACGATGAGTTATGTGAGGAGCGGGAGCTTCGGCGAGAGCAGTGAGAGCAGACAAAGAAGCTAAGTTCTGCGAGAGCCCGGTGAGAGCAGCGATCTTCGGTGAGTTATGGGGGGAGCGTAGCGGAAAATTGGGCGAGAGCAGCAAAACAAACAGAGAAGCTAGTTCTGCGGGAGCATAGTAAGAGCAGCGAGAACGGGAGCGCAATCGACAAATCAGTGAGAGTGATAGGTGGCTATCGTCAAACCAAACAAATAGATACAATATATATTGAGGTATACTCGATATCCAACTCATGAGGGCAGCATCCCTCTAAGAGCTCATCTCTCCTATGAGAGCCTAAATGTACAACCTTATATTCGCCGAGTGGGTCCGCGGGGCCCAGGGTGTCTTTTGGCCCGGTATTTTTTAGCACTGCCCCAGGCTAGGAGGGGTGCAGGAGAATTTTTGGGCGGACCCAATAAGGGGAGAGAGGGGTGGGCAGCGAGCCCCCTCTCGTCCAGCCCTTGTAGGGGGCGAGAGGGGTGGGCGGCAAGCCCCCTCTCGCCCAGCCCTTGTAGGGGGGAGAGAGGGGTGGGCGGCGAGCCCCCTCTCGCCCAGCCCTTGTAGGATAGCGAGAGGGGTGGGCGGCGAGCCCCCTCTCGCCCAGCCCTTGTAGGGGGGCGAGAGGGGTGGGCGGCAAGCCCCCTCTCGCCCAGCCCTTGTAGGGGGGCGAGAGGGGTGGGAGGCGAGCCCCCTCTCGCCCAGCCCTTGTAGGGGGGCGAGAGGGGTGGGCGGCGAGCCCCCTCTCGCCCAGCCCTTGTAGAGGGGCGAGAGAGGTGGGCGGCGAGCCCCCTCTCGCCCAGCCCTTGTAGGGAGGCGATAGGGGTGGGAGGCTAGCCTCCTCTCGCCCAGCCTCAGTAAGGGGGCGAGCGAAGGAGGCGGCCTGCCCCCTGCTCGCCAGGCCCCATGGGGGGGTCTGCGTTTAGCGTCTCGGAATGGCGGGATTTGGCTATTGGCAGGCCAAACCTGGGGCTTTTTCGTAATCTCGTAGGCCGGAATATGGCTATTGGCAGACCATGTCCAGAAATCTATAAATAGGACCAAGGAGGGCACCTTTTGGGGCATCACTCTCTTTGGGCTACTCTCCCCCTAGGCTTCTTTGGTGGGGGAAGAGAGTCTTCAAGGGTGCCCCAAGCTCAGCATTGGCTTGGGAGGGGAAGCGCTCTAAGATCTTCCGGGTGTGTGGTGGGACCTCCTCTTTGAGCCCTCGGTCCTGTTTCTAGTTTCCTAAGTCTTTGGCAAGGGAAGAGAGCCTCCAAGGGTGCCCCAAGCTCAGCATTGGCTTGGGAGGGGAAGCGCTCTAAGATCTTCCGGGTGTGTGGTGGGACCTCCTCGTTGAGCCCTCGGTCCTGTTTCTAGTTTCCTAAGTCTTTGGCCTAGTGCTCTCCCTTGAGAGAAGTAGGTGTGAGGTCACCCCCTCTTTTGGGGACCCCGAACTCCACGAGAGACCAAGTCTTGGTTTCAACAGTATGGTGCGGTGAGCGTAGAGAGTGACCAGCACAAAAAATCTAAAGCTGAGCTCTATGGCTGGAGGTGGAGGAGGTGGATCCGACCCGGGCCACTCGGAGTCGTCGGTGGCTGTGATGACGATGGAAATGTTTGAAGATTTCAAGCGGGAGGTCCTGCAGACCTTGCAGCTAGCTTTCGCCATGAGAGGCGAATGCGAGGGAGGAGGCGGTCCGGAGGTCCCGCCCCGGCGGATGGGTGAGAGCACTCCCGGTCAACGATCCAGGAAGAAGGTGCCGGCGGAGGCGAGTGGGGAGGCATTCGGCCCCCACTCGACCGGTCTCCAAAGAGGGGGCGAGTGGGGAGGAGGCTTTCCCCCACTCACCCAGCCCCATAGGGGGGCGAGCGGGGAGGCCTCCGGCCCTCACTCGCCCCACCCCAAAGGGGGTCCAGCGGAGGTAAGTGGGCGAGACCCCCCGGGCGGCAGTTATCCAATAGCTCGGCGAGCGCAGAGGCCTGCGAGTTTACTACACAAGAGCGAGCCACTCGCCGAGCCGGGGAGAAAAGTCCCTTCTGTGAGTTGATACTCTCGGCCCCGGTCCCAGAGGGGTTCAGAGGGCCGGAAATGTCTTACTACTCTGGCAAGGATGACTCAGTCCTGCATTTGCAGTGGTTCGAGGACATGGTCTCCATCAGACCTACGTCAGACGCCTTCCAATGTCGGCTCTTTGCCACCACTCTGAAGGAGAAGGCAAGGGATTGGTTCAACCAGCTCCCCGTGGGGTCTATCTATGCCTTCGAGGATCTGCGCCGAGGTTTTCTGTTGCGCTTCTCGACGTCGAAGAAAAGGAAGAAGGATGCCGAGGCACTTTTCAAGATTAGGCAAGAGCCAAGGGAGTCGCTGGCTCGTTACGTGGATAGGTTCCAGGAAGAGGTCCTGCAAGTCCAGGAGGTGCCCGGGTTCACCCTCCAGCTCGCCTTCATAGTGGGGCTGCGGGAGGGGTTCTTCAAGATGAGCCTAAAGCGGAAGACCCCCGTATCCTTCGAAGAATTAATGGAAAGGGCGGCGGAAGAAATTGAGAGTGAGGAGGCCAACCCGAAGTTCGCAAAAAGGCTGGCCAAGCTGAGTGAGCCGGGGGCAAGGCCGCAGGGAGGGAATATGGAGGCTCCCAAGAGGAAGTTCGACCAAGAAGAGGGTAACTTCCAGGGGAAGAGGCCCGACCCCCCAGGGTGGAGACAGGGACCGAAGGCACCCTTTCCACCACCTCAGCAAACCATGGCAATTGGCTGGGGAAGAAGGAAGAGAGCCAGGAAAGCAGAAAGAAAAGGAAGAGGAGGGGATAGGGTAGCGTTACCCTACTGTGACTTCCACGAGGAGGAAGGTCACGCGACGTCCGTCTGCCCTGAGTTTTTGGAAATGAGAAAGGCAAGGGGTCTGATGCAGCAACAGCAGCAACCGGAGGGGTTCGAGGAAGACCATATCTGGGAGTAGGAGACCAAGTTCTGGTTTCCATGCTTAGTTTTTTCCCTTAGAACCATGTAGTCTGATGGTTTAATTTCAAGCTTAGTTTTTCTTGCATGTAATATGATAACTAATGTTATGAAAATTTTCAAAGTACTTAGCCCCGATGCTGGCACGTTGTCAGGCTCCCACCAAGCTGGCAGGGCCGAGGATCGCTCGGTGGCAGGAAGGTCTCAGAAGTACTTAGCCCCGATGTTGGCCCGCTGTCAGGCTCCCACCAAGCTAGCAGGGCCGAGGATCGCTCGGTGGCAGGAAGGTCTCAGAAGAACTTAACCCAGATGCTTCCCGCTGTCAGGCTCCCACCAAGCTGGCAGGGCCGAGGATCGCTCGGTGGCAAGAAGGTCTCAGAAGTACTTAGCCCCGAAGCTGGCCCGCTGCCAGGCTCCCACCAAGCTGGCAGGGCCGAGGATCGCTCGGTGACAGGAAGGTCTCAGAAGAACTTAGCCCCGATGCTGTCCCGCTGTCAGGCTCCCACCAAGTTGGCAGGGAGGGCCGAGGATCGCTCGGTGGCAGGAAGGTCTCAGAAGAACTTAGCCCCGATGCTGGCCCGCTGTCAGGCTCCCACCAAGCTGGCAGGGCCGAGGATCGCTCAGTGGCAGGAAGGTCTCAAAAGAACTTAGCCCCGATGCTGGCCCGCTGCCAGGCTCCCACCAAGCTGGCAGGGCCGGGGATCGCTCGGTGGCAGGAAGGTCTCAGAAGTACTTAGCCCCAATGTTGGCCCGTTGTCAGGCTCCCACCAAGCTGGCAGGGCAGAGGATCGCTCGGTGGAAGGAAGGTCTCAGAGAGACTTAGCCCCGATGCTGGCCCGCTGTCAGGCTCCCACCAAGCTGGCAGGGCCGAGGATGGCTCGGTGGCAGGAAGGTCTCAGAAGAACTTAGCCCCGATGCTGGCCCGCTGTCAGGCTCCCACCAAGATGGCAGGGCCGAGGATCGCTCGACGGCAGGAAGGTCTCAGAAGTAATTAGCACTGATGCTGGCCCGCTGTCAGACTCCCACCAAGCTGGCAGGGCCGAGGATCGCTCGGTGGCAGGAAGGTCTCAGAAGTACTTAGCCCCGATGCTGGCCCGCTGTCAGGCTCCCACAAAGCTGGCAGGGCCGAGGATCGCTCGGTGGAAGGAAGGTCTCAGAAGTACTTAGCCCCGATGCTGGCCAGCTGTCAGGCTCTCACCAAGCTGGCAGGGCCGAGGATCGCTCGGTGGCAGGAAAGTCTCAGAAGTACTTAGCCCCAATGCTGGACTGTTGTCAGGCTCCCACCAAGCTGGCAGGGCCGAGGATCGTTCGGTGGCAGGAAGGTCTCAGAAGTACTTAGCCCCGATGTTGGCCCGCTGTCAGGCTCCCACCAAGCTGGCAGGGCCGAGGATCGCTCGGTGGCAGGAAGGTCACTAAAGTACTTAGCCCCGATGCTGGCCCGCTGTCAGGCTCCCACCAAGATGGCAGGGCCGAGGATTGCTCAGTGGCAGGAAGGTCTCAGAAGAACTTAGCCCCGATGTCGACCCGCTGTCAGGCTCCCACCAAGCTGGCAGGGCCGAGGATCGCTCGGTGGCAGGAAGGTCTCAGAAGTACTTAGCCCCGATGCTGGCCCGCTGTCAGGCTCCCACCAGGCTGGCAGGGCCGAGGATCGCTCGGTGGCAGGAAGGTCTCAGAAGTACTTAGCCCCGATGCTGGCCCGCTGTCAGGCTCCCACCAAGCTGGCAGGGCCGAGGATCGCTCGGTGGCAGAAAGGTCTCAGAAGTACTTAGCCCCGATGCTGGCCCGCTGTCAGGCTCCCACCAAGCTGGCAGGGCCAAGGATCGCTCGGTGACAGGAAGGTCCCAGAAGTACTTAGCCCCGATGCTGGCCCGCTGCCAGGCTCCCACCAAGTTGGTAGGGCCGATGATCGCTCGGTGGCAGGAAGGTCCCAGAAGTACTTAGCCCCGATGCTGGCCCGCTGCCAGGCTCCCACCAAGCTGGCAGGGCCGAGGATCGCTCGGTGGCAGGAAGGTCTCAGAAGTACTTAGCCCCGATGCTGGCCCGCTACCAGGCTCCCACCAAGCTGGCAGGGCCGAGGATCGCTCGGTGGCAGGAAGGTCTCAGAAGTACTTAGCCCCGATGCTGGCCCGCTGTCAGGCTCCCACCAAGCTGGCAGGGCCGAGGATCGCTCGGTGGCAGGAAGGTCTCAGAAGTACTTAGCCCCGATGCTGGCCCACTGTCAGGCTCCCACCAAGCTGGCAGGGCCGAGGATCGCTCGGTGGCAGGAAGGTCTCAGAAGTACTTAGCCCCCATGATGGCCAACTGTCAGGCTCCCACCAAGCTGGCAGGGCCGAGGATCGCTCGGTGGCAGGAAGGTCTCAAAAGTACTTATCCCCGATGCTGGCCCGCTGCCAAGCTCCCACCAAGCTGGTAGGGTCGAGGATCACTCGGTGGCAGGAAGGTCTCAGAAGTACTTAGCCCCGGGATGGCTCCGCTAGCCAGGCTCTCACTACCCGGCAGGGCAGGATGGCCTCTCGGGGAGGCTAAGTAGTTTTTCCCCTGAGATGACTCCGCTAGTCGGGCTCTCACTAGCCGGCAGGGCAGGATGGCCTCTCGGGGAGGCTAAGTAATTTTTTCCCCCGAGATGGATCCGCTAGCAGGGCTCTCACTAGCCGGCAGGGCAGAATGACCTCTCAGGGAGGCTTAAGTAAATTTTTCCCGGGACAATGTGGAGTCTTCTCAGCCTCACTCAGCACTACTCGCCGAATATGTAGGGTTGGACTTTTCTTTTCGAGCGTGTAACCAGCTCGAAAAGAGAGGGGATTGTGTACATCCCTATATTTGCCGAGTGGGTCCCCGGGGCCCAGGGTGTCTTTTGGCCCGGTATTTTTTAGCACTGCCCCAGGCTAGGAGGGGGCAGGAGAATTTCTGGGCGGACCCAATAGGGGGGCGAGAGGGGTGGGCAGCGAGCCCCCTATCGCCCAGCCCTTGTAAGGGGGCGAGAGGGGTGGGCGGCAAGCCCCCTCTCGCCCAGCCCTTGTAGGGGGCGAGAGGGGTGGACGGCGAGCCCCCTCTCGCCCAGCCCTTGTAGGGGGGCGAGAGGGGTGGGCGGCGAGCCCCCTCTCGCCCAGCCCTTATAGGGGGGCGAGAGGGGTGGGCGGCGAGCCCCCTCTCGCCCAGCCCTTGTAGGGGAGCGAGAGGGGTGGGCGGCGAGCCCCCTCTCGCACAGCCCTTGTAGAGGGGCGAGAGGGGTGGGCGGCGAGCCCCCTCTCGCCCAGCCTCAGTAAGGTGCCAGCGAGGGAGGCGGTCTGCCCCCTGCTCGCCCGGCCCCATGGGGGGGGTCTGCGTTTAGCGTCTCGGAATGGCGGGATTTGGCTGTTGGCAGGCCAAACCTGGGGGCTTTTTCGTAATCTCGTAGGCTAGAATATGGCTATTGGCAACCAGGTCCAGAAATCTATAAATAGGACCAAGGTGGGCACCTTTTGGGGCATTACTCTCTTTGGGCTACTCTCCCCCTAGGCTTCTTTGGTGGGGGAAGAGAGCCTCCAAGGGTGCCCCAAGCTCAGCATTGGCTTGGGAGGGGAAGCGCTCTAAGATCTTCCGGGTGTGTGGTGGGACCTCCTCGTTGAACCCTCGATCCTGTTTCTAGTTTCCTAAGTCTTTGGCCCAGTGCTCTCCTTTGAGAGAAGTAGGTGTGAGGTCACCCATCTTTTGCGGACCCCGAACTCCAAGAGAGACTAAGTCTTGGTTTCAACACTAAACAACCAAAATGATCCAAGATATGTTAAAGATTCAATACCACTCCCTTATATAAGTGGGAGTGGGACATAAATAATTACAGAAATGTTGTAAGGCTATTTAGATAGATAAGAGCGTGGCAGGCCTGGGGTGTCGTCTTCGTATCAACGCTCCTTTCCTAAAAATCGACATTGTTTTTAATGTCGAGGCCCGGTGGGAGTCATAAGCGAGCGTCAATGGATCCAAGTCAGCAAAGATAAGATCGCTGTCTTCAGCGCTCAGCAGCAAGTGTAAGTCCTTGAGAGGGCATTTGTGGATGGGCGAGTACGGCGGGTAGCAGTGGAAACAAAGGCTCTTTCAGTGAAGCTCAAGATACTGCTGATGAGATAACCGTTGCGGTGGTGGGAGTACCGGCAAAGGCTGTATCGGTGGAACTGGCGGCGGAGGCGGCGGGTGGGGTCCAAGTAGAGGCGGGTGATCTAGGCGATGAAGAGGTAGTTGAGGTTTCGGGGGTGCCAGCGACTGGAATGGATGTGTGATGCCCTGAATAAGTTAATGGATTTGTGTAGCATGTTGTGGGGTTGTCAAGAATCCAAATCAGAGTTTTTCCCATTTTACACGGTCTGGTACACGCCCGTGTACATGGCCTATTCGACGTACATTGACTTCCAGTCGAGGCATAGCCTAAAACAAACTTCCAGTGGTCTTCACGGCCTTAGACAAGGCCATGTAATGACCCGTGTAGATGTACACGGTCAAGTACACTGTCGTGTGCATGGTCATGTATCCTATGATAAGTTCACCCCAGGCTCTTCCAGAGATCTACACGGCATCTGACACAATCTCGACCACCCGTGTGCCTACCAGTGTATAGGCACATGGAGCATTCATTTTCTGGAATGCAAAACACGGCCTAGCACACTACCGTGTACGGGTCGGTAAACAAAAGAATCAAGCTCGTTTTGGGTCATAGATCATGGGGGTCATTAATCCAACGGCCAAAATCTTTCCCTAACCTCCTTAGGTTGGGATTATGGGATGAAAGGCTCATTTCCTTTTGCTTGGATTTGAGAGAGCGGAGAAGAGGGGGGAGGCTAGGTCTTGAGGAGAAAGAAACCACCATTGTCGGAGATCAGGAGCCCCAAACGACAATCTGATTCGTAGGAGTGTAGAGCTCGTTTCTCTGAGCATTCTCCACCAACTTTTTCACATTTACCATGGCGCCAAGGGTAACGACTCTTTCATCCAATCTTAGGACCGTTTGTATGTTTTTATAGTTTGATTCTTTGCATTTTGTGAGTTTCCCTATCACTAATTAGTGGAGGAACGACCACCGTTGGTTCGTTAGACCCCGGGGCGTGGGATTGCATCCCCGACATGTTTACATTAGAAATCCAACGTTCGGTTCCGTATCAGGCATGATGTGTGAAGTCTATTCACGGTGGTAAGCCCGAATCGGTGATGTTGAATGATGAATGCATTTAGGACTTGACCTAGCATGCGCTAACGGAGAACACTCCGCAGGATTATTGATTGGTATGTGAGATCTTAGGCGTAGAGTGGATTTTATATCCTTTATGTCGCCCCATGTTTGGGTATATTGAGATGGCGAATTTACGTAATGGTGACTTGGAATTATTTAGAGCGTAAGCATTGTCCGCTCTGTTAAGATAGTTGAACCTATGTGTGTATGCTGAATGATAGTCGGACGGGCATAAAACGTTAGCAGATTCGACTGGAGATGACCCTAGATCTCCTATCATGAGATTCGACTGGAGATGACCCTAGACCTCCTATCATAAGATACAACTGGAAATGACTCTAGACCTCTTATCATGAGATTCGACTGGAGATGACCCTAGATCTCCTATCATGAGATTCGACTGGAGATGAACCTAGACCTCCCGTCATAAAATTCTTAGCGAAGATGGCACTAAACCTTCTGTCATATTGGTTTCTTGTGTGCACGTCGTGAGAGCAATGCAATTGTGTGGTCTTGAGTATCTATAATCCTCTTCATGATGTGTGAATGAAGTGTTAGATTCATACGATATTGTGTTAGGGGTTGTGGTGAGTCTTCGGACGAACCCAACTATCATTCATGATGCATAGTAGGCCCCATTTTCTTTATATGCTCAACGTAGAAA
The DNA here is from genome assembly GCA_033032865.1 of Dactylorhiza incarnata. Lineage (NCBI taxonomy): Eukaryota > Viridiplantae > Streptophyta > Magnoliopsida > Asparagales > Orchidaceae > Dactylorhiza > Dactylorhiza incarnata. The sequence continues at coordinate 5,920,314 of JAWHQI010000041.1, forward strand.
TTGTATGATGCATGAAACACTGCATAAGTAGAGTAGTTTACTCACTTCATTTGCTTGATTTACATATTGCATGTTTGTTCGTTTTGTGTACTTGCAGGGCTTAAGATAGCTTACCCCGGAGTCCATTGGGATGGCTGCGAGAGGGAGTTGTTGCACAGTAGTTTGTCTGCTTTTGGTGACCCTCGTTACCTCTCATGCATATTTGGTTGCAGGTTTTGGACCGAATGCAGGAGCCAGCTAGTGCATAGAAAACTAAAAACAAAGAATTGTCACATTAAGTGTTTATTTTGATTTTGCATTTTGTATCGGGTTTGTGTGCCCTAGAAATCTAATGTAATGTAATTTTGACATTGTGATGTAAAGTCCATAAGGCCCAACTTTGAACAATGTTATGGTTGTACGTCTTGTAGGAGATATTTAGTGGTGGACACTATCGATTTCTCCTAATTTACTTCCTCTTTACTCTATACTCTAATTTAATGAATGTGGGTTATATATCATCATTTAATATCTTGTGTGTATGAGTTGTATGATGTGGGGTCCCGGTCGGACCTATGTTATATAATGATTACATGTAGGGATGTTTGTCGAGGGAACGAGCTTACTCCATGGCGCAGGAGAGAGTAGTCGGGTTGTGGACACAAAGACGCCTCCAGATGTGGGGTTGCAGAACCGCGAAGCGCCCCAGTTAATGATCAGGGGATAGTCTGGTGACGTGCGTGGCGACCCCGATAAACTCGGTGATGTAGGTGGCGACGGTGTAGGACTAGCGAACGGAGTTGAGGCGCTCGTGCGCATTAACTTCTTGTTGCGTGTCTTAGTGGCAGAGAAGTTCCTCCTTCAATGTGGGTCAAGAGAGACCAGAGACATGTTGGCGGGTCCAACGCACCCAGTGGAATACAGAGCCCTCCATATAGATAGTCTCCATGGGAACCTTCTGGTTGGTGACGGTGGACTGGAGGTCAAAAAGTTGTTCGGCATTAGTGATCCAACCGAGAGGGTTGGTGTCGTCGAACACCGGAATCTCAATCCGGCGGAGGTGGGCCGGGTGAATGTCCTCAGTATGGTGCAAGAATCCTATGTAGTCACCGGCGAGCCGGTTGGGGGAGGCAGTATAGGTGTCGGAGGTGCCAGTGGATGGTTGATTGCATTGGTAGCGAGCTAGCGGATCATAAGTGTGAGATCCTCTAATCGATCTTCTAGGCGATCGAGGCGGATGGAGTTAGTAGAAACCGAAGCAGAGGCGTCCTTGTCTTCGCGGAGGGCCATGTAACAGGTCCAGGGCATGAATCGGATGAGTCGAAGGGATACGATAGACTGCTGGACCGAATGGGGTGCAAAACGAGGGTTGGATGTAGCCATTAGGGTTGCTGTGAATGGTGCGGTATTGGCAGACAATTGAAGAGGAGAGAAGGAAACCAAGGGAGGCTGGCAAGACTGGTGGGCAGAAGAGGGACTGATCAACGGCTGGTGTGAGCAGCTGGAGGAGACAGTCGGTCGGCTGTGCGGAGGAACGTAGAAGAATGCCTGGAACTGGACGCGAGAACGAGGTAGAACTCAGAGACTGGCGGTTGGATGCGCTCGAGCAGACGGAATCGATCAAGTTCCCTTTTGCGCGAAGACAAAATAGGCGTACGCAGAACAAGGGAACGAAGTCGGAAACCGGCGGTGGGATGAGCTGAAGCAAACGGGATAGATCGAGTAAATTTGCACGAAAACGAAACAAGAGGACGCGGAACCAAGAATCGAAGTCGGAGGCCAGTGGTTGAAGTGGCTAGCTCGGCGGAAGTGAATGAAGCAAGATCGAAATGAGCATGGAAGTCAGACCAGTTGATAAGGTACTTGCTATCGTCAAAACAAACAAGAAGATACAATATATATAGAGGAATACTCAATATCCAACTCTTGAGGATAGGATCCCTCTAAGAGCTCATCTCTTCTATGAGAGCCTAAACTGCCAAAATGATTCAAGATAAACTAAAGACTCGCTATCACTCCCTCATATAAGTGGAAGTGGGGCGTACATAATTATGGAAATATCCTAAGGATACATAGATAGGTAGGGAGAAGCGTGGCCAGCCCAAGGAGTCGACTTCACATTAGAGAGCAGCGAAAGCGAGAGCTCAATCGGCAGAGCGGGAGCTCAATCGGCAGAGCGGAAGCTCAATCGGCAGAGCGGGAGCTCAATCGGCAGAGCGGAAGCTCAATCGGCAGAGCGGGAGCTCAATCGGCAGAGCGGGAGCTCAATCGGCAGAGCGGGAGCTCAATCGGCAGAGCGGGAGCTCAATCGGCAGAGCGGGAGCTCAATCGGTGAGAGCAAGAGCTCAATTGGAGAGAGCAGACTCATGAATCGTATGACTCTGATACCATGTAAAAGAACGTCATTTTATTACTTCACACATACTTAAATACAAATACATGTACACATATTTATAGTTGTGAGGAGTGACATCTCAACTCCAAACCACAATATGGGACTAAGCTATACAAGATACACAACACTCGTAATGGGTCATATAAATGGGCCTTTAGCATTGAACTTTGTATACTTTTCTACTATAAATAGAATCACATGAGCAACAGAAACCATTAAGATATACCATTGAAAAAGGTGCATATTTCGGAGACAAGTTAAAAGTTAGCAAATCACATGATGTAACCTAGCCATTAGAGTATGAACTTATACGCTAGTGCCTAGAATCATCAAATGTGCATCAAGGTGCTAAGAAATCCTAGCAGTTAAATAGCACAGCAAGTTAAAGTAATTAAAAAAATACGCTTTAAGTAGATATATTCAAACCTAGCCACTAGAGTATGAGCTTCCATGTGATGAACTCCAATAAAAGGTAAATTGAACCTTCCAGCAACACTCCGTGCCTTAGTAACACCAACTACGTCCAAGTAAATACAATTTATTAATATAAAATGTATATGAGACAGAAGTGGAAAATCAAAAGTATGACATTCCAGATATCATGCTACCATAATTAACAACGGAAAGCATAATCAAGCAACCTGCATATTTCTGCAAAAGAAATAGCTATGAACAGCTTCGTAGATTTTATTACAAGAGCATAGTTACCAGTCTCAATACATGAAATCTTTTTTTTTTTACAAAACAATGCAAATTTTTAAAGGCTTAGCCATCTAAGAATCAAAAGAGATGCTTCCAAATAAAATTTGACATCAATATCATACATGTACAAACAATTTAACTTAACACTTGTTTCAGAAATTATATATCTACTACTTGCTTCGTCATGCAGTAGTAAATGTACAATTTGTGAAGGAAGAGTTTGTTGCATATCTTAAATTCTGTACAAATATATGGCAGATGCTATCAAGCAATATTTATTTGGTCGTCAAAGAACAAAAGAATGATTTTTCTTTGAATTCAAAGTGTCATTAGCAACAGCATGACTCATGCTCTTTGGTTTTCCCCTAAGTTCTCTTTTAGCTTCTTTTTCAGTTAAATCTCACATTATATCACATCAATTAACAGAAAAGGAAAGAAATGATAATTAAAAGACAATCATAGATATATCAGATAGTTACCTCGCAAGCAGAGACTTAGACCTGGCCCAATAGTAACAGCTACTGCAGAAAGATCTTCTCCTGTCAAACTTGAATTATCTAGGGCCTGCTGAACTACCTGCAAAACATAGGTGGCACAATTCACTGGGACAAACATATTGACACCCTAAGAAAGTAGATATTTTTGAAGTAAACAGAACTGGCACCTGGTCAATAACAAGTGAATGTGCTTCTTCTGCCATTTTGGGAGCAACGCCTCCATAACGTGAAAGAAGATCTGCCTTGTTTAGGACAAAATATGTAGTTATAAGTTACCGGTATGATTCAAAAAATAATTGTTTTGAAAATATTTTAAAAAATAGCATGATGCCAGGATGTTTTTTTTAACTTTCTACACAAAATTATAAGCCAAGTATTTAAGAAGGTTTACCATTGAAAATGCATTTTTTTTCCTTTCTACAAAAAAAATAAGATAAATATTAGGAAGCATTTAGCATAAAATACACAAAATAAAGTACAAATATGATCCCCTAATTTCTTCAGTTTATGACATGTTGAAAGAGATGGCAAGGAGGTCGTGAGCAAAAAAAAAAGACAAATCACAATATACAAACATGTGGGCAGAAGGAAGCTTCTGCAACAAGCCCGGGCACTTGCGGCTAAGTTGTGACATGGCAAATGTAATAGATTGACAGCAGAGAATAAGGGAAGCCTACAAGTAGAAGCTTCACAACAAGGAAGCTATGAGCAAAGGAAAACATCTGCAAGGAGTCCGCGAGCAGGTCAGAGCAGAAGCCACAAACATGTGTGAGTGACATGAAGTCTCGAGCAGCTAACGTAGAAGTCACTGTTGGCAAAAGTAGTGAGGAGAGCCTCTCAAATGGGCGAGAGAGACGAAGTGGAAGCTAGGATTGAGTGGGTTGTGTTTAGTTTAGAAGATGTGATAACATGATAATTTTGAGCGTAAAGGAATGGAAATATGTATTCATCCCCAACAGGGGTATATATACAACAATATGAATTGTAAATCAAAGCAACCCATGAGTAAAATAACATATACATATCCCACCACCATCATTCTATAGCATGTCTGTTAGCTTAAATCAACTCATTGCAAAGAAAAAGTGGAGGAAACGAAACAGAGAAACAGGAAAGAGATGAAGTTTCATAATTGATTCATTGCCTCCTCTGCGGACCACATATGATTTTATTGTGCAGGTTACATGGGAAGATGAAACAGTCGGCAAACAAAAATTAATTAAAACAGCATTTCCAAAGGTCAAAGTCTCTTTGGATGGATACATAGTTAACGCCTTTATTAAATGTCACGCAGCGGTTCATGCATTTAACACACCCTCTTGAACCAAGCTGCTTGAGCAGGGCGATTCACCGACATTTAACTTTTCCCTGAGTTCGATAAAACTGCTTCGCCCAAGTGGTTTCGTCAGCAGGTCAGCGAGCTAAAGCTCGGTAGGGCAAAACTCGATCTTCAGCACCTCATCTTCAAGCTTTTGTCTGATGAAATGGTGCTTGATGTCGATGTGTTTGCCTTTATTGTGAAATATGGGGTACTTGGATAGAGCTATTACTGAGGTGTTGTCACTTTTTAGCACGAAAACTGCCTTCTTCTTTTCTTCACTCATTTCTTCGATCATTCTTTGCAGCCACAATCCTTCACAGGCCCTAGCAGAGAGGGCCATATATTCTGCTTCGGTAGTAGATAATGCCACGGTTTGTTATTTTCTGGAATACCAAGAGATTGGGCTCGATCCATAGAAGAACACATATGCACCAGTGCTTCTTCTATCGTCGAGGGAACCTCACCAATCGGAATCGCAGTACCCGGTGAGAAGGGGGTTCTATTCTTTAATGAAGTGTATACCGAAGTGTTTGGTTCCTTTGACATACCGAAGGACCTGTTTTGCAACATTCAAGTGACTCTTGGATGGCATGCTAACAAAACGGGACAGTAGATTTACATCATACTCCAGATCGGGTCTTGAATTAGTTAGATACATGAGTGATCCAATTAAACTCCTATACATGTCTTCATCAACTCTTTCTTCTCCCTCTTTATACCTGCATAGTTTTTCACCGACTGGAAAGGGTGTAACACGTGGATTGCAATCTTCCATGTTAAACCTTTTTAATATTTCTGATGCATATTTTTCTTGCGAGAGAAAATTTGATCCTGGATATTGATTATTTGCATTCCAAGGAAAAATTTTAAGTGCCCAAGGTTAGTCATTTCATACCTTATCTTCATCTTGTTCTTGAATTCTGTTATTGCATCAGTGGATGCGCCGGTGACGATTAGATCGTCAACATAAAGGCAGGCATAAATCTTCTTTCCTTCTTGATCTGTTTTGATGAAAAGGGATGGTTCGAGCTTACAGGCATAAAATCCTTCCTTCTGAAAGAAATTTGAGATGTTGTGATGCCAAGCATGGGGTGCCTGCTTGAGCCCGTAAAGTGCTTTGTGCATACAATACACCTTGTCTTCACTTCCTTTCTTCTATAGCCTTCAGGTTGCTGTACATAGATTTCTTCAATGAGCACTTCATTCAGAAACGCAGACTTGACATCTAGCTGGTATATTTGGTAAGCTGTGTTTGCGTCTATTGAGAGAAGAAGACGAATGGTGTCCATTCGGTCTACGGGAGCGAAGGTTTCTTCAAAATCCTTCCCAAAATGCTGACTGTAGCCCTTAGCAACAACCCTTGCTTTATGTTTGATAACTTCACCATTTCCATTTTGCTTCAATTTGAATATCCACTTTACTCCAATGACATCCTTGTTTTCTGGTTTGCTAACCAAACTCCATGTATTGTTCTTCTCAATCAGGTTTATTTCTTCTGCCATTACCTTTCTCCATGTAGGATTTTTGGTGGCTTCCTGATAGTTGGAGGGAGTCGAGTGGAATAAGACCATGTCGGTTTCATCATAGATATCTTGTAGAGATCTAGTCTTCAGGGGCGGTGATGAATCAGAAAAGTCTTCAATTGTGATGTCACTGGTTGCTTGATTGTTGTCAAGTTTTGCAGGGAAACAGTCTTCTGAAGTCTCATGGATGGAGTTTTGAATAAACTCAACCGGGACATGGGAGAGGTCACTGATAGGCTGCTGATCTGAGCCCCATAAAAAACTTTCTTTTTCATGGAATATAACATCTCTAGAAATTATGAGTTTTTGAGTTAAGGGGTCAAGTAGCCGATAGGCTTTTCTATGATCATTGTACCCAATGTGAATACATTGAGTGCTGGTTTGATCAAGTTTTTCTCTTTTCTCTTTAGGAATGTGAGCATAGACAAGGCATTCAAAAGTCCTGAAGTATTCGATATTTAGTTTTTCTTTATATAGCATTTCATAAGGAGTTGTCTCCTTTAGAGCTCTGGTTGGTACTTTATTGAGGATATGTACTGCAGTCGATGCAGCTTCTCCCAACAGAAATTTTGGTAGGTTGTTATGAAATAGCATTGAACGCACCATTTCAATAATGGTATAATGGTTCTGTTTCTGCGTTCTGCTATCCCATTTTGCTGGGGAGTTCCAGGTACAGTCAGCTCATGCTTGATTCCTTCCCGTGTCAGGAAATGCTGGAACGCATGGGAGGTGAATTCTCCCCCATTGTCACTCCTTAGTGTTTTGATGTTCCTCTCAATCTTCTTCTCTATTGCTCTTTTGAAATCTACAAAACAAGAAAGGACTTCTGATTTGTTTTGAAGAAGGTAGATACATGTACCTGGAATAGTCGTCGACAATAAGGAAGTAGTATCTTTTACTTCCCAAGGTTGGGGTTGAGGCTGGTCCCCAGAGGTCACACTGGATTAACTCCGGTGGCAGCTTTGATCTGTGAGTGAAAGTTTGGAAAGGTTTGCGTTGAGACTTCCCGATTGCACAAGTATTGCATTGGCGAGGATGAATTTGCAAATAATGTATTCTTGATGCCAACTTGCCTTCGACCAGAGTCTTCATTGCTCCATAATTTAAGTAACCCAGCCGATAATGCCAGGTGGAGATCAAGTCCGAGCTGCAACCCATTGAGCAGAGAGCAATTTGACTTTGAGCTCCCAATTGTAATGGAAAGATTTTGTTTTTGTTCATTTCTGCTGAGGCAACCTTCTCACCCCGTGAATCAGTTATGGAGCAAGAGTAGTCGAAGACCATGTTGAAGCCTTTGGTGAGTAACTGCCCAACGCTAAGCAGATTCTGAGCCAATCCAAGAACAAATTGGATCTCGGATATGTGCTTTATTCTTCCATCATCCAGCACAGATACAGTCCCTTTGCCTTCAATTTGTTTTGACTTTCCATCTCCTAGGAGAACCTTGGACTTGAACGTTTCATCGAGAGAGGTAAATAGATTTTTATCATTTGCCATATGACTTGAAAATCCAGAGTAGATGAACCATTCACTTGGTTTTCCAGAAGGTATGGACTCTTCTTTGTTGTAGGTGAGCGAAAATATCTCTTCTTCGACTTTTGGTTGTTCCATGAATTTTGCCTCTTCTTTGTTTTCGAACCAGCAATCCCGTTCAAAATGGGTTGTCTTTTTGCACCTTACATTTGAAATAGCATTTGGTCGTCTCATGGTTTGTTTTTTTGCAAAGTGTACAAAAAGTGGAGGGGTTGTGATGCAACCCGCGTCGCCTCTTTTAATTATTATTCTCGCATGTGTTTTTAATTTTGTAGCGCACAGTTTCGCGCAAGTTTTTGGTTTATTTTGTAGCGTCAAGTTGTATCGCGCGTATAAGCGCTTGAGTGTTATTTTGTATCGCGCTTGTTGCTCGCGCATTTTTATTTGGCTCGTTGGTGTGACCGGCCAACGAGACCCTAAATGCATAGGTCTGGTATTTTAGGGGATAGATTAGTTAGGGCAAGCTTTTAAATGAATTAACTATTTTTATTCTATTTTTATTAAATCCTAAAATTTAAAACCCTAACAACTTTTGGCTATAAAGGTTCCCCCCTCCCATATCTCCAGGAGGCTGGAAAATGAATTGAACGAAACACTACTGTTTCGATCGGTTCATCCAGCGCAGCCCAACCCTCCCAGCGCCGCCCTCGCCTTCCTCGACTGCTGCCTTCTTCGACGGAGCTTCCCACGCCACCGCCTCTCCCTGCAAGCATCTCCTCTGACGACGCTACCCCCCCCCCACCCGGTTTTTCCTCCCTGTTCGACGTAGCCGCCGTAGATCCCCGTCCAGATCTCGCCGGCGACGCCTCTTGCAACTCCTAGATCAATCCACCTCCACCTCCTTACGCCTCCTGCAACTTCCAGAGCCGTCCAGTGCCACCTCCCGTCATTCCCGCGCTCGCTGCCAGAGCCTCTCCCCATTCCGAACGGCCAGCGCCATCTTCCGTCCAGTGCTCCCGCCCCGTCGACCACCAATTCAGTTGCCTGAAGCCTCGCCAGCCACCGACGAGGTCTCCTCTGCCTTCCTCCGGCGGATTCAGCCCCCTCCAGCAAACCATCAAGCTTCAAGCCACCTTCTCTACCCTCCAACCTCTGTTTGGGGAAATCGTGCCCGAGCCCGAGCCCTGATGGTACGCCTCGACCTCTCCTAGCTCCATCCTTAAGTTAAATATTGTGCTCAGATTATATAAATGAATGGTTAATTATTTAGAGCTTGCCCTACTAGTCGTCATCACCCAATTACCGTTATTTTCTTAATCGTGATTGTCCACCATTTTGATTTCTATGTTTGTGGAATTGTGCGTCATAACGTTACTACGTGCATGCGGTAGTTTCACGAACGTTTGCAACGCCTAGGTCGCCTTATTCGTTTAAAATAATCCGTAGAATTATTCGCGCCATAATTAATTGAGAGAGATCGCATGAATTCTCATCAAAATCTACTGCCCTAGTTTTAGTTTACATCAATTTGGTGTGGCTGCTGGGATATCTCACTCCTATTGTGGGATAGCCGAGCGCCGTTCGTTTCCAAAATATTTTAGTTAGTATTTTACTTTTAAAAGAAGAAAGAAAAAACTATGGAGAGTCGCTTAGATCGAATAGGAGCCACCTTAGGCGACTTAGCCATTCGAATGCGTGAACTGACCAAGTCGGTCGACACAGTCGCTGCAGATTACACGCAGAGTCTGATTGGTCTGTGCGATGATGTGCACCACCTCGAAACGAGAATGCGCAAACGACATGTTCTTCCTAGTTATCTCCCAACTACATATCAACTAGTGGCACCCGGGCTTCAGAATCTTCATAGTCATCTTTCTAGGTTCGGTGTTTCTCCCACGAGCACTTTGCTTCCACTTGCCCCCACTGACTCACATCCTTTGATCGTCGAGTTGTTTCCTGAGGGCCCGCTCCAGGGAGAGGGACTTACTAGTGATGTGACACTCACCTCGGATGACACATCATCGCTCTCTCTTCTTCCAGAAGAGTTGGTTAGTGATGAGGCCCTCATCATGGGTGACATAGACTCGTTCATCTTATGTCCTGAGTTTCTTAGCCCGCTGCCGCCACGAACCGTTGAGGCCACATCCATTGTGCTTGGTGGCCACCCGTTAGTGACACTCGAGTCACCACCCTATATTGATTTTATTTTTTGTGAGCACGTTTTTTATTCACGTCACTTTTCTTTGGTTTTAGGCGAGCATGTTGAGTCCCCACATCATTACCGTCTGAGTTCTGACACGCCTAGGTTTAGTAGTCTTGAGGGAGTCGATACGATCCTTAGATTTTTTACTCCTCATAGGGAGACCCGCTTCAAAGGATTTTTATGGAAAACTTTACAAGATAAATTTGGGATCTATTTAAAATTTTGTGACTCGAGTGGGACCTTGACGGGTGAAATCATGACGATAGACGATCCTGGTCTAGCGGACGTTCGTAGGTGCCTATCGAGCGAGCGTATGTCGCGTTATGAGTTACTGATTCCACAGGTTGATCACGCTTGCTTCCTGCTTTACTTTCTACCCTGCTCTTGTTTCCTGTTTTTCCCCCTGCCGCATGTTTGCCCCACACACTGCCCCTGTCATCCCCTGAAAGCTCTAATAATTACTGTTTATTTAAATATTTGGCAAGAAATTTTGACTAATGGATTGCGAGTTTTGGGGATGAGAGGTTACTTCCAGGTTTTTGGCCGCAGCGATAGCATCAGCAGGACGGTCATGCAGCATGTTCTCCGATCGACATTTGGACTTTCGACTTGCAGGTTACATCGAGTCTCGTCGGGGTCGAGCTCTTTCAACTCCGGGAGAATTGATGCAACCCGCGTCGCCTCTTTTAATTATTATTATCGCATGTGTTTTTAATTTTGTAGCGCACATTTTCGCGCAAGTTTTTGGTTTATTTTGTAGCGTCAAGTTGTATCGCGCGTATAAGCGCTTGAGTGTTATTTTGTATCGCGCTTGTTGCTCGCGCATTTTTATTTGGCTCGTTGGTGTGATCGGCCAACGAGACCCTAAATGCATAGGTCCGGTATTTTAGGGGATAGATTAGTTAGGGCAAGCTTTTAAATGAATTAACTATTTTTATTCTATTTTAATTAAATCCTAAAATTAAAAACCCTAACAACTTTTGGCTATACAGGTTCCCCCCTCCCATATCTCCAGAGGGCTGGAAAATGAATTGAACGAAACACTACTGTTTCGATAGGTTCATCCAACGAAGCCCAACACTCCCAGCGTCGCCCTCGCCTTCCTCGACTGCTGCCTTCTTCGACGGAGCTTCCCACGCCACCGCCTCTCCCTGCAAGCATCTCCTCCGACGACGCTACCCCCCCCCCCCCCCCCCGGTTTCTCCTCCCTATTCGACGACGTAGCCGCCATAGATCCCCGTCCAGATCTCGCCGGCGACGCCTCTTGCAACTCCTAGATCAGTCCACCTCCACCTCCTTGCGCCTCCTGCAACTTCCAGAGCCGTCCAGTGCCACATCCCGCCATTCCCGCGCTCGCTGCCAGAGCCGCTCCCCGTCCCGAACGGCCAGCGCCATCTTCCGTTCAGTGTTCCCGCCCCGCCGACCACCAATTCAGTTGCCTGAAGCCTCGCCAGCCACCGACGAGGTCTCGTCTGCCTTCCTCCGGCGGATTCCGCCCCCTCCAGCAAACCATCAAGCTTCAAGCCACCTTCTCTTCCCTCCAACCTCTGTTTGGGGAAATCGTGCCCGAGCCCGAGCCCTGGTGGTACGCCTCGACCTCTCCTAGCTCCATCCTTAAGTTAAATATTGTGCTCAGATTATATAAATGAATGGTTAATTATTTAGAGCTTGCCCTACTAGTCGTCATCTCCTAATTACCGTTATTTTCTTAATCGTGATTGTCCACCACTTTGATTTCTATGCTTGTGGAATTGTGTGTCATAACGTTACTACGTGCATGCGGTAGTTTCACGAACGTTTGCAACGCCTAGGTCGCCTTATTCGTTTAAAATAATCCGTAGAATTATTCGCGCCATAATTAATTGAGAGAGATCGCATGAATTCTCGTCAAAATCTACTGCCCTAGTTTTAGTTTGCATCAGTTTGATGGAATTGTTAGGTCATTCTATTGGCTTTGAGCCAGATTTAGAGGCCTGATTCCACCCTGACCCTTTCTGATGTGGAGCTTTAGAGATACTTTTCCCACGTAAATAATGAGGAGTATGCTTTCCAAGATTCACTTTGGACTGGAAAGCTTGATCCAGTTTGAAGGAGTATCTTTTCATTCTTTCTTCGTGTGACTGGATCTTGCCCATGAGAGCAGCAACAGAGAGAATATCAAGGTCATTGCTTTCTTCTATTGTTGCAGCAACGTGCTCGTAAGTCCTTGGTAAGCTTCGTAATATTTTAAGAACAATTTCATTTTCAAGAATGGGAGCACCAAGGTTATCTAATTGATTTGTAATGTTTGTGATTTTGGGTATGTATTCAAAAAAAGTTTCATCATCTCGCATGTTCATTGAGTCAAAATTTCGCCTCAGATTTTGACGTCTTATAGAGATTATCTTCCTATCTCCTTGATATGTTTCTTTGAGAATGTTCCAGGCAATCTTTGCAGTCTTTGCTCCCATGATTCTCTGAAACACAAATGAGGTGACAGCATTTTGAATCATTAGCAGTGCCAAAGAGTTTTTCTTCTTCTCTTATTTGGGTATTTCTGCTACTGCTCCTTTTTGTGTCCCGGTTGATTTTGGCCCGTTCTCGACGATGTCCCACAACTCTTGGGAGTCAAATAGTGTCTACATTTTGATTGCCCAGTGATCATACATTTCACCATTGAAAGTGGCGCAGAGGGCTGAGGCATTGGAGATTGATAAGTAGATGATGAGCTCATTCTTTCGGAACAGGTACACAGAACCAACGTGGCTTTGATACCACTGTTAGCTTAAATCAACTCATTGCAAAGAAAAAGTGGAGGAAACGAAACAAAGAAACAGGAAAGAGATGAAGTTTTATAATTGATTCATTGCCTCCTCTGTAGGAAACCACATGATTTTATAGTGCATGTTACATGGGAAGATGAAACAGTCAGCAAACAGAAATTAATTAAAACAGTCCAAAGGTCAAAGTCTCTTTGGATGGATACATAGTTAACGCCTTTATTAAATGTCACGCAGTGGTTCATGCATTTAACAATGTCTTATTGTAAAACACATGGCCAGGTTTTTTTAAAATTGAGAACAAAATCAATAGGCAGCAAAACATTGTAAAGTACCAATATAATAAGCAGCGCTCCAACATGAAGATTTTCAAAATGAAAGCAACAAAACAACTACAACCCTGATATAGGAAATACGGTAAATATGCATCAGATAGAACGGTACTAGGTTAGCAACAAATGGTAATAGAATATGAAAAGCTTACTTGGGACGATACAATCTGACTGAGTATTTCCCCATTGCCACTGACCTACAATTAATCAAAGAACTGAGAAATAAGACCAAATACACACACAAATCAGGAGTCCAAACAGCACCGGAAACCATATGATTTCAAACGCAATAATGCATCACATGACAAGGGATTAAATGAAGAAAAATGTCCTAAAAACCTCGAGAACAACTTACAACGGCGGCTGCTGTATCATCGCAGCTCGTTTCGATGCCAAGAACAACCAAATTTTCTGGAGCCAGGCTGCGGCTCGAACCACCAAGGGCAACGGCAGTTGAAGAGAAAGAGAGACTCTGCGGTCTGAATATGGGATGCAAGAAAATGGCGAGAATTGTGATGGCTGGCCGACGGGATAATATACGGCTTACAGATTGTGCGGCTCCACGCCCTTGCCCGAAGTGAAGTTTTGAGAGGAGAGCGTAGCGGGAGGCGAGTGGCGCAAGAAGCGAGACGGCCATGGAGGTTAAAGCGAAGAGAAAGGAAGAGATACGTTGTGGCGTTGTCGGAGCCTGGAGCCTCTGGAGCCTGGAGCCTGGTTCGAAGATTATTGCAAGGTTTTAAGAGACCGGATCGGGGTTGAACACTTGAACCTAATATTATAATAAATAATATAAATATATAAAAATCATTTATCTTTGACTACTGTATACAAGAAGATGCTTTTGGTGCAACATTCAAAATTGTCAAATATAGGCTTTATTTGTCGCGGCGGTGGCGGGCGGAACCAGCGGTTGCAAACACCGCTTTCGAATCGGAGAGGGAGAGGTAGGGGTCGAAACGGAGCGGATCGGGGCCGTTTCCTCCTTGCTGCGGGTGCAAACGGAGCAAACGCCGTCGGTGCCCGTTTGTTTACCCGCCGTCCGGCGGCGTTTGCTCCAAACGGAGGCGGCAAAACGTCGAACCAAATGAAGTCATAGTCTCATTCTTTTACTCCAATGACTCAACATATATTATGAAAAAATAAAAAATCATAAAATATAAGACTTACTACACCTACTATAGTAGGTAATCATTAGACCTCGTAAACCTACTTTAAAATTATTTTTTGTTAAAATATAAATGTTTTTGAAAAAAACAATTATAAAATATTAATTAAAAAATTTGTGCGGTTATTTTGAGTACTCATATGTATATGTTGTGAGCGCAACCGGCTTGATGCGGGCGCAGCCCGGAGCGTCATGGGCGTAGCCTGCTCGAGGCGGGTGAAACCCATCGTCGTGGGTCAGGTACTGTCGTGTTTGGCAGTAGGGGCGGAGCGTCGTGCCTATCACTCATATATATTTGACTACTATATACAATAAGTTATTTTTGGTGCAACATTCAAAATTGTCAAATATAGTCTCATTCTTTTACTCCAATAACTTAACATATATTATGAAAAAATGAAAATTCATAAAATATAATGATTATTTGTGTAATTACACTATATCCCTATAATAAAAATAATTATGAAAAATTCATAAAATCTAAAAGCTTTTTATTAGTAGACCTCATACACCTACTAAGGTGGGTAATCATTAGACCTCCTAGACATACTTTAAAATGATTTTTTGTTAAAATATAAATATTATTGAAAAAAAGATTATAAAATATTAATTAAAATTTTTGTGCGGTCATTTTGAGTACTCATATGTATATGTTGTGTGCGCAACCGGCTTGATACGGGCGCAGCCCGGAGCATCATGGGTGTAGCACGCCGGGGCGGGCAAAGACCGCCGTCGCGGGTCGGGTACTATCGCGCTTGACAGTAGGGGCGGAGCCCCGTGCCTGTCACTCGTAACTATATGAAAATATTATGTTGCATGCTTTTATACATATTTTAATAGTTTTATAGTTGTATACTTTTATACGTGAGTAGCTTTATATATTTTATATGGACCCCCTAAATTTATAAGGAAAATTAGGCTGTGGATAGCCAATTTCCCATCATAATGGGGGTACGGATAGCCACACTTTCCTCCATTATGATTAAACGACGTTAGTGGGGAATTGGGAAACCGCCCCAAACCACCCACTATCAGAGCGCCTCTTCGCCCACCAACACCATGACGGAAGCCACGCATATTTTAACTATATGAAAATATTATGTTGCATGCTTTTATACATATTTCAATAGTTTTATAGCTGTATACTTTTATACTGAGTAGTTTTATATATTTGATATGGACCCCTTAAATTTAGAGAATTTATATAAGCAGCCCTTGTTTGGCTATTGACAACCCGAAGCAGGGGCGGATCCAGAGGGGGGCCCGAGGGACACGTGCACCCCCATTATTTTTCAAAATTGTTAGTGGATTTGGATTCCTCTCGTCGAGACAATGAATTTTGACTACTTATATGTCAAAAGCGGTGGCCAAATGAGGAAGAAACGGCTCCGATAAAATGGAAGCGTTCTCACGTCACGTAACTAGTTTGTTTTGGGACAAATATTGGCTATTCGCGGACCAAAGTTGGTTGTACAACCCCCATATTTGCTGAGCGCATATGGCGCAGCGTGTACATGGTCGCGATGATAAAATGACCGTAACGGGGTAAGATGGCCGCTTGAACACAGTCGAAAACAACCATGATCAGACAAAGCAGAGACCCCCACTCGCCCGTTTGGGGGCGGGTGGGGGGAGACCCCCCTCCCCACTGGCCCGCCCCCTTGGGGGCGAGTGGGGGAGACTCCCACTCGCCCCTTTTGGGGGCGGGTGGGGGGGAGACCCCCCTCCCCACTCGCCCGCCCCCTTGGGGGCGAGTGGGGGAGACCCCCACTCGCCCGTTTGGGGGCGGGTGGGGGGAGACCCCCCTCCCCACTCGCCCGCCCCCTTGGGGGCGAGTGGGGGAGACTCCCACTCGCCCGTTTGGGGGCGGGTGGGGGGAGACCCCCCTCCGGCGAGTGGGGGAGACTCCCACTCGCCCCTTTGGGGGTGGGTGGGGGGAGACCCCCCTCCCCACTCGCCCGCCCCCCTTAGGGGCGAGTGGGGGAGACTCCCACTCGCCCCTTTGGGGGCGGGTGGGGGGAGACCCCCCCCCCCCTCTCCATTCACTCGCCCCCTCACCTGCCTTGGTAGTGATCGCAGGGTCGCAGGGTCGCAGGTTGCAGGGTCGCAGGGTTGCAGGTAGTGTTTTCAGACAGCGGAACCTGGCTATTGACAGACCTTTTACGTTATACGCAGCCCATTTTCAGGAAATCTATAAATAGACCCCCATGGGCACCTTGGGGAGGGTTGGCATCTCCTTACCCCCACCCCCCTTAGTGTGTTCGGTTAGCTAGTGACCCTGCCCTCCGTTCGCCAAGTCTTTCAGGCCAACGGTCAGATGTTGCGAGTGCTCTCCGAGGTGCCCAGGCTCAGCATTGGCTTGGGAGGGGAAGATCTTCGGGTCTTTCGGGTTAGTGGAGGGACCTCCTCGCTGCAGCTCGCGGGGTCTGTTTTCACCTGAATCCAATAGTAGAGAGGTTCTTAAGCTCTAAGTGACTCGCCGTTCGACTTTACCTGAGATAAGTAAGGGCAAGCTGCCTACCCCTATTTTCGAACGTTGAAGCCGGGAAACTGGTTTCAACATTCTGGTGCGGTGAGCGTGGAACGCAGCTTGTTCGGAAAAACCCCAGGTAGGTCGGATGGCTGGGAGTGAGGAGCTAGAGAACCCACCCCCTCCCGGCGACTACGTGAGGAAAAGCGACTTCGATGAGTTCAAGAAGGCGATCATGGAGACCTTGCGCTCTGCACTCACCCCCACAGGCGAGTGCTCGACCCCACCGGTACCTATCCTCACCTCGCCTACTCTAGGTGAGACGGCACCAGCAGGGCGACTTGATAAGGAAGCGCGGGTAGAGGAGGACAGAACTCTTCAGGCGAGGGTGTTGTTTCCTAGCCCGGCGAGTGCTCTGCACCTAGAGGAGGAGGCACGGCAAGTGATGCCCATCCGCCAGGTGGGAAGGGGAAGCCCTTTCTGCGAGTTGATCCTAACCGCCCCGGTTCCGGAAGTGTTTAGGGAGCCGGTCATGTCCCACTACGCCGGCAAAGATGACCCTCAGGAGCACCTCCAGTGGTTTGAGGATGCAATGTCCATCAGGCAGGTGACCGACGCCTTCAAGTGTAGGTTGTTCGCTACCTCCTTTCAGGAGAAAGCTAGAGATTGGTTCCATCAACTCCCTCCCGGATCCATCTATAGTTTCGAGGACTTGAATCGGAGTTTCCTGTTAAGGTTCTCTACGTCCAAAAAGAGGAGGAAGGGGGCGGAGGCCCTCTTCCTGATCAAGCATAGGTCGGAAGAATCGCTGAGAAGCTACGTGGATCGGTTCCAAGAAGAGGTCCTTCTCGTCAATGAGGTCCCCGGACACACTTTGCAACTTGCGCTTACCCTCGGGTTGCGGCAGGGGTTGTTTCGCATGGGCTTGTCCCGGGATCCTCCTCTATCTTACGAGGAGTTGATGGAGCGGGCAGGACGGGAGATCGAAGTGGAGGCAACAAACCCGGAGTTCGCGGCCAAGATGGCCAAGTGGGCGGAAGGAAGAGGAAAGGAGAAGGAACCACAGCAGCAGCTAGGGTGGAGGTACCCAGAGCAAAATAATAGGCAGGGTCCGAGGCCACCCCTCCCCCCACCTCAACAAGCTATGGGGATCAGCCAAAGAAGAAGAAGGAATCGCGCGGGAGGAAGAGAGGGTATCCGAGCGGAGTTGCCCTTTTGTGACTTCCATCAAGCGGAACGTCACGCGACAGCCACTTGCCCCGAGTTCTTGGAAGTCAGGGAAGGGAGAAGAGCCCCTGCATGGGGAGAGTTATTGCTGCTGGGAGATGGAAGAGAAGAAAGAGGAGAGGAGGTGAAGAAAAAATAAGACATCAGCAACGAGGGTAGGAGGCCGAAGAAAAGGCAGGACAACTAAAGGCTGAGCAAGTAGGACCCAAAGAAGGTCCGAGAGTGTATCTGGCAGAGCATGAATGTCTGCTTGCTTGTATGTAATGAACAGTGAGCATCTTATCTCAATAAATTTTGTTTCTACTAAGTACAGTAAAAATATTTTGCAGGGCCCCGAGATGGTTCCGCTGACCAGGCTCCCACTAGCTGGCAGGACAGGTTGACCTCCCGGAGAGGCCAAGTAAGTTTTGCCCCGGGATGGTTCCGCTGACCAGGCTCTCACTAGCTGGCAGGACAGGTTGACCTCTCGGAGAGGCCAAGTAAGTTTTGCCCCGGGATGGTTCCGCTGACCAGGCTCTCACTAGCTGGCAGGACAGGTTGACCTCTCGGAGAGGCCAAGTAAGTTTTGCCCCGGGATGGTTCCGCTGACTAGGCTCTCACTAGCTGGCAGGACAGGTTGACCTCTCGGAGAGGCCAAGTAAGTTTTGCACCGGGATGGTTCCGCTGACCAGGCTCTCACTAGCTGGCAGGACAGGTTGACCTCCCGGAGAGGCCAAGAAAGTTTTGCCCCGGGATGGTTCCGCTGACCAGGCTCTCACTAGCTGGCAGGACAGGTTGACCTCCCGGAGAGGCCAAGTAAGTTTTGCCCCGGGATGGTTCCGCTGACCAGGCTCTCACTAGCTGGCAGGACAGGTTGACCTCTCGGAGAGGCCAAGTAAGTTTTGCCCCGGGATGGTTCCGCTGACCAGGATCTCACTAGCTGGCAGGACAGGCTCTCACTAGCTGGCAGGACAGGTTGACCTCCCGGAGAGGCCAAGAAAGTTTTGCCCCGGGATGGTTCCGCTGACCAGGCTCTCACTAGCTGGCAGGACAGGTTGACCTCCCGGAGAGGCCAAGTAAGTTTTGCCCCGGGATGGTTCCGCTGACCAGGCTCTCACTAGCTGGCAGGACAGGTTGACCTCCCGGAGAGGCTAAGAAAGTTTTGCCCCGGGATGGTTCCGCTGACCAGGCTCTCACTAGCTGGCAGGACAGGTTGACCTCCCGGAGAGGCCAAGTAAGTTTTGCCCCGGGATGGTTCCGCTGACCAGGCTCTCACTAGCTGGCAGGACAGGTTGACCTCCCGGAGAGGCCAAGTAAGTTTTGCCCCGGGATGGTTCCGCTGACCAGGCTCTCACTAGCTGGCAGGACAGGTTGACCTCTCGGAGAGGCTAAGTAAGTTTTGCCCCGGGATGGTTCCGCTGACCAGGCTCTCACTAGCTGGCAGGACAGGTTGACCTCTCGGAGATGCCAAGTAAGTTTTGCCCCGGGATGGTTCCGCTGACCAGGCTCTCACTAGCTGGCAGGACAGGTTGACCTCTCGGAGAGGCTAAGTAAGTTGTGCCCCGAGAAGAGACCGCTGACCGGGCTTGTTCATGCCGGCAGGGTAGGAGAACTCACTCGGAGAGGCAAGTGAAATATTGATTAAGGCCCCGAGAAGAGACCGCTGACCAGGCTAGTTGAAGCTGGCAGGGCAGGAGAACTCACTCGGAGAGGCGGATGACTCATGTTGGTTAAGTCCCCGAGAAGAGACCGCTGACCGGGCTTATTCATGCCGGCAGGGCAGGAGAACTCACTCGGCGAGGCGAGGTGATTCATGTTGGTTAAGGCCCCGAGAAGAGACCGCTGACCGGGCTTGTTCATGCCGGCAGGGCAGGAGAACTCACTCGGTGAGGCGAGATGTTCATATTGATTAAGGCCCCGAGAAGAGACCGCTGACCGGGCTTGTTCATGCCGGCAGGGCAGGAGAACTCACTCGGAGAGGCAGATGGAATTTCGATTAAGGCCCCGAGAAGAGACCGCTGACCGGGCTCTCACTAGCTGGCAGGGCAGGTTGACCTCTTGGAGGGGGTAAGTAATTTCTGCTCTGGGATGGTTCCGCTGACCGAGCTAGTTGATGCCGACAAGGCAGGAGAATTCACTCGGAGAAGCATAAAGTCGAAAAGTCGAAAAGTCGGAAAGACGGTTAAGGCCTCCACCTCCAGCTGAGCTCGACTCCCTGGAAGGTGTTGATTTGCATCCATCTCCAGCTGAGCTCGGCTCCCTGGAAGGTGTTGATTTGTTTCCACCTCCAGCTGAGCTCGGCTCCCTGGAAGGTGTTGATTTGCATCCACTTCCAGGTGAGCTCGGCTCCCTGGAAGATGTTAAGTTATTTCCACTTCCAGGTGAGGTGGGCTCCCTGGAAGGTGCTGATTTGTTTCCACCTCCAGCTGAGCTCGCCTCCCTGGAAGGTGTTGATTTGCATCCACCTCCAGCTGAGCTCGGCTCCCTGGAGGGTGTTGATTTATTTCCACTTCCAGGTGAGCTCGGCTCCCTGGAAGATGTTAAGTTATTTCTACTTCTAGTGAGTTCGGCTCCCTGGAAGGTGTTGTTTTGTTTCCACCTCCAGCTGAGCTCGGCTCCCTGGAAGGTGTTGATTTGCATCCACCTCCAGCTGAGCTCGGCTCCCTGGAGGGTGTTGATTTATTTCCACTTCCAGGTGAGCTCGGCTCCTTGGAAACTGTTAAGTTATTTCCACTTCCAGGTGAGCTCGGCTCCCTGGAAGGTGTTAAGTTATTTCCACTTCCAGGTGAACTCGGCTCCCTGGAAGGTGTTAGGTTGTTTCCGCATCCAGTGGAGCTCGGCTCCTTGGAAGGTGTTGAGTTCCTCCACCCCACGCTCCGACTACTCGCATCACTTCCCGAGCGTGCAGCAAGATCAGCAGTCCTCGGCCCCGCAACCTATCTCACCACATCGACTCACTCAAGTGTATTCGAGAGACTAAGAACTCGATGAGAAGCCGTATGTGAGAGGTTGGTTGCGCAGGAGCAAAGCATGCGAACTTATGCAGGCATGATCGTACGTGGCAGTCCTCTTAAAAGGAAGTCGGATCCTTACGGTCGTATGAGCCGAAGGTAAGGTCGCATGCGGTGTCGCCAAGGGATCCGCCTTCGACCCAAGAAATACGTTGAGCGAAAAAAAGAGAGTTTTCATTCTTGTGTATAACTTAAGGCAATGTATCTTTTACAATAGTCACGCGACACACGCGATTAAGGGGGGAGAGGATGTTTCCTGGCCAGAGCAAGGGGCTCCGCCAGATCACCCCGACTCCTCCCAAAGAGAGCCTTAAAGCAGATCTAGAAACCCCAAGGAGGGATCGTTTTGTTCAGGAGGTAGGAAGGGGAAAAGCTCTCAAAGAAGGTGCTCCCCTCCCCCCTTTAGGGGGTTCTTTGTTTCCAAGTTCTCTTGTAAGGCCCCTCGGAGACTCTCGGGAAGGATCCCCTGCTCGTCAAATATGCGGGTTGGACTTTCTTTCGAGCTTGAGGCAAGCTCGAAAACAGCGGGGATTGTGTACAACCCCCATATTTGCTGAGCGCATATGGCGCAGCATGTACATGGTCGCGATGATAAAATGACCGTAACGGGGTAAGATGGCCGCTTGAACACAGTCGAAAACAACCATGATCAGACAAAGCAGAGACCCCCACTCGCCCGTTTGGGGGCGGGTGGGGGGAGACCCCCCTCCCCACTCGCCCGCCCCCTTGGGGGCGAGTGGGGGAGACTCCCACTCGCCCCTTTTGGGGGCGGGTGGGGGGAGACCCCCCTCCCCACTCGCCCGCCCCCTTGGGGGCGAGTGGGGGAGACCCCCACTCGCCCGTTTGGGGGCGGGTGGGGGGAGACCCCCCTCCCCACTCGCCCGCCCCCTTGGGGGCGAGTGGGGGAGACTCCCACTCGCCCCTTTGGGGGCGGGTGGGGGGAGACCCCCCTCCCCACTCGCCCGCCCCCTTGGGGGCGAGTGGGGGAGACCCCCACTCGCCCGTTTGGGGGCGGGTGGGGGGAGACCCCCCTCCCCACTCGCCCGCCCCCTTGGGGGCGAGTGGGGGAGACTCCCAATCGCCCCTTTGGGGGCGGGTGGGGGGAGACCCCCCTCCCCACTCGCCCGCCCCCTTGGGGGCGAGTGGGGGAGACTCCCACTCGCCCCTTTGGGGGCGGGTGGGGGGAGACCCCCCTCTCCATTCACTCGCCCCCTCACCTGCCTTGGTAGTGATCGCAGGGTCGCAGGGTCACAGGGTCGCAGGTTGCAGGGTCGCATGGTTGCAGGTAGTGTTTTCAGACAGCGAAACCTGGCTATTGACAGACCTTTTACGTAATACGCAGCCCATTTTCAGGAAATCTATAAATAGACCCTCATGGGCACCTTGGGGAGGGTTGGCATCTCCTTACCCCCACCCCCCTTAGTGTGTTCGGTTAGCTAGTGACCCTGCCCTCCGTTCGCCAAGTCTTTCAGGCCAACGGTCAGGTGTTGCGAGTGCTCTCCGAGGTGCCCAGGCTCAGCATTGGCTTGGGAGGGGAAGATCTTCGGGTCTTTCGGGTTAGTGGCGGGACCTCCTCGCTGCAGCTCGCGGGGTCTGTTTTCACCTGAATCCAATAGTAGAGAGGTTCTTAGGCTCTAAGTGACTCGCCGTTCGACTTTACCTGAGAAAAGTAAGGGCAAGCTGCCTACCCCTATTTTCGAACGCTGAAGCCGGGAAACTGGTTTCAACATTGGCTATTTGCAGACCAAAGTTGGCTATTCGTAGACCAAATTTGGCTATTCGCAGACCAAGTTCAGCTATGTGCACCCCCAAATTTATTTTTCAACATGTGACTCACGACCCTCCTACTCACTCCGCTAGCATTTGTGTTTTGAAATGTGCACCCCCATTTATAATTTTCTGGATCCGCCACTGACCCGAAGATAATAGCAGCCCGACAAAGCGATATTTGCACCCACATTGTCAATATAGCTATTGGCAACCCAAAATTAAAAAAAAAATCATTAAACCATGTTTGCTTAATAAAATCTAACAAAATAATGAAAGTAAATAAATTGTACCACATAATGAATAGTCCATTGTTCTTATACAAACACTCAAAATGGAAATATAATAAGAATTAGTATTTAATGAAGCATAACAAAATTGTAATCTCTTCAGTCCCACACATAAAATGAACTCATCTGCACAATGAAAGTAAACACATTTGTTAAAACAAATTAATAGAGTTTTGTTAAAAAACTTACCATGTTGTAGAAAATTTTGTAGCAAATCAATATTTAAATAATAAGCATGCAATAAAGAATTTGCATTCATATATCAGAGAATTGAGTAATCCACAATTGCATTATATTTTTTGGATAACAATCCTTCGTAGAAATTGGGAGAAAATTAAAATCACATGAATAATAATGAAAATCAGGCATCCAAATTCATTTGGGCATTATCACAAACACATAATGGGCACAAACAAAGCCCATTCAATCTGCACTCAGGGAGATTGTCTCCATGGCCTCTACCTAACCCAACAACATTCACCGATCTGCGCACCATATCAATATCAAAAAACAAATTAGGAAGACCTGTAGAAACTTCGTCATCGCCGCCCTTGGCTGGTCCTCTCTATTTTTTTAATAGAGTTTTTGCTTCTTCTGCTCACCTTCTTCCTCGTCATCATACAACTCCTCTGTCACTCAAACACCGTGCAGGCCGACGACAACGGAGGTAACATCCATTATCGTCTGTGCTTGGAGAACGACAGGGGGCATAAGCGTTATGTGGAAGTGTTACTCTAAACACACGACGCCGAGATCTGGTCCGATCTCAACTTGCCTTCTTCTCCGGCGATGGTCAGATTTGGGGTTTTCTTGAGGAGAATCAGACGGCCAATTGCAAAATGGGGAACGATGG
This sequence comes from Dactylorhiza incarnata, assembly GCA_033032865.1. Lineage (NCBI taxonomy): Eukaryota > Viridiplantae > Streptophyta > Magnoliopsida > Asparagales > Orchidaceae > Dactylorhiza > Dactylorhiza incarnata. The sequence goes on from JAWHQI010000041.1 coordinate 5,944,260, forward strand.
ACCTCCCAGAGGAGTTCGTCGTCATCCTTGCCTTCTTCTCCGGCGGTTTTCGGCGGTCGACGGCGGGGAATCGCCGCTTCGGAGAGGGACGCGCGACGGTGTGCGAGACGCGGGCGAGAGAGGGTTTCAGGAGAGCACGGGAGAAAAATATACCTAGGGCTGCTATTAGAAGGGAATTAAGTGAATTTTAATGTCTTTTTTTTCGGGGTTTTCGGGTTACCAATAGTCAAACAAGAGCTGCTTATATAAATTCCCTAAATTTATAAGGAAAATTAGACCGCGGATAACCAATTCCCCATCATAATGGAGGTGCGGATAACCACACTTTCCCCATTATGATTAAGTGACGTTAGTGGGGAATTGGGAAACCACCCCAAACCACCCACTATTAGAGCGCCTCTCTGCCCACAAACACCACGACGGAAGCCACGCAAGGGCACCACCGCCCCGCGCCGGCCGTATAGTCATCGTCGCCCGCCGCCCCAGTCGTGCGACCCCCGCTACGGCCCCGCAGCCTCCGTCGCACGACCATGAGGCTGTCGCCGCACGGCTGCCTCAGCCTTGCGGCCGCGCTCCGGTCGTATGGGCTCCGCCGTGCGGCCCCGCTCCGGCCGTGCGACCCCGCTCCGACGGTGCAGCCCTGCTCCGGCCGTGAGGCCCCGCTCCGGGCTTGCGACACCGCTTCGACCATGCGGCCTCTGCTGCAAGCTCACGCGTGCGCCCGATCGCATCCCCATGATGGGGGTGTGCATAGCGAAATCCCCCATCATGGGTGTGCCCATAGAAAAATTCATCTTCATTGGTGTGCGAATAGCAAAATCCATGGTCATAGATGTGTGTATAGTAAAATCCATGATCATTGGTGTGTGCATAGCAAAATACATGATCATGTGTTTGTGGATAGCAGAATCCATGATCATGGGTGTGTGCATAGCAAAATTTATGATCATGGGTGTGGGCATAGTAAAATCCATGATCATGGGTGTGCGCATAGCAAAATCCATGAGCATGGGCGTGCGAATAGTAAAATTCATGATCATGGGTGTGTGGATAGCAAAACTCTCTAACCATCATAATTACCAAAATGCCCCTCTCAAAAGCTATAAAAAGAACTCAGAGCCTTCATTTGAAGGCACCTTGCCTTCTACATCTGAGAGAGCTCCAGTGTCTTCCTTCGATGATCTCCCCGAGTTCTCCTTCGACTCTTGAAGATCCCTTCGAAGATCTCTGTTAGGAATATTACCCTCAATGTTCCCTTGATTTGAAGAAGCATCACACTCAATGCTAAGTACAAGTTGTATTTGATAAACCCTATTTCATCTCATGAATATGCAGGGTTAGCTTATTCCAAGATGGAAAGATATTCAGTGGGTTACTGCCAAAACTGCTGAGGCAAGCTCTCAGTCTCAGCTGAACCGCCGAGACAAGGTCAGGAGCCGCTGAGAAGGTGTCTGGGCCAGCTGATCTGCAGATAGAAGAAAACCACTGAGATAATTGTCGGTCTCAGCGGATCCGCTGGGACGGGACTGAAGAAGCCGCTGAGACTGGAAGCTATCTCAGCCCAACCGCTGAGACAGATTTGAAAGGACTAGCGGGTTTTGCTTTTGGCGCAAGCTGCAAAAAAGCAAGATATGGTATTCCAATCTCGTCCATGCTGTGTCAGAGTACATCTGATAGCCGTTGAAGATCAGTGAAGTATAAGAGAATAAATTAGGGCTTTGTAAAAGCACACTCTCCTACTCTCACTCACAAAAGAAGACCAAATTACTGTTCCATTGTCGACAGCAAAGAAAACTTTCATTACCTGCTTCCTGAAGCTGCAAGGAGAAATAAGATTGCTCCTCTTGATCAACTCAAGATAGAGCAAGTTGATCCTCATCCATCATCTGAAGGAAAGGATCAGAAGAATCAGTGTTGAGGTCATTTCACTCATCCCTGCTTCAAGATTGCAACAACAGATATTCAGCAACAGAAGACCAAGGCTTGACCTCTTTTATCTTCTGGTTGTAATCATCTATTATAACTTCTGTAGGAACTTAACAGTTCTGAGATTGTAGGACATCTTTGCCTGATAGTGTGGGGCTGTTTGGCCTGAGTAGTAGAGTTGAGAGGTCAGCTTGAGTGTAGGATCTTTGGGAGATCTAAGGTAGGGCTATTGTGCCTGAGGTAGGGTTGTTGAGCCTGAGGTAGGGCTGTTGAGCCTGAGGTAGGGATTGAGAAAACCTGAGAGATCCCGAGGGATCTGTGTTGTAAGCTCTTGGAGTTAAGTTTGGAGGTGTTGGCCTTATCTAACTCATTATTAGAGAGGTGAAGGGTGAAAGAGGACTACTCAAGACACCCTGTCTTGAGAAACCTCTATAAACCATTGTGTGTTTTATGTGTGCTTGATATATAACTAACCTGAAATCAGAAAATAACTAGGTCAAAGCCTAAAACTAAAAGAGACCTATTCACCCCCCCCCCCCCCCCTCTAGGTGACTAAGACTATATCCTAACAAACTATCAAGTGATATCAAAGCAAGGTTGGTCAAGAAGGACATAACTGTCTGACTAGATGTAACATCTCGTTTCGCGCTAGACCCCTCAGAGACGTTTTGACATCCCAGTTTTGGGCTTTCCAGTGCGTGCTCAGATTTGGATTAATTGGGGGAGAGGAATAACAATATTGCTGTAGGAAATTTGGGAATGGAATAACAATATTGATGTAATAACAATGTTATATTTTTTTAGGATTTCGTTCGACGAACGTCAAAGGGCAGTCCCGTTCGACGAAAGTCGAAGGGGAGCGGCGTTAGACGAATTATCTAATTCCTGCGTTCGACTAAATTATAAGGAGCCGCCGTTCGACGAAATATTGCTGCAGCTGCGATCGAAGAAGTTTGCCTGCGTTCGACGAAATATCGTCGAACGGCGTTCGACGAAATTCTCAGATTTCGTCGATCTCAGAAAGTTGGAGCATCGCTCGACAGATTAATATTAGGTAGCGCTCGACAGATTAAAATTAGGTAGCGCTCGACAGATTAATATTAGGTAGCGCTCGACAGATTAATATTAGGTAGCGTTCGACGAATTAGCAGTCGAACGGCGATCGACGAATTGAGGTGTTCGACGAAATATGTTCTTTCAGCGGTAGACGAATCAGCAGCCGAGCGCCGTTCGACAAATTGAGGCGTTCGACGAAATATGTTCTTTCAGCGGTAGACGAATTAGCAGCCGAACGCCATTCGACAAATTGAGGCGTTCGACGAAATATGTTCTTTCAGCGGTAGACGAATTAGCAACAGAACGCCGTTCGACAAATTGAAGCGTTCGACGAATCTGGGCGTTTTTCTTCCCGTCGCCCGATAAAGCCTAAATGCTTATATTTTAAGCTATAAGTGGATTTAAAAGTCAATAGATGGCTGACAGAAGTCTTGGAACTTGGAGATTGCATTAAATGCTCATTAATGTTCTCTCTCTCTCCCTTCATTCTCCATTAAGCCAAAAGTGCAGAACGCATAAAGGGCTGATCTCCTAATCAGAGAACTATTCATCTTCTTCCTCTCCTTCTTCTTCTTTCTCTCACTTCAGGGAATTAGTTGGGGGGAATCTTTGAAGGAGCAAAGCTTGGAGGAAATTTGGAGCATGGCCGACCACCACCATGCATCCATCAAGATGAGCTCCAACCATGGCCGTAAAATCAGGTGACTTCCTCCCCTCTCCCATGGTGCTAGCCTCTTAGATCATAATAGGAGAGATGAAGGCTCAAGAGAGCTTATCGTGTGAGCTTTAATGATGTTTACTTAGGAAGGCCAAACCGGAACCTCAAATTTAGGGCATCGTTCGCCGCGAGGTTTTAGGAATCATTTCTTCTCTTCAAGAAGAAGGGATGAGATTTGATTTGGGGCAAACCCATGGTCGTTGAGGGAGAGTGAGGAGAATGTTTATTCAGGGATTTTTAGAAGGTGAAATGACCCAACTCATGTTTGGGGAAGATGATAAATAATTCTCTGTTAAATGGGTTTTTCTTTTATGGTATAATATGTAATAAAGTTGATAACAGCTCCTTGCTTGGGGATGTTTTATTTTACAACATTTCACTTGGCAATTAGGGGGTGAAATTGTGCACAGCTGAGTTCAAGCCATTTTTAAGCTTGATCCCACTGGATTTAGACTTCGGGCTCAACATGAAAGTTGTAGCCCTCGGAAAGAGCTTTCTAACGATAGGTTACCCGTTTTCTGAAGTGACCTGTAGCTCCCTAATGGTCCAGTCGAGTGGACTGTCCAGAAAACTGGAATGGGTTTAGTGCATGCTGTTTTTGCTGTCCAGATTTCTGCGGTCGACTTCATAGCAGATTTTTGGTAGGACCCTCTTAGATCTGGCTTTAGGACTCAACAAGAATGTTGTAGCCCTTGATGTTATCTTTCCAAATTGGGGTGGATCATAATGTTTGGACAACTGTAGCACCCAGAAATCCAGTTTTAGTAAACTGTGTCATAACACCTTCGATCTCAGTATTTTGTGGATTTCTCCAATTATATTGGTTGGATGCTTATGAATATTGGTGGAGACATTTGTGATAACAATATGTACATCCCTGTTGAAATTCATAATTTATGTTTAAGTGGTATTAAATTTATTGCCGTGTTATTTCATAACTTGAAGGGGATATAAATGCTGATTGTGAAGCCTGTTTGGGCCGGAATTTTGTATGAATCATGTATATGCTTGCATTGGCTTGTGATAATGATTTTAGATTTATTTCTGTTAAGATGACCCCTTGATTGATCCTTCAATTGTAGATGTAAGTGGAATCGTAAAAAAAGGACATGTATGAATTAAAGTTCTTATCGCTTGATAATCTATTGGATGGTGTAGTATGGTGATAACCTCTCCATAAGGTTGATAGATTTAATCGTGTTGAAACACGTAAGACGATTGAATATTGGTGATATGTTCGGGCTTACATATTTAGTAAAATATGAATATGACACCGTACGCACAAGTAGTCCTACAGGATCTTATAGAGTAATTTCCATGTGATGCACACACTACTGCTTAGAGTCGTGACAACCCGGTATGAGTAGCATTGATGACTTGGTGTGGATTATAAGATATTGTTATATCTTGTGGTGAAATGTTAAGGGCCCGGTTGTTGGGGGCCTTGGATGCTAGTTAGCATCAGTTGACTTGTATGATGTGAAAAGGAGAAGACTCCTTCGGCGAGTCTTTGGGTACTTGATAGTACGGGTGTGCATGGGAATTGCATGGGTTGCATGGCTTACACATGGTGGTGTATGGATCTTGTTTGGAGGATTACTTGTGGCCCGTATACGGGCTTGCTAGTCGTGACACCGACAAAAGCCGGCAGTTAGACTCTAGACCGGTTGGGTTGGACTCTTGGTGCTCACCTACCCAAGTCCCATTCTGTGTCCTTGGAGGCTCCGCTGTGTGTTCTTAGCGTCGAGCAGTACGCAGGGGCTCCGCTGTGTGTTCTTAGCGTTGAGGCGTTCATAGGCCTAGGTCTGGTAGTGTTCACACCCACCTTGTTGTGGAGGAGCCCGATCCACAGTCTCCGTCTGGCCACGACGCGAGGTGCCTGAGTGGTTAGCTACCCTCGAAAAGTGGGAACTACAGGTCTATGTCGACATAGCAAAATGCATGGGTGAGTTCATCATATCATAATCATTGCATTGCATTCATCCTTCATAATCATAGCATTGCACCGCATCGGGTCCATCATATAAATTAGTATGGGCTCTTTTATATGATGGGTCCCAAATTGGAAACCTTAACTTATAAGTTTGTATGACATTCATATAAGTTAAGGTACGATATGAAATGCTTATTTCTGTACTTGTTCACTACTTGCTTACACTCTGTCATTGCCTTATACTTGTTAGTTGTGCTTATTATACCTGTTACTAGTACTTGCGTTTATACTCATTGCTACTTATATAATTATGAACAGTGTAGTTAGTGCCATTGCAAGTACTTGGGTACTTTTACAACCGACATATACGAACAACCATTCCTGTCACCTGCTTGTATAAATTATTGCTTATATTGCAGTTTTTCTTCCTTTCCTTCCGCCCGGTGCCTTGGAGTCGCCGGGGGAGCGGATGTGAAGCCACTTAGTCTTTATGACTAACGGTTGCTACGTCCCTCTTTTTAGGAGTGTACCTTAGAGCAGCAGTGCACGGTGTTGGAGGAGGATAGTCAGGTCAGGGTGACAGGGCCGGAGACCATGATACCTTGGCTACCGTCAGTGACAGAGGCGAGTGAGTGTCTTGAGATGTAGCCCTTGGGGCATTTAGCTTGATACTCTGATGGTTTGCAGGAGCTTGTGTAGCTTTCTGTCTTTCTTGTACTTCGGTTTGGACATTATTACTTATTGTGAATCCATGGCTTTTAATGCTTTCTTTTATGGATGGGTTGGCGCTGTCTAGTTGGTTTGGCATGCAGGATATGCGTCTTGTGGGGGAGGCTAGCTCGTGTGCTGGCGCTTCCGCAAGGCGGCTGTCCTGGGCATAAGACTCCCCTCGGCCGTGTCTTGTGTTCCGGGAGGGGGGGGGGGTCTTACAAATGGTATCAGCTTGCAACGATCCTGAGATAAAGAAGTCCATTAAACCACTGGGCCACCCCTGCTAGCTAAATTAGTTTGAGGACAAACTGATGCAGTGGAAGCGGTGGTGTGCCCATGTGTGATTCACATTAAGTATGTCCACTTTTCCTATAGGAAGTGCCAACCTAAGCCAAACTTGTACCCTTACGTATAGATGCTAGCTCACTCCGAGACAGTAATTAGTATTCCCATTCCAACCATTAGAGTTGGTTTGGCATAAGATTGATGCTAACCTAACTAGGATACCATTTTTGGCCGACTTAGCAGGATATGTCGTGACATACCCTAACCTTATACTGATCTTGGGGATGATTGGACCAAGCAATAAGTGACCTTGATTGACTAAGCGAAGAGTTTAACGTGAGTGTAGATGCTAGAGACTCACACCCTGAGATTTCTATCCTAGATATGGAGTAATATTATCACCTTACCCAAAATATTAGGGCAATCTCAATGATATTGGTGCCTGAAATCTATCATAAGCTTAGTAAGAGACCACCAAGCGTGTCTTTTATACTGTATGTGGATACCTCTCACTTCTATTTATGTAGAATGTTTCATATGGAGAAGATATGATAAGAATTCGGATCCAGAGAAGGCTCATTTTGGGACGAATGTGTTATATTGGTGGCAGAAGAAACTCAGTCGAAGATATATGAGGGCTTATCTCTTCGTTTATTGAGCTAGTTATGTACCGTCTTGGATCCCTCGAGGAGTTAGAATCTTTGTAATTTTTGACATTGGAAGTTTTGATCCTTGAGAGTTAATTCACCTTAAGCAAAGCCGACTGCTAATTCCATATTTGGGTTGATAGGAATTTTATTAGCGGAATAAGAGAGGAAAGCATTTTGAAGATGATAATTTTCTCTATATTATTCTAAAATTATGTGGATAAGTAACGAGGAGAGTAGTAAATTTACACTTTGAGGATATGCAGCGATGTTGTGATAACATTATAATTGGGGAGTAATGAAATTTTGTGCATGCATTGCGGGTATGATGATACACTACCCCTCTTGGTGAACATTCCCTTAGTGTTGTAATTACTTGACATTGGGAAATTAATAAGAGTTAGGCGGTGGAGTCAACAAGATTAATACGACTTGATTGATGTTCTAAAATTCTAAAGGGCTTTATAAAATAAACATGCATGCCATGGATGATCGTTGGCAGGAATGGTAGGGCGCTTGTAATGGAATTGATTTAGTTTATCACATTGTGAAGTATGCCCCACTTTTTGGTAGTCTGCATATCTCGTGTCGAAGGGAAAATCATCCCGAACCTTGCACCTTGGTTCATGTTAAGTTCAAACATATATAAATGTACCGAGTGATTGGATGTTATTGGTGCATGCTCTCATTACAATGAGATGCAGCTTGGTCGTCGCTGAAAAATTTAAATTTCTACATCATGGCTGATATATAAGTGCGTCGATACGGGGATCTATAGGGTAGGAACTCTAAGTCGAGGAAGATATACCCCTAAGGTTGTGCTCATATGTGAGATGAATGTACCGTAGGGGCGGTGGAAGAAATTTAGCCCAAAAACGTACGGGGGATTGCCCCTTCGTTTATTGGCCTATTTACGTGCCGACTTCGTTTTCCCATAGATCATGTTTGCTCGAATAGTACGTGAACGATGATGATTGGATTCGTGATAACCTCTCAATACGGGTGAGAACGTCAAGGGTGTTGAGACACGTCGTGAATTGAACACGTGAAGTGAATATTGAGGATAAGTTGAATTTACTTATTTAAGAAGATAGGAATATGTCTCTATACGTACAGGTAGGTGCACGTGTAATTGTATTACCTCGACAAGGCAGTTCTCTAAAGGCCCTGTGCCGAAACCCAACCCTTGGATAAGGGTTATGTTCACGGTTTAGGAGCCCTTAAATGAAATGAATTAAATCACGAGATAAAAGTAGCACCAATTTTTGAATCCGGAGTAAATCTAAGTAGAACCGGGAGTAGACGAAAGTAACAATTGACTCGAGGTGTAGAGTCATGGATTCACCTTACTTTGAGGTCGTCCCCGTTTAACGCAAATTTTTTTTGGATGCACGGAAGTGATGATATTGAAAGTGCTACACGTTATTTGTATAACGATGCTTGGGGTTGGAGGAATTAATTCATTTTTGCAAATCTAAAGCACATGAATCCTTTGGTGGAGGATTCTAAATTTTTTCTGGAGGCACGAGTAGTAACCTCATGTGTATCGGGGTCACCGATCTTAAGGGCTTTAGATCAAAGGTGCAATGAAAGTTGGCTTATTAAAGTAAAGAAACACTTCAATTTCCCCTCTTTCTCCTTCATCCCCTTCCATTTGGGCTATTCTCCAGGAGATTTATTTATTTGCTTTCCCCTTCTTATGGTGGCTGTTGGGGTATGCTTAAGCTTCAGGAAATTCCATTTCATTTTCCTTCTTATGGTGGCTGTTTGGGTATGCTTAAACTCCAGGAAATTATTTCTATCTAACTCCTCATATTGGGCTATGGTGGCTGTTGGTGGTTGTTGGTTTACCCTTTCAGAAAATGTTTACCTAAGATTATGCTTGGTGGCTGCTTGCTTGTTCTTTCCTTTAGGAGATAAGGGGCTGGTGGCTGCTTGGTTTCTCCTTCCAGGGTTGATAAATTTATTTTTTGACTCATGCTAACAGTTATTGATTTAGTGAGAGTTTGGTGAACTTCCTTGGTTGTATATTAGCAACTATGTGAATCCCCCTTGGTTTCATCCTAAAATAAACTCTTCCTTTCCCCCCCTTTTTCTGTTGTTTTTCTGGGTTGTCTGGGAGTTTTTGTTGGCAGATCTCTTTTCTTAATATATATAATCTAATCGGGATTTCAATTGGGGGATGCTGCTATATGATTTAATTTGGGGCTGCCTCTTATGCATTTTGTTGGGGGGATGCTTCTTATACTTGTTAATTGGGGGCTGCTTAAGCTGTTCTGTTAGGGGCTGCTTCTATTTTATTTCCTTGTCTAAATAACGGCTGCTGCTATGCTTTAAATCAGTTGAGTGTTTCAATTTTCTGTGGGCTGCTATGTATAATCCTGTTGGGATTTTATTTAGGGGCTGCTATATATATGTTTCTCCTTTTCTTGTTTTGGTGCTGCTATCATACATGAGTTCCTATTCTTATCTTTATTCCTCTTCACTGCCATATATGCTGTTGAGCTTATGTACATGGGAAATGGAACACATTGGAAATTTGGATAACTTCATTCCTGTTATACCCGATCCCAGGCTGCATAATTTATGATCCTAGACCTATCCGAATTGTAATTGTGGCTGCTTCATATGGTTCAGTGGAGGGGCTGCTGTTATAGTATTATTTTGGGGTGTGCTAGCAGTGTTCCTAGTTTCTATTATCATTTTAGATTGGGTAATGTTGGCTGATTACATGTTGGATAATCTTGTGGATCTAAACCCCCTAACCTCAACTTAAATTTCCGGGACGAAATTGTTTCTTCGTTTATTAGATTTGTAACATCCCGTTTCGCGCTAGACCCCTCAGAGACGTTTTGACATCCCAATTTTGGGCTTTTCAGTGCGTGCTCGGATTTGGATTAATTGGGGGAGAGGAATAACAATATTGCTGTAGGAAATTTGGGAATGGAATAACAATATTGCTGTAATAACAATGTTATATTTTTTTAGGATTTCGTTCGACGAACGTCGAAAGGCAGTCCCGTTCGACGAAAGTCGAAGGGGAGCGGCATTAGACGAATTATCTATTACTGCAGCTGCGATCGAAGAAGTTTGCCTGCGTTCGACTAAATATCGTTGAACGGCGTTCGACGAAATATCGTCGAACGACGTTTGACGAAATTCTCAGATTTTGTCGATCTCAGAAAGTTGGAGCAGCGCTCGACAGATTAATATTAGGCAGCGTTCGACAGATTAATATTAGGTAGCGCTCGACAGATTAATATTAGGTAGCGCTCGACAGATTAATATTAGGTAGCGTTCGACGAATTAGCAGCCGAATGACGATCGATGAATTGATGCGTTCGACGAAATATGTTCTTTCAGCGGTAGACGAATTAGCAGCCGAGCGCCGTTCGACAAATTGAGGCGTTCGACGAAATATGTTCTTTCAGCGGTAGACGAATTAGCAGCCGAGCGCCGTTCGACAAATTGAGGCGTTCGACGAAATATGTTCTTTCAGCGGTAGACGAATTAGCAGCCGAGCGCCGTTCGACAAATTGAAGCGTTCGACGAATCTGGGCATTTTTCTTCCCGTCGCCCGATAAAGCCTGAATGCTTATATTTTAAGCTAGAAGTGGAATTAAAAGTCAATAGATGGCTGACACAAGTCTTGGAACTTGGAGATTGCATTAAATGCTCATTAATGTTCTCTCTCTCTCTTCATTCTCCATTAAGCCAAAAGTGCAGAACGCATAAAGGGCTGGTCTCCTAATCAGAGAACTATTCATCTTCTTCCTCTCCTTCTTCTTCTTTCTCTCACTTCAGGGAATTAGTTGGGGGAATCTTTGAAGGAGCAAAGCTTGGAGGAAATTTGGAGCATGGCCGACCACCACCATGCTTCCATCAAGATGAGCTCCAACCATGGCCGTAAAATCAGGTGACTTCCTCCCCTCTCCCTTGGTGCTAGCCTCTTAGATCATAATAGGAGAGATGAAGGCTCAAGAGAGCTTCTCGTGTGAGCCTTAATGGTGTTTCCTTAGGAAGGCCAAGCCGGAACCTCAAATTTAGGGCATCGTTCGCCGCGAGGTTTTAGGAATCATTTCTTCTCTTTAAGAAGAAGGGATGGGATTTGATTTGGGGCAAACCCATGGTCGTTGAGGGAGAGTGAGGGGAATGTTTATTCAGGGATTTTTAGAAGGTGAAATGACCCAACTCATGTTTGAGGAAGATGATAAATAATACTCTGTTAAATGGGTTTTTCTTTTATGGTATAATATGTAATAAAGTTGATAACAGCTCCTTGCTTGGGGATGTTTTATTTTACAACATTTCACTTGGAAATTAGGGGGTGAAATTGTGTAAAGCTGAGTGCAAGCCATTTTTAGGCTTGATCCCACTGGATTTAGACTTCGGGATCAACATGAAAGTTGTATCCCTCGGAAAGAGATTTCCAACGATAGGTTACCCGTTTTTCTGAAGTGACCTGTAGCTCCCTAAAGGTCCAGTCGAGTGGACTGTCTAGAAAGCTGGAATGGGTTTAGTGCATGCTGTTTTTGCTGTCCAAATTTCTGCAGTCGACTTCATAGCAGATTTTTGGTAGGACCCTCTTAGATCTGGCTTTAGGACTCAATAGGAATGTTATAGCCCTTGATGTTAGCTTTCCAAATTGGGGTGGATTATAATGTTTGGACAACTGTAGCACCCAGAAATCCAGTTTTAGTAAACTGTGTCATAACACCTTCGATCTCAGTATTTTGTGGATTTCTCCCATTATATTGGTTGGATGCTTATGAATATTGGTGGAGACATTTGTGATAACAATATGTTCATCCCTGTTGAAATTCATAATTTATTTTTGTGGTATTAAAGTTATTGCCGTGTTATTTCATAACTTGAAGGGGAAATAAATGCTGATTGTGAAGCCTGTTTGGGCCGGAATTTTGTATGAATCATGTATATGCTAGCATTGGCTTGTGATAATGATTTCAGATTTATTTCTGTTAAGATGACCCTTTGATTGATCCTTCAATTGTAGATGTATGTGGAATCGTAAAAAAAGGACATGTATGAATTAATGTTCATATCGCTTGATAATCTATTGGATGGTGTAGTATGGTGATAACCTCTCCATAAGGTTGATAGATTTAATCGTGTTGAAACACGTTGTGATTTGTACGTAAGACGATTGAATATTGGTGATATGTTCGGGCTTACATATTTAGTAAAATATGAATATGACACCGTACGCACAAGTAGTCCTACAGGATCTTATAGATTAATTTCCATGTGATGCACACGCTACTGCTTAGAGTCGTGACAACCCGGTATGAGTAACATTGATGGCTTGGTGTGGATTATAAGATATTGTTATATCTTGTGGTGAAATGTTAAGGGCCTTGGATGCTAGTTAGCATCAATTGACTTATATGATGTGAAAAGGAGAAGACTCCTTCGGCGAGTCTTTGGGTAATTGATAGCACGAGTGTGCATGGGAATTGCATGGGAATTGCATGGGTTGCATGGCTTACACATGGTGGTGTATGGATCTTGTTTGGAGGATTACTTGTGGCAGGTCTACGGGCTTGCTAGTCGTGACACCGATAGAAGCCGACAGTTAGACTCTAGACCGGTTGGGTTGGACTCTTGGTGCTCACCTACCCAAGTCCCCTTCTGTGTCCTTGGAGGCTCCGCTGTGTGTTCTTAGCGTCGAGCAGTACGCAGGGGCTCCGCTGTGTGTTCTTAGCATTAAGGCGTACATAGGCCTAGGTCTGGTAGTGTTCATACCCACCTAGTTGTGGAGGAGCCCGGTCCACAGTCTCCGTCTGGCCACGACGCGAGGTGCCTGAGTGGTTAGCTACCCTCGAAAAGTGGGAACTACAGGTCTATGTCGACATAGCAAAATGCATGGGTGAGTTCATCATATCATAATCATTGCATTGCATTCATCCTTCATAATCATAACATTGCACCGCATCAGGTCTATCATATAAATTAGTATGGGCTCTTTTATATGATGGGTCCCAAATTGGAAACCTTAACTTATAAGTTTGTATGGGCATTCTTATAAGTTAAGGTACGATATGAACTTCTTACTTCTGTACTTGTTCACTACTTGCTTACATTCTGTCATTGCCTTATACTTGTTAGTTGTGCTTATTATACCTGTTACTAGTACTTCGTTTATAATCATTGCTACTTATATAATTATGAACAACGTAGTTAATGCCATTGCAAGTACTTGGGTACTTTTACAACCGACATATATGAACAACCATTCCTGTCACCTGCTTGTATATATTATTGCTTATATTGCAGCTTTTCTTCCTTTCCTTCCGCCCGATGCCTTGGAGTCGACGGGGGAGCGGATGTGAAGCCACTTAGTCTTTATGACTAACGGTTGCTACGTCCCTCTTTTTAGGAGTGTACCTTAGAGCAGCAGTGCACGGTGCTGGAGGAGGATAGTCAGGTCAGGGTGATAGGGCCGGAGACCATGATACCTTGGCTACCGTCAGTGACAGAGGCGAGTGAGTGTCTTGAGATGTAGCCCTTGGGGCATTTAGCTTGATACTCTGATGGTTTGCAGGAGCTTGTGTAGCTTTCTGTCTTTGTTGTACTTCGGTTTGGACATTATTACTTATTGTGAATCTATGGCTTTTAATGCTTTCTTTTATGGATGGGTTGACGCTGTCTAGTTGGTTTGGCCGGCAGGATAGGCGTCTTGTAGGGGAGGCTAGCTCGTGTGCTGGCGCTTCCGCAAGGCGGCTGTCCTGGGCATAAGACTCCCCTCGGCCGTGTCTTGTGCTCCGGGAGCAGCTCAGGGGGCAGGCGGCACGGTCACGAACCCTAAGGCAAATCCAACAGAAAGGAAATACCTCAGAACATGAAAATCAAACTGAAAATAAAAAAAAGTGAGTCAAGTACACAAGTATAAACATATTCAAAATTTGTTTTTCTTGCAGCAAGGTTTATCGGTTTTTTACTTAGATTGTATTTAATAGCCTACTCCGGAGTTTAATCTATCTCGCAGAAATATAAGCTGTAAATATTGAAAGGCGTATGTATTCCCAGTAGATGCACAGATTTTTGTATTTCTGGCGGGAATGCAAGTCTTAACAGTAAACTGTGCTTGCACATGACATTTATTGGTTTTTTTTATTTTGATTACCAATAGGAGTGAGCTCGAACCAAGCGTCACATCAAACTGACACCCCCTTTCAATAACAGCTTATGGTTTCTACAAAACTTAGTGAATCAGATTCTGCGATTTCTTTCATGTCAAGGCAAGATACATAGCTAGCAGGCCTAATCGCTGCATATTTTTCATGCTAGCAAATGTGTGAAACTAGTATAATTTTCATGTTTGCAAGCGAGAGGGGTTTCTCTACTTGCCTTAAAAAGAAGCCGAGCTAAAATGCGGCGGCTAAGAGGCTAAGCAAGGCCGAAGTCTCTATTTGCACCTGTTAAAAGACAAGCATGCATGATAGAACGAGAATACTACGCTAACACATGCATTTGCATATCGCATAACTCATAAAGAGAGGAGTTTAGGAATTTACCTCCCTCCAAGATGAGGGGAGAGGAGTTTAACACGAGGAATCGGGGATTTTGGCGGCGTTGGAGTCGGGAAAACCCTAAATCGGAGAGGGTTTGTGATGATTCCAACAATTAGGTCGACGAGAGGTGCCGGAAAAATCACAACACAATGCGGTTAGTTGATTATACGAGGGTTACATGCTTGGTCTTCAAAAATATACGCGATTAGGAACACGAATCTACACTAACATTTCTGAAAATTCTGAATAAAAGGGGAGGAAGAGAGATCTCTTACCCAAATAGACCAAATCCGGCCTAAAAAAAACTGAGAAAAGGCGGGTCCGAGCAAACCCTAGATGTTCTCATTGCAAATCTCCGGCCAAATCGAAGAGGGAGGGCTGCCGGAGGAAGGAAGGGTGGCTGCCGGAGGAAGAGGGTCTGGCTGCCGGCCAGAGGAGGAGAAGATGGGAGGCTGCTGTCGGCCAGAGGAGAAGAAGAGGGGAGGCGCAGCAGGAGGAGGCAGCGGCGGCTGGAGGAGAAGCAGGAGGTGGAGTCGGCGGCTGGAGGAGCAGCAGGAGGTGGCGTCGGCGGCTGGAGGAGAAGCAGGAGGTGGCGTCAGCGGCTGGAGGAGCAGCAGGAGGTGCAGGCGCAGGCGCAGACGGGGTCGATTTCGCGTACGGGAGACGGAGAGCTCAAGGGAGTCGTGCGACTACGGTTCGCGTGAAATGAAACCGAGAGGGGGGGTTTTGGCTTGTTTTAGAGGAGAGCCCTAGCACCCTTAATTACAAATATGCCATTATGTGTTAATTAAAACTATTTCATTTCATTTTTCATTTTTTTTCTCTAAAAAAATAAATATGGATTGTTACATTCTCCCCTACTTAAGGAGTTTCGCCCCGAAACTCTTGAGGATTCCTGACTGGGGTCTCTTATGGAGAATATTCAGATGCCATTCATTCCAAACAAGGTTTGCAAAACGAGACATAGAAACTGACTATGAGCATAATGAAATTGAAAGGAGGACAAGTTCAGAGACTTACCAAGATCAAGAGAAAAGATGTGGGTACTTGCTATGCATTTCAGATTCAAGCTCCCAAGTGAACTCCTCAGACTTGCCATGTATCCAAAGCACCTTCACCATAGGAATGGTTCTCTTGCGAAGCTTGCGCTCTTGAAACTCGACGATCCTTGCGGGCTCGACCGGATAAGAAAGGTTGGCTTCAGGGATCACCAGAATCTCTTCCATGACACGGGCAGGATCATGAATGTACTTCCGAAGCTGACTGACGTGGAAGACATTGTGAACTCCGGCCAAAGAAGCAGGTAGCTCTAGCTGATAAGCAGATCCTCCAATACGTTCTGAGATAACATACGATCCCACGAACCTTGGACTGAGCTTATGATGGCGGCCAAAACGTTTCACCCCAGGCGTGGGTGAAACCTTCAGGAACACTTGATCCCCCACAACAAACTCTAGCGGGCGACGACGTTGATTAACATACTTTCTCTGCCGCTCGATGGCACGACTGAGCTGAACACTGGTCTTCTTGGTAGCTTCTTCCATTTCCTGCAGGAGCTCAGAGCCCAACATAACCCTT
Source organism: Dactylorhiza incarnata (assembly GCA_033032865.1). Lineage (NCBI taxonomy): Eukaryota > Viridiplantae > Streptophyta > Magnoliopsida > Asparagales > Orchidaceae > Dactylorhiza > Dactylorhiza incarnata. The sequence continues at coordinate 5,960,646 of JAWHQI010000041.1, forward strand.
TCGCCAATCTCTGACCAGTAGAGAGGAGTCCTACAACGACGCCCATACAACGCCTCGAAGGGGGCCATCTTGAGGCTCTCTTGATAGCTATTATTATAGGTGAATTCAACCAACGGCAGGTGCTCGTCCCAAGCTCCCTTGTAATCCAGAATATAACACCGAAGCATGTCTTCAAGAATTTGATTGACTCTCTCGGTCTGGCCATCGGTAGTAGGATGATAAGCAGTGCTCAGATTGAGCTCCTTGCCCAAACCTTGCTGAAAACTCTTCCAGAAATGAGAAACAAATCTCGAGTCACGATCAGACACAATCCATAACGGAATCCCATGAAGTCTAACAATCTCTGAGACGTAAATCCGAGCCATCTTCTCGGTGGAGTGGCCTTCCCTATACAGAATGAAGTGAGCCGTCTTGGTCAAGCGATCCACTATGACCAAATCGCGTCATGCCCTTTCGGAGTACGGGGCAGTTCGGTGATGAAATCCATAGAGATATCTTCCCACTTCCACTCCGGAATAGGTAGGGGCTGCAAGAGGCCACCGGGACGCTGGCGCTGAGCTTTCACCTTCTGACACGTCAGACAACGAGCGATGAAGCGGGCAATATAGTTCTTCATACCAGCCCACCACACAATCTGTTTCAAATCATGGTACATCTTATTGTTGCCCGGATGGCCAGATGTGCGGGACTCATGAGCTTCTCGGCAAATACTATCCAACAGTTCGGGGACATCAGGAATGCAAAGGCGACCTCAGAAACGTAGAACATATCCGAGATAGAGAAATCCGGGAGGGTCCCAAGTTCAACCTGTTGGCGAATGCGCTGAAGTGCGGGATCAGACGGCTGCAAGTCCTTCACCTGCTCTACCCATAACGGACCGGAAAACTCTTCACGACTCTTAGGTGAGATGGATATGCCCATCTGATCGAGGTCATCAACCAAGGCTGCAAGGATAGCTGACATGGGCGCACACACAGCTACAGAAGCATGTCGGCTCAACGCATCTGCGACTGAATTGGCTTTTCCAGGAACATACGTGAGCTGCAAGTCATAATCTGCAACGAACTCGAGCCAACGTGTCTGACGAAGATTGAGATCCTTCTGGACAAAAATATACTTCAAGCTCTGATGGTCCGTGAAGAAGTGGCACTTCACACCATACAGGTAATGTCGCCACAGCTTCAAGGCAAACACCACCGCGGCGAACTCCAGATCATGGGTGGGATAGTTGCGTTTATGAATCTTCAACTGCCTCGACCCATACGCAATAACACGGTCATCCTGCATCAGAACACAGCCCAAACCAACTCCGGATGCATCAGTATAGACAGAATAATCCAACCCCTCTGACGGAAGGGCTAACACTGGTGCGAAACATAAACACTGCTTTAGCTCAGAAAAGGCATGCTCACATTGATCTGACCATTCGAACCTTGCATGCTTTTGAGTTAGCCTTGTCAGAGGAGCAACAAGAGAGGAGAAACCCTTGACGAAGCGCCGATAATAGCCAGCTAACCCAAGGAAACTGCGGATTTCGGTAGGGGTGGAGGGCTGCTTCCAGTCCATCACTGCAGAGATTTTGGCGGGGTCAACGGATAGCCCATCCCCTGAAATGACATGCCCCAAAAAGGCAACACGATCCAGCCAGAACTCACACTTCGCCAACTTGGCATAGAGTTGGTGCCGGCGAAGAGTGGAGAGAGTGAGCCTAAGATGTGCATTATGCTCTTCACGGGTCTTGGAATAGACCAGAATATCATCAATGAACACAATGATGAACTTATCCAGATATTCGCGAAAGACGCAGTTTATCATATCCATAAAGGTGGAGGGATCATTGGTCAACCCAAAGGACATCACCAGGAACTCAAAATGTCCATACCGAGTTCTGAAAGCAGTCCTGGGGATGTCAGATTCCTTGATCTTCAACTGATGATAACCCGATCTGAGATCTATCTTGGAGAACACGGTACTGCCCTTAAGCTGATCAAAGAGGTCATCCACACGCGGGAGGGGATACTTGTTCTTGATTGTGACCTTATTCAGATCTCGGTAGTCAATACAAAGTCTCAAAGAACCATCCTTCTTCTTTACGAAGAGGACGGGGGCTCCCCACAGAGAAGTGCTGGGATGAATGTATCCAAGCTCGAGCATCTCGTCCAACTGCAATCTGAGTTCTTCCAACTCGCGCGGGGCCATCCGGTAAGGAGCTTTAGATATGGGGCGCGTTCCAGGCTCCACATCGATAGAGAACTCTACCTCACGATCAGGCGGCATCCCGGGCAGCTCGGCGGGAAACACGTCAGGAAACTCAGAAACAATCGGGATAGACTCGAGTGGAGGAGTAGCAGAATCCGAATGAGAAGCATAGAAAAAACCAACAATGCACCCTTGACTGAGAAGCCGAGTGGCGTGTACCGCAGAAATTACCTTTAGATGGCCGCGTGTCTGAACGTGAACACTGTAATCCTTGCCGTCGATGCTGAGATTTTCCCTCTTCGCCACGCAATCAAGCCTTGCCCTATACGTGACCAACCAATCCATCCCCAAGATGACGTCAAACTCTGTCATATCCAGAACTATGAGGTCGGCGAAGACTTGCAACTCATCAAGCAGAATTGGGCAATTGGAAATGCCCCTAGATGAAAGGTGCAGATGTCCCGGCACGGAAATCTCAAAAGGGACCTCAAGAGGCGACGTGGCCCAACCATGAAGGTCCACAACATGACGTGCAATGAAGGAATGAGAGGCGCCAGAATCAAAGAGGATCTGCATCCACTTGCTCCTGACTCTAGATCTCCCTAAGAGTGTAAATCATAAATGCAATCCAAGGTTTATTCGCTACAAAGTAAATAGATTAATTTGCAGGGAATTAAATCAACACATACGTACCAGAGATAACATCGGTAGAAACGAGTGCCTCGCCCTGAGAGATGACGTTCAGCGCAGCTTTGCCCTTAACTTGAACCCCTGGAAAACACTGCAGAGGCTGAGCAGGAACTGAGCTTTCCTTTGTGGGGCAGTCCAGTGCGAGGTGTCCAATTTGCCCACATCTGAAACAGGCTCCTAGCTTGCGGCGACAGTCCTTCATCAGGTGACCTGGCCTCTTGCAGTAAGCACAAACGTTGGAGGCGGAGGCAAGCATCAGCTGAGGCTGCTGTGCAGGAACATGAGTCTTCTGCTTCTTCATCAGGAGGCGACAGGCTTGGGCGACATGGCCCACCTTGTGGCAGAAGGCACACACCTCCCGGGACCTGAGGCCCTGCTCCAGAGATGGAGCATCCTTGCGCTTGAAGTCGGAGGCGGCGGCATTGTTCGAACCATGCTGGACTTTCTTGGCAGAACGATCCAGCTCAATAGCTTCCACCTGCAAGGCGGCCCCAACAGTCTCGGCGTAGGTGGTGGCGCCATGAGCTATCACATGCTGACGGAAATCATGTCGGAGGCCCTTCACGAAATGGCCGATCTTCCTAGACTCATCAGGCACAAACTCTGCAGCAAGGAGGGAAAGGCGAGAGAACTCCCGCTCGTACTCTGTCACTGTCCTGCTGGGCTGCTGAAGGGACAGGAACCTCTCTGCCAACTTGTCCCGCTCCACAGAGGAGAGAAACTTCTCCGTAAGAGCATCCTTGAATTGTCCCCAGGTCAAAATGGCAGAGTTGGGAAGGCTGCGGCGCTGGAGCCACCAAGTGTAGGCATCCTCGGTCAGCTGGTAGGCCGCAAAGAGAACCTTCTGAGCTTCAGGAACCCCAGCATATTCGAAGTGCTTCTCCATCTGGGAGAGCCACTCAGTAATGACGAAGAAATCACGGATGCCGCCGAAGGACGGTGGTTTTAGCCTGCTGAACGCAAGGGTATCCGCCATGGCCATGGGAGGAGGAGTCAGAATTGCCCCAAGAGAGGGCTCCAAGTTGACGGCAAGCGAGCCGGTTCCCGAACCGGGTACAGTAGGGGTAGCTCCAGGAGGAACAAACACTGCAGCTGCTCCAGTTACTCCAACTGCTCCTGAACGGCCGGAACCGGGGGTTGGATTAGGAGTCTGGCGATCCCCCTCCAGGCGAGTGAGACGCTACAAGATCTCCCTCAGCACCTGGGCAGTGGCATCTCCAGTAGCTTCCCTAGTAGGAGGGGTAACCTTCTTGCGCTGCGATCGCTTGGGAGCCATCTAAATCAGACATAAATAAAATAGGTAGGAGGAATAGTCAAGTTACTCATACTGATTGGAGAAATAAAGGTTCTAGTATATATTTTTTTTTGTTTATACTATCGATTGCATTCAACAAGTAATAGTTACAGCATTTCCAGTGGACAGCTCTAGGTAATGACCATGCGAATGCAATTGCGGCGATAAAGTCGCGTGCGATCAAAAATGATTTGGGGAAATCCATGTGTGTACAATCACCACCTGTTGTTCTTAGCTTAACACTTGTGCAATGAGTTATGCTATGCGTGCAATGCCATTATGCCTAAAATGCATTCCTAAAATAGAAAAGAAAATGTTTATGAATGGATACACATGTCATGTTAAGCGCCCATATCACTTAACATGTCATGCATATTATGAGCTAATGTCTGCGCACTTGAAAATATTAAACCGCCCATACAATTTAATATTCGCAAGCGGAGTATAACCTAATGGAATTTCATATGCACCAAAATGTTAAGTTTGCCCATAATCCCTTAACATTCGTGAGCATACTACTCATGCTTATGAGTGGGTGTGTGCGTGCTTCGGCCTTGAACAACAGATAATGACATAGTGGGTGAAGGGATGTTGTATGCATATATATTTTTTTAAAGTATAATTCAAAATATGTGATAAATCTTTAAAAAAAAGAAGAAACCTAGCTTTGATACCAACTGTCACGACCCGTCTCGACAAGGTTTTCGGGCGGGCCGTGATGCCACAGGCATGCGTGGGGAGGAATCATGCCTGCTAAGGCAGTTACAGGGATACTAAAAATAGTTTTTTTTTAAAATAAAACACTTATTTTGTGTAAAATGGTTGTTTCATGTATGCGAAAGCTTATAAAGTTTAAAACTGTGAGAAAAGATTTGAATGCGCCTAAAATTAGTAAACATGCATTTGACACACACAGTGCAGGAAAGAAGGAAAAGAAAGTAATGCATTTCAGTTGCAAATATATCAGTAGAATGATTCAATACATCAAACAGAAACATCCTAGGAGCGGTCCACGATACAAGAGGAAATGTCTGACAGTAACTAAAACATGAAAAATAAACCGACAGTACGGGAAACAAATACATAGAACCTGGCTAGACAACAACAAAAAGTAATCTCCAGGCAAAACTGCAGCCGAAAGAGAGCAGCTCAGGGGGCAGGCGGCACGGTCACGAACCCTAAGGCAAATCCAACAGAAAGGAAATACCTCAGAACATGAAAATCAAACTGAAAATAAAAAAAAGTGAGTCAAGTACACAAGTATAAACATATTCAAAAAAATTTTTTCTTGCAGCAAGGTTTATCGGTTTTTACTTAGATTGTATTTAATAGCCTACTCCGGAGTTTAATCTATCTTGCAGAAATATAAGCTGTAAATATTGAAAGGCGTACGTATTCCCAGTAGATGCACGGATTTCTGTATTTCTGGCGGGAATGCAAGTCTTAACAGTAAACTGTGCTTGCACATGACATTTATTGGTTTTTTTTATTTTGATTACCAATAGGAGTGAGCTCGAACCAAACGTCACATCAAACTGACACCCCCTTTCAATAACAGCTTATGGTTTCTACAAAACTTAGTGAATCAGATTCTGCGATTTCTTTCATGTCAAGGCAAGATACATAGCTAGCAGGCCTAATCGCCGCATATTTTTCATGTTAGCAAATGAGTGAAACTAGTATAATTTTCATGTTTGCAAGCGAGAGGGGTTTCTCTACTTGCCTTAAAAAGAAGCCGAGCTAAAACGCGGCGGCTAAGAGGCTAAGCATGGCCGAAGACTCTATTTGCACCTGTTAAAAGACAAGCATGCATGATAGAACGAGAATACTACGCTAACACATGCATTTGCATATCACATAACTCATAAAGAGAGGAGTTTAGGAATTTACCTCCCTCCAAGATGAGGGGAGAGGAGTTTAACACGAGGAATCAGAGATTTTGGCGGCGTTGGAGTCGGGAAAACCCTAAATCGGAGAGGGTTTGTGATGATTCCAACAATTAGGTCGACGAGAGGTGCCGGAAAAATCACAACACAATGCGGTTAGTCGATTATACGAGGGTTACATGCTTGGTCTTCAAAAACATACGTGATTAGGAACACGAATCTACACTAACATTTCTGAAAATTCTGAATAAAAGGGGAGGAAGAGAGATTTCTTACCCAAATAGACCAAATTCGGCCTCAAAAAAACTGAGAAAAGGCGGGTCCGAGCAAACCCTAGATGTTCTCCTTGCAAATCTCCGGCCAAATCGAAGAGGGAGGGCTGCCGGAGGAAGGAAGGGTGGCTGCCGGAGGAAGAGGGTCTGGTTGCCGGCCAGAGGAGGAGAAGAGGGGAGGCTGCTGTCGGCCAGAGGAGAAGAAGAGGGGAGGCGCAGCAGGAGGAGGCGGCGGCGGCTGGAGGAGAAGCAGGAGGTGGCGTCGGCGGCTGGAGGAGCAGCAGGAGGTGGCGTTGGTGGCTGGAGGAGAAGCTGGAGGTGGCGTCGGCGGCTGGAGGAGCAGCAGGAGGTGCAGGCGCAGGCGCAGACGGGGTCGATTTCGCGTACGGGAGACGGAGAGCTCGAGGGAGTCGTGCGACTGTGGTTCGCGTGAAATGAAACGGAGAGGGGGGTTTTGGCTTGTTTTAGAGGAGAGCCCTAGCACCCTTAATTACAAATATGCCATTATGTGTTAATTAAAACTATTTCATTTCATTTTTCATTTTTTTTCTCTTACAAAATAAATATGGATTGTTACACTAAGGGTGAGTCCAGCATAGCTCGGCTAAACTGGATTGAGATGCAGTGTAATCTAGCAGATCGAATTCGAGAGGAGACCAGTGAAGACGAGGAGTGTCAGCGATTGGCGTTGGAAGCTCAGCAAAGCGAAGGCAGTGCTTTGGAGATGGTCGGTGGACTTTTAAAGAGAAATGGAAGGGTGTGTGTCCCTCGTTTTGGCAAGCTCCGTGAGGAGTTGATGTTTGAGGCTCACTTCACGAAGTACTCCATTCATCCAGGAAGTACGAAGATGTACTTGGATTTGAAGAAATCCTTTTGGTGGCCTGGGATGAAGCGGGATGTAGCTTTGTACTTAAGCCGATGTCAGACATGCGCCTTAGTGAAGGCTGAATACCAAAGGCCGGGTGGATTCTTGAAACCTCTTCCTATCCCCGAGTGGAAATTCGACGACATCTCCATGGATTTTGTGCATGGTTTGCCTCGATCGCGACAAGGTAACGATGCAATTTGGGTGATTGTGGATCGCCTAACCAAGGTAGCCCACTTCATTCCAAATTAGAAGGACGATAGCGTGGAGAAGCTCGTGGAGCTTTACATTCATAACATTGTGCAGTTGCACGTAATTCCAATGAGCATCATTAGTGATCGCGATGGACGATTCACGTCCAAGGACTGGAGGTTAGTGCAGAGAAGTTTGGGCACAAAATTGAAGTTTAGTATCGTGTTTCATCCGTAGACCGATGGTCAATTGGAGAGAACGAATCGTACGTTGCAGGACATGTTGAGGATGTGTACTCTCAATTTCGGTAAGAGTTGGGAAGACCACCTATTCATGGTGGAGTTTGCCTACAATAATAGTTTCCAGGCGAGTATCAAGATAGCGCCATATGAGGCTTTGTATGGAAGACGGTGTCGAACGCCGATGTCTTGGATAGAAGCGGGAGATACCCAGCTGTTAGGAAAAGAAGTGGTGGCAGACGCTTGTGAGTTGGTCCGAACGATCCAGGAGCGCATGAAGGTTGCTCAGGATCGGCAGGCAAAATATTTTAATGTGCGCCACAGAAATGTGGAGTTTGCGGTGGGCGATATGGTCTACTTGAAGATCAAACCGTTCAAAGGCATTTCATGGATTCGACGACTCAAGAAATTGAGTCCGAGGTATTTGGGTCCATTTGAGGTTATAGAGCGCATAGGTGAAGCGGCCTATCGGTTAGCATTATCCGCGGAGCTAAGTGGATTATATGATGTATTTCATGTTTCGGTGCTGAGGAAAGCGTTGGTGGAGCCGGAAGATGTTGTTGAGTCTTCAACAGTTCTTGTAGCCGAAGTTCTGAGGACGTTCGTTCGACCAATTTTCGTGGAGGATTCTGAGGTCCGACGATTGCGGAACAAAGAGGTTAAGCTGGTGAAAGTGCGTTGGGATAATTGTGGACGAGATGAGTTCTCGTGGGAGCACGAGCAAGCAATGCAGGATGATTTATCAGAACTGTTCGTTTCAGGTATGTGTGTTATTTGGGATTACGTTAACGTCTTAAATTTCGAGGACAAAATTTCTTTTAAGGGGGGTGGAGTTGTAACACCTCAGTTTTTGCTGAGTGCGGAGGTTGGAATGTCCAAGGAGTAGGCCAAGTATTTCGTAGCTGGGAGCTAGCGCGGACGCTAGTGCTAGCGCCAGACGTTAGCTGTCCCGTCGAGTAAAACTCTTGTGTTCGATGGTGTTCATCGAGTTGAATTCGTCGAGGCGGATTCGTCGAAGGGAATTCGTCGAGGAGCTAGCGCAGGCGGTAGCGCTAGCACCAGGGGATAGAGTTTCGTCGGGTAATGGAGTTCCGTCAGGATGTTGAGTTGTTCTTCGTTGAGGGGTTTTTTGTCGAGTGGCTAGCGCAGGCCGTAGCGCTAGCGCCGGCACTAGCCCACGTAACCAGATCCATAAGTGGCAATTTTCTGGGCGTCCGATCTTCTTAAACTTTGATCCAATGGCTCAGATAAGTTCATCCGAAGGTCCTAAATAGGACAGAGGAGTTCCTTTCCATTCCTTGAAGTCTTTTGGGTGCTTTTGGAGGCTAAGGAAAGGAGGAGGGTTTGGAGGAGGAAGAAGGTTAGATCCGCCATTGTTGGAGCACCAGAGCTCCGTTCGCCGATCCGAGACCAGATCTGTGGAGAGGACAAGAAGGCGCTTCTTTCTATCCATGCCTTTCAACCGATTCATGGCGACGAAGAGAACTATTAGGGTAACAACATCTCTCCTCCCAGTTTTAGGATGCGTGCATGACATCTTTGCTTTTACCTTCTATTTTCTGAAATTTATGGCACCAGATCTCTCAATTGAGAGGGGTTTGGGTCGCCTTGGTTCAAGAAGAACCATCGAGTTGATTGAGTCCATCTCTGACATGATTTTGCACTAGAGATCTGCTCCGTTAGTGGATTAGGCATTGTGGGTGAAGCCGAAATCGTGACCGGTTGTCCGATTAGGTGATGTTGCTTAACGTGCATTTTAGGGATTTTGCTAGAAATCCGATGACGGTGAAAACGTCGTATGTGTTGCCTCTATGTTTCGTGTGAGAACGAACGGTGGTTTGGAAATGGTAACTTGTATGGGTGATGAATGGCTTGTGAAGCCGCTTGTATGTGAAGGTGTGACTTTGTCTTTGTGGTCGGCTGGCTAGCCCGTGAATGCTTAGATTCATGTGGGGAGAGTGTCCCGACAGGACAAGTCCCCTTTTGGGCTAACTGACGAGAACAAGTATGCTGATGAGCCCGTTGGCAAGATGAGCCATGTAAGGGGTGAGGTCTCAGTGGAGTTCTTGGCTTTTGGCTTAGTGATTGTGGCGAGAACAAGTATGCTGATGCGCCCGTTGGCAAGATGAGCCATGTAAGGGGTGAGGTCTCAATGTAGTTCTTGGCCTTGGGCTTGCATGTCCGTGGGGAAATGGTAAGTACCCTTGGTTTGTTGTGAATTGATGATGTGTGTTGATGTGTTAGAAGCATACACGCTATAGGGTGCCTTGGGTGAAACCCAGGTTTGAATACATGCTACATTGTTAGGCCCCTTACTTTTATTGCTCAACATAGAAATGTGGATGATGATTGTGACACTCATGCCTGTCGTTTTTATGTTATTCCTATTTATTACATTTGCAGACGAAGTGCTGACTTGCATGGTGATGTAGTTCCCCGGGGTCCGCTAGGACGGCCGGGAGGGAGGTGTTGTTACACCGTTGTTGGTCAGCCAAAGCTGACCCTCGTTATACCACTCTTTGTGATTTGGATGCAGGGCAAGGATTGCATGCTGGACCTAGCTCGCCGGCCAAAAAGGCTTAAGCTTCATGAAGTGCACTTTTTCTGCTTTCTTGTTTGACTATGATGTCTTTACCTGTTCCGGCTTACATGTCGAGGTAGCTTAGGTTTGTGATGATCTGTTGGACATTTTCTATATCCTGTTTGTTCATCTTGAGTATGGGTTTTGTAAGGTCTTAAGGCCGTGGTACTCTTATGTAGATGTGGACAACTTCTGTGGTTTTTTTTAATGTTTCCACTGTGTTGGTTCTGAGTTTTGAGATGGTTAGATCTATATCACTTTTTAATACTAAAGCTGTGGCGATTATATGCTGTGGGGTCCCGGTCGGACCTATATTATATAGTCATTGTAGGGGAGGTGTTACATTGGTGTACTGCATAACTGCCAAGGAAATGTGGGATACACTGGTGGTGTATATGGAAGGGACAGCTGAGGTGAGGGATGATAGAAAATCCCTCCTCAACCAAGAATATGAAGCTTTCAGGCAGCTGAGCCAGGAAAGCATTTCTATTTATTATGAAAGGTTCTTTAGGATAGTCAATGAACTAAGAACTTATGAAAGAGTGTTCAGTGACTATGAGCTTAATGGCAAGTTCCTAAGATCTCTAACTAGAGACTGGGACACAAAAATATGTGCCATCAGGGAAGTGGCCAAGCTTGGTGAAACTCCTACTCACACACTGTTTGGGAAGCTGCTCTCTTATGAGATGCAGTTATCTGCAAGAAAGGAAGAGGACACTTCAACAAGGGCTCATGCAAGGGAGAGATCTGTGGCTCTCAAGGCTGACAGATCCAAGAAGAGCAAGGCCAGGATGGTGTCTCCTCCAAGAAGGAGTGCTGAATCAGATAAGTCTGAGAACAACACCTCATACAGCTCTTCATCTGATGAGGAGTTTGCTGCCTTCTCAAGATAGTTCAAGAAGATGATGAGGAGGAAGCAGTGGAAGAACAAACCCTCCTCCTCCCCACACTCCAATAAAGACCACAACAGATCTGAAAGACAGCACCCTAAGGGTGACATGTATGATTCTAAATCTAGTAAACATGTTTCAAATAACATCATTTGGTATTTCTGCAGCAAGCCTGTGTTGGTGTTTCCATGGTGATCTGGAAGTGGTCAAATATCTAGTCTCACTGCCAATGCGATATGAGCCTATGGGTCACACACAAGAGTGTTTGGAGAAATTGGAGGAAGAATCGTGTTGACAAGTGTTCGGATCAAAGCACGTTCGACGAACTCAAAGGGCGTTCGACGAACGGCTAGCGTAGCGCGTTCGTCGAACGGCTAGCGCAGCGCGTTCGTCGAACGGCTAGCGCAGCGCGTTCGTCGAACGGCTAGCGCAGCGCGTTCGTCGAACGGCTAGCGCAGCGCGTTCGTCGAACGGCTAGCGCAGCGCGTTCGTCGAACGGCTAGCGCAGCGCGTTCGTCGAACAACGAGCGCGTTCAATGAACGGCCAGCCCATTCGACGAACGGCCAGCGCGTTCGACAAACGGCCAGTGCGTTCGACGAACACTAGCCAGTTCGTCGAATGCAGTATTCGATTAATGTCGTGGCTGTGCGGATAGCTTCTCTTTTCGCCTGGGTATAAAAGAATGCGATTCTTTTGACCTAAGAAAGTGATCTGGTTTTTTGCGATAAACTGAGAGTGACGAAAGAGTTCCACCCAAAAGCTTCTGACGGAAGAGTTCCGTCCGACCGCCGCCGCCTCTTCCTGTAATCGGACCTAGCAGTCCGTGGAAGACGCTGAGAGCTTTCTTCTCTCCAACCTGGATCTTGTGCGACAAGAGGCTAGGGTTCTTCAACGCTCGTGTGGACTTCCCGTAGAGGCGCCGATCCATTTCACCGCTTGGAACTCAACGTTTTGTTCTCTGGATCTGCCATTGGAGCATCTCGATTGAGTATCAACTCAATCCCTCTCAGGTATATATATTGCAATGCGTTGCTTTATTTTATTTCTTGAATCAATGAAATCGCAAGATCCTTTTAACTGTTTAGGGTTGTTCTAGTTATTTTATTCCGCTGCGCACATATTGATGTGTTCATATCATTATGAATGGTATTTAGAAAACCCAACATTGGTATCAGAGCTAGGTTGCGATCTAATGCGTGTAAATCCGAAATTTAGAAGTGTTCTAAATGTCTGGATTTCTTCCAGGGTGTTTGGATTTCGATGAAGTGTTCTAAATTGGAACCCCGCCAGGAACGCATATGATTGCGTTGCGATTTCATTATTTCAGAAATTATTTCTCCTTTGCAGTAACCGTCCCTCTAATTGGTTTGTGAAACCAAATGTCTTAGATTTTGAATCTGACATTGAGAGACGAGCTTGTCTACTGCATAAGTGGAGTTGTTTTTGCCTGTGTCAAATGCATGTAAATTTTGAGATTTAGAAGTGTTCTAAATGCTCAGATTTAGCCCTTTTCTATCAAAGCATTGATAATTTTATTTTGTGCACATCTGGGTTGTATTTGGTTTGTGAATGTTGTAATTATGTAAATGTGCACATTGATTAATTGTTAATCATTTTTTTTAAGAAAAATCCCTTATCCAATATTAAGTATACGGATGCCTTCCGATGAATGACACTCTTCCTGCCTCGATCGATGAAGTGTGGGCTTGCCAAAGCAAGGTGAATTAATCTATCTTGGTAAGGGTTCGAGCGGATAATTGTGATATCTGTTAGGGATGGAACGTTCACCTAGAGGGGGGGGGGGGGGGGTTAGGTGATCTTGGTTATTTTTAAATTACTTGCGCGAGTTCCAAATATATAAGCAAAGCACAGAAAATATTGCACAGATAAGCACAGATAAAGCACACCAGACGACACAAGATCTATAGAGGTTCCTCAAGACAGGGTGTCTTGAGCAGTCCTCTGTCCCTCTGCGCCTACCCAGCAGTGTGCTAGGATTGGCAAACTCCGCCAAAAACTTCAGGCCCTCAAGCCTTACAACACGGACCCGCAAGTCCCAACAACCTAGGCCCGCAAGCCCCTACTGCCCCCATGCCCGCAAGCTCGACACTCAGGCCCTCAAGCCCTACAGCACGGACCCGCAAGTCCCAACAACCTAGGCCCGCAGGCCCCTACTGCCCCCGATCCCGCAAACTCGACACTCAGGCCCTCAAGCCCTACCACACGGACCCGCAAGTCCCAACAGCCTAGGCCCGCAAGCCCCTACTGCCCCTGAGCCCTCAAGCTCTATAGATCGCACCCGCAAGTGCACTGCCCTGGCCCTCAAGCCTCACAACTCTCCAGCCCTCAAGCTAGACAAATTGGCCCGCAAGCCTTACAAGAAATAACAGTAAATAAAAATGCTTCTTCTGCCTGATGGTGATTGTCAACTTAGCCTGATGGAGATCGGCTTCTTGAGTTAAAGAAGATTCTTCTGATTCAGATCTTTGATAGCGCAGTTCTTCTTCAATCTCTACTTTTTTCCTGATGTTGATCGTCGACTTCTCAGTCAATGAAGATGACTGATTCTTTTGAGAACGCTTGAATCTTGTTCTCTTTCTTCTTCGCTGAATATACTGTTCTATTGAAGAGCGGCGGGATTCTTTCTCTTGTTCTTTTTCTTGCACATCAAGCTTCTTTTTATTTTGATCGATCAATTTTTTGTTAGGGCAACCTCTTATCTCTTTTATAAGGCTACGAGGTCCCCAACGGTCTTCTGAAAAAGCGCCTTAAGTGTCAGACGCTCCCTTCCTTAAGAGCACGTGCTGATTAGACAATCAGGCGGCGGCATTAAATGCTGACAGCGCGTCCGTAATATTTTGAATTCTGTCTTGAAGATATTTGCATCATTACAACGACAAGCTATCTCTGACTATGTCATCGCGATCTTCCTTCTTGCATCATGTCGTCGTGATCATATTGTTCTCTCGATGACATGTGTTCTTTACGACGATGTTTATTCTTTCTCGATGACATGACAACTTTGGTGAAGTCGACGATACTGCGTCATCTCTACGTTCGACGAATAACAATTTGCGATCGACGAACTTGCCATCCTTCGTTCGACAATCTGTATTCTTCGTTCGACGATCTTGCCGAGTCTCAGCGGTCGACGATCTTCCTTCCGAGTTCGACGATCTTGCTTCTGCGCTCGATGAACACGCCAAATCTCAGCGGTCGTCGATCTTCCTTCTGAGCTCGACGATCTTCCTTCTGCGCTCGACGAACACGCCAAATCTCAGCGGTCGTCGATCTTCCTTCTGAGCTCGACGATCTTCCTTCTGCGCTCGACGAACGCGCTATTATCAGTTGTTTCTTTTATCTCATCTCAGCGGACGACGAACACTTTGCTTCTCAGCGGTTGCTTTGCTCATCATTACAGCGACAAGCATTCTTTATCGACGATATCTCCTATTCCTCTCGACGACATTTCTTTAACTTCCTGAGATTATAAGCTAGATATATGATTAAATACAAAGTGAAGTATTCTTAACATGATGACTTCTTCAAATCAGGAATCATGTGGGCAAGATTCCCAACAATCTCCCCCTATTTAAAGAAGTCAGAATCATAATTCAAGAGTACTTTCACTAGACAATAAATATTATAATCTTAACTTAGAGCATGTAAGATTGTGCTTATCTTTGCTGAACTCCCTGAGTACATCAAGCTACACTAAACTCCCTGAGTACATCAAGGTTGTAGCTCCCCCTTGATTTGATGTCTCTTTCTTGCTCCCCCTACCTTTAAGGTCTTCTTGAGTACCATTTCTCCCCATTTCTGACTTCTTGCCTTTTGCTTTTCTAACCAAAGAATAACACAAGCTCCCCCTTGCTCAGGCATGATCCATCAAAGTCCTGTGAGATTTTCTGACCAGTCATCTAGAAAGCTATTAGTAAATAATAAAGTTGAGGGTTACTCTAAGTTTAACATTCCCAATTGGAATTTGAAGAAGTTAAACTTAGCTTCATCTAGGGGCTTTGTAAATATATCAGCTACTTGTTTGTCTGCTGGGACAAATTCAAGGATGATATCTTCATTTTCCACATGCTCCCTGATGAAGTGATACCTGATCTCAATATGCTTAGTCCTGCTGTGAGATACAAGGTTCTTAGCAATTGAGATAACACTTGAAGAGTCACAAAACATGGATGTTTTGGTCATCTTTAGATTGTAATCTCCAAGTTGATGTTTGATCCATAACAGTTGGGCACAGCAGCTTCCAGCCGAGATATATTCTGATTCTGCTGTTGAGATTGCCACACTTGTCTGCTTCTTACTGCTCCAAGAGATCAGTCTTCCACTAAGGAATTGACATGCCCCTGATGTAATTTTCCTGTCTTCCTTGCACCCTGCATAATCTGCATCTGAATAGCCACTTAGTTCACAGCCATTGTTCCTAGGGTACCATAGGCCAAGATTTGATGTACCCTTCAGGTATCTTAAGATTCTCTTGACAGAGACATGATGAGATTCCTTAGGATTCACCTGATATCTTGCACAGACACATGTAGTAAACATTATGTCAGGCCTACTTGCAGTTAGATAGAGCAAGGATCCAATCATGCATCTGTACTTGGTTTCATTAAAGGGTATGCCCTTCTCATCCTTGTCCAGAGACACATTGGTTCCCATTGGACTTTTCATTGAAGAAGCATTCTCCAATCCAAATTTCTTGACTAGCTCCCTAGTGAATTTGGTCTGAGAGATGAAAATCCCATCTTCTGATTGCTTCACTTGGAGACCTAGGAAGTATTTGAGCTTACCCATGCTGCTTATCTCAAACTTTCCCTGCATCAAGTTGGCAAACTTTTTGTAGAGATTGTTATCTGTAGAGCCAAAGATGATGTCATCTACATAAATCTGCACTAGCAAGATCTTGCCCTTCACTTCCCTTATGAACAATGTCTTATCAATCTTTCCCCTTGAGAATTTGTTCTCAATTAGATAGCTTGACAGAGTCTCATACCAGGCCCTAGGTGCCTGCTTTAAGCCATAAAGTGCCTTTCTAAGAAAGTAAACGTAATTAGGATGAGTAGAGTTGACAAAACCTGAAGGCTGCTCTACATATACTTCCTCTTTGAGGTCACCATTCAGGAAGGCTGACTTCACATCCATTTGGTAGACCTTGAAACCTTTGTATGCGGCATAGTATAGGAACAATCTTATCGCTTACAGTTTGGCTACTGGAGCGAATGTCTGATCAAAATCTATCCCTCCTCTTGTCTGTAGCCTTTTGCCACTAGTCTTGCTTTATTCTTGGTGATGATTCCATTTTCATCCAACTTGTTCCTGTAGACCCATTTGGTTCCTATGATGTTGTGTCCTTGGGGTCTTGGAACCAATTTCCACACTTTGCATCTTTTAAATTGGTTCAGTTCCTCCTGCATTGCAGCAATCCAAAAGGGGTCCTGATTTGCTTCCTCAAATTTCTTGGGTTCAATTTGAGAGAGAAAACTCAGGTACAATGCTTGATTTGCAACTCTACTCCTTGTCAGCACGCCTTGGTTGACATTTCCTATTATCTGCTCTTGGGGATGATCTCTTACTTGTCTCAAGGCAGTTGGTAGTGTACTGGGTATTTTTATATGAGCTACTTCTTCAGGCTGCACTTCTTCAACCATTTTTGTATCGTCTGCAGGCTCTATCTCTATTTCAACCATCACAGACTGATTCTTGTTGTTGAGTGAGGTGTCAGCCTTGTCTTCAATGGATAGCTTCTCTAATCTTTCCACTATACCTGCATTCACTAGAGAACTAGACCAGCCCTTATGGATAAGGCTAGTCTCATCAAATACAACATGAACAGATTCTTCCATTGTTTGGGTATTGAGGTTGTATAATCTATATGCCCTGCTGTGGGAGTTGTATCCAACAAAAATACCTTCACAGCTTTTCTCAGCGAACTTAGTTAGTTTGGATTTCCCATTATTAAGGACATAACATTTGCTACCAAATATCCTAAAGTAGGATATAGATGGTTTTCTGGCCTTCATTAGCTCATAGGGAGTTTTCTTGTGATTTTTGATGATTGAGGCCCTGTTTATCACATGACAAGCAATGTTGACAGCCTCTGCCCAGAAGTATTCTGGTAAGGAGGAGTCACTTAGCATTGTCCTGCTAGCCTCTATCAAGGTTCTGTTCTTCCTTTCAGCAACCCCATTCTGTTGAGGAGTTCTGGGGGAGGAGAATTCTTGGGAGATACCTAGGTTTTGGCAGAATTCTGTCATGGCCCTTGACTGAAATTCTGTACCATGGTCACTTTTGAATTTGAACACAGTACAGTTCATGTCATTCTGGATCTGCCTGACAAAAATTTTCAAGATATCTAGGGTATCTGATTTCTTTTTGAGGAAGAATACCCAAGTGAACCTTGAGTAGTCATCAACAACTACAAGGGTGTAGGCCTTCCCTCCTAAGCTATGAACTGACATGGGACCAAATAGATCCATGTGCAGTAAAAATAAGCATCTTGTGGACTCTTTGTTAGAAATGCTTTTAAAGCTAGTCCTAGTCTGCTTTCCAAGTTGGCAGGCTTGACAGGGACCATCTCTGATGCACTTAATGTCAGGTCCATTTCTGACCAGGTTTTGTGAGAAAAACTTGCCTATTGTCTTATAATTGATGTGTGCAAGTCTCTTGTGCCATTGTACATATAGAGCCTCTTTGCCATCAGCGACAAGACATATGGGCGTGGAAGAATTTATATTGAGGAAATTCAAACAATAAATGTTCCCACTTGATAATAAAAATTGAAGCTCTGCAAAAGCCTTTCTCGATGCGATAAGAATTCGACGGGCGCTTTCGAGGCGTCTCGCGAGTACTCGTACTTCGAGGAACTAACCATTATCCTACCTATCGAGATGATAAAAGTAATAGTCTTTCCTTTTTTCAGAATATCGACGTTTACGCCGCGGCGGCGACGCCGAATTCTCTAAATATTTAAAAAGAAAAGGAGAAAGTTTTTGCAAGTTTTTGTTAATATAATCCAAACTACTCATTCGAAAAGGCAAGTATACCTTATCGCGTATAGTATAGGATATTTAAAAGAAGATATCAAGGTCGTATTAGACTCGGGGCTGTCGAGTACTTCTACTTCGAGAAAGCTAACTATTATTTTATCGGTAATAAAATTTGATTAGAGAGCGTAATTAAAATTAACTAAAAAGAGAACATTGAAAAGAGGAAAACAAAACTTGAAAAAGCTTGCTAAAAATTAAGGTTAAATTCAATTCAAAGCTTGCAAAAATCAAGAACAACTAAATATTTGATAAAGGAAGGAATAAGAAAAAGAGAAAAGGAGAGAAGAAAAGATTTTTGCATAAGTGAAAGGAAAATTAACATTTCATTACCATGAAAAAGAGAACATTACATAAATTGAAAACTAAATTACATTGCATGAAATTAAAGCTAAGCTACCTTGCATGGAAGAGAAAAACAAGACATTAAAAAAGAAATAAGAAAATTACATGAAATTAAATCTAAACCTAAAACATGAAGAAATAAGGAAAACTATATAAGAACAGCCCAAATGGGCAGGGGGAAGGAGATGAATGCTGGAGGGGAGCCTCTGAATTTATAGGAAAAAATTCCAGGTTACACGCCCTCGGTCACGGGCGTGACCTAGGGCGTGTAATACTTGTTCTGCATGGCTGCGACATCGGCGTGGGTCTTGCGTGACTGTGTTGCAAAAATTGACATTACACGCCCGTGTAACTTTGGTCACGGGCGTGTACCTGGGCGACACCATTAATGCGGCGTGGGCTTGAGTGCGGTGCTGCAGCGAAAAGCGATCACGCGCGAAAAGTCATGGGCGTGACTCATGGACCACGGGCGTGACTGCAGTCAACTCCATTAATGCGGCATGGGCTTGAATTCAACGCGGCAGGGAGTAGGGATCACGCGGGAAGTCACGGGCATGACTTGGGCGTGAATTCGATGCGACAGAGCGCGTTCGTCGAACTTAGCTCAAATTTCATCGAACGCAGGGACGGAGAGCGTTCGTCGAACGGAGCTCAGATTTCATCGAACGCAGGGATGGAGAGCATTCGTCGAACGAAGCTCAGATTTCGTCGAACGCAGTGGCAGAGAACTTTCGTCGAACGCATCTCAAATTTTGTCGAACGCAGGGGCAATTTCGTCGAACGCAGATCTTTAGGTTACACGCCCTTGGTCACGGGCGTGACTGAGGGCGTGACTTGTGATTTTCTCCAATTTTCCCAAAATTCTGCAAAAATAAAAGTAAACTATATTTAGAACATAAATTATAAAAGAAGTGATTTTAAACTAAAATATAAATAATATTTGCAAATTTTAAATTAAAACTAAACTAAATACTATAATTAAAATGTGCATAAATACTACTCATCAAATACCCCTATATTTAAACTTTTGCTATTCCAGAGCAAAAGTATGAGAAATATTTATAAGACATTTAATAAAATTTTTAATTAAGCCTAAAAATTTATTGAATCACAAGTAAGCTAAAAAGAAAATTTAAGGATCGACGAATTAAGTCCTAAATTATGAAATTAGAATAATAAGAGAAAAATATTTAGCCACGAGTTCTCAAAAATATTAACTAGTTAACAAAATTGAGTAATAAGTAAACAAAATTAGATTTAAAATTTATAAAAACCATAACTTTGAAAAAGCTAAAGGAAAAAGTAACTTACTAAGTATTGCTCTCTCCATAACATAATTTAAATCTAGATCAAAGATATTGGGTTAGGAGGGGTTCATAAAATTTGGCATAAGAAGAGATCTTAGAATGAAGGTGATGAATTTTATCCTCTCACCTCTATTTTTTTTTAATTTGTAAAATGATAAACTTCTCTTCTAATAAAACCCCAAAATGTATATGTTTAGGAGTAATGAATTTTATCCTCTTACTCCATGCCATATAATCTTTTAAAAATTATTTTGGGTGCATATGTTTAGGGAATAATAAATTTTATCCTCTTATTCCCATGACATATGATCTTTTAAAATACCTTTTTTATGCCATCAAAGGGGTAGGGTAGAGAAAAGATTTCTAGCTTATAAATTAAATTATTTTGAGAGCAAATTTTAGTAATTTAAACTTTCCTAAGATTTTAAAAGCTTGAGGTAGAAATAATTAAAATCTAAAGGTGTTTAAGCAAGATTGCTAAAAATTGTAACTATTTAAAATAAAAGAGAAGAAGTGCTAAAGAAATATCTCTAATTAAATTAAAATCATAAAATATTTCTTAACACTAAATCACTTAAACAAAAATTAGATTTAGCAAACCATGATAGAATAAATGATTAGAAAAAATAAATAAATATAAATGCTTATAAATAAACTCTAAATGATTTTGGAAATAACAAAAACCAAAGTAAGGGCTTATTATATTTTTGGGATTTTAGATATTATCTTTTTTTATTTATTTTTGATATTATCTAAATAATAAAAATGCTAAACATAAACTAATTTTTTTTTGTTAATTCTTAGACTTCCCGAGGTCTACCCGGTGAATGGTTCGTAAGGTACTAGGAGTGTGATGGGATGATATCCCAAACGTCCCTTTCCAAGATTTAATTTTTTGATTATCTAATTTTTTTGAATATTTTTGGGTTTTCTAATTTTTTTGAAAAAGCTAATGTTTCTTTTGTAAAAGACAATAAAAAGGAAATAAACTATTTACAAAACGAAAATAAACTATGTACACAGTAAATATTTTTGGAAATTTGGGATTTTAAATTTTTTTGGAAATTTTCTATGATTTTATAATTTAAGAGAAAGGGAAATACACCCCCATACTTAAAATTCAACATTTTCCCCAATGTTGAAGGCTAAGTATGGAGAACAATAAAATAGAAAATACAAGAGCATGATTTTGAAAGAAAAAGAACAAGGAGAGGAAAAAGAAGTACGTCCCTGATTTGGAGACGGACGACCACCACGATGACCTGCAGAATTACTTTTAAAACAATAAAACAAAACACGAAAAAAAAGAAATGAAACATAAAAGTTAAAAATTATTATTATTTTTGGTTTTGATTAGTTTTATAATGTTTTTGTGTTTTCAAAAATTTTTTTTTTCAAAGGGAAATTTTTTTTTGATTTTTTTTCTTAAAATTGCTAAAAAAAGAGAAGAAAAGAAAGGATTTTTTTTTCTTTTAGATAAACATAAAGGAAGAAGAAAAAAGATAAAAGTAATAGCGCTCTCTCTTTTCAAAATATCGACAAAAATATTCCCCGGCAACGGCGCCAAAAACTTGATAATAAAAATTGAAGCTCTACAAAAGCCTTTCTCGATGCGATAAGAATTCGACGGCTGCTTTCGAGGCATCTCACGAGTACTCGTACTTCGAGGAACTAACCATTATCCTACCTATCGAGATGATAAAAGTAATAGTCTTTCCTTTTTTCAAAATATCGACAAAAATATTCCCCGGCAACGACGCCAAAAACTTGATAATAAAAATTGAAGCTCTGCAAAAGCCTTTCTCGATGCGATAAGAATTTGACGGGCGCTTTCGAGGCGTCTCGCGAGTACTCGTACTTCGAGGAACTAACCATTATCCTACCTATCGAGATGATAAAAGTAATAGTCTTTCCTTTTTTCGGAATATCGACGCCGCCGCCGAATTCTCTAAATATTTAAAAAGAAAAGGAGAAAGTTTTTACAAGTTTTTGTTAATATAATCCAAACTACTCATTCGAAAAGGCAAGTATACCTTATCGCGTATAGTATAGGATATTTAAAAGAAAATATCAAGGTCGTATTAGATTCGGGGCTGTCGAGTACTTCTACTTCGAGAAAGCTAACTATTATTTTATCGGTAATAAAATTTGATTAGAGAGCGTAATTAAAATTAACTAAAAAGAGAACATTGAAAAGAGGAAAACAAAACTTGAAAAAGCTTGCTAAAAATTAAGGTTAAATTCAATTCAAAGCTTGCGAAAATCAAGAACAACTAAATGTTTGATAAAGGAAGGAATAAGAAAAAGAGAAAAGGAGATCAGAAGAAAAGATTTTGCATAAGTGAAAGGAAAATTAACATTTCATTACCATGAAAAAGAGAACATTACATAAATTGAAAACTAAATTACATTGCATGAAATTAAAGCTAAGCTACCTTGCATGGAAGAGAAAAATAAGACATTAAAAAGGAAATAAGAAAATTACATGAAATTAAATCTAAACCTAAAACATGAAGAAATAAGGAAAACTATACAAGAACAACCCAAATGGGCAGTGGGGAGGGAGATGAATGCTGGAGGGGAGCCTCTGAATTTATAGGAAAAATTTCCAGGTTACACGCCCTCGGTCACGGGCGTGACCTAGGGCGTGTAATACTTGTTCTGCATGGCTGCGACATTGGCGTGGGTCTTGCGAGACTGTGTCGCGAAAACTGACATTACACGCCCGTGTAACTTTGGTCACGGGCATGTACCTGGGCGGCACCATCAATGCGGCATGGGCTTTAGTGTGGCGCTGCAGCAAAAAGCGATCACGCGCGAAAAGTCACGGGCGTGACTCATGGATCACGGGCGTGACCGCAGTCAACTCCATTAATGCGGCATGGGCTTGAATTCGGCGCGGCAGGGAGCAAGGATCACGCGGGAAGTCACGGGCGTGACTCTTTGGTCACGGGCGTGACTTGGGCGTGAATTCGGCGCGGCAGAGTGCGTTCGTCGAACTTAGCTCAGATTTCGTCGAACGCAGGGATGGAGAGCGTTCGTCGAACGGAGCTCAGATTTCGTCGAACGTAGGGACAGAGAGCGTTCGTCGAACGGAGCTCAAATTTTGTCGAACGCAGTGGCAGAGAACTTTCATCGAACGAAGCTCAAATTTCGTCGAACGCAGGGGAAATTTCGTCGAACGCAGATCTTTAGGTTACACGCCCTTGGTCACGGGCGCGACTGAGGGCGTGACTTGTGATTTTCTCCAATTTTCCCAAAATTCTGCAAAAATAAAAGTAAACTATATTTAGAACAGAAATTATAAAAGAAGTGATTTTAAACTAAAATATAAATAATATTTGCAATTTTTAAATTAAAACTAAACTAAATACTATAATTAAAATGTGCATAAATACTACTCATCACCACTCCGTGTCCCAGTTAAGGCAGTCTCAGAATTTGAGGACTTCTTAATTAGGCACTTGTCCTTGTGGAAAGTAATAATAAAGCCTAGATCATAAAGCTGACTTATGCTTATGAGGTTGTGTCTCAACCCCTCCACATAAGCTACCTTTGTGATGGTAACTAACCCATTAGTGATGTTACCATAGCCCCTGGTCACTCCCTTTTCTGAACCTCCAAAGATAACAGCCGCTCCATTCTCCACAGGGATGAATTCTTTCAAATACTTTCTGACTCCAGTCATGTGCCTAGAGCATCCACTGTCCAAATACCAAATTGGAGATTGGTTGGCATTTGGACCTACCTTTCCAGGAGAGTTGTCATCCTGGTTGCCTTCATTGATGGCCATCAGTCCAATAAGTGCCTCATTCTCAGTCCCAGAGGAGCTTGAGTCAGAGTCACTCAACGTTTTGGTCTTCTTTGCCACGAACCCCTTCTCAGAGGTTCTCTTGCTCCTAGAGCTTCTTCTCTCTTCATGGTTCCTTGAATCCCTTTTCTTGGAGGGGCAGTCGGTAGCCATGTGACCTGTTTTGCTACAAGAATAGCAAACAGTATTATTTAAATCATGTTTACTGGAGTTGGATCTCTACCTGTCCTCCCTGGGAGCCCTGGATCTGTCCTGATAATCAGATCTTCTGGAGCTTGAGGAGGAGCTTCTGTTGTTGTCCCTCCTTCTTCTGTGTAGCAGCTTTCTGAATTGTTTTGAGAGGAGGGCCACCTCTCTATCAGTGTCATCAGAGTCAGAGGAGCTGGCTTCTGATTCCTCACTATTCTCAGTTCTGCTCTGAGAAGCAGAGGTCTTGCCCTTGAATCTTCTGGTGCTCTCAGCCTTTAGAGCCACCGATCTTTCTCTTGAGCTCACCTTTGAGCTTTCTTCTTCGTCAGCCTTTCTTGTATTAAGCTGAAGTTCATGAGACAACAACTTCCCGTATAGGTTCTTGGGCTCCATGTTGCCCAGTTGGCCCATCTCTCTGATGGCACATATCTTGATATCCCATTCCTTTGTGAGGGATCTGAGGAACTTGTCATTTAGATCAGAGTTTGTGAACTCTCTCTCGTAGTTTCTCAGGCCATTCACAATCTTGAAAAATCTCTCATAACAGTTGGAGATAGTTTCATTCTTGCCTTGTTTGAAGGCTTCATATTCCTAGTTGAGGAGGGATTTCCTGTCATCCCTTACCTCTTCAGTACCCTCCATGTATACGATCAAGGAGTCCCACATTTCCTTGGCCGTTTTACAGTGAATTAGGTTCTGGAGGGTTGAATCATCTACAATGCTTACAATAACATTATGTGTCATATTATCCAGACCTGCCAAGGCTAGCTCATCCTTGGTCATGTCTTCATATTTCTTTATTATCTTCCGCGTCGGATCAATGGTGGAAGGGGTTGTGGGGATAAAAGGACCCTATTGGTCTGTCAGATAGATTCTTGGATCGGCCGCTTCCATGAACAGCCTAACTCTTTCCTTCAAGAAGGGAAAGTTTTCCTTGGTGCAGATCGGAAGTTTCATAGATCTCATCTCCCAATTTTGATCTCCACCGGCCATGGTGAATCGTTCCTGATCTAGATCGGACTATTAAGTCTTCATTTGATCAACCTAGCTTTGATACCACTTGTTAGGGATGAAACGTTCACCTAGAGGGGGGGGGGGGGGGGGGGTTTAGGTGATCTTGGTTCTTTTTAAATTACTTGCGCGAGTTCTGAATATATAAGCACAACACTAAAAATATTGTACAGATAAGCACAGATAAAGCACACCAGACGACACAAGATCTATAGAGGTTCCTCAAGACAGGGTGTCTTGAGTAGTCCTCTGTCCCTCTGCGCCTACCCAGCAGTGTGCTAGGATTGGAAAACTCCGCCAAAAACTTCAGGCCCTCAAGCCTTACAACACGGACCCGCAAGTCCCAACAGCCTAGGCCCGCAAGCCCCTACTGCCCCCGAGCCCGCAAGCTCGACACTCAGGCCCTCAAGCCCTACAGCACGGACCCGCAAGTCCCAACAGCCTAGGCCCGCAAGACCCTACTGCCCCCGAGCCCGCAAGCTAGACACTCAGGCCCTCAAGCCCTACCACATGGACCCGCAAGTCCCAACAGCCAAGGCCCGCAAGCCCCTACATCCCCCGAGCCCTTAAGCTCGACAGATCGCACCCGCAAGTGCACTGCCCTGGCCCTCAAGCCTCACAGCTCTCCAGCCCTCAAGCTAGACAAATTGGCCCGCAAGCCTTACAAGAAATAACAGTAAATAAAAATGCTTCTTCTGCCTGATGGTGATTGGCAACTTAGCCTGATGGAGATCGACTTCTTGAGTTGAAGAAGATTCTTCTGATTCAAATCTTTGACAGCGCATTTCTTCTTCAATCTCTACTTTTTGCCTGATGTTGATCGGTGACTTCTCAGTCAATGAAGATGACTGATTCTTTTGAGAATGCTTGAATCTTGTTCTCTTTCTTCTCCGCTGAATATATTGTTCTATTGAAGAGCGGCGAGATTCTTTCTCTTGTTCTTTTTCTTGCACAGCAAGCTTCTTTTTATTTTGATCGATCGATTTTCTGTTAGGCAACCTCTTATCTCTTTTATAAGGCTGCGAGGTCCCCAACGGTCTTCTGAAAAAGCGCCTTAAGTGTCAGACGCTCCCTTCCTTAAGAGCACGCGCTGATTAGACAATCAAGCGGCGACATTAAATGCTGACAACGCGTCCGTAATATTTTGAATTCTGTCTTGAAGATATTTTCATCATTACAACGACAAGCTATCTTTGACTATGTCATCGCGATCTTCCTTCTTGCATCATGTCGTCGTGATCATATTGTTCTCTCGACGACATGCGTTCTGTACGACGATGTTTGTTCTTTCTCGACGACACGACAACTTTGGTGAAGTCGACGATACTACGTCATCTATGCATTCGACGAACAACAATTTGCGATCAACGAACTTGCCATCCTTCGTTCGACGATCTGTATTCTTCGTTCGATGATCTTGCCGAGTCTCAGCGATCGATGATCTTCCTTCCGAGTTCGACGATCTTGCTTCTGCGCTCGACGAACACGCCAAATCTTAGCGGTCGTCGTTCTTCCTTCTGAGCTCGACGATCTTCCTTCTGCGCTCGACGAACACGCCAAATCTCAGCGGTCATCGATCTTCCTTCTGAGCTCGACGATCTTCCTTCTGCGCTTCGAACGCGCTATTATTAGCTATTTCTTTTATCTTTTCTCAGCGGACGACGAACACTTTGCTTCTCAGCGGTTGCTTTGCTCATCATTACAACGACAAGCATTCTTTGTCGACGATATCTCCTATTCCTCTCGACGACATTTCTTTAGCTTCCTGATATTATAAGCTAGATATATGATTAAATACAAAGTGAAGTATTCTTGACATGATGACTTGTTCAAATCAGGAATCATGTGGGCAAGATTCCCAACAATATCCCACTGTCGACATCGGGTCCAACTTAACTAGGTGACCTCAAAAGTTGAGTGCCTAGAGGCATTGGGTTGGCATGCACCATATGATGAATGCGAATAAAGAGTTATTCACCAACCATACAAGGGTTGCATAGTGATGCAATTGGCAAGTGTTGCCTACCTAAATAACCGCATTATGAGAGGAACGCCAAAGCGGACTCGTTGTGTTGGTGAAATACGGATCTTGTCCACTAAGAGAGTAGCTCACATAAACTCTCCGAATTGATATTAAGGGTTATCAATTTGAATAAAATAGTGAGAGTATTTAATAAAAGACCTTATTAAATTAAAATGTATTTTGAAATATAGTACTAAAATATATTTTGCATTATTTTGTAGAATTTTCATGGCAAATACTTCACACTCCACGTTGTCCCTGAGATCCATCCTTGAGAAGGACAAGCTCAATGGGACGAACTTCCTTGACTGGTATAGAAACCTGAGAATTGTTCTCAGGCAAGAGCGTAAGCTCTATGTCCTTGAAGAAGATCCCCCCGAGGAGCCAACCGCTACTGGACCTCATGCAGATAAAGATGTTTACAAGAAGTATGGAGATAACTCCTTGGATGTTGAATGTCTCATGCTCGCGACCATGAACTCTGAGCTTCACAAGCAACATGAGAACATGAGTTGTTACGAGATGGTCGAGCACCTAAAGAAAATGTTTTAAGGGCAAGCTCGCCATGAGAGGTTTGACATATCCAGGGCATTATTTCAGTGCAAGATGGGAACATGGGACCCAGTAGGGACTCACGTACTCAAGATGATTGCGTATATAGAGAACCTTGAAAGACTGGGGTTTCCGTTGGGCCAAGAGTTGGCCACTGACCTGATACTGCAATCGTTGCTGGACAGTTACGAGCAGTTTGTCTTGAATTACAATCTGAATGAAATTGACAAGACACTGCCCGAGCTCCTAGGCATGTTAAGAACTGCCGAGATCAATATGAAGAAGGTTAAGCCTACTAGCCCCATATTGATGGTGCATAAAAGCAAGGGCAAGACCAAGGGATTCAAGAAGACTAAGGTGGGACCTAAGTCGTATCTTGATCCTAAGTCTTCAGCACTGAAGAACAAGGGCTTGGCTAAGGAAGGGAAGTGCCACCATTGTGGTAAGGCAGGGCATTGGAGGAGGAACTGTCCCCTCTATCTTGAAGATCTGCAAAAGCAGAAGGGAAGTGTGACTTCCGCTTCAGGTATTTTTGTTATAGAAATAAACCTTTCTGCTCCTTCATCTTGGGTATTGGATACTGTATGTGGTTCTCACATTTGTATGAATGTGCAGGAACTAACAAGGAGAAGAACGCTGGGTAAAGGAGAGGTAGACCTGCGCGTTGGAAATGGAGCAAGAGTTGCTGCCGTTGCCGTTGGTGTCTATCATATTTCTTTGCCCACTGGGCTTGTAATTGAATTAGATAACTGTTATTTTGTTCCAGCCATAACTCAAAACATTATTTTTGTGTCTTGTTTAGATATGAAAGGTTTTGCTTTCATTATTAAGAACAATAGTTGTTCTATGTTTCTGAATGATGTTTGTTATGGTGTAACCCAACTGTTTAATGGTTTATATGTTTTGAACTTAGACCATCCGAAATTACTAAAAGACTAAAAATAAATCAGTCGAACCCTACGTACCTTTAGCATTGTCGTTTAGGCCATATAAATGAGAAACACATATCCAAGCTCCATAGAGATGGACTACTGGACTCATTTGATTATGAATCATTTGAGAGATGCGAGTCATGTTTATTAGGCAAGATGACGAAAGCTCCTTTCATTAGTTGTAGTGAGAGGGCTGATGATCTCTTGGGTACAATACATAGTGATGTATGTGTTGGAACATGCTTTCCGCATCTCTTGGTTTGACAATAACAAATCCTATTGTATTTGATCATACTTGTTTTGTGTTTATAGTATGCAAGATTCTGTGCTTTCAAAACTCCATGGTGCTGTGTTATTGTTGCTACCGCACCGCGCTAACCTTACCGCTGGCGCTAGCACTAACAAAACCGCTGAGACGAAACCGCTGAGACGAAACCGCTGAGATGAAACCGCTGAGAAGATCTGAAAGCTCTACCGCGCCGCGTTAAGCCTACCACTGGCGCTAACAACCGTTAAGAAGAAACCGCTGAGAAGGAAACTTGCGTTCGATGAACTGGATGCTCCGTTCGACAAACTGGGTTCGACGAACTCGGTGCTCCGTTCGACGATCTGCATGCTATACCGCGGCGCTCGACGAAATGAATGCCATACCGCGGAGTGGTAATACTACCGTTGGCGCTAGTTCCGTTCGACGAATCAGATTGAGATTGACGAAAATTAGTTACCGTTCGACGAACCAGATTGAGATTGACGAATATAAGTTTCCGTTCGACGAACCAGATTGAGATGGACGAAAGCTGAGGACAGCTCGACGAAGATGCGCCCGACGAAATGACCTACCGCGGAGCGTTAGCACTGACGCTGACGTTAGCATATATGGAAACTATTGACAGAAAGGAAAGTGGAGAAAAAGGAATGTCGACGGGTCGCTATGTTTGGCAAGTACTATCGCGGAGAGTTAGGTCTAGCGCCCGACGGTAGCTTTTGGAAACATCCCGTCTGCAGTTGATTGAGGGGCAAATATGGAAAGAGATATTGGCTGAAGGAAGGAAATCGCACTATCACGGGGCGATAGTGTTACCGCGGCGCGCTAGTCTGTCACAACCATTTGTGCTCAGAAGTTGCCTTAACTGCCACAATCCGTGTGCTCGTCGTATCACTATCGCGGGGTGGTAGTACTAGCGCAGGCAGTAGCTATCGAATCTATTTAAAGAGCGGTGCTTCCTCCATTAGGCTTTGCTGTTGGAGAACAAATTGAAGCCTTATTTTAGAGCACTTGTAAGAGCCTTCAGAAGCAGCCAAGACAACTCCGTAAACGTTCGTGAACGTAAGGAACTCGAAGAAAGAACCAACACGCTTATTCTACGAGAAGGTCGCACGCATCAACTTAAAGAATTACTTCGGCGCACCTTCGACAAGATCTTCGAGTTCAACCCTAGAGGGAGTTTGTCTTTAGTTGTTATTTTTCAATTTGTAACCTTTATATCTTTTGTTCGATAGAGGAACTCGCCACACAGCGACTAGTGGCTTGCGGGGACTAGGGAGAATTCGCCACACGACGACTAGGTCTAGGTAGGACTTAGGGAGAATTCGCCACACGGCGACTGGGTCTAGGGAGTATATCTAGGGGGTGCTCGAGGCCTTTCTGGTGATAGATTGGCTAGAGCGGCTTGAGGCCTTGTCTGGGGAGAGACATGCTAAAGCCAACCGGTCCTTGAGAGAAGGGTCGGTATAGAAAACAAAAAAGAGTTTTTCATTTGTTGCCTCTTTCCAAGCGTTATTGGAAAAGTTTTTGTAAACATATGTATTTCGATTTGATGATTAATGAAAATATGTTTATTTCTTCATCTATGATTCATGCTCTTTGATTTTCATTGTCTTAACCTGAAAGCTAATTTCTCTGTCACTAACGCCGAGCGGTAACACTACCGCTGGAGGTAGCGACATAGACTTATTTTCTTTAATAATCATAAAAAGTTTAAAACCCTTATTCACCCCCCCTCTAAGGGCGCCTACAGATCCAACAAGTGGTATCAGAGTGAGGTTATTCCAATTTGGCTTAACAACCGGGAATAATGGCATCTCTTGTTCATAATCTCGCTTCTACTAGTGGGGAAAATTTTAATGTAAATGAAAAAGGATTATCACCACCTTTATTTATGGGCAAAAATTATAAAGGGTGGAAAATATTAATGAAAAACTTTCTCAAGGGCTTAAATGAAAAAGTTTGGAATATTACTATTAAAAAGCCATCTAGCGTACTAACTAGAAACGAAATTATTTTAAATGCAAAATCTATGAATAGTATATTTTGTGCGTTAGACCAAAATATTTTCAAACTTATTTATACTTTACCTATCGCATATGAAATTTGGAGTTTTCTTGAAAGAACTTATGATTCTCCTTCTACAGGTATGGAACATTCACAAGAACCAGAGAATATGCAAGCCTATGCAAATATTTAAGAAAGCTACACAAAGGATGGATCCATAGAATGCTCATCAAGCGGAAAGGATGATGGAAACTCTTGTTTGGAAGAGGAAGATGAAGAAGACAAAGGAACACTATGTTCAAATCTTGCCTCATCCACGAGCACTGTAAGGAAATCAAAATCTCCTATTTTTTGTACGTCTATTTCTACACTACAATTGCTACAAAATACTAAACGTAAGATTAAGAAACTAAAAATGGCTAATGCAAAACTACATTTAGAAAATAAAACTTTGAAAGCAAATGTGAATGTAGAATCCAAAATTGAAATGTTTGTATCTCCTGCATGCTCTTCATTTGAAAACTCTATATCTTGTTTTGATTGTAATAATATTAAAGGAAAATTCAAGGGACTTGAAAAAGAGTTTACTTTCATAAAAGAACAAAATGAAAAATTATGTTTAGAAAACTCTTCTCTAAAAAATGATTGTGCTAAGTGTAAAGAATATAAAATTGAAATTAAAGAGATGGATGAAACATTTGATGAATATAGAAATAACTATCAAGATCATATTGATTCAATTGTTTCCACTCTTAAAAATAACACAATCGCTTATAATAAAGCTAGACATAATTTAAAGATTAAGAATGATGAATTAAGATAAAAAATCAACTTGCTTATGAAAATGGTAAATACAAATTCGCAGTATCAAACTATATCTAAAAATAAGTTGAATATGAATATGAACATCTTACCTAAGTTTAAAAATGGGAGTAAGGAATATAAAGGATTTGTAAATCAAAATCAAAATCACCATAATTTATAATATCAATCTTCTCCCAACTTAAAATTAAACGCAAACAAATTTCCTTTAAAAAAATAAACTCAAACGTCATTGTTATCCAAACATTCAAGAAAATGACTATGGAAATTTGAAAAATAAAAATAACATTTTTCCAAGGTTTGAATGGAGACCCAAAGCTAAAGAAGAAACACAAGCTCCACTCAAAAGGGCCCATTCATCACTATCTCCCCAAATGCTAACACGTTGTATTTGGGTACCCAAAGGAACTGTCACACCCGGTCCTCTTTGGATACCTAAATCTCTTATTCATTAGTATCCAATCATTTGCATGAAGTAGAAATCAACTAAAAATGAAATATTATAATTCTACTTCATGATATGCCTAACCTGTTTTTTTTGTTTATTTTCCTTTTTGCTGAACCATCATGATATGATCACTTTATATAACTTGTGATATGACTTTCACATATTAAACCAAAATTTATAAATAAATCAAATTGAGTAAAATTGAATAATAAGTCATGTCTTTTTTCAAGTGATCTACTTATCCTTATTATTTTTATCCTTCTAAATCCATTTCCTAAAAAGTCTTATAAAATTTGAAAAACTAAATTTGTCATATAATATTATTAAGACTAAATGAAATAAGTGTCAAAATGGATTTAAAAGGTATTTTAGGGGCATTAGGCTAAATCTATAAAATGCGCAAGTTTTGCTTAGGTGCGTAATATATTTGCGTCATTTTTGATTACCCCTAGTATGTTTAATCATAATCATGTCAAACCAGAATTGAAAAATTGCATGAATATTATTTCACTTATTTATGATCATTTCACCCATGCATATGTTGTGCAAAACTCAAGAATTAAGGTCTAATGAGTATACAACTTTAATGAATATGAAACCCATGTACTAAAATTTTAACTTCCGCAACTTTTTGCGATTTCTTCTCGTCTCTTCACTTCATTAGACAAGCCTTACACTGCACAAACATAATTAAGAAAAATCGAAAGAAAAATCGAAGAAAATCTAGGCTATATGATTGAAATAAGCACTCTCTGTGAGCTAACGTAGGCGCTAGGACCTAACGCCGGCGCTAGCTCAAGTATCCGATTTTCAGTAATTTTAAAATTCTGAAAAATCACTAAAAATATATTATCTTATATGTACTACTCATTTTTGCATTTTTGCTTATAAATGATTTTTGAAAAATTAAAATATAAAATTACAAAAGCCAAATTACAATTTTTTTTCTTTGGTTATTTGTTTGATTTCTATTCTTATATGCAAAAATCAAATACAAAAATATAAAACAAAAACAAGTATCAAAAATTATTATTTTGAACTTAACTTTTCTATTTACATGTATCTTGCGAAAGGGTGATTTGGGCTATCATCCCATCACATCACCTAGTATCGGGCGAACCTCTCACAGGGTAGACCTCGGGAAGTCCAAGATCAAATTATAAGAGTTCAAACTTTAAATTAAAATTATTTCTCAAAAATATCAAAAATACTGTATGGACTTTATTGTAAAATTCAAGCATGATTTCTTCTATCATTTAATACTTTCTACAATGGTGTCATTCATATTTTCAAACTACTTTGAACATTATCTTTATCATGCCTTGGTACTTCTAAACTCATGTGCATAAATTATATTGTAAAAGTTGTGTAGAACCAAGCTTAACATGCCTCTTAGTATGAGTAAATGTTTTATGTTTGATAATGATATTTATTCACTCACTTATTTTGGCATTGTCTACATATGTTTTTAATCTAAGAATGTTTGTGTATGTTTTGTAATAGTACAATGAATTAAAATTGCACAAGTATCTTACCTACACAACCTTTGTTTGCACTTTTAAAAGTTAAGAAAAGTGGTTATGTTTTCATAAATTATATTGGTTTGCAAAACAAGGGTATTCAGAGAACTTTATACAAAAACAAAAATCATAAAATAAAGTGACAAAGATAACTCCACCAAGCACTACTTGAACCTCCTGATAAGTCTTAATAAGCGTTGTGAGGTTGAGCACCTTGGAAAGAATAGTAAAGTATCTTGTGCAAACCATATCTTTCTTTCAAAATAAAAACCACTTACTCTTATGTACACCGGATCACTAGTCTCAACATTAAAATAAAATATGTGATCCCCCAAGCTCTACTTTGCACCCTGATAAGTCTTAATGAGCATTGTGTGTGTAAAGCACCTTGGTAGTTGTACATTTTTTTGTGCATTCAAGTTTGTGGAAGTAAAATTATTTGTCTTTTATTGTGTTCTTTACTTTACATATTTCTTGTATTTTTGATTAAAACATTTGTTTACTCTATTCAAAATACACTTATGTGCATATCATTATCTTCCATAACACTTCTTCTCATGAGTATTGAATCCTAATGCTAATTCTATACTACTCCTTATTTATGAAATGCACTAGATAACCTAGCATGATCTCAATAATGTTTTGTATGTTTTGAATTTGTGAATTAATGTAACATTGTAGTAATTTCTCTTTGATAACATTATTTCATGTTTGGTTACCTTATTGTCAAAATTAAAGATATTAAATGCAAAATGATTTACAAAAACATCTTCATTTTTGGAATTTAACTCATATATCTTCTTATGAATCGTCATGTTTATAAAAAGATGTTTTCTTGTATTTCTATAAGTCTTCCGCATCATCATCACCATATATTTTTTACCTTGCGCTTTCATGCTTATATCAAAGTCTTAAATATCAAAATTCCTTTTTTTTTCAAATGGTAGACTTGCTTATATTGGTTGTTCTAAACATGAAAATTTGTAATGCCAATAACTCTGATTCATTAATGGATTTTAAAATAGTTATGTGAGTTGTTTGTTTAAAAAATTCAAATAAAAATATAAATCCATAGGCTATGTACTCATCATTAGATTTAAAACGCTTAAATGTTTCCAATAATTATTATCCATGACTTCATATCTCACCATAGCGGGGGCGTAGGGTTGTAGACATTAGATAACCTTATCTCTAGTCATGTCTTGTCCTTAACCGGGGAGGGTTCCAGTGGGGCCTTGCGAGGCACTGGGGGGAAAGAGTGCTAGGGTGAGTTTTTGTCTAGTGTTTGCATATGGGACTAACATCCCAACCTACGGCATGTATGCAGCTCCTCATGCCCATTCGTCACTTAGTACGGGGCTAGGGTGTAGACATATTGTCTTGGTAGATTGGTTACTTAGAAATCATTACTTTTTATGCTTAAAATGTTTATAAAGCAAAATCCTTTGTGTACTTAAAATGTACAACATCTATTCTGTTATGTCTAAAATTCTTAATCATTTACTATGCTTCACAATTCCTATATAGATGTTCACTTCTAAAAATATTTCGTCATGCTTTCCACATCTTTACTACTTGTATGCTCGATCATGAATACATTTTCCCTACAAGTGGTTTCTTTATGACTATTTCTTCACATTCCTTATTTTCTCTCTCCTATCTATTGTATTTTTTCTTAAGAGTTTCACTCTTTATCATCATCATTCCCTCTCTACACAGTTATTGCACACTTTTTATTGAACTACCTCTCCACCCTCTTTTGATAATACCAAAAAGGGGAGAATAATTTGAAAGAAATTAACATGTTTGGGGAGTCAAGTTCATAGGAAGTTTTGTTGTAGGGGGAGCATTCACTTAGGGGGAGAATTCATTTATGGGGAGCATATGCACATATCTTAAATTTCATGCTTATCTCTATTATAAACACAAATTCCTATCAAGTGTATTATTTATTTCTAAGTGTATTATTTATTATCAAAAGTGGGAGTTTGTTGGAACATGCTTTCCGCATCTCTTGGTTTGACAATAACAAATCCTATTGTATTTGATCATACTTGTTTTGTGTTTATAGTATGCAGGATTCTGTGCTTTCAAATCTCCATGGTGCTGTGTTGTTGTTGCTACCGCGCTGCGCTAACCTTACCGCGGCGCTAGCACTAACGAAATCGCAGAGATGAAACCGCTGAGATGAAACCACTGAGAAGATCTGAAAGCTCTACCGTGCCGCGTTAAGCCTACCGCTGGCGCTAACAATCGCTGAGAAGAAACCACTGAGAAGAAACCACTGAGAAGGAAACCTGCGTTCGACGAACTGGATGCTCCGTTCGACGAACTGGGTTCGACGAACTTGGTGCTCCGTTCGACGAACTTGGTGCTCCGTTCGACGATCTGCATGCTATACCGCGGTGCTCGACAAAATGAATGCCATACCGCGGAGCGGTAATACAACCGTTGGCGCTAGTTCTGTTCGACAAATCAGATTGAGATCGACGAAAATTAGTTGCCGTTCGACGAGCCAGATTGAGATCGATGAAAATAAGTTTCCGTTCGACGAACTAGATTGAGATCAACAAAAGCTGAGGACAGCTCGACGAAGATGCATCCGACGAAATGACCTACTGCGGAGCGTTAGCACTGATGCTGGCATTAACATATATGGAAACTATTGATAGAAAGGAAAGTGGAGAAAAAGGAATATCGACGGGTCGCTATGTTTGGCAAGTACTATCGTGGCGCGTTAGGTCTAACGCCCGGTGGTAGCTTTTGGAAACATCCCGTCTACAGTTGATTGAGGGGCAAATATGGAAAGAGATATTGGCTGAAGGAAGGAAATCGCACTATCGCGGGGCGATAGTGTTACCGCGGTGCGCTAGGCTGTCATAACCATTTACGCTCAGAAGTTGCCTTAACTGTCACGATCCGTGTGCGCGTCGTGTCATTATCGCGGGGCGGTAGTACTAGCGCAGGCTGTAGCTGTCAAATCTATTTAAAGAGCGGTGCTTCCTCCATTAGGCTTTGCTGTTGGAGAACAAATTGAAGCCTTATTTCAGAGCACTCGTGAGAGCCTTCAGAAGCAGCCAAGACAACTCCGTCAACGTTCATGAACGCAAGGAACTCGAAGAAAGAACCAACACGCTTATTCTACGAGAAGGTCGCATGCATCAACTCAAAGGATTACTTCGGCGCACCTTCGACAAGATCTTCGAGTTCAACCTAAGAGGGAGTTTGTCTTTAGTTGTTATTTTTCAATTTGTAACCTTTATATCTTTTGTTCAATAGAGGAACCGGCCACACGACGACTAGGGCCTTGCGGGGACTAGTGAGAATTCGCCACACGACGACTAGGTCTAGGTAGGACTTAGGGAGGAATTCGCCACACGACGACTGGGTCTAGGGAGTAGATCTAGGGGGTGCTTGAGGCCTTTCTGGTGATAGATATGCTAGAGCGGCTTGAGGCCTTGTCTGGGGAGAGACAGGCTAAAGCCAACCGATCCTTGGGAGAAGGGTTGGTATTGAAAACGAAAAAGAGTTTTTCATTTGTCGCCTCTTTCCAAGCGTTATTGGAAAAGTTTTTGTAAACATATGTATTTCGATTTGATGATTAATGAAAATATATTTATTTCTTCATCTATGATTCGTGCTCTTTGATTTTCATTGTCTTAACCTGAAAGCTAATTTCTCTGTCACTAACGCCGAGCGGTAACACTACCGCTGGCGGTAGCAACAGAGACTGATTTTCTTTAATAATCATAAAAAGTTTAAAACCCTTATTCACCCCCCCCCTCTAAGGGAGCCTACAGATCCTACAGTATGTGGACCCATGAGTTCTATGGCTAGAGGTGGGTACTACTACTTTGTTATATTTACTGATGATTTCAGTAGATACGGATACGTGTTTCTTATGAAGAACAAATCCGAAACCTTTGAAAAGTTCAAAGAGTTTAAAAATGAAGTAGAGAACCGACTGGGAAAGAGGATAAAAGCACTCCAATCTGATCGAGGTGGCGAATATCTGAGTCATGAGTTTCGTGATCATCTGAGAGAGTGTGGTATTGTATCACAGCTCACTCCGCCTGGAACACCATAACATAGTGGTGTGTCTGAGAGGAGGAATCGTACTTTGTTAGACATGGTATAGTCGATGATGAGTCATGCAGATTTGCCCATTTCCTTTTGGGGATTTGCTTTAGAGACTGCTGCTTTCACATTAAATCGCGCTCCAACGAAAATGGTTCTAAAGACACCATCTGAGATATGGACCGGGAAGCGTCCTAGTATGTCTTTTATTACGATTTGGGGCTGTGAGGCATATGTGCGACGTCAAATGCCTAACAAGCTGGAACCCAAGTCGGATAAGTGTTATCATGTGGGATATCCTAGGGAAACCAAAGGGTATTACTTCTACCTGCCGTCGGAGGGCAAAGTGTTTGTCGCAAGGCCTGGCGTCTATTTGGAGAAAGAGTTCTTATCCAGAAAGATTGCAAAGGTGGAACTTGAGGAAGTTCAAGAACCACAAACAATAGTTGAACCGATTTTAGAACCTGAGCAAGGACTATAAGTTATTGTAGCTAGAGAGCCTACTCAAGAAACAGAAGTCCTGCATAGATCTGATAGACCAAGATTTGAGCCTGAGAGATATGGATTTCTCGTGTCTCAAATAGGTAATGTGTTGCTTATGGATCATGATGATGAGCCTGCAACCTATCAAGAGGCTATGTGTGGACCTGGCTCCGAGAAGTGGCTTGAGGCCATGAAATCTGAAATGGACTCCATGTATGCAAACTAAGTTTGGACCTTGGTGGAACCACTTGAAGGGGTAGGACCCATAGGGTGCAAGTGGGTCTTCAAGAAGAAGACCGACATGTATGGGAATGTACAGACATTCAAAGGCTGGCTGGTGGCTAAAGGTTTCAGGCAAATTCATGGTGTTGACTATGATGATACCTTTTCCCCTGTAGCCATGGTCAGGTCCATCAGAATTCTACTTGCTATTGCTGCATATTATGACTACGAGATCTGGCAAATGGATGTCAAAATGGCTTTCCTTAATGGAAACCTCCTTGAGGAAGTGTATATGACACAACCCGAGGGTTTTGTATCTCCAAGTGAAGCCACTAAAATATGCAAGTTGAATCGATCCATTTATGGATTGAAACAAGCTTCTCGAAGTTGGAATCTTCGTTTTGATGAGAAAATCAAAGAGTTTGGTTTCATCAAGAACGAGGATTAACCTTGTGTTTACAAGAGGATTAGTGGGAGCATTGCTGTTTTCCTGATATTGTATGTGGATGACATACTGTTGATTGGAAATGACCTTCCGACCCTGCAAGCTTTTAAGAACAGGCTAGGGGACTGAAGGACTTGGGTGAAGCGACTTATACACTTGGTATTAAGATCTATAGAGATAGATCGAAGAAGTTGCTGGATTTGACCCAGAGTACATACATTGAGAAGGTATTGAAACAGTTCAACATGCTTGAGTCCAAGAAAGAATTCTTACCCATGTCACATGGTGTGAGTCTCTCTAAGGACCAGTGTCCAAAATCTTTAGAAGATAAGGACCGCATGAAGTTGATTCCATATGCTTCGACAATTGGATCAATCATGTACTTAATGTTATGTACTCGACCTGATGTCTCTTATGCTTTGAGCATGACGAGCAAGTATCAGTCTGATCCTGGTGATGGTCAGTGGATAGCCGTCAAGAATATCCTGAAGTACTTGAGAAGGACTAAGGATTTATTTTTGGTGTTTGGTGGAGAGGAAGAGCTCAGTGTAAATGGTTACACTGATGCTAGCTTCCAAACTGATAGGGATGATTCAAAGTCCCAATCAGGTTTTGTATTTTTCCTTAATGGAGGAGCTGTAAGTTGGAAGAGTTCCAAGCAAGAGACAATTGCTGATTCTACGACTGAGGCCGAGTATATCGCTACTGCAAATGCGGCGAAGGAGGCTGTGTGGATTAGGAAATTCATCAGTGAGCTTGGTGTAGTTCCTAGCATTGCTGATCCCGTAGTTCTCTACCGTGACAACAACGGTGCTATTGCACAAGCTAAGGAACGTAGATCTCATCAGCGCTCCAAGCACATACTTCAGCGGTTCGATCTTATTTGAGAGATTGTCGATCGAGGAGATGTGAGCATATGTAGAGTACCGACTGAAGAAAATATTGCGGATCCACTGACAAAGCCTCTTGCACAGAGAAAGCATGATGGTCATACTAGATCAATGGGTATTTGATACCTGAATGATCATCTCTAGTGGGAGTCTTGTGGATTGTATTTGTCAGTTATTGATTATTCATGTGATGAATAGAGTACTTTATATTTTATTTTACATTTTATGACAAGTTCTTTTATTATGATAAATGTTTCTACTGATAGATTAATTAGCATAATAAATGCCCTTAGAATGTTTGCTTCCATAGGAATTCAAGTATGCGACTTGAATGTGAGGGCCTATGTTTATAAGAAGCTTCATTCTTAAATGGTCCCTATTCGTAGTATCATCTTGAAAGTTCAGGGCGATGATGATACATAAAGACTAGCATGTGCGTTAACGGATGACCAGTTCTCACAGGTCATGATATTGTGATATCAAGTCATCACATGGGTACTTGTTAGTGAACAAGTTGCACTGGACAGACCCACCATGAGACTACTGTGTGGATT
Organism: Dactylorhiza incarnata; assembly: GCA_033032865.1. Classification (NCBI taxonomy): domain Eukaryota; kingdom Viridiplantae; phylum Streptophyta; class Magnoliopsida; order Asparagales; family Orchidaceae; genus Dactylorhiza; species Dactylorhiza incarnata. Next base: position 6,000,716 of record JAWHQI010000041.1, read on the forward strand.
GTTATATGAATGTGTCACAAGTAGGTCTCATATGACAATGGTGTTTGTGGTTCTTTGACCTGAAGTCACAACATTCATCAAGTGAGGAAGAGCGTACTTTGATGCCATCTAAAGTCTTCCTTGAGAAAGGTTGATGATAAGGGTGGTTATTAGGTATGTTAAGATTCATTTGGGTGTTTGTGTGTGGGCAGATATGGGATTTGTCCTCCTATATGACAGGAGTTACATCCATGGGCCCCTTGATGGAATGAGACAGAGAAATGCATGGCCATGCTTGGTTGAGTCAATATGTGATATTGAGCTCACCAATTTCAGACAGTCTATTCTAGATCAAGGAATTAGGATTGAATAATTATGAGGGTGACACGGTCCATGCCTCTAGTTCTATCCGAATGTAAGGGACAAAGGGACATGACAACACTGATACATTGGTCAAGACATGCTTGTTGAGTTATGAACACTTATTGCTTGGGTAGCAATGATGCATTGCTAGATGCCGCTCATTGTTTGTGAGACTTTTATTTGATACGTTCAAGATCAAGTGGGAGACTGTTGGTGTTTCCATGGTGATCTGGAAGTGGTCAAATATCTAGTCTCACTGCCAACGCGATATGAGCCTATGGGGTCACACACAAGAGTGTTTGGAGAAATTGGAGGAAGAATCTTGTCGACAAGTGTTCAGATCAAAGCACGTTCGATGAACTCAAAGTGCGTTCGACGAACGGCTAGCGTAGCGCGTTCGTCGAACGGCTAGCGTAGCACGTTCGTCGAACGACTAGCGTAGCGTTTTCGTCGAACGGCGAGCGCGTTCGATGAACGGACAGCCCGTTCGACGAATGGCTAGCGTATTCGATGAACGGCCAGCGCGTTCGACGAATGCTAGCCAGTTCGTCGAACGCAATATTCGATTAATGTCGTGGCTGTGCGGATAGCTTCTCTTTTCGCCTGGGTATAAAAGAATGCGATTCTTTTGACCTAAGAAAGTGATCTGGTTTTTTGCGATAAACTGAGAGCGACGGAAGAGTTCCGCCCAAAAGCTTCTGAAGGAAGAGTTCCATCCGACCGCTGCCGCCTGTTCCTGTAATCGGACCTAGCAGTCCGTGGAATACGCTGAGAGCTTTCTTCCCTCCGACCTGGATCTTGTGAGACAAGAGTCTAGGGTTCTTCAACGCTCATGTGGACTTCCCGTAGAGGCGCCGATCCATTTAAGCGCTTGGAATTCAACGTTTTGTTCTCTGGATCTGCCATTGGAGCATCTCGATTGAATATCAACTCAATCCCTCTCAGGTATATATATTGCAATGCGTTGCTTTATTTTATTTCTTGAATCAATGAAATTGCAAGATTCTTTTAACTATTTAGGGTTGTTCTAGTTATTTTATTCCGCTGCGCACATATTGATGTGTTCATATCATTATGGATGGTATTTAGAAAACCCAACAGCCTGGACATGTCATAGCTGTCTGTCCAATCAAAAGGAAGGAAAAGGGTGATAAGAAACATCACCACCATAAGGATAGGAAGGGGGAAAAAATCCTTCCTAACATAGAAAGGAAAGAGCTGGAGTGAATCTGAATCCTCATCTTCAGATTCAGATGTTGAAGAAGAAGCCTTCATTGGGCTGTTTGCATTAGATAAAGATGATGACTGTCCTGCTGCCAAAATTGGAATTATGGTCCCTCTATTACATTCAGACAGTGACATAGAGGAGGATGAAGAGGACAAAGTTCAGCTAGGCCTCACTGCCATCACTGATGAGGAGGACAATCAGAACAACTCTGACAATGAACATGTATTAATTCATTCCATCTCCTCTTCTGATTATGAGACAAGCCCAGAATCTGAAGCACCTCCATCAATTGGTGGAAGTGATTCAAAATCTGAGGAAGATGTTAATCAATTGATTGACAAGTATGTTGCTCTCTTGGAAGCTCTGAAAAAGAGCAAGAAGTTGGCTAAGAGGCAAGCCCAAGAAATTGCTTCCCTTAAGATAGATAAGAAAGAGTGCACTGAGTCACCCTCCATGGTGGCTCAGATGAGTAAACAAATAAGCCATCTAAAGGGAATAACAATTGTGCGCTTAAGCACCATATCCCAAAAGAACAAGGTCATCAAGGACCTTGAGGAGAAGCTTGTGAAAGAAAAGAGCCTAGTGGCTCAATTCTCCAAGCCCAAATATGTACTTCCTTTTATTGACACCTTTTCCTCTCAAACCAATATGAGAGGACTAGGGTTAAATAAATTGGAAGTATGAGAAGGGAGTGGGGAAAAGAGCAAGGACAAGGCTAAGCCTCATACCACCATTCATAAGGTGTTGCTTCCTTCTAACAAATATGATCATGACATCATTTATGGTCACTGGAAGAATGGAAGCTCCTATAGGAAGGAAAACACTCCTTCCTATAGTGAAAGAAAGGGCATGGGAATGAGTGCCATGAAGGCTCCCCATGAAGAAATTCAAATGGTTCAACCTGGACCATTTGTATTTGGTACTTCAGCCCCATCATTCAAGAGTATGGAAGTTAGTTCTTCCAAGCTCTGTCCAGCAAAGAACATGGCTGCTGTCAAACCTGTAGACAAGTCTTATTGCTCAGTGTCTGATGCCATCCAATCTTTCCTGACCTCCAAGCCAAAGCAAGATGATGCCATTAAGACAAAGGGTACCAAGTCTGTACATAAGTTAACATTCAGCCAGATCATTGCTGAAAGGAACATGAAAAATGTTGTTGTCTCCCCTCCTGAACATAAGCACAGTGATGCTCTCTCCTCAAGAAATGTTCAGAAGAGGAGATACAATATTCATGAATATTGGTGTTGTGGTAAAGTGGGACACTTTGCCATAGATTGTTGGCACAATCCCAATGTGCCAAGTACAAAGAAGAGTCTTCCTGCAAAGGGTGCAGCTGGTGTGAGGTCATTTCATCATGCTAACAAGGACCTCAGACCCAAAATTATTTGGTCTCCTATGGGTAACTAAACTCCTTCTTGCAGGTTAGTTCAAGTACCAGCCTCACTCCTTGGACAGTGGGTGCTCAAGGCACATGACAGGAACCAGAAATTTTCTACAGGACTACACAACTGTGAAGAATGGACCTAAAGTCATCTTTGGTGGATCTGAAAGAGGAATCACCAAGGGATATGGTATGATCTCCAATGGCATAGTTTCAATCACAAGGGTAGCTTATGTTGGGGTTGCAACAAAACCTAGTGAGCATAAGTCAACTATGTGATCTAGGCTATGTCATTGAATTCCACAATGACAAGTGCTTGATCAAAAAGTCTAATGACTTAGAGACCATTCTCTCAGGCACTAGGAGTGGGAATGTTTATTGCTTAGATTTTATATGCAGTAATTATCTTTCATCTGTATGTCTTGTAGCTAATGAAAATGAGTCTCTTTATGTTCAATGACACAAGAGACTTGCCCACATTAACTACAAGACAATGTATAGACTATTCTCTAAAAACCTTGTTAGGAATAGTCCTAATTTGAAATGTATTAAAAGTGGTCCCTGTCATGCTTGCCAAATGGGTAAGCAAACAAGGGCCACCTTTAAAAGTATTGGCTCCAAAGACACTGCAAGATGTCTATATTTGTTGCACATGGACTTGTTTGGTTCTTTGCCAATTCATAGCTTAGGTGGGAAGTTGTATACTTTGGTGATTGTTGATGATCACTCAAAATATACATGGGTATTCTTCCTTAAGAAGAAATCAGATACATTGAATGTCTTTATAAATCATGTCAAGGCTATTCAGAATGACTTACAATGTGCTGTGGTCAGGACTAGGACTGACCATGGCACAGAATATCAATCTGAAGTCATGACAAGGTTTTGTCAAGAATGTGGTATCACCCAAGAGTTCTCCTCCTCATGGACTCCACAATAAAATGGTGTGGATGAGAGGAGGAATAGAACCTTGATTGAAGTTGGGAGAACACTGCTTAGTGACTCCTTACTCCCAGAATACTTCTGGGTTGAGGCAGTCAATACTACATGTTATGTTCTCAATAGGGCTTCCATCAATAAGGTTCATGGAATTACTCCCTATGAGATTCTGAAAGGCAAACAACCTACAATTTCATACTTTAGAATCTTTGGTTCAAAATGCTACATATTAAACAATGAAAAATCTCAATTAACAAAGTTTGCAGAGAAATGCAATGTGGGGGTTCTTGTTGGCTATAGATCACATAGTAGAGCTTATAGAGTTTATAACAAGACAACTCATGTTGTAGAAGAGTCTATGCACGTGGTATTTGATGAGACCAGCCTAATCTATAAGGGCTGGTCTGGTTCTTCTATTTTGACAGGAAATGAAAAGGACATGGAAAAGATGTCTGTGCAAGACATACCCAGCAGTAGTAAAGCATATACAGATGCAACAATTCCTGAAGAGGAAGAGGTCCAGGGTGCTGAAGACACTGCTGAACCAGCAGAAGTATTACAACAAGCTGAGGACAGATTGCATATAGCTGTAAGACACCTACGGGATCATCCATGAGAACAAATTATTGGAGATCAGAACCAATGTGTACTAACCAGAAGCAGAGCTCATAATGAGGCCCTATTTTGAGCTTCTTATCATAAATGGAGCCCAAGAAGTTTGAAGAAGCCAACCAAGATACTTTTTGGATTCAAGCAATGCAAGACGAACTTCTTCAATTCAAAAGATGCATGGTATGGAAGCTGGTGCCAAAACCTCAAGGACACAATATTATTGGCACCAAATGGATTTACAGGAACAAGTTGGATGAAAATGGTATAATCATCAAAAACAAGGCAAGATTGGTAGCCAAGGGCTACAGACAAGAAGAGGGAATTGACTTTGATCAAACCTTTGCCCCTGTTGCAAGGTTAGAAGCAATTAGGCTATTCCTTGCCTATGCTACCCACAAGGGGTTCAAGGTATATCAAATGGATGTCAAATTAGCCTTCCTCAATGGTGACTTGAAGGAAGAGGTATATGTTGAACAACCATTAGGTTTTGTGCATCCAACCCTCTCTAATCATGTATATTTACTTAGGAAAGCTCTTTATGGACTAAAGCAAGCCCCTAGGGCTTGGTATGAGACATTGTCTAGCTTTCTCATCAAGAACAAGTTCTTGAGGGGAAAGATAGATAGTACATTGTTTCTTAGGGAAACATGGGCAAATGTCTTCTAGTCCAAATATATGTTGATGACATAATATTTGGGTCTACTGATGACAACCTCTGCAAAAGGTTTGCCAATCTTATGCAGGGGGAGTTTTAGATGAGCAGTATGGAAGAGCTCAAGTACTTTTTAGGCCTCCAAGTGAAACAGTCTGATGAGGGTGTATTTATCTCTCAGACCAAGTACACTAGGGAGCTTATCAAGAAGTTTGGGATGGAATCAGCTTCCACCAAGAAAAATCCCATGGGGTCCAACATTTCCCTAGTCAAGGATGAGAAGGGCAAGGACTTTGATGAATCCATGTACAGGTGCATTATTGGATCCCTATTATATCTAACTGCTAGTAGACCAGACATTATGTATGCTATATGTGTTTGTGCTAGGTACCAGGCATGCCCTAAGGAATCTCACTACTCAGTTGCAAAGAGGATTTTGAGATACCTTACAGACATCCTACATCTTGGCCTTTGGTACCCTAAGAACAATGACTTTGAACTAACTGGATTTTTAGATGCAGATTTTGCAGGCTGCAAAGAAGACAGGAAAAGCACAAGTGACACTTGTCAATTCCTAGGAAGGAGGTTGATATCTTGGAGCAGCAAAAAGCAGACAAGTGTAGCAATTTCCACTGCTGAGTCTGAATACATTGCTGCAGGAAGTTGTTGTGCACAACTATTATGGATTCAACATCAGTTAGAGGACTATAACCTCAAGGTAAGTGAGTCTCCTCTTTCATCCAGTGCTATTTCTATTGTTAATAATCATGTCTCTCCTAGTAGGACTAAGCATATAGAGATAAGTTCTCATTTTATAAGAGAACATGTTGAATGTAAAGACATCAACCTTGAATTTTTCCCCACTGAAAATCAAGTTGCTGATAGTTTTACAAAGCCATTGGATGATGCCAAATTTAATACTTTCAAGATTGAACTAGGAATGTTAAATGTTGAATAATGTCACATCTTTGTTTTCAATCATCTATGATGCTATGCAGTCAAAGTATTGTCACATTATACATTTAAAGTGTTGTGTTATGATTCATAATATTTCTAGTAGTCATCATATTATCACATCAACAATCCTAGTGACATGGTTAAGGCATAACTCAATCAAAACCCCAAGGACCAAGGGTTAGATTGTAAGGTCAGCTAAAACAGAAAAGTCTATTTCAGCTTAGCTGCTGAGACAGCTGGGAAAAGTCTCTGCTGAACCACTGAGACTGCTAAAACTGTCCCAGCGGATGATAGTGCTCTATCCAGGCGGGTTGGTCGGCGTCTCAGCGGTTCCGCTGAGACGGGATGGTCTCATTACAGTTTGTCTAAATGCAACCCAATTGACCTACATTCTACTCACAACTATAAGTTCAATTAATTCTAATTATTAGGGTTTATCATAACACAGATAAAGCCATATAAATAGACAATCATTAATTAGTGTAAGGTACACAACCCTTCCTTCCTAGCCGCCAAAATGAATCAATTTCTGTTCCATCCCAGCGCATTCTTCTACAGCAACAATGGCACCGAAGAGCTCAAAGGACCTTCTGGAGGGGTATGAGATTGTCAGAAATGGCTTTGCCCATGCACAAGAAGACATAAAAGGAGTGATTCTACTCCTGGAAGCACAAGGCCTGGAATACCATCTATCAGAACCCATATTCATTCTCAGAACAAAAGTTCTGGAGTGGTTTAGCAATGCCAAATTATCCTCTTCCAAGACCTCTCTAAAGTCAAAAATAGGAGGAGAGAAAGTGAAAATCTACTCAGCAAAGATAGATAAAGCCTTCCAAATTCCCTCATGCACTCAGGATGAGGAGGAAGATATTTCTGACAAAGACAAGAAGAATGCTCTAAAGTGGGCAGAGTACAGTGATGCCAAGACTGGGTCATTAAACAGAAAATTCTTCAATCAAAGGGGCAAATTCCTATCTGATATAGTAGGCAAAGCTATCCTATGCAAGCCTGGGTCACATGATACTATATCCCAATCTATGTTTGACATCATGATAAGGATCATTCTCACCAAGAAAACTTCATGGGGAGAAGTCATATTTCAGAGACTAAAGGAATGTCTACAGGAAACAAACATGGGTAGAATTCTATCCCTATATCTGATACAAACATATCCTGAAAGGTATAAAGGGTTGAAAGGATCCAATATCCATTATCTGAACAGAATGGATATAAAAACTCTAGACAGGTTCACCGGGGTGCACCCCATGAGCCAGCCATCTGAGGCAAAGGAGAAAGAACCAATGAAAGCAAAGCAGTGAAGAAGCCAAGAATGGTTTTATCAAGTTCTGAGTCTGATCAATCAGATAAAAATGAAGATGCTGGTGCTCATCTTGGATCACACAGTATTCCTGATAAGGATGACTTACCTCCTGACAGTGTCCATCCACAGGACTTGGACATAGATAGTACCCCTGGTAATTAATCCTTAAACTCCACATTACTCATAATATTATTTAACCATAGTTAATCACCTAGTTAGTCACTAATGACTCTCAAATTATATGGACCACAGCTCCCCAAGGCTAGCTGAATGCTCCATCAGAGGGGGAGCTTCAACATGAGCCATCCTCCATGGATGGTATCAATGATCAACATGAAAGTGCAGGAGACAAAACTGACAAGGACAAAGTTCCTTCTCCTAAGGACTTACAAAGTAAGATTGATACAATAATACTAGATCTTGAAAGAAGAATTTCAAATAACATTGATGACTCCCCAGCTCTCTGGGATTTAACCCTACAAGGACAATCTGATGCCCCATCTGAGGGGGAGAAACCAAAAGAGCCATCATCTAATAAAGATGATGTTCTTGGTAAGCCCTACAAACCAGCCTTAATATTGCTAAATCATTAAATCTAACTCCACCATTCTTGTCCCAGAATTTCTGGACTTATCAGATCAAGGTGCTCTATCTGAGGGGGAGGAGCCAACTTAATCTAATTATGATAATGCTGATGCAAACAATGACATTGATGATCCAGCATCAGCTGCTGATCTAGAGGCTGATCAAGGCAAAAGTAATGCTCCAGTTCAAAATTCAGAACAGGTGCTACCTGCAGCACAACAACAATTCATATATCCACATGAATCAGTCCCTCCTCTCAGTCCTCCACATAGAAACAAAGAACAAATGATTGATGATCAACAAACCTCCACTTCCTCACAGACCAATGAAAGCATTCTAAATGCTATTCAAATTATGTTTGAGACTCATCCAACATCTATGAAGGAATATGTTGATCAATAAGCTTCCACTGTTAAAGCTTACATTGATCGGTCCATTTTGAATGTAAAATTTGAGGTAATGGCTGGGGTCAAGGAAATTAAGGAAGACACTGCCATCCTAAACAAACAAATGACCAAGTGGTTTGATCTGACAGAGAAATCAGTGGTCTCTCAAAATATCATTCTCAGATCAATGGACAAACACCTTCAACTATCTGAACAGGATATGGCTTATGTCAAGAATTATGTCAGCAAGACAGATGAGGTGATTGAAAAATCCTCAAATCAGATCCAAGAATATGTATACTCCACTACTCTGCAGTTGAATGGTGAGGCTGACAGAAACAAAGATGAGCTCAAGGATGACATTGAGAGGAACAAGGATGAGCTGAAAAAGCTGATATGGAAAACATTTTCTAAACAATCTCTAGCATATTAACTGCTGCTCAGCAGGAGATAAGTCAAAGAATATTTGAAGAAGCCAGAAAGGGGGAGGAGAACAATGCTGTAAGAAATTCTGAGCTAGCCCTCAAGGTTCTGCAAGGGACTAGGCTTGCATTAAACCTTCCCCTCATGGATAGGCAAAGAGCAGAGGATTGAGACTTCTCAAAACAGGAAGAAATTGCCTAGAATACATGACTGGAAAAGAGAAGAGAAAGAGAATACACAATGCTTGCTGAAGAATTCATGGCCAAGCAAAGGGATGAACAATCTAAGGATCCAGATTTTGAGTATTGGAGTGAAGACTCCAAAAGTATAATATTAAATGCCTAGCTAAGCCATGGTCAAATCTGCAAAGATATTGATAAGGTGTATCTATCTGAAGAATGGATAAAGCACCTAGAAAAGAACACTAAAAGAGATAGGGTATTCAAAGCCAATCTGGTAAGAAAGGACAACCCATGGAGGATGCCTTCAAAGTATATTTCTAAGCCATTCTTATATTTTAAAAGACAAGAAAATAGGAGGAAAATAGCTGGAATTGAAGCAGCAAATGCAAAGAAAGACACTGCCACCAATGCTGCAGGGAACAAAGATGTTGCTGCTGAAGTCAATGCTGATAAAGAAAAAGAAGTTGCTGCTGACACTGAGTGCTCATCTTCTTCTAAGAAAAGAAAAATTTAAATGAATGTATTTAAGAATTATGAATTTCTAAATGTATAATGAACAATATCTCATTACTTAGTCTAAAATGCAAATGAATGAATTGTTGAATTGATTACTGTTTATTGTAAGCTAATCTGAGCTATAACTTAACTTTACTCTATGTTATTGTTCATGTTAGTCTGTGATGCATTGTCATGATTATCTAATCATATTAGTGGATTGATAAACTCTGTGATACCATGCCTCTCTTAAATATTATCTGTTATGATGCTATCTTTAATGCCATAATGAGGTTTACATGTGTATGTTATGATGAATGCCATGTAGTGGAGATACATGATAAATAATTATTTTGATATGTACCTTAGCATTGAGGGTGTTCTGTCTTCTTCAAATAGGGGGAGATTATTGCGAATATTACCCTCAATGTTCCCTTGATTTGAAGAAGCATCACACTCAATTATAAGTACGAGTTGTATTTGATAAACCATATTTCATCTCATGAATATGCAGGGTTAACTTATTCCAAGATGGAAAGATTGTTCAGTGGGTTACTGCCAAAACCGCTAAGACAAGCTCACAGTCTCAGTTGAACCGCTGAGACAAGGCCAGGAGCCGCTGAGAAGGTGTCTGGGCCAGCTGAGCTGCAGATAGAAGAAAACCGCTGAGACAACTGTCTATCTCAGCGGATCCGCTGGGACGGTACTGAAGAAGCCGCTGAGATTGGAAGTTGTCTCAACCCAACCGCTGAGATAGATTCAAAAAGACTGGCGGGTTTTGCTTTTGGCGCAAGCTGTAGAAAAGCAAGACATGGTATTCCAATCTCGTCCTTGCCGTGTCAGAGTACATTTAATAGCTGTTGAAGATCAGTGGAGTATAAAAGAATAAATTAGGGCTTTGTAAAAGAACACTCTCCTACTCTCACTCACAAAAGAAGAACAAATTACTGTTCCATTGTCGACAGCAAAGAAAGCTTTCATTACCTGCTTCCTGAAGCTACAAGGAGAAAGAAGATTGCTCCTCTTGATCAACTCAAGATAGAGCAAGTTGATCCTCATCCATCATCTTAAGGAAAGGATCAGAAGAATCAGTGTTGAGGTCATTTCACTCATCCCTGCTTCAAGATTGCAACAACAGTTGTTCAGCAACAGAAGACCAAGGCTTGACCTCTTTCATCTTTTGGTTGTAATCATCTATTAAAACTTCTGTAGGAATTTAACAGTTCTGAGATTGTAGGGCATCTTTGCCTAATACTGTAGGGCTGTTTGGCCTGAGTAGTAGAGCTGAGAGGTCAGCTTGAGTGTAGGATCTTTGGGAGATCTGAGGTAGGGCTATTGTGCCTGAGGTAGGGTTGTTGAGCCTGAGGTAGGATTTGGGAAAACCTGAGAGATCCTGAGGGACCTGTGTTGTAAGCTCTTGGAGCTGAGTTTGGAGGTGTTGGCCTTATATAACTCATTATTAGAGAGGTGAAGGGGGAAAGAGGACTACTCAAGACACTAGTCTTGAGGAACCTCTATAAACCATTGTGTGTTTTCTGTGTGCTTGATATATAACTAACCTGAAATCAGAAAACAACTAGGTTAAAGCCTAAAACTAAAAGAGACCCATTCACCCCCCTCTAGGTGACTAAGACTACATCCTAACAAACTATCAATCTATTTCAGAGTTCGAAGTTCCCTTGAAGTTTGCTTGGAGATCTCATTCGACTTTTAAAGATTCCTTCGAAGCCTCGTATATCTCTTGCGCTTCTCGAAGGTCCCCTTGAAGACAGCTCAAAGACATCATCTAGCTCAGTCCTGCGAGCTCAGAGCCCCGTCGTCGCATCTGTCATTTCAGATTGCTTCCGAGCACGCTCCTCAGAACTCCACTCCAAGCTACCCCCATGGTCACGAAGAATCATTGTAACGAGCGGTGGTCTGTCACCCTCGAGAGATAACTTTTGTAACACTCCAAAGAATAGTGGAATTTGGCCAGCACCGTTTCGGCCTCGTGGTTTTTTACCCTTTTCGAGTTTTCCACGTTAAAAAATCTTCTTGTCAGTCTTTAGTATTATTTGTGACTGTTTGCGCGCTAGGCTCACTCTCGAGCTGAGACGGTTCAATTCGACCGGTGCGACCAACGACAATATTAATTTATATTTATAGTTTTATATAAATTTATTTATTTATTTTATATTTATAATTTTATATTCATAACCGTTAATTTAAGAAAAATCAAATTAAATATGATTTTATATTTATAGTATTCTTTGCAATAATATTAATTTATATTTATTATTTTATATAATTAGTTTTTATAAAAATACATAAAGCATCATAGCTAATACGTATAAGTAAAAAATATTTGACACCGTATCACAATTTATTTCTTTGGCTGGTTCGTTTGAGCTCTATCTCTTATGCTTAAGGTCGCAGGTTTGAAACCCCACAACCTAAATTCTTATTTTAGTATTTTAAAAAATAAATTTTAAATTGTTATTGCAAACTGGCAGGCTTCTAAAACCCGCTCCGGTTCATCGGTCTGCGATCAGCCCGCCTGATTCCCGGGTTCCCAGGCGGTCCGCGGATGAAGAGGGCTGCTTACCTGGACCAGAACGGCTGGGTGTTCGGCCAGCGGTCTGACTGGGTAGACCAGCCGGTCCGATCCAGCCCTCAAAAGCTTGGATTATTGAAGCGTTGGCAATGGAGCGGTGGGGAATGGAGGGGGTGACCACAATTTCAAAAAAGGTCTGCGGTGGGAATCGGAGGGTTACCAAACAGATTTTTTTAACGTTGATGTTTACCCCAAATGGAGATGGAGCAAAAACGCCCAAACAAATAGGGTCTAAGGTTCCATTTGGCAAGGCGATGGCAGTCGTGAACACAGTGGTGATGAACCATTGTTCGTGAACATCCGACCTCACTTAAGGAACTTCATCCACTTTTATGTTCAAAATTAGTGTTCTTTTACTGGTGGCGATCATAACCATTGTCTTCCAAACATGGATTCTATGATGGTGTCGTTTTTGTACAAACTCACCGGAGCAAAAAAAAACCGTGCCAAACGGAGCCTAAGGCACTTTCTGAGACATCTGATGATGAAAAAGTTGTTGATCGAATAGAGCTGTGATAAAAGTAGTGATGAGAAAGCAGAAAACTGTTTGGAGAGCCTGTGCTTAAATACTGATCGAATAGTTTTTTCATTTAAACTATATGGTAGAACAATTCTTCGAAAGCTATTTTTTCATATGTAAAACATGACTACATATTTTGTTCGCAAGCATAGTAAAACATATTAATACAACATTAATGTTTTACAAAGTTCACTAACAAATTAAAATAAACATTAATGTTCGCAACGCTTCGGCTTCTCCATCCATTTCACTTCACCTGGGTGATAAAGAACTGAGATTAATAAAACACTTCAATATTATGGCATGAAGAGTTTGTAAATCAATATCAGCCTCTGTCGTAGTGTCATTTTCCATCTCGGGGTGTATGAATATTTCTTCAACATCACAAGCATTTAATTCGGTGTCTCACCGAGATGGATGTTTGTGGATAAAATTATGTAATGACATAGTTGTCAGTACAATTGAACTCTGTTTTTTGAAATTGTATTGTGACATCTTCTGGATAATACACTACTTTTTCTTTCAAACACCAACGTGCTTTCGATTATACTTCGAAGAGATGAATGTGCCTTATTGAAATGTTCATTCCTTCCTTGGACTAGTCGACTACCGCGTGCATAATCGGCCAAATAATATCTTGTTTCCGGATATGATTTTAAATACTCAGTCTTTAATGGATATCCAACATCCACTCAATAATATTTACATGTATTCATTGATAAATTAACATGTATGAAATAATTATAGCGTATATTGTAATTTATTTAACAATTTACCTTGAGGGAATGCAAAAAATGTAGTATGTCTGTCAATGCGCGTGCGAAGATGTGACTATCATGAGTTGGTCCTTCGCTTCCGGCAAGTGCAAGTGTGAAACACATTGAAATCACAAACAACCATCACATTTTGCGTTGGGGTATCATGACTTCCAATATATCTAGCTTGATCTCCAATAGCTATCCTCGCATCTACATGTGTACCGTTAATTTCATATACATCATCCTTAAAGAATGACATGTAACGGTCATCATACCTTATTTCTGTAGATATATGTCTAAGTTGACGATCAATTGGTTGCATAACATCAACTGATAGTAGCAATAGTGATTTAATTCCTTTGAAAAAATATCTGCCTATAGTTTCAGTCGAGTGTTGGAAGCGCTCAAGTGTTAATCTCATTGAGCCTCCATGTGCTAAGACGTACAATGTAATAGCCAACACTTCTCGTGTTGTTGTGCGTTGTGATCCTTGTAGCCCATGATCATGCTCAAGCTTTCAAAGTAAATCAATAAATATATGCTTTGACATTCTAAATGCACTATGAAACGAGTATAACTTTTCCTGGTGTGTTGCTAAAAAGAGGAACAAAATTTTTCCACCCACCTTTGCTAAAAAATGGGTAGTGGGCTGATTACCCAACTCAATCTCACTAATGAATAGGTCACAAAAAATCATAATTTCATTTGAATCTTACGACTTTGATACTCCTCATTCCTTTGATTTGCCCATTAAACTGTAGAGTCAAATAGAAGGATCAAACATACATAACTATTAACAGTTATACAAAATAGTTATATACAAAACATGCTTGGTAGAAGGAATCATACAAACAATCAGAATCGTCGTACCTCTAACGAAATAACCTAATAAAAATGCATCAAACTTCAATTGAACATTTGATTCATTTTCTGAAGAAATTACCTAACCAAATCCGAAGAAAATGTATCTGAATACGATGATTTCTCTACAGGTTATGGAATGCAAACAAACTCCCATTACCATTCAAATCCGAACAAATTACCTAACCAAATACGTAAGCAAACACGGCGATGGCCCCAGCAGAAATCGAAGCACCACTTTCAGAAATTGGAAAAATCACAAGAAGAATCATTCATAAGCCCTAATCACAAGAAGTCAAAAAAATCATTCAATCATAAAGGAAAAAAAATGATTTACCCCTTTGAACCTATGACTCAAAATCATCAGATCGAGGGGGATTTGTAGCAGAAATACACAAAAATGAAAGGAGCCATCATATCGAGAGGTATTTGGAGAGGGCTCATCATCATCGAGAGGGCATTGGAGAGGGATCGTCAGATTGAGAGGAGGTCATCGTAGAGAGGGAGTTGGAGATGACTCATCATCATTAAGAGGGCGTTGGCGAGGGCTCATCAGATCGAGAAGAGGTCATCATCAGGTGGGAGTTGGAGAGGCCTCGCCGTTAATGTAACACCCCAATTTTTTCCAACTGAAGAAAACAAAGCAATCTGGTAGCAGGACCTACCGCCTGGTGGTAGTGCTAAAACTGACGGTAGGGAAGTCGACACAATGAATTTACTTTGTCTACGTGAAGGACCTGCTGTCATCGAGAGGTCTCGACGATTATCAAGCTAACGCTAGATGGTAGTCCTACCACTGGCGGTAGCTATATTGACGTGACATCGAGATGAATTATATCGTCGAGAGATATTAAGGAATGAGCAGATAAGCTCCACCGCCTAAGTAGTGCTACCGTTGGGCGGTAGCAACCGGGATCAGATTTTTTGAATTAAATCATGGCCATTCATTCAATTCGTTTTGGAAATCCCGTGGCTGAGGTTAGACTCGAATTCCTTAAGGGCCGAGAGGCTTTTGTGAGAAGTCATTATCCTTCTCATTTCTCTCTCTCTCCCTCTTCAAGAAAAAGGCTAAGTAAAGAAAGGAGGATGGAGAAGCTTTGGACTTGTGAGGGCTCTTGAAGGCTTGTGCCAAGGTTGGATCCGCGCAGAGGAAGGTGCTTCGAACACTTCCATCTAATTCAACTGTGATACTATGGCACCAAAATGAGCTTCAAGGGTAACAAATCTCTTCCTGAATATCTGAACATATTAGTTCTTTAATTGGCATAAGAGTAGGAAGATTTCCATTAAATAGTGGATACGATTCTTCCGATGGGTAGATATGGAATATCCCCATAAAAATTTCATATGGACTACAGATCAAAGTACGAACATAGGCATGCTGTATGAAGCTCATCCGGATAGGTTGGTCTGGATTGGTGATGTTTATTGTGGTCAGGAGAAGGCTCCATATGTATATAATGTGTTTTTCGGGTTCTGGGTACTGTGATGTACTATAGGGAGTTCTAGAGGCAACCTCCAGGAAATACCCAAAAAAGAGGACAAAAATTGCTGCTCTGTCTCTTACCGCCCATCGGTAGTGCTACCGCTGGCGGTAGCTCCTAGTCAAATTTTGCGAGCCATTTGTGGTGGGTGTGAAGCCTAGGTCCTGGGGACTGGGTGCGTAATGCCAGAAAACTATAGGCCTGCAATTGCAGAGCATAGATGGTGGAAGATGTGTGTTTTGTCAATAGTGCCATGTGGTAGTACTATCGCTGGCGGTAGCTCCAGTGAGCAGATTGTGAAGCAGAAGGGCCTGAAGTGCCTAGCTTCGTGGGTCTTGTGTGTCAATAGAGGGAACAAAGGGATCCGTACCCGCGTTGGGCAGAGTTGATCCCGACGATATGAGCACGGACAAAGCTGAACCGAACCCATCCCATAGCTGGTCAGTGAAGAGGTTGCCCCTCGGTGTGATACGCGAAAAGCAGATATATACGCAAGTGCACGTGTCGGATCAAGTAATAAAGTGTGAATACAGTTTGTTCCCCCGGAGACGTAATTAATCTAAACGCTTGCAAATACTAGCTTAGCCTTTTCTTTAAATTCAAGTTGATTAATTAGCGAGATGATTGATTTTCAAAACAAATAATTATAATAACTACTAAAGATTACAACTACGAATATCTAAAAGTACTTTTGATAACAATTTAGAGAAAAGATCTTGTACGTTGATTTCCTTTGCTTAATGTGATGGATACTTGAAGTGATTCGATATGGACGCTAAAATGACTATCATGCAACGATTTGAAAGTGGAAATCATGATCTCTCGATCTATGAAATCCGTTTACCCCCTATTTCCCTAGTTATCTCTAACTTAAGTAACAATAAGGAATAACATCAAGCACACAAATCAATGTTGCTACCGAGAAGGCGAAGTCTCTTTCTCCCTTCTTCGATATATTAAATTTATGAGGCACTTACGCCACTCCTCTCTCGAATCTTGCAATGCAGTATAAAGGCAAAAACTTTGGTGACAAATTTAAGCAACTCCTCTCTCGAATCTTGCAGAGCAATATAAAACACTCATCTAGCCTGACTCCTCTCTCGAATCTTGCCAAACAAATTTAAAGATGAGACTTAAGCCAAAATTTCTAAGAACAAAATCATAAATTCAATAAAGATAGTATTTCAAACATCCACAAGAAAATTAAAATCAAAATATCACAACAAACAAAGTACTTTCAACATACAAGACAAAGGAAATTAGTTCATGATGAAGGAGAGATCACACACAAATTGGAAGTTCTTACTAGACATAATTAAAAAGAAGAAGAAAGATGCAAGAGTTCCTTCCCCAAAACGCTGCAGGAAAATCCACCTCCTTCTTCCCTTGGCCGAAAATCTGTCTTCTCCCCCTTTCGTGAACAGTAATTTCAATGCATAAGAAAACTGCCCTCCACTTTTTTGGCGTTAGAGGGATAACTCCCCCCACTTTCTCTCTCTCATCTTGTCCAATGAAAGTAGTTACCGCATGTTCTCACCTTCTTATTTTCGAAAATCATCTGAAAAGTTGCACCTTCCCATGTAAAATAACCGCCGCCATCTTTTAAATTCAGAATTAAATAGCAGAATTTTCGGACTGCAGATTTGTTGCAACAACTTTTACTTAGGCAAAAACTGGTTTTTCTGGGCTTCTTCTCCTCAACTTTTTAGGCATTTCTACAATGAAAATATAACAAGGTGACACATATATCCATTCCAAAATCATTAACAAAGTATTTTAAACTATTTAATACATTTCAACACATTTGTAAGAAATAAAGGGGTATTTAATCAAGTTAATATATAAGGATAACTCCTTTTCAAGGAGTTATCACACCCCCACACTTAGCACTTTGCTAGTCCCTAGCAAAGATGATCAAATGTAGCAAATTGGATGGTCACCAAGGTGATTTGATACAAATTCGAATTACCCTTACTGATAATATAAAATATAATTATCACAAGAGATTTATGTGAGCAATTGAAAGACTTGTCAATGATTAAGATTTTCAATATCATAAAACAAATCTTGCTTTGATCATGAATAACATTCAATTAGGATTTCTAGTGATGTGTGTGTGTGTGCTTCTTTTAAAAAAATTTATTATTTCTATAGAAGTTTTCATCTTGAACATCTTCACACAAATGAGGGTGAATAAGAATAGGTTAAACAATCATGACCCAGTTTCCACATAGGTTTGGTATTTCAAATGTAAGAGAATAATAAGGACATGAGATACTTGGTTAGAACTTTAATAATATTTTAATAATAAGATCAAGCGATAAAAATACCTTCATTAATAATCTCAACGAGAGTCTTTAATATGGGGTTTAAATATCAAACTTCATACATTCTGCTTTAAACTCATAGGGGATCATTCCAAGCACGTGTGAACATGCTTAGGCCGCATATCACTATGAGATATATTTTCTTTAGCATACCATTTTTTTTTCAAACACTCATAGTTGGGATCATTCCAAGCATGTGTGAACATGCTTAGGCCGCATATCACTATGAGATATATTTTCTTTAATGTGTTGTAATAGATTAAACACCCATAAATAAACATTCATTTCGATGCATTAAGAAGGATTATGAGCTAGATCATGACAAAATAAGGTTAATAGGATTTTACCAAAATCATTGTCCTTAATTTTTCTTAACAATCAAATACTATACCCGTATTTCAACTTATATCATTAATCCAATTCTTGCTTAATCATCCACCATTATGTACAGTAGTTAATAAGAATGTATAATTTGCATAGAAACAAATTCTTTTGAAAAGAAGCATAGAGTGCATAATTGAAATGCTTAATTGAAGGTTAAAATATCAGAATAAGTTTTAATTTTAGCATTGGAAATCTTAGGTTTGACTAATTATCAATTGCAATTAAATAACTTGAATAACAAATCTAAAAATAACAAGGGCAATCAAAGAAGTATTTACTCTAATTGTATCACCACCCAATTAGTGTAGGGTATACCCCCACACTTAGGATTTTGCTAGGCCCTAGCAATAAGTTCATAGAATATCTAATGATAATAAGGAATTTTTTTTAAAGAAATGCTGGTAATATTATATATAAAGAAGAATAGAATCAAGTACTCCCCTGGAAGTATTCACTTGTATAGTTATATCTTCACTTCCCTTTGCATATCATTTGGTCGAATATAACCTGCACTTGATAAAGATTCCAAAAACAACAATTGTGCATACATACATATACGCTTATATATTTATCCAAAGGCAGTCAAGTTAGTCAGGGAATATAAGTGTAGTTAAGAATGAAATAGTAGCACCACATTAGTTAGGTTGTATCCCCAACAAAAATCATGGAGCATATTGTTCAAAATATTTCAAACATGAAACAATATAGCTAACTGAAAATGTAATAAAATAAATGCAGTTCTTTTCGATCTTATTCCTCATCGTCTTCTTCGTTCTCAGCCTCTTCTTCATTCTCGGCCTCTTCTTCGTTCTCTTCATCCTCTTCCATCGCTGCTTGAACTTTAGTTGGTTCAATTCGTTCACCATCCGCTTTTTCGTTCTCTTCATCCTCTTCTTCGTTCTCTGCCTCTTCCATCGCTGCTTGAACTTCAGTTGGGTCAATTCGTTCGCCATCCGATATTATTAGATATCCTTCATCATCAAAGTTTGCTTGTTGCTTGAAAGATGGCTCTTCTATTGGAAACTTTAGCTTCTTAATTGTCCTCTGTTGGTCCTTATGCAAGTGCTTGAAACAAGAGTCAAAGTACAGATGCTGACAACGTTGATAAGCCTTCATATAGTCAATATTTTCCATTACGCTATCCAAATCAGCACCGTCGACCGGATCTATATGATCAAAAATTGAGTTGAAAGATGGCTTTGAGGATGAGGGAGTAGTAGATCTTTGAGGTAATGTAGCCTTGTAGGTTTGAAAATTGTCTTCCACCTTAATATTTTTAGAGATAACTACATCCGTTATATGGTGGCCCACTATTGTCACCAAGTCACCATCCTTCGGCTTTACTCCAGCTATACGACATAATTCCGTTATTAATGTGGGAAACCATAACCGGCGGATCTTAGTCTCATGAATTTTTGAACATATTCCATCAGAAATCATCTTGCCAACATTTATCTTGTCTCTACGCAAAATGCTGAAAATTAAAGCCACCTTATCCAGGGAAAGGTTATTCAGATGCTTCGTCGGCATGATGTTTGCGTTGATAAATAGATGCCAAACTTTGGATTCACGTGATAAGGAAATAGCTTGCAGTGTGTGTTTTACTCTATTAGCCCATGCCGGCTCCGACGTGCGGCAGATCAGTGAAGCCATATCATCAGGAGAAACTAAAGCTTTTGAAGTGCTGAAATCGTCAGGATCAAAGTTGTCCAAATCAAAGTAATCGTTAATTTTTTAACTGAATAATCAACATATTTCCCCCGAACAAAAACTTTCTGATCCTTCGAAAACTTTCCATTAGCGTAGAACTCGTAAACCCATGGAACGATCGCCTCTGTTCGTGGATGACAAAAAGAATCCCATTTTAAACTTTGAATTTGATTAGCATAGTATTTCATCCATCAACGCATTTCTAGTTTGTATCCTCGTTCGTAAATGAACGGGAGAGATTCTATCTTTTGAAAGTGTTCTTTAGCTCCATCATTGATAAATTTCAAATTCTTTGTAGCCACCTCTTTGGATTTCCCTCTTTCCTTGCGTTTGGTTGACATCCTCTAAAATGTTGAAAATGGACACATGCTAATCATGCTAATCACACATAGATATTACTCAAATCCATCTCAAGAAGTTTCGGAAGTTACCTGAGTGGTGCACAGTAAAGATCGTGAAACTTCTCGCGCCGCGTATGGCACAGGTGATGCTTTCCGCCGAGTGGTTCCGCACTCCAGATGCTCTCGTTAGCAGATACTCTTCCTACACCGAGCGTAACCTGTAGTCCTTCTCGCTGTCGATCTCTGATCGCTCCCGACCACACTCGCTCCAGGTTTCGCCCGTGCCCTAACTTAGCGATCTCCAGGGTTTTAGCAGGGGAGGAATGACTTGAACCGGTGGGTAGTTGTTATAATAAGCGGGCAGGAGCCTCCGAATAAACCACGAGCCAAATGGTTCAGTTGAATCGGAAATAGTTGTGCTCCTTGCTAATTCTGCTGGCATTCGTCGATCGCCGGTCGACGCTTGACCTATCACCTTCATCGAAGTAATGAGCAGTTCATCGATCGCAGTCAATGCCCGACCCTTATGTGTTTGTCGATCGTCAGTAGCTGCCCGACCCTTCTGCGTTCGTCGATCGCAGTCAATGCCCGAACCTTCCTGTATTCGTCGATTGTAGTCAATGCCCGACCCTTCCGCGTTCGTCGATCGCCAGTAGCTGCCCGACCCTTCCGCGTTCGTCGATCGCAGTCAATGCCTGACCCTTCCGCGTTCGTCGATCTCCGGTCGCTGGCACGGGAACCTCTAGGATGGTGATGAACCGCTGGCACGAGAATCGCTGGTATGGTGATGAACCGCTGGCACGGGAAATGCTGGTATGGTGATGAATAACAAAGGGGCATAGACCAGTAAATGTTGAACCCGTGCTCACGCTTAACGCATTCTTAATCTCAAAATGGTAGAAAAAAATTGTTGTAACAACCTTTTTTAACCCCAAAAAAAGTTGTTGCGACAATTGCTCCAGGTTTTCTAAAAATGTGCAGGACATTATTTTGGCCAAGTTTGCTGAATGGTGATTACTTTTTCCTTTTGCATTAATTTACTGGGAAGTAGAATTAAATTATTGCAACTAAACTTCTTCATTAAAGTCTAAATAAGAACATACGTAAATTTAAATATATAAAATAATTTGGGTTGCCTCCCAAAAAGCGCCTAAGTTACTAGTCCCGGCAAGACTTCCTGCACTTGATATGTCATGCAAGAGTAATGACCGTTGCCTCGCAACGATCGTCGTTTTGAAAATAGTGTTTAAGTCTTTGTCCATTCACTTTGAACTTGGACCCATCCTTTTCATTTTCGATTGTAATAACTCCAAACGGGTGGACTTCCGTCACTCTAAATGGTCCCGACCATCTAGACTTTAACTTTCCCGGGAATAATTTTAGTCTCGAATTATATAAAAGAACGAGTTGACCTACATTAAATTCCCTTTTTTCTATCCTTGCGTCGTGCCATTTCTTAGTGCGTTCCTTATATATCTTCGCATTTTCATAAGCATTTAATCTCATTTCCTCGAGTTCGTTTAGTTGGAAAAGTCTATTCTTACTAGCATCCTGGAATTCAAAGTTCAATTTCTTGATGGCCCAATACGCCCTGTGTTCCAATTCTACGGGAAGATGACAAGACTTACCATAAACCATTTTATAAGGTGTCAATCCGATGGGTGTCTTAAATGCGGTCCTATACGCCCATAGTGCATCGTTCAGTTTCTGTGACCAGTCCTTTCGAGATGCACTTACCGTCTTCTCTAGAATTGATTTAATTTCTCTATTTGAAAGTTTAGCAAGCCCATTGGTTTGTGGGTGATACGCTAAAGCAACTTTATGTGTCACTCCATACTTCCGCAAGAGTGTTTTGAATTGCATATTGCAGAAATGTGCTCCACCATCACTAATAATGGCCCTAGGTGTACCAAACCTCGTGAAGATATTCGATTTTAAGAATTTTAGCACAACCTTGGCATCATTCTTTTGGGTGGCTATAGCTTCTATCCATGCAGACACATAGTCTACCGCTAAGAGAATATATAGATTTCCGTTTGAATTCACAAATGGACCCATGAAATCAATACCCCAAACATCAAACACCTCTACTTCCAAGATGTTGTTCAAAGGCATGCTAGCTCTACGATGTAAATTTCCCGTCTTTTGGCACCTATCACATTGTTTTACAAAAATATGTGCATCCTTGAATAGTGTGGGTCAGTAAAATCCAGCCTCTAATACTTTAATAGCGGTTCGTTCTCCCATAAAATGTCCTCCATAAGGAGATGCATGCCTTTTTTCTAGGATACTTTGCACCTCTATTTCCGAAATACACCTACGCATCAATTGATCAGGGCAGAGTTTAAATAAATACGGAGCATCCCAAAAGTAGTTCACCTGATGGAGGAATCTTTTCCTTTGCTGATAGTCCATGTCTAAAGGAAAAACATTGCTAACTATGAAGTTAACAAAATCTGCATACCAAGGGACGCCACCATTAGTGATAGCTAATAATTGCTCGTCAGGGAAATTGTCTTTAATCGTGACTTGAGTATCTTTCTCGCTCACTCATTTTAATCGTGATAAATGATCAACAATTGGGTTTTCAGCCCCCTTACGGTCTTTGATCTCCAGATCAAATTCCTTTAAGAGGAGAACCCCCCTTATTAGTCCAGGCTTTGCATCCCTCTTATCCACTAAATACTGAATTGCCGAGTGATCAGTATAAACTATAACTTTGGAGTTAATTAAATAAGACCGGAACTTATCAAAGGCAAAGACCACCGCTAATAGCTCCTTTTCTGTTGTGGTATAGTTTATCTGAGCATTCATGAGCGTTTTACTTGCATAATATATAGAGTGAAATTTTTGTCACGCATTTGTCCTAACACAACTCCAACTGCATAGTTACCAGCGTCACACATTAAAACAAATGGTGCGGACCAATCAGGTGCAATAATAATAGGGGACGAACTAAACTTTGCTTTAATAACTGAAATGCTTTAGAACAATTATCATCAAAAATATAAGACGTATCTTTCTCAAGTAAACTACATAATGGCTTTGAGATTTTTGAGAAATCCTTAATGAAACGTCTATAAAATTCAGCGTGGCCTAAAAAACTGCGAATGCCTTTAACATTCGTTGGTGGAGGAAGTTTGTCAATAACCTCAACTTTTGCCCGATCAACTTCCATACCTTTGTTGGAAACTTTGTGTCCAAGCACAATCCCTTCTCGTACCATAAAGTGACACTTTTCCCAATTCAAGACCAAATTGGTTTGAACACACCGATCCAAAACTTTTTTAAGCACTTCCAAACAACTATTAAATGATTGAGAAAATACAGAAAAATCATCCATAAATATTTCAATGCCTTCATCCATAAGATCAGTAAAAATTGAAATCATACAGCTTTGAAATGTTGCGGGTGCATTACACAACCCAAAGGGCATTTTTCTGAATGCAAAAGTTCCATAAGGACATGTAAATGTAGTCTTTTCTTGATCTTCTGGTGCAACCATAATTTGGTTGTACCCAGAATATCCGTCCAAGAAACAGAAATATTCACTACCCGCTAGTCTATCTAATACTTGATCAATGAATGGTAGTGGAAAATGGTCTTTCCTAGTGGATTTGTTCAATTTCCTATAATCCATGCAAATTCTCCAACCGGTGACAGTTCTAGATGGTATTAACTCATTATTTTCATTCTTTACAACCGTCATGCCTCCCTTCTTTGGTACACATTGCACCGGGCTCACCCACTTACTATCAGAGATGGGATAAATAATGCCGGCATCAAGCCATTTGATAATCTCTTTCATTACTACTTCTTTCATGGGGGGACTAAGCCTACGTTGATGTTCTATAGACCCAATTGCATCCTCTTCCAATAGAATTTTATGCATACAAATGGATGGGCTAATCCCTCTAATGTCAGCAATAGTCCAACCCATATCCCCTTTAAATTCTTTTAAAACTTCTAGTTGTTTGTCTTCATTCTCTTGTTCTAATGATGCATCTATAATGACTGGCAATGTGTTGTTTTCTCCAAGAAATACGTACTTTAAATGTTTAGGTAGAGGCTTCAATTCTAGAGTTGGGGGATCCATAATAGAGGATTTCATTATTTTAGGTTCACTAGATTGATTTATTATCTAAAATTTCCTAGTAAAGGGTAACCTTTCATGTGAATCGAGAACTTTAACACATTCTTTTAGTTCTAAATCATCTCCCCAGTCTTCATTATTTAGAATTGTTAAAATTTGTTGCTCTAGATCATCTTTGTCATGTAATAATTTAGTAGGCTTCTCCATTTCTTCTATGTAAAAGCATTCTTCTTTATCATTTGGAAATTTAAGAGCTTTAAGAATATTAAACGTTACTTCTTCATCATTTACTCTCATCGTCAACTCACCCTTTTGGACACCTATAAGCGTCCTCCCCGTGGCTAAGAATGGTCTCCCTAGGATAATGGGCACATCCTTATCCTCTTCCATATCTAAGACAACAAAGTCGTCCAGAAAAATAAATTTCTCCACTTTAACCAATACATCTTCAACAATTCCCTTAGGAAATGCTAAAGTTCTATCGGCTAGTTGAAGGGTAAGAGGTGTTGAAGCAATCTCTCCTAAACCTAACTTCTTGTAGATAGATAATGGCATTAAGTTAATACTAGCACCTAAATCACATAAATCTCTCCCGGAAAATTTAACTCCTATCGAGCATGGTATAGTAAAACTTCCAGGATCTTTTAGTTTAGGTGGTAGTTTCTTTTGAAGAATCGCGCTACACTCTTCCGCTAACGCTACTATTTCTTTATCAATGAACCTTCTTTTCTTAGATAGAATATCTTTCATAAACTTAACATAACTAGGCATTTGTTCCAATGCCTCGGCAAATGGAATATTTATAGTTAGTTTTTTAAAGATATCCATGAATTTTTAAAATTACTTATCTAACTTCGTCTTTGCTAACCTAGAAGGAAACAGTGGTGGAGGGTAGATAATTTCTTTCTTTTTATTATTTGGTTG
The DNA here is from genome assembly GCA_033032865.1 of Dactylorhiza incarnata. Lineage (NCBI taxonomy): Eukaryota > Viridiplantae > Streptophyta > Magnoliopsida > Asparagales > Orchidaceae > Dactylorhiza > Dactylorhiza incarnata. Next base: position 6,026,214 of record JAWHQI010000041.1, read on the forward strand.
TTCTACTTCCACTACTTCCGGTTCCTCATTTTCTATTGACTTTTCTTTTCAGATTCGCTTGCTTCAATGACTTTCTCACGTCCTTCCTCATCTCTCACTCTTTCTAACAACCCATCCCCGCTTGGAATTTCTACACCACTCCTTAAGGCAATGGCCTTACAATGGTTAGGTTGATCCTCTCTTGTAGGATTAGGTGTAGTATTCGAGGGTAATGATCCAACTGGTCTCTGATTTAGTGCATTTGCTAGTTGACCCAATGTGGTTTCCATAGATCTAAGAGATGATTCAATCCCAACCATCCTAGACTCACTCTCTTGGAACATCCCTAAAATGAGATCATCCATTAATTTTCTAGTGTTCACTTGGTTATTAGGAGGGGGATTTTGTAGTGGGTTAATATTTTGGTTGAATCCCGATGGTTGATTCATTACTTGATTATTTTTCCAAGAGAAGTTTGGATGATTTCGCCACTCGGGATGATAATGATTCGCAAAGCCGGGTGGTACTTGTCTTGGCTGTCCACCAATAAAATTTGCCTCTTCAGTAATTTGATTTAGTTGCTCTACAATGAGTGGTGCATTTTATGTAGGAGTAGATAAAACATCTAACCTTTTATTAATTAAATTAAATTGTGATGCCATTTGAGCGGCCAAGGATGTAATTTGGTCTACTTGGTGGACCCCAACCAGATTAGTATTCCCTTGTCTCTCATATGCTTGATAGTTATTAGAAGTTAGATCTTCCAATATAGCATAAGCATCCTCTGGATACTTCTTCATTAGCGACCCTCCCGCAGCACCATCAACCAAAATCATGGTTGCGGTTTGCAACCCATTATAGAATGTGGAGACTTGTTGATGTTGGGCTAAACTGTGGTGTGGACATTTTCGTAGTAAATCTTTAAAATGCTCCCAAGCATCATAAAGAGTCTCTCCGGTGCCTTGCATAAAAGTTGAAATATCTCTAATAAGCTTTGCAGTCTTTGAAGGTGGGAAATATTTATTTAAATATTTCTCAACTAAAAGATCTCATGTGGTAATCGACTCTTGTGGCACTGAGGCTAACCAATCACTAGCTCTCCCATCTAAAGAAAATGGGAATAATCTTAATAGGATTGCTTCGTCAGATGCACCATTGCATTTAAACATATCACAAATTAGTAAAAATGTTCTTAAGTGGGCAGTTGCGTCTTCATGATTTAGACCTCCAAATTTGCTATGTTGTACTAGTTGCATAACCGTGGAATCCATTTTAAAGTTGTTAGCTTCGATTGGGGGTCTAACAATATTAAAGTGCAACCCTCCTCTTAAAGGTGCATTATAATCCCGACAAGTCATTCAGGGAGCAGCTGGTTGATCATTTTGATCAACTTGCCCGTTAGGATTCGCTTGTCTCTCATTGTCATTCCTATTGGCTTGTCTATTATTATTATCCATCGCAGGATGAATAATATTTCTCGCTTTTTGGCTTTTTCTATTCTTCCTACAAGTGCGTTCAATTTCAGAATTTAACGGAAGTATATCAGTGTTCTGATGTCTGGACATACACTAAACAAAACTCTAGATATAGGCAAAAACAAAATAAAAACTTGATCTCTAAATACTTAGGAAACACTAATATTGCAAGAAATAAACTTTTTAGAAATCACCATCCCCGGCAGTGGCGCAAAAAACTTGATACGCAAAAAGCAGATATATACGCAAGTGCACGTGTCAGATCAAGTAATAAAGTGTGAATACAGTTCGTTCCCTCGGAGACGTAATTAATCTAAACGCTTGCAAATACTAGCTTAGCCTTTTCTTTAAATTCAAGTTGATTAATTAGCGAGATGATTGATTTTGAAAACAACTAATTATAATAACTTCTAAAGATTACAACTACGAATATCTAAAAGTACTTTTGATAACAATTTAGAGAAAAGATCTTGTACGTTGATTTCCTTTACTTAATGTGATGGATACTTGAAGTGATTCGATATAGACGCTAAAATGAATATCATGCAACGATTTGAAAGTGGAAATCATGATCTCTCGATCTATGAAATCCATTTACCCCATATTTCCCTAGTTATCTCTAACTTAAGTAACAATAAGGAATAACATCAAGCACACAAATCAATGTTGCTACCGAGAGGCGAAATCTCTTTCTCCCTTCTTCGATATATTAAATTTATGATGCACTTACGCCACTCCTCTCTCGAATCTTGCAACGCAGTATAAAGGCGAAAACTTTGGTGACAAATTTACGCAACTGCTCTCTCGAATCTTGCCGCACAATATAAAACACTCATCTAGCCTGACTCCTCTCTCGAATCTTGCCAATCAAATTTAAAGATGAGACTTAAGCCAAAATTTCCAAGAACAAAATCATAAATTCAATAAAGATAGTATTTCAAACATCCACAAGAAAATTAAAATCAAAACATCACAACAAACAAAGTACTTTCAACTTACAAGACAAAGGAAATTAGTTCATGATGAAGGAGAGATCACACACAAATTGGAAGTTCTTACTAGACATAATTAAAAAGAAGAAGAAAGATGCAAGAGTTCCTTCCCCAAAACGCTGCAGGAAAATCCACCTCCTTCTTCCCTTGGCTGAAAATCTGTCTTCTCCCCCTTTCATGAACAGTAATTTCAATGCATAAGAAAACTGCCCTCCATTTCCTTTTTTGGCGTTAGAGGGATAACTCCCCCCCACTTTCTCTCTCTCCTCTTGTCCAATGATGGTAGTTACCCCATGTTCTCGCCTTATTTTTGAAAATCATCTGAAAAGTCGCACCTTCCCATGTAAAATAACCGCCACCATCTTTTAAATTCGGAATTAAATAGCATAATTTTCAGATTGCAGATTTGTTGCAACAACTAAAAAAAGTTGTTGCAACAACTTTTACTTAGGCAAAAACTGGTTTTTCTGGACTTCTTCTCCTCAACTTTTTAGGCATTTCTACAATGAAAATATAACAAGGTGACACATATATCCATTCCAAAATCATTAACAAAGTATTTTAAACTATTTAATACATTTCAACACATTTTTAAGAAATAATGGGGTATTTAATCAAGTCAATATATAAGGATAACTCCTTGTCAAGGAGTTATCACGGTGCACTGAAAGAATTTTGAGAAAGGAACCGTAAGGAATGATGACTTTGACGGTAAAGCTCACAGCAATCTACGTTAAGCGGGGCTTAGGATGGTGGTGTAACTCGGGGAGTACACTGAAAGAGTGCCATAAGTGCACAAAATGTGTGGCCGTGAGTGCCTACGTTGATGATGCTTGTAGTGCTTAAACACACTTTTGAGAAATATGATGATGATGCTTGCTTGCAGAGAAGGAGTACCACCGCCCTAGGAATGGAGTGGGGTCGTTATAAGTCTTGGTCAGCTAAAGCCGACCGGTTACTTGTTTGCCATATTTTGGTGGAATGTGCTTCTACAAGTGCTGGTGAGTCGAGCGGAACATAGTGGGTTGGAACCCCAGTTGCTGTGATATGCTGGCCCTCGAAGACCCAAGTGTGTGTTTACTTGTTTTCATGTGTGGCCGACGTTAGAAAACCACATGTTATTATAAACATTGTAATTAAAGAACTCTTGATGCATTTTCATTCCTGTTGTAATAGAGTGGACATGGAATCTATTTTTTTAATTAATAAATGCTTCCGTTGTATATCTCTGTGAATGCTGAGATGGTTTTGCTTAAAATTGTTTAAAAAATAATATGTAACTCCCTCTCCTGTTCATTTAATATGGCATGGGGTCCCGACCGGACCTACTGTTATATTCTATGTAACAAGGAGGGTGTTATAAGTTGGTATTAGCTACGGGTCTCGATGCCTTTCCGTCCGAATTCGTGGTCAAATTCTTTTAAGGGGTGGTGAGCATGTGTGTGCATAGTCGTTAAAACATCTAATTAACCAGTAAATGTCCACTTTAGGAATGAAATGCACATGTATTTGTAGAAACATGGTGGAACCTGAGTGTTCATTTGTAGTTAAATGCTACAACTTAGTCGCTTAATTGTGTTTTGTTACACATGTATTGGTGACTAGGAGTGGAGCGGGGCAGTCTCGACCCCATCGCTCTGTTGAGAGTAGTGCACCTGCTGATGTACCTACTCCTCCCCTTTTGCCGAGATGATTAGGTTGGTTGTCGAGGCAGTGTTTGAGATGTTCAATGCACAACCAGGATAACCTGTACAACCTCCTACCCTTGGGGTGACCCTAATGTTGGTTTCTATAGTTGAACCCATTGCTGAAAGGTAAGTGTTGATTGTGGCACGATGAGCTTCAGACCAACAATTGAAGCATTTTCTAAGCTTCAATCCTCCTACGTTTGTAGGAATAATATCCTCAACGCAAGTTGAAGATTGACTCTCTAGGGTAAGGAGAACCTTGACAGCTACTGAGATGGAGGAAGGGCAGAAAGTTACTTTAGCCATCTTTCGTCTGGATGGAGAGGCACGACTTTGGTGGGAGGAATTGGAAATACATCAGTTATTGAGAAGGCATCTGACGGAGGACTCGTTTGATGAGTTCTCGAGACTATTCTTAGCTTGGTATCTCCCTTCGGCGCAACAGATTGCGATGGAGAACCAATTCTAGAGGTTGACTTAGGGCAATAGTTTGGTGGATGACTATCTGCATAAGTTCACAAGGTTGGGGTGGTATGCAGGTGCTACGTTTGCAGATGAGGAGCGAAAGACCAACAAATTTTATGAAGGTCTGTGAGACGATCTGAGGTTGCTTCTCTCAGGCCCAATGATGCAAGGATTTATGACCATGGTGAATACTACCCGTTCCTTGGAGCAGGGTATGAAACGATTCCAAAATAATAAGGACTTAGCGGTGGAGAAGACAGATTTCAAGGTACCAAACTCTACAAGATCTGGGCAAGGCAAGTGGAGCAAGAAAGCTAGACATTTTGGGCCAGCTCCATCTTCTATGTCGGGAACGACTACTGGGAGGGGTCCAGTCACTTGTTATAATTGTGGCAAAGTGGGGCACTTTGCTCGGGATTGTCACAGCGGCAAAAAGACAGTTGCTTCATATGCGGAGAAAGGGAAAGCGACAGAGTTAGATGCATCACATCATACTCCAGCTCAGCCCCGAGTGTACAATCTTGGCCAACATGAGGCCATCAAACATAGCTATGTGGTGACATGTATGAGTTAGTATACAACTTTTGTTGTTTTATATACTTACTACCTTATGCATTGCTTGTTTAACTTGTTTGTATTAGGCTTTGTCCTAATCTTTAATAATCCGGCGAGAGCACTGTTTGATACTGGAGCCTCTCATTCCTTTCTATCTGAGGACTTCATACGATGAATTGGAGTGCCTTCGTTCATATCGAACGAGAGATTGGATGTGTTGCTACCAAATGGGTGCTCAATGCGTGCAGATAGAGTTTGCTGTGTTAAGGTGCGGATCGGAAGTCGCGAGTTTGAATTGGAAGCATCAATGTTGCTGATCTCGAAGTTTGATGTGATCTTTGGCATGGATTGGCTGTCGGAACAACAATCATGCATTGATTGCACATTGAAAGAAGTCACACTGGGACAGAATACTGAACGTACGACTACTTTTGCTGGTATGCATGGATCGAGCAAGATGTTGACATATGCTATCCAAGTAGTCAAGGCAGTTCGGAAGGACGCGGAGTTGTGCTTCGTGCTAGTGGAGGCTGCAAGGACTAAACCCAGTTTGAGTGATGTACCCATCGTATCCAGATGTGTTTCCAAAAGATTTCCCTAAAGCGCCACCTCAACGAGAGATCAACTTCACGATAGAGATGGTGTCAGGTGCCAAACTAGTGTCACGCTCCATACTGTATAGCGACAAAAGAGATGACAGAACTAAAAGTTCAGTTGCATGAGTACCTGGAGCAAGGCTATATACACCCAAGTTCATCCCCTTGGGTTGTACGTCCCACTTCAAACTAGACCCCTCGAGTAACACGGGTCACTTGGAGGTGCATGGGCTAGGTAGGAGTCTGATGAGTCCTGATCATATACACTTTTATGGACTCATCTGGGCCGTTTAGTTAGTCATTTCACTGCACTTTAGCCCTGTTTTAGTTCATATTTGTTAATCCATGCTAGGTGCACCTTTTGGCCCATTTTGGTGTGATTTCATGTTTATTTTCATTAGTGGTTTTCATGCACTGTTAGGTGCCACTTTTAGTGGCTGGATTTGTGGTTGTACGCTAGAACAGGAGTCGTGCAGGTGTTTCCGGTGCAATTCTGCACAGGAACACTGCGCACGACCACTGGTTCTATTGCGCACGACCACTGGTCGTGCGCCACTGATCGTGTGCACTTAACGCCTTTTTCGCGAGTTCTGTTTGGTGCAGTGCGCACGACCACCAATGCCAGTGCGCACGACCACCGGTCGTGCGCCACTGCTCGTGCGCATTGACCATTAAATTTCTGAGTTCTGTTTCATCTATTGCGCACGACCACTGACGCTAGTGCGCACGACCACCGGTCGTGCGCCACTGGTCGTGCGAACATGTTATTTTATAATTTTTGTCTTTGCAGGTTCCGTCCAGGCAGAGCGCACGATCACCGAATGCTAGTGCGCACGACCACTGGTCGTGCGCCACTGACCATGCACACTGTTTAATTCCAGCGCCTATAAAAGCCCTGCTCGCGATTTTAGGTCGACTCTCGCCCGACTCCGCCGTTTTCTGCTCCCGTTCGCCCAGTTTCACCCCTCCATCGTCGCCCACCTTAGGGAGGATCTCCGGGCAAGCTTTCAACGCCAAATCTTCGCCGGAGTTTCCTCTCGGCCTCCTCCTTCATCCAAGAGCTCCAAAGGAAGACCTAGCCGCTATCTCCATCGAGCAAGAGGAAGTTGGCAACCTCCACCGGATCGTGACACGAAGAAGACGGGTCCATTGGAGAGTCGTGACAGCTCTCTCTACCCCGGACGTAGTTGCGGACCGAGCTTGGACGCGGATTGACAACCCGGCGATTCCAACCGTGAATCTTCAATGAGCCTTCGGATTCGGTCGATTTCTTGCCTTGTTCTCCTTTTATTGATGTATTTGCAACTAGATCTAACATTATGATGAAGTGTATTTTGATTAAATAGCATTTTTACTTGATTATGTCTATATGATTGAGTATTTTTGTTTATATTATTGAGGTGCGCCTTGTGGTGTGGATTGTTGGTTGTCCGGTGCCGCACTAGCAATTGCTAGTGGCGTGCTTGTCGAAGAGGTGCTTGCGACCCTCATTCCGTTAGCCTACTCGTCCATCCGCCCACCGAAACGTGGCATCGCGGCCCGTATTCCATCCCGCCTAACGAAGCAGCGCGCTCAAGGCCTGCATTGTTCGATCCGTTTGTCTACTCGTCCATCCGCCCTTACGAAGCAGCGCGCTCAAGGCCTGCCTAGTCTCCATCCCGCCAAGCGAAGCATTGCACAGCGGCATTGCATAGGAGTAGATATAGTATTTTCTCTTTATTTTTCACAAACCAAATCCCTTTCGTCCGCACTCCACCTATCGCTGGACTTCAATCTCAAGTCCTACCTCGAACGTTAACTCCACCTTACTGTGTTCCTTGAGAGATTCGATACTTGGGGATCCACTCCCACATTTTATATTACTTGAACGATCGGTACACTGCCGTTTCGTGTCGCAGTCGAGCTACCGCCTATAGCGGTGTGTGAGATTTGCGCCATCAAGTTTTTGGCGCCGTTGCCGGGGAACACAGACGTGTGAGTTTTCTGGAGAGGGAGAATTTGAGAGAAAAGCCCTTCCATTTGTAAATTGCATCTTTTAGTTTATTTCTGTTCTCTTTATTCCTTCCTCTTGTTTTATATCAGGTTGCTTTAGTAATTTCTATTTGGTTTAGTATTTGCACAATAGCATTTTTATTTTGAATCGTTTTATCTTCGCACTATGTGGGCACATCTCAATTTCCGTTGCCGTTGGTGTGGAGCTACCTCCCACTCTAGTGATGAATGCCCTACGGAGAATAGTAGGCATAATTCTTATAGCCCAGCATATGGAGCACCGACTTCGTCTGGTACTCCATATGGTGCGCGTAAGTCTTATGGTTACTCTGCTGATCCTTTACCGTCATACTTCTTTTCGGCTCCAGCCCCCGCTGTGCCAAAGAAGCCTGCTAGGCAGTGCCAGTTTTGTCGGGGCACAGATCATGCCCTGAAGGATTGTGTTGCTTATCTTCGCCAATTGGATGAGGATGACGAGCCGGATATCCGGATCGTCCCGAATCCTAACTCTGGCGGCACACCTTCAACATCCGGTTATGTGTCTTTGTCACCTTCACATTTTGAAGGGTATGGCATGGACACAGTCACTGGATGTGTGCCTGATCTGGGCACCAACATTGCTGAGCCTATTCTCCCGGTGCATCCACCACCTCTAGTGGATTCGATTCTTTGTGAGGAATCGGTGCTCGACTTTTATCCGAGCACTATTCCTCTCCCTGTTGTGCATACTACACTCGTCTCTGACGACATTGTTGATGATGTGTTGCAGGAGGAGGCAGTTGATCTTAGTATTGTGCCTATTCCTATGGAGGAGGACAACCTTCTAGGTGAAGAGGAGTTTTTCTCAGCACCGGTGGAGGAAGTCCAAATCCTAAGCCTGGCCACCACTGATCCCGCCGAATCTTGTAGCATTGATGACAATGCTAACATTATTTTACTTTCCCAATCTAATGGGAGTGAGACCGGGACCACTCCCCCGATTTCAGATTATTTTTGTCATTCTTCTCTTTTATTTCCTGACCCCCCTTCTTCATCTGAGCCTGTGCAGGTTGAGTCTTCACAGGTACTTCCGGAGGACTTGGAGCTTTGTGCTCAAGTCAATGATGAGTGTGTCCTTTTATGCGAGGAGGTTGATCCCTCCTCCATTAAGGAAGCCTCATTCGTTGCCTTCTCCTCCTGCGGACCTGCTGTGGACGATACCTTGCTGGGCAAGGATAGTTTTGGTGAGATGAGTGAGGAGCAGGCCTCCTCCTCTTCTTACTTTCTTTTCCCTCTACCTGTGAGGAGCAGGTATTTATATTCAGGTAGAGGCGTGACTGTTCTATCACCGTATCGGTACCCGCTACCGACACGGATATTAGGCCAGTTACCTGTCCACTTCTCCTTCCATAGGCCCATTAGCTAGAACTCTTAAAGTTTGAATAAGTCGTGCTGGGAGGACAATAACCCCAGTAGTTATCTTTATTTTCTTGCATTCTTATTTCTTCTAATCATGTTTAGTTAGTAGTACTTTCTTTTCAGTTTTCTTTTGTCTTTTGTTTTTTGCGGAGCTGACCCCTGCAGGTATTTCTTCTGGATGGCGGATGCTGCAGCTTAGTCTGGGTTTAAACGCCAATCTACTGGTATGCTCACTTGCTGAGCATTGGGTACTCTCTTCCCCTAGCCCTATGCTGATTTTCATGTCATATGTTTTGCGGATTGTTTAGTTTAAGTCTGGGGGAGAGTAGTTTTGTTTACCCGCTCACGTGCACTATTGCACTGCATACTAGAAGATTTCATTTAAAATGTTTTGTTTATTTTCATTGCACACCACAGCACCCACTTGAGCGCGTACTCGTCTGTATGCGTGCTCTGTAGTGAATTTAATTCTTCTGCTTATTTGGGAAAGTCTAGGTGATGGCTTAGGACTATGTAGCAGAGTAAAATGTTGACTCTAGTAGTGCTCCTAGTCGAGTGCTCGGTTGCATAGAAATTCGTGTAGATTAGATTTCTTTTTATACTGTGGTTTTATATTTTTCTCTACTAGTGTAAATGTTGTTTACTCTACTCAAATGGTGAATCCGGTGTGAATCAAACGGTAGCGTAGGGATGTGTGTAAACGATCGCTAGACTCGTATTGCTTGAGTCGGGAGAAAGGAGAATCTTTCTCGGTGGCTAGAACTTGCCCCAAGCGATTCTTGAAGCATGGGTATACGGTTAGTCAATTGTGTGAATGTGATATAGGCCATCATCTTGGCCCGGTTGAGCCTTTGTGCCATTCCTATCATCATTTCCTCGCTAGCCCAATTGTGCCTACCCCATTCTTTTGGTTCAGCCCCACTATTGTTCACCAAAGCCTAAACTCCAATCCTAGTCGCACACCCAAAAAGCAAGCATTTTGTTTGAATTTCAAATTGGTGGTGTTGATTGTGGTAGTACATTGTGAAAATGTGGTTGTGCATCTTTGAAATGTTGCTGAAATTGTTAAAGAAAGAAAAAGAAAAGAAGAAAAAGATTTGAAAAGAAAAAGAAGAATGAAAAGTTTAATTGAAAAAAAAAAATCTGTTTGAGATTTATATTTGGGAGTAGGCGGTGCACACACCCATGCGTCTAAGTCTAAGTCTGGGGGTGTGGTGCATCCGCGTGTTTTGTGGCCACTTGGATAATGTTATGCATTTGCTCATTTGGGTTTAGTATTTGAACCATCGTCTTTATCATTGTACACCTCACCTAAACCCAAGCCCCATTTAAAACCTAAAGTCCTATTGATTCACGCATTTGAGTCAAACCAGTGCCGTGGAGAGAATGTGACCGGGCAAGCCTATGGTCACCGACACCGATGGATTTCGGTGGAGTTTGTCCGGCATCCCGATCTTGAGCAATGCTCATCTCAGCGTTTAGTTTACTTTCTCCGTATGCATGACCGAATGATTCACCGTAGTTCACCATTTTGAGTAGTTGTAATATGCTTTTACTCTTTTAGAAATATATAGACTGTTTATATAATCAGAAATCTTCTCTACTATTCTTCTTATGCACGTGAGCATGCGACTTCGCATGGTACTCTGTATTGTAGTTTTAAGCCATCTACTGTTCTTTCCTAGTTCGCTTAGAATTTGTTTGCTCGGGACGCGCAAACAGTTAAGTCTGGGGGTGTGATGAGTCCTGATCATATACACTTTTATGGACTCATCTGGGCCGTTTAGTTAGTCATTTCACTGCACTTTAGCCCTGTTTTAGTTCATATTTGTTAATCCATGCTAGGTGCACCTTTTGGCCCATTTTGGTGTGATTTCATGTTTATTTTCATTAGTGGTTTTCATGCACTGTTAGGTGCCACTTTTAGTGGCTGGATTTGTGGTTGTACGCTAGAACAGGAGTCGTGCAGGTGTTTCCGGTGCAATTCTGCACAGGAACACTGCGCACGACCACTAGTTCTATTGCGCACGACCACTGGTCGTGCGCCACTGATCGTGTGCACTTAACGCCTTTTTCGCGAGTTCTGTTTGGTGCAGTGCGCACGACCACCAATGCCAGTGCGCACGACCACCGGTCGTGCGCCACTGCTCGTGCGCATTGACCATTAAATTTCTGAGTTCTGTTTCATCTATTGCGCACGACCACTGACGCTAGTGCGCACGACCACCGGTCGTGCGCCACTGGTCGTGCGAACATGTTATTTTATAATTTTTGTCTTTGCAGGTTCCGTCCAGGCAGAGCGCACGATCACCGAATGCTAGTGCGCACGACCACTGGTCGTGCGCCACTGACCGTGCGCACTGTTTAATTCCAGCGCCTATAAAAGCCCTGCTCGCGATTTTAGGTCGACTCTCGCCCGACTCCGCCGTTTTCTGCTCCCGTTCGCCCAGTTTCACCCCTCCATCGTCGCCCACCTTAGGGAGGATCTCCGGGCAAGCTTTCAACGCCAAATCTTCGCCGGAGTTTCCTCTCGGCCTCCTCCTTCATCCAAGAGCTCCAAAGAAAGACCTAGCCGCTATCTCCATCGAGCAAGAGGAAGTTGGCAACCTCCACCGGATCGTGACACGAAGAAGACGGGTCCATTGGAGAGTCGTGACAGCTCTCTCTACTCCGGACGTAGTTGCGGACCGAGCTTGGACGCGGATTGACAACCCGGCGATTCCAACCGTGAATCTTCAACGAGCCTTCGGATTCGGTCGATTTCTTGCCTTGTTCTCCTTTTATTGATGTATTTGCAACTAGATCTAACATTATGATGAAGTGTATTTTGATTAAATAGCATTTTTACTTGATTATGTCTATATGATTGAGTATTTTTGTTTATATTATTGAGGTGCGCCTTGTGGTGTGGATTGTTGGTTGTCCGGTGCCGCACTAGCAATTGCTAGTGGCGTGCTTGTCGAAGAGGTGCTTGCGACCCTCATTCCGTTAGCCTACTCGTCCATCCGCCCACCGAAACATGGCATCGCGGCCCGTATTCCATCCCGCCTAACGAAGCAGCGCGCTCAAGGCCTGCATTGTTCGATCCGTTTGTCTACTCGTCCATCCGCCCTTACGAAGCAGCGCGCTCAAGGCCTGCCTAGTCTCCATCCCGCCAAGCGAAGCATTGCACAGCGGCATTGCATAGGAGTAGATATAGTATTTTCTCTTTATTTTTCACAAACCAAATCCCTTTCGTCCGCACTCCACCTATCGCTGGACTTCAATCTCAAGTCCTACCTCGAACGTTAACTCCACCTTACTGTGTTCCTTGAGAGATTCGATACTTGGGGATCCACTCCCACATTTTATATTACTTGAACGATCGGTACACTGCCGTTTCGTGTCGCAGTCGAGCTACCGCCTATAGCGGTGTGTGAGATTTGCGCCATCAGAGTCTTGAGATGCTAATGGTGCCATGGATGTGTCGTGACCTCCAGGAGTGGGTGTAACCCTCACCCCCTTGAAGATAAAGAGCAAATGGCAAAGGATTGGTAAAAGGGAGCTAACGCCGATGGTAGCTTTGTTAACACTGACATTAGTGCCCGAATCAGTGCACATGATTTTTCCATGATGGATGGCTTAAATTGCCTAGAAATGAGTTAATGGTGGAATTAAAAAACATATAATCAGCTGACACTTAGGTGAGAAATTTCAACATAAGGCTTGGGAAGTGGAATTTGCATTTAATGCTCATTAATGCTATCTCTCTCCCTCTCCTTTCCCTCCTAACCCAAATGGGCTGGTATCTCCTAATAAGAGGACCCTATTCATCATCATCATCATCATCATCATCATCTTCTTCTTCTGCTTCTTCTTCTTTTCTTCATCTTATTCCTCACACCTCAAGGTGTTAACTTAGGGTTCTTGAAGGAGCAAGCTTGGAGAAGGACTTGAGATCGTCCGACCACCGCCATGACGCCGAGGAGACAACCGCGATCGTCAGCCGGAAATCAAGTGACTTCCGACCCCTCTCCCTTTGTGCTAGAACGTAGAGAAAAATTAGGAGAGGTGTTGATCTCAATAGAGCTTGGCTTGTGAGTTAATGGAGCTTCCTAGGAAAGACCAAACCGGATCTTTCTTTTTAGGGCACCGATTTCTGCGAAAGTTCCTTCAATCACTTCTTCTCTTCAAAAGGAAGAGATAGGATTTGATTTTGTGAAAATCCATGGTCTAATGAGGGAGTATTGGAGAAGAGAAGGTGAGATGACCTAATTCTTGTTTGGGGAAGATGATGAATAGTCTCTTGTTAAAGAGAGTTTTTAATTATAATATTGCACTTGATTAATAAGGGGACTCATGATTAGTGGTGAAATTCCAACAACTAAGGAAAAGAAGAATTGAGCTTAATTGGAGCATGGGAAGAAAAAAGGGAGGTGTTTAAAAGAGGAAGTTGTTCTCTATTAGCTAACGCTGACGGTAGCACTATCGCCGACGTTAGCGGGTCGACTTGTCGACGGGAAGGGGTAACTTCCCGTCGACCCTTAATGACCATGGGAAGGAGTGTTGGTAGAACCACTAACGCTAGACGGTAGCGCTACCGCCGGCGTTAGCGTGTCGACACTTAGTGTCGACAGGAAGGACTAGTGTCGACGGGAAGGGCTAGATTCTCGTCGACATCGACAGGAATGGTTAGCTTCCCGTCGACATCGACGGGAAGGGTTAGCTTCCCGTCAACATCGACGGGAAGGGGTGTCGTCTGGATCACTAATGCCCGACGGTAGCGTTACAATCAACGTTAGCAAATAGAGAATTTTAGATTCTCCAACTTTGGTGTGGTAGGAGTTCCTGGGTTCCCATGTCATTTAGGCGGGGCATAGGAGAATGTTATGATTCTGAAATGGGACATTGAGATGCCTAATTGAATAAGGAATTTAGTAAGATACAAAGGCGTCTCTATACGCACGAGTAGTCCTGCAGGGTCTCATAGAGTAATTTCTATGTCATACGCACGCCACTACATAAGAGTTATAACCACTTGGTATGGGTAGCCTTATGGCTTGATGCGGGTTGTCAGATATGGTCGTATCTGATGGGGCAATGTTAAGGGCCTGGTGGTTGTAGGCCTTGGATGCTAATTAGCATCGGTTGGACTTGTATGATGTGAAAGGTAAGAAGGCTCCATTCGTGAGTCCTCAGGTGCTTGTTAGGACGGGTTGTACATGGGAATTACATGAGTGTGCATGGTTTACACATGGTGGTATAATGATCTTGGCTGAAGGATTGCTTGTGGAAGATCAACGGGCTCGCCAGTCGTCACACCAATGTGAGATGGCAGATAGATCTTGGCCGGTTGGGCTGTGCTCTTTGTGTTTACTTCCAAAGACCCCTTCCGTGCCTAGCGATCGGTTGGGTTGTGCTCTTGGTGTTTAGTTCCCAAGACCCTTTCTGAGTCCAGTACGCAGGTGCTCCACTATTGTGTTCTTAGCGTCGAGGCGTACGTAAGGCCTAGGTCTGGTAGTGTGCATACCCACCTAGTAGTGGAGAATCCCGTTCCACTTCCACCGTCTTGCCACGACGGGGGTGGGGGGGGGGGTGCCTGAGAGGTTAGCTACCCTCAAAAAGTGGGAAGTACAGGTCTATGCCGACATAGAAAATATGCATGGGTGAGTCATCATATCATAATCATTGCACTGCATTCATCCTTTCATGATCATAACATTGCACCGCATTGGGTCCAACATATAAATTAGTATAGGCTCTTTTATATGATGGGTTCCAAATTGGAAACCTTAACTTATAAGTTTGTATGTGCATTCATATAAGTTAAGGTACTTTTTGAAACTGCAAATTTTCTGCTTACTTCTGTACTGTTATACTGCATTCTATACCTTGCTATTCGTCACAATGCTAGCATAAGTGTACTATTGTGTGTAGTAGCTTTATTTCTACTATTGATATAGAATTTCTAAGATCTCACCCTTACCACTGCCACCTGCTCTATTGTACTTATAGTTTATATTGCAGCTTCTCTTCATTCCCTTCCGCCTAGTGCCTTGGAGTCACCGGGGGAGAGGATGTGAAGCCACTTAGTCTTTATGACTAACAGTTGTTGTACCCCTCTTTTTAGGAGTGCACCAAGGAGCAGCAACGCACGACGCTGGAGGTGGATAGCCAGGTCAGGACGAAAGGGCCAAAGACTACAAGACCATCGTTACCGTCAATGACATATGTGAGCGATAGTTTGAGATGTAGCCTTGGGGCATTTCTTTTGATACTCTGATAATTGCAAGAGCTCTCAGAGCTAACTGTCTTTGTATAATTATGACACCTTTACGTAGATGTGAATGTATGGCTTAGTTTGTTGATGGGTTGGCATGATGATATGTGAGAATAGCCGGCAGGATAGGCGTCTTGTGGAGGGGATAGGTCGTGTACTGGCACTTCCGCAAGGCAGCTGTCCTGGGCATAGGACTTCCCTCGGCCGTGTCTTGTGTTCCCGGAGTGGGTTCTACATGGGGTGCACCGGTCCTTTTTGTGAAGAAGAAGGATGAAAGCTTGCATCTGTGTATTGATTACCGTGAACTGAACAAGTTGATGGAAAAGAACAAGTATTCGATTCCGAGAATCGATGACTTGTTCGATCAGATGGTTGGATCAACTGTCTATTCGAAACTGGATTTGAAGTCCAGGTACTACCAGTTGAGAATTTGGGAATGTGACATTCCCAAGATAGCGTTTAGTACCCATTACAGGCACTACAAGTTCACAGTTATGCCGCTTGGTTTGATGAATGCGGCATCAGTGTTCATGGATCTGATGAACATAACGTTCTGAGAGTGTCTTGACCGGTTTGTGATCATCTTTATCGACTATATATTGGTATACTCTCAGTCTGAAAAAGAACATGCCATTCATTTGCGCATAGTTCTGGATACCCTGAGAAAGAATCAGCTGTACGCCGAATTCTCAAAGTGTGAGTTTTGGGTAACCTGCATTCCTTGGTCATATTGTTAGTGGTGAAGGTATTACAGTGGATCCGGTGAAGATAGCTGTGATACGTGAGTGGCTTGTGTTGACTACAGTGGCGGAAGTCAGGAGTTTCCTTGAACTTGTTGGCTACTATAGGCGATTCGTGGAGAACTTTTCGTGGATAGCTCTTCTTCTCACAACTTTGATAAGGAAGGATCAAAAGTTCATTTGGTCACTGACGTGCGCCCGAGCTTTTGAAGAGTTAAAGCGTCGTCTGACCACGACACCAATATTGTGTTCGCCATGTGGTACAGAAGGCTATGAGGTATAAAACAACGCGTCAGGGAACATCTTATGTTGCGTTCTTCTTCAGAATGGATAAGTTATTCCTTATGGCTCTCACCAGCTAAAAGTGCATGAGAGGAACTATTCGGTCCACGACTTCAAGATAGCGGTCGTGATATTTGCTCTCAAATTGTGGTGGCATTACTTATATGGCGTGAAGATTAATATCTTTACGGACCATAAGAGCTTGAAGTATCTATTAGAACAAAAAGACTTAAATATACGACAAAGGAGGTGGATGGAGTTCCTTGGAGACTATACCTTCATGATACATTATACTTCCAGGAAGGGAAATGTGGTCGCGGATGCTTTAAGTTGGAGGGCTTCTGCGCAAGTCAGCTAGATTCAGATGCATGATGTACATCTAATCAGTGAATTGGAGGCCTTGGAGATTTCCTGTGTGGATAGGAACTCTAGCTCGAATGCATGCTTGAACTAGACAGAGGTGCAATATGATCTCGCGGACAGAATAAGATGGGCCTTGGAGCTTGATTCAAGCATGAAGCGCTATGTGGCTGAGACTGTGGATGAGTCTACTGCCGAGTTTGTGTTTGACGATGATCTTTAGTGGAAAGATAGTCAGTTATGTGTCCCGAATGTTGGCAAATTAAGGGAGGAGTTGATGTACGAAGCACACTTCACGAAGTACTCAATTCACCTAGGGAGCACAAAAATGTACCAGGACATGAAAAAGCTATTTTCGTGGCCAGGTTTGAAGAAGGACATAGACTTTTATGTGGCAAAATGTAATACTTACGCACTTGTGAAGGCAAAATGTCAAAAACCTGATGGGTTCCTAAAGTCGTTACCAGTTTCGGAGTGGAAGTTTGATGATGTTTCTATGGATTTCGTGCATGGTTTGTTGAGATCGCATCACGGGAACGATGCCGTTTGGGTGATCGTGGACCGTTTAACAAAGGTATAACATTTTATTCCCAACTGAAGAAAGCAAAGCAATCTGGTAGCAGGACCTACCGCCAGGCTGTAGTGCTAACGCAGGCAGTAGGGATGTCGACGCAATGACTTTAAAAGTGCACAGTGTCCCTCAGAGTATACTCTAGAGGGGGGGGGGGGGGGGGTGAATAGAGATTTAAAAATATTTTCTATCCTATTTTGCACACACAATTAATACACTAAGTGTTATGCTTCAACAATACCAAACACAAAATAAAATAAATGTTGTTAATGTAAAGCAGAAAAGCTGTAAGCTATATGGGACAACATAGAAAATTAACACAACAAAGACATATATTTTTATAGAGGTTCCCCAAAATGTGTGTAGTCCTCTCTTCTACTACCTGGTAGGAATGCACAACTTGTGCCTGAGTCTTTTGATAAGAAGACTCTTAGAACCAAAGATTTTTTGATAAGGAGATCTTGAACCAATCAGATCTTTTGTTAAAGAGATCTTGAACCACTCAGATCTTTTGATAAGGAGATCTTGAACCACTCAGATCTTTTGATAAGGAGATCTTGAACCGCTGAATCCTTTGGAAGAGAGATTCTTAAAACTCTTTTACAGTTGAAGAAATTGAAGGAAGAAGGTAGGAAGAGAGTAAGGAGGAGAAGATTAGAATTCTGTTCTCAGAATTCTTCAGAAGCACTTCTGCCGCTTCTTTCTTTCATAGGATCAGAAGTGATGAACACTTGCTTATGATAGTGATGATTGCAAGTGTTATTTGATTATATCCTTCTCTGTGTATCCTTCTTGTAATCTGGCTGCTGTATGATGTAGAATAAGAAGCAGCCCTGTTTTTCTGCTCTCAGAGAGAGCACTTGTTTTCACTTTGTCTTTTTAGGATTCCAGGAGGAAGAAGAAGAAGTGGGAACCCTAATCGACAAGTTGTAGTAGAATGTAATGAATGCTCTAATTTTTCTTCTCTTCTCAGCCTACTTATTGTCCATCATTAAATTTGAATTTCTTTCCTATTTTGAACATACCTGAGAAGGTATTCTCATTGGATACTTGATTTCTTTTCTGCTTGTGTTCCCGACCCATCTATCACATTCTATTTCATTCCAATAATGCTTTTCCTCTTCTGTAATAATCCTTTCCTTTATTGGCAACAAATTAGCCGTTGAACAACTGTCTTTAGTACGGTGGACCATCTGAAAAGGTATTAGAAGGACAGCTGGAAAGAATTCTTTTTTTTGACTATATTTGACGCTGCGTCGACTTCATCATTCTTCATGTCGACGCACCTCTAAGTTCTTATCGACGTGGCTTTGAATTCTTTCTTAGCTTGGCTGAACTCAGATATCGACATTGCGTCGATTACTTATCGATATAACCGTCGAGTTGAAGACTTTGACTTGACCTTCATCTTCTGCGTCGAGTTGAAGTCGAAGTTGCGTCGACTTCTCATATAGCTTTGACTGGGTCTTCCTTCTGCGTCGAGATCCTTTCGATGTTGCGTCGACTTGTTATACTTCTACAGAGAGATTGAGTTGCTTGGACTTCTAGTCTGAGTTGCATCGATATCCAATCAAAGTTGCGTCGACTTGTATTTGACGCAAGACTTAACTTAACTCATTTTAGGCTTGTCTTGACTTGGTCTTGACACTCTAAGTTGAGTGTGACATCCTAAGACATCTAATGACCAAATTACCCTTACTATACAATGGGTAATAAACCTAGAAGGTAAAATCACTTATAGTCAATTTGTTAAGTTAAATTAAAGGAGTTTTTCTCAACAATCTCCCCCTATTTATCTTAACAATTTTTACAGATTGATTTATAGTGATTTTACACATTATTTTACATAAAATCAATACAGACAGAACATATATAGACAATAGAGAAAAATGAATGGAATCACATCAAGAAACCACATTATTCTTAGTAGTTGTATCCACTAGAGATTAGAAATGTATCGAGCTCATAATTATAGAGTACCTGGACTTCACTATCCTCTATCAGGGGTTTTCCTTTTCCTGGAGAAGACTTTTGGAACTACCTTCCTTGCAGCAAATGCAAGAGGTTCTTCATCTTCTTGAAGATTCCTGTCAGCTTCTTTGTTGACTTCATCATCTTTGGGAAGCTCATCATCTTTAGGAAGCTCCCCCTGAGATTGAGCATTCTCCTCAGCATCCTGAGCATCTTCCTTAGCAATTGTTGCAACTTCATCCAGAAGTAGATAATTTACAAGGAGCTCCCCCTGATTTGGTGCTTCTTCTTCAACTACCATCTCTTCCTGGTTCAACCTTGCATCTGATTCTTGAACTGTAAGCTTAATCTCCCCCTGATTCTCTTGAGGCTCCACTTGAGACTCCCCCTGAGCATTTGCATCTTGGAAGATAGTATTTTTGTCAGGGGATTCAACATCCTTGCCCTTTTGATGGCCACTCAACTCTAGAGTAGGTCTTTCCTCCTCCTAAATTTTCTCCCCTTTCTTAACCTTGTTGGCAAGTGAGGTTAAGAAATCCTTTGTCACCAAGGAGGAAGACATGAATTCTTTGAGACCCAGGAGAGACCTCTTTGAATCTAGGATTTCAGACTCCATTTGGGAGTACTTCTTTTCAAATCTTCTGGCTTGGTTGGCCAGTAGGTCAACAAATGTGCTGGAGGCCAATCCTACTGCCTTAGAAATGACTTGCTCAATGTTAATGGAAGGGGTAGATTGAGAGGTAGAGGCAAGTGGAGGTGGAGGTGTGAGGTTCTCATTCATATCAGGAGGGTTTTGGTAGACATGGGAAAGAGATTGGTAGATTTTTGGAGAGACATGACCTGGTGGTGGTGGAGGAGCAGGTTGATTGTCTATAGGTATGGTGGATGAATGTTGCTGTGATTGGGGAGGAATGTGAGGTTGATGTTCTGTGGGAGGAATGAAGGAAATATCCTGGTTGAATGGAGCTTGATCAACATCTGGAGTATCATTCTGTGGAGGTGCTGGAGTATCTTGATGAGTTAAATTATCCCTTGGGGGATCTGGTATATGTCTCTCTGAAGCTTGAGGAGGTGGAGAGGGAGGAGGTGAAGATGGAGCTTGAACAGGCTTCAAAATCTGCCTGGTCCACTTTGAGAAGATTCCTATGTTGATCCTTTTCTTGGAGGAATATGCACTCCTTTTGATTTGCACACTGCAGGGAAGTGCTGGAGAAGTACTTGACTCATAATCCTCATATAAGCATTTTCCTTATGAGTGTACTTGTGTCCAATCAATATCAGGAGGCATCTCCCCCAATTTATCTTCTTCTTTAGAACAAGAGCTCCCATTATCTGCGGCTGCTGCTTTGGAATGACATCATGAGCAGAGATTTTGCAGAGTAACACCTTCCCTATAATGTCTGCAAGAAATCTGTATTCTTCCCCAAGGTCAATCTTCTATAGGTTTATTGCCTTCTCTTTGCTGAATTTCATAATCTGTAATGCCCTGTTGATCTCTTCTGCTGAAAGTTCATCAAAATCACTACCAGATGGTAGATCATATGTTTGAGTTAACATCTCCTCTGTAATGATGATGGCAGCCTCATATATGTTTCCATTTATGGAGCCATCATCTCCTTTGTGAAAGCTGTCCTTTAACTCTGTTAATTCAATGTCTAGTATCTTACACCTTGTAGATATTAGTTTGCTTAAGCCAACATCTTGAAATAAGCCAATAATGGCTTTGAAGCTTTCTACTGCAGCGCTGAAGGAATCGACATCCACATCAAAGCTAGAGTTCACTTTTGGCGGAGCCATCGATTTTAGGTACCTGCAAACACAAGAGAAAATGAGAGAGAGGGAGAGAGACAAGAGCATGAGAGAACTGGAGAATGAGAGAGCAAGAGAGCAAGGAGAGGAAAATTCGAAAGCGTAAATGATTCGATGCTGAAGTTGCTTAAAAGAAGATGAATCATCACAACTTAAGGTTTAAGTCGAAGCACCGTCGATATACATTAATATTCAGCGTGCCAAAATATGCCAAGACAGCTTCTAGAAGCAATCCTGCGCACACTGGCATCTCGACGTTGCTTCGATTACTATTCGACGCAACTTTGAGATTGTTTAGGAACATATAAGTCGACATAGTCATGCCGACGTTGCGTCAAGTTATAATCGACGTGACCTTGAATTTAATCAGCGACTATTAAGTCGACGCATGCATCAATATGAACTTGACGCTGCGTCGAATGCTATTCGAATTATTCGCTCTGAGTGCTTCTCGACGCTGGCGTCGAGTAGGATCCGACCGTACGTCGACTTCTATTCGACGCAACTCTGAATAAGTAGTTCTATTTTCTTAGAAAATTTTTGTTGTTTATCCCAACAATGATGCTTATTGAAAATGGTGTTTATACTATTATCTTTAAGAACTATTCAGATGATAAAAGAGTTTAAAGAAGAAATTACTCCCCTGTTGGATTTGGGTCTTTGTTAGACCATAGTTCTTTCTTCCTCTTCCATTCTCTCCTAAGAGAGATCCTTGCCTAATCCTGCACAATCAGCTCAAACATTAGAGGGAACCCAGGTTACCTTGGGCCATTTGCTTTTACCATTGTAAGGTTCAATGAAAGAATATAATGGTCTTTCATGGTATCCTTTTGGATGGTAGAGGATTGATTTACCAAACCTACGTTTATTACCTTGATACTGAAAATGTGTATAGAAGGAATCACAATATAGTAGATCAACAGAATGTCTAATTATTTTATTTTTGACTTTAGCATTTAGATTTAGATTTTTAGGCTTGTCTGGATTAATTTTCTTAGCATTTCCTTTTTCACTATTAGAATTGTCTATATTGAATATGGTGATTTTATCAGGATTATTGTTATCTTGATTCTCGGTTAATTCACTCCTCTCACTTGGTTGATAATCACTAGGTCTAATAAATCTAACTAGATTTTTCCAGGCTGCTCTACTAGTGATTTCAGTGCCAGTGCATGGGTCTACTCCTAGACCTAGATGCTTAAATCTCATGGAGAGATTTTGTGTGATATTTTTGAGCTTCTGACTCCTCCCATTGAGAGAGTCCTCAAAGGCTTTTGCCTTTGTTAGCTCTTCCTTTAATTCTAGGTTCTCATTTCTGATGTTAATTAGTCCTGATTCCTTATTATTTATTTTATTTATTAAATCTTGATTTCTCAAATATAATTCATCTTTCTTTAGGTTTTCTAGTTCTACCCTAGATGTTTCTATTTCTTTTTGTATATTAAGGAAATCATTACAGAATTCTTTAAAGCAATTTTTGAAACCAGCATAGTTGAAATCAAATTCATCAAAGATAGATACCTGGTCATCTTCATCATTTGAAGATATTCCCAGTGCCATCATGCAGGCTGCTTCAACTTCTTTTACTTCATCACTTTCTGATGAAGAGGAACTTTACTCTGCTTCAGAGTCACTCCAGGTTTCAGCAATGAAACCTTTAGCTTTCTTCTTGTCATTCCTCCTGAAAGATATCTTTTTCTTCTCATCTTTGTTGCTGCTCCTGTCCCTTTGCTCCTGTGAACAATCTGGGGCTATGTGCCCTGGCTTGTTGCAAGAGAAGCAGATTGTCTCCTTCTTTGGAGTCTTATCATATTTGGGCTTTGAGCTCCTTTCTCTTCTCCTTGAGTCTTCAATCTTGACCCATTTTCTAAATATCCTTGCTAGGAGACTGAACATTTCATCTTCAGGAGTGGAGGGCTTTCCTTCAGTAGCTTTCAGAGAAAGGCTCCATTGTATAGGAGCTGGAGTTGTCTCACTTTCCTCCAATTCAACTCTGTTTTTCAGCAGCATTTCATATGACTTAAGCTTTCCTAGCAAAGCCTCAGTAGAGATTTTTCTATGGCATCTGGACTCTTTGATGGCCCAGTTCCTTGAATCCCATGAGCTAGGGAAGCACATGAGGATATTATCATTAATTTCTGTCAAGGATTTCTCCTTGTCCAGACTCTTCAACTCATTGGCAATGTTACTGAATCTGTCATACATCTCAGCAACTGATTCATCAGCTTTCTTTTGAAAGTTCTCATATTGGGATATGAGAAGGGACTTCCTGTCCTTTCTTTTATCAGAACTTCCTTCTACCATTCTGGAGAGAGATTCCCAGATCTCTTTGGCTGATTGGCAGTCAGCCACCTTCTAGAAGATGTCATCTGACATGGTGGATACCAGAATGTTCATAGCTTTGGCACCACATGCCTTCTGCTTCTTTTCAGTCTCTGTCCACTCAGCCCTGGGTACAGGTTCCTATGTAGAAGCTCCACTGACATTCTTCTTGTATGGGGTTGAAGGACCTGAAATGATAACATCAAAGATGTCCTCATCAATAGAGTTCATATATAACTTTATTCTGGCCTTCCAGAGTGTAAACTTATTTAGGTTACACACTGGAGGTCTTATTGAGGCATAATTCTTAGAACTCATTTTGTTTATAAAATAGATTTATTGTAAGGAAATAAAAGTAGGAGGTTTTTTTAGTCAAGGTGTTAACCTTTTAATGATCAACCTACCTCTGATACCAATTGAAAGTGCATAGTGTGCCTCAGAGTATACTCTAGAGGGGGGGGGGGGGGGGGGAGGGGGGAGTGAATAGAGATTTAAAAATATTTTCTATCCTATTTGTGCACACACAATAAAAACACTAAATGTTATGCTTCAATAATACCAAACACAAAATAAAATAAATGCTGTTAATGTAAAGCAAAAAAGCTGTAAGCTATATGGGATAACACAGAAAATTAACACAACAAAGACACAGATTTTTACAGAGGTTCCCCAAAATGTGGGTAGTCCTCTCTTCTACCACCTGGTAGGAATGCACAACCTGTTCCTGAGTCTTTTAAGGAGACTCTTATAACCAAAGATCTTTTGATAAGGAGATCTTGAACCAATCAGATCTTTTGATAAGGAGATCTTGAACCATTCAGATTTTTTGATAAGGAGATCTTGAACCACTCACATTTTTTGATAAGGAGATCTTGAACCACTGAATCCTTTGGAAGAGGGATTCTTAAAACTCTTTTACAGTTGAAGAAATTGAAGGAAGAAGGTAGGAAGAGAGTAAGGAGGAGAAGATTAGAATTCTGTTCTCAGAATTCTTCAGAAGCACTTCTGCTGCTTCTTTCTTTCACAGGATCAGAAGTGACGAACCCTTGCTTATGATAGTGATGATTGCAAGGGTTATTTGATTAGACCCTTCTCCGTATATCCTTCTTATAATCTGGCTGCTGTATGATGTAGAATAAGAAGCAACCCTATTTTTCTGTTCTCAGAGAGCACTTGTTTTCACTGTGTCTTCTTAGGATTCCAGTAGGAAGAAGAAGAAGAAGTGGGTACCCTAATCGACAAGCTGTAGCAGCTTGTAATGAATGCTCTAATTTTTCTTCTTTTCTCAGCCTACTTATTGTCCATCATTGAATTTGAATTTCTTTCTTATTTTGGACAGACCTGAGAAGGTATTCTCATTGGATACATGATTTCTTTTCTTCTCTTGTTCTCGAGTCTCGACCCATCTATCACATTCTATTTCATTCCAAGAATGCTTTTCCTCTTCTGTAATACTCCTTTCCTTTATTGGCAACAAATTAGCCATTGGTCAACTGTCTTTAGTATGGTGAATCTTCTGAAAAGGTATTAGAAGGACAATAGTAAAGAATTCCTTTTTCTGACTATATTCGACGCCGCGTCGAATTCATCATTCTTCATGTCAACGCACCTCTGAGTTCTTATCGACGTGGATTTGAATTCTTTCTTAGCTTGGCTGAACTCAGATATCGACGTTGCATTGATTACTTATCGATGTAACCGTCGAGTTGAAGACTTGGACTTGACCTTCATCTTCTGCGTCGAGTTGAAGTTGAAGTTGCGTCAACTTCACAGATAGCTTCGACTGGGTCTTCCTTCTGCATCAAGATCCTTTCGACGTTGCATTGACTTGTTATACTTCGACAAAGAGATTGAGTTGTTTGGATTTCTAGTCTGAGTTGCGTCGATATCCAATCGAAGTTGCGTCGACTTGTATTCGACGCAAAACTCAACTTAACTCATTTTAGGCTTGTCTTGACTTGGTCTTGATACTCTAAGTTGAGTTTGATAGCCTAAGACATATAATGACCAGATTACCCTTACTATACACTGGGTAATAAACCTAGGAGGTAAAATCACTTATAGTCAATTTGTTAAGTTAAATCAAAGAAGTTTTTCCCAACAGACATTACCTTATCATTGTGAAGGTCCTGCTGTCATCGAGAGGTCTCAACGATTATCAAGCTAACAACAGGCGACAATCCTACTGCTGGCGGTAGCTATATTGATGTGACATCGAGACGAATTATATCATCGAGAGAAATTAAGCGGTGAGCGTATAAGATCCACCATCTAAGTCACTACCGTGGGGCGGTAGTGCTACTGCCGGGCGGTAGCAGCCATGATCAGATTTGTTTAATTAAATCATGGCCATTTATTCAATTCGTTTTGGAGATCCTATGGCTGAGGTTAGACTCAAATTCCTTAAGGGCTAAGAGGCTTTTGTGAGAAGTCATTGTCTTTCTCATTTCTCTATTTCTCTTCAAGGAAAAGGATAATAAAGAAAGGATGAAGGAGAAGCTTTGGATTTGTGAGGGCTCTTGAAGGCTTGTGCCAAGGATGGATCCGCGCAGAGGAAGGTGCTTCGAACTCTTCCATCCGATTCAACTGTGACACTGTTGGGAATATTACCATCAATGTTCCCTTGATTTGAAGAAGCATCACACTCAATGATAAGTACAAATTGTATTTGATAAATTCTATTTCATCTCATGACTATGCAGGGTTAGGATATTCCAATGTGTGCAGTAAGTTCAGTGGTTTACTGCCAAAACTGCTGAGACAAGTTCTCAGTCTCAGCTGAACCTCTAAGACAAGGCAGGAGCTATTAAGAATGTGTCTGGGCCAGCTGAGCTGCAGATAGAGGAAAACTGCTGAGACAACTGTCTGTCTCAGCGGATTCGCTAAGATGGAGACAGAATTAGCCACTGAGACTGGTAGCTGTCTCAGCCCAACCGCTGAGACGGATTCAAATATGCTGGCGGGTTTTGCTTTTGGCGCAAGTGGCAGAAAAGCAAGATAAGGTGCTCTAATCACCTCCATACCCTGTCAGGGGCCATCTAATAGACGTTGAAGATTGGAGCAGTATAAAAAAATAACTTAGGGCTTTTAACAAAGAAGCTTTTTGGCAAAAAGAACACACAACTACTGTTATATTGTAGGCTGTCAACAAGATCTCTCGACCTGCTTCCTGAAGAAGAAAAGGTGAGAAAGATTGTTCTTCCTATGTGATTGAAGAATAACAAGTTGATCCTTACTCATCTACTGAAGACAAGGATAAAAAAGAGGTAGGATTGGAGCTGCTGTTCTCTTCCCTGCTTCAAGACAGCAACAAAAGATCAAGGCTTGAAAGAGTTAATATTCTATCTTCTGTTGTAAGCAACATTTATTACCTTCTGTAGGAACATTACTTGTTCTGAGTTTGTAGGGCATTTTGCCTGAGGGAGTAGGGCTGTTGGGCCTGAGTGTAGAGCTGAGAGTTCAGCTTGAGTTGGTAATATCTCTGTGGAGATCTGAGGTAGGACTTCTTGATAGGTCTAAGTTGGTAGGGCAGCTGTGCCTAAGGTAGGGCTGTTGAGCCTGAGGTAGGGTTTGGGAAAAACCTGAGAGATCCTGAGGAATCTGTGTTGTAAGCTCTTGGAGCTGAGATTGGAGGAGTTGGCCTTGTCTAAGTCATTGTTAGAAAGGTGAAGGGGAAAGAGGACAACTCAAGACACCTTGTCTTGAGGAACCTCTATAAATACTTGTGTGTTTTCTGTGTGCTTCATTTCTTACTAACATTAATTCAGAAAATAACTATACATTAGCTTAAAGTAAAGAGACCTATTTACCCCCTCTAGGTGATTAAGACTAAATCCTTATAAACTATCAAGTGGTATCAGAGGAGGTTGGTCAAGAAGGACATAACTGTCTGACCAGATCCTATAAAGGAGTAGTCATAACTGAATCCAATGGCCTCCACTAGATTGCAGAAGGAGATGGGGTTTATGAAGTTGCCCATATGCAACAAAGAAAATTTTGGCATATGGAAGCAAAGGATTATGTTGTTTATGGAAGCAACAGACCCAAGGATCTACATCACTGTAAAGCAAGGCCCTTTCACTTTTCAAACTCCCTCCACCATAGATCCAATTAGGAGAGTGGCCAAGGCTTTTAATGACTTGACCAAGGATGAACTTGCATTATTCACAATGGACAAAAGAGCCCAAAACATCATTGTTAATGCAATTGATGACTCCACCTTTCAGAACTTGCTGCACTGAACAACAGCCAAGGAAATGTGGGATACACTAGTGGTGTATATGGAAGGGACAACTGAGGTGAGGGATGATAGAAAATTACTCCTCAATCAAGAATATGAAGCTTTCAGGCAGCTAAGCCAGGAAAGCATTTCCATCTGCTATGAAAGGTTCCTTAGGATAGTCAATGAACTAAGAACCTATGAAAGGGTATTTAGTGACTATGAGCTTAATGACAAGCTCCTAAGATCTCTAACTATAGACTGGGACACAAAGATATGTGCCATCAGGGAAGTTACCAAGCTAGGTGAAACTCCCACCCATACACTGTTTGGAAAGATGCTCTCTTATGAGATGCAATTATCTGCAAGGAAGGAAGATGATACTTCCACCTGGGCTCATGCAAGGTAGAGAGCTGTTGCTCTCAAAGCTGACAGCTCTAAGAAGAGCAAAGCCAGGTTGGTGTCTCCTCCAATAAGAGTGATGAATCTGATAAGTCTGAGAACAAGACTTCAGACAACTCTTCATCTGATGAGGAGTTTGCTGCCTTCTCAAGGCAGTTCAAAAAGATGACGAGGAGGAAGCATGATGCAGGACGTCGGGGCCCCGACCGCACCCCGTGACATCACACTAGCTAGCGGACCATGACCAAGCACGCCTGCCAAAAGGACTGCAGTCCAGTCACCCCAACCCGTCTCCGCGCCTGTTCTCAGCGCGGTGGGTTGTTGAGTCTGGGGCTCGATCCCCAGACCTCCTTGATAAGAACTTCTCCTAACAGGCCTTATCACCAATTGACCTGCAGGACGCCAGGGCCCCAACCGCACCCCGTGGCATCACACCCGCTAGCGGACCATGACCAAGCACGCCTGCCAGAAGGACTGCAGTCCAAGCACCCCAACCCGTCTCCACGCATGATCTCAGTGCGGCGGGTTGTTGAGGTTGGGGCTCTATCCCCAGACCTCCTTGATAAGAACCTCTCCTAACAGACCTTATCACCAACTGACCTGCATGTCAGTTGGTGATAAGGCCTGTTAGTAGAGGTTCTTATCAAGGCAGGTCAGTTGGTGATAAAAGGCCTGTTATGAGAGGTTCTTATCAAGGAGGTCTGGGGACCGAGCCCCAGCCTCAATAACCCGTCGCGCTGAGAACAGGCGTGGAGATGGGTTGGGGTGCCTGGACTGCAGTCCTTATGGCAGGCATGCTTGGCTGTGGTCCGCTAGCACTTTTTGATGTAGGACGTCGGGTCCCCGACCGCACCCCGTGGTATCACACCAGCTAGCGGACCATGGCCAAGCATGCCTGCTAGAAGGACTGCAGTCCAGGAACCCGAACCCATCTCCGTGCCTGTTCTCAGCGCGACGGGTTGTTGAGGCTGTGGCTCGATCCCCAAACCTCCTTGATAAGAACCTCTCCTAACAGACCTTATCACCAACTGACCTGCAGTGGAAGAATAAGCCCCAACCTCAATAACCCGCCGCACTGAGAACAAGCGCGAAGATGGGTTGGGGTGCCTAGACTGCAGTCATTCTGGCAGGAGTGCTTGGCCGTGGTCCGCTAGCTGGTGTGATGCCACAAGGTGCGGTCGGGGCCCCGACGTCTTACATCAAAGCAGTGGAAGAACAAGCCCTCCTCCTCCTCACATTCTAAGAAGGACCACAACAGATCTGAAAGACAGCACACCAAGGGTGACAAGTATGAATCTAAACCTGGTAAACATATTTCAAATAACATCATATGCTATTGCTGCAGCAATCTTGGACATGTCATTGCTGACTGTCCAGTCAAGAGGAAAGAGAAAGTGTTGGAACCTTAGGTTTGATTTGAGTTAGGATCCACCTTTAATGTCTAAGTTTCTTTCATAACATATCTTATAACTTAGATCAAATCCCATAAAGAAAGAAGGCTGAAAAGAGATATAAGTAATAGGCTGAAATAATAAGAGAAGAATAAAATTTACATATGTTCTCTGCGTTCGACGAACGGCTACCTGCGTTCGACGAAAGGCACTCTGCGCTCGATGAATGGTATTCATTCTTCGCTCGACGAAATCCAGCCATCTCAGCGGTCGACGAAGATCTCCTATCTCAGTGGTCGACGATCCCATCTCAGCGATTCAGAGGTCGATGAACAGATTGTTACAGCGGTCGACGAACAGAACTCGGCTCAGCAGTCAACGCTTTTACTCAGGCTCAGCGGTCGACACTTTTACTCAGGCTCAGCGGTCAACGCTTTTACTCAGGCTCAGCGGTCGACGCTTTTACTCAAGCTTCAGCGGTCGACAAAATCATCCAGGCTCAGCGATCGACGAATCTTTCCGTTCGACGAACCCAAGTCTGCGTTCGACGAATATTCAGCAGAAGTTCAGAACAATGAATCAAATGTTCAGGTCGACGAATCAAATGATGAGCTCGACGAACTTGAAGCTGAGCTCGACGAATTATCTGCAACATTATTTTTATATCATTCTCAGTTTGACTAAAATATTATATATATGCTGTCACAGTTATTAAAGCAATTTTTTATTATGTCTATTTATATATTGCTATATATATTGCTGCCTTAACAATCCAGCCGTTGCAGCATTAATTAATAGAGCCGTTGCAGTAAGCTAAAGATGACAACTTATGTTCTCGAGGATCTGGGAAAAGAAAGAAATATTATATCCTTTCCTCTTCTGTCGGCAAGAATTAAAATCAGCCGAAAGCTCTCCAGAATACAAATACAGAGAAGAGCAGAGAAGAGAACAAGGAGATAGAATAGCTAGCGGCGAAACAGGAAGAACCAGGAAAAGAAACAGAGCAAAAAGAAGAACAGATCAAAATATATTATATCTTCTTTTTGCCTAACTCTTTTCTTGCAGATCATCTACATCCTGAGACACCAATCACCATTATTTGCTCAAGATCAAAACTGCAAGAAGAAGAAGAAGAGTATTTGCATTCTAGAGAAGAGGCTCCATCCAGAAGCTGTCATCAAACTAAATCAGACAGGGGGAGCTCTCATCAACATCATCTTCAAGTGTCTTCTTAGAAAGAGAAGAACAACATAACTTTTCTCTTTTCTTTATTTCTCACATCTTGTAAAGGGTTATAACTCCCTTCAAAAGTTAACTCCCAGTGACAGGCCACCTTAGCAAAAACCTGCATCTTGGTTTTGAGCACCTGATCAAAAGCTCTATGGTGTGTGGACACCTTATCAAAATCACCTTGGTGTGAGGGCACCTGATCAACAACCTTCTAGTAGATTCCTACCAATGGGTAGAAGAGTAGATGTACCCAGGTTGATTGGGGAACTACTATATATCTTGTGTCTTGTGGATGTGTGCTTTGCTTATTTTATTTCTTATTTCTTGCTGTGATTACTTATGCACTCTTACTGTTTGTGTTTATTACTCATACATCACTCAACACACTCATATATTTATATATATATATCATTTACTTTGAAGTAAAACTTAAACAAGATCCTTTAATTAATTAAGAACTAAAACTCCTTTCAATTGGTATCAGAGGTAGGTTGATTACTTCAATTCCTTGCAACTGATACTCAAAACCAAGATGCAGGTTTTTGAGCACCTGATCAAAATCTCTATGGTGTGTGGACACCTTATCAAAATCACCTTGGTGTGAGGGCACCTGATCAACAACCTCCTAGTGGATTCCTACCAGTGGGTAGAAGAGTAGATGTACCCATGTTGAGGGGAACTACTATATATCTTGTGTCATCTGGATGCTTTTTTGTTTGTTTTGTTTTATTTCTTATTTGTGTTGTATTGCCGTGCCTACTTATTGTTTGTTATTACTCACAACACACTTATATATATAACATTATTTTGAAGTAAAACTTAAACAAGATCCTTTAATTAATTAAGAACTAAACCCACTTTCAATTGGTATCAGAGGCATATCAATTGACTTTCAGAAAGGTGATAAGAAACATCATCACCAAAAGGAAAGGAAGGGTGAAAAATCCTTCCTTGCAAACAAAAGGGAAAAGCTGTAGTGAATCTGAATCCTCAACTTCAAATTCAGATGATGAAGAGGAAGCCTACATTGGGCTGTTTATAGCAGAAGAGGATGAAGATCTTCCTGCTTCCAAGATTGGAATCAGGGCCCCTCTATCACATTCAGACAGTGATATTGAGGAGGATGAAGAGGACAAAGATCAGCTAGGTCTTATGGCCATCACTGATGAGGAAGCAAGTCAGAATAATTTTGACAGTGAACAGGTACTGATTCATTCCATCTTTTCTTCTGATTATGAGACAAGCCTAGAATCTGAAGCACCTTCATCAATTGGTGGAAGTGATTCAGAATATGAGGAAGATGTCAATCAATTGATTGACAAGTATGGTGCTCTCTTGGAAGCTCTGAAAAAGAACAAGAAGCTGGCCAAGAGGCAAGCCCAAGAAATTGCTTCACTTAAGTTGGATAAGAAAGAGTGCACTGAGTCACCTTCCATGGTGGCTCAGATGTGTAGAGAAATAATCCATCTAAAGGGGATAAAAATTGTTCAATTGAGCACCATATCCCAAAAGAACAAGGTCATCAAGGACCTTGGGGTGAAGCTTCTCAAAGAAAAGAGCCTAGTGGCTCAATTCTCAAAGCCCAAATCTGTGCTTCCCATTATTGACACCTTTTCCTCTCAAACCAATAGAAGAGGACTAGGGTTCAATAAAATGGAAGTAGAAGAAGGGAGTGGAGAAAAGAGCAAGGATAAGGCTAAACCTCATACCACCTTTCAAAAGGTATTATTTCCCTCTAACAGGTATGACCATGACAGTA
Source organism: Dactylorhiza incarnata (assembly GCA_033032865.1). NCBI lineage: Eukaryota > Viridiplantae > Streptophyta > Magnoliopsida > Asparagales > Orchidaceae > Dactylorhiza > Dactylorhiza incarnata. Next base: position 6,058,669 of record JAWHQI010000041.1, read on the forward strand.
TGTATAGTCACTGGAAGAATGGAAGCTCCTATAGGAAGGAAAACACTCCTTCCCATAGTGGAAGAAAGGGTATGGGAATGAGTGCTATGAAGGCTCCCCATGAAGAAATTCAAATGGCCCAACCTGAACCATTTGTATTTGGCACTTCAGTTCCATCATCCAAGAGTAAGGGAGCTAGCTCTTCCAAGTTCATTCAAGCAAAGAATATGACTGCTGTCAAATATGTAGTCACGCCTAGCTGTTCAGTGTCTGATGCCATCCAAGCCTGCCTAGCTCCCAAGACAAAGCAAGCTGATACCATTATGACAAAGGCTGTCCACAAATTGACATTCAACCAAATCATTGCTTAAAGGAACAAGAAAAATGCTATCTTCTCCCCTCCTGAACACAAGCATATTAATGCTCTTTCCTCAAGAAAGGTTAAGAAGAGGAGATACAACATTCATGAATGTTGGTACTGTGGTAAGGTGGGACACTTTGCCATAGATTATTGGCACAATCCAAATGTGCCAAGTTCAAAGAAGAGCCTTCCTGCAAAGGGTGCAGCAGGTGTGAGATCAGTTTATCATGCTAACAAGGACCTATGACCCAAAATTATTTGGGCTCCTAAGGGTAACTAAAATCCTTCTTACAGGTTAGTTCAAGTACCAGTCTTAAACAAATATGGTACTTGGACAGTGGGTGTTCAAGGCACATGACATATACCAGAAGTCTTCTACAGGACTACACAGTTGTGAAGAATGGACTTAAAGTCATCTTTGGTGGATCTGAAAAGGGAATCACCAAAGGATATGGTATGATCTCCAATGTCATAGTTTCAATCACAAGGGTAGCTTATGTTGAAGGGTTACATCACAACCTAGTAAGCATAAGTCAACTATGTGATTTAGGCTATGTCATTGAATTCCACAGTGACAAGTGCTTGATCAAAAAGTACAATGACTTAGAGACCATTCTCTCAGGCACTAGGAGTGGGAATGTTTATTGCTTAGATTTTATATGCAATAATTCTCTTTCATCTATATGTCTTATAGCTAATGAAAATGAGTCTCTTTGTGTTCAATGACACAAGAGACTTTCCCACATTAACTACAAGACAATGCATAGACTATTCTCTAAAAACCTTGTTAGGAATAGTCCAAACTTGAAATGTATTAAAAGTGGTCCCTGTTATGCTTGCCAAATGGGTAAGCAAACAAAGGCCACCTATAAAAGTATTGGCTCCAAAGACACAGAAAGATGCCTATATCTATTGCACATGGACTTGTTTGGTCCTTTGCCAATTCAGAGCCTAGGTGGGAAGTTGTATACTTTGGCGATTATTGATGATCACTCAAAATATACATGGGTATTCTTCCTTAAGAAGAAATCAGATACTTTAAATGTCCTTATAACTATGTCAAGGCAATTCTGAATGACTTACAATATTCCGTGGTCAGGACAAGGACTGACCATGACACTGAATTTCAATCTGAAGCCATGACAAGGTTTTGTCAAGAATTTGGTATCACCCAAGATTTTTCCTCCCCAAGGACTCCACAACAAAATGGTGTGGATGAGAGGAGGAATAGGACCGTGATAGAAGCTGGGAGAACATTGCTTAGTGACTCCTCACTCCTAGAATATTTCTGGGATGAGGCAGTCAATACTGCATGTTATGTTCTCAATAGAGCTTCCATCAATAAGGCTCATGGAATTGCCACCTATGAGATTCTGAAAGGCAAACAACCAACAATTTCATACTTTAGAATCTTTAGTTCAAAATGCAAAATTTTAAACAATAGAAAATCACAGTTAACAAAGTTTGCAGAGAAATGTAATGTGGGAGTTCTTATTGGGTATAACTCACATAGTAGGGCTTATAGAGTTTATAACAAGAAAACTCATGTTGTAGATGAGTCTATGCATGTGGTGTTTGATGAGACTAACCTAATCTATAAGGGCTGGTCTAGCTCTTCTATTTTAACAGGAAATGAAAAGGCAATGGAAAAGATGTCTGTGCAAGACAGACCCAGCAGTAGCAAAACCTATACAGATGCTGCAATTCCAGAAGATAAAGAGGTGCATGGTGCTGAAGATACTGCTGAACCAGTAGAAGAAATACAACAAATTGAGGACAGATTGCATGCAGCTACAAGACACCTAAGGGATCATCCAAAAGAACAAATCATTGGAGACTAGAACCAAGGTATACTAACCAGAAGCTGGGATCACAATGAAGCTGATGCAGGCAACACTCTCCGACACGATTGCTACGAACAAACACGCGTTCCCCTCAACGTTCCAATTTATACGTTCGCACAGAAATTAATCACAGCGTACACGCAACACAATTCTTATCAATTTGACGCTAACAAACGGGTAGCCACACTGCTAGAGGTTGAATAAATGGCTATAAGCCAAATTTCTCCTAGACTAAAAGGACCCACCCGGTCTGGTCGACCTAGGGTTGTACCAAAAGAGATCCACCAAAAATTATGATTCGAAAAAAGGGTAGATCTCTCCAACAAAAAGTAAAGGTTCGCCAATCCTCTTCGAAAATTAAAAGAAATAAGAAGAACGCACAAATCGATCGTAGAAAACCACGATTATTCAAGTGATTCGAAGATCACGCCAAAATTACCACCACAAGATATTAACAAGAGGGAAATCTCGAGATTAGAAATTCCGTTACCCCGCTTGAGATGAGATTATCCTCAAGCATGCACTCACCCAAATCGTTCTTCAACGGATCCAGCAGAGCTGCGTCGAATGGAGAGAAACTCGTTCGCCTTCGTCGCTTCACGCCAGATTTGATTCCATGAACCCACGACCCTTTTCTTCTTCTTTCTTCCTCTTGGCCGAAATCTTCCAAAGAGGAGGAAGAATAGGAGAGGGAGACGGGAGATGGCTGAAATTTGCCAAGGAGGGGGGAGAGGAAGAGGTTGGCCGGCGGCCAAGAGGAAGGAGGCAAGGGAGAGGGGCGGCCAAGAAGGGGGAGGGCCGAAAATCTAAGAGAGAGAGAGAGAGAGGTTTCAAGAGGGAAAATTTAGGGTTCAGATTTTTTTATTCATTCAAAACTACTAAATTCTATTACATGATAGCCTTTTATAGGCTTGCCAACAAACATGGCTATACACAGTCCAAATTAAAATAAAACGTGGCTTGCCAACAAACATGGCTATACGCAGTCCAAATTAAAATAAAACATGAAAATAAACAAAGTCCCAAATAAAAGACAAGCATGATAAAAATGTAACTAATAATTATAATAAAATAATTATAATTATTAATTATTAATCTTGCTCCGCGGGCGGAGGTTGTACGACGATGGCGTTCTTCAAAATGGTTGCCGCGGCGATGGCGTACACCATGATTGTTGTTGCGGCATCGTCCATCAGAGTCTTCAAATGTAGTGTTGCGGCAGCGATAAAAATAATGCGTCGAGTCGGCGTCATCAAGGAATTGGTCACGAACATATGGCGGGGCATCGTCACCATCAGAAGCCCTATTCTTAAGCTTCTTATCTCAAATAGAGCCCAAAAAGTTTGAAGAAGCCAACCAAGATACATTTTGGATTCAAGCCATGCAAGAAGAACTTCTTCAATTCAAAAGATGCAAGGTATGGTAGTTGGTGCAAAAACCTCAAGGACACAACATTATTGGCACCAAATGGATTTACAGGAACAAGTTGGATGAAAATGGAATAATCATAAAAAATAAGGCTAGATTAGTAGCCAAGGGCTATAGACAAGAAGAGGGAAGAGACTTTGATCAAACCTTTGCCCCTGTTGCAAGGTTAAAAGCAATTAGGCTATTCCTTGCCTATGATGCCCACAAGGGGTTCAAAGTATATCAAATGGATGTCAAATCAGCCTTCCTTAAAGGTGACTTGAAGGAAGACGTATATGTTGAACAACCATCAGGTTTTGTCCATCCAACCCTCTCTTCTCATGTGTATTTTCTTAGGAAAGCTCTATATGGTCTAAAGCAAGCCCTTAGGGCTTGCTATGAGACCTTGTCTAGCTTTCTCATCAAGAACAAGTTCTTGAGGGGAAAGATAGATATCACATTATTTCTTAGGGAAACAAAGGGCAAGTGTCTTACAGTCCAAATATATGTTGATGACATAATATTTGGGTCTACTGATGAGAACCTCTGCAAAAGGTTTGCCAACCTTATGTAGGGGGAGTTTGAGATGAGCAGTATGAGAGAGCTCAAGTACTTTTTAGGCTTCTAAGTGAAACAATCTGATGAGGGAATATTCATCTCTCAGACTAAGTATACTAGGGAGCTTATCAAGAAGTTTGGTATGGAATCAGCTTCCACCATGAAAACTCCCATAAGGTCCAACATTTCCCTGGACAAGGATGAGAAGGGAAAGGACTTTGATGAATCCATGTACAAGTGTATTATTGGATCCCTATTGTATCTAACTGCTAGTAGACCACACATTATGTATGCTACATGTGTTTGTGCTAGGTACCAGGCATGCCCAAAGGAATCTCACTATTCAGCTACAAAAAGGATTTTGAGATACCTTAATGGCAGCCTACATCTTGGCCTTTGGTACCATAAGAATAATGATTTTGAACTAACTGGATTTTCAGATACAGATTTTGCAGGATGCAAAGAAGATAGGAAAAGCACAAGTGGTACTTGTCAATTCCTAGGAAGGAGGTTAATATCATGGAGTAGCAAGAAGCAGACAAGTGTGGCAATATCCACTTCTGAGTCTGAATATATTGCTGCAGGTAATTGTTGTGCACAACTCTTGTGGATACAACATCAGTTAGAGGACTACAACTCAAGGTAAGTGAGTTTCCTCTTTATTGTGACTCATCCAGTGCTATCTCTATTGCTAAGAATCCTGTCTCTCATAGCAGGAGTAAGCACATAGATATAAGTTATCACTTTATAAGAGAACATGTTGAATGTAAAGATATCTGTATGGAATTTGTCCCCACTGACAATCAAGTTGCTGATATCTTTACAAAGCCATTGGATGAGGCCAAATTTAATGCTTTCAAGATTGAACTAGGAATGTTAAATATTAAATAGTGTCAAATATTTCCTTTTTTCAATCATCTATGATATTATGCATGTTATGTTATGATTCAAAATGTTGTCACATCAATACTCCTTGTGACATGGTTAGGTCATAAAACAATCAGATCTCAATAGGATTAATGTTTAGGTAGTAAGGTCAGCTAAAACAGAAAAGATTGTTTCAGCTGAGCCGCTGAGACAGCTGGGAAAAATCTCAGCTGAACCGCTGAGACTGCTAAACTGTCCCAGTGGTTGACAGTGCTCTGTTCCAGCGGTTTAGGTCACCGTCTCAGCGGTTACGCTGAGATGGGATGGTCCCATTACAATTTGTCTAAATGTAACCCCAAATGACCTAATTCTCATTACAATAATAAGTTCACTTAACTTTAATTATTAGGGCTAATCAAAACACAGATTCAAGCCATATAAATAGACGATTGTTAATTAATGAAAGCTACACAACTCTTCCTTCCTAGCCGCCGAGACGAATCATATTCTCTTCCATCCCAACGCCTTCTTCTACAGCAAAAATGGCGCCAAAGAGTTCAAAGGATCTTCTGGAGGGGTATGAAATAGTGAGAAATGGATTTGCCCATGCTCCAGAAGACATAAAGGGAGTGATTCAACTCCTAGAAGCACAAGGCCCGGAGTATATTCTTTCTGAACCTACAGTCATTCTCAGAACTGAAGTTCTGGAATGGTTCAGCAATGCAAGATTGTCCTTTTCTAAGTCCTCTATAAAGTCTAAGATAAGAGGAGAATGAGTGAAACCCTCCTCAGCAAAAATTGAGAAAGCTTTCCAAATTCCCTCATGCAGTCAGGATGAGGAGGAAGATATTTCTGACAAGGACAAGAAGAAAGCTCTGAAGTGGGCTGAGTACAGTGATACCAAGATTGGCTCATTAAAAAGAAAATTCTTCAATCAAAGAGGCAAACTTTTGTCAGATATAGTGGGCAATGCAATCCTATGCAAGCCTGGGTCTCATGACACAATATCTCAATCTATTTTTGACCTTATGACAAGAATAATTCTGAAAAGAAAACTTCCCGGGGAGAAGTCATTTTTCAAAGAGTTAAGGAATATTTGCAAGCATATCCTGAGAAGTACAAAGGGTTAAAAGGATCAAATATCCATTATCTGAAAAGGATGGATATAAAAACCCTAGATAGGTTCACATGGGTGCTCCCCATGAGCCAACGCTCTGAGGCAAAAGAGAAAGGGAAACAAAAATCCAAAGCAGTAAAGAAGCCAAGAATGGTTATATCAAGTTCTGAGTCAGACCACTCAGATAAGAATGAAGATGTTGGTGCTGATCTTAGAACTCAAAGCAGTCTTGACAAGGATGATCATTTGGATGACATGCATGCTGATCATGTCCATCCACAGGACTTGGAAATAGATAGCACACCTGGTAATTAATCCTTAAACTCCACATTCATAATAATGTTATCTAATCATAACCATTCCACTAGTTAATCCCTAATGCCTCTTAAAAAATGTGGACCACAGCTCCTCAAGGCCAAGTGGATGCTCTATCTGAGGGGGAGCAACAACAAGAACCATCTTCCATGGATGTTACCAATGATAAAAATGAAAGTGAAGGAGACAAGATTGATAAGGACAAATTACCTTCTCCTAAGGACATACAAAGTAAGATTGATACATTCATCCTAGATCTTGAAAGAAGAATTTCACCTAACATTGATGAGTCCCCAGCTCTCTAGGATTTACCTCCACAAGGACAATCTGATGCCCCATATGAGGGGGAGAAGATAACAGAGCCATCAATTGGTAAAGATGATGTACTTGGTAAGACTAACTAACCATATTTAGTATTGCTAAGTCATTAAATCTAACTCCAAATAATTGTCCCAGATTTCTTGGACTCATCAGATCAAGATGATCTATCTGAGGGGGAGGAGCCAGAAAAATATAATGATGATAATGCTGCAGCTAATGATGGTGCTGGAGATGATAAGGATAATGATGGAGTCCACCATGATCACATTGATGATCTAGCATCCTTTGCTGATCTGGTGGATGATCAAGTCAAAAGAGATAATGCTCTAGTCATAAATCCAGAACAGTTTCTACCTACAACACAAGAGCAGATTATACCTCCTAAGGAATCGGTCCCTCCTCTTAGTCCTCCACAAAGACTCAAAGCACAAATGATTGTTGATCAGTAAACCTCCACTTCCTCACAGTCTAATGAGAGCATTCTAAATGCTATTCAAATCATGTTAGAGACTCATCTAACATCTATGAAGGACTATGTAGACAAGTCAGCTTCTACAGTTAAAGCATACATTGATCTCTCCATCCTAAATTTAAAATCTGAAGTAATGGCTGAGGTCAAGGAAATTAAGGAAGACACTGCCATCCTGAACAAAAAATGACAAAGTGGTTTGATCTGGCAGAGAAATCAATGGTCTCTCAGAATATAATTCTCTGATCAATGGACAAACACCTCCAATTGTCTGAGCAGGATATTACATATGTCAAGAGGTATGTCAGCAAGACAGACGAGGTGATAGAGACAGCCTCAAATCATATCCAAGAATATGTGTACTCCACTGCTCTGTGGTTGAATGGTGAGGCTGACAGGAACAAGGATGAACTCAAAGCTGATTTTGAAAGGAACAAGGATGAGCTGAAGGCAGATATAGAAAATGTTTTCCAAACAATCTCTGGCTCCATAACTGCTGCTCAGCAGGACATATCTCAGAAGATATTTGAAGAAGCTAGAAAGGGGGAGGATAACAATGCTGTAACCAATTCTGAGCCAGCCCTCAAGGTTCTGCAAGGAACAAGGCTTGCCTTAAACCTTCCCCTCCTGGATAGGCAAAGAGCAGAGGATTGAGATTTCTCTAAACAGGAAGAAATAGCCCAGAATGCAAGACTGGCAAAGAAAAGAGAAAGAGAACACACAATGCTTGCTGAAGAGTTTATGACCAAGCAGAGGGATGAACAAACCAAAGATCCAGACTTTGAGTTTTGGAGTGAAGACTCCAAAAACATCATTCTAAATGCATGGATCAACCATGGAAAAATCTGCAAAGATATTGATAAGATCTATCCCTCTGAAGAGTGGATAAAATACTTGGAAAGAAACACTAATAGAGAAAGGATATTTAAAGAAAATATGATAAGAAAGGAGAATCCAAGAAGGATGCCATCAAAGTACATTCCAAAGCCATTCCTATACTTCAAAAGGAAGGAGAATATGAAGAAGATTGCTGAAATAGAAGCAACAAATGCAGACAAAAATACCTCAACCAAAGGGAAAGAAGCTACCACAGACACTGCTGAATACTCAACATCTTCTAAGAAGAGAAAAACATAAATAAATGTATCTAAGTTTTATGAATATCTGAATGCAATTTGAACAATGTTTCAACACTTTATCTGAAATAAAAATAAATGAGTTGTTGAATCTATTCTTTTTGTTGAGGGCTAATCTCATTCATAGCCTAATATTATTCTGTGTCAGTGCTTAAGATAATCTGTGATGCCTTAACTTGATTACTTAATAATATTATTGGATTGATAAACTATGTTAGTATTATGTTAGTCATGAATATTATCTGTTATAATATTATCTTGAATGTCATAATAATGTTAACATGATTATGTTATGATTAATACCATGTATTGAAGTTACATGATAAGTATTTATGTGTTATGTACCTTAGCATTGAGGGTGTTCTGTCCTCTTCAAATATGAGGACATTGTTGGGAATATTACCATCAATGTTCACTTGATTTGAAGAAGCATCACACTAAATGATAAGTACAAGTTGTATTTGATAAACCCTATTTCATCTCATGACTATGCAGGGTTAGGATATTCTAAGGTGTGGAGTAAGTTTAGTGGTTTATTGCCAAAATCGCTGAGACAAGTTCTCAGTCTCAACTGAACCGCTAAGACAAGGCCAGGAGCCGTTGAGAAGGTGTCTAGGCCAGCTGAGCTGCAGATAGAGGAAAATCGCTGAGACAACTGTCTGTCTCAGCAGATCCGCTGAGACGGAGACAAAAGTATCCGCTGAGACTGGTAGCTGTCTCAACCCAACCGCTGAGACAGATTCAAATATGCTGGCAGGTTTTTCTTTTGGCGCAAGTGACAAAAAAGCAAGATAAGGTGCTCCAATCACCTCCATACCCTGTCAGGGGCCATCTGATAGCCATTGAAGATTGGAGCAGTATAAAAGAATAACTTAGGGCTTTTAACAAAGAATCTTTTTGGCAAAAAGAACACACAACTATTGTTACATTGTCGGATGTCAACACGATCTCTCGAACTACTTCCTGAAGCAGAAAAGGAGAGAAAGATTGTTCTTCCTGTGTGATTGAAGAAGAACAAGTTGATCCTTACTCATCTACTGAAGACAAGGATCAGAAAGAGGTAGGATTGAAGTTGTTGTTCTCTTCCCTACTCCAAGACAGCAACAAAAGATCAAGGCTTGAAAGAGTTAATATTCTATCTTCTGTTGTAAGCAACATTTATTACCTTCTATAGGAACATTACTTGTTCTGAGTTTGTAGGGCATTTAACTTGAGGGAGTAGGGCTGTTGGGCCTGAGTGTAGAGCTGAGAGTTTAGCTTTAGTTGGTAGGATATCTGTGGAGATCTGAGGTAGGACTTCTTGATTGGTCTAAGTTGGTAGGGCAGCAGTGCCTGAGGTAGGGCTGTTGAGCCTGATGTAGGGTTTGGGAAAAACCTGAGAGATCCTGAGGGATCTGTGTTGTAAGCTCTTGGAGTTGAGATTGGAGGAGTTGGCCTTGTCTAACTCATTGTTAGAAAGGTGAAAGGGGAAAGAGGACTACTCAACACACCCTGTCTTGAGGAACCTCTATAAATACTTGTGTGTTTTATGTGTGCTTCATTTCTTACTAACATTAATTCAGAAAATAGCTAGACATTAGCTTAAAAGTAAAGAGACCTATTCACCCCCTCTCTAGGTGATTAAGACTACATCCTTATAAACTATCAAGTGGCATCATAGGGAGGCTGGTCAAGAAGGACATAACTGCCTGACCAGATCCTATAAAGGAGTAGTCATAATTGAATCCAATGGCCTCCACTGGATTGCAGAAGGAGATGGGGTCTATGAAGTTGCCTATATGCAACAAAGAAAACTTTGGCATATGGAAGCAAAGGGTTAGGTTGTTTATCGAAGCAAGGGAAATTCCCAGGGAATTAAGTTTCTAATCCCCCCCTCCCCGACTCGCCAGAAATTAGAAACGAAGTTCCCGGGGAATTTAGAATCTGGTTCCTTATACTGTTAAGGTTTAGCAAACACGGCTCCATGAAACTTAGCCGCAACACCAACCACACCTTCTACCAAGTGTACATATATATATCCAAGATTATAGCTATCTAGAGCTGGGCTAGGCCATAAAAATGCAGAAGCGGGGCTATCTAAACTTTAGCCGATCAGGATTAACCCTTTGTTTATGTCTAGGATCCGGCGAACGATGCACCTTCTAATCATTTGTACAATTCAATAGCAAAAGTTCCAAGATTTCATTTAGCACATATGTATATAAATATAAACCAAATTTAGCCAATACCAGCCGGCATAAGCCCCCAAGGATTTGGGTAGCAGGGTCCAAGAAGTCGGGTGCAAAGGGCTGCCAGCAAAAGCCCCCCTAACAGAGAGCATAACAACCGCCCCCCTCAACAAGAAGAGAAGCAAGAAGCAAGAATATAAGCAGCCCAAGAATTCAGGTTATAAACCAGCATCCCCCTATACAAAAACATAACAGCAACCCCCATATCAAGAAAGCATAACAGCAGCCCCCCATATCAAGAAAGCATAACAGCAGCAGCCCCAGCCCCTAACAGAAAAACATAGCAGCAGCCCCCAATAACAAGGAAAGAGAGTAGAGCAGCCCAAATTAAAATTCACCTAGCAGCAGCCCCCATTAGAGAGTGAAAAACAAAGAGCAGCCCCCAATTAAAACATAGCAGCAGCCCCCTTCCAGCAAAGAAAAACCAAAAGGCAGCAAAAAAATTAAGAGGGAGAGAAGGGGGAAGTGTTTCCTTGCCTTAACCAAGATCCAAGACCGCAAACCATCCAAATTTAACCAAATAAATATTCCCAGGAGTTAGCAAATAAAAACCACCCATATTATTATTTATTTCTAGCTACTTGTAAGCAAAATGCGCAGAATTTCGCAAGTAACTTAACTCGAGACTAGCCAAAAGGAACCAAACATAAGATCTTAATAGCATAGGTTTGTTTTTAGGAATTCTGCTAGCATAAACCCGGGACCACCAGCCCAAAGCTCCCCACAAAAGGGAAGGAAAAATATCCAATCCAAATAACCAAATTCCTGGAGGGACAAGTCAACAGCCCACGCCTTCATTAGGCAAAAGAAAACATCTGCGAGGAACAAAAGAAACCAAGCCACAACCCAGTCCAGGAGATTCCTGGAGAGACAAGCCAACAACCCTCAAAGAATGAAATCGGGATCAAGCAAATAACATCCCAGCCAAGGAGATTCCTGGAGGGACAAGCCGATAACCCCAACCCTCAAAAAAATAATCCAACTGAAAATGCATAGCATCCCCCAACAGAAAAGGAATTTCCATAGATCCAAAATTTTGCTACCCCATAGAGGGAAAACTACCATAACAACATTATAGAAAACTTTGCTAACAACCAATAGGAATTGCCACAAACAGCCCCCAAATTTTTGCCAACAAAAAACTAGAGGATCAAGCACTTAACGATCAAAAACTTTTGTCAACCAAATTAGGGATTCAGCCACCTGGAGATCCAGGATACTACTAGTCAAGAAAAAAAAGAGTCCAGAAAAGAAATGGAAGGAGGTAGGGGAAGAGTTTTCTTGCCTCAACAACGGGGCTCTGTCGAATCCCGACGAGCGAGGAAGAAGCCGCCCAGATCCACAGCCCCGGCGACGAAGACAGCCCCGATGACCAAGATCCTTCCTCCTTCGACCGCTCCGACGCCGCTCGACATCGATTCGACGCAACCCTAACCCCTAGACATCTCGCCGGCTCCACGCGGCAGGGAAAGAACGAACAAGAAGGGCTTGGACTTTTACTAGCAGCTGGGAGGAAATGTATTATATAACCTCATAATACATATATATATAATTGCATATATAATACCCTACACAAAACCTCCCTATAAAAGATCATGCAAGCATACATATGTGTGTATATACGTATTCATATACTTATATATATACATAAATCTATACATGCTTATATATATATACACATATACATACCTATATTTGCATATACAACCCCAACTAGAATTTACTCGTCGGACGACGACGACGATGACGACGAAACAGTAACTCCCTCGTGCATTTACACTACGCAATGATAATTTCATATTTAAGATATTATCAATTTCGTATCCCCACTTAGAAGACTACAAGGAAATTCTGGGGCGTTACAACCACCCTTCTTAACAAAAAGTTTCGCCCCGAAACTTTGCAACAACAATACCAAACATTTTACCACTAAATCCCTCACATACCCGCTTAGATTAATTATAAGAGAAAACCGGGGAAGGGTTGGCAAGAGCGGCTTAAGCCCGTATCCGGGGAAGGATCGGCTAAAGCCAACCAGTTCGTGGGGATTCGAGTCGGTATAGAAAACAAAAAGAGTCTTTCTATTAGCTTTGATTTCTAGCTTCGATAAGAGATCAAGTTTTGTAATCATGCTTCTCAAGTTAATAAAATCATGACTTTACTTTTACTTCACTTGATTTGTATTGATCTTCTCTAGTTTAATAATCAAGGCTTTTTCAAAGTTATTAAAAATATATTATAAGTTTTAAAACCCTTATTCACCCCCCTCTAAGGGCGCCTACCGATCCAACAAGTGGTATCAGAGGTAGTTTATTCCAATCGGCTTAACAATCGGGAATAATGGCGTCTCATGATCTCGCTTCTATTAGTGGGGGTAATTTTTATAAAGAAGGAAAATCACTAGCACCACTTTTATTTGAAGGAAGAAATTTTAAAGGATGGAAAATATTAATGGAAAATTTTCTTAAAGATTTAGATGAAAAAGTTTGGAATATTACTTTTAAAAAACCCCTAGCGTATTAAATAAAAACGAAATGGTTTTAAATGCAAAATATATGAATAGTCTATTTTGTGCGTTAGATGAAAATATTTCCAAACTCATTCATACTTTTGCTACTGCATACGAAATGTGGAATTTTCTTGAGATAACTTATGATCTTCCTCTTGCAGGTATGGAACAAACACAGGAAGAGAAGGACATACAAGCATCCACCACTATTCAAGAAAATCTCTCTTGTAGCAAAATCATGGAAATTGACATAGCTAAAGTGAGCAATTCATCGAAAGAAAATGAAAATTCATCTATAAAGAAGAAAGGCCTAGAAGATGACAAAGGAACGTCATGTTCACATCTTGCCTCTTCCGATTGCGCAGTAAGAAAGTCTAATTCTTTTTCTTATTTCCATATACAAAAAATTGCTAAACGTAGAATGAAGAAATTAAAAATTGCTAATAAGAGATTACGTTTAGAAAATAAAACTTTGAAAGCAAATGTGAATGAAGAATCCAAAAAGGATATGTTTGAATCTCAATCATGCTCTTCATTTGAAAACTATACACCTTATTTTGATCATAATAATATTAAAGAAAAATTCAAGGATTTAGAAAAAGAACTTTTAATTTCAAAAGAACATAACGAAAAATTGACAAACGAAAATAATATTCTCTCTAATAAACTAGAATCTTTAAAATCACTCTTTCAAAAAGGATTAAATAATTTTAAATATCTTATTTCTAGTTTATCATCAAACATGTGTAAAAATTCTACTAGTATGTTAAAACATATTAAACATGCAACTAGTAGAATGTTTAATCACACAAACATAATGAATTCTAACCCACATTATGTATCTCCCAAATTAAATTCTAATGTGCACAATTTTCCTATGAAATATAATTTCAAAAGTGATTATTATTTTAAACCTAAGTTTAATGAATATGGAAAATTGATGCATAATATTAAATCAAAATATGAATGGAGACCCAAAATAAAAAATGAAACATTAACTCCACTTGAAAGAATTCATTCATTTTTGTCTCCCCAAAAATTATCACGCTATATTTGGGTACCTAAAGGAACCGTTACACTTGGTTCCCTTTGGATACCCAAATCTCTCATCTATTAGTATCATCCAAATGCATGAAGTAGAATATTTTTAAATTGAAATATACAAATTTCTACTTCGTGATGTGCTTTAATGTCTTTTCTATTTTTTATTTTTGTTTTCTTTTTAAGCTATCATGTTATAGTCATCTTATATATTATAGGAAATATGATCTTATAAATCAAATTGATCAAAATTCAAAATCATATTTTATTTTGATGACCTATCTTTTATTCTTATATTCATTACTTCTAAATATATTATATTATCCATATGAATCAAATTCTAAATTTGTTATGAGATATTTATCTAAATTATAAAGAAAATCACAAAAGACATATTGAAAGATTAATTGTCTTAAATACTAATGCCACTCGCACCACCATGATCTATTGATGTCCTTTGATAAAATTCTCTAAAAATCGTATATCGTAATTCATATAAAAAAATCATCTAAAAACAACTATCTCTATCACATGTATATGAATTATATGATAACAGTTGACATTATAATTGTTTACCATGCGTACTGTGATTTATGTCAAGCTTGGACCTTAGAATCATCGTGATATCAGCAAAATCAAATCAAATAGAATCTTCACTTCATTCTAGGTCTGTAAGTTGAAACACTATCAAACTTTGGCATAACATTAATCATATCTTCTTTGTTTGCATATTCAATAATAATTAAGCTTAAATGGTTGTGCAAAACTCAAGAATTAAGGTTTAATGAATATGGAACTTTAATGAATGTGAAACCCATGTACTAAAATTTTAACTTCCGCAACTTTTTGCGATTTCTTCTCGTCTTTTCACTTCATTAGACAAGCCTTACATTGTACAAACATAATTAAGAAAAATTGGAAGCAAAATTGAAGAAAATCTAAGCTATATGATTAAAATAAGCACTCTCTGTGAGTTAACGCAGGCGCTAGGACTTAACGCCGGCGCTAGCTCAAGTGTCCGATTTTCTGTAATTTTAAAATTCTGAAAAATAAGTAAAAATATATCATTTTATATGTACTACTAATTTTTGCATCAATGCCTATAATTGATTTTTGAAAAATTAAAATAGAAAATTACAAAAACCAAATTACAAAAAAATTACTTTCTTACTTCCTTTCTTTGGTTATTTGTTGGATTTCTATATGCAAAAATCAAATACAAAAATACAAAACAAAACAAGTATAAACAAGTGTTTTTTTGAACTTACATTTTCTACTTACATGTATCTTGCGAAAGGGTGATTTGGGCTATCACCCATCATATCACCTAGTACCGGGCAAACCTCTCACAAGGTAGTCCTCGAGATGTCCAAGATCAATTTTATGAGTTCAAACTTTAAATAAAAATTATTCTTCAAAAATATCAAAAATATTATATGGACTTCATTGAAAATCAAGCATGATTTAACCCATCATTTAGAACTTCTATAATGTTGCAATTTATCTTTTCAAACTACTTTGAACATTGTTTTTCCTCATGCTTTGATATATCTATTAATATGTGCATCAATTATGTTGTAAAAGTTGTGTAGAACTAAGCTTAGCATGCCTCTAAGTATGAGTAAATGTTTTATGTTCGATAATGATCTGTATTCACTCACTTATTTTAGCATTGTCTACATTTGTGTTTAATCTAAGAATGCTTGTGTATGTTTTGTATTAGTACAATGAATTAAAATTGCACAAGTATCTTACCTACACTCCTTTATTTGCACTTTTAAAAATTAAGAAAAGTGGTTATCTTTCTTATAAATTATATTGGTTTGCAAAACAAGTGTATTCCGAGAACTTTGTACAAAACAAAATCATAAAATAAAGTGACAAAGATAACTCCACCAAGCACTACTTGAACCTCCTGATAAGTCTTATAAGCGTTGTGAGGTTGAGCACCTTGGAAAGAATAGTAAAGTATCTTGTGCAAACCATAACTTTCTTTCAAAATAAAAACCACTTATTCTTAAGTACACCGGATCACAATAAAAAATCAATATTGAAGAATAAAATTATGTGATCCCCCAAGCAATACTTTGCACCCTGATAAGTCTTAATGAGCATTGTGTGTGCAAAGCACCTTGGTAGTTGTACATTTTTGTTTGTGCATTGAAGTGTGTGGAAGTAAAATTATTTGTGTTTTATTGTGCTCTTACTTTACATATTTCTTGTATTTTTGATTAAAACATTTGTTTACTCTATTCAAAATACACTTATGTGCACATCATTATCTTCCATAACACTTCTTCTCATGAGTATTGGATCCTAATGCAAATTCTATACTACTCTTTATTTATGAAATGCACTAGATAGCCTACCATGCTTTCTACAATGTTTGGTATGTTTTGAATTATGAATTAAAATAACATTGTAGTAATCTCTTTTTGATAACATTATTTCATGCTTGGTTACATTATTGTTAAACTTAAAGATTTTAATTGAACAATAATTTACAAAAACATCTTCTTTATGAAATTTAACTCATATATCTTTTTATGGATAATCATTGATTACAATAAGATGTTTTTTGTATTTCTATAAGTCTTCCGCATCATCACCATATAATTGTTTTACCTTGCGCTTTCATGCTTATTTAAAGTCTTTCATTTTGTGTGCATCATCACTTGAATCTTCAAATTCCTTTCTTGCAACAAGTGGTAGACTTGCTTGGTAAACTTTATATTGGCTGCTTTTAACATGATTTTTTTTGCTATAAAACTCTGATTTATTAATGGACTTCAAAATAGCTATGTGAGTGTTTTCATAAATTCAAATAAAAATATAAATCCATAGGCTATGTCATTAGAATTAAAACGCTTAAATGTTTCCAATAATTTTTATCTATGACTTCATTTCTCACCATAGCGGGGGCGTAGGGTTGTAGACATTAGATAACCTTTATCTCTAGTCATGTCTTGTCCTTAACCCGGGAGGGTTCCAGTGGGGCCTTGCGAGGCACGGGGGGAAAGAGTGCTATGTTGAGTTGTGTCTAGTGTTTGCATATGGGACTAACACCCCAACCTACGGCATGTATGCAGCTCCTCATGCCCATCCGTCACTTAGTACGGGGCTAGAGTGTAGACATATTGTCTGGGAAGTTTAGTTACTTGGAAATCATTACATTTTGTTTATGCTATAAACTCTGATTTATGAAAATATTGTAATACTCAAACTCTAATCTATTTAAATGACAAGTATTCTAAAACTCCTTATCATTTCCTTCTCTACAAGCTCGATCATGCTTTTATCTTATTATCAATTTTTAAGTGGTGTCTCCTTACCCGCTTTTGCTAATAACAAAAGGGGGAGAACTAACATGATAAATATATTCTGCTATCAAAATATAATGCTTAATTAAGATGATAGCTTACATATTAGGGGAGCAGTCACTTAGGGGGAGCATGTATTTAGGGGGAGCAATTCTAAATGCTAAAATAATAAATTATCCTAAGTCATCACTCTCACACACACACAAGTATGTTTCTTCATGCTTATATATATTAATGCTCTGATTTATCATTAACGGTTTGTTATTATCAAAAGGGGGAGTTTGTTGGAACATGGTCTTCCGCATCTCCTAGGTTTGAGAATAACAAAACCTTTGTGTATTTGATCTTGTGTGTTTAAGTGTGCAGGATAACTAAGTCCACATGACTCAAGGATTATATAGGAAGGTTGCCCCCAAAGTTGAGCCATCAAATCCCAATCTCCCACTAGCGCTTGGGGTAGTACTAGCGCATGCACTAGCTGCGTTCGACACACTGTTAGCGGCGCTCGACGAAATGCTCATAATGTCGTTCGACAAAAATTCGCTCGACGAACTCTTTGCTCCGTTTGACAAAATTTCGATCGACAAATGGATTGCTTAAGCACAATTGCCAGGAGAACTTATAGAAGGAGATAGCGCCAGGCGGTATCCGATAGCGCGGGCGATAGCGAGGAGCACAGTAGGCAAGAGAGAATTGTTTCCTGGATTGAAGATTCTACCGCGCAGAATGTGTCCTAATATAGTATAGCGCTGGCGGTACCACTAGCGCAGGCGCCAACGCTAAGTCTATAAAAAGGATATCTTGGCTCCGTCTTCTCAAGCCTCTTGAGATCCAGAATTCCAGAGCTTCGTGCCACATCATAGAGAGGAAGTTTCAGAGAGATACTCCCACAAATCCATAAAGACTAATGGAGATCCGTGGTGAAGATTTCACTACGCATCATCATCATTACGAAAGACCGCATCGACTATGATCATACTCTGCGTATTTGTCTACTTCTCCAAGAGATCCACATAGAGGGAGTTTTACATTATTGTCTTTTTATTTCACATCTTTTCTGTAATCGTTTAGTAAATTCGCCTCGTGTTGGCGACTAGGTATCAGGTGTAGGTCTAGGGGGTGCTCGAGGCCATATCCGGGGAAGGGTTGGCTAGAGCGGCTTGAGGCCGTATCCGGGGAAGGATTGGCTATAGCCAACCAGTTCGTGGGGATACGAGTCGGTATAGAAAACAAAAAGAGTCTTTCTATTAGCTTTGATTTCTAGCTTCGATAAGAGATCAAGTTTTGTAATCATGCTTCTCAAGTTAATAAAATCATGTCTTTACTTTTACTTCACTTGATTTGTCTTGATCTTCTCTAGTTTAATAATCAAAGCTTTTTCAAAGTTATTCAAAATATATTATAAGTTTTAAAACCCTTATTCACCCCCCTCTAAGGGCTCCTACCGATCCAACACTGGGTACTCTACTTTCCCTCTCCACCTTTCTAACAGTGTGTTAGGCAAGGCAATCTCCTCCAACAACTCAGCTCAAAGAGCTTACAACACAAATCCCTCAGGATTTCTCAGGTTTCCTCCAAAACCCTACTTCATGCCATCAACCCTACCCTCAGACTTATCAAGAAGCCCAACCTTAGAGTTCTCCAACTCTTACAGCTCAGTGAATCTCCTAGTAACCTACCTCAGGACTATCAAGAGACCCTACAACTCAAGCTGGAATACAACCCTACACTCAGGCACTAGCCCTACACTCAGGCACAAAGTCTTTACAACTCAGAACAAAATGTTCTTACAGAAATGTATGATTCAACTTTACAACAGAAGAATATATAAATAAACCTTCAGATTGATTCTCCTGTTGTAGAGCACATCAGATGTTGTCTTGAAGTAGGGCTGAATAACAACAGCTTCAGTCCTTGCTTCACCTGATATTCTTCTTCAGTAAAAGGAGGAAGATAAACTTGTTCTTCTGAATGCACTCAACAAGAACTAGCTATCTCTCTTGGATTGATCTCCTAGCAGCTTGAGAGAGATTACTTTATTGAAAGAAGATGATGATCTTTAGCAGGTTCAACAATGTTCTTGCCATCAATCAGTGTTCTCTTGTGTGTGTTTAGTACCCTTTCCATTTGCCCTAGCTATTCATTTTATACCTCTAGCAATCTTCAACTGCTCTTAGGAGTGCCTAGTCACAGCTTGGACAAGAATAGAAAGGCTTATCTTGCTTTCGTGTACCTCCTGCAAAAGTAGATCCTGTCATAGTATAGTTCATGTCTGAGTTTGTCTCAGCGGATGGGCTGAGACAGGCTTCAGTCTCAGCAGCTGTAATAATCTGCATCTCGTCGGATCCGCTAAGACGAGTAGTCTTCTCAGCAGTTTACTCTAGCCGAGACAAACTCCTTCTCAGCGGCTATACTGCTTAGTCTCAACTATTCAGCTGAGACCAATCTGTTATCTCAACTGATCTTCATAGTGATCTACTCAATATTATTCCAAGGTTTGGAATGACTTAAGCCTACACTTAACATGAAATAGAAATGGATTATCAAATACATTATGTACATAACATTATATGTGATGCATCTTCAAATCCAAGGAACATTGAAGGGAAATATTCCTAACAATCTCTCCCTATTTGAAGAAGGCAGAAGACATAAAACTGTTAAGATACATTAACACAATAAATTATATCATTAATATTTTGCGATAACATAATAAGCAGTCATTAGATCATAACAATTTCAATGTTAACAACTATAGGCAGCACACATCATAAATTGAGCTTAACAAAAAAAATCCCTATCACAAAAGGTTTCAAATATCAAATGGAAGATCATTTGTATTAGTAATAAAATATTTACATATGATATTACTTTTCAGGTTTTTCTTTTCTTGGAACTTGAACATTCAGCTTGATCTTTATCAGCACTCTTTGCAGCAGCAGCAATAGACATCTCAGCAGCATTCCTTTTGTTTTCTTGCCTCTTGAAATACAAGAAAGGCTTTGGTAAATATTTGGAGGGCATCCTTTTGGGATTATTGCTGTTCACAAGATTTTCTTTGAATATTCTTTCCCTTAGTGATTTCCTTTTCAAATGCTTTATCCATTCCTCTGCTGAATATATGATGTCTATGTTTTTGCAAAGCTGGCCATGACTTAACCAAGCATTAATGATTATTTTATGTGAATCATCACTCCAGTACTCAAAATCTGAATCTCTGTCTTGATCAGCTCTATTCTTTGCCAAGAATTCTTCAGCCATTAACACTCCTTCTCTTTTTCTTTTGCCTGCAAGCTGTGCATCCTGTGCAACCCTAATTGAGCTCGGAAGTCAAAGTCTTCTGGTCTTGATGTGTCCAAAAGAGGAAGATTGAGTGCAATCCTTATTCCTTGAAGAACCTTAAGTGCTTGCTCAACATTATTCTTATCCCCTTTCTGGCTTCTTCAAATATCTTCTTTTCAAGATCTTGAGAGTTGGATGTCATTGAGCCAGACAAGGTTTGAAAGGCATTTTCCAAATCAGATTTGATCTCTTCTTTCATATTCTCAGCTTCCCCTATCATGGTTGTTGCTGTAGACAACACATAATCTTCAATATGATTTGAGGCTTTCTCTATCACCTCATCAATTTTACTCACATAATTCTTGACATAACCCATGTCTTGTTCCGATAGTTTGAGACTTTTGTCCATAGATCTCAGAATTGTACTTTGAGCTATTACTGATTTTTCTGCTATATCAAACCACTTGGTCTTTTGTCTATTTAGGTGGGCCATGTCTTCCTTTATGACCTTGATTTCAGCCATCACCTCAGCCTTCACATCTGAAACTGATTTATCTATGTACTCTTTGATGGAGGACATTTGACCATCAAGTAGTGACTTGATTGAATTTAGAAGAAGTTCATTTGAAGATTTAGAAGTGGAGGTGTGCTGTTCAACCATTGTAGGTTGCTTGAAGATGGCTGACTGAATTGTAGGTGAGCTCCTTTCTTGATTCTCCAGATCATCACACTCAAGTAGAGTAGATGTCTCAGCTGTTGGGGTGGAGGGAACCATCTTGTCCCGAGCAAGGACCCTTGTATGCCCCCTTAACTGCATCATTATTCAACTGGGCGACATCTTCACCAAGATCATTATTATCAACATCAGCTTCATTCTTCTGTCCTTCATCTTCAGTTGTCATCTCTTGCTCCCCCTCAGATGGAGCATTCTCATCTTCTTGATCATTCTCCAAGAATAATGGTGGTTCATCAGGAATTAGACTAATCCTTCTTTCAAGGTTGGAAATAATCTGATCAGAAAAATCCAACTGCTCCTCATCGTCTTTTTCTGAGGCAGCAAGTGCATCATGTGCATTGTCATCAATTGGAGGATCAGTCTTGTCTTGGACCTGATCTTCTCCATCATGCTCCTCTTTATCTTGAATGCTTTCTGATTCAATATCAGCTTTGCCAGAGAAATCTTCTCTATGTTCAGATTCAGATTCTGACCTTACTATTCTTGCTTTCCTAGGTCCTTTGATTAACCTTTTCTTCTTTTCTTTTACCTGAGTTGGTTGGCTCATGGGAATCACCCTTATGATCCTATCTAATGTCTTAATGTCCATTCTCTTCAGATAATGAATTTTTGTATCTTTTGAACTGTCAAATAGTACATGGTAGGTGTCCAGGAGGTAAAGTGATATTATTCTTCCCAGATTTGAGGTAGGAGACATTCCTTAATTCTTTGAAAGATCACATTAGCCTAGGAGGTCTTTTTCTGCAGAACAATCCTTGCTATTAACTCAAACATGTGCTGGGAGATGGCGTCGGCTTGCACAAAATTGCTTTCCCAACAATGTCTGCCAATAGCTTTCCTCTTTGGTTGAAGTTTTTCCTTTTTAGTGAGCTTGTCCTAGTATCACTGTACTCACACCATTTCAGTACCTTTTCTTTGTCTTGTTCAGAGATTTTGTCTTCATCCTTGTTGGTGGAAGGCAACTTCAAGGCTTTCTCCAACTTCCTTGGGGTAATCTTTATCTTATCACTTCCAATCTTAGACTTTATGGAAGACTTGGAAGAAGATAACTTTACATTGCTGTAGAATTCCATAGCTTCAGTTCTGAGAATCAGAGAAGGTTTAGATAGCATGTATTACAAGCCTTGGGCATCAAGTAGATGAATCACCTCCTTAATCTCCTCTAGAGCATGTTGAAATCCATTCCTCATTATTTCATACCCTTCCAACAGATCCTTAGCATTCTTTGGCGCCATTATTTCAGAAAAATGAGCCGCTGAGATGGGGGGGGGGGAGGAGAGTTTGTTTTATCGGCTAGATTAGTTTTAAGGTTGTAAGTGTTTAATTAACATTGCTTTTATTTATAAGGATTTTTGGTGTAAGTTTTCTCTAATGATTGATGTTGATTTGACTTATTATCTTTAATTGTTTTAATTAAGCTAGCCCATCTCAGTGGATCTACTAAGACGGAAAGATAAACCGCTGGTACTGGATAATAAACCACTGGGACATGGTAATATTAACCACTAAGACAATCTCAGATATTTCAGCGGTTCAGCTGAAAATTTCTCAGCTGTTTCAGCTGACCTCATTGCCTAGCAGTGAACCATTTAAATGAGATTGATTGTAGACCTATCATGCCACTAAGTGTTTAAGTAGCAACTATTATCTAGCAAGGTTTAGGTGTAAGATAATACATATTAGGAATTTAAATGAAGTGTAAATTGCTATTCAACATTCAACATTCCTAACTCAATTTTAAAGACATTAAATTTAGCCTCATCCAATGGCTTTGTAAAGATATCAACAACTTGATTGTCAGTGGGGACATATTCAAGGCAGATATCTTCACTCTTTACATGTTCCCTACTGAAATGATATCTAATCTCTATATACTTAGTCCTGATATGTGAGATAGGTTTCTTAGTAATAGAAATTGCACTAGACGAGTCACAATACAAAGGAAAGTGACTTACCTTGAGGTTGTAATCTTTTAGCTAGTGCTGAATCCATAATAGTTGTGCACGACAGCTCCCAGCAATAATATATTCAGACTCAGCAGTGGATATAGCAACACTGGTCTGCTTCTTACTGCTCCATGAGATCAATCTCCTGCCTAGGAATTGATAAGTACCACTTGTACTCTTCATATCTTCCTTGCAGCCTGTAAAGTCAGCATTTGAAAAGCCTATTAGTTCAAAATCATTGTTTCTAGGGTACAAAAGGCCAAGATGTTAGCTGCCCTTAAGATATCTCAAAATTCTCTTTGCAGCTGAGTAATGAGATTCCTTAGGGCATGCTTGATATCTAGCACAAACACATGTTGCATACATAATATCTGGTCTACTAGCAGTCAGATATAACAAAGATCCAATTATACATCTGTACATAGATTCATCAAAGGATTTTCCCTTCTCATCCTTGTCTAGGGAAATGTTAGACCCCATGAAAGTTTTCATGGTGGAAGCTGATTCCATCCCAAATTTCTTAATAAGCTCTATAGTGCACTTAGTCTGAGAGATAAATATCCCTTCATGAGACTGTTTCACTTGGACGCCTAAAAAGTACTTGAGCTCTCCCATACTTCTCATTTCAAACTCCCCCTGTATAAGGTTGGCAAACCTTTTGCAAAGGTTGTCATCAGCAGACTCAAATATTATGTCATCCACATAAATTTGGATTAGGAGACACTGTCCCTTTGTTTCCTTAAGAAACAATGCACTATCTATCTTTCCACTCAAGAACTTGTTTTTGATGAGAAAGCTAGACGAAGACTCATACTTGGCCCTAGGGGCTTGCTTTAGACCATATACTACTTTCTTAAGTTAATATACATGAGAAGAATGGGTTGGGTGAACAAAACCTGAGGGCTGCTCAACATATACCTCTTCCTCCAGATTTCCATTTAAGAATGCAAACTTGACATCCATTTGGTAGACTTTGAAACCCTTGTGGGCAGCATAGGCAAGGAATAATCTTATAGCTTCCAACCTTGCAACTGGTGCAAAGGTTTGATTAAAGTATATTCCTTCTTCTTGCCTATACCCATTTTCCACCAATCTTGCTTTATTCTTGATGATGACACCATGCTCATCTAGGTTGTTCCTGTAGATCCACTTGGTGCCAATAATGTTGTGTTCTTGTGGTTTTGGCCCCAACTTCCATACCTTGCATCTCTAGAATTGATGTAATTCTTCTTGCATAGCATGGATCCAGAAGGTGTCTTGGTTGGCTTCCTCAAACTTCTTTGGCTCAACTTGAGATAAGAAGCTCAGGAATAAGGCTTCATTATGAGCCCTGCTCCTTGTGATCACACCTTGTTGTTCATCTCCAATAATCAGATCTCTTGGATGATCCCTCAGATGTCTGGTTGGTGCAGGCAATCTATTATCTCCTTGCTGGTCTTCTTCTACAGCAGCTTGGTCATCACCAATTTGATCATCTTCAGCTTGAATTGTTTTAATCTCTAAAGTAATCCTGCTAGAGCTGGGTCTATCTTGTATAGACAGCTCTTGCAACTGTTGATCATTTCCTGTAAGAGTAGGAGTGCTAGACCAACCATTATAAAGTAGGCTAGTCTCATCAAAAATAACATGCATTGATTCTTCAACTACATGAGTCTTCTTGTTGTATACTCTATAGGCTCTACTATGTGAGCTATATCCAACAAGAACAACAACGTGGCATTTTTCAGCAAACATTGTAAGTTGAGTTTTTTCATTATTTAAAATGTAGCATTTACAACCAAATATTCTAAAATATGAAATAGTTGGTTGTTTGCCCTTCAGAACTTCATAAGGGATTTTCCCATGGGCCTTATTGATTGATACTCTTTTCAGAACATAACAAGGTGTATTGACTGCCTCATCCCAAAAATATTCAAGGAGTGAGGAGTCACTAAGCAATGTTCTGCCAGCCTCAATCAAGGTCCTATTCCTTCTCTCAACCACTCCATTTTGTTGTGGAGTTCTGGGAGAGGAGAACTCTTGGGTGATACCAATTTCTTGACAAAACTTTGTCATGGATCCAGATTAAAACTCAGTACCATGGTCAACTCTAGTTTTGACCATAGTACATTACAATTCATTCTGAATTGCCTTGACATAGTTTATAAAGACATCTAAAGTATCAGATTTCTTCTTAAGGAAGAATACCCATGTATACTTTGAGTGATCATCAACAATCACAAGAGTATACAACTTCCCACCTAGGCTCTGAATTGGCCAAGGACCAAACAAGTCCAAGTGCAATAGAAAGACATCTTTCAGTGTCTTTGGAGCCAATGCTTTTAAAGGTGGCCCTTGTTTGCTTGCCCATTTGGCATGCATGACAGGGACCACTTTTAACACATTTTAAATTTGGACTCTTTCTTACAAGATTTTAGAAAATAATTTATGCAATGTCTTATAGTTAATGTTGGCAAGTCTCTTGTGCCATTGAACATAAAGTGACTCACTCTCATTAGCTACAAGACAAACAGGAGATGAAGAACTATTGTAAATAAAATCTAAGCAATAAACACTCCCACTCCTAGTGCCTGAGAGAATGACCTCTAAGTCATTTGACTTTTTGATCAAGCACTTATCAATGTGGAATTCAATGACATAGCCCAAGTCACATAGTTGACTTATGCTTACGAGGTTGTGTTGCAACCCATCAACATAAGCTACCATTATTATTGAAACTATGCCATTGTTAATCATACCATAACTTCTTATGACACCTCTGTCAGACCCTCCAAAGATCACATTTGGACCATTCTTTATTGGAGTGTATTCTTTAAGTAAGCTCCTTGTTCCAATCATGTGTCTAGAACATCCACTGTCCAAGTACCATATCTGATTTAGATGTGTACTTGAACTAACCTGCAATGTATAATTTACTTAGCCTTAGGTACCCAATTTGGTTTGGGTCCTAGGTCCTTGCTATCATCATAAGGAATTCTTCTACCTACAGCAGCCTAAGCAGGAAAGCTCTTCTTTGCATTAGGCACATTAGGGTTGTACCAAAAATCAATGGCAAAGTGTCCCACTTTACCACAACACCAACATTCATGGATGTTGTACCTTTTTTCTGAATATTTCTTGAGGTGGAAGGAGCATCAGAATGCTTATGTTCAGTGAAGAAGGTAGCAGCATTCTTCCTATCTCTCTCAGCAAAGGGCTGACTGGATGCTCTATGATAATCAGTCCTTCTTGATTTTGTCTGCTTGACAACAACAAATGTTAGCTTGGTAGTTGACATAGTGTTGATGGCATCTGATATGATCAAGTGAGAGTTGATTATAGTATTTCCACAAGCCTGGTTCTTTGATGGAAGGGATTGGGAAGATGTTGCTTCCTTACCCTTGAGTGTGGGGGCTGGAGCACCAAACTCAAATGATCCATGATGGGCCATTTGAATTTCCTCATGGGGAGCTTTCAAAGCACTCATCCCCATGCCCTTTCTCTCACCATAGTTAGGAGCATATTTCCCCTTAGTATAGGAGCTTCCATTCTTCCAGTGGCCATACATACTGTCTTGGTCACACCTATTGGAAGGAAGCAAGACCTTTTAAAAGGTGGTTTGAGGCTTAGCTTTAGCCTTGATCTTTCCTCCATTCCCAGCACCTGCTGCCCCTTCATTGAAACCCAATCCCCTCCTATTTGTTTGGGAGGTGAAAGTGTCAATGATGGGCATTACTGATTTGGGCTTAGAGAATTGAGCCACTAAGCTTTTATCCTTGAGAAGCTTCTCTTCAAGATCCTTAATGATCTTGTTCTTCTGGCTTATGGTGCTCAGTTGGATAATTGTAATTTCCTTCAGCTGGCAGATCTCTCTACTCATATGAGCTAGCTGGGTAGCTGACTCAGAGTATTCAGGTTGTGCCTGCTGGAGGGAAGCAATCTCCATAGCCTGCCTCTTGGCTAGCTTCTTGCTTTTTTTTTCAGAGCTTCCAAGAGGGCACCATACTTGTCAATCAATTGATTGGCATCCTCCTCAGAGTCTAAACCACTATCAACACCAGATGAAGATGTTTTAGATTCTGGACTTATCTCATAATCAGTAGAAGAAATAGTGTGAATCAATACCTTTTCAGGATCTGAGTCATCCTGACTTTCTTCTCCTTCAGATATGACCATCATGCCACATCACCCACTAACATCTTTATCTTCCTCATTGTCACTATCTGAATGTGACAGAGGGGCCCAGATGCCTACCCTTGCAGCTGGGTAATCTTCATCTTCAGCAACAGCAAATAGACCTATGCAGGATTTTTCATCTTCATCAGAATTTGAAGATGATGAGTCTGATTGACTCCAACTCTTCCCTTTCTTAGCCAGGAAGGACTTCTCACCTTTCCTGCTCTTGTGGTGAGGATGCTTCTTCTCACCTTTCTCCTTTCTTTTGACTAGATAGTCAGCTATAACATGTCCAGGTTTGCTGCAGCAATAGCAAATAATATTAGTTGAAACATGTTTACTGGGTTTAGATTCATACCTTTCTCCCTTAGAGTGCATCTTCCCTGCCTTGCTATACTCCTTGGGATATGAAGAGGAGGAATGCCTATTCTTCCACTTCTTCCTCTTCATCAACTTCTTGAAATGCCTAGAGAAGGCAGCAAACTCCTCATCTAACAGGGTGCAGTCAGATGTGCTGGACTCAGAGCTTTCTGAGTCAGCATGCCTTCTTGGAGTCCTCAGCTTTGAGAGCCATGGATATCTTCTTTGCTTGAGTCCTATTGGTGGTCTCCTCCTCCTTCCTTGCAGATAACTGCATCTCATTTGAGAGAAGCTTTTTAAATAGAGTATGAGGAGGAGTATCAGTAAGCTTGGCCCCTTCCCTGATGGCATAGTTCTTTGTGTCCATATCTCTAGTTAGAGACCTTAGGAACTTGTCATTCAGCTCATAATTGCTGAAGACCCTCCCATAGGTCTTCAACTCATTGACCACCCTGAAGAATCTTTCATAACATACAACTATGCTTTCCAGGTTGTGCTGCATGAAGGCTTCAAACACCTGGTTGAGGAGGGATTTCCTATCATCCCTCACTTTTGCAGTGCCTTCCATGTACACTATAAGTGTGTCCCATATTTCCTTGGCTGTTTCACAGTGCACCAAGTTTTGGAAGGTGGAATCATTAATTGCACTTACTATTATATTTTGAGCTCTCTTATCCATAGTAGCAAGGGCAATTTCATCCTTAGACATTTCAACATAAGTCTTGGGCACTTGCTGAGTTGGATCTATGGTGGAGGACTTTAGGAAGACAAAAGGACCCTCCTTTACAGTGATGTAGATCCTAGGGTCTGAGGCTTCCATAATTATCCAAACCCTCTGCTTCCAAATGGAAAAAGACTCCTTTCTGCAAATGGACAGCTTCATGGAGCTCATCTTCTTATGAACTCCAGTGGCAGCCATTGGATGCAGTAGTAGACTACACATTGTAGGATCTGGTCAGACTGTTAAGTCCTTTTTGACCAACCTAGCTTTGATACCACTTGATAGTTAACTTGGTAGTAGTCTAACTCACCTAGAGGGGGGGGGGGGGGGGTGGGGTGGGGTGGTGAATAGGTTTCTTTGCTTTTTATAATTATAGTTGACTGTTTTAGTTGTTTAAGCAAAGAAGAAGAAAAAAAAAGAAAAGCATACAACTATTTATAGTGGTTCCCCAAGGTCTGGTTACTCCACTTTCCCTCTACACATTTCCAACAGTGTGTTAGATAAGGCAATCTCCTCCAACAACTCAGCTCAAAGAGCTTACAACACAAATCACTCAGGATTTCCCAGGTTTCCTCCGAAACCCTACCTCAGGCCATCAACCCTACCCCTAGACTTATCAGAAGCCCTACCTCAGAGTTCTCTAACTTTTATAACTCAGTGACTCTCCTAGTCACCTACCTCAGGCCTATTAAGAGACCCGACAACTCAGGCTGGGAGTACAACCCTACACTCAGACACTCAACCCTACACTCAGGCACAAAGTCCTTACAACTCAGAACAAAATGTTCTTACAGAAATGTATGATTCAACTTTTACAATAGAAGAATATATAAATAAACCTTCAGACTGATTTTCCTATTATAGAGCACAACAGATGCTGTCTTGAAGCAGGGCTGAATAATAACTGCTTTAGTCCTTGCTTCACCTGATCTTCTTCTTCATTAAAAGGAGGAAGATCAACTTGTTCTTCTGAATGCACTCAGCAAGAACTAGCTATCTCTCTTGGATTGATCTGCTAGCAGCTTGAGAGAGATTACTTCACTAAAAGAAGATGATGATCTTCAATAGGTTCAACAATGTTCTTACCGTCAATCAGTGTTCTCTTGTGTGTGTTCAGTACCCTTTCCATTTGCCCATAGCTATTCCTTTTATACCTCCAACAATCTTCAACGTCTCTTAGGAGTGCCTAGTCACATCATATACAAGAATAGAAAAAGCTTATCTTGCTTTCTTGTACTGTTAGATCTGATGGCGCCCTTAGAGGGGGGGGGGGGTGAATAAGGGGTCTACTATTTCTTGAGATGAACTGAAGATTTTAAATCACAGAAAACTTTTTGGCTCTGTCGCTAACGCCTGGCGTTAGGAGTCAACGCTGAGCGTTATCTCTCCAGAAATTATTTTTACAAAAGTATTCAAAATGATTTTCTTTATGAAATACAATTCAAGAAAAATTAGATATACTGAAAAAGAATTTTATATTTCACAAAAAATGATTACAAGGATAAAATTTTAATAATGCTTGAAATTAGAGACGACAACTTAAAAATCACTTTTTGTTCCTTCACCGGTCCTTCTCCCAAGGACCGGTTGGCTATAACCTATCTATCCCTGGATAAGGCCTCTAGCCACCCTCTAGATCTACCCTAGACCTAGTCGCCATGTACAAGGTGGCGAATTTCCACCTAAACCAAACCCGACCTAGTCACCACATACAAGGCGGCGAATTCACTACCGTTATAAGGAAAAATGAAAATATAAAGTAGAAAATCAGAATAAAAGACTCCCTAGATTGAAGAGCACTGAAGGAGATGTTGAAGATACGCCATGACTACGTCGGAGTTGAAGCGAGCGTCCTTCTTCAAATTTTCCATTGGAAATCTCCTTCCCACTCTTGTTCCTCAATGTTGGTGTTGGGAGTTCTCTCTGAATTCAGGATGAAATGATCTCTCTGAAGTATAGAATGAAGGCTTGGATATTTTTTTACTTTGAGCAAACAAGATCAGGTCTTTAAATTGACATGGGAGCTAATGCCAGGCATTAAGAGTTAACCTCAACATTAAGCATTGTGTATGGCAGTTGCTGAGAGCATGGAAACCGTTGAGATCATGGCAGATCGTAACTCGACACGAGCGTTAAGAGTCAACGCTGGCGTTGTCTCTAGCTTCTCAACGGATTCCTTCTAGATGACATTTCATCTTGACCGCTTCTTCTTGATGAAAGTTAACGTGGGGCGTTAACTACTAATGCGGGGTGTTAGCTCTCTTTTCAGATAATCGTCATCCTATTCATAGGGTATTTAACTGTAGCACCTTCACACTATAAACACAAGCAAGATTAAATACATAGTGTGATTTGTTATTTCTCAAACTAAGAGAAGTGGAACACAATCTCCAACAATCTCCCCCTTTTGATAATAACAAATTCACTAATAAGAAATAAAACATAATTAGAGTAGTATTTATAGTATATGTTAAGCGGCATAATCATACATACTCCCCCTATGTGGATACTCCCCCTACATGAGTGCATTTCCTAATTTACTCCCCATAAATAATAAATTTCTCTAATTTATTTCTTTAATTTAATCTCCCCCTTTTGTTATAATCAAAAGGAGGTAGGGATGAGTAGTATCAATTTTCCTTTGTGCACTATGTAGAAATAAGTGCAACTTTTTTTAAAAAATAGTGAACAGTGAAAACAATATTGAACATCTTTAAGATTTTGTAAGAACAAAATATAATAAGCGTTTAAAATAAGTAGATGTTTTGAATTTAGATACACAAGTTGCAAGCACGTTGAAAATTTGTAATAAAAAAGTAGCAAGTAAGATTTATAAAATATCAAGGAAAGATATGTTTACAATGTAAAGTAATTTGCATTTCAAGTATGCACAAACATTGTAAAGATCATGCTTTGCTATCTAGTGCAATTACTCATGATTATAGAGAGTTGTATAGATAAGTTTTTAGTCCAATTCTCATGAGTGGAAATATTATAAATGATAATGATGTGTTCAATAAGTGTGTTTTGATAAAGTATACAAGTGTATAAATCAAACCACATGAAACTATGTAATGTAAGAACATAACTATGAATTGAACGTAAACAACTTTACTTCCACAAATTTCAATGCACATATAATTTTTTTTTTAATTTTAAAGAGAAGTGGTGAAAATTTGGTTTGCACAAGACACTTTACAATTCTTTCCAATGTGCTCAACCTCACAATGCTCATTAAGACTTATCAGGAGGGTGAGTAGTGCTTGGTGGAGTTAACCTTGTCATTCATTATTTGCTTTTTAGTTTAGTGACTAAGGACTCTGAATTCACTTATTTTTGCAAATATAGAAATTTTATTTTATATACCAAATTTCTCTAATCACAAGTGCATGAAAAATAAAGAATTCAATGCTGCGTAGGTAAATTATTTATGAGATTCAAAATAAGTTCTTATACTACATAATTATGCAATAAGATTTAAAATATATGTATATTAATAAAAAGGTGTAAGTGAGAAAATCATTAGCAAGGATAATAACTTTACGCATACTTAGAGGCATGTAAAAACATTTATACACATGTAATCTATAATCAAAATATTTTTCACATTTTAAGATGATATTCAAGGCATGATAAAATCAAAACAATGTTTTTAAGAAACTTGAAGGTTTAAATTAAACATTGTAAAGAATCCTTAAGCAATAGATTTAATCATTCTTGAATTAAATATTTAAGCATATAAATTTTTGTTTTGTTTTTAACTTTAAGAAGTAAATAATCAACAAAAAATAGAAAACCTTAAAAAAAATTAAAACAAAATACTGCAATAAAATAATACCAAGAATTTTTCAATAAAACAAAAAAAAATTTGAGCATAGAGGCTAACGCCAGGCGTTAGCTTCTTAACGCCGAGACAGAACTCCAATTTTTGATTTTTTGAAAAATCTTTTTCATGATTCATTTGTAATATAAATATGCCTTCTTACATTTGAAATTTCAGACATTATGAAGTTGATATGAAGGCTCTTTTAGCGTGTTTTTGGTGGTTTGTCTATAGTTTTTACATTTTTATTGATCTTTGAATGTTTTTAAAAAAAATGCAAACAAATATAACAAAGTACATAAGAAAAATTTGATAGTTTTTTATAAGGATTATAGTGACATTTCTAAGACACCTAATTCTAACCTAAGCATGTGAAAACGTGCATCGGGTAGAGGTTTGGTAAAAATGTTGGCAAGTTGTGATTCAGTCCCTGTAAAGCTAATTTTAACATGTTCCTTCTTAATATGATCTCTAATGAAATGATGTCAGACATCTATATGTTTAGATCTAGAATGATGTATGCGATTGTTTGTGAGATCTATAGCACTCTAGTTGTCACACTTTAATTCTATGTTATTTAGATGAACACCAAAGTCTTCTAACATTTGGGTCATCCGCAAGGCTTGTGCACAACAACTACCTAGGGCGATATATTCGGTCTCTGTGGTGGAGAGGGCAGCAAAATTCTGTTTCCTACTTGACCATGATATGAGTGAAGGGCCTATAAAATGACACGTGCCACTAGTGCTCTTACGATCAAATGAACATCCCGCATAGTCCGAATCAGAAAAACTGTGTAAAATAAAACAATCATTATGAGGAAACCATAAACCTAATCTAGATGTTTCGATTAGATATCTAAAAATATGTTTAACCGCTTTCAAATGTGATTCTTTTGGGTTAGCTTGAAATCTAGCACATAAACAAACAGAAAACATAATATCGGGTCTAGACGCACTTAAAATAAAGCAAAGAGCCTATCATTCCTCTATATAGTGTTTGATCAATAGAAATACCGGTTTTATCTTTTCCTAATTTTAGTGATGCACTCATTGGTGTGTTAGCTTGTTTTAGGTTTTCAAATCCAAATCTTTTAAGAATATCATGAACATATTTAGTTTGACAAATAAATATACCATCTTGTTTTTGTGAGATTTGAAATCCTAGAAAATAAGTGAGTTCTCCTACTAAGCTCATTTCAAATTCATTTTTCATCACTAAAATTACTTCATTACATAACTCTTCATTAGTGGCTCCAAAAATGATATCATCAACATAAATTTGCAATATAATTAAGTCATTATCTACTTGCTTAATGAAGAGTGTATTATTCGCACTTCCCATTTTATAACCGTGCTTTATCAAAAATAATGTCAATCTATCATACCAAGCACTAACGCTTGCTTCAAACTATAAAGCGCTTTTTCTAACTTATATACATGGTTTGGAAATTTTTCACTCACAAAATCGGGGGGGGGGGGGGGGTGTTCTACATAAACTTCTTCTTTTATAATCCCGTTTAAAAATGCACTTTTAATATCCATTTGAAATAGTTTAAATATTTTATAACTCGCAAATGCAAGAAATATTCTAATTGATTCTAGGCGAGCAACGGGTGTAAAAGTTTCATCAAAATCCACCCCTTCAATTTGTGAATACCCTTGTGCAACTAGTCTAGCTTTATTACTTGTAATTTTAGAGTCACGATCTAGTTTATTTTTGAAAATTCATTTGCTCATATAACTGGATGATTAGATGGCCTCTCTACTAAATTCCAAACCTTATTCCGTTCAAATTGATTTAGTTCATCATTCATAGCTAAAAACTAAAATTCATCATTTAAAGCGGTTGAAACATTTTTTGGTTCTATTTCGGATACAAAACAATGGTTGGAAAAAGACTCATGTAAAGAAGAATGAGTACTTACCCCTTTTGATGGTTCTCCTATCACA
This sequence comes from Dactylorhiza incarnata, assembly GCA_033032865.1. Lineage (NCBI taxonomy): Eukaryota > Viridiplantae > Streptophyta > Magnoliopsida > Asparagales > Orchidaceae > Dactylorhiza > Dactylorhiza incarnata. Next base: position 6,093,116 of record JAWHQI010000041.1, read on the forward strand.
AGCTACTTTGGATGATCCTTAGTAAACTGCAATACGCTTGGAGGAACATATTCTACTATTTCATCTTCTTTTTCCTCATTTTCTTCTTCTTTTTCTCCAAGCGATTCATCATCCTCATGTTCCAAAGGGGAAAGGGGTTCGTCTTCATTTCCTGTATGATTAGTATCTACACAAGGAACAAATTCATTAAACCTTACATGTATAGACTCTTCAACTATTTTAGTTCATTTATTATAAATTCTATAAGCCTTACTAGTTGAAGAGTACCCAATGAAAAGTCTCTCATCACAGTTTTCATCAAATTTTCCTAGTGCATCTCTAGTGTTTAAAATAAAACACTTACAACCAAAGACACGAAAATAGTATACATTAGGTTTTCTTTTAAAGTAAAGTTCGTAAGGTGTCAATTTTAACATAGGTCGAATCATGACACGATTAATGATATAACAAGAAGTATTAACTGCTTCGGTCCAAAATGATTTAGGCAACCCATATTCACAAAGCATAGTGCGTGCTAGCTCTTGAAGGGTTCTATTTTTCCTCTCCACTACACCATTTTGTTGTGGGGTGCGAGGAGCGGAAAAATCATGTTTAATTCCTAAATCATTACAAAAAGAAGAAAATTTATCATTTTCAAATTCTCCTCCATGATCCGAGCGTATGCATTTAATTTTTAAATCAAGTTCATTTTGAATACGAATGCATAGTTTTGTGAATTCAAGAAATGCATCAGATTTGGAAGATAAAAATAAAGTCCAACAAAATCTAGAATAATCATCAATTATTACAAAAGTATATTTTCTACCACCTAGACTTGAAGTCCTAACCAGTCCAAATAGATCCATATGAATTAATTGAAGTGGTCTAGAAGTAGAAATTACATTTTTTGCTTTTAAATGAATTTTTCGAAAACTTTCCTTTTTGGCAAGACGTACAAAAAGAAGATAAATTACCATTAAGCATAGGTAAACCTTTAATTAATTTATCTTTTGATAATTTCAAAATAAGCTTGGTGCTAGAGTGACCAAGGCGCCTATGCCAAAGTTCTAATTCTTCATTTTTAGAAATAAAGCATTTTAAAGAATAATTTGAAAGATCATTAAAGGCAATCATATAAACATTATGCATCCTAGGTGCGGTGAGTACGACATCATTTGTTTTAGAATTTATAATTTTGCAAAGATTTGTAGATGATTCAAATAATACATTTAAGCCTATATCACAAAATTGACTAATTGAAATTAAATTATGTTTTAAGCCATCTACAAATAAAACATTTGAGATTGAAAAAGAATCGTTACCCACTGTGCCGATGCCCCTGATCCTTCCTTTTTTGTTGTCACCAAATGTCACCATCCCTCCTTTCTTCATCTCAAGGCTAAGGAACTTTGCTTTGTTTCCCGTCATGTGTTTGGAGCATCCCAAGTCCAAATACCATACGTCCTTTTTGTCCATAGCCTGCCAACATACCTAAAAAGGAGATGAGAGTAAAGATTCGGATACCCAAGAGGTTCCTCCCATAGAATAGGTGGAAACCTTAGGCACCCAGATTTGCTTTATAGCACTACTGCCCTTTTTCTTACAAGAGTTTGAGGTGTGTCCAAATAAATGACATTTGGCACACGATATAAAAGGGGTTGAGACCCTTTTTGAAGTTTTGGATAAACTCTTGCTGGAAAATGAGGTAACATTTGAATTTTTAAATTTATTATTAACAGAATTAATGTTTCTGGAATTATAACTAACGCCAGCGTTAGGGGTTAACGTCTGGAGATAGCATCCAGAACCGTATCCAAGGCCATATTTGGCACTTCCATGGCATTGGTTGGCCAAGATCATGTCCAGAGATCTTTGCCCAACTCCAAACTTCTTAATAGCTATATTTAAATCATGAATACGAGCTTTGAGAGCGGTGTTTTCCGTTACCAACATAACGCACTAATTCGCAAAACTCTTCTTTCCTTCCTCTATTTGAGAAAGAGAGGTTTTTAAAGTTCTTTCTAAATCCCCCTTCTCCTTAGTAAGAATTTCAATATTGGATTGGGATTTATAAAGAGTTTCTTCAAGTTATTTTACTCTTGCCAAGGAGTGATTGCACTCTTGGCAAGATACCTTTTCTTTCCCTAATTGTTTAGATAATTTTTTATTTTCTTTTAATAAAAGTTAATTTTCAGAATTTAGAAGATCAATATCTTGTAAACTTTTATAAGAAAATTTGCATGTTTGTAAATATTCAATATATAAATCATCATAAGTAGTAGGGAGAGTTACCTCAGTGTCGCTTTGGACACTGCTTTCATCCTCAGATGTTTTGTTACTTTTTCCAATAAGGCACATATTTGCCTCTTCTTCATCGCTAGTGGATGAGCCTCTTGAATCCTCGGAGGAGGAGTCATCCTATGTAGCCGCTTTTAGGACCTTCTTCTTCTCTTTTCCCATGTGCCGCTTTTTTGTACGGTCTTTAAGATATTTTAGGCACTGGCTCCGGATGTGTCCAGTCTTTCTACAATGATAGCACTCCTGTGGTGGTCTCTCATCATCGTCCTCGTTGCTACCTCTTCCTTTCTTCGATGAAGATCCCTTCTTGATGAAGTATTTCCGAAAGGTGTTTCTCCTTTCCGGATTCTTCATGAACCTTTTGAACTTCTTCACAAAGAGGCTCTCCTCGTCCTCTTCATCATCATCTCCGTCAACCTCCTTCTTTAACTTCAATGCTAAAGCCTTCTTCTTTGGCTCCAAGTTGTACTCTTGTTGTTGAATCTTGAGTTCAACCTCTTGGGTCTTGAGGTTTCCAATGAGGATCTCAATTTGGAGCTTCTTTAAATCATGCGACTCCGAGATAGCTGTCACCTTTGGATTGAACTTTGGATGGAGAGACCGTAGAATTTTTCTCACCAAGTCGCCGTTGGAGAACACTTTTCCAAGTACTTTTGAGTCGTTGATGATCTTGGTAAATATTGTGTACATTGAATCAATGTCTTCATCCGCCTCCATCCGGAATTTCTTTTATTCCGATTCAAGTTAGAAAAGCTTTGAATCCTTGACCTGCGAAGTACCTTCATGAGTAAGTTCTAATAAATTCCATATATCATAAGCTGTTTCGCAAACATAAGTTCTATTAAAATCCGTTCTATCCAAAGCACAAAATAAAGCATTCGTAGATTTAGTGTTATTTTTGCATCTTAACTTGTCATTATCATCCCATCCATCTCTTGATTTTTCCATAGTAATTCTCCAACAACAATTGTTGGCGGAGAGTAACTTTATTCCACCATACCCCACACATCATTATCTAAAGCAATTAAGAAACAACACATTCTTATTTTCCAATAGTTATAATCAGTCCCGGTAAATAATGGAGGTTTACTAATTCTTTGACCCTCAACGAAAGCATGATCATGATGCGCCATTATTCTCGGTTGTGAAACCGTTTTGGAATAACCTACCTCTGATACCAAGTGTTGGATCTGATGGTGCCCTTAGAGGGGGGGGGGGGGGAATAAGTGGTTTACTGTTTTGAGATAAACTGAAGATTTTAAATAACAGAAAACTTATTGGCTCTGTCACTAACGCCTGGCGTTAGGAGTCAACGCCGGGCGTTATCTCTCCAGAAATTATTTTTACAGAAATATTCAAAATGATTTTCTTTATGAAATACAATTCCAGAAAAATTAGTTATACTGAAAATGAATTTTATATTTCACAAAAAATGATTACAAGGATAAAATTTCAATAACACTTGAAATTAGAGGCGACAATTTAAAAATCACTTTTTGTTACTTCACCGGTCCTTCTCCCAAGGACCGGTTGGCTATAGCCTATCTATCCCCCGATAAGGCCTCTAGCCACCCCCTAGATCTACCATAGACATAGTCGCCACACACAAGGCGGCGAATTTCCCCCTAAACTGAACCCGGCCTAGTCGCTACATGCAAGGCGGCAAATTCACTACCGTTACAAGGAAAAATGAAAAGATAAAGTAGAAAATCAGAATAAAAGACTCCCTAGATTGAAGAGCACTGAAGGAGATGTTGAAGATACGCCATGACCACATCGGAGTTGAAGCGATCATCCTTCTTCAAATTTGCCATTGGAAATCTCCTTCTCACTCTTGTTCCTCAATGTTGGTGTTGGGAGTTCTCTCTGAATTCGGGATGAATTGATCTTTCTGAAGTATAGAATGAAGGCTTGGATACTTTTTTCATTTGAGCAAACGTGGTCAGGTCTTTAAATAGACACGGGAGCTAACGCCTGGTGTTAAGAGTTAACGCTGGCATTAAGCATCGTGTACGACAGTTGCTGAGAGCGTGCAAACCGTCGAGATCATGGCAGATCGTAACTCAACACAGGCGTTAAGATTCAACACTGGAATTGACTCTGGCTTCTCGACGGATTCCTTCTCGACGACATTTCATCTCAACCGCTTCTTCTTGATGAAAGTTAACGCGAGGCGTTAACTACTAACGCGGGGCGTTAGCTCTCCTTTCAGAGAATCGTCATCCTGTTCATAGGGTATTTAACTATAGTACCTGCACACTATAAACACAAGCAAGATCAAATACATAGTGTGATTTGTTATTTCTCAAACTAAGAGAAGTGGAACACAAACTCCAACATGTACCTCATGCAAAAGTACATCCCGAGAGTAAAGTTCATGTGTAAATTTGTCTCAGCGGATGGGCTGAGACAGGCTTCAGTCTCAACGACTGTAATAATCTACGTCTCGGTGGATCCGCTGAGATGGGTAGTCTTCTTAGCGGTTTACTCTAGCTGAGTCAGACTCCTTCTTAGTGGCTATACTGCTTTGTCTCAGTTGTTCAGCTGAGACCAGGCTGTTATCTCATCTGATCTTCATAGTGATATACTCAATATTATTCCAAGGTTTGGAATGACTTAAGCCCGCACTTAAACATGAAATAGAAATGGCTTATCAAATACATTATGCACTTAGGATTGTATGTGATGCATCTTCAAATCAAAGGAACAATGAAGGGCAATATTCCCAATAGGGTCCTTATCTTCCAAAGATTTGAGACTGATAAGTAGTTTTTATATAACCTGTTTAGTATAAATTTTAGTAATTATTTTATATAAAATTTTCTTTTTCATGTCAATTTTAGCTTATAAATAGTTCTTTTATAAAATTTGTCTTTAATTTAGCTAATTTGTATTTTTGCAGAATTTTGGGACAAGTTTGAAAAATTTTTACACGCCCTAGGTCACGCCCGTGACCAAGGGCGTGTAATCACAAGATCAGTCTAGAATTGATGCCACACAGTTTATGCTAGTCCACAATAAGTCACGCCCCCGATCATGCCCGTGACCCAATGGCCATGCCCGTGACCAAGGGCGTGTAAACTTAAAAAGATGCTCCCAATGCTACCGTCGATACGTGGAGATGCCTTCGAGAAGTTTACTCAAGTCATGCCCGTCCCATATGTCACGGTCGTGACTTTCGCACGTGATCCCTGCTCGCCGCCGCGCCGCAGTCAAGCCCATGCTACATTAAATGAAGTTATCCAAGTACACGACTGCGACCTAAATGTCACGACCGTGATATGCCCTTTTTCGCCGTGCCGTCACACAAGACCCACACCGCTGTCCCATCTGAGATGAACAGTGGTTATACGCCCTTGGTCACGCCCGTGACCAAGGGCGTGTAACTTGAATTTTTTCTATATTTTCTAGAGGTCTCCTTGAGTCCAGGGTTCAGAATTTTGGAGAGGGGGAGGTGCTGCTAGAGCTGTTAGTGATCATTTTCATGCTTTTGTTCACATTTTTCCATTTCATGTTCTCTCTCTTTTCCTTTTAAGCAATGTTGTAATTTTCTTCCATGCAATAGTCTAGTGTATGCTTGTAACTTTACTTTTATAGCTTGGTAATGTTATTTAAGGCTTGTAATAGTTTTTATTTCAATAAATTTTAGTTTGCTCTCTTTCATTCTCTCTTTCTTCTTTAGTTAATTTCTCCTTAATGCACTTTTATTTTTCTCTATTTTTCCCCTCCACCATGATTAACTAATTTTCATTAGTGCTCGATCGAAATGATCCGGGGATGAGATAATCAAGTTATGATCTTCTTGCTCTCTTTTTCCATTTTTGTATACACTTGATTTTAATTAGTGAGACCATATTTTCGATATATGGTTTTCGTTTAAGTTTTCATACTTAGCTAGCCGAGAGGCTCAAAGTATGAATAGATCACTCAATAGTAAAGAGAGTTGCACGCACCCCTCGAGAGAGGATGACGTAAATCTCCTGGATTGGAGTAAAATCCAATAGAGGGGTTCACACCATAAATCAAGTTTTAGGTAATCGATTATAGAACGAGAGTTCGGTTGATTTTTCCTAAACTTAGTTGGGCAATTCCCTCGAGAGAGGCATGTTCAAGCTTCGGGAACCTCCACGGTCAAGTAGTTTATTTAAACAGAATTAGATTTATTTTTCCTTCTCTTGATTACTCTCACTCCAAGGTGATTGTAGATTGAGCACTAATTCTTTTTAACATCCTTTAAACCTTAATTGAGTTTGCAAATTGTCTCTTTTAGTTAAGTAAAACAAACCCTAAAAATCATTAGATAAGATAATAGTGATCTCCTCGAAGTAGAAGTAATCAACGCGCCCCGAGGAATACCACCTTGGTATTTTCAAAATATCCTATATTATAGACGATAAGGTACACTTGCCTTCATTGGATATAGTTTGGAAAACATCATCAGAGAGTTCGTTAAACTAACCCAGCTGAACTTTGAACTTAGGCGAACCGCACTCCTTCGTATACATCAGATTGTACATCTCTTCGCTCTTTCTTATTTCCAAATCTCTAAGTAAGAAGTAGATTTCTTCGTATCAAGTTTTTGGCGTCGTTGCCGGGGACTTTTGCATAGATATTTTGAAAAGAGGATAACTATTAATTTTATCATGTTTCTTTTTATTTTATTTTACTTTCTCTAGTTTCAAAAATCTTAAAGGTGTAATCTAAATCTTGGAAAGGGACGTTTGGGTTATCATCCCATCACACCTCCTATTACCAGTGAGAACCCTTCAGAAGGTATACCTCGGGAAGTCCAAGACTAACTTAATCCGCCTAAAAGAAAAATGTAATAATCAAGTTTTCCTCTTTCTTTCATTATTTTTATTCTTATTATTCTATCTTTTTCTCTTTCTTCTTTCCCCTTTTCCTTTATAGTGTATGACTAAAGGTGGCACTTCGAATATTCCTTTTGATCAAGAGATTGAGCAAACCCTTTCGCGACACCACCGTTCTCGTAATCAGGAAATACACTTATTATTCGAAGAGTCGATTGAGGACACTAACACAACAAATATGGATCCTAATCTTAATCTTCCTAATCCTAACACACCCAATCCTAATGAGGCCGCACAATGGAACAAGTCCTATTATGCGTGGCCAAATCTAGAGGGCACGCAGTCAAGTATTGTTCGCCCCGTGGTGGCGAATAATAACTTTGAGATCAAGTCTAGTATCATACAAATGGTGCAGCAATCAGTGACCTTCGATGGTCAGCCAGACGAAGATCCAAACTGTCATATCTCTAATTTTCTTGAAAATTGCGACACGTTTAAAATCAATGGCATCACCGATGATGCCATTCGATTATGTATTTTTCCTTTTTCTTTGCAGTCTAAGGCCAAGCAGTGGTTGGGCTCACTTCCTAGGGAGTCCATCACCATATGAGCCGATATGGCGGAAAAATTTATCACTAAATATTTCCTGCCTGCAAATACCGCCAAAATGCGAACAGATATTGCATCATTTATGTAAATCGACTTGGGGACTCTCTATGATACATGGGCGCGCTTCAAGGAGCTTTTGCATAGATTCCCTCACCAAGCACTTCCCGCTTGGCAACAAGTGAAATCTTTTATAATGGCTTGAATTTCAAAACTAGGCAAATGATTGATGCGGTTGCCGGAGGTACATTAAATAGGAAAACCCCAGAGGCCGCTCAAGAGATTTTTGAGGAAATGGCCATGAATGCTTATCAATGGAATTTGCCCCGAGCACGACCTAATAAGCCAGCCGGTATTTTTGAAATAGACGCTACTTCTAATTTAGCTTTATAAGTTGAGCGCTTAACAAAGCAAGTGACGGAGATGTCTGCTTCCTCTGCCACTCCTCCTTGGGATAATAATGCTTTAATTGAAGAGCAGGTTGACTACATGGGAAATCCACCTCTGCCTTCCTATAACCTGAACTCTGCTCCGTACAACAACACCTACAATGCGGGTTATAGGAACCATCCAAATTTCTCGTGGAGCAACCAAGGAAATGCTCAGCGTCCTATAAATCTCAATCAACCCCCCCTAATCAACTTCTTAACTTAACTCCCCCTCTAAATTTTAATCCGCCCAGTTTTCCACCGCAACAGCAAAAGCCCTCTCCGTTTGAAGAGGTCTTTGCAAAATATGTTGCTACAAATGAATCAAACATCCGGAACCTCACCAGATTGATCAAAAATTTAGAGAATCAAGTGGGCCAGCTAGCAAAAATGTTCTCCGAGCGTCAGCAAGGAGCACTACTGGGAAATTCGGAGCCAAATCCAAGGGAGAGCGTGAACGTGATTACTCTCCGCAGCGGAAAGGAGGTGGTTTCAAAACAGGACAAACCTAAGGTACTTCTCCTCCTCCTACTCCTATTTTATCTTCGAATTTGCCCGCTACGTTAGCTCCCCCCCTCTAGTTCAAATATTTCGTATCCATCTAAGTTTAAGAGTGAGTGCGCCGAGAAAAATACAAGAAATTTTTAAAATTTTTAAAACAAATTCATATTAATATACCCTTCTGCGATGCTATCTCTCAAATGCCGAAGTATGCAAATATCTTAAGGAGTTCTCCAAAAAGAAGAAATTAGAAGATATTTCGCATATTTCCTTAAAACACAGAATGCTCCGCGGTTATACTTAACAAATTTCCTCAAAAAGCAAATGACCCAGGACGGTTCTCCATCCCGTGCCTATTCGGCAATTCGTTAGTAAAACACGCTTTAGCTGATCTTGGAGCAAGTATAAATCTCATGCCTTTTTCATTATTCAAAAAGTTAGGTCTAGGAAATTCTAGCCCCATCCGAATGAGTATTCAACTCGCAGATCGTTCATTAAAATATCTGGTAGGGATAGTAGAGGATGTGCTCGTTAAGGTTGACAAGTTCATCTTGTTAGAACATGGTCTTCCGCATCTCCTAGGTTTGAGAATAACAAATCCTATGTGTATTTGATCTTATGTGTTTAAGTGTGCAGGAAACAAAGTCCATATGACTCAAGGATAACATAAGAAGGTTGCCCCCAAAATTGGGCCAATAATTTCAACATGCCCACTAGCGCCGACGGTAGCACCTAGCGCCCGGCGCTAGCGATGATTAGAGCAATTCCGGAGCACAAATAGAAGGAGCTAGCGCCTGGCGATAGAGGATAGCGCAGGCGGTAGCGCGGAGCACATGAGGCAAGATGGAAATGTTTCCTCAGATTGAAGATTCCCCCACGCAGAATAATGCCTAATCCGGGATAGCGCCGACGGAAGCACTAGCGCAGGCGCTAGCGCTGAGGCTATAAATAGGACCCCTTGGATCCGTATTCTACATCCTCTCCTACTCCCAAATTCCAGAGCTTCGTGCCACTTCATATAGAGGAAGGTTTAGAGAGATACTCCCACCAATCCATGAAGGCTTAAGGAGATCCGTGGATAAGATTTCAACACGCGTCATCATCGTGATGAAAGACCGCATCGACTATGATCATACTCTACGGGTCTTTGTCTACTTCTCAAAGAGATCCATATAGGGAGTTTTTATATTGTTGTCATTTTATTTCACATCGTTTCTGTAATCGTTTAGTGAACTCGCCTCGTGTTGGCGACTAGGTCTGGGTAGGACTTAGGGCAGAAACTCACCTCGTGTTGGCGACTAGATCTAGGTTAGGTCTAGGGGGTGCTCGAGGCCATATCTGGGGAAGGATTGGCTAGAGTGGCTTGAGGCCATATCCGGGGAAGGATCGGCTAAAGCCAACCAGTTCGTCGGGATATGAGTCAGTATAGAAAGCAAAAAGGGTCTTTCATATTTCGCCTTGATTTCTAGCGTCATTGAAATCTAATTTTGTAATCAATTTTATTAATAATAATCATGTCTCTTTTTGTGTAATAAAATTGATTTGTTCTTCATTTCTATAAATTGTTTATTATCCTCTCTTTCATTATAAAATAATTTAGTTCTTTATTCAAAATCACTATTTTGGTCTCTTATTATTTCAAGTATTTCAAAATATAATATAAGTTTTTAAACCCTTATTCACCCCCCTCTAAGGCTGCCTACCGATCCAACAAGTGGTATCAAAGCTAGGTTATTCCAATGGGCTTAACAACTGGGAATAATGGCGTCTCATGATCTCGCTTCTACTAGTGGGGTAAATTTTTGTGAAGAAGAAAAATCTCTTAAACCACCTTTATTTGAAGGAACAAATTATAAAGGATGGAAAATTTTAATTGAAAATTTTATTAAAACTATAGATATCGAAGCATGGAATTTAGCAATAGTTAGACCAGCAGATGAATCAAATAAAAAGGAACGTAATCTAAATGCAAAAGCCAAACACTATTTATGTTGTGGTTTATCAAATGAAGTTTTCAAATTAATATATTGTTTTTCTAGTGCACATAAAGTTTGGAATTTTCTTGAAAAAATGTATGATTCTCCATCTACAGGTATGGAACAAATACAAGAAGTAGAGAACATACACGATTGCTCAAATAATCAAGAAAGCTCCACACATGATGGATCAAAGGAGAGAACATCAAGTGGAAAAGAAGAAATCGTGTCTTTGGAAGATGAATGCCAAAAAGATAAAGATAACAAAGGAACTCTATGCTCAAATCTCATCGCGTCCAAAAGCACTGTAAGGAAATCAAATTCAAATTCCATCTTTTGTAATTCTATTTCCGCATTACAATTGCTACAAACATTTAAGCGTAAAATTAAGAAATTGAAAAATTTAAATTCAAAATTACGTTTAGAAAATAAAAACTTAAAAGCTAAAATTAATGTAGAAACAAAGATTGATGTGTTTGATTATTCTCCACCTTGCGCTTTAATTGAAATACAAAACCTTGTTTTGATTGTAATAATATTAAAGAAAAATTCAAGGAACTTGAAAAAGAGTTTACTTTCGTAAAAGAACAAAATGAAAAATTATGTTTTGAAAACTCCTCTTTGAAAAATGATTGTGCTAAGTGTGAAGACTATAAAATTAAAATTGAAGAGATGGATGAAACATTTGAGGAATACATAAATAAATATCAAAATCATATTGATTCAATTGTTTCTACTCTTAAAAATAGCACAATTGCTTATAATAAAGCTAGACATAATTTGAAACTTAAGAACAATGAATTAGAAACTAAAATTAACTTGCTTAAGGAAATCATAAAGAAAAATTCTGAAAACATACATTCTCAATATCAAGCAAACTCCAAAAGCAAGTTGAATATGATTTCTAAAAATTTGAATAAGCCAAACAATGGAAATAAAAACTTCAAAAGATTGAAAATGAAATTCCAAAATACTATCATCATTATCACTTACAACATCAATCTTCTCCCAACATAAAATTAAATGTTCATAACTTTCCTATGAAAAATACTTTCAATAATCATCACAATTATAAACTTCAAAATAAAAATATTTACAATGGAAATTAGATGCAAAAACACAATATTAAACTAAGTATGAGTGGAGACCCAAGATTATAAAAGAAACATTAACTCCACTTGAAAGGGGTCATTCATACTCATCTACCCAAAAATCATCTCAATATATTTGGGTACCTAAAGGAACCATTACACATGGTTCTCTTTGGATACCTAAATCCCTTGCTCATTAGGTATCATCAATTGCATGAAGTAGAATCCTTTCAAAATGAAATATACAAAGTTCTACTTCATGATATGCTTTAATGTCTCTTTTGTTTTCTTTTTTCTTTTAAACTATCATGTCATGATCATCATATATACTATTGGAAATATGATTTTATCTCTTAAAATTTAATAAGTTTATAAATCAAATTAATCAAAATTCAAAGTCATATTTTATTGTGATGACCTATCCATTTTTCTTAAAATACATTGCCTATAAATATCTTATATTATTCATATAAATTGAACTATAAATTTGCTATAAGATATTTTAATTAAATCAAGTTATTAGGCTATTAAGCACTTTATCTGTCATCAAAAATTAGAGAAATAACATGATCTAAAAGAAAGTTCAATGTTCAATATGATGTTTTTTTTTTCAAAAAAAAAGTATTGTGATTCACTCCTTGATGATCTAAACCATCACTACTGTTCACCTATCAAAAATAAAAAATATAATCAAAATTCTTAATTAAAAGGAAAACCACTAAAATGCATTGAAAGAATTTATCATCATAATGAATATTGAATTCACATGCACCACCATGATCTATTGATGTCCTTTGCTAAAATTCTCTAAAATCATGTATCATAACTCATATAAAAAATCTTCAAAAAACAACTATTTTTATCACATTTATATGAATTATATGATGACAATTGATATTATAATTACATATCATGGTTAGTTTGTATTATGATTTAATTTAGACCTTAGAATCATCTTGATATCAATTAGATCAAATCAAATAGAATCTTCACTTCAATCTAAGTCTATAAATTGAAACACTATCATACTTTGACATAACATTATTATCAAACTTATCATACTAACATTGTCACCTAAAGAATATTTGTGTCTATGTTAGGCTTTATATGTTTACCAAGATATACATGCTGAGTACTTTTATCTAGGGCTTCTCCATGATATTCTTTGCATGAACATCATTGCATACTAATCATTTAAATCATGCTTATTTGGTTTATTCGAACATGATATCTTGTGCTTACATTTCCTATCATTTTCAACTTACATTATATTGATAAATATAAGCCTTAGAAAAGTCAAAATGAAGATATAAGAAAATATATATCATGTGTTGTCAAGTCATATAAAAAATCACTAATGTTTCATGCAATTTGCACTATCTAGACATCTCCAAAAATTCTGAAATTTCTGCATTAAACTACTCTTGGGACACTTAATCAAGATCAACAATTATAATTTTCAAAATCATTAAAAATCATGTACCGTTTCCCGCGCTAGCGCTAACGCCGGCGCTAGCGCACCTCTCAATTTTTTCTGTATTTTAAAATTTTGAAAAATTCTTAAAAATATATTAGTCTATATGTACTATTTATTTTTGCACTTCTGACTTTTTTTAATTTTTTGAAAAATCCAAATACAAAATTACAAAAGCCAAATTACAAAAATATTTTTCTTACTTTGGCTATTTGTTTGATTTCTATTTCTATTTGCAAAAATCAAATACAAAAATATAAAACAACAAGAAGTATCAACAAGTGTTTTTTGAACTTAAATTTTCTATTTACATGTATCTTGCGAAAGGGAGTTTTGGGCTATCATCCCATCACATCTCCTAGTACCAGGCAAACCCCTCACATGGTAGTCCTCGGGAAGTCCAAGATAAATCTTATGAGTTCAAACTTTAAATCAAAATTATTCTTCAAAATATCAAAAATACTGTATGGACTTTATTGTGAAAATCAAGCATGATTTAACCCATCATTTAGACCTTCTACAATGTTACAATTCATCTTTTCAAACTACTTTGAACATTATTTTTATCATGCTTTGATATATCTACTCATTTGTGCATCAAACTGTATTGTAAAAGTTGTGTAGAACTAAGCGTAGCATGCCTCTAAGTATGAGTAAATGCTTTATGGTTGATTATGATACTAATTCACTCACTTATTTTGGCAAAGTTTACATGTGCTTTTAATCTAAGAATGCTTGCTTGTGTATTGTAATTTTACAACGAATTAAATTTGCACAAGTATCATACCTACACAACATTTATTTGCACTCTTAAAAATTAAGAAAAGTGGTTGTGCTTTCAAAATTACATTGGTTTGCAAAACAAGTGTATTCAGAGAACTTTGTATAAAAAATAATCATGAAATAAATTGACAAAGATAACTCCACCAAGCACTACATTAACCTCCTGATAAGTCTTAATAAGCGTTGTGAGGTTGAGCACCTTGGAAAGAATAGTAAAGTGTCTTGTGCAAACCTTCATTCTTACACCACTTATTCTTAAGTACACCGGATCACAAAAATCAATATTGAAAAATAAAGTATGTGATCCCCCAAGCACTACTTTGCACCCTGATAAGTCTTAATGAGCATTGTGTGTGCAAAGCACCTTGGTAGTTGTACATTTTCTTTGTGCATAAAAGTGTGTGGAAGTAATCTTATTTGTGTTTTATTGTGCACTTTACTCTACATTTGTCTTGTATTTTTGATTATAACATTTGTTTACTCTTTTCAAAATACACTTTGTGCACATCATTATCTTCCATAACACTTCTTCTCATGAGTATTGGATCCTAATGCTAAATTCTATACTACTCTTTATATATAAATGCACTAGATAACTTAGCATGCTCTCTACAATGTTTTGTATGTTTTGAATTTGTGAATTAATATAATGTTGTAGTAATTTCTTTTTGAAAACATTATTTCATGCTTGGTTACTTTATTGTCAAAATTAAAGATTTTAAATGCAAATTGATTTACAAAAACATCTTCATTGTTGAAATTTAGCTCATATATCTTCTTATGAATCGTCATGTTTATAAAAAGAAGTTTTCTTGTATTACTATAAGTCTTCCGCAAATATTACCGTATAACTTTTGCCTTGCACTTACATGCATATATCAAAGTCTCCAATCTGATAGTTCTTCTTTCAACAATTGGTAGACTTGCTTGGTAGAATTTATATTGGTTATTCTAACACGCATATCCTTTCTATGCTAAAAACTCTAATTTATCTCTATGAGAATTTTTATGCTAAACACTCTCCAACAAGAAACATATTGCTTATAAAAACACCGTCTTAGTATTGATTTTCAAATCAAATTCTGTTTTAAGTTCTTAATTGCTAAAAGGATGTCTTTTCTTTATTTCAAAATGTTAAGTCTTTCGCAATGCTTTAACTCATATCTTTGTAAAGTTTTTTTTACTCAAAAGCATCTCCTTTTTGAACTTAAACTCTTAATTATTATTATGCCTTTCATAAAGATGTTTCTTTTTTAATTCTTCCGCAATGCTAAAAACTCTGATTTAATAATGGATTTCAAAATAGCTATGTGAGTTTTTCAAAAATTCAAACAAAAATATAAAAACCCATTGGCTATGAAATTATAATTGGATTTACAACGCTTAAATGTTTCCTATAATTATTATCCCATGATTACATATCTCACCATCGCTGGGGCGTAGGGTTGTATACATTAGATTACCTGACCTCTAAGTTATGTCTATCCTTAACTGGGGAGGGTTCCAGTGGGGCCTTGCGAGGCACTATAGGGAAAGTGTACTTGGTTGAGTTTTGTCCAGTGTTTGCATATGGGACTAACACACCAACCTACGACATATATGCAACTCCTCATGCCCATCCGTCACTTAGTACGGGGCTAGGGTGTAGACATATTATCTGGGTAGATTGGTTATTTGGAAATCATTATCTTTTTAAAACTCTTATATAAAGGGGAAGAACTAACATGATAATATTACTTGGCAAATGTTTTATTGTTCATCTTTAAGCTAAAAACTCTGATTTACTTCTATGAAAATTATTCTAAAACTCCTTATCATTTTCTTCTCTCTACAAGCTCGATCATGTCTTTATCTTATTATCAAAACTTTTATGTGTTTTGCTTCCTCACCCACTTTTGCTAATAACAAAAGGGGGAGAACTACCATGATAAATAAAATCCGCTATCCAAATGAAAACTAACATGATTAATTAAGATGATAGCTTACATATAAGGGGAGCATGTATTTAGGGGGAGAAATTCTAAAATTCTACAATCGATATTTATCCTAAGTCATCACTCTCTCACACACACAAGTAGGTTTCATCATGCTTATATATTAATGCTCTGATTTATCATTAATGGATTTGTTATTATTAAAAGGGGGAGTTTATTGAAACATGGTCTTCCGCATCTTCTAGGTTTGAGAATAACAAATCCTATGTGTATTTGATCTTATGTGTTTAATTGTACAGGAAACAAAGTCCATATGACTCAAGGATGACATAAGAAGGTTGCCCCCAAAATTGGGCCAATAATTTCAACATGCCCACTAGCACCGGTGGTAGCACCTAGCGCCCGGCACTAGCGATGATTAGCGCAATTCCGGAGCACATATAGAAGGAGCTAGCGCCTGGTGGTAGCGGATAGCGCAGGCGGTAGCGCGGAGCACATGAGGCAGGATGGAAATGTTTCCTCGGATTGAAGATTCCCCCACGCAGAATAATGCCTAATCCGGGATAGCGCCGGCGGTAGCACTTGCGCAGGAGCTAGCGCTGAGGCTATAAAAAGGACCCCTTGGATCCGTATTCTTCATCCTCTCCTACTCCAAAATTCCAGAGCTTCGTGCCACTTCATATAGAGGAAGGTCTAGAGAGATACTCCCACCAATCCATGATGGCTTAAGGAGATCCGTGGAGAAGATTTCAATACGCGTCATCATCGTGACTAAAGACCGCATTGACTATG
Source organism: Dactylorhiza incarnata (assembly GCA_033032865.1). Lineage (NCBI taxonomy): Eukaryota > Viridiplantae > Streptophyta > Magnoliopsida > Asparagales > Orchidaceae > Dactylorhiza > Dactylorhiza incarnata. Next base: position 6,109,789 of record JAWHQI010000041.1, read on the forward strand.
ATCATACTCTGCGGGTCTTCATCTACTTCTCCAAGAGATCCATATAGGGAGTTTTTATATTGTTGTCATTTTATTTCACATCTTTTTTGTAATCATTTAGTGAACTTGCCTCATGTTGGCGACTAGTTCTGGGTAGGACTTAGGGCAGAAACTTGCCTCGTGTTGGCGACTAGATCTAGTTTAGGTCTAGGGGGTGCTCGAGGCCATATCCGGGGAAAGATTGGCTAGAGCGGCTGAAGGCCGTATCTGGGGAAGGATCGACTAAAGCCAACCGGTTCGTGGGGATACGAGTCGGTATATAAAACAAAAAGTGTCTTTCATATTTTGCCTTGATTTCTAGCGTCATTGAAATCTAATTTTGTAATCAATTTTATTAATAATAATCATGTCTCTTTTTGTGTAATAAAATTGATTTGTTCTTCATTTCTCTAAATTGTTTATTATCCTCTATTTCATTATAAAACAATTTAGATCTTTATTCAAAATCACTATTTTGGTCTCTTATTATTTCAAGTATTCCAAAATTTAATATAAGTTTTTACACCCTTATTCACCCCCCCTCTAAGGCCGCCTACCGATCCAACACATCTTCCCGGTGGACTTTGTCATTCTTGATATCGAAGAGGATGCCGAAGTACCCCTCATACTCGGCCGCCCCTTCCTTACCACCTCCCGCGCAATTATCGACGTAAGTAACAGAAAGCTCTTCCTACAGGTTGGAGATGATGAAGTTACTTTTAGTTTAAATCCCTCGATGTGAAACACCTTAGAGAATGACGATTTATGTTTCTACCTAGAAGAATGTTTTGAGAGCGAGTTGTATTCACTACCCGAGTTAGTCTCCACATCGAGTAACGATTTTGAGCTCGTCGAGCTCTTTTGTCTAGAAGAAGAAGTCTCTCGCTCCACACTACCTGAGCCACTATATTTAGAAAATTAAAAATTAAAACTTCATATGAAGAGCCACCCATTTTTGAGTTAAAATAACTCCCCCTCACCTTAAATATTTATTTCTAGAAAAAGATTCAAAGCTACCCATTATTGTGTCATCCGAACTGAGCGATTCGAAAATTTCTGAAATGACTCTAGTCTTAATCAATCACTGTCATGCAATTGCGTGCCAAATTTTGGATATCAAGGGTATTAACCCTTCCTTCTGCACTCACAAAAGTTTCCCCGAAGATAATTCCCGCAACACGGTCCAGCCTCAACGATGCCTAAACCCGAATATGAAAGAAGTCATTAAGGCTGAAGTTATCAAACTTTTAGATGCGGGAATCATCTACCCGATATCAGATAGTACTTGGGTTAGCCCAGTACAAGTCATGCCACAAAAAGGTGACGTAACGATAGTAGCGAATGAGAACAATGAATTGATCCCAACCCATACCGTTACGGGTTGGCGAATGTGTATTATCATAAAATAAATGATGCCACCTGTAAGGATCAATTCCCGTTGCCTTTTATCGATAAAATCTTAGAACGCCTTTCAGGTCACTCCCACTATTGTTTTCTCGATGGTTTGCCAGGATACTTTCAAATCCCTATTTCGCCTGATGACCAAGAGAAAACAACATTCACTTGTCCCTTTGGCACCTTCGCTTATCGAAGGATGCCATTTGTTCTTTGTAACGCGCTAGTTACATTCCAAAGATGTATGTTGGTGATATTCGATGAGTTAGTAGAGGAAGTTTTCATGGATGACTTCTCCGTCTTTGAAAACTCTTTTAAAAATTGTTTAAAAAATCTCGAGCTTGTGCTACAACATTGTGAGGAAACAAATCTAGCTCTTAATTGGAAGAAATGCCATTTTATGGTCAAAGAAGGATTAGTCCTTGACGATAAAATATCAGGCAAAGGGATCGAGGTCGATAGGGCCAAGATCGAAGTTATCGAAAACTCCCCCCAACAAATGTAAAAGCCATTTGAATATTCCTAGGCCATGCAGGGTTTTATCGGCGTTTCATAATTTTTTTTCCAAAATCACGAACCCGTTAACCCATCTTCTCAAAAAAGAATCTTCTTTCCTTTTTAATGACGAATGTCATTTGGCCTTTAAACTTATAAAAGATAAGATTATAAACTCTCCAATTCTAGTCGTACCGGAGTGGTCGCTACCCTATGAAATTATGTGTGACGTGAGTGATATTGCGGTTGGCGTCGTGTTAGGACAACAGTTGAGTAAGTATTTCCACCTGATTTATTATGCGAGCAAAACACTCACGTCAGCACAAGCGAATTACACCACTACCGAGAAGGAGGTTCTAGCAATCGTTTTTGCCTTTGATAAGTTTAGGTCGTACATCACTCTCTCCAAAGTAATCATTTTCACAGATCACTCTGCTCTTAGAAATCTTTCAAGTAAATCGGACTTCAAGCCCCATCTTTTGCGATGATCCTCCTCTTGCAGGAGTTTTACTTAGAAATCTCGGACAACATTGGAGCTGAAAACTTGGCGGCCGACCATCTTTCCCGTTTAGAAAACCCCGCTATGGAAGCGTTAATAGAAGCCGATATAAATGATAAATTCTCTGAAGAGCACCTCCTTGCTCTCGAAAATATAAATCTATCTTCCACCCCCTGGTTTGCGGATTTGGCTATCTATTCAGTAGCCCGGGTCCTACCAAAGGAAATCTCAAGTCAGCAAAAGAATAAATTCTTATTTGATTTAAAGAATTATTTTTGGGAGGACCCCTTTCTATTCTGTGTCTGCGTGGATCAGGTAGTGAGAAGACGCGTCTCGAGTGAGGAAGGTCTACAATTTTTACAGCATTGTCATGAAGGACCAACCATTGGTCTTTATTAAGCGATCTGAACCGCAAGGAAGGTGCTGGAGGTGGGCTTTCATTGGCCCACACTCTTCAAAGATGCTCATACCCTTGTGAGAACTTGCGACAGTTGGCAACGGTCGGGGAACATCTCTCGCAGGGATAAGATGGCCTAAAATATTTTTTATAATGCGAAATTTTTGACCTTTGGGCTATCGATTTCGTTGGCCCTCTCCCTCCCTCTTATTCAAATAAGTATATTCTAGTTGCGGTCGACTACATGTCGAGGTGGGTGGAAGCGCAAGCTCTCCCCACTAAAGATGCCAGAGTCGTCGTAAATTTCTTAGAAAAATTATTATCTCGATTTGGCACGCCGCGCGCTATAGTTAGTGATCGTGACACCCATTTTTGCAATAGCCAATTTATGAAATTTTTAGCAAAATATGATGTCACGCACAAACTATCCACTACTTATCACCCACAAATGAGCGACCAAGTCGAAGTCGTGAATCGAGAGTTAAAGCAGATATTAGAAAAAACTATTTCTATTAATCAGAAGGATTGGACTCTTAAGCTCGATGACGCACTATGGGCCTATCGAACGGTGCACAAGACCGCTATCGGTTGTACACTGCATCGATTGGTTTATGGCAAGGCTTGCCATCTTCTAGTCGAATTAGAACACCGCACATTTTGGGTGCTTAAAATTTTAAATCTCGATTCTTCGTTAGCAGCCGAACAACAAAAATTTCAAATGAACGAGCTAGATGAGTGGAGAGCAAATGCGTACGAGAATAACAAATTATATGAGGAGTGAACAAAGTTTTACCACGTTAAACATATTAAATTTCCAAAAAAATTTTTGCCGTGTGATCTAGTCCTCCTTTATAATTCTCGTCTTCGCCTTTGTTCCGGGAAAGCTAAAATCTCGATGGCCCAGACCCTTTATCGTTAAAGAGGCTTGATCCTATGGGACAATTCTAATTTCCCACCCGGAAAAAGGTTCCTTCAAAGTAAATGGTCACCGTCTTAAGTTTTCTAGGGGATTCGTCTAACGAAAATAGTGAATCAATTTTTCTTCCGCCTATAATCTGAACACAACGTGGGTCAAGCTATGCGACCTTAAATAAAGCGCTTTTGGGAGGCTCCCAAAAGTTATAAATTTTTTTATTTTCTCTTGTTTTTGTAGGTAATCGCAGCTTCCCCCGCATCTTCATAGCCAGGGAAGCCCTTTTTTCTCTCTTCTCCTTCCTTCTTGTTTTAGCTTGTATTTTTTTCTTGTTTTCTTCTTCTTTTTCTTCATACTTAGTTTTAAACATTGGTGACAATGTTTAACTTTAAGTATGAGGGTGTAAATAGTTCCAAAAAAATGCGTGTAGTTTTTAATTTAGAAAACTTTTCAAAAATATAGATGTTCGTATCTCTTCTTTTATTCAAGTACTTTTCAAGCCCAAAAATTCAAAAAATTACAAAATTGAAAATTTAAATCTTGGAAAGGGACGTTTGGGCTATCATCCCATCACACCTCCTAGTACCGTTGAGAACCCTTCATGGGATATACGCCGGGAAGTCCAATAGTTAACAAAAAAATTATTAGGTTTAAAACTAGTTTCCATTCTTTCACTATCAAAAATCCAAAAAAAGATAATATCATAAATTCCAAAAAAAAAATGAAAAACTTAGAACAAAAACCAATTTTTTTAAACCCCTACTTGTTGTTTTTGTGATTTCTTAGAAATTTAGTTGAGAATATTTATAAGCATTTATATGTTTTTAATTAGCTAAAATTTTGTTTATCGTAGTTTGTTAAATCTAAATTTTAGGTAATCTTGTTTTATGAATCATTTTATGATTTGAGCTTCATTAGAGAATTTTTGTTAGCATGACTTCTTTTTTATTTTTAATTGGCTTCATTTTGTAGTAAATTTGCTGAACCTATTTAGATTTCATTTATATTTTCTTCTAGCTTTTTAGATCTTAGGAAATTTAAATTTACTAGAATTTGCTCTCAATATAATTTAATTTATAAGCTAGAAATTTTTCCTACCCACCTCTTTTGATGGCATAAAAAAGTGTTTTAAAAGATCATATGTCATGGGAATAAGAGGATAAAAATCATTATTCCTTAAACATATGCACCCAAAATCATTTAAAAGATTATATGACATGGAGTAAGAGGATAAATTCATTACTCCTAAACATATGTATATTTTGGGTTTTTATTAGAAGAGAATTTTAAAAGATTATATGGCATGGAGTAAGAGGATAAAATTCATTACTCCTAAAGATATACAAAAAAAAAAAGAAAAGAAACAAAAATAAGGTGAGAGGATAAAATTCATCACCTCCTTTCTAAGATCTCTTCTTATGCCAAGCTTTGTAATCCTCCCCTTAGCCAATATCTTTGATGTAGATTTAATTTAAGTTATGGAGAGAGCAATATTTAGCAGGTTACTTTTCCTTAAAGTTTATTTTAAGATAGAGTTCTTATAATTTAATCTAATTTAGTTTTATAATTTCTACAATTTTGTTTGCTAATTAATTATCTTGAGAAGTCCTTGCCTAAACACTCCTCCTCTTTTCAAATCATCATCATAATTTAGGACTTAACTCCTCCTAGAATTTATTCTTAACTTAACTTTTGATCTAAATGAAATTTTAGTTTAAATTTAAAAAATTATATGAAGGTCTTATGAATTATGTCTTATACATTTGCTATGGAATAACAAAACCTCAAGTGTGGGGGTATTTGATAAGTAGTTTTTTTATAACCTTTTAGTGTAAATTTTAGTAATTATTTAATATGTAATTTTCTTTTTCATGTCAATTTTAGCTTATAAATAGTTCTTTTATAAAATTTGTTTCTAATTTAGCTTATTTATATTTTTGCAGAATTTTGGGACAAGTTTGGAAAAAAATTGCATTACACGCCCTAGGTCACGCCCGTGACCAAGGGCGTTTAATCACAAGATCAGTCCAGAATTGATGCCACGCAGTTTAAGCTAGTCCACATCAAGTCACGCCCTTGGCACACCCATGACCCAATGGTCACGCCCGTGACCCAATGGTCACGCTCGTGACCAAGGGCGTGTAAACATAAAAAATGCTCCCAGTACTACCGTTGAGATGTGGAGATGCCATTGAGAAGTCAACTCATATCACGCCCGTGGCCCATATGTCACGGCCGTGACTTTTCCGCATGATCCCTGCTCACTGCCGCACCGCAGTTAAGCCTACGTTGCATTAAATGAAGCTGTCCAAGTACACAACTGTAACCAAATGTCACAGCCATGACATGTCCTTTTTTGCTGCACTGTCATGCAAGACCCATGCCGCTGTCCCAGGTGAACTGAATAGTGTTTACATGCCCTTGTTCACGCCTATGACTGAGGGCGTGTAAATTGAATTTTTTTCTATAAATTCCAGAGGTCTCCTTGAGTCCAGGGTTTAGAATTTTGGAGAGGGGGAGGTGTTGTTAGAGCTATTAATGATCATTTTCATGCTTTTGTTCACGTCTTTCCATTTCATGTTCTCTCTCTTTTCCTTTTAAGCAATATTGTAATTTTCTTCCATGCAATAGTCTAGTGTATGCTTATAACTTTACTTTTCTAGCTTGGTAATCTTATTTAAGGCTTGTAATAGTTTTTATTTCAATAAATTTTAGTTTACTCTCTTTCATTCTCTCTTTCTTCTTTAGTTAATTTCTCCTTAATGCACTTTTATTTTTCTCTCTTTTTACCCTCCACCATGAGTAACTAATTCTCATTAGTGCTCGATCGAAATGATCCGAGGATAGGATAATCAAGTTATGATCTTCTAGCTCTCTTTTTCCATTTTTGTAAACACTTGATTTACTCTTGATTTTTAATTAGCGAGACCATATTTTTGATATATGGTTTTCGTTTAAGTTTTCATACTTAGCTAGCTGAGAGGCTCAAAGTATGAATCGATCACTCAAGAGTAAATAGAGTTCAACACACCCCTTGAGAGAGGATGACGTAGATCTACCAGATTGGAGTCAAATCTAATAGATGGGTTCATAACGTAAAACAAGTTTTAGGTAATCGATTATACATCGAGAGTTCAGTTGATTTTTCCTAAACTTAGTTGGGCAATTCCCTCGAGAAAGGCATGTTCAAGCTTCGGGAACCTCCATGGTCAAGTAGTTTATTTAAATGGAATTAGATTTATTTTTCCTTCTCTTAATTATTCTCACTCCAAGGTGATTGTAGATTGAGCACTAATTCTTTTTACCATCCTTTATACCTTAATTTAGTTTGCAAATTGTCTCTTTTAGTTAAGTAAAATAAACCCTAAAAATCATTAGATAAGATAATAGTGATCTCCTCGAAGTAGAAGTAATCAACGCACCCCGAGGAATACGACCTTGGTATTTTCAAAATATCCTATATTATAGACGATAAGGTACACTTTCCTTCATCAGATATAGTTTGGAAAACATCATCAATCTCTTCACTCTTTCTTATTTCCAAATCTCTAAGTAAGAAGTAGATTTCTTCATATCAGGGACACTAGTCCTTAGAGAGACTCACACCATGTGACATGGGTAAGAATCCCTTTTTGGACTCAAGCATGTTGAACCATTTCAACACCTTCTCATTGTATGTACTCTGGGTCAAACCCAGCAACTTCTTTGATCTATCTCTATAGATCTTAATACTAAGTATATAAGTTTCTTCACCCAAGTCTGTCATAGAAAAGCAGTCCCCCAACCTATTCTTAACAGCTTGCAGAGTTGGAATATCATTCCCAATTAAAAGTATGTCATCCACATACAATATCAGGAATACGATAATGCTCCCACTAATCCTCTTGTAAACACAAGGCTCATCCTCGTTCTTGATTAAACAAAACTCTTTAATTTTCTCATCAAAATGCAGATTCCAACTTTGAGAAGCTTGTTTCAATCCATAAATGGATCGATTCAACTTGCATCTTGTAGTGTCTTCACTTGGAGATACAAAACCCTCGGGTTGTGTCTTATACACTTACTCAAGGAGGTTTCCATTAAGGAAAGACGTTTTGACATCCATTGGCCATATCTCATAGTCATAATACATAGTAATAACAAATAGAATTCTGATGGACTTAACAATAGCAACAGGGGAAAATGTTTCATCATAGTCAACACCATGAATTTTCCTAAAACCTTTAACCACCAGTCGCCCTTTGAATGTCTGTACATTCCCATCCATGTTGGTATTCTTCTTAAAGACCCACTTGCACCCTATGGGTCGTATAACTTTATATGGTTCCACCAAGGTCCAAACAAGGTTTGCATACATGGAGTCCATTTCAGATTTCTTGACCTCAAGCCACTTATCGGAGTCTGGTCCACATATAGCCTCTTGGTAGGTTGCAAGCTCATCATCATGATCCATAAGAAACACACTAACAATTTGAGACATGAGAAATCCATATCTCTCAGGCTCAACTCTAGGTCTTCCAGATCTATGTAGGACTTGTGCTTCGTGAGTAGGTTCCCTAGCTACAATTGTTTGTAGTCCTTGCTTAGGTTCCAATTCTGGTTCATTCATTGTTTGTGGTTCTTGAACTTCTTCAAGTTCTACCTTGGTATTTTCTCTAGATAGAAACTCTTTCTCTAGAAAAACAGTACTCCTTGCGACAAACACTTTGCCCTCGGATTGCAGGTAGAAGTAATATCCTTTGGTTTCCCTATGATATCCCACAAGATAACACTTATCTAACTTGGGTTTCAGCTTGTCAGGCATTTGATGTCACACGTATGCCTCATGGCCCCAAATCTTAATAAAATACATACTAGGATGCTTCCCAGTCCATATCTCATATGGTGTCTTTTGAATCATTTTTGTCGAAACTTGATTTAGTGTGAAAGCAGCTGTCTCTAGAGAAAAACCCAAAAGGAAACAGGCAAATTTGCATGACTGATCATCTACCGTACCATGTCTAACAAAGTGTAATTTTTCTGCTCAAAAACATTATTATGTTGTGGTGTTCTAGGTAGAGGGAGCTGTGATACAATACCACACCCTTTCAGATGATCACGGAACTCTTGGCTCAAATATTCAACACCTCGATCAGATCAGAGTACTTAAATTGTTTTTCCTAGTTTGTTCTGTACTTCATTCTGGAACTCCTTGAACTTTTCAAAGAATTCGAATTTGTTCTTCATAAGAAACACGTATCCGTATCTACTGAAATCACCACTAAACATAATGAAGTAGTGAAATCCACCTCTAGCCAAAGAACTCATGAGTCAGCATACATCACTATGTATGACACCCAAAAAATCATCAACCTTCTTAGTATTACCAGTAAAAGGGGTTTTAGTCATTTTGCCAAACAAGCAAGACTCACATCTCTCAAATGATTCATAATCAAATGAGTCCAACAGTCCATCTCTATGTAGCTTGGATATGCATTTATCGTTTATGTGGTCTAAATGACAATGCCAAAGATACATAGGATTTGAGTCATTTGTTCTTAGTCTTTTAGTATTTTCTACATTATAGATCGGCTGGTCTAAGTTCAAGACATATAAACCATTGCACAATTGAGCTAAACCATAATAAACTTCATTCATAAAATTGAATAACAATTATTCTTACGTATAAATAAAAAACCTTTCATGTCAAGGCATGAAATGGATATAATGTTTTGAGTTATGGCTGGAACAAAATTACAGTTATCTAGTTCTATTATAAGCACAGTGGGCAAATAAAGATGATAAACTTGTTGGATCTGATGGCGCCCTTGGAGGGGGGGGGGGGGAATAAGGGATTTACTGTTTTTGAGATAAACTGGAGATTTTAAATAACAGAAAAACTTTTTGGCTCTATCGCTAACGCCTGGCGTTAGGAGTCAACGCCGGGCGTTATCTCTCCAGAAATTATTTTTACAGAAATATTCAAAATGATTTTGTTTATGAAATACAATTCCAAAAAAATTAAAAATACTGAAAAAGAATTTTATATTTCACAAAAAATGATTACAAGGATAAAATTTCAATAACGCTTGAAATTAGAGGCGACAACTTAAAAATCACTTTTTGTTCCTTCACCGGTCCTTCTCCCAAGGACCGGTTGGCTATGGCCTATCTATCCCCAGATAAGGCCTCTAGCCACCCTCTAGATCTACCCTAGACCTAGTCGCCATGCACAAGGCGACAAATTTCCCCCAAAACCAAACCCAGCCTAGTTGCCGCACGCAAGGCGGCGAATTCACTACCGTTACAAGGAAAAAATGAAAAGATAAAGTAGAAAATCAGAATAAAAGACTCCCTAGATTGAAGAGTGCTGAAGGAGATGTTGAAGATATGCCATGAATACGTTGGAGTTGAAGCGAGCATCCTTATTCAAATTTGCCGTTGGAAATCTCCTTCTCACTCTTGTTCCTCAATGTTGGTGTTGGGAGTTCTCTCTGAATTTGGGATGAAATGATCTCTCTAAAGTATAGAATGAAGGCTTGGATTCTTTTTTTTTTGAGCAAACGAGATCATGTCTTTAAATAGATACGGGAGCTAATGCCTGGCGTTAAGAGTTAATGCCAGCGTTAAGCATCGTGTACGGCAGTTACTGAGAGCGTGCAAACCATCGAGATCGTGGCAGATCATAACTGAATGCGGGCATTAAGATTCAACGCTGGCGTTGTCTCTGGCTTATCGACGGATTCCTTCTCGACGACATTTCATCTAGATGGCTTCTTCTTAACAAAAGTTAATGCGGGGCGTTAACTACTAATGCGGGGCGTTAGCTCTCTTTTCAGAGAATTGTCATCCTATTCATATGGTATTTAACTGTAGTACCATCACACTATAAACACAAGCAAGACCAAATACATAGTGTGATTTGTTATTTCTAAAACTAATAGACGTGGAAAACAAGCTCCAACAATCTCTCCCTTTTGATAATAACAAATCCACTAATAAGAAATAAAACATAATTAGAGTAGTGTATGTAGTATATGTTAAGCGGGATAAACATACATACTCCCTCTATGTGGATACTCCCCCTACATGAGTGCATTTCCTAATTTACTCCCCTAAATTATAGATTTCTCGAATTTATTTCTTTAATTTAATCTCCCCCTTTTGTTATAATCAAAAGGAGGTAGGGATGAGTAGTATCAATTTTCCTTTGTGCACTATGTAGAAATAAATGCAACTTTTTTGAAAAATAGTGAACACATCAAAAGCAATATTGAACATCTTTAAGAATTTCTAAGAACAAAATATAATAAGCGTTTAAAATAAGTAGATGTTTTGAATTTAGATACACAAGTTGCAAGTACATTGGAAATTTGTTATTAAAAAAGAAGCAAGTAAGATTTATAAAATATCAAGGAAAGATATGTTTACAGTGTAAAGTAATTTGCATTTCAAGTATGCACAAACATTGTAAAGATCATGCTTTGCTATCTAGTGCAATTACTCATGATTGTAGAGAATTATATAGATAAGTTTTTAGTCCAATTCTCATGAGTGGAAGTATTATAAATGATAATGATGTATTCAATAAGTGTGTTTTGATAAAGTATACAAGTGTATAAATCAAACCACATGAAAGTATGTAATGTAAGAACATAACTATGAATTGAACATATACATCTTTACTTCCACAAATTTCAATGCACATATTTTTTTTTTATTTTTTTTATTTTTAAAGAGAAGCGGTGAAAATTTTGTTTGCACAAGATACTTTACAATTCTTTCCAAGGTGCTCAACCTCACAATGCTCATTAAGACTTATCAGGAGGGTGAGTACTGCTTGGTGGAGTTAACCTTGTCATTCATTTTTTGCTTTTTAGTTTAGTGACTAAGGACTCCGAATTCACTTGTTTTTGCAAACATAGAAATTTTATTTTATGTACCACATTTCTCTAATCACAAGTGCATGAAAAACAAAGAATTTAAGAAAGAATTCAATGTTGTGTAGGTAAATTTTTTATGAGATTCAAAATAAGTTCTTATACTACACAATTATGCAATAAGATTTAAAATACATGTATATTAACAAAAATGTGTAAGTGAGAAAATCATTATAAAAGATAAAAACTTTACTCATACTTAGAGGCATGTAAAATCGTTTCTACACATGTAATCTATAATCAAATTTTTTTTTGCACATTTTTAGATGATATTCAAGGCATGATAAAATCAAAACAATGTTTTTAAGAAACTTGAAGGTTTAAATTAAATATTGTAAAGAATCCTTAAGCAATATATATAATCATCCTTGAATTAAACATGTAAGCATAAAATTTTTTTTTGTTTTTAACTTTTGGAAGTAAATAATCAACAAAAAATAGAAAACCTTTTTAAAAAATTAAAACAAAAATACTACAATTAAATAATACCAAATTTTTTTAATAAAATAGGAAAAAAGAAAAAAAACTTGAGCATAGAGACTAACGCCAGGTGTTAGCTTCTTAACGCCGAGACAGAACTCCAATTTTTGACTTTTTGAAAAATCTTTTTCATGATTCATTTGTAATATAAATAGGCCTTCTTACATTTAAAATTTCAGACATTATGAAGTTGATATGAAGGCTTTTTAGCGTGTTTTGGGTGGTTTGTCTATAGTTTTTACATTTTATTGATCTTTGAATGTTTAAAAAAAAATGCAAACAAATATAACAAAGTACATAAGATAATTTTGATAGCTTCTTATAAGGATTATAGTGATTTTTCTAAGACACCTAATTCTAACCTAAGCACGTGAAAACGTGCATCAGGTAGAGGTTTGGTTAAAATGTTGGCAAGTTGTGATTCAGTCCCTATAAAGCTAATTTTAACGTGCTCCTTCTTACTATGATCTCAAATGAAATGATGTCGGACATCTATATGTTTAAATCTAGAATTATGTACGAGATTGTTTGTGAAATCTATAACACTCTTGTTTTCACACTTTAACTCTATGTTATTTAGATGAACACCAAAGTCTTCTAACGTTTTGGTCATCCACAAGGCTTGTGCACAACAACTACCTAAGGCGATATATTCGACCTCTGTGTTGGAGAGGGCAACAAAATTCTGTTTTCTACTTGACCATGATATGAGTGAAGGGCCTATACAAGGACACATGCCACTAGTGCTCTTACGATCTAATGAACATCCCGCATAGTCCAAATCAGAAAAAAAGTGTAAAATAAAACAATCATTATGAGGATACTATAAACCTAATCTAGATGTTCCGATTAGATATCTAAAAATACGTTTAACCGCTTTCAAATGTGATTCTTTTGGGTTAGCTTGAAATCTAGCACATAAACAAATGGAAAACATTATATCGGGTCTAGATGCGCTTAAATAAAGCAAAAAGCCTATCATTCCTCTATATAATGTTTGATCAATAGAAATACCGGTTTCATCTTTTCCTAATTTTAGTGATGCACTCATTGGTGTGTTAGCTTGTTTTAGGTTTTCAAATCCAAATCTTTTAAGAATATCATGAACATATTTAGTTTGACAAATAAATATACCATCTTGTTTTTGTGAGATTTGAAATCCTAGAAAAAAAGTGAGTTCTCATACCAAGCTCATTTCAAATTTATTTTTCATCACTAAAATTACTTCATTACATAACTCTTCATTAGTGGCTCCAAAAATGATATCATCAACATTAATTTGCAATATAATCAAATCATTATCTACTTGCTTAATGAAGAGTGTATTATCCACACTTCCCATTTTATAATCGTGCTTTATCAAAAATAATGTCAATCTATCATACAAAGCACGTGGCGCTTGCTTCAAACCATACAACGCTTTTTCTAACTAATATACATGGTTTAGAAATTTTTCACTCACAAAACCGGGGGGTTGTTCTAAATAAACTTCTTTTATTATCCCGTTTAAATATGCACCTTTAACATCCATTTGAAATAGTTTAAATCTTTTAAAACTCGCAAATGCAAGAAATATTATAATTGATTCTAGGCGAGCAACAGGTGGAAAAGTTTCATCAAAATTTACCCCTTCGATTTGTGAATACCCTTGTACAACTAGTTTAGCTTTATTCCTTGTAATTTTAGAGTCCCCATCTAGTTTTTTTTTGAAAATCCATTTGACTCCTATAACTGGATGATTAGATGGCCTCTCTACTAAATTCCAAACCTAATTCCGTTCAAATTGTTTTAGTTCATCATTCATAGCTAAAAACCAAAATTCATCATTTAAAGCGGTTGAAACATTTTTTGGTTCTATTTCGGATATAAAAGAAAGGTTGGAAAAAGATTAATGTAAAGAAGAACGAGTACTTACCCCATTTGATGGTTCTCCTATCACAAGCTCCTTTGGATGATCCTTAGTAAACTGCAATACGCTTGGAGGAATGTATTCTACTATTTCATCTTCCTTTTCCTCTTTTTCTTCTTCTTTTTCTCCTAGCGATTCATCATCCTCATACTCCAAAGGGGAAAGTGGTTCGTCTTCGTTTCCTGTATGATTAGTATCTACACAAGGAACAAACTCATCAAAACTTACATGTATAAACTCTTCAACTATTTTAGTTCGTTTATTATAAATTCTATAAGCCTTACTAGTTGAAGAGTACCCAATGAAAATTCCCTCATCACATTTTTCATTAAATTTTCCTAGTGCATATCTAGTGTTTAAAATAAAACACTTACAACAAAAGATATGAAAATAAGATACATTAGGTTGTCTTTTAAAGTAAAGCTCAAAAGGTGTCAATTTTAAAATAGGTCGAAGCATGACACGATTAATGATATAATAAGAAGTATTAACCGCTTCGGTCCAAAATGATTTAAGCAACCCATATTCACAAAGAATAGTGCATGCTAGATCTTGAAGGGTTCTATTTTTCCTCTCCACTACACCATTTTGTTGTGGGGTGCGAGGAGCAGAAAATTCATGTTTAATTCCTAAATTATTACAAAAAGAATAAAATTTAACATTTTCAAATTCTCCTCCATGATCCGAGTGTATGCATTTAATTTTTAAATCAAGTTCATTTTGAATACGAATGCATAGTTTTGTGAATTCAAGAAATGCATCAGATTTGGAAGATAAAAATAAAGTCCAACATAATCTAGAATAATCATCAATTATTACAAAATAATATTTTCTACCACCTAGACTTGAAGTGCTAACCGGTCCAAATAGATCCATATGAATTAATTGAAGTGGTCTAGAAGTAAAAATTACATTTTTGCACTTAAATGAAATTTTTGAAAACTTTCCTTTTTGGCAAGGCGTACAAAGAGAAGATAAATTACCATTAAGCATAGGTAAACCTTTAATTAATTTATCTTTTGATAATTTAAATAAGCTTGGTGTTAGAGTGACTAAGGCGCCTATGCCAAAGTTCTAATTCTTCATTTTTAGAAATAAAGAATTTTAAAGAAGAATTTGAAAGATTATTAAAGGCAATCATATAAACATTATGCATCCTAGGTGCGATGAGTACGACATCATTTGTTTTAGAATTTATAATTTTGCAAAGATTTATAGATGATTCAAATAACACATTTAAGCCTATATCACATAATTGACTAATTGAAAATAAATTATGTTTTAAGCCATCAACAAATAAAACATTTGAGATTGAAAAAGAATCATTACCCACAGTGCCGATGCCAATGATCCTTCCTTTTCCATTGCCACCAAATGTCACCATCCCTCCTTTCTTCATCTCAAGGCTAAGGAACTTTGCTTTGTTTCCCGTCATGTGTTTGGAGCATCCCGAGTCCAAATACCATACGTCCTTTTTGTCCTTAGCCTGCCAACATACCTAAAAAGGAGATGAGAGTAAAGATCCGGATACCCAAGAGGTTCCTCCCATAGAATAGGTGGAAACCTTAGGCACCCAAATTTGCTATATAGCACTACCGCCCTTTTTCTTACAAGAGTTTGAGGTGTGTCCAAATAAATGACATTTGACACACGATATAAAAGGGGTTAAGACCCTTTTTGAAGTTTTGGATAAACTCTTGCTGGAAAATGAGGTAACATTTGAATTTTTATTATTAACAGAATTAATGTTTCTTGAATTATAGCTAACGCCGACGTTAGGAGTTAACGCCCATCGATAGATTCCAGAACCATGTCCAAGGCATATTTGGCACTTCCATGACATTGGTTGGCCAAGATCATGTCCAGAGATCTTTGCCCAACTCCAAACTTCTTAATAGCTATATTTAAATCATGAATACGAACTTTGAGAGCGGTGTTTTCCATTACCAACATAACACACCGATTCACAAAACTCTTCTTTCCTTCCTCTATTTGAGAAAGAGAGGTTTTTAAAGTTCTTTCTAAATCCCCCTTTTCCTTAGTAAGAATTTCAATATTGGATTGGGATTTAAAAAGAGCTTCTTCAAGTTCTTTCACTCTTGCCAAGGAGTGATTGCACGCTTGGCAAGATACCTTTTATTTCCCTAATTGTTTAGATAATTTTTTATTTTCTTTAATAAAAGTTTATTTTCAGAATTTAGAAGATAATATCGTTTAAACTTTTATCAAAAAATTTGCATGTTTGTAAATATTTAATATATAAATCATCATAAGTAGTAGGGAGAGTTACCTCAGTGTCGCTTTGGACACTACTTTCATCCTCGAATGTTTTGTTACTTTTTCCCATAAAGCACATATTTTCCTCTTCTTCATCGCTAGTGGAAGAGCCGCTTGAATCCTCGGAGGAGGAGTCATCCCATGTAGCCTCTTTTAGGACCTTCTTCTTCTCTTTTCCCATGTGCCGTTTTCTTTATGCTCTTTCAGATATTTTGGGTACTGACTCCGGACGTGTCTAGTCTTTCTATAATGATAGCACTCCGGTGGTGGTCGCTCATCATTGTCCTCGTCGCTACCTCTTCCTTTCTTCGATGAAGATCCCTTCTTGATGAAGTATTTTCGAAAGGTGTTTCTCCTTTCCGGATTCTTCATGAACCTTTTGAACTTCTTCACAAAGAGCCTCTCCTCGTCCTCTTCTTCTCCGTCAACCTCCTTCTTTGACTTCAATGCTAAGGCCTTCTTCTTTGGCTCCAAGTTGTACTCTTATTGTTGAATCTTGTGTTCAAACTCATGGGTCTTGAGGTTCCCAATGAGGCTCTCAATTTAGAGCTTCTTTAAATCGTGCGACTCTGAGATAGCCGTCACCTTTGGATTGAACTTTGGAGGTAGAGACCGTAGAATTTTTCTCACCAATTCGTCGTTGGAGAACACTTTTCCAAGTACTTTTGAGTCATTGACGATCTTGGTAAATCTTGTGTACATTGAATCAATGTCTTCATCCGCCTCCATCCAAAATTTCTCGTATTCGGATTCAAGTTGGAAAAGCTTTGAATCCTTAACCTGCGAAGTACCTTCATGAGTTAGTTCTAATAAATTCCATATATCATAAGCAGTTTCGCAAGCACAAGTTCTATTAAATTCCGTTCTATCCACAACACAAAATAAAACATTCATAGCTTTTGCGTTATTTTTGCATCTTAACTTGTCATTATCATCCCATCTATCTCTTGGTTTTTCCATAGTAATTTCTCCCACAACAATTGTTGGTGGAGAGTAACTTTGTTCTACCATACCCCACACATCATTATCTAAAGCAATTAAGAAACAACGCATTCTTGTTTTCCAATAGTTATAATCAGTCCTGGTAAATAGTGGAGGTCTACTAATTCCTTAACCCTCAATGAAAGCATGATCATGATGCGCCATTATTCCCGGTTATGAAACCATTTTGGAATAACCTGGCTCTGATACCAAGTGTTGGATCTGATGATGCCCTTAGAGGGGGGGGGGGGGGTGAATAAGGGATTTACTTTTTTTTTTTGAGATAAACTGAAGATTTTAAATAACAGAAAAACTTTTTGGCTCTGTTGCTAACGCCTGGTGTTAGGAGTCAACACTGGGCGTTATCTCTCCAAAAATTATTTGTACAGAAATATTCAAAATGATTTTCTTTATGAAATACAATTCCAGAAAAATTAGATATACTGAAAAAGAGTTTTATATTTCACAAAAAATGATTACAAGGATAAAATTTCAATAACGTTTGAAATTAGAGGCGACAACTTAAAAATCACCTTCTGTTCCTTCACCGGTCCTTCTCCCAAGGACCGGTTGGTTATAGCCTTTCTATCCCCAGATAAGGCCTCTAGCCACCCCCTAGATCTGTAACGCCCCTAATTTTTTCCTTAATTATTTACGTGGCCGCTGTAACGTAATTTTGGCATTTGGGCATTACGTCAGCTCATCATGTTTAGTTTTGGGCCTTAACCTAGTTAAAATATGTAATTTAGATCGAGCGTGTGAGATTTCGCGTTGTTTCGAGTTATGGGAGATTATTTATGTAATTATTGCATTTATTATCTTGGTATGTAATTTCCCTGGCTCTATGTTCGACGAACGGCAGAGGGGCTACGTTCGACGAATGATAGAGGAGCTACGTTCGACGAACGGCAGAGGGGCTGCGTTCGGCGAACGGCAGAGGGGCTGCGTTCGACGAATGATAGAGGGGCCATGTTCAACGAACGACAGAGGGGCTGCGTTTGATGAACGGCAGAGGGGCTGCGTTCGACGAATGACAGAGGGGCTGCGTTCGACGAACGACATAGGGGCTGCGTTCGACGAACGACAGAGGAGCTGCGCTCAACGAACGGTAGACGCGCTGCGTTCGACGAACGGTAGAGGCGCTGCATTCGGCGAACGACAGAGGGGCTGCGTTCGGCGAACGGCAGAGGAGCTGCGTTCGACGAATGGGTGGCTGCGTTCGACGAATGATAGAGGGGCCATGTTCAACGAACGACAGAGGGGCTGCGTTTGATGAACGGCAGAGGGGCTGCGTTCGACGAATGACAGAGGGGCTGCGTTCGACGAACGACATAGGGGCTGCGTTCGACGAACGACAGAGGAGCTGCGCTCAACGAACGGTAGACGCGCTGCGTTCGACGAACGGTAGAGGCGCTGCATTCGGCGAACGACAGAGGGGCTGCGTTCGGCGAACGGCAGAGGAGCTGCGTTCGACGAATGGGTGGTTGCGTTCGACGAATTCGTGATCGGGTGAGTTCATGGCTGATCCATAGCTCGACGAGCAATTAAAGCTATATATATATATTAAGCTTAGGTTTTATCTTCTTTTCATCTTCTTCCTTTGTCGATCCAAACCAGCCATCATGCGAGAGAGCGAGAGCGGCATGTCGTGGAGCTTCCGGCCGGCGATTTGAAGGCTGTAGTAGTCGGAATCGTGTTTGGAGAGTAGATTTGGAAAGCTCTCGGTGGGATCTTCGTTCTAGTGGTAAGTTTTTCCCATTTCGTGGAATTTTTGAAGTTATGGTAGTGACCTAATTCCTCTTTTCGATCCGAAAAGTTTCAGGATTTCGTGCTCAGGTGAGTTCTTGGCCGATCCATAGCTTTTGGAGTGGAGATCTTCGAGTTTGCAAGGTTTAAGGCAAGTGGCAAATTTCTCCTTCTCTTTCATTGTTGAAGTGTTGTTTCTTGCTTAAGTTCGTATTACATTGCTTAACTCTTGACCTTGTGGTGTTTCTTGGTTAATCTTGACTTTTGATCTCTCTTATGATCTCACCCAAAATGTCTAGAATTCTCCCTAGCAAAAATCCGTATGCTGCCTAGACCTTCTCCCTGTTTTTCATGAAGAAGACCTTGATTTCTCAAGAGCTTGCTTCTCCTGTCTGGGTTTTCTCGAGAAGTCATTTATCCTGCCTTGGGGATTTCTCGAGAGCTTGCTTCTCCTGCCTAGACCTTCTCCATGTTTCTCATATCTGGGATTTCTCGAAAGGTCATTGTTCCCTTCCTTTGGGATTTCTCGAGAAACCTATTCTCTGCCTTGGATCTCTCGAGAACCCTTTGACCTTAGCCCTCGACTTCTCAAGAAATGTTTGATCTTAGCTCTTGATTTCTCGAGAACCATTTGTTCTTAGTCATTGAGTTCTCGAGAACTATAGGTTCTTAGCTTTTGATTCCTCGAGAATTGCCCTTTGGTTTCTTAGTACTTGAGTTATGCCTCCGATTACTTCTCCTCTTCGAAATCTCGTACCCGTTGTGGTTAAATAACTTATGTCTTCTCTTAAGAATCATCTTATGAAGTGTTTACTCCATTTGTGACCCTATCCTCAGGGTATCCTGGTGATTGTTTTTCTTGGACTTTGTCCCGTGCCATAATTAAAGGAATTAATTAATAAGACCATTGCCTTTGTCCTTGCACAGTGGGTCGTGTTTTTTTTGGGCGGGGGGGGGGGGGGGGGGGGGGGGGGGGGGGCAGTGGGGAATTGTTGTAGCCTTGCACGGTGGCCATTTTAGTGGTGAATCGCGGGCTTGGCATGTGGTCCCATGGGCCGTGTTTGGGTGGTTGGGGATAGAAACCCCCACACATTTTTGGCTTTGGGTGGCAGTGGATAAAGGACCACCCCCGTTTAATTTGAGCTGATTAGTCTCTTTAAATAAATTTAACAAGATAAATGAACTTTGCTTGTTCCTCTTTATGGTATTTGGTGCACTTGGTGCTTTGCTTAGTTCTTTGTTTGGAGCTTCTCTTTCGGTGAATCTGGCTTGGGTTGGTGCCCCTTCTGCCTTATTTACATTTCTGCTTGTTTTCTGCCACTTGTAAATTCCTTGCTGAGGTGTTCTTTATTTTATTGAATGCCTCAGGTTCAGAGCCTTCGCTGCTAGTGGAGTAGCCTGATGCGCAAATCTAGAACACCGCTATAGGCGGTAGTGAGACTGCGGCACAAAACGACAGTGTACTGATCGTTCGAGTAATATAAAACGAGGAGTGAATCCCCGAGTATCAATCTCGAAGGAACACAGTAAGGTGGAGTTAACTTTTGAGGAAGGACTTGAGATCGAAGTCCTTTAGGTCGGATGGATGCGAAAGGGGGTGATTAGGTTTGTGGAAAATAAAGTAAAAGAACTAAATCAACTACTCCTATGCAGGCCTTGAGCGCACTGCTTTGCTAGGCGGGATGGAAACTACACAGGCCGCTATGCACCGATTCGCTAGGCGAATGGACGAGTAGTCAAGCGGAATGGAAGAGTAGGCACACGGAATGGAAGAGTAGGCACACGAAATGGAATGGCGTGATGCAGAGTGGAATAAAGTGGAGTGGAATGGATTTGCTGGCGCACCTCAAATACACATATAAACGAAATACTTTCACAAAAAGATGAAATAAGGATTAACACAAGTTTATATTGTACATCATCACTAAAATGAGGATTACATTCATACACATCTACGCAAATAAGAGAAAAAAGGAAAGAGATACGACCGAATCCGAAGGCTTGTTGTAGATTCACGATAGGAATCGTTGGGTTGTCAATCCGCGTCCTAGCTCAGTCCCAACTATCATCCGGGGTAGAGGAGGGCTGTCACTTCCTCCCAATGGACCCGTCTTCTCCGGTAAACTACAATCCGGCCACGTCCAATGCAAAGAACTCTTTTCTTTGCAATGAAGATGAGGGTGGAATCCTCTCCTTGAAGAGCTCGGATGATGGAGGCGGCCGAGAGGATGCTCCCGCTTTAGATTTGCAAGGAAATGATGGCCAGAGCTCCTCCTTAAGGTGGGCGGCGATGGAGCGGCGAATATGGAGGAACTGGAGCTCTGGGGGCGAGAAAGAAGGTCGATCCCCGATTAGGGCGAAAATCTGCGCTTTTATAGAAAACAATCAGAAATTTGGTCACGCACGGTCGAACGCACGACCATGCATGAACCGTGCAATATTAATCGAGAACAAAGGCCAGGAAGACGAAGCAGATGCGCCCGTGCATTTTACTCACACACGGTCGAAGCCGACCGTGCATAAAAATGCACGGGCAAATTCAGAAACCTCGAAATCCGGCAAACAACAGGAGGTCGTGCATTTTGTTCGCGCACGGTTGAGGCCAACCGTGCGTGAAGAAAACGCACGAGCGGGGCAGATCACCATATTGACCAGCCGATCATTTCGCATGACCGTGCATCAAGTGAACGCACGACCGTGCGATTCATACAGGATGAATTTTGGGCATTATGGATGATCTGCCCACCTGCACAATGAAACCACACGCTGAGAACACACCTCCAGCACAAGTACAATAATAGAAAAAGAATGGGGAGCACAATGTGCTTACCCCACAACAAAATAGTGCGCACTTGCACACCATAATGGGTCTAAATGAGCACTTAAAGTGAAAGCGCGAACAAGTAAAATATAAGCAATTAAGAACTGAAATTGAAGTGCAAGAACAGAAAAATGACCCAGATGAGTCCGGAAATCACTATATAAACCAGACTCATCATAGCCCGGAGTCTTAGGGAGTTTTAGTTACTGTTTTACCCCGCTGCTGCGAGGTAGTTGTGGTTAGTTTTCTTCTTGTGTTCAGACATGCTAGTTTGGAGCCAACAGGTTAGTGTCAGGTTGTTGACGCCCGTTGTGCCCTTTTGATACTTTATAGTTTACTTGCTAGTTAAATGCTACTACTTTTTAGATCTTGTGTATCTTTCTCTCTGGGAATGATTTAAGTCTAGGCGCATTATAGTTATAAAATGGTTTTTCTTTCATCCTCATTGCATACCTTTTAACTGAAATCCTTATTTTTAAATTCGCCTAAAAGATATTTTCTATACTTATACTACGCCTAGATATGTGCATATCATTTACTTTATGTCCTGTCATCACGTGCATTTAGGACCTTAAGTGAACTAAATCAAGTACTTTCCGCTGCAATTACATATATTTTCTCC
This sequence comes from Dactylorhiza incarnata, assembly GCA_033032865.1. Classification (NCBI taxonomy): domain Eukaryota; kingdom Viridiplantae; phylum Streptophyta; class Magnoliopsida; order Asparagales; family Orchidaceae; genus Dactylorhiza; species Dactylorhiza incarnata. The sequence goes on from JAWHQI010000041.1 coordinate 6,132,261, forward strand.
GTGGACTAGTTGATCCACAAACTGAGAGACATAGTTCTTACCCCAAACCCTAATAAATGATTTCAAATGATGACCAATCATGTAAACATGTTTTGATTAAATAAGTAATAGGTTCCCGACTGAGCGTCTGCAGTTGTCTCCAGCATGATGTGGCATCATGACGCGTATTTTCTCTTACTCTGATATTCCTAAATTCAGAGAAAATGCGGGTTGTGACAGTTGGTATCAGAGGGAGGTTGTTCAACAAGTCTGTCGGGCAACAAATTCTGATATAGTAGTTGTTTTGGTTTCATTGCATACACACACCGATGTGTCATCAGTACATCTTGGCCGAAGCATGAACACTACACTCATAGCATAATAAGAAGTATATGGGGCATATTATGTAGTATGAGATGCATAATATGAGTTTGTATATGGATCAACCATAGGTGGCAACGTGTGACGGTTATGTAGTATGGGATACATAACCATCATCACATGGATGCCCTTTAGCACATTTTTCTTTTTCGTTACATGCAATATTATGTAGTATGGGATGCATAATATTCCATGTGTACGCCGCTCATAACATGCATTAAGGCCTTTATTAGAATGCATAGCACAACATACATTACATAACATTGCATAAGCACACGTGCAAAGCTAAAGACTTATATGATGACACACGTACACCCATGATTTCAAAATGAACAGAAAATTCATGCATTCATGACCCTTGCACATGAGTCAAGAGGGGTGATGTAGTATCATCCACAAATTTAGCATATCATCATGAAAATCCCAGAGCAAGGTGGTAGCAATGGCAAGTATCTGTACATGTATGTTTTGAACCAAGCAGTGTAGTTCTAGTGTAAGGTTAAGTTTTAATTATAGGTTTATGCGTATTAGCAAAGATGGCGCGCAAGCGAGTCGCAACTAGGTCAACTCCTCAGTCGGAGGGCGAGTCATCTGGAGTGCAGAGTGAAGCTTTGATCGAGAGTCTGCGCTAGAGCAATGAGGCTCTGACTAGGCAGATGGTTGTGATGCAATCGCAAGTTGAGGCATTGTTGTCTGCCAGTGCTAGGCAACAACCCGCAGTGCAGGCCCCCGTAGTAGGACAGATCGAAGGATTAGAGTATGCAGTTTATGTGGACGCATCTCACATTGGACTAGGGTGTGTTTTGATGTAAGAAGGAAAGGTGATTGCTTATGGGTCTAGACAATTGAAAGTTCATGAAAAGAATTACCCTACGCATGACTTAGAATTTGCTGCAATGATTTATGCTTTAAAGCTTTGGAGACATCTGTTATATGGAGTGTCATGCAACATTTTCACGGATCACAAGAGTCTGAAGTATGTCTTTACCCAGAAAGAGCTGAATTTGCGCCAGTGCAGGTGGTTGGAGTATGTTGCAAATTATGAAGTTGATATCCTGTATCATCTGGGTAAGGCTAATGTAGTGGCCGATGCCCTGAGCAGAAAGACCGCACATGTCTTCAATCTTTCCGTGCAGTCCTTAGTAGAGGAGTTTATGCTGATGGATATCTCAGTCGGTAGTAGTACCACACCTTCGAGTCTTGAAGCTGAAGAACCTTCGTGGAGTACCCTTATGAGATTGCACCAGAAGGAAAATCCTGACTTGCAGCATCTCCGGAATAGGACCGAGAAGGGAGAATTACCAGATTTTTCGACCGATGATAAAGATACTTTGAAGTGCAGAGGTAGGTATTGTATCCCCGCGTTGGATGATATTCGGGCAAAGATCTATAGTGAAGCGCATGACTCTAGTGTTTCCTATCATCCTGGTTCCACAAAAATGTACAAAGACCTGAAGCAGATTGTTTGGTGGTCAGGTATGAAGAATGATATAGCCAGATATCTTTCTGAATGTTTAACTTGTCAGTGCGTGAAGGCAGATCATAAGAGGCCTGGAGTTAAGTTGAACCCGTTGGATGTTCCAAGCTGGAAGTGGGAGAGTTTTTCAATGGACTCATTACCGGTTTGCCGAGGTCTCCCGGAGGACATGATTCTGTGTGGGTTATCGTTGACAGATTGACAAAGTGTGCTCACTTTGTGCCTTTTAAGACCGGCTATTTTATGGAGAAAATAGCAGAGCTCTATTTGGATGAAGTTATCAGATTGCATGGTGTGCCCGTGGGCATTGTGTTGGACCGAGATTCTAGGTATATGTCTCATTTCTGGCAGAGTTTGCAGGCAGCTTTGGGCACTGACCTTAAATACTCTACTGCTTACCATCCTCAGACCAATGGTCAGACAGAGAGAGTGAATCAAATTTTGGAGGATATGATAAGGTGCTATATTCTATATCATGGTGGAGCTTGGGATAAGCGTCTTGGATTGATGGAATTTGCCTACAATAATAGTTATCAGGAGAGTTTGCAAATGGCCCCCTTTGAGGCTCTGTATGGGAGGCGTTGGCGAACTCCCTTGTTTTGGGCCGAGGTAGGTGAGAGTCCGTTGTTAGGCCCAGAAGCTTTGGAAGAGATGAGAGTTGTCGTGACTCATATCCGCGAGAAGCTTCGTATCGCTCAGGAGCGGTATGAGAAGTATGCCAATCGGATAAGGGTGGATCTTGAGTTTGCCGTTGGAGACTTAGTGTTCTTGAAAGTTTCTCCAATGCTGGGCGTTAAGAGATTTGGAAGGAACCACAAGTTGGACCCCCGGTATGTGGGACCTTTCGAAATTGTTGAGCGCATCGGAGCGTCAGCTTATAGGTTGGATTTGCCTACTTCCTTCCCAAATGTTCACGATGTGTTTCATGTGAGCCAGCTGAGGAAGTTCCTGCATAGTGATCGACTTGTTCTTGATTCAGTGCCCGTATTGCAGCCCAATCTTTCGTATGTTGAAGAGCCTGCCCAAATCTTGGAGACTCAGGAGCGTGTGTTACGGAGGAAGACGATCCTGATGGTTAAGGTTCTTTGGAAGAATCAGGGTGTCGAAAGCGCAACATGGGAGCTGGAGTCTGCCATGAGAAAGACTAATCCTAGCCTCTTCCCATAGATTTCGGGTAAATCTTCTGTCAGGTAACCTTTGGATTTGATTCTGTATCTTTCTTGATCTTTGGATTTCAAGTTTCGGGACGAAACTTCTTTTAGGGGGGGGGGGTGACTGTACAGCCCCTGATTTTTTCATTAATTATTTACGTGGCCGCTGCGACATAATTTTGGTATTTGGGCGTTACGTCAGCTCGTCAGGTTTAGTTTTGGGCCTTAGCCTAGTTAAAGTATGTAATTTAGATCGAGCATGTGAGATTTCACGTCGTTTTGAGTTATGGGAGATTATTTATGTAATTATTACATTTATTATCTTGGCATGTAATTTCCCTGGCTCTGTGTTCGACGAACGGCAGAGGGGTTGCGTTCAACAAACGGCAGATGAGCTGCGTTCGACGAACGACAGAGGGGATGCGTTCGGCGAACGACAGAGGGGCTGCGTTCGACGAACGACAGAGGAGCTGCGTTCGACGAACGACAGAGGGGTTGTGTTCGGCAAATGGCAGAGGGGCTGCGTTCGGCGAACGGTAGAGGGGCTACGTTCGGAGAACGACAGAGGGGATGCGTTCGATGAACGGCAGAGGGGCTGCGTTTGACGAACGGCAGAGGGGCTGCGTTCGACGAATGGCAGAGGAGCTGCCTTCGACGAACGGAGGAGGAGCTGCGCTCGACAAACGGCAGAGGCACTGCGTTCGCCGAACGGCAGAGGGGCTACTTTCGGCGAATGACAGAGGAGCTGCGTTCGACTAATGGGTGGATGTGTTCAACAAATTCATCGCAGTTCGACGAATTCGAAGAACTGCCTTGTTCTCGGCGAGCAATTTAAGCTATATATATTAAGCTTAGGTTTTATCTTCTTTTCATCTTCTTCCTTTGTCGATCCAAACCAGCCGTGGGGCGAGAGAGTGAGAGCGGCGTGTCATGGAGCTTCCGACCGGCGATTCGAAGGCTGTAGTAGATGGAATCGTGTTTGGAGAGTAGATTTGGAAAGCTCTCGGTGGGATCTTCGTTCTAGTGGTAAGTTTTTCCTGTTTCGTGGAATTTTTAAAGTTATTGTAGTGACCTAATTCCTCTTTTCGATCCAAAAAGTTTCAGGATTTCGTGCTCGGGTGAGTTCTTGGCCGATCCATAGCTTTTGGAGCGGAGATCTTCGAGTTTGCAAGGTTTAAGGCAAGTGGCAAATTTCTCCTTCTCTTTTATTGTTGAAGTGTTGTTTCTTGCTTAAGTTCGTATTACATTGCTTAACTCTTGACCTTGTGGTGTTTCTTGGTTAATCTTGACTCTTGAACTCTCTTATGATCTCACCCAAAATGTCTCGAATTCTCCCTAGGAAAAATCTGTATGCTGCCTAGACCTTCTCCCTGTTTTTCATGAAGAAGACCTTGATTTCTCGAGAGCTTGCTTCTCCTGTCTGGGTTTTCTCGAGAAGTCATTTATCCTACCTTGGGGATTTCTCGAGAGCTTGCTACTCCTATCTGGGTTTTCTCGAGAAGTCATTTATCCTGCCTTGGGGATTTCTCGAGAGCCTGTGTCTCCTGTCTGGGATTTCTCGAAAAGTCATTGTTCCCTACCTTTGGGATTTCTCAAGAAACCTATTCTCTGCCTTGGATCTCTCGAGAACCCTTTGACCTTAGCCCTCGAATTCTCGAGAAATGTTTGATCTTAGCTCTTGATTTCTCGAGAACCATTTGTTCTTAGTCATTGAGTTCTCGAGAACTATAGGTTCTTAGCTTTTGATTCCTCGAGAATTGCCCTTTGGTTTCTTAGTACTTGAGTTATGCCTCCGATTACTTCTCCTCTTCGAAATCCCGTACTCGTTGTAGTTAAATAACTGATACGCTTTTTAATTGGTTTGTTTCTCTCTTTTCTTTGTTAGAAAGAGAGAAAGAAAAGGAAAAGCTCTTTCTTCCTTTTCGATTCAACCTTGGGCGGACGTTTTCGAAGAGCCCCGCGAGTAATCCTACTTCGAGGAATTATCCGTTATCCTATCGAAGGATAGAAGTAATGGACTCTTTCTCTTTCGAAATATCGAGGATTCCTCCTCGGCCGCGTCCTTTGAAGGCAGAATGGAAAGAAAAATAAAGCTACTTTACTTTTAAAATTTAAATTGAAAGCTTTTTGAAAATATTGTTGCAACAATTTTTTAAGTAGTTGCAACAATTCTTTAAGAGCGTTTTAAAACTTCTTTTACCTTGAGCTAGTTGCAACAACCAAAGAGGCGTTGCAACAATTTTTTAGTGTTTTTAAAAGAGTTTTAAAGAGTGCTTTAGAGAGAAAGCTTTTGGGTTTATGTAATTATCCGGACTAAAATCAATAAAGGCAAGTGGACCTTATCGATAGTAGTATAGGATATTTCTTTTGAAATATCAAGGTCGTATTTTTCCAAGGTCGTATCGATTATTTCTACTTGTTAGGAACGCGCTATTATCTTATCGAGAAGAGTTTGAAGATTTTTATGATTTTATAGAAAAGTTAGTGACGAAAACGATAACTATCGCGGGCTTGGTGTGCGTTTAGCAAAAACCAAGAAAAGCGATGAAAAGAAAAAGAACGAAAACGTTAATTTGAAAAGTAGTTTTGCTTAGAAATTTTTAGGGTTTTATGAAACTATAATGATAACTACGGCGATAATTAGCGATTGAGCGGGGCGCGTGATTAAGCAAAAAGCAAATATATAAAAGATAAAAGACGCACTAATTGAAAACTCACGCACTCTACGGAATTAAAATTAAAGCGGTAAATTGCAGAAATTGAAGAAATGCGATCCCTACCCAAATAGGTAGAGGGGAAATAAATGCGTGAGCAAGTCCTATCCAAACGGATAGGCGGGAAATAAATGCGTGACAGAAATAGAAACTATTCGGTTACCAAAAAGGCGCAAAATTTATTCACCTACACACACGCACTCTTCTTGAAATTGAAATCTAAGTTAAAAGAAAATAAAATCTATGCTCATAAACACACACACTCTTCTTTAATGAAATCTAATTAAGAATAAAACAAAACTAATCTCATACACTCACACACACAACAATAATGAAAACTAAGTTAAAAGAAAAGAAAAGTTATACTCATACACTCACCCACACTAACAACAAAACAAAACTAAAATAAATACAAATTACTCTCATACACTCACACACACAAATTAAAAAGATGAAAACTAATTAAAATTACTAAATTACTAAATTACAAAAAACTAAAAATAAAAAGAAAAAGAAAAAGAAAACACACACACACTTCCAACAAAACAAAGAGAGAGAGAGAGTGACAAAACAAGCCAACTATTTCATTTCCATAATAAAAAGATTACAAAAAACAAGAGAGAAAAAGAGCACAAAATTGCAAAAATTACAAAACACCAAAAATCAGCAAAATGGAACAAAACCTTAAGAGAAGCTCCCAAAATTTTGAACCCTTGGACTCAGCTGAAACTGGCTATTTATAGAAAAAATTTTTGGATTACACGCCCTCGGACACGGGCGTGTCTGAGGGCGTGACACGGCTTGGGGTGCGAATAGCCAGAAAAGCTGGATCCAGGCAGGCATCTGGAAGGCTTGACCGGCGACTTCGGAAGTACACGGGCGTGTTCCAAGTAACACGGGCGTGTTCGATGTCGGCATTGTGTTGTCGGCTGCTGGGCGTGACGGGCGGCGTGTCCTTTGTTCTTCCGAAAGAAATTGAGGGGTCACGGCCTCGGTCACGGGCGTGACCCGATCACGGTCGTGACAGTGGGCGTGACATTGACATCTTGGCTCGAATCTGGGCTTGGTCATTCAACACGGGCGTGACTGATGTACACGGCCTCGGTCACGGGCGTGACCGAGGGCGTGACTTGATGTTTGAGTTGGAAAAAGAGCAGGGAAAAGAAAATGTTAGGGATTAGTGAACACGCCCTTGGACACGGGCGTGACCAAGGGCGTGACTTAACAAAATTACAAAAACTTTACAAAAATTAAAATAAAACTAAGTTAAAAACAAAAATAACAAAAACAAACATTTTATTCATTAATTTACATATATTATTTAGAAATCTAATTAAAATTATACTAAAAATTATAAAGAAAAATGCGTATATTTACTATTCATCAAACACCCCCATACTTAAGCTTTTGCTATTCCAGAGCAAAAGTAAGGGATACCTATAAGACGTTTAATAAAATTTCTAATTTACTAAAGTTTTTATTAAATCAAAAGTAAGATCGAAATAAATTTAGGGTATTTAAAGAGGTAAGTCCAAAACTATGAAAGTAATTTAAAAAGAGCGAAAAAATTTTAGCGAGACTTCTAAAGTTAGCTAAATAGCATCGATTATTGCAGTCTTTGGTACCTTTTAATTAGAATAGAATTATATAAAACTATAACCTTTTTTAAGAAAGTTTTTAAGAATAAATAAAGCCTACTAATTATGCTCTCTCAAACTTTTTTAAATTAAAATCTAGGTACAATTTTATTGGCTAAGGGGTAGGAAAAAAGGTAGCCTTGGCAAAAAGAAGAGTGCTTGGATATAGGGGTGACAGATTTTATCCTCTCACCCCACCTTTTTGGTGGTTTTGCTTTGGTTCCCAGCGTTGGTTTACGCGGGATAATTGAAATCTTTTCTAAACTTAACCCAATGCCCGTGTTTACGGAATTAAATTCCCATTGACACGGGATTTCTTTTAACAATATTGGGTGCCTGTGTTTACGGAATCTATTTATTCCCATTGACACAGGATTTCTTTTTTAAAACTTCTTCTTTTACTTTTTTTATGCCAAGCTAAAGGGGTGTTTATACTTTGGTTTCAAGAGAAATTCTAGATTAATAAAGAAAGATTTTGAGAGCAAGTTTAGTAGATTAAAAACATTCCTAAAGTTTCACAAGTTTAGAGTTAGAATAATTGAATCTAAAGATGGTTTGCCAATATAATACAAAAATGAATCTATTTAGGGTAAACTCGAGGTAGTGCTAAAAGTTCTGTTCTCAAATTAAATTAAGATCGCAAGATTTTCTTTACTACTGAAAATTCCTCGATTTAAATTTTTCAAACTATGAAATAAATAAAATTGATTTAGCAAATCATAAATAATGAAAAGCGCTTAGAGATAAAACTAACCTCGCCTTGGGAATAACAAAAAGCTAAGTAGGGGTTTTATTTTATTTTTGGGTTTTTTTTGATAAGTTTTTCAAATATTTTTTTTTGTTTTTAAGATATGATTTTTTTTTTTTTTTTTTTTTGATTTTTGATTTTCTTTATAACAAAATGCATAAATAAATACAAGATTTTTTTTTTTTTTTTTGATTTTTCTAAGATATTTTTTTTTTTTCTTTTCATAATTTTTTGATTGTTTTAAATTTGTTAAAAATATGTACATAAAAAAAGGAAAGAAAGAAAGAAAGAAAAGAAAATAAAAGAACATAAATATTTTTGGTGTTATGACAAAATTAATTTTGTTATAACAAATTTTTAAGTACTTTTTTCATCATTTTTTTATTTTGATTTATAACAAAAAACATATGTAAATACATATATATTTACATTAATACTAAAAAAAGGAAAAAGAAAGACATATTTTTTGAATGTTATGGCAAAATTTTTGTGAATTTTGTTGTAACAAATTTTTTTGTAAAACTTTTCATCTTTTTTTTTTTTGTTTTGGATTTTGATTTTATAAATAAGGTTTATTTATATACAAATAAAGACATAAATATAAAACATGTAAATTTTTTTGGATTTTTCAATTGATAAGGGAGGGGCAAAAATAATTACAAAAAAGAGGGAAAACACGCCCCCATACTTAAAACCAACATTGTCCTCAATGTTGAAGGTAAGTGTGAGGAACGAAAATATTTACAAAAAAGACGAAGATTTTAATTACAAGAAAGAAAAAAAATTTACAAGAATAGTTACAAAATAAAAAAAAAGGGACTCCACGAATATATACAAAATTGTTTTTTTGGTTTGTTTTAGTTTTCCGAAATGTACAAAACACGAATAAAATACGTATAGAAGAAGTTAAAAGTATATATGTGATCATATATTTTTTTGGGTATGATAAAAATAAATGTTTATCATCTTTTTATGTTATGATTTATATTGTAAATATTTTTTTTGTTGTTTTGGTTTTAATTTGAAAATGCATGTTTTAAAATATATCTAAATTTTAAGAAGGATAAAATAAAGAAAATAAAGAGAAAACTTTAAGATAAAAACCAAGGAAGAAATAAGAGAAATAGAAAGGTAAAAGCAACGGGGTTTTCTTGTTTCGAAATATCGACAAAAATCCCCTCTCGGGTCTGTCGAGTAATCCTACTTTGAGAAACTTCCTATTGTCTTATCTGAAAATTTCCCAAAATTCTTTTTGATTTTCGTTTTAAAGTTTTTGCATTATTTTATTTTGTTTTATGTTTTTCTTTGAAAAAAAAGAATGATAATTTAAAATATGCATAATTATTAATATTTATTATTTTTTTTTCATTTTATTATTATTATTTATTTATTTATTATTATTATTTATTATTATTATTATTTATTATTATTATTTTTGTTTAAGTTTTTATTTTTTTGAAATGAAAATTTATTTCATAATTTTTTTTTTGGTTTTATAAAAAAGAGCGTAATTGGATAAATATGGGGGTGCCTCCCACGAGCGCTTTGTTTACCGTCTCGTAGCTCGACGCGTTGGCGGGGTACGATCTTTTTAGAGGTGGGGGAGGGGTATGGAATTTAACTTCCCTCCCAGATGATCCCCCGCGTGGTAGAGTTTTAGTCGGTGACCGTTAACTTTTAAGTCGCCTTTTTCCGGGTGGGTGATAAGGACGGTCCCGTATGGCCAAACCTCTTTCACTTGAAAGGGGCCGGACCAACGGGATTTTAGTTTCCCCGGAAAAAGACGAAGACGTGAGTTATATAGGAGGACGAGATCGCCCGGCGCAAATGATTTTGGAAATTTAATTTTGCGGTCGTGGTAAAATTTCGAGCGTTCCTTATAAAATTTATTACTCTCGTAAGCGTTCGCACGCCATTCATCGAGTTCGTTTAATTGGAATTTCCGGTTTTCGGCGGTTAAATTATGATCGAGATTTAAGAGTTTTAACGCCCAAAAAGCGCGGTGCTCTAATTCTACGGGCAAATGGCATGCCTTGCCGTAGACTAATCGATAAGGCGTACAACCGATTGCGGTCTTGTACGCCGTACGATAAGCCCACAGCGCGTCGTCTAATTTAAGTGCCCAATCCTTCCTATTAGTTGAAACGGTTTTTTCTAATATGCGTTTGATTTCCCGATTTATTACCTCCACTTGGCCGCTCGTTTGGGGGTGATAGGCGGTGGCGAGCTTATGCGTGACGCCATATTTGGTTAATATTTTTGCAAACTGGGCATTGCAAAAGTGCGTACCCCTATCACTAACTATCGCACGGGGCGTACCGAAGCGAGAAAATAATTTTTTAAGAAATTTGACGACGACTCTCGCATCGTTGGTGGGGAGAGCTTGCGCTTCCGCCCACCTAGATACGTAGTCGACCGCCACTAAAATGTAGCGATTTGTATATGAAGGAGGTAGGGGGCCTATGAAATCTATGCCCCATAAATCGAAAATCTCGCATTCTAAATAAAAATTTTGGGGCATCTCGTCGCGACGAGAGATGTTACCCGACCGTTGACAGCTATCGCATGTGCTCACAAAAGTGTGAGCGTCTTTGAAGAGAGCGGGCCAATAAAAGCCCGCCTCTAGCGCTTTCTGCGCGGTCCGGTTGGCTTGATAATGCCCCCCGGCCGGCCCTTCGTGGCAGTGCCGCAAAATTTGCGCACCCTCCTCGCTCGAAACGCATCTCCGCACGACCTGGTCCGCGCAGACGCGAAATAAGAAAGGGTCCTCCCAAAAGTAATTTTTCAAATCAGAAAAGAATTTCTTCTTTTGCTGTTTTGAAAAGTCTTTCGGGAGCACCCGCGCAACTAAATAGTTGGCGTAGTCTGCGAACCAAGGCGAGGGAGAAGTTTGTAAATTATTTAAAGCTAAAAGACGCTCCTCGGGAAATCGATCATCGATTTCCGGTTCGAAGAGCGCTTCCGCGGTTGGGTGCTCTAAACGAGAAAGGTGGTCGGCCGCTAAAGTTTCGGCCCCCTTCTTATCGCGGATCTCTAAATCAAATTCTTGTAATAGGAGGATCCATCGAAGAAGGCGGGGCTTAGCGTCCATTTTTTCTAATAAATATTTTAGGGCGGAGTGGTCGGTAAATATAATAATTTTTGAAAGCGTGACGTAGGGCCTAAACTTATCTATGGCGAAGACGACGGCAAGGAGTTCCTTTTCCGTTGTCGTGTAATTAGCCTGTGCGGCCGTGAGCGTGCGGGACGCGTAGTAGATAGGATGAAAATATTTATTTACGCGTTGGCCTAATACAGCCCCTACCGCTATATCGCTCGCGTCGCACATTATCTCAAACGGAAGGGTCCAATCGGGCGCCACCAGAATGGGAGAATGGATAAGTTTATTTTTTATGGCATTGAATGCCTCTACGCACGCGTTATCAAAAATAAATGGAGATTCCTTCTCCAGGAGGTGGGTTAGCGGTTTTGTTATTTTAGAAAAGTTTTGGATGAACCGCCTATAAAAACCCGCGTGGCCAAGAAAACTACGGATTGATTTAATATTTGAGGGCGCGGGGAGTTTTTCAATTATTTCGACCTTGGCCTTGTCGACCTCCATCCCTCTTTCAGAAATTTTGTGGCCGAGAACTAAGCCTTCTCGAACCATAAAATTACACTTTTCCCAGTTTAAAACCAGGTTCGTGTCTTCGCATCGTTGGAGGACTCGATCTAAATTTTGGAGGCAGTTTTGGAAGGAGCTTCCAAAAACCGAGAAGTCATCCATAAAGACTTCCATAATATCCTCTACGAGCTCTCCAAATATCGCTAGCATACATCGTTGAAATGTAGCTGGCGCGTTGCAGAGGCCGAATGGCATCCTTCGATACGCAAAGGTGGAAGGGGCACGTAAAGGTTGTTTTCTCCTGGTCTTCGGGGGAGATAGGAATTTGTAAAAATCCCGATAGACCATCGAGAAAACAATAATAAGGATGGCCCGATAGCCGCTCCAAAATTTGATCGATAAACGGTAACGGAAAGTGGTCTTTGCGGGTGGCATCATTTAATTTTCGGTAATCGATGCACACCCTCCAACCCGTAACAGTACGAGTTGGAATTAATTCGTTATGTTCGTTTGCCACGACCGTTATACCGCCCTTTTTAGGCACGACATGAATGGGACTAACCCACGTGCTGTCAGAAATAGGGTAGATAATCCCCGCATCCAGTAATTTTATTACTTCAGCCTTAACGACTTCCCGCATATTTGGGTTTAATCGTCGCTGAGGCTGGATGGTTTTGCGGGAATTATCTTCTAATAATATTTTGTGCGTGCAAAAAGAGGGATTTATCCCCCTAATATCGGAAATCTGCCATGCAATTGCATGGCGATGCGTGGACAAAACTTTAACTAATTCGGAAGTTTCCGAATCAGATAAGGAAGACGAAATAATAACCGGGAGTTTTAAGTCCGCGGCGAGAAAAGCGTATTTTAAATGGTCGGGGAGTGGCTTAAGCTCCAAGACCGGGGGTTCTTCGTAAGAGGTTGTTATTTTTAAACTTTTAGAATTAAAAGATTCGAAAGGCGAATCTGGCGGTAGCTCGTCCAAAGGGGCGAGGTCCGCCAAATCCGGTTCGTCTATATTTAAAGCGAGTAATTCATAAAGCGAAGAACACTCATCCTCGAACGCGGATTCTAAGTGAAAGCAAGAATCGTCGTTCGATAAAGAATTTCGCATCGAGGGATTAATAAGAAGGGTAACTTCGTCGTCCCCTACCCGAAGGAGGAGGCGACCGTTACTCACATCAATTAAAGCGCGGGAGGTCGCGAGGAAAGGGCGACCGAGGATAATTGGCACCTCGGCGTCCTCCTCGATGTCGAGGATGACGAAGTCTACCGGGAAGATAAACTTGTCAACCTTGACCAGAACGTCCTCCACTACCCCGATAGGATATTTTATCGAGCGATCCGCGAGTTGGATGCTCATTTTCGTTGGGGTGGGAACACCCAAATCAAGTTTTTTAAAGAGGGAGAAGGGCATCAAATTGATGCTCGCTCCCAGGTCCGCTAGGGCGTACTTTATTAATAAATTGCCAAAAAGGCACGGGATGGAAAACCTTCCCGGGTCGTTTAGTTTTGGCGGCAATTTATTAAGTAGGACCGCCGAGCATTCCGCATTTAAGGAAACACGCGAAATACCCTCGAGCTTCTTTTTATTAGAAAGGAGCTCCTTAAGGTATTTCGCGTATTTCGGCATTTGTGAGAGTGCCTCGCAGAAGGGGACGTTAATTTGAATTTGTTTAAAAATTTGTAAAAACTTTTTATAATGTTCGTCCTCCTTCTCTTTATTAAGTTTTGCGGGGTACGGAATTTGCGGGCTCGAGACGCCCGGCGCTAATTTTGTTTCCGTATCTAATAAAATAAAAGACGAGGGTGCAGGGGTCGGAGGCGAAACAGTTACCTGATGCTCAACCCGCAATGGGGAGTCGACCTCCTTGCCGCTGCGAAGGGCAATGGCATGGGCATTTTCACGCGGGTTCTGCTCCGAGTTCCCCGGCAGTGCTCCATGTGGCCGCTCGGAGACCATTTTTGCAAGCTGGCCTACCTGTATTTCTAAGTTTTTTAGCGATCCGGTTATATTCCGGATATTTGCGTCGTTGGAAGCCATGTATTTTGCAAAAAGCTCCTCGAGCGGAGAAGGTTTTGGAGGGGGAGGCGCAAAACCTTGCTGAAATCCTTGGGGAAATCCATGCGGAAATCCTTGCGGGATCGCAGGTGGAGGGCGTTGCGCATTATTTGGGTTACTCCAGGAGAAGTTCGGGTGATTCCTCCAACCCGGGTTATAGTTATTACTATAAGGGTTGAAGGGCGCCCGCACTTGGTTACCCACGTAATCCACCGATTCCTCGCATAAATTATTATTATTATTAATATTATTAAGATTATTAAAATTATTATTATTATTATTAGCCCACGCGGGGGTGGAGGAGGAAGCAGTTATCTCCGCCACTTGCTTACTTAGCCGCTCTACCTGCGAGGCTAAGTGAGTAGTGGCATCCACTTCAAAAATCCCAGCCGCTTTAGAAGGACGCGCCCTTGGCACATTCCACTGGTATGCGTTCATGGCCATTTCCTCGAACAAAGTTTGAGCGGCCTCCGGGGTTTTGTTGTTTAACGTTCCCCCGGCGGCCGCGTCGATCATTTGTCGAGTCGAGAAATTTAAGCCGTTATAGAACGTTTGTACCTGTAGCCAAGGTGGTAGCGCGTGATGAGGACACTTACGCAGACATTCTTTATATCTCTCCCAAGTCTCGTAGAGAGACTCGGAATCGAATTGTATAAATGATGCGATGTCGGTGCGTAATTTGGCGGTTTTTGACGGAGGAAAATATTTAGTTAGAAAATTCTCCGTCAATTCGGCCCACGTGGTTATGGACCCTCTCGGAAGAGAAGTCAACCACGATTTCGCCTTTGTCCGCAGGGAAAAGGGAAATAAGCGCAAGCGAATGGCGTCATCGCTGACGCCATTAATTTTAAACGTGTCACAAATTTCTAAAAAGTTATATAGATGAAGGTTTGGGTCCTCATCTGGCAAGCCGTCGAATTGAGCCGACTGCTGTACCATTTGAATGGTGCTGGGTTTTATTTCGAAATTGTTATTTGCTATCGCGGGGCGAGTGATGCTCGATCCTGTATCCTCCAAATTCGGCCTGGCATAGTAGGCCATGGTCCGCTGCGGAGCCGCAGGTGGATTAGGATCGCCCATTACTCCTATATGTATATCGCCGACGGATTCTTCGGGATCTATTTGTAGATTTTGATTACGAGATCGGCGGCGCTCGAGAAGCGTGCGCTCGATTTCGGGATCAAAAGGTAATATTGGATTATTCGAAGAATCGCCTCGGGTCATACACTATTCGCAAAATTTTTTTTTTTTGAAAAAAGAGAGTTTTTCTTTTTATAGATTTTTTTTGGTTTTTTGTTTTAGAGATATTTTTACAAAGATGAAAAAAAGAAAAATAAGTGAAAGAAAGTAATATATTTTTTTGGTTTTTCTTTACTTAAGTAAAATATATATATATATATATATTTTTGATTTTTGTGGGGCTTTTACTTTTAGGAGGAATTTAAAATAAAGAGAAAGAAAAAGATAAGGTTTTTATTTGTTTTTGTGATTTTGGTTTGGTTTTTGGTTTTTGGTTTTTTTTTTTTGTTTTTTGGTTTTTTGGTTTTTATATGAACATATAAGTAGTTATATTCCAAAATATATGTAAAAAAAGAAAATTGAAAAATATGTGTTTATATATTTTTTTATTTTTCTTTACTTAGATATATTTTTGTTTTTGTTTTTTTTTTGTTTTTTAGATAGAAAAAGTGATGAAATATAAGATAAAATTAATAGCGTTTCCTATTTCAAAATAACGACACAAGTTCCCCGGCAACGGCGCCAAAAACTTGATACGCTTTTTAATTGGTTTGTTTCTCTCTTTTCTTTGTTAGAAAGAGAGAAAGAAAAGGAAAAGCTCTTTCTTCCTTTTCGATTCAACCTTGGGCGGACGTTTTCGAAGAGCCCCGCGAGTAATCCTACTTCGAGGAATTATCCGTTATGCTATCGAAGGATAGAAGTAATGGACTCTTTCTCTTTCGAAATATCGAGGATTCCTCCTCGGCCGCGTCCTTTGAAGGCAGAATGGAAAGAAAAATAAAGCTACTTTACTTTTAAAATTTAAATTGAAAGCTTTTTGAAAATATTGTTGCAACAATTTTTTAAGTAGTTGCAACAATTCTTTAAGAGCGTTTTAAAACTTCTTTTACCTTGAGCTAGTTGCAACAACCAAAGAGGCGTTGCAACAATTTTTTAGTGTTTTTAAAAGAGTTTTAAAGAGTGCTTTAGAGAGAAAGCTTTTGGGTTTATGTAATTATCCGGACTAAAATCAATAAAGGCAAGTGGACCTTATCGATAGTAGTATAGGATATTTCTTTTGAAATATCAAGGTCGTATTTTTCCAAGGTCGTATCGATTATTTCTACTTGTTAGGAACGCGCTATTATCTTATCGAGAAGAGTTTGAAGATTTTTATGATTTTATAGAAAAGTTAGTGACGAAAACGATAACTATCGCGGGCTTGGTGTGCGTTTAGCAAAAACCAAGAAAAGCGATGAAAAGAAAAAGAACGAAAACGTTAATTTGAAAAGTAGTTTTGCTTAGAAATTTTTAGGGTTTTATGAAACTATAATGATAACTACGGCGATAATTAGCGATTGAGCGGGGCGCGTGATTAAGCAAAAAGCAAATATATAAAAGATAAAAGACGCACTAATTGAAAACTCACGCACTCTACGGAATTAAAATTAAAGCGGTAAATTGCAGAAATTGAAGAAATGCGATCCCTACCCAAATAGGTAGAGGGGAAATAAATGCGTGAGCAAGTCCTATCCAAACGGATAGGCGGGAAATAAATGCGTGACAGAAATAGAAACTATTCGGTTACCAAAAAGGCGCAAAATTTATTCACCTACACACACGCACTCTTCTTGAAATTGAAATCTAAGTTAAAAGAAAATAAAATCTATGCTCATAAACACACACACTCTTCTTTAATGAAATCTAATTAAGAATAAAACAAAACTAATCTCATACACTCACACACACAACAATAATGAAAACTAAGTTAAAAGAAAAGAAAAGTTATACTCATACACTCACCCACACTAACAACAAAACAAAACTAAAATAAATACAAATTACTCTCATACACTCACACACACAAATTAAAAAGATGAAAACTAATTAAAATTACTAAATTACTAAATTACAAAAAACTAAAAATAAAAAGAAAAAGAAAAAGAAAACACACACACACTTCCAACAAAACAAAGAGAGAGAGAGTGACAAAACAAGCCAACTATTTCATTTCCATAATAAAAAGATTACAAAAAACAAGAGAGAAAAAGAGCACAAAATTGCAAAAATTACAAAACACCAAAAATCAGCAAAATGGAACAAAACCTTAAGAGAAGCTCCCAAAATTTTGAACCCTTGGACTCAGCTGAAACTGGCTATTTATAGAAAAAATTTTTGGATTACACGCCCTCGGACACAGGCGTGTCTGAGGGCATGACACGGCTTGGGGTGCGAATAGCCAGAACAGCTGGATCCAGGCAGGCATCTGGAAGGCTTGACCGGCGACTTCGGAAGTACACGGGCGTGTTCCAAGTAACACGGGCGTGTTCGATGTCGGCATTGTGTTGTCGGCTGCTGGGCATGACGGGCGGCGTGTCCTTTGTTCTTCCGAAAGAAATTGAGGGGTCACGGCCTCGGTCACGGGCGTGACCCGATCACGGCCGTGACAGTGGGCGTGACATTGACATCTTGGCTCGAATCTGGGCTTGGTCATTCAACACGGGCGTGACTGATGTACACGGCCTCGGTCACGGGCGTGACCGAGGGCGTGACTTGATGTTTGAGTTGGAAAAAGAGCAGGGAAAAGAAAATGTTAGGGATTAGTGAACACGCCCTTGGACACGGGCGTGACCAAGGGCGTGACTTAACAAAATTACAAAAACTTTACAAAAATTAAAATAAAACTAAGTTAAAAACAAAAATAACAAAAACAAACATTTTATTCATTAATTTACATATATTATTTAGAAATCTAATTAAAATTATACTAAAAATTATAAAGAAAAATGCGTATATTTACTATTCATCAATAACTTATTTCTTCTCTTATGAATCGTCTTATGCAGTGTTTACTCCATTTGTGACCCTATCCTTAGGGTATCCTAGTGATTGTTTTTCTCAGACTTCGTCCCGTGCCATAATTAAAGGAATTAATTAATAAGACCATTGCCTTTGTACTTGCACGGTGGGTCGTGTTTTGGGCGGGGGGGGGGGGGGGGGGGGGGGGGGGCAGTGGGGAATTGTTGTATCCTTGCACGGTGGCCATTTTAGTGGTGAATTGTGGGCTTGGCCTGTGGTCTCGTGGGCCATGTTTGGGTGGTTGGGGATATAAAACCCCACCCATTTTTGGCTTTGGGTGGCAGTGGATAAAGGACCGCCCCCGTTTAATTTGAGCTGATTAGTCTACTTAAATAAATTTATCAAGATAAATGAACTTTGCTTGTTCCTCTTTATGGTATTTAGCGCACTTGGTGCTTTGCTTAGTTCTTTGTTTGGAGCTTCTCTTTCAGTGAATCTGGCTTGGGTTGGTACCTCTTATGCCTTATTTACTTTTCTGCTTGTTTTATGCCACTTGTAAATTCCTTGCTGAAGCGTTCTTTGTTTTATTTAATGCCTCAGGTTCAGAGCCTTAGCTGCTAGTGGTGTAGCCCGGAGTCTTCAGGAGTTTTAGTTGCTATTTTAACCCGCTGCTGTGAGGTAGTTATGGTTAGTTTTCTTCTTGTGTTCAGACATGCTAGTTTGGAGCCAACGGGTTAGTGTCAGGTTGTTGACGCCCGTTGTGCCCTTTTGATACTTTATAGTTTACTTGCCTTTCCCTTGCCTTTATGCACCATCAGTATGGGGCTAGCATGCTTGGACTTCTTCATATTGTTCTCGGTAGTTCTCAACATACCAAGGAGCTCGGGTAGTGTCTTGTCTATTTCATTCATGTTGTAGTTCAAGACAAACTGCTCACAACTATCCGACAATGATTGCAGGATCAGATCAGTGGCCAACTCTTGGCCCAAGAGAAAACCCAGTCTCTTAAGGTTCTCAATATACCCAATCATCTTGAGTACATGAGCCCCTACTAGGTCCCGAGCTCCCATTTTGCACTGAAATAATGCCTTGGATATGTCAAACCTCTCTTGCCAAGATTGGCCCTCAAACATTTTCTTGAGGGGCTCGATTATCTCATAACCACACACGCTCTCGTGTTGCTTTAGAAGCTCAGAGCACATGGTAGCAAGCATAAGGCATTCAACATCCAGGGTATAGTCCTGATACTTTTTGTAAGAATCTTTGTCTGCTCGGGGAGCATTCCCGGCTGGCTCTGTGGGGGCTTCCTCTTCCAAGACATAGAGCTTGCGCTCTTGCCTGAGGACTATCCTCAGGTTCCTATACCAGTCAAGGAAGTTCATCCCGTTGAGCTTGTCCTTCTTAGGGATGGCTCTCAGGGACAGGGTGGAGTGAGATCCACTTGCCATGGAAATTCTAAAATAAATTTGCAAAATATTTTAGTACTATATTTCAAAATACATTTTATTTCAATAAGGAATTTTATTAAAAGCTCCCACTATTTTATTCAAATTGATAACCCTTAATATCAATTCAGAGAGTTTATGCGAGCTATTCTCTTAGTGGACAAGATCCATATTTCACCGCCATCATAAGTCAGCTTTGGCTGATCACCCACACTGTGGCTATTTAGGTAGACAACGTTTGCTAATTGCATCACTATGCAACTCTTATATGGTTGGTGAATAACACTTATTCTCATCCATCAAATGGTGCATGCCAACCCTATGCCTCTAGGCACTCAACCGTTGAGGTCACCTAGTTAAGTTTGACCCGATGTTGATAATGAGATATCACAATTATCCGCTAGCACCCTTACCAAGATAGATTAATGAACCTTGCTTTGGCAAGCCTACACTTCATCGATCGAGGCAGGAAGAGTCTCATCCATCAGAAGGCATCCGAACACTTATTATTAATTTTAAGGAATTTTTCATGAAACTTGTTAACACTTAATCTTGATTAACATTTAATCAATGTGCACACAAGTTCACAATCATGAAAGAAACAACAAGCATAACCCAGATACATTCCAGATGCACAAAACCATCAACAATTGATGTTATGGATTAAATCTAAATATTAAGAACATTTCTAAATCTTTGGATTTACATGTACCGGATGCTAGCACAAGCAAACACCCTTATGATAGTAGATAAGCTCATCCCTCTATGCTTTAGTTTCACAAACTAACATAGAGAAAGACGGTTACTACAAAGGGAACAATTTCTGAAACATGGAAATCGTAGAAACCTAGCTCCGATACCACTGTTGGGTTTTCCTTAGGGGGCAGACACATCAGATGTGCATAGCAGAATATTCAAGAATAACCCAAAAGTGAGATAATAGGATCTTGCTCAAACCATGAATCAAGAAACTGATGCAATAAATAGATTACCAATGCAGATTCGAGTAGAGACTCGATCAGATTGCTCCACAAAATCTTCACGGAATCAAAATCCTATTCCGAGTCCTCTTTACGCTTGTTCGGCACCTCTGTCAAGATTGACAAGCTCGTCTGAAGGAGTTAGTATAGAAGTAGATCCACACCTCTATAGAAGTACACACGAGCTTTCAGAGAACCCTATGATCTTGTCAAACAAGAACTAGGTTAGAGATATGAGTGCCCTCTATGTCTCCACGGATTGTTAGATCCATCCAAGGAGAGGCGACAATGGTGTCTGGAACTATGACGAGACTGACAAAGGAACTCATCCTTCTCGATCTTTAAGAATGGCTTCTATTTCTCACACAGGGGTACGTGTTCACACTCACACTCGGGATCGCACGGGGCGCATTCTAGTTCTCAATTTCTATATATCAAAAGCCTAATTTCTCTGGCCTCTTTATACCCAGGGATATAAGGCAGAAAAAAGCTTATGCTATCCGCAGACCCAGACTAAAACAAAGTATAAAAAGTTTTGTTGAGATGACCACATTTGTCGAGACATCTCAACGAAATTGTCGAGATAGTCTCGATGAAATTTTTGAGACAGTCTCGACAAAATCATCGAGACAGTCTCGACGAAATCATCGAGACAGTCTCGACAAAATCGTCGAGACATCTCGACGAAGTCAATGATTCGTCGAGATAGTCTCGACGAAATAACTAGTGATAGTCTATGTCGTTGAGATACTCTCAACGACATTGATCATTCGTCGAGACAGTCTCGATGAACTCGTCGAGACATTCTCGATGAAATCGTCGAGACAGTCTCAACGAAATCGTCGAGACATCTCGATGAAATCGTTGAGACATCTCGATGAAATAGCTGTGAGTCTATGTCATTGAGACATTCGTGACGACATTGATTACGAGTCGATATTCACAATATCAGCTTGTGATCCCGTCAATAGGCTATCTGTCACGATGACATTCACAATATCTTCTTGAAGCCTTCTTGACATTATTCATAATATTGTCTTGAAGCCTTTTCGACATGCTCCATACAATATTCACAATATCTAAGGAACATTTCCCCGAACCAACACTACTCCAAATTGTCATAGGATTGGTCCTATCCCTCATATCCAATATGAGCAATACCAACACAATCCTTTCTCCAATTTCTCCAAACGCTCTTATGTGCGACCTTATAGGCTTATATCGCGTTTGCAGTGAGACTAACTGCTTGACTACTTCCAGATCACCTTAGAAACTCCAACTTTTCCAACATGACCTTTCAACCTGCCACTTAAGTGGTCATCCTGCCCTGCCGTCTTGTGAGAGCCCAGTCAGCGGAACCATCTCAGGGACTTTTACAACATAACTTTCCAACCTGTTAGCTGAGTGGTCAACCTGCCTTGCCATCTTATGAGAGCCCGATCAGCGGAACCATCTCAGGGGCTCTTCCAACATAACTTTCCAACCTGCCTCTTGAGTGGTCAACCTGCTCTGTCATCTTGTGAGAGCCCAGTGATACGCAAAAAATGGTTTATACGCAAGTGCACGTGTCAGATCAAGTAATAAAGTGCGAATAAAGATCATTCCCACGGAGAAGTGATTAATTTAATGCATGCAAATATTAGTTACACCATTTCTTTAAATCTAAGTTGATCAAATGAGGTGATTGTGAAAAGTAATAAAAACTCTAAATAAAGATTTAAAGCTAAATAAACTATTTAAAATGCCTTTTTATTAGTTGGGAAAGACAGTCTTGTATTTCTGATTTCCTATGTCTATTATGATGATGTTTGAAAGTAATGTTCTGTAAGATTGTTCTTCAATTTATCTTGCAGCGATTTTATTGAAGAAGTCCTTATCTCTCGATATCGGAAATCTTGATATCTTACACTCCCGTAGTCATCTCTAACTTAAGCGGAATGAAAATATTATGATGAGTAAAAATCGAAGTCGCTAGCAAGATGAGGAAATCTCTTTCTCCCTTCTATGCTATAGTGAACTTATGAAACACTTACACTTCTCCTCTCTCGAATCTTGAAGCGCAGTAAAATTAAAGAAACTTTAGTTAAAAATTCACACCACTCATCTCTCAATTCTCGCGGTGCAATAAGATAGCCTTCAAACTGATACTACGCAACTCATCTCTCGATTCTCGTGGTGCAATATGAGACAAAAGCATAATCCAAAGGTTTCATTATCAAATTCATAAGTTCCATAAAGATAAATCATAAAACAAACTTAAAACTTAAGAAAACTTCATCATCAAAACACACATAGTACTCTCATCATACAAGACTATGAATGTATAGTTCATAACTCTAGGATCACACCACAAGATTAGAGAGATCTTACAAGACATGATGTTTACAGATGTAAACGCTGCAGGAAATTGTACTCAAAATTTCTCAAATCTCCTCTTCGATGAAAATCCGGTGCGTCTTCTTCTTCTTCTTCTTCTTCTTCAAAACCCTAATTCCCCTTTCTCCAAAATGATGAAAAGATGGTTAAAAAGATTAAAGATGGTAATTTCTCTCTCCTTGGCCCCTTTATATTCGTCCATCCCCAATAGTAATCTCCAAATAGGCGAAAGGATGCATCCCTTTGTTGTCATAACTGCCAAAATTTGAGAAATTTCAAATCTGAAATCTCAGTTCCCGTCGACTTGTTGTAACAAATTTTCCTGAACTACAATAATATGTTGTAACATATTTTCTGCACTTCTTTAAACTGCTCCAAACAACAAATAATATATCACAACTAGGCTGTAACTTTTTCCCTGGACTTCAAATATGCATAAACTTTGACCTTTAAAGCTAGATGCTTTGGAATTTCTGCAACAAAAACATATAAAAATGACGATAATACCAAACTTTCACCAAGTACCAAATCATTCATGTTTCATATATTTTAACACATATTTATCGAATATATTAGACAAAGGGGTGCAAAATATGGATCAAAATAACTTCTTTGTGAGAAGTTATCACACCTCCACACTTAGCTCTTTGCTAGTCCTGAGCAAAGATTAATCATTATAATTAATTGAATGAGCAAATATCTATCAACACATAAATTTGAGTCACCTTATGTAACACCCCAAATCTTTGAAGCAGAATTGGGCTGTTGGGCGCTAGCGCAGGCGGTAGTGCTACCGCCTGGCGCTAGCCATCTCGACGGTTGCTAACCATTGAGATGGAAGCTTTAGGTGTCGATAGACGCTAGCCGTCGAGACGGAAGCTAGCGCAGGCGCTAGCGCCAGCGCGCGATACTGATCCGTGATTTGAAATCGTGGCCGTCAAATCCTTATATTCTTAGATCCGATGGCTGATGTTTAACCCGGGATTTCTTAAGCCTTGACCAGAGGAGATATTCTCTTTATTTCTAAAGTCTTATCTCTCTTCAAGCTTGAGAAAGAGGATAGCCAAGGAGGAAGAAGAAGGTGACTTCCACCATTGACGGAGCTCCGAAGCTCCGAATCGCGAGTCGTTTACAGATCCACGGAGAGCAGCCCGGTGCGGTCCTTTTCATCCGAGTAGAATCTTGGATTCTCATGGTGAACATGAAAACGACAAGGGTAACGATCTTCTACTTGGACAAGTGAAGTCCTCCTTTTTATGGCATGTTTGCATGGAAAATCCCCCACCGATTGGTGGAGAAAAGGGAGTTTTCCAGCGGGTTGATCGCTTCGATCCCCTTTGGTTACTTGCATTAGCATCCAGAATCGTAGTACGGATATAGGCATTGTGTGTGAAACCCATTCAGACAGGTTGGTCTGGATTGGTGATGGCTATAGTGTTTAATTATGCCGGAGAAGACTCCGTGTTTTGTTTGCGCTATTTTTCGGGTTCTGTGTACAATAGAGTACTGCAGGGAGTCCTGGAAGTAACCTCCAGGAAATACCCGAAGTTGTGTGTGGATTCGGAGATCTGCAACTACCGCCCGGCGCTAGTGCTAGCGCCGTCGGTAGCTCCTAGGGAACTTGTTGTGGAGGAGTAAAACCTCCTTTCGTTATTCGGGCCGAGGTGAAGCTGTACCCGCGTCGCGACGATTGATTCCGACGATTTGAGCACGGGCAAAGCTGAACCGAACCCGCTCCCATACCGAATCGGTGAAGTGATAGCTCCTCGGTGCACCGTATGATGTTGGGATTGGTCCGTAAGGCAAGCTAGTCTTGACGGTCAAAGCTCATGCGAACTCTTTGTTTAAGGAGTTGTTAGGTGTAGCTCGGAGAGCACACCGTGAGAGTGCCTTGAGTGCATGAAATGTGTGGTCGTGCGTGCCCATGTTGGTGTTGATTGCTTGTACATGTGGTATTTGAATGTACCTTGACAATCTATGCCTATACTGTATGCCTGCAGGGAAAGAGTACCGCCACCCCGGCTTTAGGGATGGGGTCGTTATATTTTGGTCAGCTTTAGCTGACCGGTTACCTGTTTGCCACGTTTGGGTGGATCATTGTAGCAGGTGCAGGTGAGCAAAGCGGGAAATAGTGGGTGGTGGCCCTTTTGCTGTGTTGGCCCTCGAAGGCCAGCCTCTTTTCTGCTTTTCATGTATTGCCGGCCTGCGTGCCGAAGTATGTTTTTGGAGTTTTGTACTTTTTGGAAAGTAAGGCCTTAAGGCCGTAACTCTACACTTTATTGTTTCATTCCCGTGATAGTGGACTATTCTAAAAGAAATGTTAAATCTTTATGCTTCCGCTTATGTTTAGTATACTCTGGTGTAGTTCTTTTCTGTATATCTCCTTTTAACGCCTAGCTAGTGTGGTTAGTATAGCATGGCGTCCCGGCCGGACCTACTGTTATATTATCTGTACTGGAAGGGTGTTACAATTTGGTATCGGACTTAGGGCGTCGATCCGTAGTTTAGCGAATTCGGGACGAATTCCTTTTAAGGGGTGGTGTGCACGGACGGGCTGTGCGCTCACCTAAAACGACAAAACTAATAAGAATGTCCACTTAGGAATGGAAAAACATACTTGTTTGCGGAATCTGAGCGTTCCATGATTGTTGTTTGCTATGTTTTCAGTCACTAAATTGTGTCTTGCATAATTTATAGGTGACTAGGAGTGCTGCGGGGCAGTCTCGAACCCGTAACACTGCTGAAAGTAGTGCGTCGGCTGAGGTGCCAGCGACCACTCCTCCAGCTTAGATGATCAGATTAATCACTGAAGCGGTCCTCGCGTTAATCAACACTCAACCTCAAAGGCTTACACAACCTGCTACGCCTACTCCGGATGTGGCCCCGGGGGCAGCTGCCGCAGCGGAACCTGCAGTGGAACCGAGGGTGGAGATCCCTGTACCAGTGGCTGCAGTGGAACCTGCAGTGGAGCCAAGGGTGGAATGTCGATTAGAGCGAGTAGTTGTTGCGCGAGTACGTGATCAACAACTTCAGCACTTTCTAAGTTTTCATCCTCCAACCTTTTCGGGGACTGGATCCTCAACGGAGGCGGAGGACTGGCTGTCAACGGTTAGAAAAACTCTAAAGGCGACAACAACAGAAGAAGCTATGATTGTCACTCTTGCCACCTTCCTCCTCAATGGAGAGGCAGAGCTTTGGTGGGCCGAGCAGGAAGTGCATAGGTTTGGAGGCAAGGAGATTATTGAGATCACATTAGCGGAGTTCTCAAAGTCGTTTCTTCAGAGGTATATTCCTTCTGCCCAACGCATTGCATTGCAGAACTAGTTCTTGAAGTTAACTCAAGGCGATAGCTCGGTGGATGAGTACTTGCACGATTTCACTAGATTGGGCCGCTATGCGGGGTTTTTGGTGGAAGATGAGGAAATGAAGACGAACAAGTTTTATGAAGGTCTTCGAGATGAGTTGAGGCTGCTCCTTGCAGGCCCTTTGACGTTTGGCTTCCATGTGATGGTGCAAAGCGCCAGATCTCTGGAGTTGGACATGAAGAGAGTGCAAGCACAGGGCGTGGAAAAGAAACCCGAGTTTCATGCGCCGGCCTCTCAGTCCAAGTCGGAGTTCAGGAGGAACAAAAGGAAGTTCAAACCGGCGGAGCCAACTCGCTCAACTGTGTCGGGAGCTACGACAGCATATAGACCTATTACATGTTTCACCTGCGGGAAGGTGGGACACAAGGCGCGTGTGTGTAGAAGTTGTCCCCCGAAGCTGGAGAACCGAGCGTTGGACTATGCTCGTGCTGCGGGTCTTACGGAAAGGGGTAAAGCTGCGGAGTCTTCTGCTTCCCAGCACATTCCGACCCAGCCTAGAGTTTATTCGCTTGGCCAGCAAGAAGCCATACGACAAACTGATGTCGTCACAGGTATGAATTAAAAGTTAGCTTTTACATAGCTATGTGTGATTGATACCGTTGTGCGACCTTATATTTTTTTGTGTGCAATTAGGCTTCGTCCTAATTTTCAACTATCCGGTGAGAGCTCTATTCGATACGGGAGCATCGCACTCTTTTCTGTCTACGGGCTTCGTGGTGTGAATTGGAGTGCCGCCAGGCTTAGCAAAAGATAAATTGGAGGTCGTGCTACCTAACGGGTCTCGCATGAGTGCGGATAGGAAGAGCCGTGTGAAGGTGCAGATAGGAAATCAGGATTTCGACTTGGAAGCGTCGTTATTACCGTTAGCTGAATTTGATGTGATCTTCGCCATGGACTGGCTCTCAGAGCAGCGAGCATGCATAGATTTCAATTCAAAGGAGATCACTCTGGGAAAGAACACCGAAGACGAAACCACGTTCGCAGGTATGCGAGGAGCGAGCAAGACACTGATGTCTGCTCTCCAAGTGGTGAAGGCGGTGAGAAAAGGGGCGGAGTTGTTCTTCACCCTGTTGGAGGCTTCAGAGCCAAAGCCCAGGTTATGCGATGTCCCAGTTGTAGCGGAGTACGCCGACGTGTTTCCTAACGAACTCCCTGGGGCTCCGCCTCAGCGGGATATTGATTTCTGTATTGAACTGGTGCCAGGTGCCAAACCTGTGGCCCGCTCACCGTACCGAATAGCGCCAAAGGAATTGGCAGAGCTGAAGGTCCAATTGCAAGAGCTGCTAGAGCAAGGCTACGTACGTCCGAGTTCATCGCCTTGGAGTGCACCGGTCCTCTTTGTGAAAAAGAAGGACAGGAGCTTGCGTCTATGTATCGACTATCGAGAGTTGAATAAGTTGACCGAGAAGAACCGTTATCTGATTCCAAGAATCGACGACTTATTCGACCAACTGGTTGGGTCGACGGTATACTCTAAGCTTGACTTAAGGTCCGGCTATTATCAACTTCGTATTCAGGATTGTGACATTCCAAAGACAGCGTTCAGTACCCGCTTTGGGCACTACGAGTTCACTGTTATGCCGTCCGGTCTATCTAATGCACAGTCGGTATTCATGGACTTAATGAATAGAACATTCCGAGAGTATTTGGATCAGTTTGTGATCGTCTTCATCGACGACATTTTGGTATACTCTCAGTCGGAGGAAGAGCATGCAGAGCATCTGCACGCAGTTTTGAGCACCCTGAGGAGGAGTCAACTATATGCCAAGTTCTCCAAGTGCGAGTTTTGGCTATCGTCAGTAGCATTCCTTGGTCATGTTGTTAGTGGAGAAGGAATTGTAGTCGATCCTTCGAAAGTAGAAGCAATCCAAGCATGGCCTGTGTTGAAAAACGTAGCGGAAGTCCGAAGTTTCTTAGAACTTGCCAGCTATTATAGGCGCTTTGTGGAGAACTTCTCGAGGGTCGCACTCCCTCTCACTAAACTGACTAGGAAAGATCACAAGTTCGATTGGTCGCTTGAGTGCGCTCGAGCTTTTGAAGAATTGAAGAGCCGTCTGACCACGACGCCCATTCTATGCTCGCCATGTGGTACGGAAGGCTACAAAATTTATAGTGACGCCTCGGGGAGTTGTTTGGGTTGCGTGCTAGTGCAGTTCGGGAAGGTAATTGCCTACGGCTCCCGACAACTGAAGGTTCATGAAAGGAACTACCCGGTCCATGATTTGGAGCTAGCGGCCGTGGTTTTCGCCCTCAAGCTTTGGAGGCATTACTTGTATGGCGTGAAGATCGATATCTTTACTGAACACAAGAGCCTCAAGTACCTGCTGGATCAAAGGGAGTTGAATATGCGTCAGAGGAGGTGGATGGAGTTCCTTGGGGACTACACCTTCAACATCAAATATACTCCTGGTAAGGGAAATGTAGTTGCGGACGCATTGAGTCGTCAGACTCCTGCGCAAGCAAATTGGATTTTGATGCACAATGAGCGTCTAATCTGCAAGCTAGAAGATATGGAGATCATTTGCGTCGATAGAAGAGCGTCTCCTTCAGCAAGCTTGAACTGGATGGAAGTTCAATACGACCTTGCCGCCCGAGTTTGACAAGCATTGGAGTTGGATGAGAGCATGAAACGCTATAAAGCGGAGACCGTCGAAGGGTCAAACGTCGATTTCTCTTTCGAAGATGGCCTTATGTGGAAAAAGGACAGATTGTGCGTCCCAAATGTTGGCACTCTACGGGCGGAGTTGATGTACGAGGATCATCATACCAAGTACTCGATCCACCCTGGGAGCGCGAAAAGTTACATGGATATGAAGAAACTCTTCTGGTGGCCGGGTATGAAGAAAGACATTGCCCTCTACGTGGCCAAGTGTCATACTTGCGCGTTGGTGAAGGCGGAATGTCAACGTCCTGGCGGGTTTCTGAAGTCCTTGCCGATTCCGGAATGGAAGTTCGATGATATTTCGATGGATTTCGTGCACGGATTGCCGAGATCGCAACATGGAAACGACGCCATCTGGGTGGTCGTGGATGGATTGATTAAGGTATCACACTTTATTCCGAACCGGAAGGATGATTCTGTGGAAAAGCTGGCAAAGTTGTACGTTGATAACATTGTACAGTTGCATGGGATTCCACGTAGCATCGTCAGTGATCGTGGTGGGCGGTTCACATCAAATGATTGGAGGCTGATTCATCAATTATTTGGTACCAAGCTAAAGTTTAGCACGACCTTCCACCCACAAACGGATGGACATAACGAAAGGACCAATAGGACGATGGAGGACATGCTAAGGATGTGCGCCCTGGACTTCGGAAAGAGATGGGAGGACCATCTCTATATGATTGAGTTTGCTTACAACAATAGCTACCAAGCAAGTATAAAGATGGCACCTTTCGAGGCTCTTTATGGTAGGAAATGTCGCACACCGTTATCTTGGGCTGAAATGGGCGACATTAAGTTGTTAAAATGCAAGGACGTAAATGAGGCAAATACAACAATTCGGGCTATTCGGGAGCGGTTGCTCATTGCCCAGGATAGACAAGCAAAATACTACAATGCAAATCACCGGAATGTCTAGTTCGACGTTGGCGACTGGGTTTATCTCAAGATCAAACTGTTCAAAGGAGTATCAAGGATCCGATGCTTGAAAAAGCTAAGTCCGAGGTACTTAGGACCGTTCGAGATCTTGGAGCGCATTGGTGAAGTTGCCTACCAGCTTGCTCTATCTTCGGAGCTAAGCGAGCTTCATGACGTATTTCACATTTCTATTTTGCAGAAGGCTGTGAAAGAGCCTACCCATGTTGTTGCGGTCAGCGAAGTGTCGGTAGATGGTGGGCTAGCGACGAAAGTCAAACCCATTTGCATTGAAGACGCTGAAGTGAAGCAGTTGCGGAACAAGTCCATTCGGATGGTGAAGGTCCGTTGGAACAACTGTGGAAAAGAGGAACTCTCTTGGGAAAGAGAGCAAAACATGCTTGCGGAGTACCCCAAGCTTTTCCTTTCAGGTATAATCTTTTTGTACCTTTCTGTTTTTAGAATTTCGGGCCGAAATTCTGTTATGGGGGTGGAGTTGTAACACCCCAAAACTTTGAAGCAGAATTGGGCTGCTGGGCGCTAGCGCAGGCGGTAGTACTACCGCCTGGCGCTAGCCATCTCGACGGTTGCTAACCGTCGAGACGGAAGCTATAGGTGTCGGCAGACGCTAACCGTCGAGACGAAAGCTAGCGCAGGCGCTAGCGCTAGCGCCTGCGCTAATGCGTGATACAGATCCGTGATTTGAAATCGTGGCCGTCAAATCCTTATGTTCTTAGATCCGATGGCTGGTGTTTAACCCGAGATTTCTTAAGCCTTGACCAGAGGAGATATTCTCTTTATTTCTACAGTCTTATCTCTCTTCAAGCTGGAGAAAGAGGAAAGCCTAGGCGGAAGAAGAAGGTGTCTTCCACCATTGACGGAGCTCCGAAGCTCCGAATCGCGAGCCATTTACAGATCCACGGAGAGCAGCCCGGTGCTGTCCTTTTCATCCGAGTAGAATCTTGGATTCTCATGGTGAACAAGAAAACGACAAGGGTAATGATCTTCTACTTGGACAAGTGAAGTCCTCCTTTTTATGGCATGTTTGCATGGAAAATCCCCCACCGATTGGTGGAGAAAAGGGAGTTTTCCAGCGGGTTGATCGCTTCGATCCCCTTTGGCTACTTGCATTAGCATATGGAATCGTAGTACGGATATAGGCATTATGTGTGAAACCCATCCAGACAGGTTGGTCTGGATTGGTGATGGCTATAGTGTTTAATTATGACGGAGAAGACTCCGTGTTTTGTTTGCGCTATTTTTTGGGTTCTGTGTACAATAGAGTACTGCAGGGAGTCCTGGAAGTAACCTCCAGGAAATACCCGAAGTTGTGGGTGGATTTGGAGATCTGCCACTACTGCCCGGCGCTAGTGCTAGCGCCGGAGGTAGCTGCCAGGGAACTGGTTGTGGAGGAGTAAAACCTCCTTTCGTTATTCGGGCCGAGGTGAAGCTGTACCCGCGTCGCGATGATTGATTCCGACGATTTGAGCACGGGCAAAGCTGAACCAAACCCGCTCCCATACCGAATCGGTGAAGAGGTAGCTCCTCGGTGCACCGTATGATGTTGGGATTGGTCCGTAAGGCAAGCTAGTCTTGACGGTCAAAGCTCATGCGAACTCTTTGTTTAAGGAGTTGTTAGGTGTAGCTCGGAGAGCACACCGTGAGAGTGCCTTGAGTGCATGAAATGTGTGGCCATGCGTGCCCATGTTGGTGTTCATTGCTTGTACATGTGGTGTTTGAATGTACCTTGACAATCTATGCCTATTTATATGCTTGCAGGGAAGGAGTACCGCCACCCCGGCTTTAGGGGTGGGTTCGTTATATTTTGGTCAGCTTTAGCTGACTGGTTACCTATTTGCCACGTTTGGGTGGATCGTTGTTGCAGGTGCAGGTGAGCCAAGCGGGAAATAGCGGGTGGTGGCCCTTTTGCTGTGTTGGCCCTCGAAGGCCAGCCTCTTTTCTGCTTTTCATGTATTGCCGGCCTGCGTGCCGAAGTATGTTTTTGGAGTTTTGTACTTTTTGGAAAGTAAGGCCTTAAGGCCGTAACTCTACACTTTATTGTTTCATTCCTGTGATAGTGGACTATTCTAAAAGAAATGTTAAATCTTTATGCTTCCGCTCATGTTTAGTATACTCTGGTGTAGTTCTTTTCTGTATATCTCCTTTTAACGCCTAGCTAGTGTGGTTAGTATAGTGTGGGGTCCCGGCCGGACCTACTGTTATATTATCCGTACTGGAAGGGTGTTACACCTTACTCCTGAGCATAATTGACCAAGATTACTCAAGTGATTCACATTAACAAATGGTGGGCATGTCAATCGTTAAAATTTTAAACATGCACAAATTCATTAATTTGATAAGAATTAAAGCCCCATAACGATTTCCTGGTGTTGTGTGTGCTATTCCTTAAAAGTATTCACTCCCAAACAACTTAAATCATTAAACTTCCTCAGAATTGGAAAGGATAAAAATAGGCTGAGTATTTGAGTTAGCCTCCACCAGAGTTTGATAGTTGACAGAAAATCATAGGACTTGCAATATGATGGGCTTTGGCTTGGTTAGGAATTCATGATTTAGTTTTTGATGGGATAAAGGTATTTCCCTAGCTGATATTCTTACTAACTCCCTATACTTTTGAGGTTTATTTCTCAATCATCATCATTTTTTAGTCCATAGTTGGGATCATTCCAGGTAGGTGTATGCATACTTAGGCCACATATCACTATGCCACTTATACATTTCTTATGATCATAGTTGAGATCATTCCAAGTAGGTGTACACACACTTA
Source organism: Dactylorhiza incarnata (assembly GCA_033032865.1). NCBI lineage: Eukaryota > Viridiplantae > Streptophyta > Magnoliopsida > Asparagales > Orchidaceae > Dactylorhiza > Dactylorhiza incarnata. Next base: position 6,164,562 of record JAWHQI010000041.1, read on the forward strand.
GGACATATATCATTATGACATTTATACATTTTTTTCTTTTTTTTATAATCATAGTTGGGATCATTCCAAGTAGGTATACAAATACTTAGGCCACATATCACTATGACACATTTTTTTTTTCATTAAACACCCAAAGCTGGAAAGTTTACTAAGAAATAACTAGTAAAATTATAAGGAAAGTATGCATGGTCAATTTGTATCAAAATGATAAGGCTCAAGCTAAAATAATTATGGATAATCAAAATATTTGTAGGCTTTGTTGTGCGAAATTATCCAAAGTGTCCTTAATCATTTTTATCAATTAACTACATACACTCCATGTCTAAGCTTACAACAATGACTCAGTTCTTGCTCACCCATCCTCAATAAGTTTGGAAGTTAATAAAGTTATTTTGTAGGGAACAATTATTTGTTTAATGAATTCCGTGTATAAAGAAAATACATGAGGGCCCGTTCGGTTGGACCGGAATTGGAATTGGATACTGAAATTCGATGACGAATTCCAATTACGCTGTTCGGTCTTTAAGTAATTTTAAGAAATGGAATTTGAGTTGAATATCTTGAGATTGGGTTTAGCCTTGGCATAAAATCCACCTAGCCATATCAGAATTGGGTGTCTCGCTCGCTCCCGATAAAAATAAAAAGATGAGCCTGGCACTCGCTCGGCCTAACCGTGCTGTCCTCTTCCTCGACATTCCAGCAAAGACTCGCTAGGGCATCGACTCAACGACTCTCTCCTCTTCCTTGACATTCCAGCGGCGTCTCACTAGGGAAGTGATGAGTCCTGATCATATACACATTTATGGACTCATCCGGGCCGTTATTTAGTCATTTCTCCGCACTTTAGCCTTGTTATAGCTTATATTTGATAATCCATGCTAGGTGCACATCTAGGCCCACTTTGGTGTGATTTTCGTGCTTATTGTCATTAGTAGTATTCATGTGATGTTAAGTGCCACTTTCAGTGGCTAGATCTGTGGTTGTGCAGGAATAGGAGTCGTGCAAGTGTTCCCGGTGCAATTTTGCACAGGAACACTGCGCATGATCGCCGGTTATATTGCGCACGACCACTGGTCGTGCGCCACTGATCGTGTGCACTTAACCCTTTTTCACGAGTTCTGTTTGGTGCAGTGCGCACGACCACCAACGCCAGTGCGCACGACCACCGGTCGTGCGCCACTGCTCGTGCGCACTTATCATTAAAATTCTGAGTTCTGTTTGCTGTATTGCGCACGACCATCAACGATAGTGCGCACGACCACCGGTCGTGCGCCACTGGCCGTGCGAACATTTTATTTTATAATTTCGTATCTTGCAGGTTCCTCCCAGGCAGTGCGCACGATCGCAGAATTCCAGTGCGCATGACCACTGGTCGTGCGCCAATGACCGTGCGCAGTATTCAATCCAGCGCCTATTTAAACGCCTGTTGCGATTTTAGGGCGATCGATCACGGGCGGGAGCGGGATTCCTGTTCCGTACGCCGCCGATTTCCACCGTGGGACGCCTCCACTTCATCTTCTACGCAAGGGGAAGCCTCCTCCATCCATTCCAAGCCTTCCTCCATTGTCCGTGAGTGTTCTCCATCGTCCGCAAGCCTCCAAGCAACCATTATCTCATTCTGCCCGGTGAGAAGAAGAAGGAACCTGAAGTCGAAGACGACGGAGCTACGTAGGGAGATCGTGACAGCTCTCTACGCCGGAAGCATAGTCCGCCCGAGCCCGGAGGTAGCCCGACAACCTACCATTCCGGCCGTGAACGGCCGCTAGTCTTCACCATCGGTTATTTCTTTCCTCTTTCCTCCATTGTACTCTTTGAACCGTGCAATACTCGAATATTGTGATGTTTATTTTGATGGAAATGAATATTTCTTTGTTGTTCTTCATGGTTTGGTGGTGATTCATTCCGCTTTCTCTCACTCACTCGCGCACGCACGCAAGGTGTTTGATCCGCGTTAGCAAGAGCTAACGGCGGTTGTGATGAGGTGTTTGCGACCCTCACCCTCTCACACTTGAGCTAACTTCATCCGCCTCACGAAGCACGGCATCGCGGCCGTTGCATCCACCTCACTTTGCGAAGCGGTGTTTTCGACCCGCATCTCTTTTGTTGTTGATAAGATTAGGAAAACCAACCAAAAGCCCCATCTTTGTGTTCGTTGAACGCTTGTGTAACAATAATCACTGCGCGATTCGTTCACCCATCCTGCATTCCTCAAGAGACCGACATCCGGGGAATTTATTCTCCACAATTATTACTTGACAGCGACCGGTGCACTTGCCGACACGCATCAAGTTTTTGGCGCCATTGCCGGGGAATGCAGGCGTGTTTCATCTTGTGTTGTGACTTTCGTTATGCGAGCAGTTGTTTTTTATTTTCTTTGTTTTTCTTTTTGTTTTTGACAGTTCATGCAGAGGCAGGTCGCAGGTGAACTCGCACCTTTTGATCCAGAAATCGAACGAACTGCTCGCGCGCGAAGGCGCGCTGCGGCTGTACAAGCGGCCATGGGTGATCAGGTAGACCCAAATGATGTTGATCCGAGAATGCCCGGCGTGGGGGAACATCAGCCTGGGATTGAGCAGGAGGCAGCTAGGCCTCGACCCCGCACGATGAGGGACTACACCACTCCAACTGCTGGGAGTGTGTATCCAGGTTTTGGGCCCAATATTATGAATAATCAGTTTGAGATCAAGCCAGCGATCTTAAACATAATCCGGAACAACGCTCAGTTCTCGGGGTTGGCCAGCGAAGATCCGCATCTGCATCTGGCGGAGTTTTCTGATATTTGCGGAACCTTCCGCTACGCAGGGATTGCTGACGACACAGTCAAGCTCAGACTGTTTCCCTTTTCACTCCGCGACAAAGCAAAGGTGTGGCTCCACTCCATTCCGCCCGGGACTGCTGCAACTTGGGATGCCCTCGCATCCAAGTTCCTTGCTAAATTCCATCCCGTGGGTAAGATTGTAAGCTTGCGGCGGGAGATCGCCACATTTCGCCAACTTGACCAAGAGACCCTTGCTGAAGCTTGGGAGCGCCTCAACGATCTCCTTCGTCGTTGCCCTGGCCACGAGCTCCAACCATGGAATGTGGTTGAATTGTTCTACTTCGCGATCGAGCCCAACTATCGGGCAATGATCGATGCTGCGGCAGGTGGTACCTTGATGAACCACACTCCTGAAGAAGCCCTCTGAATTTTGCGCGACACTCCCTCCCACAGTACATTCTGGACTGCAGGGAGAAATGCTCCAAGAAGCGGCCGAGGTCTTTTCATGGTCGACTCTCTCCCTTCTCCATCCCCACCTGCTGCTATCATTACCTGCGAGGGATGTGGAGGCGGAGGCCACCACGCGTATGAGTGTTCGGGGAACAACGTGGCAGGTGATTTCGCACACTTGAACTTGAACGAATCTGTTAATTATGTAGGAAATCAGCCTAGGGGGGCGCCTTTCAATAATGCTTATAATCCGGGAGCGAGAAGTCACCCGAACTTCTCGTGGAATCCAAACACACCTGGCCAACGATGGGCACCGGGGCAGCATCAAAACGATGCTTACGCCTCCGGGAGCCAACCGAGGCCACCACACCCGGATTATAACCAAGGTCCCCCATTCCAAAAAAGAGTAATTTGGAGGAAATGATGGAGAAGTTCATGCAAGCGGCCAACTCTAATATGGTGAATCAAACTGCATCCATGCGAAACCTGGAAACGCAGTTGGGCCAATTGGCCCAAGTGCTAACTGAGCGATCGCAGGGGACCCTTCCCAGCAACACGGAGAAGAACCCAATTGATCAAGGGAAGAGTCTTGGGGATGTGGTAGAGGTTGAACCGAGTGAGCTGGTAATTTCTTGTGCCATCAATAAGGTTGAAACAAAAGCTTTATGCGATTCCGGTTCCTCCCGCAACGTCATTGCACTGCAAGATGTTGCGAAATTACAACTTGAGATGAACACGGAGGAAAGGAAATCGCTTATTCTCGCTAACGGCACTATTATCCAATCTGAGGGGGAAGTGAGAAATGTGGAAGTAATAGTTGAGGGGACGACTGTGGTCGCGGACTTTCAGGTGTTGGGCCCCCAGGAAAATCAATCCATTCCTATCTTGGTCGTGCCGTTCTTGAAAGAGAGCGGCGCCACCCTTGACTTCGCTACGGGGTGTGTTCTCCTACCTAACAAGGCGCTGCAGCCCACTCGCCTCGAAGCTACAGCTGACACATCCACTCCTCCCCCTCTCGTGATTTCTGATGAATTTCTAAGCTGTGCAGGAAAGATACATGATCAAGAAACAAGTGAAGGAGGAAAGGGGGAGCTCCAATCAGATGAGGAAGAAGAGGTTGACTTCCGGAAAGAGTTCGACTCCGAGAAGGAGGAAGACTGCAGTTCGGGAAACGTTGACTTGGATCTAGTTAGGGATGCTGATTATTTATCTTCTTGTGGTGAACCTTGTAATAAACTATCTAAGCGCTTCATCTCCTGGGCCGATCCGGTGGTCACCGCGATACCGGAGGTGACGCCACCCGCCACTAAGGCAGAAAATTCTGAAAACTTTCAACGGTGGCAGTCTCCGACTGTCACCAAACTTAAAAAGGAAAAACTTCTGCGCGACGCTCGTGCTGCCGCTCTTCGTGGCAAGGTGGCGGAGGTTAGGGGAGCATTGGGTAACACCAGTGCTGGCCCTAAAGCCTTCACCTCTCGCCTACGTGCTACGGGAGACGCGCATCATAAGAGCGCTTTTAGTTGATTTGTGTTTCTTCTGATGTGGTGAACTGCTTCTGAATATTTCTCTTTCAATTCCTGCACTCTTTAAACAATGATAATACAGGTATTTGGTCCAGCTTAAGGACGTTAAATGAAAGCGCTCCTGGGAGACAACCCTGATTTCCTGTTTTCGTATTTCCTTTTTCTTTCTAACTTCTTTTAGTTCAGCTTTTGTATTTGCTTTTGTTGCTTTGAGTTTGTGCTTGCAGGTTTTGTGTTCGATGGTGCGGATGCTGCGGACTATTCGTGATCATAGACGCCAATCGTCTGGTATGCTCATTTCTGAGCATTGGGTAACACTTCCTCCCTTCTTTTAGCTTCAAATTTCTAGATATATCGTTTAGCTTAAGTCTGGGGGAGCGGTTGTTGTTACCCACTGTGCACGAGTTGCACCGCATACTAGAAGGTTGTATCTTTATTTATCCTAGTCATTATTTTTGTTTTTCATGCTTCACACACCACTTCACCCACTTGAGTGCGTGCTTATCTTTTTGTCGTTGTTCCGTTTAAACTATTTTGGTTGGAAAGTGAAATAGATTGTTAACGTAGGAATTATTATTTGGAGTGCGATGTTGACTCATGTAGTGTTCTGGTCACTTCGCATGCTATGGTAGAATTTGAGTAGAACTAGATTTTCTTTATGCATCTAATTTATGTTTAGTATTTCTGCATAAATTTAGATTTAATATACTCAAGTGGTGAATTCGCATGAAATTGACGATAACCCGGTGTTGTGTGTGTGCGATTGCTAGTCGTGTGTTGCTTGAGTCGGGAGGAAGGTTTACCTTTCTCGTGGGCTAAGAACTTGCCCCAAGTGACTCTCGAAGCATGGGTGAGAGCGACTCGTCGAGTTAAACATGATGTAGGCCGCCCTTTTGCTAGTTTGAGCTTTGTTATTCCATGTCCATTTCATTCACCTTTGCAAGCCTATTTTGTGCCTACCAATCCTTTGTTCAGCTCCTCTTCATCCACCAAAGCCTGAAGCCTATCCCACGCCCGCAACCAAATTGTTTTTAACTGCGCTCATAATTCTAAACTTGTGTGGAGTGTGGAATCATTGTGTTATGATGGGAAAATAACGTCCATCTGCTGATTTTGAACCAACCGGAGGTTACATAAAAGAAGTAAAATATGTAAAAGAAAAAAAAAAGAGTATTTTGAAAAAAAAAAAATCCCGAGCTAAAAACAGAAAATCTGTTGGTATTTGTGAAGTAGGCCGTGTGCACACCTGGTTTTCATGATAAGTCTGGGGGTGCGTCACACGAGCATTGTTGTTGGTCTTGCGTGGTGCAGCGTTCCGTTAGCTCACTTGGGTTGCGTAGCCACCGTGTTTAACTTTGAATATCATACCGTAACCTAAGCCTCGTTTTAATCCTATAAGTCCTACTGATTTGATTTGCGAGTTTGCTAGCGCCGTGGAGAGAGTGTGACCGGGCGAGCGTATGGTTCACGACGTTGATGGATTTCAGCGGAGTTATTCCTAAGCCCCGATCTTTTGCAACACCCGCCTCAGTGTCTCGTCACTTTCATACTGGGCATGATCGTCAAATTCTTCATAATTCACCAACTGAGTAGGACTAAATCTTTACTTACGCTTTAATACTTATGTAAATTAGTTAGCATAATTCGAATCTCTTTCTACTAGAATCTCTACTCGCATGCGTTGTTACTTCGCGCCGTACTCCCTTGTGTAATTCTCTATGTTAACTATCATTTTCACACTCCGCCGGATTCGTTTGCTCGGGACGCGCAAACAGTTAAGTCTGGGGGTGTGATGAGTCCTGATCATATACACATTTATGGACTCATCCGGGCCGTTATTTAGTCATTTCTCCGCACTTTAGCCTTGTTATAGCTTATATTTGATAATCCATGCTAGGTGCACATCTAGGCCCACTTTGGTGTGATTTTCGTGCTTATTGTCATTAGTAGTATTCATGTGATGTTAAGTGCCACTTTCAGTGGCTAGATCTGTGGTTGTGTAGGAATAGGAGTCGTGCAAGTGTTCCCGGTGCAATTTTGCACAGGAACACTGCGCATGATCGCCGGTTATATTGCGCACGACCACTGGTCGTGCGCCACTGATCGTGTGCACTTAACCCTTTTTTACGAGTTCTGTTTGGTGCAGTGCGCACGACCACCAACGCCAGTGCGCACGACCACCGGTCGTGCGCCACTGCTCGTGCGCACTTATCATTAAAATTCTGAGTTCTGCTTGCTGTATTGCGCACGACCATCAATGATAGTGCGCACGACCACCGGTCGTGCGCCACTGGCCGTGCGAACATTTTATTTTATAATTTCGTATCTTGCAGGTTCCTCCCAGGCAGTGCGCACGATCGCAGAATTCCAGTGCGCACGACCACTGGTCGTGCGCCAATGACCGTGCGCAGTATTCAATCCAGCGCCTATTTAAACGCCTGTTGCGATTTTAGGGCGATCGATCACGGCGGGAGAGGGATTCCTGTTCCGTACGCCGCCGATTTCCATCGTGGGACGCCTCCACTTCATCTTCTACGCAAGGGGAAGCCTCCTCCATCCATTCCAAGCCTTCCTCCATTGTCCGTGAGTGTTCTCCATCGTCCGCAAGCCTCCAAGCAACCATTCTCTCATTCCGCCCGGTGAGAAGAAGAAGGAACCTGAAGTCGAAGACGACGGAGCTACGTAGGGAGATCGTGACAGCTCTCTACGCCGGAAGCATAGTCCGCCCGAGCCCGGAGGTAGCCCGACAACCTACCATTCCGGCCGTGAACGGCCGCTATTCTTCACCATCGGTTATTTCTTTCCTCTTTCCTCCATTGTACTCTTTGAACCGTGCAATACTCGAATATTGTGATGTTTATTTTGATGGAAATGAATATTTCTTTGTTGTTCTTCATGGTTTGGTGGTGATTCATTCCGCTTTCTCTCACTCACTCGCGCACGCACGCAAGGTGTTTGATCCGCGTTAGCAAGAGCTAACGGAGGTTGTGATGAGGTGTTTGCGACCCTCACCCTCTCACACTTGAGCTCACTTCATCCGCCTCACGAAGCACGGCATCGCGGCCGTTGCATCCACCTCACTTTGCGAAGCGGTGTTTTCGACCCGCGTCTCTTTTGTTGTTGATAAGATTAGGAAAACCAACCAAAAGCCCCATCTTTGTGTTCGTTGAACGCTTGTGTAACAATAATCACTGCGCGATTCGTTCACCCATCCTGCATTCCTCAAGAGACCGACATCCGGGGAATTTATTCTCCACAATTATTACTTGACAGCGACCGGTGCACTTGCCGACACGCATCAGGAAGCAGAGAAGATGAAGCAAAGGTCTACAACCTTTTGGAGGTCAGAAAGCACAGCTCCATCGAGGATTGCTGGCTAATCATCAATGGAAAGGTATTTCGTCGCCCTCTATTTTGCCCAGATCTGATGATACTAAAATTTGTTTTTGTGCTTCTCTTACAAGAACTTGGCCGATCTTGGCCAGTTGTACCATCTTCTTCATTGGCCCATCTTCTTCACCTTCCTCATCCTCTTCTATTTCACCCCTCCTCTCCTCCGCCTTCTCGTCTTCGGAGGCCTCGACATCAACTTCGCCATTGTCTCTATGCTCCTATTCTCCCTCTTCTACATGGCTCTTGACGACAAGGTTGGATCACTCGCCGCCCTCCTGAGCTTCCTATGCTGGTTCGGAAGCCAATCCCTAGCCGCTGCCATGGGTTTCTCTCTTTCCTGGAAGGTCGAGTACTTTAGCCTCCTGTATTTTCCATTTGGACCTTTTTGGATTGCTGGCTCTACATTGCATTCTTGTCATTAATTCATGTACTTTTTGAACCTTTCTTTCCTGACTCGTCAATTGTCCTGATGCTGAGATTCTGATATCTTTCGATTTGAAGAGATTTGTACAAACTAGGATTTACAAGTCTGGAATTTGGAACCCTAATAATTTATAATTTAGGAAATTTCCAGAGTATTATATCCTGAAAGCTATTTAATTAAAACATGTGATAGTAGTTATAAACTCTAAAAACGGTCAGTTTTCAAGATCTGTGTGCTTTATGATGTTTAGTATTTTTCTTCTTCTCCTATATGGTATACCCCAGCACATGGGGTAGATGATTGTGATAAGTAACAGTTATGATTATTAGTTTCTAGTCTAGTTGTTGCCAAAATTTCCATGTGTATGCTCAAACATAGTTTTTATGATGAATATAAATCCTCCAAATCTGATATATGTTGACATGTTTTTTTTGCTCTGGTGAGTTTGGACAAAAGCGTGGATAGTTTTTCTAAATCAATCTCTACCACCTGCATTTTTAATTACATTGGATATATTTTCTTGTGGTTGATTTTTTTATTTTGAATGGATATGTCCCTGGAAACGTTATTAAATTATCTTTTGTATATTTAAAGTGTAAATATTAGAAGGATCCATATTAGCATACATTATTCTGTCGAGATCTTAATGCAATTTGTTGGCTTACATGTTGCATAGTTTTATTTTGATTAGTTGATACGATATAATTGATACAATATTTGTTATATATCATCAATGTAGATTTGGATTAATAGTAATGGACGAGATGTTAGTGGAAAACTTGTCAAGTCTTGATGCTTTAAGAAAAAACGGAAGAGGACTATTAAAGAGATAGTTATTGTAATAGTGGTTGTGGTAGCTATGATGCATATGTAAGAAAATATTCCCCGACAACCTATGGAGGTAAAATTTAATGATTCGTTAAGAAGAACACTTTTAAGAAATTAATATGGTGGTATAGAAATAAATTGTTTTAATCAATTGCGCATGAGTAAGCAGTCATTTATCGAGCTACATAATATATTGATTGAGAAAAATTTGCTACATGATACTCCACATATTTCAGTTAGCGAGTCATTTGCGTTGTTTATATATATATTGGGTCATAACAAGAAATTTCGTGATGTGGGAGGGATATATTTGAGGTCCAATGATACAATATGTAGACACTTTAGTTAGTTTTGAGGGCAATTCTAAAATTGACTAAAGATTACATCAAACTACCAGAAGCTAGACAAGAGCAAAGGTGGAGATGGTTCAAGGTGTGAAAACAATTTGGAAAAGCTTAATACATTATGATTTCATTTAATTAAACATTTAAATTGAATGTTTTCTTTGCTAATAGAATTGTACTGGAGCATTAGATGGCACACATATTGAAGTCATCATCCCAGTAAAAGATCAAGGTCGATATAGGAATTGAAAACAAGCTATCACAACTAATGTATTGGGAGTTTGTGACCGTAACATGAAGTTTGTGTATGCTTTACCTGGATGGGAGGGTTCATCATCAGATTCTAGGGTGTTGCGTAGTGCACTGGAAAGATCAGATCGCTTTGAAGTACCAACATGTATAATTTATTTAGTACAACATAATCAATACATATAGATGCATATTTATAAATATGTAAATAATAGATATATTTTGTATATGGAAGTATTATCTTGTCGATGCGGGGTACACTAATGGTCTGGGATATCTTGCTCCATATCGATCTACACGCTATCATCTTAAGGAATGGCCCGCACAAGGAAATAATCCCACAAATTACAAGGAATTATTCAATCTTCATCATTCTAAGGAAAGAAATGTAATTGAAAGAACTTTTGGCTTGTTGAAGAAGCGGTGGGCAATTTTGCGTCAACCTTCTTTTTTTAATATCAAAATTCAGGTATTAAATTAAAATGTATTCTTGTACATCCATCTTTATGTTGATAATGAGTTTGAAATATCAAATATTTGAGCGTTGTTAAATTGCAGGTTCAAATCATAAATGTTTGTTGTATTTTACATAATTTTTTAGTTGAAAAGAGATTAGAGAATGATTTTGGATTGTTTTAAGAGGTTAATGCAGAATTATCAACTCAAGTTGTTGGTGGGGATAGCTATGAATATGATAATATTCGTGGACCAGTGCAAGCAACAACTGAATGGTCAAATTTTAGGGATTCTTTGGCAATTAATATGTTCAATGATTATCAAGCTCGACGAGATTAGTCAATTGCAATTATGAGACTTTATTTTTAATATTCAATTATGAGACTTTATTGCTTATTTTGTATTGCAAGTAGTATGTTCAATGATTATTCTCAATTTATTGTGCATCTTTATTATTATGTTCAATTTTACATAATCTACAATATATATGAAATATGTGTTATTTCTTATTTCTAAACAATGAAGATAATCCATAAGTATGTTCAATGTTATTATTGCTTTAAATACAGAGCGATAAGCATGGACAGATATTCCAAATTTACTGCTAAAGGGAAAGTGAAAGAAAGAGAAATAGAAAGAAATAGAGAGAAAGTAAGAGAAGCAGAAAGGGAGAAAGAAAAAGAGAAAACTTATGTTCATTGGACAATGGATATGGATCATTGTCTGACAGGTGCTCTATTAGAGCAACAATGCTTGGGCAATAAAGCTGTGAGTGGATGGAAAGGACTTGAATTCATAGCTGCTATCAATGCATTGAAGGATGATTGCAATGTAACTATTAATAAAGAAAAAGTATTATCTCAGTTAAAAACATGGAATAAATATTATCAGGAGATTTCTGCAATGCTAAACATTAGCGGGTTCGGAAGGGATTGGGATCATAATATTGTTAAAGTTAATAGCAAAGATGTTTGGGCAAATTACGTTAAGGTAATTAAATAATTTCATAGTTGCAGATAATTATTTATTTATTTATCATTATGAACATCATAATTTGTGAATATGCAGGCTCATCCAACAATAAAACATTATCGAGACAAGGTGATAGTAAACTGGTCTGACTTGAGTACCATATGTGGTTGTGATAAGGCAATTGGATATAATGTAGCAACTGGGAACGGAGAAACTAATGCGGTTGATTTAGATGACTCTAGTGGTGAGGAAAGCTATTCATGCGGGAAACGTGTTAAATATTCCACTGGTAGTGAGCCTTCAAGGAAAAAAATCCAACTTCAGCTGATATACTTGTAGATGTTGTTTCTTCAATAGCTAGAAGTCTTAGTAAAGCATATGAATCCAACTCAACTAACTCAATCTCAACACATGCATCAACTGGACCAACCCCAATTACAACTCCAACTCCAACTACCATGGAGACCACTACAAAAATATGGGATGAACTGGTGATGATGTCAGAGCTTGCAATTACTGAGAAGCTTAAAACTATGGATCTTTTAATCAATGATCCGCTAAATTATGATGTTTTAATGGCAATTCCTAGTGACGTGTAAAAAATATGGTTACTTATGCAATTCAAGGATTGATCTGTGTTTGTAAACACATCTTCTAATATTGTTACTTCACTCGCATAGTAAACTTTGTTATTTCAACTTTTAAGTACTATGTATGTTTTTCATTATTTAGTCTTATATTAGCTTTTAAATGTTGTGTTCTTTACCTTTAAACATGATTAATGTTTAGCCCAAGAACATTGTTTCAAGTTTTGCTCTTCTTGATTGAATTTCCATGTGTGTGTGTATAATTACATATACATGTGCTTATGTGTGTGTGTGTATAATTTCATATACTTGTGCTTATGTGCATAGGTATATGTGTGTGTTAATAATTACATATAACTTAGTTTGGATGCTGATGTTGGAGAATATGCTATTTTGATGAGATGATCTGGGGAGCTCTTCTTGGTTCATGTAGAGTCAATCAAAATGTTGATGTTGGAGCAATGTCCTTGTAATTACAAGGAATATTGATGGAGGTCGATGGGCTAAAGCTGAAAGTATCTAGATGTTGATTGGCTAAAGCTGAAAGTATCTATATTGTTGGAGCAATGTCCTTGTATTTACAAGGAATATTGAGATGGTTCTATTGCTACATGTTGTTTTAGTTGGTTCTATATTATGTATCATTGGACCTTGATCGACCTATTTTGGCTAGAATTTTTGCCAGAATATTGAAGTCATCTCCCATTTTGGTTCTATATTATGTATCATTCTGGTCTTATCATTGGAACTTATGGATATATTATGTTATGTTGCAAAACTTTTACTACTCTTAGCTCAGCTGGTTTTAAATTGAAGCATCTAGGGTTTCAGCTCTATTCTCGCATCGCAGATACTTCTCGGTCGATGCTTTTTAGAATGAATATTCTTGGTACATGATGATTTTCTGGTTCAGTTTTTTGGTAGCAACAAGCATAGTTTTCTTTTTGTCCTCCTCGTTTGCTATTCCACCAAGGAGGAGATGGTGATGCCATGTAAGCTCTCAATGAAGTGGTAAGTGAATTATGCGTTAATTAATGTCAGTATATATGATGGAATGTTAGGTTTTTATAATATACGTGATATAATGTTAGCTTATTCATAATATTTTCCTATTCTTAGATTGAATTTTATTTAACAAATGAACAAAAGTGTTGTTTATGGGGTCTACTTAATCACCTAGAGGGGGTGGGGGTGAATAGGTTTTTCTTCTTATAGAATCCCCCTTTAGGTTTTTCTTCTTTCTGGTTAATAGATTTAAGAAGTAAAGAACAAACCACAGAAATCACACAGCGATCTATAGAGGTTCCTCAAGACCGGGTGTCTTGAGTAGTCCTCTCTCCCTCTGCGCCTACCCAGCAGTGTGCTGGACTCGGCAAACTCCGCCAAAAGCTTCAGGCCCTCAAGCCTTACAACACGGACCCGCAAGTCCCAACAGCCTAGGCCCTCAAGGCCCTACTGCCCCCGAGCCCGCAAGCTCGACACTCAGGCCCTCAAGCCCTACCACACGGACCCGCAAGTCAAAACAGCCTAGGCCCAGAAGCCCCTACTGCCCCTGAGCCCGCATGCTCGACACTCAGGCCCTCAAGCCCTACCACACGGACCCGCAAGTCCAAACAGCCTAGGCCCGCAAGCCCCTACTTCCCCCGAGCCCGCAAGCTCGACATGATGCACCCGCAAGTGCACTGCCCTGGCCCTCAAGCCTCACAGCTCTCCAGCCCTCAAGCTAGACAAATTGGCCCGCAAGCCTTACAAGAAAATACAGTAAAGAAAACTGATTCTTCTGCCTGATGTTGATCAGCAACTTAGCCTGATGGAGATCGGCTTCTTGGCCTGATGGAGATCGGCTTCTTGGCCTGATGGAGATCAGCTTCTTATCAGTCGATGACGATGACTGAATCATCAGAGAACACTTGATTATTGTTCTCTCCTTTTTCTTCTTCTTCTCCGCAGAAAGATTGTTCAAGTGTAGCGGCGGGATACTTTTTCGCTCTTTCTGTTCGAGAGAGTTCCTAGGGCACCCATCGTTCCTTTTTATAGTATAGAGGAATCGCACAACGGTCATATGTAATGTCCTTTTCTGTCAGATGCCTATCTCATTGGAGCACGCGCTGATGGCTCCATTCCTTTGGTGCACGCATTGATTGGACAATCAGGCGGCGGCATTGACTACTGGCATCATGTCAGCAAGATTTGAATTCTGGCTTGAAGATATCTGCATCAATTTGATGACCAGCTGTCTCTGACTTTGTCGTCGCAATATTCCTTCTGCCACTGATGGAGGTATCTCGACGATACAAGATATCCTAGCGATTCTGTATATATGACGATCTTCTTTCTCTGACAGTGTCGTCATGAGCTTCCTTCTTGCATCATGTCGTCGTGATCATATGTTCTCTCGACGACATGAGTTCCACATGACGATGTCCTGAGTCTTCTCTACGTTCGACGAACAGCATTCTGCGATCTACGAACTTGCCGTCCTTCGTTCGACGATCGCCATTCTTCGATCGACGATCTCGCCATGTCTCAGCGGTCAATGAGACAAGTACTTTGCTTCTCTGCTCTGCCCATCATTACGACGACAAGCACACAGTGTCGACGATATCGCCTGTTCTTCTCGACGATATGGTACTTGGTAAAATGACTAAAGTACATGACATATTGTCTATTCCTGCAAGCACGAACTAGATGGTATGTCAAATATAAAGTGAAGTATTCTTGACTTATTGACTTCTTTAAATCAGGAATCATGTGAGCAGGATTCCCAACAATCTCCCCCTATTTGAAGAAGTCAGAATCTCAATTCAAGACTACTATCACTTGACAGTAATTATTATAATCTTGCATAGAAGGGTTTACTTATCTTTTGCTGAGTACATCAGTCTTGTGGCTCCCCCTAGATTCGATGCCTCCTCTTTTGTGGCTCCCCCTTCTTTTTGGCATCTTTGCTCCCCCTATCATTGATGTCTTCTTGAGCATCTTAGTCTTGAGCATATTAATGTCATTCTCCCCCTTTCTGACTTCTTTCCTTCACTTGAGATTTTCTTGATTGATTGACTCCCCCTTGATGTGATAACGCCCTTTGGATTGACATGGGGTTAGGATTTCTTTAATCCAGAGTTGACCCTGGATCACTTATGGTCCATTAGCCTTGCGTGCTGCTGATTGGCTGAATGGACTTCCCTGCAAAACAAATTTAAAATCCCTTAGGAACCTAAGGTGACTTGGGTCCTAGGTTCCTGTTAGCCCAGTAAGGAATTATTATACTTACCTCAGCCGCTCCGGAAGTTCTCTACTTTGTACTGGGCACACTAGTGTTGTGCCAACAGTCGATGGCAAAGTGTCCCACTTTGCCACAGCACCAGCATTCAAACCTGTTGTATCTTCCCTTCTGTTTGACTGTATGAGCAGGGGTTCTTTGTGTGCGAACGACTGAATGAAGCAAAGAAGGTAAACTGTGCTGATGGTGGACATGATTTTTGTTGTTGTCGACCACAGTTATCCTTCTAGAGTCAGTCCTTTTTAAGGATTTCTCCTCTTCTCTGAGCTCAACGTGTCTTTGCCTCCTCACACCTTTCTGAGGTTCTTTGTAGATTCTAGGCATGATCTTGGATTTGAAGGAGCTTGCAACGGGCTTCACTTCAGTGGCAAGCTTATCCTCCATCCTTCTGGTGTTGTCATTCTTGACCGTCAGGACATTGATCTTCAGGACATTGGGCAGCATTTTTTCCTTCTTGGGTTGACAAAACTCAGCATTCTCTAGAGATAGCTTTTCTGCTTTCTGTGAGAGATCAAGATTTCTCGCTTGAAGAGAGGAGATTTCTGCATCCTGCTGCTTGCACAGCATCTTGAGAGTCTTGACCTCTTCTAGAAGATCATTGTATGATTTGGACCAGTCATCATTGCTGGATGAGTTTGTCTCCGAATCTGAGTCGGAAGTAGAAAGAGGAGCACTTACGCGCTTGGGACAAATCTCATCCTGATGACTCTCTTCTTCTGAAGCAGATACGACGGTCAATCCAAACTCATCCTGATGACTCTCTTCTTGAGATCCTTCCATAAGGACAGTTAGAGAGTTCCACATCTCTTTTGCAGTCATGCAGTGAGTCAGTCTTTGAAATGTGGAGATATTAACTGCACCAGCAATAATGTCTTTGGCTTTCTTATCCAAGTTGTCTCGGATTTTCTTGGACACACACTGAGAGAGATAATCCCCTTCTTGAACAACTCCAAACATTCTAGGATCGATTGCCTCCATGAATATTCTTACTCGTACTTTCCATAGGGCAAAGTTCTCCCTGGAGCAGATAGCTATTCTTGACTCCATGGCTATGATACTTAGACACCCAAAGGTAGATCTGTTCAAGATGTTAAGATTTTCTTTGAACAACCTCCCTCTGATACCACTTGTTGTTTATGGGGTGTCTACTTAATCACCTAGAGGGGGGGGGGGGGTGAATAGGTTTTTCTTTTTATAAAATCCCCCTTTAGGTTATTCTTCTTTCTGGTTAATAGATTTAAGAAGTAAAGAACAAACCACAGAAAGCACACAGCGATCTATAGAGGTTCCTCAAGACCGAGTGTCTTGAGTAGTCCTCTCTCCCTCTGCGCCTACCTAGCAGTGTGCTGGACTCGGCAAACTCCGCCAAAAGCTTCAGGCCCTCAAGCCTTACAACACAGACCCGCAAGTCCCAACAGCCTAGGCCCTCAAGCCCCTACTGCCCCCGAGCCCGCAAGCTCGACACTCAGGCCCTCAAGCCCTACCACACAGACCCGCAAGTCAAAATAGCCTAGGCCTGCAAGCCCCTACTGCCCCCGAGCCCGCAAGCTCGACACTCAGGCCCTCAAGCCCTACTACACGGACCCGCAAGTCCAAACAGCCTAGGGCCGCAAGCCCCTACTTCCCCCGAGCCCGCAAGCTCGACAAGATGCATCCTCAAGTGCACTGCCCTGGCCCTCAAGCCTCACAGCTCTCCAGCCCTCAAGCTAGACAAATTGGCCCGCAAGCCTTACAAGAAAATACAGTAAAGAAAACTGATTCTTCTGCCTGATGTTGATCGGCAACTTAGCCTGATGGAGATCGGCTTCTTGGCCTGATGGAGATTGGCTTCTTATCAGTCGATGATGATGACTGAATCTTCAGAGAACACTTGATTATTGTTCTCTCCTTTTTATTCTTCTTCTCCGCAGAAAGATTGTTCAAGTGTAGCGGTGGGATACTTTTTCTCTCTTTCTATTCGAGAGAGTTCCTAGGGCACCCATCGTTCGTTTTTATAGTACAGAGGAATCGCACAATGGTCATATGCAATGTCCTTTTCTATCTGATGCCTATCTCATTGGAGCATGCGCTGATGGCTCCATTCCTTAGGTGCACGCGTTGATTGGACAATCAGGCGGCGGCATTGACTGCTGGCATCATGTCAGCAAGATTTGAATTCTGGCTTGAAGATATCTGCATCAATACGATGACCAGCTGTCTCTGACTTTGTCGTCGCAATCTTTCTTCTGCCACTGATGGAGGTATCTCGACGATACAAGATATCCTGGCGATTCTGTATATATGACGATCTTCTTTCTCTGACAGTATCGTCGTGAGCTTCCTTCTTGCATCATGTCGTCGTGATCATATGTTCTCTCGATGACACGAGTTCCACACGACGATGTCCTGAGTCTTCTCTGCGTTCGACGAACAGCATTCTGCGATCTACGAACTTGCCGTCCTTCGTTCGACGATCGCCATTCTTCGATCGACGATCTCGCCATGTCTCAGTGGTCGATGAGACAAGTACTTTGCTTCTCTGCTCTGCCCATCATTATGACGACAAGCACGCAGTGTTGACGATATCGCCTGTTCTTCTCGACGATATGGTACTTGGTAAAATGACTAAAGTACATGACATATTGTCGATTCCTGCAAGCACGAACTAGATGGTATGTCAAATATAAAGTGAAGTATTCTTGACTTGTTGACTTCTTTAAATCAGGAATCATGTGAGCAGGATTCCCAACAAAAAGAATTGATCAATTCCAATTTTGAATATCGAATCCCAATATCGAATTCCAATATCCAATTCCAATTCTGTCCAAATGAACGGGCCCTAAGGGAAATCTAACATATCTTACTAACTTCTAATGCAAAAATATGAATTTTTAGAAATGACAAGTCTACCAATCAATATAAATTGCATAACTTTGAAATAAGAGTAAGGCTCCACAAATTATTATGCAATAAACTATCCATCACCCAGTCGGTGGAGGTTATCCCATCCCCATACTTATTCCTTTGCTAGTCCCTATCAAAGATATTTTTGAAGAATGGGTACAGTAAATTACATTTGAATAAGAAAGATTTAAACATTCAAAATTAAAACTGAAAATGAATACTCCCCTGAAATTAACAATCTGAAGCTTATTCACATCTCTTCTCTTTACATACTCAGGAGGCGAAATAAGATCAAAGATTCTGCTGCTAAGTCCAAATGAAGTATGCATGCAGTGGTGAGCTCCAACAAACAAGGAAAATAGACAAAAAAATAATTAAACTAGACTTGGAAAAATAAAAAAATGCAGGAAAAATAAGATAACTACTGGGTTTATTGTCTCCCCAGCATGACTTATTCAGACCTTAAAAATATTCTAGATTATTGGCCTGTGAAAGATAAAGTGAACAAGTAATTGCCTTAATATACGTTGCAGTAATGGGTACCGATATGGAGATAACACAGTTACTCCCTCTCCTAAATAGTAATACCTAAACTTTATAGGTAAGGGAAATAGAAAGTAAGAGGAGGAGGTCTGCTCCCCGCTTATTTTATCAAAATATTTATCCTTGTCTAGCAAGGTGTCCTCATCCACATGGACAATATATGGGGAAAAAGCAACAAGTGGAGTTGCCTCGATGGAGAAGGGATCAATCTCCTCACAAAAGAGAATACTCATCTCATCAAATTGAGCTTGTTGCTCCCTAACCTCCTGATGGACCTGCGACTCATCAACTTGCATAAGCTTAGATGGTGAAGGGTTTTTTGGAAATAAATTAGAAGAAAGACTGAAAATAATTGAAAATTAAGGGAGTGGCCCCGGTCTCACTCCCAACAGGCTCCAAAGCCCATACACTGCTGTCGACATCCAAGGCAAGGCAAGAGATATTAGAGGGTATAGGAGTCACGCAAGCAATATGAACATCATCAACAAGTGCAGAAGTGGATACTTCCTCACCCGGTGAGATGACCTCGTCGAACTTTTATGACTCGACTACAGTCTCTATAACCTCGCCCTGCTGGATGGCTAAAGCAGGATCAACAGAAAATGAGTGCAGGCAGTTTATGCAATGGAGGAACTATGTCAAACACAATATCAAAGAATATATGGATTGGATCCTGTAACTCCCCAGGTTTTCTCTTATAATTATTCTGAGTGGGTATGTGGGGGATGATAGTGGTTAAAATGTTAGGTTAATCGTTATGTAGTGTTAATGCGAGGGGGCGTTATCTTTTAGGGCTCGTCGTCGTCGTTGTCCGGCGAGTTAATCCTAAACTGAGTCATTTATGCAGACATATATATATATATACATGAATGAAGGTTCATGCGGGTAGGTGTATACAAATATATATATATATATATATATATATATGAGGGTATGTATGAAGTTTTTGCGTGTATATGCAAACTTAAACAATTGTGAAAATTCCTATGGGAAGGGTTAGGTAAGTAGGTAAATATATAAATGTATATATATTCATATTTGTACAAAGGAATGTATAATGGTTATATGTATGTGCGTATAATGGGGTATAAAGGCTTGTATATATACTTACATAATATATATACATTTGTTATATAAATATATATATATATATATAATAAAGTATTTCTTTTTTTCATATATTATTTAGTTATATTATTATTGCATATAATGTTTCCTGATGGGAAGGAGAGGCAAGATTGGCGATTTTCTTTTTCCTTCCCTTCCCGATGCCGCTGGTTCCGTCGAGGGGGGGGGGGAGTTTTGGTGAGCTAGGGTTTATGCCGGGCGTCGGTGGCGTTGGCCGTTAGAGGGATTTTGAGGTGGCCAGGGCTTATCTTCGTCGCCGGGCCTAGGATTTCAGCGAGCTTGTCGTGATCCGGTGGTTCTCCGGTTGATTTAGAGGCAAGAAAACTTTTCACTCCCTCCCCTCCATCTCTTTTCTGGATCTTTTCTTTTGTCGGTAATTTTCTGGACCTTCAAGTGCAGAACTTCTAATTTTGGTTGTCAAAGATTTCAGATCATTAGGGGCTTGATCCTCTAGCTTTTTTGTTGGCAAAGTTTTTGGTCCATATGTGGAACTTCCTCTTGTTAGTTAGCAAATTTTTAACTAGAATTGGTCAATGGCAGGTTCCCTACCTTGGTTAGCAAATTCAGGTTTTTTTATGGTTGGGTGCTGTTATATTTAACCTGGTTGGGATATTGCTGGTTTACTATGGGGGCTGCTTTACATCATCTATGCTTGGATTTATTTTATGTGGGCTGCTGCTTGGTTCCAATCTGCTTCATTTAATTCTATCAAAATTTTGTTATGAGGGGACTGCCTTATAACTTTCTATTTTGGGGATGTTGCTCATTAATTTTTTTATTATGATTGGGGCTCCTGCACTTGGCTCCAGGCTAGTTTGGCTCCAGGCTGCCTTATAGCATCATTCTCATCGATCTTACTTTGGGGGGGGGGGGGGGGGGGCTGGTTTGTATAAATATTGATTTTATTTCTTTTTTGGGGGGTTGTTATGCTTGGATTCATTTCACTTTGGGGCTGGTTGTGTAATCTCAGTTAGGGGGCTACTTTGCATCATCTATGCTTGGGTTTATATTACTTTGGGGGCTACTATGTGTAGTTCTATTAGCTATACATTGTTCTCTTTTTTAAACAATTATATGGGGGCTGCCATATAATGATCCTATTCTTGATATTACGTTCAATTGTTGTTATATGATCGGTGGGCCGCTTTCGGGTTGCAAGTCTCGATAATTCAAATTGAGTGGTCGACTCTTAGCTCAAGCTTATTCTTGTTATATGGCATTCAACTGCCTTGGTTATATGGCCCTGTTATAAGAAAATACGGTTGTCACGTTCGGCAAATATATTTAAATGTTGGTTAACTTATAAAGTCACTCATAGTCTCACTCTAGTAGACTAGCTGTTGAGGTCATCTATTTGCCTTTTTCCTTCTCTTTTAATCTTTCTTTCCTGGTTTTGCTTCTCTTCCCCTTTTATGATTGTTTCTCCCCTTTTCTGCAAGTGAAGTTCTGTTTGTAATTTTCCTTGTTGTTCTGATAGATTCTCTCAGAAAAGCCGTTTTCTGTGTATTCTCGGAAATCAAGTTTCTTCTTGTGCATTTTAATTCCTGTTTATACCATAGACTTGTTTAGAAGTTCTCTCTGTGTAGTTCCCAAATTTTCTAGCCTTTTTTGTCCAGAATTTATTAGAACATCTGCCCTGAATTTTTTTAGTCTTTCTGTCCAGAACTCCCTAGTTTTCTGTGTAATCTGCCTTTTATTTCTGAGTATTTTAAACCCTTCCATACTCAGTCTTCCATGTAATTTTTGTGTTAACTTTCTCAATGAAGGGTAATGCTTCCTCCTCACTATCTTAGCAATCTGATTGAATGTAAAGACTTCTTTTTAGTGGTTGTGGGCTGCAAATGGCGGTCCTTCTCCTTAATGACTTTGTTCTTGAAGCTTAGTTATACTAGGCTCTCTTATTGGTTGTGTCCTTCAAGTAGTAGTAGTCCCCTTGGCTTGATGATGCCGGGTGATTGAAAGTCCGTCATTTCGGTCCTTTCTTCTTCCTTGTCTGCCTAACCTATTGATTTTAGGTTAGTGGCTGCTGTGTTTCCCTTTTTGGGTCTTGATTGGTGTTCTGGGTTCTTGATTCCTGCTGTCATCCCCCTTGGAATTTGGATAGCTTCTATATCTATTTAGTTATGCTACCAGGTAGTCTGATAAAACTTCCCTAGGTTTAGAAAAGTTTGCTCGCCCTAAGATCGTGCAATTATTTCTTCTTTTATGATGTTTCCCGTCGACTTTAGCATGAAGTCTTCTAGTCAACTTTGATATAAGTCCTTCTCGTCGACTTTGATATAAGTCTTCTCCCGTCAACTTTTGTTAAGTTTTCCTGCCAACTTTTGATAAGTTTTTTGTCGACTTCATCGCTTATTCTGAATTGTTTCCTTATATATTTATATGTTCTTTTGTCGGGTGTTCCGGGTATCTTAAGCGATGTTATCAAGCATTTTAAACCCTTTTGTTGAGACTTTTGATGAAGCTATGCTTTATTCCTTGAGTTGTCCTGTATTTGGTTAGTGATCATTTATGGTGTCTTTTCGTGCCTTAATCATACTAACGAGAAGTTCGTTGGGAGTCAAGTTTGGACTCACCAAGTGTTTTCAAATGAACCGTTGAGTATTGTTTTGGTGTTTGGCCATTGTGTTAAGTTTATCTTCGTCCTGTTCTGACACCAAACCTTGCATGGTGTTGGCTTCGTGAAATTTTTGACCTTGTTGTAAGTTGAATGTTGATACATATTGATTAAGTGCCGAACCAGGTGCTTGCTGATTCTCTCGTCTTGAGTTGTGGTTACAACTATCTAAAATTCTGTTTTCCTGCCTGGCACTCCTCTGTTTGCTATGTTGGATTTATGAGCTAAGTATGCTATGTTGTCAAATGCTCCGAGTGTTGGTAATCTGTAGTGAGTTTTGTTTATATACTTATATATATATGTACATACTTATATATATGTTTATGCACCACTGCTTCTGGTGCTATGTTGGAGTCTGTTGGACGTGTGAGCTAAAAGTCACCGCCACAGTGCCTCTTTTGGGCTGTTGGTTTGAGTGGATTGGAGCCACCGCCGCGACACTCCTGTTTGTTTGTTGGGCTGCGGGCGTTAGTGGAAGGTACCACCATCACAGTGCCTTCTTTTGGGGGACGCTCTTCCCTCGAGCTGATCAGTCTCAAGCTTTTATAAATATATATGCTTATATATGTGTATTATGATATTATATGTATAACCACCACCTCTGAGCCGTAATGGCGGACAAGTGGTTGGCTTTGATTATTTTGAGTATTACCTTATGGTGTAGGCTTTTCCTCTTACCGAGTGCACTCGTTTGAGCTGGCTCGGGTTGTTGTAAGATTTTAGATGCTTATCTGATTAGTCCTCCTTTCTAAAATCTTTTATTTTTGATTACTGCTAACTTTGGGTTTTCTTGCACTTTCTTGCTGAGGCATTCTTTTCTTTTGAATGTCTCAGGCTCGGAGCCATAGCTATTCTGTTAGTAGAGTTGGTGTTCTCTGGAGTTGCAGTTAGTTGCAGTGGTTCGTTCTCCCCTCTCGGTTGTGATGTAGTTGTTCCTTTTGTTTCAAATATAGGCTTGTACTTTGTTTTTCTATGGGCTCATGTCAGTTGTTGACGCCCATAGCTTTAGTTTCCTAGTGTTAGATTACTAGCTAGCTATTTTGCTATTACTTTCGAGTTATTTACCTACTTTCTTTCTGGGAAGCTTTATGCTAGGATGCATTAGTTACTTTATGGGTGTAAACATGTCATTCTTGCATATCATGATTTTAAGCAAATGTCACAAACTTTGAAGATCGTAGAAAATCTTTTCTTACTATACTAAACATAGATACGTGCATATCATTTCTGGGATGTTGATCTTCATGCTCATGTAGGCTAAAATGAATCTATTTTTCGCTGTGTATGTATAGTTTTTTACTTGTGGACTAGATGATCCACCTGACCGAGGGACACGGTCCTAAGCTAAAAAGTAAAAATTCTTTTTTTTAATCCAAGCACATTTATGTCTTCTATAAATTAATCATAAGGAGTGTTTGCCTGAGCGTGTGCAGTTGTCCCCTGCATGATGTGGCATCACGACGTGTATTTTCCCCTTACTCTGATAATATCTATTAAATTCGTGGGAGAAATGTGGGTTGTGATAGTTCCTCCTGGGTTGAATCCAAAAGAATTGATGAATGAATAGGGAGAGGAGGCACCACCATGTCATTGCACCGATCATCGAAAATTATGATAGAAGCCGCAACACCCCGCCGTAGACTAGGTGGTATCGCGTATTTATCATCAGAGATAGAAGGGATGCTAGAATTAGAAGATGACGAGATGATTCAAATAAATGACCCATCGCCCTCCTCCCTTTTACGTTGAAATGCAGCGCAATCTTGTAATGTGTGGTCGGTGCTATGCAGAACATGCATTGTTTCCCATTTCTTCTTGGCCTTTGAGGGGTCGGGCTGAAATAATGGAATGATACTTGTTGTAGAGGTGCGTAATTATAAGAATTAGGCTCGTCATATGACATATCATAGGATATTGGTGCCACATAAGGTGAGTCATATGACGTATAACTATGGTCTCCTATATAACATTCATTACTTTTATGAGTATAAGACCCACACCATCGACATCAAGAGTACGAAAACATAATGTTACAGAGGTGGATTTACAAATTGAAATTATGCATAAACTAGTTGTACAAATACCAAATCACTATGGAGGCCCGGTTAGAAAATTTAAAATAACATTGAAAAGAGAATTAAAAGAGAAAACAACTTAACAATTAATTTCTTAAATAGAAAAACAAAAACTTGAGCTCTAAATACTCAGGTTTACTAATATTACAAGAAAATATTAAATTAGTTTACATTTCCCCGACAGCGGTGCCAAAAACTTGATTAACAAAAAATGGTTTATTTGCAAGTGCACATGTCAGATCAAGTAATAAAGTGTGAATAAAGATCGTTTCAACAGAGAAGTGATTAATCTAATGCATGCAAATACTAGTTACAACGTTTCTTTAAATCCAAGTAGATCAAATGAGGTGATCGTGAAAAGTAATAAAAACTCTAAATGAAGATTTAAAGCTAAATAAACTATTTATAATGCCTTTTTATAAGTTGGGAAAGACAGTCTTGTATTTTTGATTTCTTATGTCTATTATGATGATGTTTGAAAGTAATGTTCTATAAGATTGTCCTTCAATTCATCTTGTAACAATTTTATAGAAGAATTCCTTATCTCCCAATATCGGAAATCTTGATATATTACACTCCCCTAGTCATCTCTAACTTAAGCGGAATGAAAATATTACGATGATTACAAATCAAAGTCGCTAGCAAGAAGAGGAAATATCTTTCTCCCTTATATGATATAGTGAACTTATGAAACACTTACATTTCTCCTCTCTCGAATCTTGAAGCGCAGTAAAATTAAAGAAACTTTGGTTAAAAATTCACAACACTCATCTCTCGATTCTCGCAGTTCACGCATGTGATTGCGTTGCGATTTCACTGTTTCAGAAATTATTTCTCATTTGCAGTAACCGTCCCTCATAATGGTTTCTGAAACCAAATGTCGTAGATTTTGAATCTGACATTGAGAGACGAGCTTGTCTACTACATAAGTGGAGTTGTTTTTGCCCGTGTCCACTGCATCTAAATATGGAGATTTAGAAGTGTTCTAAATGATCAGATTTAGCCCCTTTTATCAAAGTGTTGATAATTTTATTTTGTGCACATCTGGATGTAATTGGATTGTGAATGTTGTATTTCTGTTTTGTCAATGTGCACAATGATTAAATGTTAATCGATCATCAGAAAATCCCTTATCTAATATTAAGTATGTGGATGCCTTCCGATGGGTGACACTCTTCCTTCCTCGATCGATGAAGTGTGGGCTTGCCAAAGCAAGGTGGATTAATCTATCTTGGTAAGGATGCGAGCGGATAATTGTGATATCCCACTGTCGACATCGGGTCCAACTTAACTAGGTGACCTCAAAGGTTTAGTGCCTATATACATTGGGTTGACATGCACCATATGATGAATGCGAATAAAGAGTTATTCACCAACCATACAAGAGTGGCATAATGATGCAATTGGCAAGTGTTGTCTACCTAAGTAACCGCATTATGAGAGGAACTCCAAAGCAGGCTCATTGTGTTGGTGAAATATGGATCTTGTCCACTAAGAGAGTATCTCACATAAACTCTCTGAATTGATATTAAGGGTTTTCAATTTGAATAAAATAGTGGGAGCTTTTTAATAAAAGTCCTTACTAAATAAAATGTATTTTGAAATATAGTACTAAAATCTATTTTGCATAATTCTTGTAGAATTTCCATGGCAAATGGATCTCACTCCACTTTGTCCCTAAGATCCATCCTTGAGAAGGATAAACTCAACGGGACTAACTTCCTACACTGGTATAGAAACCTGAGAATTGTTCTCAGGCAATAGTGCAAGCTCTATGTCTTGGAAGGAGAAGCCCCACAGAGTCGACTGGAAATGCTCCTCGAGCAGATAGAGATGCTTACAAGAAGTATCAAGACGATACCCTGGATATGGAATGCCTCATGATTGCTACCATATCCTATGAGCTTCAAAAGCAATACGAGAGCATGTGTGGTTATGAGATAATTGAGCACCTCAAGAAAATGTTTGAGGGGCAAGCTCGACAAGAGAGGTTTGACATATCCAAGGCATTATTTTAGTGCAAAATGGGAGCTCAAGACTCAGTAGGGACTCACGCACTTAAGAGATGATTGGGTATATAGAGAACCTTGAAAGACTGGGTTTTCCCTTGGGACAAGAGTTGGCCACTGATCTGATCTTGCAATCGTTGTCGGACAGTTATGAGCAATTCATCTTGAACTATAACATGAATGAAATAGACAAGACACTTCCCGAGCTCTAGGCATGTTGAGAACTGCTGAGAACAAAATGAAGAAGGTCAAGCCTGCTAGTCCCATACTGATGGTGCATAAAGGCAAGGGCAAGGCTAAGGGATCAAAGAAGTCAAATATAGGATCTAAGTCTTATCTTGATCCCAAATCTTCTGCACTAAAAAAGAAAGGTCTGGCGAAGGAAGGATAGTTCCACCACTACGGTAAGAAAGGGAATCAGAGGAGGAAATGTCCCTTCTATATTGAGGATCTACAAAAGAAGAAGGGAAGTGTGACTTCCACTTCAGGTATTTATGTTATAGAAATAAACCTTTCTGCTCCTTCATCTTGGATATTGGATACCGGATGCCGTTCTCACATTTGTACAAATGTGCAGGAACTGAGAAGCAGAAGAATGCTAGGTAAAGGGGAGGTAGACCCGCGCATTGGAAATGGAGCAAGAGTTACTACCGTTGTCGTTGGTGTATATCATCTTTCCTTGCCCACTAGGCTTATTATAAAACTTGATAATTGTTATTTTGTTCCTGCCATAACTAGAAACATCATTTCTATTTCATGTTTGGACATGAATGGTTTCTCTTTTATTATTAAGAACAATTGTTGTTCTATTTATAAGAACGATGTTTGTTATGGCGTTGCGTAAATGTTTAATGGCTTGTATGTTTTGAATATAAATCATCCAATCTATAAAGTAGAAAATACCAAACGACTAAAAACTAATGACTCTAACCTACATATCTCTGACATTGTCGTTTGGGCCATATAAATGAGAAACACATATCCAAGCTCCATAAAGATGGACTATTGGACTCATTTGATTATGAATCATTTGAGAGATGCGAGTCATATTTATTAGGCAAGATGACGAAAGTCCCTTTCACTAGTTGTAGTAAGAGGGCTGCTGATCTTTTGGGTATCACACATAGTGATGTATGCAGACCCATGAGTTCTATGGCTAGAGATGGGTACTACTATTTCGTTACATTTACTGATGATTTCAGTAAATACGGATATATCTATGTTATGAAGTGTATATTTGAAACCTTTGAAAAGTTCAAAGAGTTTGAGAATGAAGTAGAGAAGCAACTGGGAAAAAGGATTAAAGCACTATGATCATATCGAGGTGGCGAATACCTAAGTCATGTGTTTCGTGATCATCTGAGAGAGTGTGGTATGGTATCACAACTCACTCCGCCAAGAATGCCACATCATAATGGTGTTTCTGAGAGGAGGAATCGTACCTTGTTAGACATGGTGCGATCGATGATGAGTCATGCAGATCTGCCCGTTTCTTGGGGATTTGCTTTAGAGACTGCTGCTTTCACTTTAAATCGCGCTCCAACAAAAAATGGTTCTAAAGACACAATATGAAATATGGACTGGGAAGAGTCCTAGTATGCCTTTTATTAAGATTTGGGGCTGTGAGGCATACGTACGATGCCAAATGCCTGACAAGTTGGAACCCAAATAAGATAAATATAATCTAGTGGGGTATCCTAGGGAGACCAAAGGATACTATTTCTACATGTTGTCTGAGGGCAAAGTGTTTGTCGCAAGGACTGGTGTCTTTTTGGAGAAAGAGTTCTTATCCAGAAAGACTGCAAAGGTAGAACTTGAAGAAGTTCAAGAACCACAAACTGAAAATGAACCTGAGCAAGGAATATAAGTAGTTGTAGATAGAGAGCCTGCTCAAGAAACATAAGTCCTTTGTAGATCTGGTAGACCTATAGTTGATCTTGAGAGATATGGATTTCTTATGTCTCAAATAGGTAATGTGTTACTTATGGATCATGATGACGAGCCTACAACCTACCAAGAAGCTATGAATGGACCCGACTACAAGAAGTGGCTTGAGGCCATGAAATTTGAAATGGACTCCATGTATGCAAATCAAGTTTGGACCTTGGTGAACCACCTGAAGGGGTACGACCCATAGGGTGCAAGTGAGTCTTCAAGAAGAAGACCTACATGGATGGAAATGCACAAACATTCAAAGGGCAATTAGTGGCTAAAGGTTTCAAGCAAATTCATGGTGTTTAATATGATGAAACCTTTTCCCCCGTTGCTATGGTTAAGTCCATAAAAATTCTACTTGCTATTGCTGCGTATTATGACTACAAGATCTTGCAAATGGATGTCAAAACGGCTTTCCTTAATGGAAATCTCATTGAGAAAGTGTATATGACACAACCCGAGGGTTTTGTATCTCCAAGTGAAGCCACTAAAATATGCAAGTTGAATCGATCCATTTATGGATTGAAACAAGCTTCTCGAAGTTGGAATCTGCATTTTGATGAGAAGATCAAAGAGTTTGGTTTCATCAAGAACGAGGATGAGCCTTATGTTTACAAGAGGATTAGTGAGAGCATTGCCATTTTCCTTATATTGTATATGGATGACATACTGCTGATCGGGAACGACATTCCGACCCTACAAATTATTAAGAACAACCTAGGGAAGTGATTTTCCATGAAAGACTTGGGCGAAGAGACTTATAAACTCGGTATTAAGATCTATAGAGATAGATCGAAGAATTTGCTGGGTTTGACCCAAAGTACATACATTGAGAAGGTGTTGAAACGGCTCAGCATGCTTGAGTCCAAGAAGGGATTCTTACCCATGTCACATGGCATGAGTCTCTCTAAGGAACAATGTCCTAAATCTTAGGAAGATAAGGATTGCATGAAGTTGATTCCATATGCTTCAACAATTGGATCAATCATGTATGCAATGTTGTGTACCCGACCCAATGTCTCATATGCTTTAAGTATGACGAGCAGGTATCAGTCTGATCCTGATGATGGTCACTGGATAGCTGTCAAGAATATCCTAAAGTACTTGAGAAGGACTAAGGATATGTTCTTGGTGTTTGGTGTTGGTGGAGAGGAAGAGCTCGTTGTAAATGGTTACACGGATACTAGCTTCCAAACTGATAGGGATGATTCAAAGTCCCAGTCAGGTTTTGTATTTGGCCTGAATGGAGGAGCTGTGAGCTGGAAGAGTTCCAAACAAGAGATAGTTGCCGATTCTATGACTGAGCCGAGTATATCGCTGCTGCAAAAGCGACGAAGTAGGCTGTGTGGATTAGGAAATTCATCAGCGAGCTTGGTGTAGTTCCTAGCATTGTTGATCTCGTAGTTCTCTACTGTGACAACAATGACGCAATTGCCCAAGCTAAGGAACCTAGATCTCATCAGCGCTCCAAGAACATACTTCGACAGTTCCATCTTATTTGAGAGATTGTCGATCGAGGAGATGTGAGCATATGCAGAGTACCGACTGAAGAGAATATTGCGGATCCACTGACAAATCCCCTTGCACAGAGAAAGCATGATTGTACTAGATCAATGGGTATTAGATACCTGAATGATCGTCACTAGTGAGAGTCTTGTGGATTATATTTGTGTCGGTTGTTATTCATGTGATGAATAGAGTACTTTTATATTTTATTTTACATTTATGGCAAGTTCTTATTATTATGTCAACTGTTTCTACATCATAGATTAATTAGCATTATAAAGGCCCTTAGAATGTCTGCTTCCATAGGAATTCAAGTGCATGACTTGAATGTGAGAGCCTATGTTGAATTAGAAGCTTCATTCTTAAATGATCCATGGTCGGAGTATCATCTTAGAAGTTGAAGGAAAATGATGATACATTAAGACTAGCATGTGCATTGACTGATGACCGGTTCTCACAGGTCATGATATAGTGATATCAAATCATCACATTGGTACTTGTTAGTGAACAAGTTATACCGGACAGACCCACCTTGAGGTTACTGATGCGATTTTGGCAAGTGCACCGGTCGCTGTCAAGTAATAATGGGAATAGCTTCCCCGAATGCCGATCTCTTGAGGAATACAGGTTGTGGTGACGTGAGTCGTGTCGTGAGATGATGGTTACATCGAGCACAGTAAGTAAAACAAAGGGATTTTGGTTGGTTGGTCTAACTAACAAACAAGAAAATAAAGATGCGGGTCAAATTCACCGCTTCGCTTGGCGAGATGAATGTGTCGGCCGCTATGCTGGGCTTCATTAGGCGAGTGGACAAAAAGCACGTGTGGAATGTGAGGGTCGCAATCACCTCTTTGCTAATCACAGTTAGCCTTTGTTAACGTGAATCTCAAGTGCATGAATGGAGTAGATGCGGGTGAGTGGTTATGAAGCGCAACACAACACACATTCCTAGATTAGGAAAAGAAAGAAGTACTTTCATTCATAGACAAATGAGAGTAATCAAGTTCATTACAATCTAATACATCCACAAAGGGGAGAAGGGTAGAATAAACCAATAGAGAAGACTAGCCGTGGATCACGGACGAAATAGTGGGTTGTCAAATCACTTCCGGGCTCGGTCGATGTATGATTCCGGGACCAAGAGACTGTCACTATCTCTGATCTTGCTCCATCATCTTCGTTCGTCGGGTCTTCTTCTTTCTTCTTTCAAGCTGAGGTTTCACAACTCGGCAATGGTGTTGTTGATGGCCGGGAATGCTTCCAAACTCCTGGAATCTACTAGGGTTTCACCGGAGAATGGTTCCCGGATGAATGAGATGAATGGAGATGGAGGTGGAGCGAAAATGGCGCTGGTGGAGCTTGAAATCCTGACCTAGAAGTCCTTCCTCCCACCATGCCATCTAAACCACAGATTTCCTGGCTTATAAACAAAAACTGTAGAAATTAAGTCACGCACGATCGAACGCACGACCGTGCGTAGACCGTGCAATATTAACAAAGGCGTAACGACTTGCGGAAGAAGCAATAGCGCTTGTGCATTTTACTCACGCACGGTCGAAGCCGACCGTGCGTAACAACGCACGGGAAAATTCCGAAAGCATAAAAACAGGCCAACAAAAGGCTCGTGCGATTTTACTCACGCACGATCGAAACCAATCGTGCGTGAACAAAACTCACGGGCAAATCCAGATCACCATTTTATCCTGAAGATGCATGCGCACGGTCAAAGCGATCTTGCGACAAGGAAACGCACGACCGTGCGATTCTTGCAGACATGAGTTCTGGGCAAAATGGAGAGCTGCCCACATGCACAGCCAAATCAAAGGCTGGGAGCACACCTCCATCACAAGCATAATAGTAGAAATAAAGTGGGGAGCACAATTAGCTTACCCCCATCGAAATAGTGCGCGATTGCATACCACAACGGGCCTAAATAGTGCACTAATAGTGAAAGTGTGTCCAAGTGAGATATAAGCAATTAGGGACTAAAAGTGTAGTGCAAAAGCAAGAAAACAAGCCCAGATGAGTCTGAAAAAGTGCATATAAATGAGACTCATCACACCCCCAGGCTTACCTGTTTGCGCGTCCCGAGAAAACAAATCTGGTGGGAAGTGAAAATGGTAGTTAGCGAAGAGAATTGCAAAGAAAGAGTAAGATGCGAAGTATCATACTCATGCAAATAGAAATTCAGTAAAAGAAAATTCTAACTATACTAATTACTTTACAATAGTATAAATGCGTAAGTAGAAATTGAAGTTTACTCAGAAAGTGAATCATGGTGAATTTTGCATTCGTGCACCGGTGTGAAAGTAAACAAGCCACTAAGGAGGGGGTTGCCAAAGACCGAAATTCAGGGGTAACTCCGCTGAAATCCATCAACGTCGTGAGCCATAAGCTCGCCCGGTCACACTCTCTCCATGGTGCTAGCAAACTTATAAGGTGAATCAGTAGGGCTTCGGGTTTTTATGAGGCTTAGGTTACGGAATGATATACACAGATAAACTTGAAGGCTACGCAACCCAAATGAGCGACAACGATATGCTTACCCAGAACAACCCCACAACAGTGCTAGTGTGACACCCCCCCAAACTTAGCTTGAAAGTTGGGTGCACACAGCCTACTCCAACTGATTTTATTAAATACACACAGGGGAAATTCTTTTCATTTTTTATTCTTTCCTCAGATTTTTTCTTTTCATTTTCTTCTGCTTTCTTTTTATTTGAATCCCCCAATTGGTCCACCAATATAATCAGCAATGGTTTCTCATTATCATGAAATTTACACACAGCACACCCAATGATAATCATATGTTTGGATATCTCAAATACTTGGTTGCGAAAGTGGGATAAGCTTCAGGCTCTGGTGATTGACGGAAAAGCTGAAACAAAGGATGGGTAGGCACAAATTGGCTTGCAAAGGTAAGCGCGTAGGTTACGGAAATCAAAGCTCAAACAAGCCAACAAGATGGCCTACGTCACGCTCAACTTATTGAGTCACTCTCACCCATGCTTTGAGAGTCGCTTGGGGAAAGTTTTTAGCCCACGAGAAAGATAAACCTTCCTTCCGACTAAAGCAACGCACAACTCGCGCTCTCTTACACACAACACCGTGCTACTGCAAATTTCAGTCACATTCACCAAATAAGTAAAATAAATAAAAAACTACGCAAAAATACTAATGGTAAATTAAAAGCATAGAGATAATCTAATTTTACTCAAATTCCTATGGGAGCATGCAGATGTGACTAAAGCACTACAAGAGTCAACATCGCACTCCAATTTGCAATTCCTAAGCTATCATCCTATTTTAGAATCCAAACCAAGATAAGCGTGTACGGAAGCACACAAACAAGTGAGTGCGCGCTTGTGCGGGTATGTTGGTGCATGATATGTGAAGTATCTAGTTGCCTACCTAAATCACCTAGAGGGGGGTGAATAGGTGATCTCTACGTCTTTTGCGGAATTAAGAATTAAACGTAAAGCACAACACACAAAATAAATCACAGCCACAGATAACACCAGGAATTTATAGTGGTTCCCCGTACTTGGGTACTCCACTGCCGGCCTCGCCAATCTAGCACCACAGCTAGACTTGACTACTCACTAAATCTCGGATCAAGAACGATCCTACAGTCTCGGAGTCAAACTCCTACAAACTCAGAGAGAACCTCTCTTAAAACTCGGAGAAAACTTCTCCTACAACTCGGAGAACAACCTCTCCTACAACTCGGAGATAACAACTCCTACAATAGATGATAAAAAGTTTTGAACAAAGAGATACCAGATCTGAATAACAGAGGCGTTTTCTTCCTTCTTCTTGAATAGCTTTTGAGAACGATGAGGAAGAACAACGATCCTTCAAATCTGTCTTTGGCAATCCGAAACGATCCAATAAAGATTGTAGAATCAGAACACGGATCAATCGAATCCTTTTTGATAGAAATCGGCAACTCCAATAAGTAGATCGATCTCCAATCGTAGACGACGACGAGGCGGCGCTTTTCTCGTTCTTTTTGATCGGGAGAGAAATTAGGGTTTGAGAACGATTTGAAAACTTGTTGTTAATAACTCAAGAGCGATCCTATATATAGAGGGAAGCAATTAAGGATTAAATCGGCCTTAAATGCACTCCATATAGCCGTTAGGATCGGGAGATAGCGATTACGAAACGACAAGAACAGAGAAACAAAATAGATAAAATTTCGAACAGAATTCTCGAGACAAAAGGGTTCTCTCGAGACATGAGGTATCTCCCGAAATATGAAGTAAAGAGAGCAGGAAGGAGATGTCTCGAGAACTTGATGATCTCTCGAGACATTACAAGGATTTCGGACATAAGGTCTTTCGAGACATGCTTGATCTCTCGAGACATCAAGAACCCATATCTCGAGATCCAAAGAACTTGCCTCTCGAGACATGTCAGAACTCTCGAGACATACTTGATCTCTCGAGACATGTCCTTAGGAAAATTGTTTTCAACAATTTTCTTTTTCTTTTCTTTAACACTTGCTGCAACCGCACTCCAAAGTCTTCAATAGTCTTGAAAATGAAGTGTACCCCAATAGAGAGATCACACATGAGTCATCACCATGTTTCATATAATGAAGAATTACATTGTATGAAACTGTGTTTGCAGACCCATTGTGACCTGACATTGAGTTACACTTAGTAATGATAATCTGCAAGACAATACTAGAAAAGCATATCAAATACAAATGCAATTCAATCTTAGTTTAAGGGTGACTTCTCACAAATCAAGGTAATTGTGATTACAATTTCCAACAATCTCCCCCTATTTGTAGAAGTCAGAACCCTATATACTAAGTTGAATTACAACAATATAGAACAAATATGCTACACTACACAAAGATATGAAAATGAATAAGTAGAGAACATCAAATCAACAATTATATATATATATGTCTAAATTGAATTGTTAAGAAGACTTAATGTTCAACAAAATCAGAACCAAAACAGAGTATGTCTTGACATTATCAGCACTATCCTTCAAGATCTTCTTTTCATCTTTTCTTCTTGTCTGGAGAAATAAGCATGAGGCTTGGGATGGTAAAACGAAGGGGGGTCCGGAGCATCAGCATTATTATATCCAAAAGCCCTGAAGTGAATCCTTCTCTTCCTTTGAGCTATCTCATGTTTTTCCCATTCTTGAGAGCTGTAGCATTCAGATCTATTCATTTTACCTTCATGAACTAACTTATAGGTTTCAAGAATAATGTCTTTTGAGACTGGGCTCCAGATTTTTGGAAAACTTTTCTCAACCTTAGCTTTGCACTGACCTGTAGAGCTAGAACTTGGAACAGATCGACTAGCAGAAGGACCTTCACTAAACATTCTTTTTCTTTTGGTCCCAGCCCTATCTGATTGATCTTCAACAATAGGAGCCTTCCCAAGTAGTTCTTCTGGCCTTGGAGAAAACTGAGGAACAGGAACATCTGGATCAATTGCCAACTTAGGAAAGATCTGATTATGAAGCCACGTTGCTGTTTTGAAGGAATAAGCATTAATATCAGCAACTTGCTTCAGCATCCTGGAAGAGAACTGCTCAAACTGAGAATTCCATGAGCTTTGAAGAGCAGATACGGAGCTTTCAATCAAGTCTGTCATTTGAGCTACTATATTTTCCTCCCCCTTTCTGACTTCTACAGATAAGGTTTGGAGAATATCATCTTTGAAATGACCCACCTCATCGACAACTCTGAAAGTGTTAGCTTCTGCATCATTACTCATCGATTGTTGAAGTTGGGTTACTATCACAGTCTGTTTCAACACTGTGCCTACACCTTCAGTTGCATGTTCAATTTGCTTGCTCCCTAGACTCATCAAATCAGAGAGATTTTCATAATTTGATTTGATTTTGGCTAACTCCCTGCCAAGATCACTTTCAACTGAGGGAATCTTCCTGTGAACAGTTGTCAAGGAGTTCTCAAACTGTTCACTTTGCTTCTTGAGCAAAGCTTCAATCTTGCCCAAAAGAGAATCTGCATCATGGATTGGAGGGGAAGGATGAAAGGATGGAAGAGTAGCAGCAGGGACAGCACTAGGAGCATCAGCAGGGATTTCTTCAATCTCGAGAGAAGAAACCTTATTATCTTATGCACAACCTAGCTCATCTGGAGCATTCTTGGTTGTGTCAAACTCTGACTCCCCCTCAACATGTACTAGGGGAGGTGATAATTCATGAACTGACATAGCATCATCATCTTCAAAAAAAAAATCAGCACCAGACCCTGCCTGTTGGCCACTGGGACTGTGCCCTTTAGATAATTCTTATTGAATATTCTTCAGAACAGCTGAAACTATCTCATTTGCTAACGAAATTTCTGCTGCAACAACTGATGGAGAAGGAGGTGGTGGTGGAACTAAATCTGGAGTGTGAACAGGTGAGGGTGATGGGATAGCATCTGACGGATCAGACTGTGTCACTGATGGAAAGAGTTCTGTTGGAGCTGATGAGGACTGACTTTTTGCTTTAAAACGGATTGGCAGCTTGGCACGACTTGAAGCTTTAGAACGAATCCGAGGAGGAGGAATTTCTGCTTCACTTGCAGCTGTAGACTGATGAGTCTCCCCCTCAGAAGGAGCACTAGCCATTCCTGGCTTCTTGATCCGAATGTCCCATCTCTGCATGGAGATGACATCGATCTTCTTGAGATGGTGGATAACTGTACCTTTAGACATGTCAAAAATAGCAGGATTGAACTGATTCAGGAACAAAGAGATGATCCGGGCAAATTTTGGAGAATTAATACAGGCTTTGATATTGGAGAATAAGATTGAGGCCCAATCTCTCTTTTTCCCTGACACGATTCCAGCCATCAACAGAAAAGTCTCTTCAGACACATGCCCTTGTGTGCCTGTCTTGCAGAATAGAACTTTTAATATAATGTCCACCAGGAGCTTCCCTGCATCATTCATCTTATGCCTCTTAACTGCAGAAAAATCTGAGTCCAGACCACAGTATCTTGCTGTTCTCAACCAGTCATTGTCATCTAGATCTTCTTCAGCATCAATCTCTGATAGATGCAAGTACTTCACGAGGGTCTTAGGTGAGATTTTTATCTTAATTCCCGTGACGAAGGAGACCAACATCCTCCCTTCCTTGATAGGTTTCACGTTGATAAAGAATTCTTCCACCTCATTAAACAACACGCGGCAAGGATGTTCCAGAACGAATGAAAGACCTGCGGCATCAAGCATACAGAAGAGATTTTTGAAATCCTCGGATAAACCGGCGATTCCAGAGCGAATGACTTCACTGCCAACGCCGATCTTCGGATGAGAAGAAGGAGCCATTGAAGCAAGATATGGAGAACTGTCGACTGGAGAAGATGAAGTATCGAGAGCCACCGAGATCACTGAGACCTGTCGCTAACCGTCGCCGCTCGAGAGAAAGTCGAAAGGTCGGGGAGAACTCGGAGATTGATTTCGTGAACATCAAGTTTTTCGATTTCTTATATATATATATATATATGATTTCGATTTGACGTTAAAATGACATTTTGAAGAAAATTAAAAGAGGAAATAGCGCGTACCTGACGTTTGGAATTCTTAAGGAAAACTATGTCTCGAGACATCGGGTATGTCTCGAGAACTCAGGAAGTTCAACAGGTTATTTCCTTCATTGAAGTCTCGGAAGATGACCCATATCTCGAGACATTGCTATATCTCGAGATCTTGAACTTGTCTCGAGAGAACTAGCTTGTCTCGAGAAATCCCAGGAATTCTTTGGATTTCGAGACTTTAAAGTGACTTGAGTTGTCGAGAACACAGATAGTTCCCGAGACAACATATAGTTCTCGAGACATGCCTGAAGTTTTCAGGAAAAGTTCTGAATTTTTGTAATCTTCATGTCTTCATGGTTTTGCTTGACTTGATCATTACTCCATGTTGAGCATTCCAAGTTCCGTCTTGAAGAAGGAGAACTTAGTCTCATCCAGTGGCTTCGTGAATATGTCAGCAACTTGCTTATCCGTGGGGACATAACTTAGATTTATATCACCCATCTCCACATGCTCCCGGATAAAGTGATATCGTAGCTCGATGTGCTTTGTCCGACTGTGAGAGACTGGATTATTTGTGATAGCAATTGCACTGGAAGAGTCGCAAAACATGGGAATGTCTTTGATCTTCATGTTGTAGTCTTGAAGTTGATTTCTTATCCAGAGAAGTTGTGCGCAACAACTGCCAGCATTAATGTATTCTGACTCGGCGGTTGATATTGCAACACAATTCTGCTTCTTGCTACTCCAGGAAATAAGTCTCCTTCCGAGGAATTGACACGTCCCAGAAGTGCTTTTCCTGTCGTCTTTGCTACCTGCAAAGTCTGCATCTGAAAAACCAATTAGTTCGCTATCATTACTTCTTGGGTACCATAAGCCAAGATTTGGTGTGCCTTTAAGGTATCTCAAGATTCGCTTTGCAGCAGTATAGTGGGATTCCTTAGAGTTCACCTGATATCTAGCACATACACATGTAAAGAACATTATATCAGGTCTACTGGCAGTAAGGTAGAGCAAGGAGCCAATTATGCTTCTGTACTTGGTTTCATCAAAAGGTTTCCCTTTCTCATCCTTGTCCAGAGACGTAGCTGAGCTCATTGGAGTCCTCATAGAGGTTGCACTCTCCATTCCAAATTTCTTAATCAACTCCTTAGTGAACTTCGTCTGAGAAATGAAGATTCCATCTTCAGACTGTTTCACTTGAAGTCCTAAGAAATATTTCAGCTCACCCATACTGCTCATTTCAAATTTCCCTTGCATAAGTTTAGAAAACTTTTTGCAGAGATTATCATCCGTAGAGCCAAATATGATGTCATCGACATATATTTGCACTAGCAAAATCTTGCCTTTTACTTCCCTAAGAAATAATGTTTTATCTATCTTTCCTCTTGTGAACTTGTTCTCAAGAAGGAAGTTAGACAGCGTCTCATACCAAGCTCGAGGAGCTTGTTTCAAACCATATAAAGCTTTCTGTAATAAATAAACGTGATTGGGATGTTCAGGATTAACAAAACCTGGGGGTTGTTCAACGTATACTTCCTCTTTAATGTCTCCGTTTAGGAAAGCGGATTTGACATCCATTTGATATACGGTGAAACCCTTGAAAGCAGCATAAGCAAGGAAGAGTCTGATCGCTTCGAGCCTTGCTACTGGAGCGTACGTCTGATCGAAGTCGATGCCTTCCTCTTGTCTGTATCCTTTAGCTACAAGTCTGGCTTTGTTCTTTATGATTGTTCCTTCTTCATCCAGCTTGTTTCTATACACCCACTTTGTTCCAATGACATTTTTGTCTTTGGGTTTTGGAACAAGTGTCCATACCTTACAGCGTTTGAACTGATTTAATTCTTCTTCCATAGCAATTATCCAGGATGGATCTTCATTTGCCTCTTGGAATTTCTTTGGTTCGACCTGCGAAAGAAAACTTAAATGCATATTTTCGTTAATGGTACCTCGTCTTGTTCTTATTCCTTCATGAGGATCTCCTATGATCTGATCAACTGGATGATCCCTCATTTGTCGTAGTCCGAGGTTCCTTGCATGATTTGAACCAATAGGAATTTCTTCTACCGTCGGAGTATCTTCCTCCACTTGGATTGGCTCTTCATCAGGATGATCTTCTTCATAGGTAGTTATTGGGGGTATTTTGATGAAGGGTTGAGAATTTTCTACAACTGGCTGATCCAAGCTGAAGTCCTGCAGCTTTGAACTTGTGTCTACAGAAGAAATGCTAGAAGAGCTGCCTTGAAGCATGCTCGTCTCATCAAATACAACATTAATAGATTCTTCTACCACCAGGGTTTTCTTATTAAAAACTCTATATGCCCTACTATGACTACTATAACCTACAAAAATACCTTCAAAGCTCTTTTCACTAAACTTAGTTTTGTAATGCTTTCCATTGTTTAGCACAAAGCATTTACTACCAAAGATTCGAAAATAAGAAATGGTCGGTTTCTTGCCTTTTAGAAGTTCATAAGGAGTCTTTTCATAGTTTTTGTTTATGAGTGCTCTGTTTTGCACATGGCATGCAGTATTGACAGCTTCAGCCCAGAAATATTCAGGTAGTGAAGAGTCACTCAACATGGTTCTGCAAGCCTCAATAAGTATTCTATTCTTTCTCTCAGCTACTCCATTTTGTTGTGGAGTTCGAGGAGAGGAAAACTCATGAAAGATACCGAGGCTTTCACAGAATTCTGTCATGGCTCCAGATTCAAATTCTGTACCATGGTCACTTCTGATTTTGACCACCGAACAGTTAAATTCATTCTGGACTTGCCTGACAAAACTAGTGAAAGTGTCAAAGGTATCTGACTTATGTTTCAGAAAGAATACCCAGGCAAAACGAGAGTAATCATCTACAATAACCAATGTGTAAGATTTTCCTCCTAAACTTCTAATTTGCAAAGGACCAAACAAATCCATATGGAGTAGGTATAAACACCTGGTTGAATCTTTTCCAATAATGCTCTTAAAGGTAGCTCTTGTTTGCTTGCCTTTTACACATGCATGACAAGGTCTATCTTTAATGCACTTAACATCTGGTGCATCTCGCACTAAGTTTTGAGAAAACAATTTATTAATAGTTTTGAGATTTATATGTGCTAATCTCTTGTGCCATTGGTCAACAAGAGATGCACTATCTTTTGCCAAAAGACATACTGGTGTAGAAGATGATATACAAAGAAAATTTAAACAAAATATGTTTCTACAGCGAATGCCTGATAAAATCGTTTCATGATTTTCAGCCGACTTTATCAAACACTTATCTTTATGAAAATCAACAATGTATCCTTTATCACAAAGTTGGCTTATGCTTATCAGATTATGTTGTAATCCTTCCACATAAGCTACATCGGAAAACGATACATTTCCATTAGAAATCATACCATAGCCTTTAGTTATTCCTCTGTCTGAGCCGCCAAAAATAACTTTTGGACCGTTCGCAATTGGAATGTAGTTTTGCAAAAGGCTTCTTGTCCCGGTCATATGCCGAGAGCATCCACTGTCCAAGTACCAGATAGGATTTTTATTGGCCTTTGGACATACCTGCAAAAACAAATCATTTCGCCTTAGGAGCCCAAACAGATTTGGGTCCTTGGTCCCGTGTCAGTTGAGCACCACGATAAATGTTAACATTGCGAGTGGTCTGCCTTGCAACGTTCACTTGTGGTCTCCTAGTATACGTTGTATTAAACCAACAATCAACGGCAAAGTGACCAATTTTGCCGCAGCACCAACAGTCGAATCTGTTG
Source organism: Dactylorhiza incarnata (assembly GCA_033032865.1). Taxonomy (NCBI): domain Eukaryota; kingdom Viridiplantae; phylum Streptophyta; class Magnoliopsida; order Asparagales; family Orchidaceae; genus Dactylorhiza; species Dactylorhiza incarnata. The sequence continues at coordinate 6,205,793 of JAWHQI010000041.1, forward strand.
TACCTTCTCTTTACACTCTCCTGCTTAACTTTTTGAATGTTAGCTCTTGCAGGAGCAGCCCTTTTAGATGAGGATGCCTCATGGGGGCAACACACACAAGGTGGTATTGTCTTCTTCGGCTTTGGTGCAACAGCATTCACTTTTGGTGCTTTCTTAGCACTCGGACCATGAACAAATGGACCGTACCCTTTCCGATTAATCTCTTGATAGGGTGCTTGAAAAGCACTATCACCAAAGTTTCGGGGAGGAGCCCATTCCTTATGATCATTCACAGGTGAAAAAGGAACTGGTCGTGTGAAATGACCATAGGAACTCTCCAAATCATAAGCATTCGTAGGGAATATGACTCTCTTGAATGCTACAGGCTCTTGATGAGCTTTCCCTTTTTCTTTGGTAGTAGCTTTCTTAGCAACCAGACCATTCTTCTTAGCAATTGTATTTTTTGAAGAATTGCTAGTACTAGCTTCATGCCCTATACCGCTTACTTTTGCCTTAGTGGTAAAAGTACCAATAATTGGCAGAACAGTTTTAGGTTGAGAGAATGCTTCAACCAACTTCTTCTCAGCCGCAAGCTGTTCCTCCAAGACATTTATCGAATGATCTCTCAGGGCAAGAGTCTCTTCCGAGCTTTTGATCTTGTCTTTCAAGGCTTGGACTTCCTCTTTGAGAGAAGAAAGTTCTTTAACTTCTTTTCTCAAGTTAGATTCCACCTCCTTGAGAGCCATGATCTCCTTACCCTGAGTTTTGACAACCTTTCGGCACTTGTCAAAGCTTTGGAGCATTTTGGTATATTGAGACATGAGCCCAGATTCATCGTCTGAGAGGTTATCCTTTTGTTCAGCCGAAGCATAATCAGAATCAGATAGGATAGTGTGATCATTTACCTTTCCGGTGTACGGGGGTGCTTCTTCATCATCAGACATAGCCATCAGACCGAAGTAAGCTTCTTCTTCATCACTCGACTCATCGGAGTCACTGTCGCTCAGAGTTTTGGCTTTCTTAGCGACGAAGCTTCTATCTGATTTCTTCTTTCCGTGGATGGATTTCTTGTCTTCTTTCCTTCCACCTTCTTTCTTCTTATAGGGACACTCAGCAATCATGTGCCCTGGCTTATTACAACAGTAGCAAATGATGTCAGAAGAAATGTGTTTGTTCTGTTTGGATTTATACCTGTCATTATTGCTTGAGCCCTTCCTGTGAAATTCGCCATCACGACGAGAATATTTAAGATCCGAGGAAGACGGCTTGTTGTTCATGTGCCTTCGCTTGTTCAGCAGTTTCTTAAACTGACCGGAAATTAAAGAGAACTCCCCATCAGACAGTTCGGAACAGGAGGAGCTGGCTTCTGATTCTTCTTCATTATCAGATTCCTTTTCTCTGATCGGTATCACTGCTTTGCTCTTCTTTGAATTCTCTGCCTTCAAAGCTAAGGTTCTTTCTTTGCTTGAAGCTCGATTTACATCCTCTTCAGACTTTCGGATGTTCATTTGTAATTCATGAGACAGCAGCTTTCCGAATAGATTCTGAGGTTCTAGACTTGGCAGCTTTCCAAACTCTCTTATGGCAACAATTTTGCTATCCCAGTCTTTCGTTAGGGAACGCAAGAATTTCCATTTAGTTCACCATTTGTGAACTCCCTGTCGTAGTTCCTCAGACCATTGACTATTTTGAAGAATCGCTCGTACGCATCAGCAATGCACTCCTTCTTATTCTGCTTAAACGCCTCGTACTCTTGATTAAGTAGAGACCTTCTATCTTCTCTTACCTCGTCAGTACCTTCCATTAGAACAATTAAGGATGTCCAAGTCTCTTTGGCTGATTTGCAGTGGATTAAGTTTTGCAACATGGAATCGTCCACTGCACTTGCAATTATGTTTTTAGCCTTCTTTTCAAGAGCAACAAGAGCTATCTCATCCTTAGTCAAATCCATCATTTTCTTAGGTATCTGAACAGTTGGATTTGTTGACGAAGTGGTCATTGGCACATGAGGACCTTCTTCCACGACTTGGAAGATTCTGGGATCTGCAGCTTCCATATAAAAACGGACTCTTTCCTTCCACATAGGAAAGTTGGCCTTAGTGCAGATGGGCAATTTCAGAGAGGATTCCTTGACTCTATCCATGGCTTGCTAGCAACTAGAAGGATGGATCCTGTTCAAGGTGTTAACCTAGCAACGAACAGCGAACCTCTGATACCAATTGAAGTATCTAGTTGCCTACCTAAATCACCTAGAGGGGGGTGAATAGGTGATCTCTACGTCTTTTGCGGAATTAAGAATTAAACGTAAAGCATAGCACACAAAATAAATCACAGCCACAGATAACACCAGGAATTTATAGTGGTTCCCCGTACTTGGGTACTCCACTGCCGGCCTCGCCAATCTAGCACCACAGCTAGACTTGACTACTCACTAAATCTCGGATCAAGAACGATCCTACAGTCTCGGAGTCAAACTCCTACAAACTCAGAGAGAACCTCTCTTACAACTCGTAGAAAACTTCTCCTACAACTCGGAGAACAACCTCTCCTACAACTCGGAGATAACAACTCCTACAATAGATGATAAAAAGTTTTGAACAAAGAGATACCAGATCTGAATAACAGAGGCGTTTTCTTCCTTCTTCTTGAATAGCTTTTGAGAACGATGAGGAAGAACAACGATCCTTCAAATCTGTCTTTGGCAATCCGAAACGATCCAATAAAGATTGTAGAATCAGAACACGGATCAATCGAATCCTTTTTGATAGAAATCGGCAACTCCAATAAGTAGATCGATCTCCAATCGTAGACGACGACGAGGCGGCGCTTTTCTCGTTCTTTTTGATCGGGAGAGAAATTAGGGTTTGAGAACGATTTGAAAACTTGTTGTTAATAACTCAAGAGCGATCCTATATATAGAGGGAAGCAATTAAGGATTAAATCGGCCTTAAATGCACTCCATATAGCCGTTAGGATCAGGAGATAGCGATTACGAAACGACAAGAACAGAGAAACAAAATAGATAAAATTTCGAACAGAATTCTCGAGACAAAAGGGTTCTCTCGAGACATGAGGTATCTCCCGAAATATGAAGCAAAGAGAGCAGGAAGGAGATGTCTCGAGAATTTGATGATCTCTCGAGACATTACAAGGATTTCGGACATAAGGTCTTTCGAGACATGCTTGATCTCTCGAGACATCAAGAACCCATATCTCGAGATCCAAAGAACTTGCCTCTCGAGACATGTCAGAACTCTCGAGACATACTTGATCTCTCGAGACATGTCCTTAGGAAAATTGTTTTCAACAATTTTCTTTTTCTTTTCTTTAACACTTGCTGCAACCGCACTCCAAAGTCTTCAATAGTCTTGAAAATGAAGTGTAACCCAATAGAGAGATCACACATGAGTCATCACCATGTTTCATATAATGAAGAATTACATTGTATGAAACTGTGTTTGCAGACCCATTGTGACCTGACATTGAGTTACACTTAGTAATGATAATCTGCAAGACAATACTAGAAAAGCATATCAAATACAAATGCAATTCAATCTTAGTTTAAGGGTGACTTCTCACAAATCAAGGTAATTGTGATTACAATTTCCAACAATATGGAATGCCATAATTGAAAATATACTTATGGTATGCTAAAACGTGTACATGTGTAGTGAATACTCGGCCCACTCTCCCCCCCAGACTTGAATTGGAACAAACACCAGAATTTTTGACAATGAAAAATAAAAGAAAGCTAGGGAAGAGGGTACCTATGCTCAGAAATGAGCAAACCTGAAGATTGGCGTTAGTCCTTGGAAATCCAGGTTCGCTGCCCAAAGAAAAAACACTGCTCCTGCGAATAAATCACACCAATGATAAAAATAGAAAGAAAACAAAAGCAATAGCAGAATACGCCAAAAATTTGGGAACTGAAGGGTCCCCCAGTGGGTTGTCTCCCAAGAGCCCTTTTGTTTACCGTCCTTAAGGTGGACCAAATACCTATATTAAGCAGTTTAAAGAGTTCAAGAGATTAAAACAATTTCACAAATAAACAATCAACCAAAGTTCACAGGCACACATTCACAGTTCAAGGAAAAAGAAAATTAAACTCTGCTATACGCATCTTGTAGTGCGCTTCTCCAGTGGCTTGAAGACCGGAGGTGAAATCTTTAGGGCCAAAATTGGTGTTACCCAATTTTCCCCTAGCCTCCCCCTTCTCAACAGGGAGAGCAGCAAAGTGTGCATCATGTAAGAGCCTCTCATGTTTTAGCTTCTCCACCATTGGAGAGCCCAACGTTCATAGTTTTTAGAATTTCCCATCTTTATGGTGAGTGGCTTCATTTCCGTCACTGCAGTGGTGACCAGATCAGCTCAAGAGACAGAGCATTTGATAGAGTTATTACAAAAGTTATTGTCAAATAAGAACGGGACACTGTCCCGGTTTGAGTCCTTCTCAATTGGTTCAGAACTAAAGTTCCTCTCCCTCTCAGAGTCATTCCTTTTTTGGACATCAACCTCTTCCTCTTCTTCAGTCAACAGATCCTCTTTCTTTCCCTCTCCAACTGGTTTTTCTTCTTTTCTGTATGCTACATTACTGAACAAGTCATCAATAATAAAATTGGGAGAGCAATCAGATGTTTTGATCGTAATATCGGGGAGACTAGGAGGTGTCACTTTACTAGGTAAAATAACACAACCCGTAGAGAAATCTATTGTAGCTCAATTCTCTTTCAAGAATGGCACTCCCAAGATAGGAATGGATCGATTTTCCTTGGGTCAACACTTGGAAGTCGGCTACCACCGTTGTCCCCTCGATTAAAACTACAACATTTTTCACTTCTCCCTCTGCCTGAATAATCGTCCCGTTGGCAAGCACGAGGGACTTCCGATCATCCGTATTCATTTTTAGTTGCATTTTAGCAACATCTTTCAATGCAAGAACGTTGCGGGATGATCCAGAGTCGCATAAGGCAGTCATCTCAACGTTATTGATGGAGCAGGTTACTATCAACTCATTCGGGTTGCACAATACCGCTTCGGCAAGACACTTCCCCTGATCTATAGGATTTTTTCCAGTATTGCTGGGGAGAGTCCCGTGCAACCGCTCGGTAAGCACTTGGTCCAACTGGCCCAATTACGTTTCCAAGTTCCGCAAGGAAGTGGTTTGATTTGCCATGTTGGATTGGGCATCCTCCATAAACCTTTCCATCATTTCCTCTAAATTCTTTTTCCTGGGGGCTGGGGCACCTTGATTGTAACCCGGTAGAGGCCGCCTCGGTTGACTTCCGTAGACATAAACATCATTTTGATGCTGCACCGATTGCCATCATTGGCCAGCCGCATTTTGGTTCCATGAGAAATTGGGATGATTTCTCACTCCCGGATTATACGCATTTCCATAGGGTTCCCCCTTAGCTTGATTGCCTACATAATTAACAGACTCATTTAAACTAAACTGGGCGAATTAACCTGACAGCCCACCTCCTGGACATTCGTAAGCATGGTGACCACCACCTCCGCACCCTTCGCAGGCGATGATTGTAGAGGGCGCAACTGCATAAGGTATAGAGTCCACTGTAAAAAGACTCCGAGCGCCCCTGGTGCGTTCCTCCCAGCTGTCCAGAAAGTGCTGTGCGAAGCAGTGTCTTGCAGTATTCTCAAGGCATCCTCCGGGGTGTGGTTCATTAAAGTGCCTCCAGCAGTGGCATCAACCATGGCCCGATAGTTAGGATCTATCGTGAAGTAGAAGTTCTCCACTAGCTCCCATGGTTGGTGCCCATGGCTGGGGCACTTGCGAAGAAGTTCATTGAATTGCTCCCAAGCCTCAGCGAGAGTCTCCTGATCCGCCTGACGGAAAGTAGCTATATCCCGCTGAAGGCTCACAATCTTGTCCACCAAATGGAACTTAGTGAGGAACTTGGACGTGAGGGCGTCCCATGTTGCAGCTGTACCTGGAGGGATTATATGGAGCCAGACCTTGGCTTTGTTGCGCAGAGAGAATGGAAACAGTCTCAGTGTGACTATTTCATCCGGGATTCCCGCGTGGCGGAACGTTCTGCAAATTTCAGCAAACTCCGCCAGGTGAAGATGTGGGTCTTTACTAGGCATCCCAGAGAACTGAGTGTTGTTGTGGATAATATTCATAATGGCCGGCTTGATTTCAAACTAGTTGTTCATGATATCTGGCCTGAATCTCGGATACACACTCCCTGCAGTTGGGGTAGTGTAATCCCTCATTGTTCGTGGCCTTGGTCGAGCTGCCTCCAGCTCTTCCACCATAATATTCTGTCCCTTGTCGGGCAATCTTGGGTCGCCTCCTAGGTTTAGATTATCTCCCAATTGCGCTCGTACGGCTGCAGCACATCTCAGCGCGCGAGCAGCCCGTTCAATTTCTGGATCAAAGGGTTCAAGATCCCTTGCATCTTGCCCCTGCATACACAAACAAAAGAGAAAAATGAACAAAAATAAAAAAACACACGCTTCTATAACGAGGGTTCCAAACACAAAACACTTCACGCCTGCAGTCCCCGGCAACGGCGCCAAAAACTTGATGCGATTTTGGCAAGTGCACTGGTTGCTGTCAAGTAATAATGGGAATAGCTTCCCCGAATGTCGATCTCTTGAGGAATGCAGGTTGTGCTGATGTGAGTCGTGTCGTGAAATGATGGTTACAACGAGCATAGTAAGTAAAACAGAGGGGTTTTGGTTGGTTGGTCTAAACTAACAAACAAGAAAATAAAGATGCGGGTCAAAATCACCGCTTCGCTTGGCGAGATGAATGTGTCAGCCGCTATGCCGGGCTTCGTTAGGTGAGTGGATGGAAAACACGTGTGGAATGTGAGGGTCGCAATCACCTCTTCACTAATCACCGTTAGCCTTTCCTAATGTGAATCTCAAGTGCATGAATGGAGTAGATGAGGGTGAGTGGTTATGAAGCGCAACACAACACACATTCCTAGATTAAGAAAAGCAAGAAGTACATTCATTCATAGACAAATGAGAGTAATCAAGTTCATTACAAATTTATACATCCACAAAAGGGAGAAGGGTAGAATAAACCAATAGAGAAGACTAGCCGTCGATCACAGCCGAAATAGTGGGTTGTCAAACTACTTCCGGGCTCGGTCGATGTATGCTTCCGAGACCGAGAGACTGTCACTATCTTTTATCTTGCTCCGTCGTCTTCGTTCGTCAGGTCTTCTTCTTTCTTCTTTTAAGCTGAGGTTTCACAACTCGGCAATGGTGTTGTTGATGGCCGGGAATGCTTCCAAACTCCTGGAATCTGCTAGGGTTTCACCGGAGAATGGTTCCCAGATGAAGGAGATGAATAGAGATGGAGGTGGAGCGAAAACGACGCTGGTGGAGCTTGAAATCCTGACCTAGAAGTCCTTCCTCCCTTCACGCCATCTAAACCGCAGATTTTCTGGCTTATAAACAAAAACTGCAGAAATTAAGTCACGCACGGTCGAACGCACGACCGTGCGTAGACCGTGCTATATTAGCGAAGGCGCAGCAGCATGCGGAAGAAGCAGTAGTGCCCGTTCATTTTAATCACGCACGGTCGAAGCCGACCGTGCGTAACAACGCACGGGCAAATTCTGAAAGCATAAAAACAGGCCAATAGGAGGCTCGTGCGATTTTGCTCACGCACAATCAAAACCAATCGTGCGTGAACAAAACACACGGGCAAATCCAGATCACCATTTTAGGACGGAGATGCATGCGCACGGTCGGAGCGATCGTGCGACAAGGAAACGCACGACCGTGCGATTCCTACAGACATGAGTTCTGGGCAAAATGGAGATCTGCCAACATGCACAGCCAAATCAAACGCTGGGAGCACACCTCCAACACAAGAATAATAGTAGAAATAAAGTGGGGAGCACAATGTGCTTACCCCCATCGAAATTGTGCGCGATGGCATACCACAATGGGCCTAAATAGTGCACTAATAGTGAAAGTGTGTCCAAGTGAGATATAAGCAATTAGGGACTAAAGGTGTTGTGCAAAAGCAAGAAAACAAGCCCAGATGAGTCTGAAAAAGTGTATATAAATGAGACTCTTCAGTTACTTTGTGGATTGTTATATGAACGTGTCACAAGTAGATCTCAACTGACAATGGTGTTTGTGGTTCTTTGACCTGAAGTCACAACATTCATCAAGTGTGGAAGAGCATACTTTGTTGCCATCAAAAGTCTTCCTTGAAGAAGGTTGATCATAACGGTGGTTATTGGGTATGATACAATTCATTTGGGTGTTTGTGTGTGGACAGATATGGGATTTGTCCTCCTATATGACAGGAGTTACATCCATGGGCCCCTTGATGGAATAAGACTAAGAAATGCATGGCCATGCATGATTGAGTCAATATAAGATATTGAGCTCACTAATTTTAGACAGTTTATTCTGGATCAAGAAACTAGGATTGAATAATTATGAGGGTGACATGGTCCATGCCTCTAGTTCTATCCGGATGTAAGGGACAAAGGGGCATGACAACACTGGTATAGTTGTCAATACATGCTTATTGAGTTGTGAACTCTTATTGCTTGGGCAGCAATGATGTATTGCTACATGCCGCTCATTATTTATGAGACTTTTGTTGATACTTTGTGATCAAGTGGGAGTCTGTTGGTGTTTCCAAGGTGATCTCAAAGCAATCAAACAGTTAGTCTTACTACCAACGTAATTTGAGCCTATAGGGTCGCACATAAGTGTGTTTGGAGAAGTAGAAGGATGGATTGTGTTGACCTTACTTATATTGGATATGAGTGAAGGACCACTCCTATGACTCTTTGGAGTTAGGTCGAGTCGACTAAATGTTCCACAGATATTATGAATATTGTATGGAGCATGTTGACATGTGTTTAAGACCACATTGCATATGTTGTCGAGATCATCAAAATGATATTGTGAATATCATCGAATGATCACGACGATATGATCGACTATCACCTATGATGTATCATCGAGTGCTAAGGGATATCATTTTAACTATCAAGACGATATTTTAGGTATCATGATGATATCGTCGATATCATCTCGAAGATATAGATCATCAAGAATGTGTCATCTTGACTATCAAGACGATACAGATCATCATGACGATATCATCGAGATTGTCTCGACGATATTCAGTGATCACAACGATACACATCAGATACTCCTATTAAGGACTTGGTCTGCGAATATCTGATTTTATGCCCTTGGTATAAATAGGGAAACGATTAGGTTTTCAGCAGAGAGATTATCCTTTTGTTAGATTCATACAGAAGTGTTCCGCAAGATCTCCACGAGACCCATCCGTCTATTCCCTTCGTCGCCGCCTCTCCCTTGTGCGGATCTAGCAATCCGTGGGAGACGTTCATGACACTCCTTCTCCGATCCAGATCTTGTTCGACAAGAGGCTTGGGGTTCTCCTCCGCTCATGTGGACTGCTATAGAGGCGTAGATCTACTTTCTGTGCTTGGAACTCAGCCACCAGTTTTTGGATCTGATTTTGGAGCATCTTGGTTGAGTGTTGACTCAATCCCTCTCAGGTATATTGCAATGTGTTGCTTTTTTATTTCTAGATTCATGAAATCGCAAGGTCCTGTAACTGTTTCAGGTTGTTCTTGTTTCTTTTTTTTTTGCTGCGCATATCCGATGTGGCATTTTAAGAAAACCCAACTATTGATGCAAAAAATGTCTTCTTCGTGATTTGGATTGTGAGGATAATCGAACTGTGGATTGCCGGTTACTTGGTTCCTGTGGACATCGGGAGTGACGTTATCGATCGTTCAGAGGAGACCGATTTTTATTCGATTCTTGATGATTTATATGCTTGACGCTTGGCTGCAGGAATATTTTAGCGAAGGAAATGGTTAGAAATAAAAGAGAGGTTAGGGAACAGACTGGACTAAGGAGAAAAGATCGAGCAGAAATTGAGGCCGCTTGATTTCTCAATCTGTTCTGAAAAGCCTTTTTCCCCCCTCGAAAAAAGTCCCTTTCTAGGGAGCTCCACCCCCTATTTATAGACGTGAGGGCTGCCCAAACGGGTAGCTTTCGTAAATAGGGGCTGCCCGGAGTTTAGGCGAGGATGGGGAGAAAACAATAGCTATATGAAAAAAAGGGATTTCAGACCGCGCGAGCTAAGGGTCCGGGCGATCTCCTAAGAAGATTGCGCGGTCTTGCCTATAAAGAATTCGGAATCGCGATCTTTCGGAAGAACATAATCCCCGCACATTTTTAAGCTCCGAGGTGCTTCGAAAATGTTAATCTTCAGTCCACTGAGATCGCGATGACTTGGAATACTTAAATCTTTTTCTTCAAACTATAAATAGACCTGAAGGCTCCTTTATTTTTGTAAAAAACCAGAATCTTTGAAGTAGAAATTTGCCATGCGGTCTGGATTTTGAGTTCGCTTCCATTGTTTTTGATCATGGGTTTGTTAAAAAACATAGTAGCTGAGAAGGGATTTATTCCTCCTGCATCTTTGAAGAAGCCAGCTCTTAAAAAGGAAAAAATGGTTGTGTTACCTTTGAAGAATCCAACAGGGAGTGTGCCGAGTAAAGCTTCTGCTTCGTCGGCCCCAAATGTCTTGATCATTTCAAATTCACCTTTAAAAGCTAAAGAGACTGATCGGTCTGCAAAATTGTCTTCTGCTCCTCAAGAGATTTTAGATCCTTCTGTTGGAAATTCTTTCAAGAATATCTCGGCCAGCCTCATAGAAACGGTATCTTTAGCTAACAAGATGAGACAACAAATCATAGACCAAGGGTTTGAAACAAAAAAGGACAAATCAAAGCTTCTTGTCAAGACCCCTGCGATTAAATCCACCGGTGCTCATCCTATCTGTCCGCTTGAGATCGCTCCTCTACAGTAAGCCGCAATCTCAAGGCTTTCTCTCGGCTCATTCCGTTAACTTTTCTGTTTCTTTCCTTTTTGCTTTTGCAGTCTCTTGATCCTTTTGAGAACGAACGTGTTGGAGCATGCATTTCGGACTCTTCCGATTTGATAATAACAAAATTCCATTTGTATTTGATTCTATTTTTATTGATGGTGTGCAGGTAATAGGTATGAGATGTTCACAATTCTGATTGGAGCTCAATTTAACTGTATGGAGAATTTCGATGTCGGAATTTTCCGACATCTACTGTCGCCCAGGCGACAGGACAGAAGTTACAGCAGCAGCCCGCACGACAGCACGACGAGCGGTAGTTTGGCGCTGTTGGAATTCCTACAGCGATGTCGCCCTGGCGAAAGGATAGAAGTTACAGCAACTTGTCACAACCCGCATTTTCTCCGAATTTAAGAATATCAGAGTAAGAGAAAATACACGTCATGATGCCACGTCATACAGGAGACAACTGTAGACGCTCAGGCGGGAACCTATTACTTAACTAAACAAACTTGATTATATGATAAGTTATCATTTGAAATCATTTATCAGGGGTTTTGAGATAAGAACTGTGTCTCTCAGTTCGTGGATCAACTAGTCCACCGAGAAAGTATATATAATTGCAGCGGAATGTACTTAATTTAGTTTACTTAAAGTCCTACATGTATGCAAACGACGGAGCATGAAATAAATGATATGCACATAACTAGGCGTACTGTAAGAGTAGAAAATACCTTTAGTCGACTTTAAAGTTAAGGGTTTCAGTTAGAAAGAATGCAATGAGGATGAAGAAAAATCATTTTATAACTATAATGCACCTAGCATAAATCATTCCCAGAGGGTAAGATACACAAGATCTAAAAGTAGTGGCATAATCTGGCAAATAATCTATAAAGTATAAAAAAGGGGCACAATGGGCGTCAACAACATGACACTAACCCATTGGCACCAACTAGTATGTCTGAGCACAAGAAGTAACTAAAAACAACTACCTCGCAGCAGCGGGGTGAACAGCTACTAAAACTCTGAACTTCAGGCTACACCACTAGCCGTTACGGCTCTGAACCTGAGGCATTCAATAAAACAAAGAACGCCTCAGCAAGGGATTACAAGTGGCAGAAATCTAGCAGAAAAACAAGCAAGGCATAAGGGGTACCAACCCAAGCCAAAGTTACCGAAAGAGAGCCCCAAACAAAGAACCAACAAGCATCAAGTGCACTATATACCAAAAGAGGAACAAACATGTTCATTTATTTAGTTTCATCGATTAAAGAGACTGATCAGCTCAAATTATACGGGAGCGGTTAACTACCTCCGCTACCCCAAGCCCAAAAGCAGGTGGGGGTACCACTAGACCCAACCACCCAAACACGACTACCGTGCAAGGCTATAACATTTTCCCCCACTGTCCCCCAAACACAACTACTGTGAAGGGCTAAAGACAGTAGTTCTTATTACTTAAATTTTATTTAAACACGGGACGCAACCCGAAAGGATAATCACTGGAAGGCCCTAAGAAAAAATAGGGTCAAGGCAAAGTACACCTCGATCAATATGAATCATAAGAGTAACTCAAATGTTAACAGACCACAACGAGTAAAAGGATACAACCAAGAGGGTTTCAAGATCAGGAGCACCGAAGGGACACTGGCAATCATCTTGGTACACTAGAGAGGACAAAAGATTAAAACATGGAAATCGCAACGAAATCACATGCGCACCTTGCGGGGTTCCAAGGGGCCGCGCCCCTGGCGGGGTCTTAGGGGCAGAGCCCCTAACGGGGTCCAAGGGGCAGCGCCCCTGGCGGTGGTCTCGCTCAAGGATTTAGGACTTGTCGAAAAACTACAAGGAACTTCTCGAGAGCTCAAGGATTTCTCGAGAGGAGCATTTCTCGAGAGGAAGGCAGTTTCTCGAGAGATGGGGGAATGTCTCGAGAGCTCAAGGATTTCTCGAGAGGGGCATTTCTCGAGAGGAAGGCAGTTTCTCGAGAGAAGGGCAAGGATTTCTCGAGAGATGAGAAATTGATTTCTCGAGAGGAGGGCAATTTCTCGAGAGGAAGGCAAGGATTTCTCGAGAGATGAGAAATTGATTTCTCGAGAGGAGGGCAATTTCTCGAGAGGAAGGCAATTTCTCGAGAGAGATCAGGGGATTTCTCGAAAGCTGAGAAATTGATTTCTCGAGAGGAGGGCAATTTCTCGAGAGGAAGGCAATTTCTCGAGAGAGATCAGGGGATTTCTCGAGACCTCAAGGAATTTCTCGAGAGAGGACAAGGGAATTCTCGAGAACTCAAGCATTTCTCGAGAGGTAGAGGGGTCTTCTCGAAAACTTGGCTAAAACAACTTCTCGGGACACTCAAAGACTTCTCGAGAAGGACCAATCAACGGCTAAAAATCCAGGGAACGACGGTGTCTTTCGGGAGAAATGCCCTGACGCTACACGGGGAAGAAAATTTAGGGTTTCTAACTGTCACACAAGACGCTCGAAACACGAGCCCACAGCCCACCAAACATTTATCAGGAGGAAAAACCAAGATTTAACCAAACAAAGAGGAGGAGGAAGAAGCCACTTGCCTTAACCTTGCAAACTCGAAGATCTTCGCTCCGGAAGCTATGGTTCGGCTAGGAAAACACACGAGCACAGATTCCTGAAACTTTTCGGGTCGAAAGAAGGGGTTAGGTCACTACCCTAACTCCAAAAATTCCACAGAACGGGAAAAGCTTACCGCTAGAACGAAGATCTCGCCGAGAGCTTTCCAAATCTTCTCTCCTAACGCGATTCCGACTACTACAGCCCTAGAAATCGCCGATCGAACGCTCCTCGAAGCTCCGCACTCGCCCTTTCGCTCGGCGGCTGATTTGATCGAGGGAGGAAGAAGATGAATAGGAGGAGGAGATTTTAGGCTTATATATATAACCCTAAATTATTATTTAATTAATAAATAAATTCCCCAATTTACTTAAACTGCGAGGGCGATCAAAACACCTCGGGTTTCTACGAAATTCGCGCCTTAACTGAAAAACGGTGCTACGAATCCAACGGCGGAGTCAGAATTCAATTCCGACGAGCCAAACTCCGGACAAAGCCTTCCGAAGCTAAAATCTTGATATCCACTCAAAATCTTCACTTTAACTCGAAACGACGCGAAATCTCGCCTGCTTGACCTAAATCACAAGATTTAACTAAGCTAAAACTCGAAACACTACCAGACGAGCTGACATAACGCCCTTATGCCAAAATTACGTCACAGAGGGTACGTAAAATAATTAACGAAAATCAGGGGCGTTACACAACTGCCCGCACAACAACACGAAGAGCAGTAGTTTGGCGCTGTCGCAATTCCGACAGCAATGTCGCCCAGGCGACAATGAAAAACTATAAATTGGTTCGTTTTGTTCGTGCATTCTAAGCTTTGAAATTTCTAAGTCCTTTCCTGTGTGCATACGAACCAGAGAGCTCCAGAACCTCATCAACTCCCATTTGTGCATAGAAGGTTTGAAATTGAAGACGAGATCGGACGCGCTTCTACATCAACGATCATCTTGAGACTTCAACCTACCTTTCAGAGATCTGAATTTCTAGGGAGTTCTTCATTTCATTTTGTATTTTCATTTATATACATTTTACTTTGTATTGGTAGGGAAATCGTCTCCTTGTGCGTGACGTCTAAGTCCTTGCGTGGCTTAGGGGAAAATCGCTTCCTTGTGCGGAGCGTCCAAGTCCTTGCGTGGCTTGGTAGGAAATCGTGGCCTTGTGTGCTACGTCTAGATTTTGGGAAGATCTAGAGGATAGGCTTAGGCTTGGTCTAGGGAGAGACAAGTGATAACCTTCCGATCCTTGGGAGAAGGATTGGTAAACTCAAATTGTTAAAAGTTTATAATCATATTTGTGCCTTGATCTTAAGCATTGTTAAGATCATTTTTTTATTGTATGTGAATTTCATGATTAAAAAATTATGACTTTTCTTTAATTGCAAATTTGGTTGCTTAATCTTTAACTTAGAAATTTGTGTTTGAACTAATTTAAAAATTACATAGGTTTGAAAATTTTTATAAGTGATTTTTAGAAAAGCAAAATTTGTTTTGAAAATTCTTAAGTTAAAAATTATAATTTAAAAAGGCCCTTATTCACCCCCCTCTAAGGGCGCCACAAGATCCAACACGTGGTATCAGAGCGAGGTTACTCCAAAACAGTTTTACCACAGGGAGTAATGGCACACAACGATCACGCATTCGTTGAGGGGCAATGAATTAGTAGGCCACCACTTTTTACGGGCACAGACTATAACTATTGGAAAACCCGAATGCGATGTTTTCTAATAGCTCTCGACATGGAAGTTCGGAATATGGTCGAGACGAGTTATACTTCCCCAACAATTGTTGTAGGAAATGTAACTATGGCCAAATCCAAAGACAAGTGGGATGACAATGATAAATTAAAATGTAAGAACAATGCAAAAGCCATGAATGCTTTATTTTGCGCACTAGATCGCACTGAATTTAATAGAGTTTGTGTTTGTGATACTGCATTTGAAATTTGGAATCTTTTAGAAATTACTCATGAAGGTACTTCGCAGGTAAATGATTCAAAGCTATTTCAACTGGAGTCAGAGTTCGAAAGATTCAAAATGGAGGTGGATGAAGAAATTGATACAATGTACACACGATTCACTAAAATCGTGAACGATTCAAAGGTGCTGGGTAAGGTTTTCTCCAATGGAGATTTAGTAAGGAAAATCTTAAGATCACTTCCCCCGAAGTTCAATCCTAAAGTGACTGCAATTTCTGAGTCACATGATCTTAAGACCTTACAATTGGAAAGCCTCATTGGGAATCTAAAAACCCATGAAGTGGAGTTGAAGATTCAAAGCCAAGAGTACAATTTGGAGCCCAAAAAGAAGAGCTTGGCGTTGAAATCTAAAAAGGAAATTGAAAGTGAGACTGAAGAAAGTGAGGAAGATGAAGAAGGACTGTTTGTGAGGAACTTTAAGAAGTTTATGAGAAATCCGGAGAGGAGAAATTCATTTAAAAGATTTTTTAAAAAGAACGATTTTGTCTACCAAAAAGGCAAAGGAAAAATGGAGAATGAAGAGGAGCGTCCGCTACCGGAGTGCTACCATTGCAAGAAGATTGGTCATATCAGAAGCAAGTGCCCAAAGTATCTGAAAGAGCAAAAAGCAAAGAGGCACGATAAAAGTTACAAGAAGAAAGTGTTAAAGGCAGAGACTTGGGATGATTCTTCGTCTGGTGGAGAAAGTGATTCCTCAACACAGGAGGAAGAGGAGGCTAATGTATGCTTGATGGCAAAAGGCAACGTTACATCTGATGACGACAGCAGTGTCCAAAGCGACACTGAGGTAAGGCCTCCATCTTATGATGATTTATATTCTAATTTATGAAAACATGCAAATTTTTGGATAAAAGCCTAAAGGAAATTGATTTTTTAAAGTCTAAAAATAAAGGTCTTTTAAAAGTGAATAAAAAGTTATCAAATGAGTTGAAATCTATTGGGAAGGAGAAGGTAATTTGTCAAGAGTGTGATCACTCTTTGACAAGGATAAAAGAACTTGAAAACACTATTTCTAAGTCCGATCAAAAAATTGATCAACTTCTAAAAGAGAAAAAGGACTTAGAAAAGGTTGTCAAAACTTCTCATTCTCAATTAGAGAATTACAAGAAAAATGTTGCAATTCGATGTGGCATGATAGTAAAAGAAAATTCAATTTTAAAGTCCAAAGTAAATGAATTGAACATGGCAATTGGAAAATTTGGTGTTGGGAAAAAATCTCTGGATATGATTTTAGGCAACCAATGCCATGGGTTAGCAAAATTTGGACTAGGATACATTTCTGGAAGCTCTGGAAGCTATCGGAAATTTCCGACAGCTGATGTCGGAACCAGCGACAGCTCCAGGTTCAGAAAACCTCTTTTTCAAAATAAAAATTTTTCTAAGTCCACACATAAAGATGTTTCCTCCAGCAAGAGTCCAGAGAAACCATTAAAGAATGGTTCCTCACTATTCATTGCATTTGCAAATGTCATCGATTTGGTCACATCTCGGACTCATGCTGGAAGAAAGGAAAAGTTAGTGTTAAACAAATCTGGGTACCTAAGGCGTCCACCTATACCATGGGAGGGACCACTTGGGTAACCAGATCTTTACTCTCATCATCTTTTTAGGTGTGCGGCAGGCTAAGAACAAGGAAGACGTGTGGTATTTGGACTCTGGCTATTCAAAACACATGACGAGCGATAAATCAAAGTTCCTAAGCCTGGAGATGAAAAAAGGAGGAATAGTGACCTTTGGAGATAATTGCACGGGTAAAGTCAAAGGCATTGGAGTAGTAGGTAACGAAGAGTTTAAAATTTCAAATGTTTTATATGTTAAAGGTTTGAAACATAATCTAATCTCTATTAGTCAACTATGTGATAAAAATCTAAATGTTTTATTTGACTCTAGCTCAAATCCTTGCAAAATTATTTATTCCAAAACAAATGAAATTGTACTTACTGCACCAAGAATAAACAATGTCTATACAATCACTTTTCATGATTTATGTAATTCTACACTTAAATGTTCTATTTCAAAGAATGATGAACTTGAATTATGGCATAGGAGACTAGGACATTCTAGTGCTAAACGCATAGTAAAGCTTTCTAAAAATAAAATAATAAAAGGTTTACCAAATTTGAATGGAAAGCTTTCTTCATTATGTTCACCATGCCAAAAAGGAAAGTTTACAAAATCATCTTTTAAAAGCAAAAATGTTATTTCTACTACTAGACCTCTACAATTATTACATATGGACTTATTTGGTCCAATTACTACACAAAGTCTAGGAGGTAGAAAATATACGTTTGTTATTATCACTACACCATATCATGCCTATGGTAACACTTTTTTTGTAGCGGTTTAGTAAACGCTACCAAAAGAAATTTATGGCAGCGTTTAGAACCGCAACTATAGATAAATAAATGCTACTATAGAATAACATACCTATAGTGTCAGTTATTTTGTCGCGGTCAGGAGAACGCTACCATAGGAACTGTAAAGTCGCGTTTAGAACCGCTACTATATTAAAAAGAAATATCAAATTGGGTTATATGGCAAGCAATATAAGACATCTACACAATCGTAGCCGTCCAAACAGGTGATCGGCATTTCCCTAAATACTTCTCCCGACTTTCTATTCTCCTGATCATAGCCATTACTCTCGAGCTTCTATTCTCCCCGCCGCAACTGCGCCCTACGCTCCCCTCGCGATTTCCACGCCTCTCGCCCTAAATCCAACCGGAAACCACCCGCTCCGCCTCTGACCTAACTCCACCGGGACTTTCGTTGCCGCTCAACCTCCGATCAAGCATCAAACTCAACCGACCCTTCCATTTTCGCTCCGCCTCCGATCAAGGATCTCAACCACCGGGACAAACCGACACAGAGTATGCTTTCTCTCTTCTACTCTACTCTTCTCTTCATCTTCATTCTGTTTATTTCCAACCGGTTCGCCCTTACCCCATGCGTAGGGTAGCTTCCTCATCTTCTCCAGCCAGACCCAATCAGCTCCCGTTCTCATTTCCAGCGCATCGGGGATGCAGATGCACATGCCATGTATATTTATATGCTCCGTTAAGGATTTCTACGATTTCCACTGGCTCTTCACGTTAGTCCTTCATCCAATGTGCCTCCTCTACACATGTTTATTTAGGGTTTAATTATTTTTTGGAAGAACTCCGATGCATTCTATACATAGACAACCTATAAGCAATAAATTGGCTGCAGGTTTTAACTCCACTTTCACGATTTGAAATGCTTCTTTATTTCTCGCATGGTTTTATTACCAATGTGTTGTTGTTCAATCAACCTATTTTTTGTTCACAATAAGGCAATATTGTGGGATCCATAAAACATGAAGGTGCTCATTTTGAGTAATCAACAGAGACTACAAAAGAATTCTATTTGAATTATGCGTCTTGAAGTTTATCCTCCTCCTCTTTCTCTCTTAAGTTATTTTTTGTTTTACTTCTCTTTGGATGTCTTGGTGCACATCTTTGTTCGTAGATGTTTAACTACCTAAATATAATTAATATATGTTTGCACACTAAGTGTACTCTTCTGATCTTACATTTGTTTAAGCACATCTATATATGATCCTTCCATTTATGTTTTCTCAAAATGGATTCCAAGTTTAGTATTTCTAAAATCCCTTTTGTTCCGATAATGAAGATGTTCGTTGCTGCGCATTTGTGAACTGCCTCTGACCACAGGTTCCTATGCAGGTAATTATCAATGTTGTTGGTTGATAATCTATAACCATTATATTTAGTTGTTATTTGAGAACTACGATATAACATCATCCATAAATTTAATCTGTGCTATAATTTCTTTATGGCTATCTCACAAATTTTACTCACAACTCATGTTTTTTTTCATTCTTATAGGTACAGATATTGTACAAACATATCACAACAACTTCAAAACTATTTAAATGCAACAACAACTGAATCCAGGTAATATATTACAGGTTAATATTTGGCTTCCATTTTCATATTTCTTAGGGGTGCTTTGTGGGTATTAGTCAATTAGTGGCTAAGCAAAGCACAATAGTCTCTGTAATGACTGATTATAGGGATGCTTCGTAGTATCGGTCGTAGAGGGTCAAGCGGAGCAGATAGTTTTTTTACAATATTTTGACATGAACATTTCATATATAATTGCTTTTATTTTCATATTTTCTAGGTGTGTTTTGTGGGTATTAGTCAATTAGTGGCTAAGCAAAGCACAATAGTCTCTGTGATGACTGCTTATAGGGCTGCTTCGTAGTATCGTCCGGTAGAGGGTCGAGCGAAGCAGATAGTTTTTTTACAATAGTTTCATATATAATTGCTTTTATTTTCATGTTTTCTAGGTGTGCTTTGTGGGTATTAGTCCATTAGTGGCTAAGCAAAGCACAATAGTCTCTGTAATGACTGCTTATAGGGCTGCTACGTAGTATCGGCCAGTAGAGGGTCGAGCGGAGAAGATATTTTCATGAAGATGTTCGTTGCTCCTAGTCTTCATCTAATTCAACCAGTGGTATATATGCTGCTAATATTTCAGAATGGAAAATGTTTCATAGTTTTGTTTCCACTCATGAGAATGGAAAAGGTTTCAGAAATTCAATTTTTTTGTTATTATTATTGTAAATATATTTTGATATACCTCATTGTGAGGGAATATGTTGGATCTTGCTTCATGATTTAGAAATCAAGGTACTTCTCTTCATAAATATGCATGTATTATAGATCCTATAACTAATTTTACTGATTCGTATAATTCCCACAGGGGCTGTTATGACAACTTTTATACAAAAATATGTTTGTTGACTTTATGGTTCATAATGATGCATAAAAATTAAACATATTAGTAGGTTTAAACAGGGGCTATGTAGTTATGGAATTTCCTTTTCATTGCATATCTGTGATTGAAGACGATGTTCCATGTTCTGTTGCCTATGAATGCTACTGAAATAAGGAACTTATCCCCCAATGGATTGGAATCCATCCCGCAGTCTTCTTTGAGTAGGAAATTTTTGGTTTAGGCTTTCCATGTTTCATTAAGTTTGATATTTTTGGTTAAGACTTTCCATGTTGCAACATTTGATTCATATGTTCTAGCATCAGTATGTGCATTGCCAACTAACTGTGCACATGATATTGGATCCTAATAATGATTATTTCAACTAGCTGTGAACAAAATTTATTGGTACTGAGATGGCTCTTTTTTACTTATTGATACTTTTTGTCTTGATCTATTTGTAAAGTGAATTGAGTTCGCTGCAATGAGAATTGACGGGCATTTTTAGAAATATTACATGAAAGAATCAAAGCAACTGAGTGCATTTGTCAAATGTTTGTAGAAGGATTATGTTTGTGTTGTTTTTCCATGTTTTCAGGGGATCTATATTCATTTTCCCAGCAAATTTAAGTTTGATTTATTGTATATTAACATTGATCGTGGAATTGCTCACTTGATGCGTTTTTATGCTATTATCAATGTTAGACCCCTTTGATAAACAGCTTGAAGACTGCCTGAATTCTAAATACGAAGTTGATCTTTCTGCATCATTCAGATGTCTTGTTCCACTTTTAAAGCTTCCATTGCAATCAATGGATATGGAAGGTGATAAGATCAAGTCATTGCTCCTGTATATTGTTCAGAGATCTGGAGATGGAAGGAGCTCGTTGCACGGAACATATGAGCATGTAATCTTGTAGATTTGTAGTAATTTAATTATAACAATACTTTGTATGATACTGCGTGGTTATGATTTGTTTCTCATTCATGTAGGCACTTGAATTGAACGATCTCTTAGCCCTCCAAATTTGTTTCTCACCCGCAAAGATGCTTCGGGAGAGCAAGTGTATGGAGGTGGCACTGTGAAGAAGGAGGCATTAAAGGAGTCACCGAAGAAGGAAGAATACAAGGACGATCCCGTGAAGAAGAAAGAGATTAATTTTCATGAACAGATTGTTTATTATGAATTTTTTTCATGTATATATTGAGTTTAATATAGATAAGTGCACCATTGATTTGTATTGAGGGGTTTGGGCTATCTCCCACCTTTTTATTATTAATAAAAATATTTTTTTCACAAAATAGATTTTATATCTATTATTGTCTATATTCTTTATTCAATTTAATGACAAATAAATAAATTTATTAAAATTTATTTTGTGATCAAATACAAGCATAAACGATATCATGCATAAAAGATCATAAATGTTGCCAAATACAAGCATAAATGCTGCCATAGAAAATCATATATGTTGCCAAATGCAAGCATAAACGCTACCATAGAGTATCTTAAATGTTGTCAAATATAAGCATAAATGCTACCATAAAATATCTTAAATGTTGCCAAATATAAGCATAAACGCTACCATAGAGTATCGTAACCGTTGCTGTAAAATGAAATAATCACTACCATTGGATATCATAAACGCTACAATAGATGTACCTATAGTAGCGGTTGCAAAAATGTCACAATACATTGGGTAACCGCTACCATACCCTACGACCACGGCGGCGGATGTAGCGCGCGCGCAACCGCTACCGTAGACCTACAGTAGCGGTTTTTTCACCTACAATAGCGGTTTTTGAGCGCTACCATATGCATGATATGGTGTAGTGTATTGATGATTATTCTAGATTTTGTTGGACATCGTTTTTAAATTCAAAATCTGATGCTTTTGATGAATTTGTAAAACTGATTTCACGTATTCAAAATGAGTTTGATTTAAAAGTAAAATGCATTAGATCAGATCATGGTGGAGAGTTTGATAATGAAAAATTTATTTCATATTGTAATGAATTTGGGATAAAACACGAATTTTCCGCTCCTCGCACACCACAGCAAAATGGTGTAGTGGAGAGGAAAAATAGAACACTTCAAGAATTAGGATGTACTATGCTTTGTGAATTTAAATTGCCAAAATATTTTTGGGCCGAAGTAGTTAGTACTGCATGCTATATTATTAATCATGTCATGATTCGTCCTACATTACAATTAACTCCTTATGAAATTTATTTTCAAAGAAAACCAAATGTATCTTACTTTAAAGTTTTTGGTTGTAAATGCTTTATTTTGAATACAAAAGATAACTTAGGTAAATTTGATGAAAAATGTGATGAAGGAATTTTCATTGGTTATTCTTCAACTAGCAAGGCCTATAGAGTTTATAATAAACGTACTAAAGTGGTTGAAGAAACTATTCATGTAAAATTTGATGAAAACATTTCTTGTGTAGAAAATACTAAAGTTGCAGGTAATGAGAAAAATGAAGAAGATGTGGAACAAAATCTGAGGAAAAATGATGATGATGATGAAGAAAAAGTAGAGAAAGAAGACGAAAAAGATGGTGAAGAAGAAGAAGAAGAAGGATATGTACCTCCAACCGAGCTAAGGTTCTCAAAAGATCATCCACAAGAATTTGTTATTGGAGAACCATCAAGTGGGGTACGTACACGTTCTAGTTTACATGAAATTTTTTCAATATGTTTTGTCTCTAATATAGAACCAAAAGATGTTGCCACCGCTTTAAATGATGAATCTTGGTTTTTAGCTATGAATGAAGAACTTAACCAATTTGAAAGAAATAAAGTTTGGACTCTTGTTGATAGACCTAGTGATCATCCAGTGGTAGGAGTCAAATGGGTTTTTAAAAATAAATTAGATACTGACTCTAGGATCACTAGAAACAAAGCTAGGCTTGTAGCGAAAGGATACAATCAAATTGAAGGGGTAGATTTTGATGAAACTTTTGCACCCGTTGCACGATTGGAAGCAGTTAGAAATTTTGTTGCATTTGCTAGTCATAAAAGATTTAAATTATTGCAAATGGATATTAAAACTGCTTTTTTTAATGAGTTGATTAAAGAAGAAGTTTATGTTGAACAACCCCCAGAATTTATAAATGAAAAATTTTCTAATCGCGTATATAGATTGCTAAAAGCTTTGTATGGTTTAAAACAAGCACCACGAGCATGGTATGACAGATTGACTTTATATTTATTACAAAATGGTTTTAAAATGGGTGGTGTTGATTGTACACTCTTCATTAAGCAAGTTGATGATGATTTAATTGTTTTACAAATTTATGTTGATGATATTATTTTTGGAGCCACTAATGAAGAGTTATGTAATTATTTTTTTAAAATGATGGAAAGTGAATTTGAGATGAGCATGGTAGGAGAACTAAAATATTTCTTAGGATTTCAAATTATTCAAAAACATGATAGAATTTTTATAAACCAATCAAAATATATACATGATGTTTTGAAAAGAATTGGATTTGAAAATCTTAAACAAGCTAGTACTCCTATGAGTGTCTCTTTAAAATTAGGAAAAGATGAAAGTGGAATATCCATAGATCAAACTTTATATAGAGGCATGATAGGTTCACTTTTATACTTAACCGCTTCTAGACCAGATATTATGTTTTCAATTTGTTTATGTGCTAGATTTCAAGCCGATCCCAAAGAATCACATTTAAAAGTGGTAAAAAGAATTTTTAGATATTTAATTGGCACTTCTAAACTTGGTTTGTGGTATCCTCATAGCGATGATTTTACTCTTTTTGGCTATTCTGATTCTGATTATGCCGGTTGTTCACTAGATAGGAAAAGCACTAGTGGCACTTGTCACTTTTTAGGCCCTTCACTCATTTCATGGTCGAGTAGGAAACAGAATTCTGTTGCCCTCTCAACCACCGAGGCCGAATACATCGCACTTGGTAGTTGTTGTGCACAAGCTCTTTGGATGAAACAAACAATAGAAGACTTTAACATTAAACAACAAACTATAGAACTATGGTGCGATAACAAAAGTGTTGGATCTTACGGCGCCCTTAGAGGGGGGGGGGGGGTGAATAAGGGAATAAAAATCTTTTTATAGTTTTTTAGATAATTACTAAGTTGTTTTTGATTAATAGGAAATAAGATGACAATTTAGTAATAACAATTTTGCAATAATGAAATTTTACGCCAATTGAGAGAAATCAAATAAAAACAAATATAATCATGATTGCATTATATAAAAAGGGTGTTTACAAAATTTGATTTCAATATCGCTAGAAATCGGAGGCGTACAAAAGTGAATTTTTTTTCCTTTTCTATACCGACTTGTATCCCCACAAACCGGTTGGCTTTAGCCTATCCTTCCCTGGATAAAGCCTCAAGGCGCTCTAGCCAACCCAAACTCGGATATGGCCTCGAGTACCCCCTAGATCTAATCCCCTAGACCTAGTCGCCAACTCACGCGGCGAATTCCCCCTAAGCCGCGCAAGGACCTAGTTGCCAAAAACAAGGCGATTTCACTACAAGATACAAATAAAGAAGTGAAGTAAATAACAAGCAAACTCCCTCTTGAGATTTCTGGAGATGAGGATGAAGGATCGCTGAAGCACAAGCGAGGTCGAAGCGATCGTTCTTCGGATGCAGCGTGATGGCTTCCTTCTCCAGAATTTCTTCTTTGGCTTTGAGTGGGAGATGATGTTTCGGCAGAGTAGCAGCACGAGAGTTTGGGCACAAGTAATGTCTCTGGAAGTTCTAACCCAAAATGAGAGAGAATACATCATTTTGTAATTCTTGGATCTAGCGCCTGCGGTAGCATTCATGTGGAGCGGTTGCGAAACTGTCGGAGGCGTGGTGCTGTGCACGATCTAGAGCTAGCGCCTGCGGTATCGCTAGCGCTGGTGGTAGCGATAAGGAACCGCTGATACGAAACCGCTGAGACAAAACCGCTGAGATGATCTTAAGCTAGCGCCTGGCGTTAGCGCTAGCGCTGGCGGTAGCACTAGCGCCTGCGTTAACCTCTAGCGCTGGCGGTAGTGCTCCATTCAGAAAGTTTGATTCTATGCTGCCTTCTACCTGCGGAGTATTGCACCTATAGTTCCTGCACACTATAAACACACTACAAGCAATATCAAATACAATATGGGATTTGTTATTATCAAACAAAGGGATGTGACACAGTTTGATTCCATGCTGCCTTCTACCTGTGGAGTATTGCACCTATAGTTCCTGCACACTATAAACACACTACAAGCAATATCAAATACAATATGGGATTTGTTATTCTCAAACAAAGGGATGTGACACACATGTCCAACAATCTCCCCCTTTTGATAATAACAAATCCTCTAAGCAAGAAATCAACAATAGTGTTTATAGATAAGATAAGCAAGATAAAAGTGCAACTATAGTAAATGATATGCATGATAATGTGCATACTCCCCCTATCTTAATGCTCCCCCTACATAAATGCAATTTATGTGTTACTCCCCCTAAATGATAGATTTCATGAATTTATGTGTTACTCCCCTTATTTATCTATATTTCTCCTAAATAGATTTCTTCAATTAATCTCCCCCTTTTGGTATTATCAAAAAAGGTGGGGTGAGGGTAGTAAGGAGGCATTTCAAAAAGATAAAGCATGATCGAGCATTTGTAATATAGACAAAGATAAAGAATTTAAGTATAGTATTGAAGAGATTTCAAATAAATAGTTATGAGTTTTAGCATAGCGGAAGATTATAAGAAACATCTTTTTGTAAGCATGAAAAACATAAGTAAAAAATATGAGTTTTAGTTCAAAATTGAAAGATGTTTTAACATTTTGAAATCCCAAAGTTTTTCATAAAGATACCAAGCATGAAATGATCATATCAAAGAGAGATTATACTACAATGTTACTTAATTGTAAATTCAAGAAATACCAAAACATTGTAGAGATCATGCTAGGTTATCTAGTGCATTTCTTATATAAAGAGTAGTATAAATAAAGCATTAGAATCCAATGTTGGAACATGGTCTTCCACATCTCCTAGGTTTGAGAAAAACAAATCCTATGTGTATTTGATCTTGTGTGTTTAAGTGTGCAGGAAATCAAAGTCCTCATGACTCAAGGATGGTTGCACCCAATTTTGATCCAACAATTCCAAGTCTCCCACTAGCGCTGGCGGTAGCACTTAGCGCCTGGCGCTAGCGATGATAGCGCAATTCCGGGAGCATATATGGAAGGAGATAACGCCTGGCGGTAGGCAATAGCGTGGGCGGTAGCGACGCACATGTTTGGCAAGAAGGAATTGTTTCCTCGGATTGAAGATTCTGCCGCGCAGATTGTGTCCTAATATGGGATAGCGCTGGCGGTAGAGCGGAACACAAGAGGAATCTCAGCAGAGTTGCCACGGATTAAATATTCTCGCGCGCAAAATATTACTTAATATGGGATAGCGCCAGCTGTAGCGATAGCACAGGCGCTAGCACTGAAGCTATAAAAAGGACTCCTCTCCTCTCGTTTCAAACACACATCAGAGAGATATCATAGAGAGATAGAGTGCCAGAATTCCAGAGGCTATCTTGGCCGAAAGTTGAAGTCCTACCAAAGTTCTGCAAACTTCTGAAGGAGAATCTGATCACGCCGGATCCAAATGAAGTCCGCCTCTACAACGCTTATTCTACAGTGGATCTTCACCTCCGTCCTCAGAAGGGAGTTTTTACTTATTTTCATTTCATATTTTTCTTGTAAATGGTTAGTGAAATCGCCTCGTGTTGGCGACTAGGTCTGGGTAGGACTTAGGGGGAAACTCGCCTCGTGTTGGCGACTAGATCTAGGCTATGTCTAGGGGGTGCTCCAGGACACATCCGGGGAAGGGTTGGCTAGAGCGGCTTGAGGCCGAATCCGGGGAGGATAGGCTAGGGCCACTGGTTTGTGGGGATGCGAGTCGGGATAGAAAACAAAAAAATGGTTTACTATTCATCGCCACCGATTTCTAGCGTCATAGAAGTCAACTTTTGTAAAACCGTATTCAATATTAATAAAACATGTCTCTACTTTATTTAAATTGTTTTACTTGACTTTCTATTGTCTTAATCTTGCATTATTCCAAACTTTTAGAAATATCACTAAAGTTTTTGAAAACCCTTATTTACCCCCCCCCCCCCTCTAAGGAAGCCTACCGATCCAACAAGTTGTATTAGAGCGGTTTTATTCCAATCGGCTTAACAACCAGGAATAATGGCGTCTCATGATCTCGCTTTTCCGGAGGGTCAAGGGGTTAGTCGACCACCTCTCTTTACTGGGTCAGATTTTAACTACTGGAAAAATCGAATGATGTGTTTTCTTAAGACCATGGATGTAGAAGTATGGAACATGGTAGAAGTTCAGTACTCTCCTCCTACAACTGTAGTGGGAGAGGCGACATTAGCAAAACCTAAGGATAAATGGGATGATAACGATAAACTAAGGTGTAAAAATAATGCTAAAGCAATGAACGCTTTATATTGCGCTTTAAGTAGGACTGAGTTTAATAGAATTTCTGCATGCACAACTGCTTATGATATTTGGAATCAATTGGAAGTTACTCATGAAGGTACATCGCAGGTGAAAGATGCAAAGCTATTCCAACTAGAATCTGAATATGAAAAATTCAGGATGGATACCGAAGAGGACATTAACTCGATGTACACCCGCTTCACCAAGATCGTCAACGCTTCAAAGGCACTTGTAAATACCTACTCAGACGGGGACTTGGTGAGGAAAATTCTTCGTTCCTTACCTCCAAGGTTCAATCCAAAGGTGATAGCCATCTCGGAGTCGCACAACTTAAGAACACTCCAGATCGAGAACCTTATTGGGAATCTCAAAACCCATGAGGTAGAACTCCAGATTCAACACGATGAATACAACAAAGAGGCAAAGAAAAAAGGCGCTAGCACTAAAGTCATAGAAGGAGAGCATCGAAGATGATGATGAAGATGAAGAAGGTCTCCTGGTGAAGAACTTCAGGAAGTTCATCAGGAATCCGGAAAGAAGGAACACATTCCGCAAATACTTCCAAAAGGATACTCGACGAAAGGGATCTTCCTCTTCATCAAGGAAAGAAAAAGGAAGCGAAGATGAAGAAGAAAGACCACCATCAGAGTGCTACCACTGCAGAAAGACCGGGCACATTCGGAGCCAGTGCCCAAAATATCAAAAGGAGCAAAAAGAACAACACAAAGCAAAAGAGAAGAAGAGGGTACTGAAAGCCGCAACTTGGGATGATTCTTCCTCTGAAGATTCAAACGAGTCTGAGTCAAGTAGCGAGGAGGAAGCAAACTTATGCTTAATGGCAAAAAGCAACGATGACGACACCAGTGTTCTTAGCGACACTGAGGTAATTCCTCCTACTTTCGAAGAACTCTATGATGAATTCATTTTAACTTGCAAATCTTATGATCAAAGTATAAAAGATAACATTATATTAAATCGTGAAAATGAATCTATTATCAAAGAAAATCATAAGCTCACAAAAAAATTGATTTCCCTTAAAAGAGAAAGGTCTCATGTCAAGAGTGTGAGCACTCTTTATCTTTGGCAAAAGAACTTGAAGTTTCTCTTTCTAAAGCCCTCTCACAAAACAAAACTATTGCAAAAGAAAAGGGGGACTTAGAGAGAAAACTAAAAACCTCTCTTTTACAAATTCAAAATAACAAAAAGGGATTTGAAAATAAACGTGTTATGATTGTACAAGAAAATACTTTTCTTAAAAAACAAAATCATGACCTCAATATGGCCATTAAAAAATTCGGGATTGGTCAAAAATCCCTGGATATGATTTTGGGAAACCAATGTTATAGTTCTGCGAAATTTGGGGTCGGATATAAAAGTGAACCCTACCGCCCAGCGCTAGCCACTAACGCCGGCGGTAGCTCAAGTGTTAAAAAATCTTCCGCTTCTTCTAATATTCAAACATCATCCAACAAGAGCAACGTAGAAACTCAGAAAAGGGTCTCAACTCCCTTTATTTCGTGTGCAAATTGTCTTAAGTTTGGACACACGTCTAGCTCTTGCAGGAATATAAAACAACGTTCTTTAAAACAAATCTGGGTACCTAAGAAATCCACTTACTCTATGGGTGGTACCTCTTGCGTATCTGGATCTTTACTCTCATCTTCTCTCTGGATTTGCAGGAAGGCTAAGGAAACGGAGGACGTGTGGTACTTGGACTTAGGCTGCTCCATGCACATGACGGGCAACAAAGCAAAATTCCTTAGCCTAGAAAAGAAGAAAGGAGGGATCGTAACGTTTGGTGATAACGGTAAAGGAAGGATCATGGGAGTTGGTACAGTGGAGAAGCCTTCTACAGGTACAAATGATGAACCTTTGCCATCTTTGGAGAACGACAAAGAAGAACCGTCCAAAGAAGAGGAGGAGAGGCCAAATGAAGTTGAATATGTACCTCCAAGTGTGTTGAACTTCTCAAAAAATTATCCAAAAGAGCTAGACATTGGGGAACCGTCTACTGGGGTAAGAACTCGATCCTCTCTTCATAAAACGTTTTCAAATATTTGTTTTGTTTCCGAAATCGAACCTAAAAACGTTTCCACCGCTTTAAATGACGAATTTTGGTTTTTGGCTATGAATGAAGAGTTAGGACAATTTGAAAGAAATAAAGTTTGGAATCTTGTAGAAAGACCATCTAATCATCCAATTATTGGCGTAAAATGGATCTTTAAAAATAAATTAGATGGTGAATCTAGGATTATAAGAAATAAAGCACGCTTAGTTGCTCAAGGTTATTCTCAAATTGAGGGGGTAGATTTCGAAGAAACTTTTGCACCTGTTGCTTTCTTAGAATCTATACGAATATTTTTGGCATTTGCGAGTTTTAAACGAATAAAATTATTTCAAATGGATGTTAAAAGTGCCTTTTTAAACAGGTTTATAAAAGAAGAAGTTTATGTAGAACAACCCCCCGGTTTCTTAAATGAAAAATTCCCTAATCATGTTTACAAATTAGAAAAAGCGCTTTATGGTTTAAAACAAGCGCCCCGTGCATGGTATGATCGACTTACATCATTTTTGTTAAAGCACGGTTATGTTATGGGAAGTGCCGACAACTCACTCTTCATTAAGCATAATAATAACGATCTAATTATTTTACAAATATACGTTGATGATATCATTTTTGGAGCCACTAATGAAGAGTTGTGTAATGAAGTAGTATTAGTAATGAAAAATGAATTTGAAATGAGTCTTGTTGGAGAACTATCATATTTTCTTGGTTTTCAAATCTCACAACAAACTGATGGTATCTTTATTTGTCAAGCAAAATATGTTCACGATATGCTTAAATGATTTGGATTTGAAAATCTAAAACAAGCTTCTACTCCCATGCGTGCTTCTTTAAAACTAGGAAAAGATGAATCCGGAATTTCAATTGATCAAACGCTATATAGAGGAATGATAGGATCTCTTCTTTACTTAAGTGCATCTAGACCAGATATATTGTTTGCTGTATGTTTATGTGCTCGCTTTCAAGCCAATCCAAAATAATCTCATTTAAAAGCGATAAAACGTATTTTTCATTATCTATTAGGGTCATCTAAATTAGGATTATGGTACCCACACAATGATTCATTCACACTCCATGGCTATTCCGTTTCGGACTACGCCGGGTGTTCACTAGATCGAAAAAGCACTAGCGGTACTTGTCACTTTATAGGACCCTCTTTAGTAGCTTGGTCTAGCCGAAAACAATCTTCGGTTGCACTATCCACCACGGAAGCCGAATATATCGCACTTGGTAGCTGTTGTGCACAAGCTTTATGGATGAGTCAAACACTAGAGGATTTTGGATTTCATCTTAAAAACATTGATCTTAAATGTGACAAAAAAAGTGCAATAGACCTCACATATAATCCCGTACACCACTCTAGATCCAAACACATCGATGTTCGTCATCATTTCATTAGGGATCACATTAAGAAAGAGCATGTAAAAGTAAGCTTCATTGGCACGGACTCTCAACTCGCTGACATATTTACTAAACCTCTTCCCGATGCAAGATTTCGATTATTACGACTTGAGTTAGGTGTCCTAGATCATTTGTGTTAAAACACATTCACAAAACATAATTTCTGCAAGTTTTAACCATCGAAAACATCTCCTAAAAATCCGAGATTTCAGCAAGAAACTACTATTGGGACACTTAATCAAGATCAACAATTAAAAATTTCAAAATCATAAAAAATCGTGTACTGTTTCCCGCGCTAGTGCTAACGCCGGCGCTAGCGTGCATATTTGTTTTTCTGTATTTTTAAAATTTTGAAAAATTCCTAAAAATATATTATTTTATATGTACTATCTATTTTTGCACTTCTAATTCTATTAAATTTTTGAAAAATCAAATACAAAAATACAAAAGACAAATTACAAAATCAAATACAAAATTCCAAAAACCAAATTACAAAAAACATGTTTTGCTTTTTATTTAAAGGTTATGTCTTTTTGCAAAATAAAATCAAATACAAAAATATAAAACACTAAAACTATCAAAAAAACTGTATGGATTTTCCTGTGAAAATTAAGCATGATTTAATCTATTCTTTAGGACTTCTATTATGTTGCAATTTATCTTTTCAAACTCTTTGAACATTGTTTTCATCATGCTTTGATATATCTGTTACCATGTGCATCAATTATATTGAAAGTTGTGTAGAACTAAGCTTAGCATGCCTCTAAGTATGAGTAAATGTTTTATGTTTGATAATGATCTTTATTCACTCACTTATTTTGGCATCGTCTACATTTGTGCTTAAGCTAAGCCTCTAAGTATGAGTAAATGTTTTATGTTTGATAATGATCTTTATTCACTCACTTATTTTGGCATCGTCTACATTTGTGCTTAATTTAAGAATGCTTGTGTATGTTTTGTATTAGTACTATGAATTAAAATTGCACAAGTATCTTACCTACACTCCTTTATTTGCACTTTTAAAAATTAAGAAAAGCGGTTATCTTTCTCATAAATTATCTTGGTTTGCAAAACAAGTGTATTCGGAGAACTTTGTACAAGACAAAAATCATAAAATAAAGTGACAAAGATACCTCCACCAAGCACTACTTGAACCTCCTGATAAGTCTTAATAAGCGTTGTGAGGTTGAACACCTTGGAAAGAATAGTAAAGTATCTTGTGCAAACAATAACTTTCTTTCAAAATAAAAACCACTTCTTCTTAAGTACACCGGATCACAATAAAAATCAATCTTGAAAAATAAACTATGTGATCCCCCAAGCACTACTTTGCACCCTGATAAGTCTTAATAAGCATTGTGTGTGCAAATCACCTTGGTAGTTGTACATTTTTTTGTGCATTGAAGTTTGTGGAAGTAAAATTATTTGTGTTTTATTGTGCTCTTACTTTACATATTACTTGTATTTTTGATTAAAACATATGTTTACTCTACTAAAAAATACACTTATGTACACATCATTATCTTCCATAACACTTCTTCTCATGAGTATTGGATCCTAATGCTAATTCTATACTATTCATTACTTATGAAATGCACTAGATAACCTAGCATGCTCTCTACAATGTTTAGTGTTTTGAAACTATGAATTAACATAACATTGTAGTACTATCTTTCTGATATCATCATTTCATGCTTGGTTAATTTATTACTGATTTTAAATGTTTACAAAACATCTTCTTTATAAAATTAAACTCCTATATTTTTTAATTATCTTGTCTTACAAAAGATGTTTGCTTATATTTTTCTAAGTCTTCCGCAACTTTACATTTATGCTACAAACTCTGATTTATGAAAATATTTTGATACTCAAACTCTGATCAATTTCAATGAAAAGAATTCTACAACTCCTTCTCATTTCATTCTCTACAAGCTCGATCATGTTTTTATCTAATTATCAACTTTTAAGTGGTGTCTCCTTACCCGCTTTTGCTAATAACAAAAGGGAGAGAACTAACATGATAAATATTAATCTACTATCAAACTATAATGCTTAATTAAGATGATAGCTTACATATTAGGAGAGCATTCACTTAGGGGGAGCATATATTTAGGGGGAGCAGTTCTAAATGCTAAAATCAATAATTATCCTAAGTCATCACTCTCACACACACACAAATATAGTTTCATCATGCTTATCTATTAATGTTCTGATTTATCATTAATGGATTTGTTATTATCAAAAAGGGGAGTTTGTTGGAACATGGTCTTCCGCATCTCCTAGGTTTGAGAATAACAAATCCTATGTGTATTTGATCTTGTGTGTTTAAGTGTGCAGGAAATCAAAGTCCTCATGACTCAAGGATGGTTGCCCCCAATTTTGAGCCAGCAATTCCAAGTCTCCCACTAGCGCTGGTAGTAGCACTTAGCGCCTGGCGCTAGCGATGATAGCGCAATTCCGGGAGCACATATGGAAGGAGATAACGCCTGGCGGTAGGCGATAGCGCAGGCGGTAGCGACGCACACGTTTGGCAAGAAGGAATTATTTCCTCGGATTAAAGATTCTGTCGCGCAGAATGTGTCCTAATATGGGATAGCACTGGTGGTAGCCGATAGCGCTGGCGGTAGCGCAGAACACAAGAGGAATCTTAGCAGAGTTGCCACGGATTAAAGATTCTCGCACGCAAAATATTACTTAATATGGCATAGCGCCAGCGGTAGCGATAGCGCTGGCGCTAGCGCTGAAGCTATAAAAAGGACTCCTCTCCTCTCATTTCAAACACACATCAGAGAGATATCATAGAGAGATAGAGTGCCAGAATTCCAGAGGCTATCTTGGCCGAAAGTTAAAGTCCTACCCAAGTTCTGCAAACTTCTAAAGCAGAATCTGATCACGCCGGATCCAAACGAAGTCCGCCTCTACAACGCTTATTCTACAACGGATCTTTGCCTCCGTCTTCAGAAGGGAGTTTTTACTTATTTTCATTTCATATTTTTCTTGTAAATGGTTAGTGAAATCGCCTCGTGTTGGCGACTAGGTCTGGGTAGGACTTAGGGGGAAACTTGCCTCGTGTTGGCGACTAGATCTAGGCTATGTCTAGGGGGTGCTCGAGGCCACATCCGGGGAAGGGTTGGCTAGAGCGGCTTGAGGCCAAATCCGGGGAGGATAGACTAGGGCCACCGGTTCGTGGGGATGCGAGTCGGGATAGAAAACAAAAAAAAGGTTTACTATTCATCGCCACCGATTTCTAGCGTCATAGAAGTCAACTTTTGTAAAACCGTATTCAATATTAATAAAGCATGTCTCTACTTTATTAAATTGTTTTACTTGACTTTCTATTGTCTTAATCTTGCATTATTCCAAAGTTTTAGAAATATCACTAAAGTTTTTGAAAACCCTTATTCACCCCCCTCTAAGGGCGCCTACCGATCCAACATCCAATACTCATGAGAATTAGTGTTATGAAAGATAATGATGCGCACATAAGTGTATTTTGGGCAATGTTAACAATGGATTTAAATCATCAAAATACAAGACAAAAGTAAAGTAAAGTGCACAATAAAACACAAATAAATTACTTTCACACACTTTTAATGCACATAATTTTTAACAAAGTGGTGTAATAACTAAAGTTTGCACAAGTCACTTTACTATTCTTTACAAGGTGTTCAACCTCACAATGCTTATGAAGACTTATCAGGAGGTTCAAGTAGTGCTTGGTGGAGTTATATTTGTCTACATATATAATTTTTTGTTCATATTTGTGAGACAACATTCTCCGAATACATTTGTTTTGCAAACCCAATTTTTAACTTAACCACTTTTCTAAATTTCATAAGTGCAATTCAAATGTAGTGTAGGCAATAAACTTATGCAAGGTTTAATTCATTGTACAAATACAATACTCAAGCAAGCATTTTTAGATTTAGACACACATGTTGATTACCAAAATAAGTGAGTGAAATGTATCATTATCAATCATAAAACATTTACTCATACTTAGAGGCATGCTAAGCTTGGTTCTACACATTTTTCAATACAATTGATGCACTTTAAATAGATATATCAAAGCATGATAAGCAAAACAATGTTCATAGTGATTTGAAAGAATATGTTTTAACATTGTAAATAATTCTAAATAATAGAATTCATACATGCTTGATATTGGCAATAAAAATCATACAGTTTTTTTGTTTTATCATTTTTAAATCAAATAAAAATAGAAAATCACAAAGACATATTTTTGTAATTTTTTAATTTTGAATTGTTGTAGTAGATTTTTCATAATATGAATAAAACACAAATAACAAAAACATATTTTTGTATTTTTTGAATTTTGAACTTTTGTAGTTGATTTTTCATAATATGAATAAAATACAAATAACAAAAAAAAATATTTTTGTAATTTTGAATTTTGAATTTTTGTAGTTGATTTTTCATAATATGAATAAAACAAAAATAACAAATGTCAGAAATATAAAAACAAAGTAGTACATATAGACTGAAATATTTTTAGTGATTTTTAGAAATTTTGAAAATCAGAAAATTCCAACACCCACGCTAGCGCCGGCGCTAGTGATAGCGCGACAAACAGTACACGATTTTTTAGGAATTTTAAATTTTTGATTTTTGATATTGATTAGGGGTCTTAAGTGTAGTCTTATGCAGAAATTGTATAATATTCAGAGATGTTTTGATTGCTCAAAATTGCATAAAACATTAGCGTTTTACATGTTATTCATCCTAAGATGTCTAAGACTCCTAATTCCAATCTTAACATTTGAAACCTTGCATCGGGAAGAGGTTTAGTAAATATATCAGCAAGTTGAGAGTCCGTGCCAATGAAACTAATCCTTACATTTTCCTTTTTAATGTGATCCCTTATGAAATGATGACGCACATCTATATGTTTGGATCTAGAGTGGTGAACCGAATTATTTGTGAGATCAATGGCACTTTTGTTGTCACATTTTAATTCAATAAGTTTTAGATGAAAACCAAAGTCCTCTAAAGTTTGGCTCATCCATAGAGCTTGTGCACAACAACTCCCTAATGTAATGTATTCGGCCTCCGTGGTGGAGAGTGCAACCGAATTTTGTTTCCTACTAGACCATGCAACTAATGAAGGTCCTAGAAAATGATAAGTACCACTAGTGCTTTTTCTATCAAGTGAACAACCGGCATAATCCAAATCGGAATAGCCATGCAATGTAAATGAATCATCATGTGGGTACCATAATCCTAATCTAGATGATCCAATGAGATATCTAAAAATTCGTTTTACCGCTTTTAAATGAGATTCTTTTGGATTGGCTTGAAATCAAGCACATAAGCATACGACAAACATAATATCGGGTCTAGTTGCACTAAGATAAAGTAGGGATCCTATCATACCTCTATATAAGGTTTGATCAATTAAAATTCCCGATTCATCTTTTCCTAATTTAAGTGACGCACTCATTGGTGTAGAAGCATGTTTAAGGTTTTCAAATCCAAAACATTTAAGCATATCATGGACATATTTAGTTTGACATACAAAAATACCATCAATTCTTTGTGATATTTGAAAACCAAGGAAATAAGAAAGTTCTCCTACTAGACTCATTTCAAATTCATTTTTCATCACTAGAATAACTTCTTTACGCATCTCTTCATTAGTAGATCCAAAAATAATATCATCAACATATATTTGTAAAATAATTATATCATCATTGTTGTGCTTAATGAAGAGAGTATTATCCCCACTTCCCATAATATAACCGCGCTTCAATAAAAATGATATAAGTCTTTCATACCATGCACAGGGCGCTTGTTTTAAACCATAAAGCGCTTTTTTTAGTTTATAAACATGATTTGGAAATTTTTCATTAATAAAACCGGGGGGTTGTTCAACATAAACTTCTTCTTTTACAAACCCATTTAGAAATGCACTTTTCACATCCATTTGAAATAGTTTTATTCTTTTAAAGCTTGCAAATGCTAGAAAAATTCTTATAGACTCCAATCTAGCAACGGGTGCAAAAGATTCATCAAAATCTATCCCCTCGATTTGTGAATATCCTTGTGCTACTAAGCGTGCTTTATTTCTAGATATTCTAGATTCACCGTCTAATTTATTTTTGAAAATCCATTTTACGCCTACAACCGGGTGATTAGATTGTCTTTCTACTAATTTCCACACATTATGTCGCTCAAATTGTTCTAACTCTTCATTCATAGCCAAAAACCAAAATTCATCGATTAAAGTAGTAGAAACGTTTTTTGGTTCTATTTCAGAAACAAAGCAAACATTTGAATAAGATTCATGAAGAGAAGAGCGAGTTCTTACCCCGATGGATGGTTCACCAATTATAAGTTCCTGTGGATGATCCTTTGTGAATTTTAAGATGCTTGGAGGTACATATTCATCTTTTTTGGCCTCCTCTTCTTCTTCTTTGGAAGGTTCTTCATCACCATGCTCCAAAGGAGGTAATAGATCATCCTCTTTGCCTGCGGAAAATCAGTCTATACAAGGAACAAGCTCATCAAATTTCACATTAATTGACTCTTCAACTTTTCTAGTTCTTTTATTAAAAACTCTATAAGCTTTACTAATTGAAGAGTATCCAAGAAATGTTCCGTCATCACCACCAAGACTTGCGGTGCTAATGAGACCAAAAAGATCCATATGAATTAATTGCAAAGGTCTTGTAGTAGAAATAACATTTTTACTTTTGAAAGAGGATCTAGTAATTTTACCCTTTTGACATGGTGAACAAAGTGAAGGTAAATTTCCATTTAATCTAGGCAATCCTCTAATTAAATCTCTTTTGGCAAGTTTTATAATAAGCTTTGTGCTAGCATGTCCTAGCCTTCTATGCCAAAGTTCAAGTTCATCATTTTTGGTAAGAAAACATTTTAAAGATGACTTTGAAAGATCATGAAATGAAACTGTATAAACATTGTGTATTCTTGGTGCAGTTAGTAAAATATTGTTTGTAATAGGATTAGATATTTTGCATAGATTAGTAGAAGATTCAAATAAAAACATCTAATCCTTTATCACATAATTGGCTAATTGAAATAAGATTATGTTTTAGCCCTTTTACATAAAGAACATTTGATATAGTGAAGGATTCGTTACCAACTGTACCAATTCCCATGATCCTTCCTTTTCCGTTGTCACCAAACGTCACGATCCCACCCTTCTTCCTTTCTAGGCTAAGGAACTTTGCTTTATTGCCCGTCATGTGCTTGGAGCATCCTGAATCCAAGTACCACACATCTTTATTGTCCTTAGCCTGCCTGCACATCTATAAAGAAGATGAGACTAAAGATCCGGATACCCAAGTAGAACCTCCCATAGAATAAGTGGAAGCCTTAGGTACCCAGATTTGCTTTAAAGTATTTTGTTTTATTTTCCTGCAAGAACTAGTTGTGTGACACAACCTATAACAGTTTGCACACGAAATAAAGGGGGTTGAGACCCTTTTCTGGAAAATTTTCTTGCTAGAATAAATTTGATTTACAGAAGGAGAGCATTTTGAAAAAGAAATTTCAGGTTTCTGGTATGAGGTGCTAGCGCCGACGTTAGTGGCTAGCGCCGGGCGGTAGCCCTCATCTTGATATCCGAGCCCAAACTTTCCAGAACCATGGCACTGGTTCCCT
This sequence comes from Dactylorhiza incarnata, assembly GCA_033032865.1. Taxonomy (NCBI): domain Eukaryota; kingdom Viridiplantae; phylum Streptophyta; class Magnoliopsida; order Asparagales; family Orchidaceae; genus Dactylorhiza; species Dactylorhiza incarnata. The sequence goes on from JAWHQI010000041.1 coordinate 6,244,571, forward strand.
AAAATCATGTCCAGTGATTTTTGGCCTATTCCAAATTTTTTAATGGCCATGGTGAGATCATGAACTTGTGCTTTAAGTAAAGAATTTTCTTTCACAAGCATGACACATCTATTTTCAAAACCTTTTTTATTATTTTGATTTGCAAAAGAGAGGCTTCTAATTTCCTTTCTAATTCCCCCTTCTCTTTTGTAAGAGTTTTGGCATGAGAGAGGGCTTTAGAAAGTGTCTCTTCTAAATCTTTTGCCAATTTAGTGGTGTGATCACATTCTTTACAAGAAACCTTTCTCTTTTCTAAACCAATTACCTTTTTGGAAAGCTGTTGATTTTCTTTAATAAGAGATTCATTTTCACGATTTAATAAAATACTATCTTTCATATTTTATCAAAAGCTTTGCAAGTTTCAAGAAATTCATTAAACAATTCATCATAAGTGGGAGGAGTTACCTCAGTGTCACTAGGAACACTGGTGTCATCGCCGTCATTTCCACATCCCATGAGGCACATGTTTGCTTCCTCATCTTCTCTTGATGAATACCCACTTGATTCTTCGGAGGAGGAGGAGTAGGAGTCATCCCATGTTCTAGCTTTTAGCACTTTCTTCTTCTCCTTCCCTTTGTGCCGTTTTTCTTTCTTCTCCTTCAAGAACTTTGGGCACTGGCTCCGAATGTGCCCCGTCTTCCTACAATGATAGCATTCCGGTGGAGGTCTCTCTTCTTCATTGTTGCTCTCTTTTTTCTTCTTTGAAGATGACCCTTTCCATCTTTCACCCTTTTGGAAATATTTTCGAAAGGTGTTTCTCCTTTCCGGATTGCGCATGAACTTTCGGATGTTCTTCACCAAAAGACTTTCTTCATCTTCATCCTCATCCTCTTGACCATCTTTCTTTGATTTTAGTGCCAACGCCTTCTTCTTTGGCTCCTTGTTGTATTCATCAAATTGGATTTTGAGTTCCACCTCATGGGTTTTGAGATTCCCAATGAGGCTCTCAACTTGGAGCGTTCTTAAGTTGTGCGACTCCGAAATAGCCGTCACCTTCAGGTTGAATTTTGGAGGAAGAGAACGAAGGATCTTACGGACCAAGTCGCCATTTGAGAAAGTCTTTCCAAGAGCTTTTGAGGCTTTGACGATCTTGGTGAAGCGCGTGTACATACCATCAACATCTTCGCTTTCATCCATTCGGAATTTTTCATATTCCGACTCCAGTTGAAAAAGCTTGGAATCTTTAACCTGCGATGTACCTTCATAACTTCCAAATGATTCCAAATTTCATAAGCAGTAGTACATGCAGAAATTCCATTAAATTCATTTCTATCTAACACACAAAATAGAGCATTCATGGCTTTTGCGTTATTTTTACATTTGAGTTTATCCCGATGATCCCATTTATCTTTGGGTTTTTCTAACATAACCTCAACAACTACAAATGTAGGAGGAGTGTATTCTTCTTCTACCATGTTCCAAACCTCAATATCTAGGGTCATTAGAAAACAACGCATCCTATTTTTTCAATAATTATAATCTGGCCCAGTAAATAGTGGAGGTCTACTAATTCCCTGACCCTCGGAAAAAGCGAGATCATAAGACGCCATTATTCCTGGTTTTTAAACCGTTTGGAATAACCTGCGCTCTGATACCACTTGTTGGATCTTACGGCGCCCTTAGAGGGGGGGGGGGGGGGTGAATAAGGGAATAAAATTCTTCTAATAATTTTTTAGATAATTACTAAGTTGTTTTTGATTAATAGGAAATAAGATGACAATTTAGTAATAACAATTTTGCAATAATGAAATTTTACGCCAATTGAGAGAAATCAAATAAACACAAATATAATCATGATTGCATTATATAAAAAGGGTGTTTACAAAATTTGATTTCAATATCACTAGAAATCGGAGGCGTACAAAAGTGAATTTCTTTTCCTTTTTTATACCGACTTGTATCCCCACAAACCGGTTGGCTTTAGCCTATCCTTCCCCGGATAAAGCCTCAAGCCACTCTAGCCAACCCAAACTCGGATATGGCCTCGAGCACCCCCTAGATCTAATCCCCTATACCTAGTCTCCAACTCACGCGGCGAATTCCCCCTAAGCCACGCAAGGACCTAGTCGCCAAAAACAAGGCGATTTCACTACAAGATACAAATAATGAAGTGAAGTAAATAACAAGCAAACTCCCTCTTGAGATTTCTCGAGATGAGGATGAAGGATCGCTGAAGCACAAGCGAGGTCGAAGCGATCGTTCTTCGGATGCAGCGTGATGGCTTCCTTCTCCAGAATTTCTTCTTTGGCGTTGAGTGGGAGATGATGTTTCGGCAGAGTAGCAGCACGAGAGTTTGGGCATAAGTAATGTCTCTGGAAGTTCTAACCCAAAACGAGAGAGAATACATCGTTTTATAATTCTTGGAGCTAGCGCCTGCGGTAGCGTTCGTGTGGAGCGGTTGCGAAACCGTCGGCGGCGTGGTGCTGTGCACGATCTTGAGCTAGCGCCTGCGGTATCGCTAGCGTTGGCGGTTGCGATAAGGAACCGCTGAGACAAAACTGCTAAGATGATCTTAAGCTAGCGCCTAGCGTTAGCGCTAGCGCTGGCGGTAGCGCTAGCGCCTGCGTTAACTTCTAGCGCTGGCGGTAGTGCTCCATTCAGAAAGTTTGATTCCATGCTACCTTCTACCTATGGAGTATTGCACCTATAGTTCCTGCACACTATAAACACACTAAAAGCAATATCAAATACAATATGGGATTTGTTATTCTCAAACAAAGGGATGTGACACAATTTGATTCCATGCTGCCTTCTACCTGTGGAGTATTACACCTATAGTTCCTGCACACTATAAACACACTACAAGCAATATCAAATACAATATGAGATTTGTTATTCTCAAACAAAGGGATGTAACACACATGTCCAACAAAAAGTGCAATTGATTTAACTTACAACCCGGTTCATCACTCTAGGTCTAAACATATTGACGTTAGGCATCATTTTATAAGAGACCACATTAAAAATAATCAGATTAAAATTTCCTTCATAGGAACGGAAAATCAACTAGCCGATATATTCACAAAACCATTGCCGGATTCCCGGTTTTCAATGCTAAGGCTTGAATTAGGAATCCTAGATATTTCAAACTAAGCATATCCAATATAACAAATCAAGTTTAATAAGATAAAGAACAATGGAAAAACATCATTTTAAATCAAAACATAGAATTTGAATGACTTAACAAAAATTCTCACATCATTAATAATTCATACAAATTGTTCCAGAAAAACAGTAGAAATAAACATAAGATTAAGTTCAGTAAATAGAAAATGAAATCTGGGTAAGTTCACTGTCGCCCAGGCGACAGTGAGTGTCGGAAAATTCCGACATCAGTCAGAAGCAGTAACCTGCTGGAAACTACTCAGAATCATCATACCGAGCCCCGCTACTTTCTGGACAGTCTTCTGAAGATCCACGTCTTACAACCTTTCCACGTCGAGTCCGCCTAACCGATTGGCGTGGCGGTTCTTCATCTGGGACTTCCCATTCGGCCGCTTCTTTAGGAGTAGGCTTTAACTTCAGTCCCTTCACCAGAAATTTCATAAATATCTGCAGTCTACTGCGATCTTTCTTCACTTCTTTCTTGTGTTCTTCAAATGAATCACGAAGATCATCTATAGACTCTCGTAGTGATCCTCCTCTAGGATTTGTAGGCTCTCTAATCTCTATTCCAGGATGAGGCTTTTTATGAGACTTCTTAACTTTCATGGTACCCGTATAGTATATTTCAGGAATACAATCATCTAAGTATGAATCTTGACTTATCCATTCTTACTTCTTATAGAGAATACGTTGAATTATATCCCCCATTGGCAAAGTATGAACCTTCACCCATTTTGATTGTTTTAATCTAATAGCATAACGAATCTGGGTAAGGATGAGGTCCGCTACATCAAAGGGTTCCTTCTCTATAATAAAATATGTAAACAGCGTCAACTGTGCTGTGATACTCCTTGTATCACCACTTTTTAGCATGACTGAGTTTCTCAATATGTCTTGGACTAAATAGGCATCAGGAGTGAGTGAAGAGACTTCCGTGATTAGGGTCCTCTTTTTACTTCCATGTAAACTCATGTTTACAAGAGTCCAATCTCTGTCCCTTCTATAGCTTTCTACTATGTCTGGCATATGATCAATCATAAGAAGACCAAATTCATCTCTAAGATCAACATGTGTTATTTCCACTTGTTGACCTTGGATTCTCGATCGCACTCCCCCATCCAATTCAGTGTGTTTAGGGTCTTCCAAATGATTGTAAAACTCTCGGATCAAGACAGATGAGAACATATCTAGTAAAATTACTGATAATATACCTGCATTTGCAAGAAGAGTGTAGATATGGACGTGCTTAGGAGAGTCAAATTCAACATATTTTGAAACTCCAATAATTGCCTTCTCAATCCCCCGATATACTTGATATGAACTATGAGCAACTTCAGATATACTTTTACGAGCCTTAGAACTGGAAGCCATTATGCAAACATAACAAAACTGAAATTAAGTTAATCATTGTTCTGTGCACTAGGACGATGTCGCCCAGGCGACATTGACTGTCGGAAAATTCCGACATTGATCCAGTGAGATTTTTTCTATGTTTTTCAACATAGACTTCCAGGTCTACTCAAAATCAAGCTATATTTCTGTTAAAATTTTTTTTGAACAAAACTGAACCTTCTCACATATCATTTACTATTCATCTTCTTCAACCATCTTCAAAAAGATCATCTACAGTTTTTTTTGAAATTAATCAATGTAAAAATACAAATCTTAAACAAAAAAAAAACACAAGATTCAAACATACCTTCTTTCAAAAATTTAAGTCAAAAACCTAAAAATCAACCAAACATACCTTAGATCTAGGGTTGTCGTCGCACTCCGACACTTTCCTCTCGCCTTCCAGTCCAGAAAATGATGTACAATCGGGTTTGACTCAGTTTTTTTGCCGTTTTATACTTTTAGATGTCGCCCAGGCGACAGTGCATGTCGGAAAATTCCGACAGCTCCCAAATTTGTTTAATCTTCAATTTTGGTCTCTCTGATACTCTACACTAGTTATATGTCATTATTAATGGCACAACTCATGAATTGATGCCAAACCATGTGCTTTTTATTTTTTTTAAATGGCTATTTACATGATTATATGATTTCATTTCCACTCTATCATAGTATTGACACTCCTGCTAAGTGGTTTAGACTATTGGAAATTGTTTTCGCATGCCTCTAAGTATGAGAAATTGTTTATATATAATAATGAGCTATCACGTTCACTTCTTTTGATCCATGCATATGTCTTTCTATTTAATATATGCATGAATCATGTTTGCTTTAACATAATACAATAGCATTTCATAAATACTACTTTCAAGCTTGATTTGTTAGCACAACCAAATATACACCATCTTTTGCGATTCAAGTGAATTCGGAGATCCTTGGTCAATTAAAAATAAAACTATATATAAATATCTATACAAACTACAAAGTTAAGATATCACAAAATATGTGATCAACAAAAAGTTTAAATTGAGGACAAGGATACTCCACCAAGCACTACTTACCCTCCTGATAAGTCTTAATAAGCATTGTGAGGTTGAGCACCTTGGAAAGAATTGTAAAGTGTCTTGTGCAAAAGAAAAAATGGTATTCTATTCTTATTGTACTATATCTTCAAGGTCAAAATTGTTTTTATATGCTTATATTATGTTTTCTATTCCAATGATCATGTAAATTAAATAATTTCATATGTTTGATCAAAGCAACACTTGTACACATCATTATATTATATAAACCTTCATCTCATGAGAATTGGACCGAAAAGATTCCAAAATTTCTATATACAATTGTGTCTTTCTATGATACTTTAAAATGACATTAATCATGTTTAAGTTATTTTTATTCTACTACTTCATATGGCTATACCATCTCTTCATGAGTTTATTCAATACTATGGCATATTACTATTATTTCAAGACTTTCAATCATTTTCAACACAAGTGCTTCCGCTTACTCTTATTTTCTACATCCTATCTCTTCCCTTAAGAACTACTCATTCATTTCAAATTAACTTTTGCTAATACCAAAAGGGGGAGAATTATAAGTATATTCAAGAAATGAAAGAACAATAAGAACAATTCCACCTAAATCTTCCACCTAAACAATACATCATTTCAATTTACTATAACATTTAGGGGGAGCATTCATTTAGGGGGAGCATTCATCTAGGGGGAGCTTACATTTAAGAGGAATATATCATGTTATTTTTGTGCACACACCATATGTTAAAAACAACAACCAAATAGACATGATTTCTTTTTATACTGATTTGTTATTATCAAAAGGGGGAGATTGTTGGAGCATGCGTTTCGCACTCTTCTGGTTTGATAATAACAAAATCCCGTTTGTATTTGATTCTATTTTTATTGATGGTGTGCAGGTAATAGGTATGAGATGTTCACAATTCTGATTGGAGATCAATTTAACTGTATGGAGAATTTCGATGTCGGAATTTTCCGACATATCTATTGTCGCCCAGGCGACAGGACAAAAGTTACAGCAGCAGCCCGCACGACAGCACGACGAGCGGTAGTTTGGCGCTGTCGGAATTCCGACAGCGATGTCGCCCAGGCAACAGGACAGAATTTACAGTAACTGCCCGCACAATAGCACGACGAGCGGTAGTTTGGCGCTGTCGCAATTCCGACAGTGATGTCGCCCAGGCGATAGTGAAAAACTATAAATTGGTTCGTTTTGTTCGTGCATTCTAAGCATTGAAAATTCTAAGTCCTTTCCTGAGTGCATACGAACCAGAGAGCTCCAGAACCTCATCAACTCTCATTTGTGCATAGAAGGTTTGAAATTGAAGACGAGATCGGACGCGCTTCTATATCAACAATCATCTCGAGGCTTCAACCTTCCTTTCAGAGATCTGAATTTCTAGGGAGTTCTTCATTTCATTTTGTATTTTCATTTATATACATTTCACTTTGTATTGGTAGGGAAATCGTCTCCTTGTGCGTGACGTCTAAGTCCTTGAGTGGCTTAGGGGAAAATCGCTTCCTTGTGCGGAGCGTCCAAGTCCTAGCATGGCTTGGTAGGAAATTGTGGCCTTGTGTGCTACGTCTAGATCTTGGGAATATCTAGAGGATAGGCTTGGGCTTGGTCTAGGGAGAGACAAGTGATAGCCTTCCGATCCTTGGGAGAAGGATTGGTAAACTCAAATTGTTAAAAGTTTATTATCATATTTGTGCCTTGATCTTAAGCATTGTTAAGATCATTTCTTATTGTATGTGAATTTCATGATTATAAAATTATGACTTTTCTGTAATTGCAAATTTGGTTGCTTAATCTTTAACTTAGAAATTTGTGTTTGAACTAATTTAAAAAATACATAGGTTTGAAAAAATTTATAAGTGATTTTTAGAAAAGCAAAATGTTTTAAAAATTCTTAAGTTAAAAATTATAATTTAAAAAGGCCCTTATTCACTCCTCTCTAAGGGCGCCACAAGATCCAACATAATGGACTCGATCTTTGCTAAATCCTGGGAGTTACACACCAGATGCCTTTGTTGTTTTCAAGAAAGAGAAGCTTGTGACTTCTAAAAAGGAATTTATTGTGCCTGAGAACATAGCCGAGACATCTGATCTTGAGACCGCGCGATATCTTGACCAGGTACCTTATCTTGGAGATAAAGATGGCGAAGAGGAGAAGGAAGAAGGAGTAGAACAGAAGGTAGGGAGAAAGAAAAAGAGCAAGAAGAGGAGCAGAGACGAGAAGGTGATCAAACGAAGTGAATCTGAGAGAATAAGAAAGAAAAGAAAGAAAAATTCTGAGAAGGTTGACGCGATCTCAGAAAATATCGGAATGGTCTTAGATACTATTCCGGAAAATGAGGGTGAGAATCCTAAAGAGGGAAAGGAAAATCAGTTTACTTCTGAAGCCCAGACTCTTAAAGAAAAAGGAATTCCCCTAGCTGAAAAACCTCTACCTTCTCAGGACGCTGCCATGGTGATAAAACAGGTCGAAGACCGCGCGATCGCTATTTCTTTGATCCGGACTGGTAAGCCTTTTCAGACCGCTCCACTTGATATCTCTCTACCAATCTATATTAGACCTCAATCTCCAGCACGGCGTCGTGAACTCGTCCTTATTGAGACCGACGACATCCTCCTTAGTTTTTCAGAGTTAAAACGACGAAGAAAGGAAGAAGATCGATCTCAAAAAAGGTAGTTGAAAAAGATAGATCTTGAACGTCGAAAGCATCCTCTTCGTCTGGTTTTAAACCCTGCTCCTGCGGTCTTTGAGACCGCTCGGGATGATCTTTCTGCTAATCCTATTTCTATTTCTCCAAGTATGGATATTGTATTTGTTAACTTTTCTTTTTGAATTGTAGATGATTGATTCCCTTTTCTGTTTGTAGAAGAAGATATGGAGGCACAAAGCCTGTTGAAAAAGAGTAGGCTGACCGCTATCCAGACCGATCTACCTCCCCTCCAACACTTGCATCTCCCTTTATGAAGGTGGTTCATGCTTTTCAGACACGAGAGAGAGAGAACATGAGAAAAAGCTGCTGGAAAAAGATGGGGTTTTGCTGGCTGAGAAGGATGTTGTTAAATCACTTCGCGCGTCCTTGGTTAAAAATGAACAGAAACTCATTAATCAGCGGAACTTGCTTGAACAGCGAGAAAAAGATGGTAGAAAGAAGTTGGAGGAAGAGGTGGTCGATTTACGAAGAAGGCTTCGCGAATCCAAAGAAGAAAGGATTTTCTTTAGAGGGAAAGCTGATGCTCTACACACCGCATTTTCTCAACTAAGAATGGGCTTTTCTATTTCGTTGCCTGCGGGCTCTTCAAACGTCGTTACTGATGATCGCGCGAACCAAGAGGAGAATGTCAATTGGGAAGAGCTGAAACGATATGCCGGCGATCTTCAACGATATGCAGTTGATGCTAATACTGGCATTTGCATGACGCTCACGGCGGTCAATAAACTCCAGAATAAGGTGGCTTTTCTTGGAAAGAAAAAGAATTTTTCGAAATGATTTTTATCTGATTATATGGTTTATGTATTGAGAAATATGGCTAGGCTACTTTGAGATATATTAATATGGAATGTGTGTATGTCGTGTTTTGATTTTGGACTATTCTTTAATCTTTTTAGCTTTGCTACTTTTATAAAAAAAATCTCGTAGATATGAAGATATACTTTCAGATCGCGCGATCTGAAAATTTAATATTTATTTAATTCGCTTGTTGTAATTGTAAAATATTTGCTTGAGGTAATGCGGTCTGAACCAGCGGTCTTCATGGTTCAGGATTTGGTAATGATTATATCTTTATTGCTTCCGTAGCTATATATACTCGGTCGGTGGCTTTATTAAATACACTTTTCTAAAGTTTTTCATTTAAGCTTTCTCGAAGGATGGTGTCCGCGCGAGCTGGTGCTTGCAAGATCTTCCTTCAGTCCGAACAGCGTCCTTGTCGTCTTTCTCAAGCTGAGTTTTCAGATTTCTTAAGAGATTATCCCATGAGCTCACAGATAACGATTCGCCTGCCCGCCGCAGGTGAACGTCTTAATTTATGTGGAAAAAATGAGATCGCAGTTCATATTGATCATTTCTTGCATGGTTTCTGCCTCCCTCTTCCGTGGGAAATGAAACAAATTTTCAGACATTATGGTGTTGTTCCTGGGCAGCTTCCTCCAAACTCCATTGCATTAATTTTTACTTATATAGTTTATTTGCGATCAGTTAAAGTCCAGTTCACTCTGGATTTATTTAGATCTCTCTTCACCCTGAAAAATTATAAAAGAAGGTTCAAGGAAGGAGGACTTCAAAGGTCTGCTATATTTTACTTGCAGCGGCCTAAAGGTAATCAATCTTCCTAATAAGGTCCCAAATTGGGCCGAAAGGTACTTGATTTTTCAAGGGAGATTAGGCGGTCTGCGAACTCATCCAAAATTTCGAGATGAGTCATTTTTCCAAAAGCCAAAAGGTTTATTTGAGGTGGAGAAGCAGATAAAAGACATGCTTAAGGACCGCAGGGCCGATCTGGATCATTATCTGGGACTCTGAACTGAGGTTTCTTCAATTAGGCGAAGAGATAGTGAGTTCTTGCGATCTCTACTTTCTGACTGCCTAACCTGTAATCTTGATCTTACTAGGATTTTCTTTTTTGCAGCCATCTTGCAAGTTCCTTCTTCCCTACCCATGCTCCTGAGGGTGATCTAACTCAGAGAGAAAAAAGACTGAAGAGAGACCAAGATCGATATCGGACCACTGTTCCTTCGGATTATTCTAACAAGCCCTTCGATTTGTATGGTTATACGAGTTCAATGACCGACCTGCAAGGGAGACCGCTTTTTGAAATGGGATGCTAAAGGGAAGCATGTGGGAGTTTCCATGTCCCTCCCGAACTGGGGCGGTGGACTTTCTCGCCATGCTAGTGCGGTCTCAGCCGCTTTATATGGTGAAGAAAATTTTAAGGAAGTTTATAGCTGGGAAGATTGTCTTATCCCTGATATGTGTTCGCAGACCGGTCTTAGACATCAGGTCTACTGCCATCATATGGGAAGGCTGCTTCGAAGGTACATGCAGGAGAATAAGGCTGTTAAGGCCGAGCTGGAGGATATTAAGACCGTGCGGTCTGCTTTCTTTCTTTTTGTTTGTTTTTTGTTTCGAATGACTTTGATCTTATAGCAATTTGCTCTCTCTTTTTTTTTTGAAGAAAACAAAAAAAGGAAATGTATGATGAGAATAATCCTGCTTATCGAAAGGTGATGCTTGAAGAAATAAATGAAGCAGTGGAAATGACTCTTTGCAAGTTGCGAGATAATGGAGTTCAAATCTCTGAGGACACCAGTTTCTTATCTTTATTCCCTGGGGCCGTTGTTCCTCAAGCAGAAAGAGAAGATACAATGGAAGAAGAAGAAAGATTTGATGGAGAAAAGGAGGTAGAGGAAAGGGAAGGAGCAGTAATTCTTGATGAGAATGTAGGGGAAGAGGGAGAAGGAAGGGAGGAGGACATAGATGATCCTGGAGCTGAAGATTACAGAGGGAATGAGGACAAGCAGGATGATTTTCTAGGAGGTCGATCGGTCACGCAAGACAAGTTTGATGACCTTGACTTCGATGGTCTAGAAGATTTTCTTAATACTGATTTTAGCCAGCCAACAATTATAGATGATGATGAGCCGAGTGGAAGTCAGTTCGACCCAAATGAGGAGTTGAGCTCGGCGGCAAAATCTGCTGTTGGCTCTCTGGAGAGGTCTTCCGGCTCGAGCGAACCAAGTGCTGACTCCGACTCATCTGAAGACGAAGACCCATCTCCTAAGAAGAAGAAGAAAAAATAGGAGAGAAAAAAAAAAGAAAATGTTTTTTTTTTCTCAAAGTACCTGACCGTTGATATGGCGGTCTGAATCCTAGTTTATTTTGTATGTAACGAAAACATTAAGTGAAAGTAGTAAAATGGAAGATGATTTTTCCTTGCGTACCTTTATCTGATTGTAGCATTTGCCTTTGTGTATTCTCTTTTTCTGTCTTTTGTTGTGTTACAGGAGAGGGAAATAACCTTGTAAGTTATTTCTGTGATGATTAGTCGAACTGGTATTATGATCGGGCGATCTTGATTCCTTTCCAATTATTTTTATCGAAGAATTTTATTAAATATCGAGTGAGATGTAGCGATCTTCATACTGTAGATCACAAGGTAGGATGTATTTATGAAATGACCTTTTGGTCAGGGTTATGGAGAGAGCTATCCACGCTCACCGCACCATTTTTTATATATATATATATTTTTTCTTTTAAGTGATTTTTTAAGAAGAAACAACCAAATAGTATTCGAGTGTAGCAGGCTGTTATGGCCTGATGCCACTATCTGAAGGCACGACATAGGTGGAATTCACCATGACCTCCCTTGATGCAGTGGTGTGCTCACATATCGTCCGAGATCCGGGATATCATATTGAACCCTCTCAAATGAGATTGGTGAGCTACTGCCATACGGAAGCAAAATCTCCCCGCAATCCGTGGTCGTTGTAGGTGTTACGCTCAGCTTCAATTCATGGGGGTTCATGTGTGATCCGGCGATATCTGCTTTGGTGTATTATTGAGTTTATTCATTTTAAGCTTTTAAACGAAAGGAGCTTTTTTTAAAAATAGAAATATGGACCGTCAGTACTTTCGTTAACAACTGTTTTGTTGGTATGAATACATTGTTAAGAAAGGAAAAGAGAGAGAGGAGAATAATGAGAAGCCTGTTTTTAAGAGAAAAAACGTTTTAAATCATCTCCATTCCAAGTATTTGCTATCTCATTTCCGTCATAAGTGCTGAGACGATAAGCTCCATTCTTCAAAACTTCTTTTATTATATAGGGACCTGCCCAATTTGGGTTTAATTTTCCGACTGAGCTGGACCTAGCTGCTGCACGGACCTTTTTTAGAACTAGGTCTCCAATAGTGAATTCTCTTATCCTTATATTTTTATCGAAATATCTGGTCATTCTTCTTTTTACCTCTTCCTGTCTTATCATGGATTCGTCTCTTAATTCTTCAATTAAGTCGAGACTAAGTTTGAGGTCTTCATTATTATCTTCTATCCAAGTATCTTGATTTTGTTGAGCTAGCAAAACCTTGGGACTCTTTACTTCAAACTCAATTGGAATTAAGGCTTCTGACCTATGAGATAATTTAAAAGGGTTTCACCAGTTGCACCTGTTGGGGTAGTTCTAAGAGTGCAGAGAACTGCTGGAAGCTGTTCTGCCCAATTGCCCCTGATGTTCTCTACTTTTTTCTTAAGAAGATTTAGAATGCATTTATTAGCTGCTTCCACCTGCCCATTACTCCTTGGATGATGAACTGATGCAAATCGAATCTCTATTCCTGTTTCGTCGCAAAGTTAATCATTTCTGAGTTGTTAAATTGAGGCCCATTGCCTGTGATTATGGCCATTGGAATTCCATGCCTACAGATAATTTCTCCCCAGATAAAATTTTTCACTATCTGGGTAGTTGTTTTGGCCAAAGCTTTAACTTCAATCCATTTACTGAAATAATTTATCATAACCAGGATAAAACACCTTTGTCCACTTGCAGTGGGAAAAGGTCCAAGGAGATCCATTCCCCATACTGCGAACGGCCAGGGGGTCATGATGGATTTCAATTGTTGGGTGGGCTGATGCTGGAGAGGAGCAAATTTTTGACATTGAATACATTTCTTAGCATAATCAGCTGCATCTCTCCTTATTCTAGGCCAAAAGTACCCCTGCCTTAAAATCCTCTTTTCTAGAGTTCGTGCGCCTGAATGACTGCCACACTCTCCTGAGTGTACCTCTTGGAGAATAATCGGGACTTCTTCTTCTGAAATGCATCTAGATAAAGGGGCCAAAAAGGTTTTTCGATACAGGATACCTGAAATCAGATAATAGTAAGCTGCCTTTAATTTGAATCTTTTCTTGTTTTTTATGCTATCGTGGAATTCCCCTGATGAAAGGTATAAGATAAAAGGATCCATCCAGGAACTTTTATTATCAATCTGCATTACTGAACCTTCCTCAATTGCTGAATGGAAAAGATCTGAAGTGGTTCCTCCTGATAATAACCCAAATTTTGCTAGGTGATCTGCATTTGAATTTTCCGATCGAGGGATATGTTGGATAGTGAAACTTTTGAATTTCCCAATCTCTTGTTTTACTACCTTTAGATATTTCTTCAGGATTGGTTCTTTAGTCTCGTAGGTGTTGTTTACTTGGGATGCCATGCCTAATGAATCTATTTTGACCTCAATATCTTCAATAGCTAATTCCCTGGCAAAAAGAAGTCCTGCTAGGAGAGCTTCATATTCTGCCTGGTTATTGGTGACCAAAAAATGAAATTTTAAAGCTTGACATAATTTAACTCTGTTTGGATTAATCAAGATTACTCCTGCCCCTGAAGAACTTTTCCCTGAAGCTCCATCAACATAAATTGTCCAAGGTATGGATTCACTGACATCATTTTTAGGTTCACTGCCTGCGGTATCTATCAAGAAATTGGCTAATACTTGTGCTTTAATGGCCGCTCGCGGGACATATGAAATATTGAATTCACTTAACTCAATAGCCCATTTAGCCAACCTGCCTAAGTGTTCTGGCCTTTCTAGCACATTTTTCAGGGGTAGATCTGTTATTACTTGAATTGAATGGGCTTGAAAATATGGTCTGAGCTTCCTGGATGAAATGATGAGTGCTAAAGCAAGCTTTTCTAGTATTGGATATCTGGTTTCTGCGTTTTTCAGGACTCTACTAACATAGTAGACTGGAAATTGCTTCTTCTTTTCTTCCCTGACCAAGACTGAGCTAATTGCATCGGCTCCGACACCTAAATATAAAAACAAATTTTCACCCTCTCGAGGGCTCTGGAGAAGAGGGATCGATGTTAATTGCTTCTTTAGTTGGCTGAATACTAAGTCGCATTCTTCTGTCCATTCGAACTTGGAGGCTTTCCTGAGAATTCTAAAGAAAGGAGCACTTTTATCTCCTGACCGAGATATAAATCGGCTTAATCCTGCCATTCTGCCTCCCGACTGTTAAACCTCTTTCGGTGTCCTTGGGGATGTCATTTCAAGAATTGCTTTGACCTTATCTGGATTAGGCCCAAGCCCATCTGGAGTCAGAAGATGACCTAAGAATTTTCCCCTGTTAGCTCCAAATACACATTTTAGCGGATTTAACCTCATATTGAATACTCGGAGCGTTGAGAAGGTTTCTTCAAGGTCTTTTAAGTGAGCCAAAAACTGCTTACTTTTGATGAGAAGGTCATCCACATATACTTCAAGATTTGTTCCCTTCTGCTTCTTGAATATGAAATCCATCATTCTTTGATAGGTTGCTCCTGCATTCTTTAAACCAAAAGGCATTACCTTGTAACAAAAGCATCCGTCGTTCGTTATAAAAGAGGTATGAGGAATATCTGGCTTGTGCATTCTGATTTGATGATAACCTGAGAAAGCATCTACGAAACTCATATAGGGAAACCCAACTGCTGAATCGACCAACGAATCTATTCGAGGTAAAGGATAGCAATCCTTTGGGCAGGCTTTATTAAGTTTGGTAAAGTCTACACACATCCTCCATTTATCGCCGGGCTTCTTCACCATGACTACGTTTGAAACCCAATCGGGGTATTGTACTTCTTGAATGAAACCCGTGTTGAAATTTTGAAGTAAAGTGGAGACTGGGCGGTCTGAATTTGGGAGACCGCCGAGACCGCGCGGCTTGTGTATGTTATCTGCCAGTCTGGCTCTGCGGGTTTGTTCTGGCGGTCTGCTGGTTCTTCCGGTTTGTTCTTTGTAGTTACGGTCTGTTCCCGAGCTGGTGTACTGGTTGGCTTGTCTTCCTTGTTGGAAGACCGGGCGGTCTGTTCCTAGGTGTGACCGCCTGTCCGGGCGGTTTGTGCTTGGCAATCTGGCGACTTGTTCTAAGTCGGCCAGATGTTTCCTGGTTTGCTCCTGGTGGTCTAAGGAAGAAGTACCTTTGTGACCGGGGGACTTGTGCGCGGTCTCGTATTCGCGCGGCCTGTGCGCGACCTGTCTGCTGATCTGCGTCTTGGTCGGATGATCGTCCGAGTGGTCTGATCGTGCGGTCTGCCTTATGAGACCGCTGGCGATCTGACGGGTGGTGATTGTATCTCTCCTGTGCGGTGACGACATCCGTCTATCCGCCTATAAATAGAGGTGCAGGGCCCGTCATTCCTAACGAGAACTGTAAGAACTGAGCCTGGGTTAATTCGTGCGGTCTCACTTTGAGATCGGGCGGTCTCAGAATCGAGCTGACTGTTTGTTGTGTTCGCTGGTTTGCGATCAGCAGGTTGCGGTCTTCTTCCTTGGTGATTCCCAGCGGCTTGAATAAACAGTTCGGCAGTGGTCTGTCTGCGAACTGGTTTATGTTCGTTCTTGTGCTGTTCGCAGTGAGCTCAACGATCAGGCGACCTTCAGCGGTTAGGCGATCTGAGTTGCGGTCTGGCGACAGCTTCAGTTCTTCATTCCAATAAAGCTCCAGTTCGTGCGGTCTTGCAGTACTGGAAATCTGTCCGGTTTCTGTTCGTGCGATCTCAGGTCAAGCCGAGCGACTTCTGGAGTCGAGCGGTCTGTGCGGTCTCAGCTTGTCTAGCCGCCAGATTTGTTTTGGTGTGTTCAGTTCTAAACTATTCAAATCAAAAATTTTAACATGGTATCAGAGCTAGGTTGTTGGAGTGGATAAGCAGTGATCAACTTGAGTTGCCATCGTCTTTATGAAGAATAAACCACATAGATTGCCATGGAAGGCGGATTCGCAAGAGGGCTTGGTATTGAACTCCTTACATCGACTAACTATAAGAAATGGAGGTCATGTATGGAGATCTATTTACTTGGCGAGGATCTTTGGGAGATAGTTGGAGGAGAAGACACGCAAGAGGTGTTTCTAGCAGGAGATAATATGGCAGAGGTGAGACTTTGGAGGAGGACGAATGCTAAGGCAGAGTTCACTCTCAAGAGGGCTATCTCACCAGAGCTGTTTGATCACATCATCGGATGTAAATCTGCTGCTGAAATTTAGACCTCTTGTTGGAGTTACCATTATGATCTAGAAGTGGTCAAACATGTAGTCTCACTGCCAACGCGATATGAGCCTGCAGGGTTGCACATAAGAGCATGTGGAGAAGATGGAAGATTTACTGTGTTGGTAAAGGTTACCAATCACCATATAGAATGGGGGAGGTCTAGCAAATGTTGCTGTCTGAATTCATCGGGTTTTCAATGATAGAATTCGTCGGAATTCGTCGAATATGATTCGTCGGATTCGTCGGGTTGTTCCGTGGAATCCCGACGAATTGTTATAGAGATCCTTAACTCGGCTAATGTTGCCATCTGATATGATTCGTCGGGATTCGTCGGATTCGTCGGATTGTTCCGTGGAATTTCGACGAATTGTTACAGAGATCCTTAACTCGGCAAATGTTGCCATCTGATGTGATTCGTCGGAATTCGTCGAATTGTCCCGTGAAAACTCGACGAATGCTGTTCCGTGGAATCCCGGCGAATTGTAACAGAAACCCCAATTTTGCTGTGTGGTCTGCGGATAGCGATTCTTCTAGAAGCCTGTTTATACTTTGGGTATAAATAGACCTTCTTTTAGGGTTCTTAGAACTGACGAAGGAATCCAATCGACGGAAGAGTTCCGCCCTAGCCGACGGAAGGTGTTCCGCCCGAACCCTAGACGGAAGGAGTTCCGCCGCCCCGTTCGCCTCCGCCGACCTCCTCTCCGACGATTGTCGCCGGTGTTGTTCTTCCTGAAGCGGATCTAGCAATCCGTGGAAGTGCAAGGTGAAGTTGTTCTCCCTTCTGAGTTGCGTGCGACGTGACTTGGCGTTCTCCCGGCTCGTGTGGACTGCTGTAGAGACGTAGACATTATTCTACGTGAAGACTCGCACAGCCGACGACAGGACTCAACTCGTGGAGCATCTAGGTTGGATTTGATCCAATCCCTCAAAGGTAATTTCATACCTAGCAATTTTATTAACTTCTTGAATCAATGTTCATGGCCCGATCCGAATCTTTTTTGGGTTGTTTCTCTTTATTTCCGCTGCGCCTACATGTGATGTATGGTTCATGAAAAAAACCCAACAGTGGTATCAGAGGGAGGTTGTGGTCATGAATGTTGTTTCAGAAGTTAGGTTATTCCAGTACGTGCAAATCTAGGTATTTGGAAGCGTTCTAAATGTCAAGCTTTCTTCTTGGAATCACATTTGATGTGATTTTGTGTGGTTTCTGGTGGTGGGATTTCAAAAATTTGGTCGGGGCTCTGCCCCGCACCCCGCCAGGGGCGCTGCCCCTTGGACCCCGTTAGGGGCTCTGCCCCTAAGACCCCGCCAGGGGTGCGGCCCCTTGGAACCCCGCCAGGAACGTCTGGGATTTCGTGGTAATTTCTAATTGTTAGAAATTGTTGTCTCCTTAGCAGTAACCGTCCCTCAAGTGGTTAATGAACCCTGGTATTGTTTTGGATTTTGAATCCAACAATGAGAGACGAGCTTGTCTACTGCTTTAAGTCGAGTTGTCTTTGCCTTTGTCCAATGCATGTAAATCTGAAGATTTGGAAGAGTTCTAAATGTCCAGATTTAGCCCTTTCGTCTATCAAAGGTTGATAGTCTTATGTTGTGCACATAAGGGATGCATGTGGATTTTAGAAAGCTTGTTTTTCTGTGGATGTGCACTTTGATCAAATGTTGATCATGGTTAAGTGTTAACCTATTATTTAAATTTAAAATCCCTTCATCAAATATTAAGTGTTCGGATGCCTTCCGATGGATGACACTCTTCCTGCCTCGATCGATGAAGTGTGGGCTTGCCAAAGCAAGGTGCATTAATCTATCTTGGTACGGGTGCGAGCGGATAATTGTGATATCCCACTGTCGACATCGGGTCTAACTTAACTAGGTGACCTCAAAGGTTGAGTGCCTAGAGGCATATGGTTGGTATGCACCATATGATGGATGCGAATAAGGAGTTATTCACCAGCCATACAAGAGTTGCATGAGGATGCAATTGGCAAGCGTTGCCTACCTAAATAACCGCATTATGAGAGGAACGCCAAAGCGGACTCGTGGTGTTGGTGAAATACGGATCTTGTCCACTAAGAGAGTAGCTCGCATGGACTCTTCGAATTGATAGTGAGGGCTATCAATTTGAATAAAATAGTGGGAGTATTTAATTGAAGTCCAAATTAAAATAAGTTGTATTTTGAAATTTTGCATGAATTCTTGTAGAATTCCATGGCAAGTAGTTCACATTCCACCTTGTCCCTGAGAGCTATCCTTGAGAAGGACAAGCTAAGTGGGACGAATTACATGGACTGGTATAGGAACCTGAGAACTGTTCTCAGGCAAGAGCGAAAGCTCTACGTCTTGGAAGAAGAAGCCCCCGAGGTGCCGACCGGGAACTCGTCCCGTGTTGATAAGGATGCTTATAAGAAGTATACCGATGACGCCTTAGATGTCGAGTGCCTTATGCTTGCCACCATGAACTCTGAGCTTCAGAAGAAACACGAGAACATGGGGTGCAAGGAGATTGACGAGCACCTAAAGAAAATGTTCCAAGGGCAAGCTCGTGAAGAGAGGTTCGATGTCACGAAGGCATTATTTCAGTGCAAAATGGGAGCTCGAGACTCGGTTGGTACTCACGTACTCAAGATGATTGGGTATATAGAGAACCTGGAGAGACTGGGTTTTCCTCTGGGTCAAGAGTTGGCCACAGATCTTATCCTGCAATCATTGCCGGATAGTTATGAGCAGTTTGTCTTGAACTATAACATGAATGAAATAGACAAGACACTGCCCAAGCTCCTAGGCATGTTGCGAACTGCCGAGATAATCATGAAGAAGGCCAAGCCTGCTAGTCCCATATTGATGGTACATAAAGGCAAGGGTAAGGCCAAGGGCTTCAAGAAGACGAAGGTGGGACCTAAGTCACATCTTGAGCCCAAATCTTCTTCGCTGAAAAAGAAGAGCACCGTGAAAGAAGGGAAATGCCACCACTGTGGCAAGGCTGGTCATTGGAGGAGGAATTGTCCTTCGTACATTGAGGGTCTACGGAAAATGAAGGGAGGTATGACTTCCGCTTCGAATATTTACGTTATAGAGATAAACCTTTCTGCTCCTTCATCTTGGGTATTGGATACCGGATGTGGTTCTCACATTTGTACAAATGTGCAGGAACTGAAAAGGAGAAGATTGCTGAGTAAAGGAGAGGTGGACTTGCGCGTCGGTAATGGAGCAAGAGTTGCTGCTGTAGCCGTAGGGGTTTACCATCTTTCTTTACCCAGTGGGCTTGTAATTGAACTTAATAATTATTATTTTGTTCCGGCCATAACTAGAAACATTATATCCATTTCATGCTTAGACATGATTGGATTTTCTTTTATAATTA
This sequence comes from Dactylorhiza incarnata, assembly GCA_033032865.1. Lineage (NCBI taxonomy): Eukaryota > Viridiplantae > Streptophyta > Magnoliopsida > Asparagales > Orchidaceae > Dactylorhiza > Dactylorhiza incarnata. The sequence continues at coordinate 6,264,544 of JAWHQI010000041.1, forward strand.
AGAACAATTGTTGTTCTATATTTAAGAGTGATGTTTGTTATGCTGTAGCTCAATTGTTTAATGGTCTTTATGTTTTGAACCTGGACCATCCGATCTATAATGTAGATAATAATAAAAGACTAAGAACAAATGACTCAAATCCTACATATCTCTGGCATTGTCGTTTGGGCCATATAAACGAGAAACGCATATCCAAGCTCCATAAAGATGGACTATTGGACTCATTTGATTATGAATCATTTGAGCGATGCGAGTCTTGTTTATTAGGAAAGATGACTAAAGCCCCTTTCACTGGTTATACTGAGAGGGCTGAGGATCTTTTGGGTATAATACATAGTGATGTATGCGGACCCATGAGTTCTATGGCTAGAGGTGGGTATTTCTACTTCGTTACATTTACTGATGATTTCAGTAGATACGGATACGTGTATCTTATGAAGTGCAAATCCGAAACTTTTGAAAAGTTCAAAGAGTTTAAGAATGAAGTGGAGAACCAATTGGGTAAGAAGGTTAAAGCACTCCGATCTGATCGAGGTGGCGAATACCTGAGTCATGAGTTCCGTGATCATCTGAAAGAGTGTGGTATTGTATCACAGCTCACTCCACCTAGGACACCGCAGCATAATGGTGTGTCTGAGAGGAGAAATTGTACTCTGTTAGACATGGTACGTTCGATTATGAGTCATGCAGACTAGCCTGTTTCCTTTTGGGGTTTTGCTTTAGAGACTGCTGCAATGACACTGAATCGCGCTCCGACGAAAATGGTTCTAAAGACACCATATGAGATATGGACTGGGAAGCGTCCTAGTATGTCATTCATTAAAATTTGGGGCTGTGAGGCATACGTACGACATCAAATGCCTGACAAGCTGGAGCCCAAATCAGATAAGTGTTATCTGGTGGGATATCCTAAGGAAACGAAAGGATATTACTTTTACCTACCGTCTGAGGGCAAAGTGTTTGTCGCAAGGACAGGTGTCTTCTTGGAGAAAGAGTTCTTGTCAAGAAAGACGCAAAAGGTAGAACTTGAAGAAGTTCAAGAACCACAAGTAGTGAATGAACCAGAGTTGGATTCTGAGCCAGGACTACAAGATGTTGTAGCTGGAGAACCTGCTCAAGAGACACAGGTCCTACGTAGATCTGGTAGACCAAGATTTGAGCGTGAGAGATATGGATTTCTCGTGTCTCAAATAGGTAATGTGTTGCTTATGGATCATGATGATGAACCAGCGACCTACCAAGAGGCGATGAATGGACCGGACTCCGACAAATGGCTTGAGGCTATGAAATCCGAAATGGACTCCATGTATACAAACTAAGTTTGGAACTTGGTGGAACCACCTGAAGGGGTACGACCCATAGGGTGCAAGTGGGTCTTCAAGAAGAAGACCGACATGGATGGGAATGTACAGACATTCAAAGGGCGACTGGTGGCTAAGGGTTTCAAGCAAATTCATGGTGTTGACTATGATGAGACCTTTTCCCCTGTTGCCATGGTAAAGTCCATTAGGATATTGCTTGCTATTGCTGCGTATTATGACTACGAGATCTGGCAGATGGATGTCAAAACGGCTTTCTTAAATGGAAACCTCCTTGAGGAAGTGTACATGACACAACCCGAGGGTTTTGTATCCCCAAATGAAGCCACTAAAATATGCAAGCAGAAGAGGTCAATCTATGGATTGAAACAGGCCTCTAGAAGTTGGAATCTTCATTTTGATGAGAAGATCAAAGAGTTTGGTTTTGTCAAGAATGAGGATGAACCGTGTGTTTACAAGCGAATCAGTGGGAGCATTGTTGTCTTCCTGATATTGTATGTAGATGACATACTGTTGATCGGGAATGACATACCTACCCTGAAAGTTGTTAAGAACAACCTAGGGAACTGCTTTTCTATGAAGGACTTGGGTGAAGCGACTTACATACTCGGTATTAAGATCTATAGAGATAGATCGAAGAAGTTACTGGATTTGACCCAGAGTACGTACATTGAGAAGGTGTTGAAGCGGTTCAACATGCTTGAGTCCAAGAAAGGATTTTTGCCCATGTCTCATGGTGTAAATCTCTCTAAGGACCAGTGTCTAAAATCTTGTGAAGATAAGGACCGCATGAAGTTCATTCCATATGCTTCGGCAATTGGGTCAATCATGTATGCAATGTTATGTACTCGACCCGATGTCTCTTTTGCTTTGAGCATGACTAGCAGGTATCAGTCTGATCCTAGTGAATGTCACTAGATAGCCGTAAAGAATATCCTGAAGTACTTGAGAAGGACTAAGGATGTATTCTTGGTGTATGGTGGAAAGGAAGAGCTCGTTGTAAGTGGTTACACGAATGCCAGCTTCCAAACTGATAGGGATGATTCAAAGTCTCAGTCAGGGTTTGTGTTTTGCCTGAATGGAGGAGCTGTGAGCTGGAAGAGTTCCAAGCAAGAGACAGTTGCTGATTCGACAACTGAGGCCGAGTATATCGCTGCGGCAAATGCAGCGAAGGAGGCTGTATGGATTAGGAAATTCATCGGCGAGCTAGATGTAGTTCCTAGCATTGTTGGTCCCGTAGTTCTCTACTGTGATAACAATGGTGCAATTGCACAATCTAAGGAACCTAGATCCCATCAGCGCTCCAAGCACATACTTCGGCGGTTCCATCTTATTCATGAGATTGTCGAACGAGGAGATGTGAACATTTGCAGAGTGCCGACTGAGGGGAATATTGCAGATCCACTGACAAAGCCTCTCGCGCAGAGAAAGCATGATGGTCATACTAGATCAATGGGTATACGATACCTGAGTGATCAACTCTAGTGGGAGTCTTGTAGGTTGCATGTAAAATATATATTCTGTTGGCTGTTTATTATTCATATGATGAATAGTGTACCAATTATTTCTTTTTACAATTAATGGCAAGTTCTTTTATTATGATATACTGTTTCTATATGATAGAATAAAATTCGTGATAAATACCCTTAGAATGTTCGCTTCCATAGGACATCAAGTACGTGACTTGAATGTGAGAGCCTATGATTACGAAGCTTCATTCTTAAAAGGTCCCTGGTCGAGGTATCATCGTAGAAGCTAAGGGTGATGATGATACATTAAGACTAGCATGTGTGTTGACTGATGACAGGTTCTCACAGGTCATGATATTGTGATATCAAGTCATCACGTGGGTACTTGTTAGTGAACAAGTAGTACTGGACAGACCCAACCTGAGACTACTTTGTGGATTGTTACTTAAAAGTGTCACAAGTAGGTCTCATTTGACAATGGTGTTGTGGTCCTTTGACCTGAAGTCACAACATTCATCGAGTGAGGAAGAGCGTGCTTTGATGTAATCTAAAGTCTTCCTTGAAGAAGGTTGATGATAAGGGTAGTCGTTGGGTACGTTACGAATCATTTGGGTGTTTGGGTGTGAGCAGATATGGGATTTGTCCTCCTATATAACAGGAGTTGCATCCATGGGCCCCTTGATGGAATTGGACTGAGAAATGCATGGCCATGCTTGGTTGAGTCAATATGTGATATTGAGCTCACCATTCTCTGGAAGTCGGTTCTAGATCAAGAAACTTGGATTGAGCTATTACGAGGGTGACACGGTCCATGCCTCTAGTTCTTTCCGGATGTAAGGGACAATGGGACAAAGACAATGCTGGAACATTGGTCATAAAGGCTTATGAGTTATGAACTCTTATTGCTTGGGGAGCAATGATGCATTGCTAGATGCCGCTCATTGTTTGTGAGGTTTTTGTTTGATACTTTCAAGATCAAGTGGGACACTGTTGGAGTTACCATTATGATCTAGAAGTGGTCAAACATGCAGTCTCACTGCCAACGCGATATGAGCCTGCAGGGTCGCACATAAGAGCATATGGAGAAGATGGAAGATTGACTGTGTTGGTAAAGGTTACCAATCACCATATAGAATGGGGGAGGTCCAGCAAATGTTGCTGTCTGAATTCATCGGGTTTTCACGGATAGAATTCGTCGGAATTCATCGAATATGATTCGTCGAATTCGTCGGGTTGTTCCATGGAATCCCGACGAATTGTTATAGAGATCCTTAACTCGGCAAATGTTGCCGTCTGATATGATTCGTCGGATTCGTCGGATTGTTCCGTGGAATCCCGACGAATTGTTACAGAGATCCTTAACTCGGCAAATGTTGCCGTCTGATGTGATTCGTCAGAATTCGTCGAATTGTCCCGTGAAAACTCGACGAATGCTGTTCCGTGGAATCCCGACGAATTGTAACAGAAATCCCAATTCTGCTGTGTGGTTTGCGGATAGCGATTCTTCTAGAAGCCTGTTTATACTTTGGGTATAAATAGACCTTCATTTAGGGTTCTTAGAACTGACGAAGGAATCCAATCGACGGAAGAGTTCCGCCCTAGCCGACGGAAGGTGTTCTGCCCGAACCCTAGACGGAAGGAGTTCCGCCGCCCCGTTCGCCTCCGCCGACCTCCTCTCCGACGATTGTCGCCGGTGTTGTTCTTCCTGAAGCGGATCTAGCAATCTGTGGAAGTGCAAGGTGCAGTTGTTCTCCCTTCCGAGTTGCGTGCGATGTGACTTGGCGTTCTCCCGGCTCGTGTGGACTGCTGTAGAGACGTAGACATTATTCTACGTGAAGACTCGCACAGCCGATGACAGGACTCAACTCGTGGAGCATCTAGGTTGGATTTGATCCAATCCCTCAAAGGTAATTTCATACCTAGCAATTTTATTAACTTCTTGAATCAATGTTCATGGCCCGATCCGAATCTTTTTTGGGTTGTTTCTCTTTACCCGCTGCGCCTACATGTGATGTATGGTTCATGAAAAAACCCAACACCTCTTTGGACGGGTTGTTTAATAAGAAGAATATAGCTCGGCTACAGTTTCTTGAAAATGAGTTGGCGAAGGCCTCTCAAGGCGATCTTTCTATTTCTACCTTCTTTCTCAAGATGAAGAACCTCACAGCAGAGATTTCTGCATTGGACCCTGATGAGCCCATCTCGGAGGCAAAACTGAAGAGGCATATCATCCGCAGGTTACGGAAGGAGTATCTTGCCTTTGTGACTTCAGTTCAAGGTTGGGCAAATCAACCATCTCTGTTGGAGCTGGAGAACTTACTTGCTTCACAAGAAAGTTTGGCAAGACAGATGGCGTGGACTTTTATCTCTGGGGGAGATAATGATGTGTTGTTCTCTGGGAAGAAGAAGAAGAAGTGGGAGAAGAAGAAGCCGGGTTATGATGGACCCTCTACTTCAGGTCAGAATATGACGATGATGCCCGTTAAGGCCTTGGCTGCCATCAACTTCGAAAAGGATTGGATTGTTGATTCAGGGTGTGGACATCATCTCACCGGGGATGAATCAAAGTTCTCTTCTTTGGCGCCTTACTCAGGTAACGATGCTATCATTACGGCTGATAATTCTGTTCATGCTGTCGAACAAGAAGGTGTTGTCTCCCTGAGCAGTGATAAGGGTCCACTCACATTAAGGAGTGTTTATCACGTGCCTGGTATGAGGAAGAATCTCTTCTCTGTGACCAATATGGTCGATGCCGGTTATCACGTTCTCTTTGGCCCAACAGAAGTGAAGTTTCATAAAACTCAACCGGAGATAAGGGGAGATGTTATCCACGTTGGAAAGAGGGTGAAGGACTTGTTCGTGTTATTGACAAGTACTTATGTTGATAAGATGAAGACCAACGATAGTGCGGCTATCTGGCATGAAAGGTTGGGGCATGTTGGCATGGACAAATTGAAGGCTATGGCGGTAAGGGGCCTTGTCAAGGGCTTGCCTAGCTTGTCCTCTTTTGGAGACGGTCATGTTTGTGTTGGATGTTAGTTTGGTAAGTCACATTGACTTCCTTTGATAAATCACAAACTAGATGCAAAGCGCCGTTGGAGTGCATCCACGGTGATTTGATGGGACTGACAGCCACCCCAAGCCTTAGAGGCAATAGATATATATTGGTGTTGATTGACGATTACACCAGATATGTCTGGGTGTATTTTTTGAAAGAGAAGTCGGAAGCCTTTGCGAAGTTTGTGGAGTTCAAGGGGCTGGTGGAAGGTCGGATAGGCCTGCGGGTGAAGAAATTGAGAACTGACAATGGTGGAGAGTTCACCTCTGGTGAGTTCTCAAGTTTTTGCAGGAAACATGACGTTCGGAGAGAGCTCACTTGTGCCCATACTCCACAGCAGAATGGCGTTGCGGAGAGGAAGATCCGTCATCTGACGGAAACTTGCAAATGTTGGCTTCATGCCAAGAGTATCCCAAAGTCTTTTTGGGCGAAGGGAATGTCTTGTGCAGCTTACGTCATCAACATGATGCCTCTAAGTCCTATCAACATGAAGACCCCTCACGAACTGATGTTCAAGGAGAAACCGAGTGTTTCTCACCTTCGGGTGTTCGGGTCAACCTGCTATGTGCATATTCCTGATGCTCTTCGGACAAAGCTAGATGCGAAAGCAAGGAAGCTAGTCTTTGTTGGGTATGATGAGCGGAAGAAAGGATGGAGGTGCATGGATCCTGAGACACGGAGTTCAGTGGTATCTCGTTATATGGTGTTCAATGAAGTGACTTCCTACAAGGGGAGTTCAGGAGTTGAACTACCGGAGAGCAGGGTTGATGAAGCAGGGAAAGCTGCAGGAAGTCTTCAAGTGGAGTTGCCTGTTTCACCAGGATCTCCAGTTGTGTCAAGCTCTGAGATGGAGGCTTCAGGTTCTGTGAGCAGGGGAGTGATGCTCCAAGTTCGTCTGGAAGAGGAGCTTGCACAGAAGAAGCAGCTGAGGAGGTGGTTAGTCAAGTGCAACCTCTAAGGAGGTCGAAGAGGACTATCAAGCCACCAGATCGATACACAGGAGGAAACATGGTGAGCTTCATCTCATGTTTCTTCGCTGGTCCCTTGGATGAGAGGGAGCCGTCGAGCTTTGAGAAAGCCAAAGGCGTGAAGCAGTGGGATATTGCTATGCAAGAAGAGATGGATGCTCTCAAGAAGAATGAGACTTGGTCTCTAGTGCCCAGGCCTAAGGGCATTACCCCTGTAACATGCAAATGGGTTTACAAGCTCAAAAAGAAAGCCGATGGCACGATCGAGCGATACAAGGCTCGCCTTGTAGCTGGCGGGTTCTCACAGCAGTATGGTGAAGATTATGATGAGACATTTAGTCCAGTGGTAAAGATGACTTCGGTCCAATTTGTTATTGCTTTGGCGGGATCTTGTGGATGGAAGATTTGGCAGCTTGATGTTAAGAATGCCTTCTTATACGGAGATATTGACAAGGATATCTTCATGATCTAGCTGCCGGGTTTCATCTCGGAGGATCATCCGGACTACGTCTGCAAATTGAAGAAGGCCTTATATGGGTTAAAGCAAGCGCCTCGGGCGTGGTATGGAAAGATCGCGGAGTATCTCTTATTCTGCGGGTTCTTTGCTTCAGACTCTGATTCCAGCTTGTTCGTCAAGAAGGAGGGGGCGCTTCGGGTTATTGTGCTGCTGTATGTGGATGACATGATTGTCACCGGGAACTCGAAGGAGGCGGTAGCAAGGCTGAGAGCTGAGCTTGCTATCAGGTTCCAGATGAAGGATCTGGGGGAGCTTCACCATTTCCTTGGACTCGAGGTCCAGAGGCGGGAGAGCGGAGTGATCATTTCTTAGGAAGGATATGCAGAGCGGATCGTTCAATGACTTGGCATGGAAGAAGGGAAGAGCAGCTCTATACCGCTGGAACAGCATCATAAACTTCGGAAGGATGAGCGAAGAGTTCTATCTGATCCGTTGGTGTTCCGAGCTCTGGTTGGGAGCTTAATTTACTTGACCATCACGAGGCATGCTATTTCTTATGCAGTTGGCAAAGTGACTCGGTACATGGCGGAGCCACGGAAGCCTCATCTTCTAGCGGCAAAAGGGATTCTGAAATATGTGAAGTCGACCTCTGATTTGGGTCTCCTATTTAGGAGTGGGTCAAGCTTGGAGTTGCATGGATACATGGATGTTGACTACGGGTGAGACGTGGATGATCGGAGATCAATGTCTGGTTATGACTTTATGACGGGCCCCACAGCTATCTCTTGGTGCAACAAAAAGCAGGACTCGGTGTCCGTATCTACCACAGAAGCAGAATACAAGGCTTCGGCCTTGGCAGCTCAGGAAGCCGATTGGCTCAGGAGGTTGGTGGAGGACGTTCATGAGGAGGTTCGAGGTCCCACTATGCTACGTGGGGATAATGAGAGTGCTCTCAAGCTGGTTAATAATCCAGTCTGTCACGCGAGGACCAAGCATATTGAGATTGAGCACCATTTCATTCGTGAAAAGGTGTTGGGAGGATCTCTTATGGTCGAGCATGTTCGGAGTGCGGAAAATGTCGCAGACATCTTCACAAAGCCGCTGGCGAAGGGACCGTTTACACAGTTGCGTAGTTTACTCGGGCTAGTCTCCACTTCCCACTTCAAGGGGGAGTGTTGAAATTTTGAAGTAAAGTGAAGACTGGGCGGTCTGATTTTGGGAGACCGCCGAGACCGCGTGGCTTGTGTATGTTATCTGCCGGTCTGGCTGTGCTGGTTTGTTCTGTCGGTCTGTTGGTTCTTCCGGTTTGTTCTTTGTAGCTGCGGTCTGTTCCCAAGCTGGTGTACTGGTTGGCTTCTCTTCCTTGTTGGAAGACCGGGCGGTCTGTTCCTATGTGTGACCTCCTGTCTGGGCGGTTTGTGCTTGGTGATCTGGCGACTTGTTCTAAGTCGGCCAGATGGTCCCTGGTTTGCTCCTGGTGGTCTAAGGAAGAAGTACCTTTGTGACTGCGTGACTTGTGCGCGGTCTCGTATTCGCGCGGCCTGTGTGCGACCTATCTGCTGATCTGCGTCTTGGTCGGATGATCGTCCGAGTGGTCTGATCACGCGGTCTGCCTTATGAGACTGCTGGCGATCTGACAGGTGGTGATTGTATCTCTCCTGTGTCGTGACAACATCCGTCTATCCGCCTATAAATAGAGGTGCAGGGCCCATCATTCCTAACGAGAACTGTAAGAACTGAGCCTGGGTTAATTCGTGCGGTCTGACTTTGAGATCGGGCGGTCTCGGAAGCGAGCTGACTGTTTGTTGTGTTCGCAGGTTTGCAATCAACAGGTTGCGGTCTTCTTCCTTGGTGATTCCCAGCGACTTGAATAAACAGTTCGGAAGCGGTCTGTCTGTGAACTAGTTTATGTTCGTTCTTGTGTTGTTCGCAACGAGCTCAGCGATCAGGCGACCTTCAGCGGTTTGGCGATCTGAGTTGCAGTCTGGCGACAGCTTCAGTTCTTCGTTCCAATAAATCTCCAGTTCGTGCGGTCTGAGGTGCGGTCTTGCAGTACTGGAAATCTGTCCGGTTTCTGTTCGTGCGATCTCAGGTCAAGCCGGGCGACTTCTGGAGTCGATCGGTCTGTGCGGTCTCAGCTTGTCTAGCCGCCAGATTTGTTTTGGTGTGTTCAGTTCTTCTCGTCTCCGTGATTCTGATAAATCAGGTCTCGCCATGTATGCCTCGCAATGTAAATGAAGATTGTGTTTCAATAAAGTTTCTTGTGTTGCTGTGTGGCATTGTGGTTGTTTGGCTTTAACTCAGTTGGTACAACTCCTGCTTACTCCTAAACGATTCAAATCAAAAATTTTAACAACCCGCTGTGAGAAGTTTTTGAACTTCTTCTCTAATTGGTCCGGCTAGATTATCTGCTACTGCTCGTTTTTTCTGCACAACTGGTTTAAAGGCTGGATTTATGTTTAAATGATGACAGGCTATATCAGGGTCCATCCCTGGCATATCATTTGCGGACCAAGCGAATATATCTAGATTTCTGAATAAACAAGTTGTCAATTCTTCTTTTTCTTCCTCGGAGAGTTTTGCGTTAATTGAGAGTGCCTTATCCTTGTCTCCTTTAACTGGGATAAGCTGGATACCTTGGGCTGGTTTTAAATGAGTTCCCTCAGCTCTACTTTTAATTTTATCTTCATGATCTTCTAGAACGAATTCTTCCGAAGCAGTCATTTCTGTTCTACGGATTTTTAAAAGGAATAACCAAAGAAAGAGTAGCCAGTGTTTTTTAGAAACAATATTAAGATAAAAATAATGGACTAAAAATCAGTTCAGGTTAAAATTAAAGAGTAAGAGATAAATGAGATGAAGAAAAATATGTATTTGATTAAGGCATATTTGTTAACAAACTTTAAGTTTCAAAGGAGTTTGACAGAGTTTGTTAGCTGAAAACAAAAGAAAAAGAATCATCACTTGTTAACAAACAAATTCAGAATTAAGCATCATAGTCCCCTCATTCAGAACTTAAAGGCACCAACACTTTCTCTTTGATTCCTAGTTGAGAACTTATGTCGATGAAGCTGACTGTTCTGACATAACATTCTCGGGCCACCTTAGGGTCACTCCTAACCCTGAACTGCTTCCCCTGAGCAGAGAATTTTAGCGCTAGGTGGAAAGTGGAAACTATTTCCCTATATTGATTGAGGATAGGTCTGCCAAAAATGGCGTAGTAGCTGCTAGGAGCGTCTACTATGATGAACTCATCTTGTTTGATGATTCCTCCCATCGTCACGGTCAAAGATACTCTTCCTTCGACCTCTTTTTTCTCTCCCGAGAAACCATAAAGAGGCCCTTCAGTAGGAAGCATCTTCTTTCCAGATTTTAGAGCCTCGAAGGTTGATTTGAACAATAAGTTTACTGAGCTGCCGGTGTCCACTAGAACCCTCTCAACTGTAAAGTTTTCTATCACAGCCTTGATATCGAGAGCATCGTTAAAAGGATTCCCGTGGGGTGGAAGATCTTCTTTGATGAAGATGAACACTTCTGGAGCTGGTGCGGAGGCAGTGGCAACAGAGACTTCTTCCCTGAAGATTCTAGCCATACTAGACTTTTTGGAAGATTCAAGTCCAGCACCTCCATGGATGCAGAATAGCATACCATTTTCTCCTTCATCTTCTGCCTCTACGCATTCATAACCAACATGGACGCTGCCAAAGAGGCCAGCAACTTCCACCTCCTGGCATTCCCAACTTTTGAAGGCAGTTTTAACCCTGTACAAGATGGGATAGAGAGGGGTTTAGATGTTCTTCTCCGTCAAGATGCTGAGAGAAGACTTTAGTGGATGTATGTTGAAAAGGCTTCCTCTGTCTGATATGAGAGTGTTTGACAGTTGATTGGCTGGAAGCTTTCTTTTGAGTGAATGATCTTCCTGTGTAGCTGATTAAACTGAGAGAACAAGTTATTCAGTTTGTTGTTGCTCTTTTGAATATCTAAACTTGCAGCAAAGACTGAGAGAGTATTGTTGAAGATGTTCTCAGAAAAAATGAATGATGCTAAAGGAAGAAGAACATCTGTTAGCTTTTTGTTCTTCTTGTTCTTCATGTATGTCTCTCCTTTTCTTTCTTTTTCTCTATACAGTTGTATGTAATATGTTCTGTATTAATCTTGTCGAGAAGACAGAGAGTGATAATCTTTTGTATCTTCTTCCTTATTCTCTTTTGAAAATCTCTTACAGATATTAAATGCAAATCCCTTATATTAAGGAATAAATATTCCTGAATAGATATTTTGAAACTACAAATCTGCTGCGCCGTTTACCTTTTTCCATTTCCATGGATATGTTCTTTTCCAAGAAATGTCAACGGCTATAATCTTGGAATAATGAAAGGAAATATATTATCCTTACTTATCTGGAAGAATAGATCCGTTGCTGTAGTCGATCTGAGTTCAGAGAATGGAATACTATAATCTATCTGAAACTTTCTGAACTTTAATAAGAATTCTTCGATCTGAGTAAAATTTGTCGATCTCAATAAATTTCGTCGAACACAAAATTTAGTTCATCGACCTCAAATGAATCTTGCTGGAAGAATTAATTTTGTTGAGCTGTGGAGAACTTTCGTCGATCTGAAGGTATTCGCCGAACGCAGACTGGAGTTCGTCGAACGGAAGGATTCGTCGACCGCTGAGCCTGGATAATTTTGTCGACCGCTGAACTTGATAAGATCGTCGACCGCTGAACTGAGCAAATTTCGTCGATCGCTGAACTGAACAAATTTCGTCGACCGCTGAGATAATCTGTTCATCGACCTCTGAACTGCTGAGACGGGATCTTCGACCGCTAAGACGGGATGGATCGTCGAGCGCAGAATGGATACCATTCGTCGAGCGCAGAGCGCCGTTCGTCAAACGCATAGAGCATGTCGTTCGTCGAACGCAGAGAGCATGCCGTTCATCGAACATAGAGAGCAGTTCGTCGAATGCAGTATGGAGTTCGTCGAACGCATAATCTGAATGATTTCTTGAGTTCTAATATCCTAAACTCTTGACCCATTGACTATACATTGTTGTCAAATTAACCCTAGTCAACAGATAGTGATCCTAGCCCAAATCAGTAATAGGGTTGTTCCAATAAATTGATTTTTGAGTTTTGTTTTACTTAGCTAAAAGAGAAAAATTGCAAACTAAAAGTGGGGTTTAAACGATGGTAAAAAGATTAGTGCTCAATCAAAAATCACCTTGGAGCGAGAATAACCAAGTAAAAGTGAAATAAATCTAATTCCATTTCATTTAAACTACTTGACTGTGGAGGTTCCTAAAGCTCGAACATGCCTCTCTCGAGGTTAATGCCCAACTAAGTTTAGGAAAAATCAACCGGACTCTCGTCCAATAATTGATTACCTAGAACTTGCTTTACACTATGAACCCCACTATTGGATTTGACTCCAATCCATGAGATTTACGTCATCCTCTCTCGAGGGGTGCGTGCAACTCTCTTTACCCTTGAGTGATCGATTCATACTTTGAGCCTCTCGTCTAACTAAGTATGAAAACTTAAGTGAATACCATAAATCAAAAATATGGCCTCACTATTTAAAAATCAAGGGTAATTCAAGTGTGTACAAGAACAGAAAAAGAGAACTTTATAAAATCATAACTTGATTATCTCATCCTTGGATTATTTCGATCGAGCACTAATGCGAATTAGTTAATCATGGTGGAGGGGGAAAAAGAGCAAGATAAAATTGCATGAGGAAGAACTAACTAAAAGAGAAAGAGAAGTGAAGAAAGCAAAACTAATTTTTATTGAAATTAAAAAAAAAACTAATACAAGCCTTAACCAAGATTACAATGCTAGAAAAAGTAAGGATTACAAGCTTAAGAAACTATTGCATTAAAAGGAAACTAGAACATTACATGAAAGGGAGAAAGAGAGAGCATATAAGATAAAAACATGAAAAATCTCACAATCAGCTCTAGCAGCACCTCCCCCTCTCTAAAATTCTGAACCCTGAACTCAAGGAGAGCTCTGGAATTTATAGGAAAAATTTCCAAGTTACACGCCCTCGGTCATGGGCGTGACCAAGGGCGTGTAAGCACCGTTCACATTTGATCTGACAGCGGCGTGGGGCTTGCGTGATAGTATGGCGGAAAAGTGCATTACACGCCCGTGTATTATTGGTCACGGGCGTGTAATCGAGCGACTTCATTAAATTCAGCGTGGGTTCGATTTCAGCGCGGAGGTGTGCATGGATCACACGGGCAAGTCATGACCGTGACATCTGGGTCACGGTCGTGACTTAGGTTGACTTATCGACGGCATCTCCACGTCTCGACGGGAGCTAGCTGGGAAGATTCTCAGTTTACACGCCCTGGGTCATTGGCGTGACTTTGGGTCACGAGCGTGACCTAGGGCGTGACTTGTTGTGGACTGGCTCAAACAGCGCGACATCGAATCAGGCTTGATCTTCAGGTTACACGCCCTTGGTCAAGGGCATGACTGAGGGCGTGACTTGTAAAATTCACCAATTTTTCCCAAAATTCTGCAAAAATTAAAATTTAGCTAAGTTAGAATCAAAATTACAAAAGAACTACTTATAACCTAAAATTGACATGAAAAAGAAAAATTTAAACTAAATAATTATAAAAATTTAAATTAAAAAGCTATATAAAAACTACTTATCAAATACCCCCATACTTGAGGTTTTGCTATTCTAGAGCAAAAGTATGAGCCATAATTTATAAGACATCCATAAAAAAAATTAATTATAAACTAAATTTTCATTTAAGCCAAAAGTTAAATTAAGAATAAATTCTAGGAGGAGTTAAGTCCTAAATTATGATGATGATTTGAAAAGTGGAGGAGTGTTTAGGCAATGACTTCTCAAGAACGTTATTTAGCTAACAAAATTGTAGAAATTATAAAACTAGATAAATTTAAATTTATAAGAACTCCATCTTAAAAGAAACTTAAGGAAAAGTAACTTACTAAATATTGCTCTCCATAGTTTAAAATAAATCTAGATCAATGATAAAAGGCTAAGGGGGATTTCACAAAATTTGGCATAAGACGAGAATTTTGAATGGAGGTGATGAATTTTATCCTTTCACCGCTATTTTTTTCTATATTTTTTGTATATATTTAGGAGTAATGAATTTTATCCTCTTACTCCATGCCATATAACCTTTTAAATTCTCTTCTAATAAAAACCCAAAATGTATATGTTTAGGAGTAATGAATTTTATCCTCTTACTCCATGCCATATAATCATTTAAATGATTTTGGGTGCATATGTTTTAGGGAATAATGAATTTTATCCTCTTATTCCCATGACATATGATCTTTTAAACAGTCTTTTTTATGCCATCAAAAGGGGTGAGTAGAAAAGATTTCTAGCTTATAATTTAGATTATATTGAGAGCAAATTCTAGTAAATTTAAATTTCCTAAGATCTAAAAAAGCTAGAAGAAAATATAATTGAAATTTAAAGAGGTTTAGCGAATTTACTACAAAATGAAGCCATTTAAAAATAAAAAGAAATCATGCTAAATAAATTCTCTATTCAAGTTAAAATCATAAGATGATTCTTAAAACAAGATTACCTAAAATTTAAAATTAACAAACTATGATAAACAAAATTTTAGCCAATTAAAAACCAAAAAATGCTTATAAACATTCTCAACTAGATTTCTAAGAAATCACAAAACAACAAGTAGGATGGGTAAATTTTTTTTTTGTTATAAGTTTTTCATATTTTTTGGAATTTTTGATATTATCATTTTTTTTTTGAATTTCTGATAATAAAAGGAAGGAAACTAGTTTTAAACCTAACAATTTTTGTTAATGCTTGGACTTCCTAAGATATACCCCATGAAGGGTTCTCAACGGTACTAATAGGTGAGATGGGATGATAGCCCAAACGTCGCTTTCCAAGATTTAAATTTTCGATTTTCTAATTTTTTGAATTTTGGGGGTTTTACATGAGCTTAAATAAAAAGAAAACATAAGAAAATAAATTTTTTTTTGAAGATTTTCTAAATTAAGAACTATATTTTTAAAAGCTATTTACACCCCCATACTTAAAGTTAAACATTGTCCCCAATGTTTAAAACTAAGTATGAAGTAAAAGAAAAGGAAAAGTAAATAATGTGCAAGACAATATACAAAGAAATGCAAGATAAAAGAGAAGGAAAAAGAAGGAGAACGGGCTTCCCTGATATTTGAAGATGCGGGGGGAAACGGCGGTTACCTATAAAACATGTTAAAGAAGAAACAAAACAAGAGGAAACAATAAAAAGATAACATTGGGGTGTCTCCCAAAACGCTTTGTTTAAGGTCTCGTAGCTTGACCCAATTGGCGCTCACGATATTGGTGGAAGAATAATATAATCACTCTGTTCATTCGAAAGATCTCCAGGAAGATATAACTTAAGGCGGTGTCCGTTTACTTTGAAGGAACCTTTTTCCGGGTGGGAAATTAGGATTGTCCCATAGGACCAAACCTCTTTAACAATAAAGGGTCCGAACCATCGAGATTTTAGCTTTCTCAGAAAAAGGCGAAGGTGAGAATTATAAAGGAGGACGAGATCGCCCAGCGAAAAAGTTTTTGGAAATTTTATGTTTTGATCGTGGTAAAACTTTGTTCGTTCATTATATAATTTGTTGCTTACGTACGCATTCGCTCGCTACTCATCTAATTCATTCATTTGAAATTTCCTTTGCTCGACCGCTAATGTAGAATCGAGGTTTAAAAATGTAAGCGCCCAAAATGCGCGGTGTTCTAGTTCGACCGAAAGGTGGCAAGCCTTGCCATAAACCATTCGATACAGTGTACAACCGATAGCTGTCTTGTACGTCGCTTGATAGGCCCATAGCGTGTCATCGAGCTTAAGCGCCCAATCCTTCCGATTAATAGATTTTTTTTTCTAAAATCCGTTTTAATTCTCTATTTATGACTTCGACTTGGCCTCTGGTTTGCGGGTGATAAGCAGTGGATAGTTTGTGCGTGACACTATACTTTGCTAAGATTTTTGTGAATTGGGTATTACAAAAATGGGTGCCTCGATCACTAACTGTAGCGCGCGGCATGCCAAATCGAGAGAATAATTTTGTAAAAAAAATTACGACGACTCTCGCATCGTTAGTGGGGAGAGCTTGCGCTTCCGCCCACCTCGACATGTAGTCGACCACAACTAGAATATACTTATTTGAATAAGAGGGAGGTATAGGACCAACGAAATCAATATCCCAAAGATCAAAAATTTCACATTTTAAGAAAATATTTTGGGGCATCTCATCCCGGCGCGAGATGTTCCCTGACCGCTGGCAGCTGTCGTAAATACTCACAAGGATGTGAGCATCATTGAAGAGCATGGGCCAATAAAATCTCGCCTCCAGCGCCTTCCTCGCGGTTCGGTTCACTTGATAATGACCACCGGTTGGTCCCTCGTGACAATGCCGCAAAATTTTTAGACCTTCCTCAGTCGAGACGCATCTTCTCACTACCTAGTCTGCGCAAACGCGGAATAAAAAGGGGTCCTCCCAAAAATAATTCTTTAAATCAAAAAGAATTTGTTCTTTTGCTGACTCGAGAATTCTTTTGGTAGGGCCCGGGCAACTAAATAGTTAGCCAAATCCGCAAACCAGGGGGTGGAAGATGAATTTATATTTTCGAGAGCAAGGAGGCGCTCTTCAGGAAATTTATCATTTATGTCGGCTTCTATTAATGCTTCCGAAGCGGGGTTTTCTAATCGGGAAAGATGGTCGGCCGCCAAGTTTTCGGCTCCCCTTTTGTCCCGGATCTCTAAATCAAACTCCTGCAAGAGGAAGATCCGTCGCAAATGACGAGTCTTGGCATCCGATTTACTTAAAAGATATCTAAGAGCGGTGTGATCTGTGAAGACGATAACTTTCAAGAGGGTGATATACGACCTAAACTTATCAAAAGCAAATACGATGGCTAGAAGCTCCTTCTCAGTAGTGGTGTAGTTCGCTTGTGCCGACGTGAGTGTCTTGCTCAAATAATAGATTGGGTGGAAATACTTACTCACATGTTGGCCTAATACGGCACCTACCGCAATATCACTCGCGTCGCACATAATTTCAAAGGGGAGCGACCAATCCGGTGCGACTAGAATCAGAGAGTTTATAAGCTTATCTTTTATAAGTTTAATGGCCAAATGACATTCGTTATCAAAAAGGAAAGAAGATTCTTTTTCTAGAAGATGGGTTAACGACTTCGTTATTTTTGAAAAGTTTTGATTGTAACGCCGATAGAACCCTGATTGACCTAGGAAACTTCTAATAGCTTTTACATTCGTTGGAGGGGGGAGTTCTTCAATTACTTCGATCTTCGCCTTATCGACCTCGATCCCTTTGCCCGATATTTTATGGCCAAGAAATAATCCTTATTTGACCATAAAATGACATTTTTCCCAATTGAGAGCAAAATTTGTTTCCTCACAACGTTGTAGCACGCGCTCGAAATTTTTTAAACAATTTTAAAAAGAATTTCCAAAAACGGAAGTCATCCATAAAGACTTCCATCTATTCCTCTACTAACTCGTCGAATATCGCCAGCATACATCTTTGGAATGTAGCCAGCGCGTTATAAAGACCAAATGGCATCCTTCGATAAGCGAAGGTGCCAAAGGGACAAGTGAATGTTGTTTTCTCTTGGCCGTCGGGCGAAATAGGGATTTGAAAATAGCCCGACAAACCATCGAGAAAACAGTAGTAGGAGTGACCTAAAAGGCGCTCTAAAATTTAATCGATAAAAGGTAACAGGAAGTGATCCTTATGGGTGACATCATTTAGTTTTTGATAATCGATGCACATCCGCCAACCCGTAATGGTACGAGTTGGGATCAATTCGTTATTTTCATTCGCTACAACCGTTACGCCGCCTTTCTTCGGCACAACTTGTACTGGCTAACCCAAGTACTATCTGATATCGGCTAGATGATTCCCGCGTCTAGTAGTTTGATAACTTCAGCCTTAATGACTTCTTTCATATTCGGGTTTAGTCATCGTTGAGGCTGGACCGCGTTGCCGGAATTATCTTCGAGAAAGATTTTGTGAGTGCAGAAGGAAGGGTTAATACCCTTTATATCCGAAATTTGCCACGCAATTGCATGTAGGTGCTTGCTTACGACCATAGTCAATTCAGAAATTTCTGAATCGCTAAGTTTGGATGAAACGATAATAATTAGCTTAGACGCTTTTTCTAAAAGTAGATATTTTAGGTGGGGAGGGAGTTGTTTCAACTTTAAAACGGGTGGCTCTTTATAAGAAGTTTTGATTTTTAATTTTTCTATAAATAAAGGTTCGGGTGGTGTGGAGCGAGAGACTTCTTCTTCTAAACAAAAGAGCTCGGATAGCTCAGAATCACGACTCGATTTGGGGACTAAATCGGGAAGTGAGTAAAATTCGTTTTCAAAACATTCTTCTAAATAGAAGCATGAATCATCATTTTCTAAAGTGTTCCGCATTGAGGGATTTTTACTAAAAGTAACATCATCATCTCCAACCCTAAGGAGGAGCTTTCCGTTACATACATCGATAGTTGCGTGGGAGGTGGCAAGGAAGGGCCGGCCAAGTATGAGTGGTACTTCGTAATCCTCTTCGATGTCAAGAATGACAAAGTCCACCGGGAAGATGAACTTGTCAACCTTAACGAGCACATCCTCCGCTATCCCTACCTGATATTTTAATGAACGATCCGCTAATTGAATACTCATTCGTGTGGGGCTAGGATTTCCTAGGCCTAACTTTTTGAATAACGAAAAAGGCATGAGATTGATGCTTGCTCTAAGATCTGCTAAGGCGTGTTTTACTAACGAATTGCCAAAAGGACACAGGATGGAGAACCGTTCCGGGTCATTTGCCTTTTGAGGCAATTTGTTGAGTATAACCGCGGAGCATTCGGCGTTTAGGGAAATATGCGAAATATCTTCTAATTTCTTCTTATTGGAGAGCAACTCCTTAAGATATTTTGCATACTTCGGCATTTGAGAGATAGCCTCGCAGAAGGGTACATTAATATGAATTTGTTTTAAAATCTGTAAGGGTCCGTTCGTTTGCACGGAATTGAAGGCTTAGAATTGGGATTCGACGACGAATTCCAATTACGCTGTTCGGTTCTTAGGTAGCTTTTATAATTGGAATTGGAGTTGAATATCATGGAATTGATTTTAGCTTAGGCACAAAATCTACATAGACATATCGGAATTGGAGAGTTTGGCTCTCTCAATTTACTCCCGATAAGAAAAAGGAGCAATGACTCCTTAACCGACCTTCTCGTTCCTCTTCGACATTCTGACTCGCTAGAGCTCCTCCTCCACTTTCCAGCAACGACTCACGATCTTCTGATGATCCAGTAGTGGCGCGCATAGTTTCGCTTTAACGCGTGTTTTTTCGCCCGACACGTATTTTTCGCCAGGGCGCCCATTTTTCGCCCGGAAGCGCATTTTCTACCCGGAAGCGAGTTTTTTCGCCCTAGCCCGCATTTTTTTGGCCGGGCGCACATTTTTCACCCTGGCTCGCTTTTTTTGCTCGGCACGCGTTTTTCGCCCGGGCTAGCGTATTTTGCCCGGGCAAGGATTTTTTCGCCCGGGGGCACGTTTTTTTCGCCCGGGCGCGCTTTTTTCGCCCGAGCGCGCAGTTTTTTCGCCCGAGCGCCAGTTTTTCGCATGAGCGGGCGTTTCTTCACCCGGGCGCGCATATAAGGGCCCGAGCTCCCGTTTTTCGACGACGCGTGCATTTTTCGTTCGGGTGCGCATTTTTCGCCCGGGTGCGCGTTTTTCGCCTGAGTGCCTGTTTTTCGCCCGGGAGCACGTTTTCACCCGGACGCACGTTTTTTTTTTGCCCAGGCGAGCATTTTTCACCCGGGTGCGCGTTTTTTTCCCGGGCGCTCGTATTGTCTCTCGTGCGCGCTTATTATCGCTCGGGCACCCATTTTTCGCTGGTGCGCAATTTTTTCGCCCAGACATGCGTTTTTTGTCGGGGCGTGCGTATTGTCCCCTGGGAGCCCGTTATTTGCCCGGGCGCATGTTTTTCACCCGGGCGCGTATTTTTCGTCGGGGAGCCAATTTTTTGCCGGGGCGCGTGTTTTTTCGCGCTGGCGCCTATTTTTTGCCCGGGCACGCTTTTTTCTCTCGTGCACCCATTTTCGCCTAGGTGCGCATTTGTTGTACGGGCGCGCATTTGTCGCACGGGCGCACGTTTGTCGCACGAGAGCACGTTTGTCTCCCGTGTGCGCGTTTGTCGCCCGGGCACGAGTTTGTCTCCCGGGCGCGCATTTGTCGCCTGGGCGTGCGTTTGACGCCCGGGCGTGCGATTGTCGCCTGGGCGGGCATTTTTCGCCCGGGCGCGTTTTGTCTCCCGGGCGACCATTTTTAGCCCGGGAGCGCGTTTTTCCCTCGGGCACACATTTTTCACCCGGGCGCGCTTATTGTCGCCCGGGCGCACGTATTTCGCCCTGACTCGCGTTTTTCACCCCGTCGCGCATTTTTCTCCTAGACTCGCGTATTGTCGCCAGGGTGTGCGTTTTACGACTGAGCGCGAGATTTTTGCCCTAGTGCCCTTTTTATGCCCAAGCGTGTGTTTTTTGACCGGGCATTCATTTTGTGCCCCGGCGTGCATTTTTTTTCAGTCGGCGCATGATTATATATTTAAAAAATATTAGTTTTTTCATAATATTTTTCAATTCTTAGATTAAATTTTATTTTGCAAACGAACAAAAGAATTGATTAATTCCACAATATTGGCCAATATTGTTTATTCGGAGAACGCTGGAATTGGAATTAGATCAATTCCAATTCTGAATATCGAATCTCAATATCGAATTCCAATTCTGTCCAAACGAATGGGCCCTAAATTTTTTTTAAAATTTTTCTCGGCGCACTCACTCCTAAATTTAGACGGATACATAATTTTAGAACTAGAAGCGTGCAGAGCTAGCGTAGCGGGCAAATTTGAAGATAAAATAAGAGCAGGAGGAGGAGGAGAAGTTACCTTGGGTTCGTCCTGTATTGAAACCACCTCCTTTCCACTTCAGAGTGTAATCACGTTCGCGCTCTCCCTTGGATTTGGCTCCGTATTTCCCGGTTGTGCTCCTTGCTGACGCTCGGAGAACATCTTTGCGAGCTGGCCCACTTGATTCTCTAAATTTTTGATCATTCTGGTAAGGTTCCGAATGTTCGTTTCATTTGTAGCAACATATTTTGCAAAAACCTCTTCAAGCGGAGAGAGTTTTTGATGTTGCGGTTGAAAACCACGCGTATTAAAATTTTGAGGGGGAGTTAAATTAAGAAGTTGATTAGGAGGTTGATTCAAATTTAAAGGACACTGAGCATTTCCTTGATAGCTCCATGAGAAATTCGGGTGGTTCCTATAACCCGCATTGTATGTGTTGTTGTACGGAGCGGAGTTCGGGTTATAGGAAGGACAAGGCGGATTTCCCATGTAGTCAACCTGCTCTTCAATTAAAATATTATTAGCCTAAGGAGGAGTGGCGGAGGAAACAGACATCTCCGCCACTTTCTTTGTTAAGCGCTCAACTTGTAAAGCTAAATTTGCATTTGCGTCTATTTGAAAAATTCTGGTGGGCTTGCTAGGCTTAGCTCGGGTCATGTTCCATTGGTACGCATTCATGGCCATTTCCTCAAAAAGATCTTAAGCGACCTCTAGGGTTTTCCTATTTAATGTACCCCCGGCGGCCGTATCAATCTTTTTCTTAGTTTGGAAATTCAAGCCATTATAAAAGATTTGCACTTGTTGCTAAGTGGGAAGAACGTGGTGAGGGCATCTACGCAAAAGCTCCTTGAAGTGCTCCCATGTATCATAGAGAGTCTCCGAGTCGATTTGCATAATGACGCAATATATGTTCACATTTTGGCGGTCTTTGTGGGCGGGAATTATTTAGAAAGAAAATTTTCCGCCATATCGGCCCATGTAGTGATGGACTCCTTAGGAAGTGAGCCCAACCACTACTTGGCCCTAGACCGCAAAGAAAAAAAGAAAAAGACGTAATCGAATGGCGTCATCGATGACGCCATTGATTTTAAATGTGTCACAAATTTTAAGAAAAATAGAAATATGACAATTTGGATCCTCGTCCAGCTGATCATCGAAGGTCACTGATTGCTGCACCATTTGTATGATGCTGGACTTGATCTCAAAGTTATTGTTCTCCACCGTGGGGCGAACAATACTTGACTGTATGCCATCCAGATTCGGCCGCACATAATAGGACATGGTCCATTGTACGGTCTCATTAGGATTGGGCGCATTAGGATTAGGAGGATTGAGATTAGGATCCATATTAGCTGTGTTAGTGTCCTCGATCGACTCTTAGAATAATAATTGTATTTCCTGATTACGAGAATGGCGGCGCCGCGAAAGGGTTCACTCGATCTCTCGATCAAAAGGAATATTTGAAGCGCTACCTAGGGTCATACACTAAAAAGGTAAAGAGAGAAAAATAAAAATAAAAATAAAAATAAAGAAAGGGGAAAACTTAATTATTATATTTTTTTTCTTTTAGGCGGATTAAGCTAGTCTTGGATTTCTCGAGGTATGCCCCGTGAAGGGTTCTCACCGGTACTAGGAGGTGCGATGGGATGATAGCCCAAACGTCCCTTTCCAAGATTTAAATTACACCCTTAAGATTTTTTTGGATTTAGAAAAAGTAAACTAAAATAAAAAGGAAAATGATAAAATTAATAGCTATCCTCTTTTCAAAATATCTACGCAAAATCCCCGGCAACGACGCCAAAAACTTGATATAAAATTGATGGTTTTGCAAAGCGAAGGGTTAAAGATGTTCTTCAAAACTATATACGATGAAGGCAAGTGTACCTTATCGTCTATAGTATAGGATATTTAGAAATACCAAGGTCACATTCTACGAGGCGCGTTGATTACTTCTACTTCGAGGAAAATCACTATTACTTATCTAATCGATTTTTATGTTTTGTTTTTGCACAACCTCGGTGTCTGCCAGGAGGTGAGCAGAGACAAAGGAACCAGGAGGGGAGGAGAGGTGAAGAGAAAAGGAGTAAGCAGGCGAGCGAGCCAGGGTGCTGGGCGAGCCGGGATCTCGTCGGTCACTCGCGGGAGGGCGAGCGTGCCAGGACCTCGTCGGTTACTCGCAGGGAGGCGAGCGAGCTGAGCCTCTCGATTCATGAGAGAGGCCCTCATGGGCGGCTCGCCCAGGAAGATTTCTTGACCATTTTTTCCTAAAAACCCCTGGTGGTCTACAGTTAGCCCCTCCAGACAGTGGAATTTAGCTGTTGGCAGACCATTTTGGGCAGCGTATAGCAAAAGTGTAAGGCGAAATCCCGCTACTAGCAGACCAGACTTGAAAAACTATATATAGACTTTGAAGGGCACCTTTGGAGAGGATTCTGATCTCAGTTTTTCTGAGCTCCTTCCTCCCTAGGTTATCTAGGCTTAGCTCTCAGGCTCTCCAAGGTGCCCAGTCTCAGCTTTGGCTTGGTAGGGGAAGCGCTCAAAGATCTTCCAGGTGTGTGGTGGGACCTCCTCGCTGTGACCAAGGGTCTATGTTTAGTTCCGAGTCTCCAGTTAGTTCCTTCCAAGGAATCAGTAAGTACTAGCTGCCCCTCATCCTTGAGGGCCCAAGCTCCATAAAGAATCCAAGTATGGGTTTCAACAATTTTACATAGCTAAAAGAGAAAAATTGCAAACTAAAAGTGGGGTTTAAACGATGGTAAAAAGATTAGTGCTCAATCTAAAACCATCTTGGAGCGAGAATAATCAAGTAAAAGAGAAATAAATCTAATTAATATTCATTTAAACTACTTGACCATGGAGGTTCCTAAAGCTCGAACATGTCTCTCTCGAGTTTAATTCCCAACTAAGTTTAGGAAAAATCAACCGGACTCTCGTCCTATAATTGAGCAGCTAAAACTTGCTTTACGCTGTGAACCCCACTATTGGATTTTACTCCAATCTGGGAGATTTACGTCATTCTCTCTCGAGGGGTGCATGTAACTCTCTTTACCTTGAGTGATCAATTCATACTTTGAGCCTCTCGGCTAACTAAGTACGAAAACTTAAGCGAAAACCATACATCGAAAATATGGCCTCACTAGTTAAAAATCAAGAGTAATTCAAGTGTTTACAAGAACGGAAAAAGAGAGCTTTAGAAAATCATAACTTGATTATCTCATCCTCGGATCATTTCGATCGAGCACTAATGAGAATTAGTTAATCATGGTGGAGGGGGAAAAAGAGTAAGATAAAATTGCATGAAGAAGAACTAATTATAAGAGAAAGAGAAGGGAAGAAAACAAAACTAATTTTTATTGAAATTTAAAAAAAACTATTACAAGCCTTAACCAAGATTACAATGCTAGAAAACATAAGGATTACAAGCTTAAGAAATTCCTGCATTAAAAGGAAACTAGAACATTGCATGAAAGGGACGAAGAGAGAGCATAAAAGAGAGAAACATGAAAGAAACATGAAAAAGCTCACAATCAGCTCTAGCAGCACCTCCCCCTCTCCAAAATTCTGAACCCTGGAAAGGAGAGCTCTGGAATTTATATGAAAAATTTCCAAGTTACATGCCCTCAGTCACGGGCGTGACCAAGGCCGTGTAAGCACTGTTCACATTGGATCTGACAGCGACATGGGGCTTGCGTGACAACACAGCAGAAATGTGCATTACACGCGTATGTATTGTTGGTCACGGGCGTATAATCGGGCGGCTTCATTAAATGCTGCGTGGGTTCGATTTCAGCGTGGCGGTCTGCAGGGATCACGCAGAAAAGTCACAGTTGTGACATCTGGGTCACGGGCATGACTTAGGTTGACTTCTCGATGGTATCTCCACGTCTCGACGGCAGCTAGTTGGGAAGATTTTGAGTTTACACGCCTTGGGTCATGGGCGTGACCTTGGGCATGACTTGCTGTGGACTGGCTCAAACAGCGCGGCATCGAATCTGGTTTGATCTTCAGGTTACACGCCCTTGATCACGGGCGTGACCAAGGGCGTGACTTGTAAAATTCACCAATTTTCCCAAAATTCTGCAAAAATTAAAATTTAGCGAAGTTAGAATCAAAATTACAAAAGAACTACTTATAATATAAAATTGACTTGAAAAAGAAGAATTTAAACTAAATAATTAAAAAAATTCAATTAAAAAGCTATATAAAAAACTACTTATCAATGATAAATCAGAGAATTAATACATAAAGCATGATGAAACCTACTTGTGTGCGTGTGAGAGTGATGACTTAGGATAATTGTAAATTTTGGTATTTAGAATTGCTCCCCCTAAATGCATGCTCCCCCTATATAGAATTGTTATCATCTTAATCATTAGTCATGTTACTTTTCCCATTTGATAGTGATTATAATGTACAATGTTAGTTCTCCCCCTTTTGTTATTAGCCAAAGTGGGTTAAGGTAGCAAGAGACATAGAAAGAGGTTTTTGATAAAAAACGATAAGGCATGATCGAGCTTTTAGAGGAAATGTAACGATAAGGAGTTTTTAGCAAAAAAAATTTTATAGAAATAAATCAGAGTTGTTAGCATAAAAATAATATTCAAGTTTAGAATAACCAATATAAATTTTACTAAGCAAGTCCACCACTTATTGAAGGAAAGGAATTTTGAGATTCAAGAGATTATACACACAAAAGAAAAGACT
Source organism: Dactylorhiza incarnata (assembly GCA_033032865.1). Taxonomy (NCBI): domain Eukaryota; kingdom Viridiplantae; phylum Streptophyta; class Magnoliopsida; order Asparagales; family Orchidaceae; genus Dactylorhiza; species Dactylorhiza incarnata. The sequence continues at coordinate 6,290,485 of JAWHQI010000041.1, forward strand.
TTAAATAAGCATGGAAGCGCAAGGTAAAAAATTATATGGTAATGATGCGAAAGACTTATAGAAATACAAGAAACATCTTTTTGTAGTCATGATGATTCATAAGAAGAAATATGAGTTTCATTCGAAAATGAGAAGATGTTTTTGTAAATCATGTTTCTTTTAAGTTTTGTAATAGAGTAACCAAGCATGAATGGAAGATATCAAAAAGAGACTACTACAATGTTTTTTTAATTCACAAATTCAAGACATACCAAACATTGTAGAGAGCATGCTAGGTTATCTAGTGCATTTATATATAAAGAGTATTATAGAATTTTGCATCAGGATCCAATACTCATGAGAAGAAGTGTTATAGAAGATAATGAGATGCACATAAGTGTATTTTGAAGAGAGTAAACAAATGATTTAATCAAAAATACAAGACATATGCACGAGTAAAGTGCACAATAAAACACAAATAAATTTACTTCCACACACTATAATGCACATAGAAAATAATGTACAACTACCAAGGTGCTTTGCACACAAAATGCTCATTAAGACTTATCAAGGTGCAAAGTAGTGCTTGGGGGATCACACACTTTTATTTTTCAATATTGATTCTTTTTGTGATCCAGTGTACTTAAGAGTAAGTGGTGAAAAAACCATATGGTTTGCACAAGACACTTTACTATTCTTTCCAAGGTGCTCAACCTCACAATGCTTATTAAGGCTTATCAGGAGGTTCAAGTAGTGCTTGGTGGAGTTATCTTTGTCAATTTATTTCATGATTATTATTTGTACAATGTTCTCCGAATACACTTGTTTTGCAAACCAATGTAATTTTGAAAGCACAACCACTTTTCTTTATTTTTAAGAGTGCAAATAAAAGTATTGTAGGTAAGATACATGTGCAAATTTAATTCATTGTACCATTACAATACACAAGCAAACATTCTAAGATTAAAAGCACATGTAGACTTTACCAAAATAAGTGATTGAATAAATATCATTATCAACCATAAAATATTTACTCATACTTAGAGGCTTGCTAAGATTGGTTCTACACAACTTTTACGATTCAATTGATGCATATTTGATTAGATATATCAAAGCATGATAAAAACAATGTTCAAAGTAGTTTGAAAAGATGAATTGCAGCATTGTAGAAGGTATGAATGATAGATTATACCACGCTTGATATTAATAATAAAGTTCATACAGTTTTTGTTTGATATTTTGAAAAAGAATTTTGATTTAAAATTTGAACTCATATAATTGATCTTGGACTTTCTGAGGTCTACCCTGTGAGGGGTTCGCACCGATACTAGGAGATGTGATGGGGTGACATCCCAAATCTCCCTTTCGCAAGATACATGTAAATAGAAAAGTTAAGTTCAAAAACTCATTTTTGATATTTGTTTTTGTTTTATAATTTTGTATTTGATTTTTTGCATATAGAAATAGAAATCAAACATACAATTTTTGCAATTTTGCTTTTATAATTTTTTGTTTATTTTAATTTTTCAAAAAAAAATAATCATTGACAAAAATGCAAAAATACGTAGTACATATATAAGAATATATTTGTAGTGATTTTTAAAACACAAAAAATCAGACAGTCGAGCTAGCACGGCAAACAGTACACAAAATTTTAGGATTTTGAAAGTTCTAATTTTTGATCTTAAATAAGTGTCCAAAGATTAGTTTCATGTAGAAATTTTAGAAGTTTTGGAGATGTTTAGATATGTAAAAAAATGCATGAAACGATTGCGTTTTTGTATATGACTTAAATAAAACATCTAATCCTTTATCACATAATTGACTAATAGATATTAAGTTATGTTTTAAACCTTTTACATAAAGAACATTAAAAATAGTTAAGGATTCGTTACGCACTGTACTGACTCCCATGATACTTCCTTTACCATTTCTTCCAAAAGTAACGATCCCTCACTTCTTCTTTTCTAGGCTAAGGAACTTTGATTTTTGCCCGTCATGTGCTTGGAGCAGCCCGAATCCAAGTACCATAAGTCCTCCTTATCCTTAGCCTGCCTGCAAATCTAGAAGGAAGATGAGAGAAAAGATTTGGATACCCAAGAGGTACCACCCATGGAATAAGTGGATGCCTTAGGTACCCAGATTTGCTTTAAAGATCCCTATTTTATTTTCCCACAAGAGCTAGGTGTGTGTCCAAATATATGATAGTTTGTACACAAAATAAAGGGGGTTGAGACCCTTTTCTGAAATTCTACATTGCCCTTACTAGATGAGGTTTGATTTTTGGAATAAATAGAATATTTTTTATATGAGGGGCTACCGCCGACGTTAGTGGCTAGCGCCAGGCGGTAGCTGTCACTTTGATATCCGAGCCCAAATTTTCCAAAACCATAACATTGGTTCCCCAAAATCATGTTCAGAGATTTTTGACCGATTCCAAATTTTTTGATGGCCATATTGAGGTCATGAGTTATTTTTTAAGGGATTAGTTTTCTTTAACAATCATGGCACATTTATTTTCAAAACCTTTTTTTTTAATTTTCAATTTGTAAGAAAGTGGTTTTTAGTTTTCTCTCTAAGTCCCCCTTTTCTCTTGTAAGAGTTTTGATTTGAGAGAGGGCCTTAGAAAGAGAAACTTCAAGATCTTTTGCCTTACACAAGGAGTGGTCACACTCTTAGCATGAAACCTTTTTCTTTTCCAAAGAAATTAGTTTTTTAGTAAGCTTATGATTTTCTTTGATAAGAGATTCATTTTCATGACTTAAAATAATATTATCTTCTATACTTTTATCATAGCTTTTACAGGTTTGAACAAATTCATCATAAAGTTCTTCAAAGGTGGGAGGAGTTACCTCAGTGTCACTAAGAGCACTGGTATCAGCATTATTATCTTTAGCCATCATGCATAAGTTTGCTTCCTCCTCGCTGCTTGACTTAGATCCGCTTGATTCTTTAGAGGAAGAATTATCCCATGTTGCAGCTTTCAACACCATATTTTTCTCCTTCCCTTTTTATCGTTTTTCTTTTTGCTCCTTTAGATACTTCGGGCACTGGCTCCGAATGTGCTCGGTATTCCTGCAGTGAAAGCACTCCGGTGGTGGTCTTTCTTCTTCATCATCACTTTCCTTTTCTTTCTTTGAAGAAGAGGAAGACCCTTTTCGTCGTGCATCCTTCTAGAAGTATTTTCGGAAGGTGTTCCTTCTTTCCAGATCTCTAAGGAATTTTCTGAAATTCATTACCAGGAGACCTTCTTCATCTTCATCATCATCTTCGTTGCTCTCCTTCTTTAATTTAAGTGCCAACGCCATTTTATTTGGCTCCTTGTTGAATTCATCGTGTTGAATCTGGAGTTCTACCTCATGGGTTTTGAGATTCCCAATGAGGTTATCGATATGGAGCGTTCTTAGGTTGTGTGACTTTGAGATGACCATCGCCTTTGGATTGAACCTCGGAGATAGAGAGCGAAGAATCTTTCTGACCAAGTCACCGTTGGAGAAGGTCTTTCCAAGAGCTTTTGAAGCATTGAAGATCTTGATGAAGCGTGTGTACATCAAGTTGATGTATTCTTCAGCATCCATCATGAACTTTTCAAATTCCGACTCTAGTTGAAATAGCTTTTCATCTTTCACCTATGATGTACCTTCATGAGTAATTTCCAATTGGTTCCAAATATTACAAGCAGTTACACATGTAGAAATTCTATTAAATTTAGTTCTATTCAATGCACAATATAAGACATTCATTGCCTTAGCATTATTATTGCACTTGTGTTTATCGTTATTGTACCATTTATCCTTAGGTTTTTCTACCGTAACCTCTCCTACTACAATTGTAGGAGAAGAGTACCGAACTTCTATCATGTTCCATACTTCTATATCCATGGTAATAAGAAAACACATCATCCTAGATTTGTAGTAGTTGAAATCTGACCGAGTAAAAAGAAGTGGTCTACTAACACCCTGACCCTCTGGAAAATCGAGATCATAAGATGTCAGTATTCCCGGTTGTTAGACCATTTTGGAATAACTTGCCTCTAATACCATTTGTTGGATCTATAGGCGCTCTTAGAGGAGGGGGGGGGGGTGAATAAGGGTTTTAAAACTTTTGTTATATTTTGAATGACTTGAAATAATAAGAGATCAAAATAGTGCAAAACCGAAAAAAATCAAGTGAAATAAAATAGAGGCATGATTTTATTAATATGAAATGTTGGATTACAAAACTTGATTTCTTATGACGCTAGAAATCAGAGGCGACTAGTAAAATCTCTTTTCGTTTTCTATTCTGATTCGTATCCCCGCGAACCGGTGGCTTTAGCCTATCCTCCCTCGGATACGACATCAAGCTTCTCTAGCTAATCCTTCCCCAGATACGGCCTTGAGCACCCTCTAGATCTACACCCTAGACCTAGTCGCCAACACATGGCAAATTCTGCCCTAAGTCCTACCCAGACCTTGTCGCCCACACGAGACGAATTCACTGCATGAGTATAAAAGAATAAATAAAAGAAACAACAATATAAAAACTCCCTATGTGGATCTCTTGAAGAAGTAGATGAAGACCAACAGAGAATGATTGTAGTCTATACGGTCTTTCGTCATGATGATGATGCGTGTTGAAATCTTCTCCACGGATCTCCTTAAGCCCTCACGGATTTGTGGGAGTATCTCTCTAAAACATCATCTATATGATGTGACATGAAGCTCTGTAATTTAGTGGTGTGAGAGGATGAATAAGATGGAGCCAAGGGGTCCTTTTTATTGCCTTAGAGCTAGCGCCTGCACTATCTCTACCGCCAACGCTATCTTGAATTAGGTAATATTCTTTACATGCACATCTTTCATTCCAAGGAAACTTTGCCGAAATTCCTCTTATGTGATGCACTACCGCTTGCGCTAGCCACTACAGGTGGTGCTAGTGCCTTCTATAACTGCCTCCCAAAGTTGCCTAATCAGGGCTAGCGCCTGCGCTAGTGGCTAGCGCCGGTGCTAGTGAGAATGCTAGAATTTTGGCTTCAAACTTGTGGGGCAACCTCTTATGTTATTCTTGAGTCATATGACATTGTTTCCTACACACTTAAATACATAAGATCAAATACACATAGGAGTTTTTATTCTCAAGCATAGGATATGTGGAAGTCCATGCTCCAACATAAAGTAGGTCGACGGATGGGTGGAGCTGGTTGTGATGCTAGTGAGGACAACCAAGTGCTACAAATTCACCATCGTAGATGCCCCCAAAAACTATAATGCCATCTTCGGTAGACCCTTCATTAGTGCCTAAGGATGTTTGGCCTCATCCTACCACTAGTGCTTGAAGTACAACTAAGGAGGGTTGAAGATTAGGATCCGAAGTGACCCCAAGGTGGCAAGGCAGTGTTATCTTAACACTATCAACACCATCAACTGGAAGGTGGAAACCGAGATAGTAAACAAGGTGATGGAAGAAATGGTAAGGTTGGAGGCAGCCGAGGAAGTAGAGGAGATGGAGATGCAATCTGAAGATGGGAGGCAGGGAAAGTGAAGATCAATGGAGAGCTGAAGGAAAAACGTTAAGTACAAGATCTTGTCCTGCATCCAGGAGAATGCAGAAATCTTCACTTGGAGCTCCATGGACATGTCAGGCATCGATGTAGATGACGCTTGCCACCACCTCAACCTGGATAAGGGAGTCCATTCCATCGAGCAAAAAAAGAGGGCAATTGCCACCACCATGGATGAGCCCATCAAGGATGAGGGGAAGAAGCTGTTAGACACGGGGTTTGTGTCAGAGATCCAGCACCCAGGATAGGTCTTCAATGTTGTATTGGTGAAGAAGTGGGATGGGAAGTGGCTTATGTGTATCAATTTTCAATCCTTAATAAAGATTTTCCTAAGGATTCTTATCCTTTGAATCGGATCGACGCGCTGGTAGACTCAGCCATCGATTTTCCTGTCATGAGTTTTTTAGACGCTTTCTCTGGGTATCACCAAATTTGCATGCACCCTCTCGATGTAAAAAAATGTATCCATCATTATCAACACGGTTGCTACTGGTTCAAGATGATGCCCTTTGGGCTCAAAAACGCATGTGCCACCTACCAAAGGATGATGGACCAAGTGTTTAGGGAGCAAAAGGGATGCAATCTTGAGTTGTATGTCGAAGATATCATGGTGAAGAGCAAGAGTGTGGAGGAGCATCTTAGGGACTTGGCAAAGATTTTCTCTACCCTCCGCAAGTTCAAGATGAGGCTAAACTCGATGAAGTGCATTTTCAGGGTAGGGAAGGGGAAGTTCCATAGTCATCTCTTGACCCCAACTGGAGTGGAACAAAATCCAGATAAGGTCAAGGCAATCATGGAGATGGAAGCACTTAGAAACACAAAGGAAGTGTAGCGTCTGATGGGTAAGTGGGCGGGACTGAGTAGGTTCCTCTCCAGAGTTGTGGAAAAATGCTCGCCCTTCTTTAAAATGCTCTAGAACAAAAAGAAGTTTGAATGGTTGGCCAAGTGGCAAGAAGCCTTCAAGAGCTTGAAGCTCAAACTCACTAGGGACCCTTGTTGCAAGGGCCCAAGGAGGTTTATGACCTATTCATTTACATTGGGGTAGAATCCAAGGAATTGATTTCCATCCTGGTCCATGAGGAGGGCAAAAAGCAACTCACGATCTACTACGTGAGTTAGGCATTGCGGAAGGTGGAGCTATGGTACCCCATTCTGGAGAAGTTGGATTATGCCTTAATCATCTCTACTAGGAAGCTCTGAACATATTTGTAGGCTACTCCATCAAGGTGGTGACTGATCACCCACTCAACAGCATCCTATAACGAGTCGAGCATTCAGGAAGGCTGTCCAAGTGGTCGTTAGAGCTTAGCAAGTTCGACGTCACCTACATCCCTTTGCTTGCCATGAAGGCCAGGATGTCGTAGATTTTCTAGCAGACTATACTGTGGAGGTGAAGGAGGAAGAGGCACCACAATAGGTGGCTTGGGATATGTTTGTGGATGGAGCGTCATAAGTTCCTATGGAGGGTGCGTCATCCTGTTCAGCCCTCAGGGTGCCAAGATAGAGCACGCAATTCATTTTCACTTCTCGGCCACCAATAATCAGGCAGAGTATAAAGAAGTGATCACAGGACTCTGTGATGCTCGTAAAATCATAGCATATTGGAGATATGAAAATCAAGAGAGAAATGATGATGTTCTCCAATCCTATATTTATAAAGGCAAGCATACCTTATCGAATATAATATTGGATATTTGAAGTATCAAGGCCATATAAAAATCCGGGCGAGTTGAATACTCTTACATTGAGAAAATCTCTATTATTCTATTAATCAAACTTTGGGTTGGTTTTTGTAAGAAAAGCAAGGTAAATCAAAATGATGACTAAATAATGGTTTAAAAGGATAGTACTCGATCTTTGAATCACCTCGAAATGAAAATAAAATAGAAGAAATATGATTCTATATCTCTTAAAGAAACTGCTTCGACCGTGGAGGTTCCCAAATTCTAAACGCACCTCTATCGAGGATATATTCAACTGAGTTTAGTTTGATCAACCAAACTTTTGTTCTATAATCAAAACACCCAAAACTCAGTTTATCGTGGTGAACCCCTCTACTGGATTTGACTCAAATCCGAGAGATTTATGTCATCCTCTTTCGAGGGTTGCATGGAACTCTCCTTATCCTTGAATATCAATTCACATTATGAGCCATTCGGCTAATTAAAGTACGAAAATAAGAACGAGAATTATATATCGAAAAATATAATCTCATTACATTAAAATGAAGAATAATCCTTAAGCATGCTAAAGAGGAGAAAAAGAAAATCTAAATTAATTCATGACTTATTTCATTCCTTGGATCATCTCGATCGAGCACTAATAAAACTGTAGCTACTCATTGTGATTGAGGAATCAACAAAAGTAAAAGAATACATGATGAAATAAGAAGAGAATAAGAGAAGAAAGAACTATTTTATTGATTTTTGCAAAAGTAAAATACAAGCCAATGGAATTGAATTTGCAAGTACAAAGAGGAAATTGAAGTACAAGAACATAGAAAGAAAAAAACAGTACAAGAAATGCAGAAAAGAAGTCCCAAAAATCATCCCTTGAGTTCTGGAGAAGCTGCCTTTAAATAGGCAAAAGTTGGAGGTTACACGCCCTTGGTCACGGGCCCTCAGTCACTCCCGTGACCAAGGGCGTGTAAGGGGCATGTACGAAATGACTATGGGAGAGGCACCTTCTGGATTAATTGCAGGAATTATAAGACGCACCACGCCCTCGGTCATGCCCATGACCTAGGGAATGAAATCTTTACACTACAGTTTGGCATGAGACCTTTGGCAGGATGACACGTGTTTCTGGCAGCAAAGAGATTACACGCACATGATCTTTGAATTAGACGGGCACGTACTTGGTGAAATATCCTCAGGGCGTGATAAAAGGAGTGATCTGGGCTGGGCGTGTGCAGCGTGATCAGACACGGGCATGACTTGTGAGTCACAGGCGTGTACTTGGAGAAATGCACGTCATGGCTTCAGGTCACTCCCGATTGAGCTGGAACCGTGGTTTATGTTGACACGCCCTCGGTTACGCCCGTGACCTTGGGCGTGTATTTGGCGAATCTTCTCGGAATGAGACCACGATGGAGGCAGTAGGTCTAGAACACATCTAATGTTATCACGTCCTTGGTCATGCTCATGACCATGGGCGCGTACTTGCAATTTCTGCTCAAAATATCCAGAAAACCTGAAAAATAGAAATTAGCTTGAGTTATTACATAAATATAAAAAGGAACAATTTATTTAGAATAATGTATATAAATTTCATAAAAACCTATTAATATTATATTAAAACTATACTAAAATATGTGTATAAAAACTACTCATCACTCCTCCTAGCCCGGGAGCTGAGGATTCATGATATTCGAGTTCACTCTGATTCCATGGTGGTTTCCTCCCAGGTTTGATGAGAGTTCAAAGCAAGAGATCAGGTACTGCAGCATTATCTGGTGAAGGCGAAAGGTTTGGTGGGCACATTTTGGTCTTTCTCCATTCATCATGTTCCAAGGGAGGAGAATGCTCCTGCAGAGCAGTTGGCCAAATACGGCCCCCGAGTCGGGTGCACGACACATGATTGTTCTGACCCTCCATCGGGGAGGGGGAGATGATGGACATCGACTAACTCTCCTTCCATATAGAACCCTTTGTATCTTTCTTAATGACAAGCAAATTGCCCGTAGAGGTTCATTAGAAGAGGCAGTTCAGGTATACATCAGCTGATTATTTACTGAGCGAAAAAGTGCACTATAGAAAGACATTATTCTTCTATAGTATATGAGTCACTCGGGAAGTCATACCTTAGAAAATAGAGTGATGAGAACGGGGTACTTCGGGACCACCATCAAGACGGATGCGAAAAAGATCGCAAGGAGGTGTCAAAAATGCCAGCTCGGTGCCCCACTCCAACTGCAGCCAGCACAACATCTTCGATCATTTACCACCCCTAGACATTCACCATTTGGGGAATGGACCTGATAGGGCCATTCCTCCAAGCGAGTGGATAGAAAATTTCTGTTGGTGATGATCGATTACTTCTCCAATCGGATGGAAGTGAAGGCTTTAACAAAGACAACCTCTCAAGTTGTGAAAAGTTTCATTTGGGGGGGAATGATAAGTACGCATGACCTACCACTCACAATTGTTACAGACAGCAACCCACAGTTTGCCATCCTGGAGCTCACGAACTTCTGCAGCCAGCTAGGCATTGAACTACATTTTGCTTCGGTTCACCACCCCAGGAGCAACGTCCAGGTTGAAGCAGCCAACAAAGTTATCGTCAACTTGCTGAGGAAGATGGTGGAGAATCTAAAAGGTAGCTGGGTGGAATAGCTCACCTCTATCCTTTGGGATTTGAGAACTAACCCCACCGCAGCCACATGTAAAATGCCTTTTAAGTTGTCCCATGACTCAGAGGCCTTGATTTCGGTGTAGTTTAAGGTCAAGAGTCATCGAGTGGTGGCAGCAGAACATGGTGATGAAGAATGGTGCCTAAAAAATGAGGAGGCACAACGACTTTCACTCGACATTGTGGAGGAGTTCCGCGACCATACAATGATCCGACAAGAGGATGTCAAGAGGAGGACGGCGAGATACTTTGACAAGCATGTTTGAGTTAAACAATTTGAGAAGGGGAACTTCTCCTAAAGAAGGTCGCTGTTGCAGGGAGATCCACGGCAGTCGGCAAAGCTCCATCCCAAATGCCAGGGACCCTTTATAATCTCTGAGGTTTTGAAAACTGGCGGGTGCCATCTGCAAAATGTCAAGGGAGAGTGCCTTGGGAACACTTGGAGAGGAGATGATCTGAAGAACTTTACTCCTAAATCACGATGTAATATTTTTTGTGTATTCATTCTAAATTAATTGATAACACCCCCGTTGCAGATATATAGTTTTGGAACACCTAAATGATAGCCACCAAGTGTTCGGGTCACTGAAAGTCCTCGAGAGTGTCGTTGCCGTAGATCGGGCCCTTGCACGAGCTCCTCTCTGCATGCCGGCTATTTGCCCACTCAAGTGAGTTCAAGTCCTTGATGCGATAATTCGGCAAGTGCACCGGTCGCGCAAGTAATAATAATGGGGAAAATCCCCGAGTGTCGGTCTCTTGAGGAACACAGTAAGGTGGAGTTAACGTTCGAGGAAGGACTTGAGATTGAAGTCCTTAACGTCGGATGGAATGCGGGGGAGTTGGGTTGGCTTTTGGAAAACAAAATAAAAGCTATCAACTACTCCTATGCAATGCCGCTATGCAATGCTTCGCTTGGCGGGATGGAGACTAGGCAGGCCTTGAGCGCGCTGCGTCGAAAGGGCGGATGGACGAGTAGGCAAGCGAAATCGAACTATGCAGGCCTTGAGCGCACTGCTTCGTTAGGCGGGATGGAATACGGGCCGCGATGCCACGCTTCGGTAGGCGGATGGACGAGTAGGCTAGCGGAGTGAGGGTCGCAAGCACCTCTTCGACAAGCACGCCACTAGCAATTGCTAGTGCGGCACACGAACGTGACGGCGGGATGGAGGATGGAATGGGGCGCACCTCAAGCACACAAATAAACAAAAAGGGTATTTCATATAGACATGAAATAACTTTAAATAGCAAGGTCTATAGTGTTCTTCATCAAAATACAAAAGATCTAACTATTACAACAATCAATAAGAGGAGAACAAGGCAAGAAATCGACCGAATCCGAAGTCTCGTTGTAGATTCACGGTTGGAATCGCCGGGTTGTCAATCCGCATCCAAGCTCGGTCCGCAACTGCATCCGGGGTAGAGAGAGCTGTCACGACTCTCCAACGGACCCGTCTTCTTCGTGTCACGATCCGGTAGAGGTTGCAAACTTCCTCTTGCTTGATGGCAATGGCGGCTAGGTCTTCCTTTGGAGCTCTTGGATGAAGGAGGAGGCCGAGAGGAAACTCCGGCTCAAGATTGGCTTGAAGAACCAGCCCGGAGCACCTCTAGATGGTAGGCGACGATGGAGGGGCGAAACTGGCGCGGAACGGCGGAGCTGGGCGTGAAAACGGCGGTCTATATGACCTAAATCGCGAGCAGCGGAATTTATAGGCGCTGGAATTAAATAGTGCGCACGGTCATTAGCGCACGACCAGTGGTCGTGCGCACTAGAATCCTTTGATCGTGCGCTCTGCCTGGACGGAGCCTGCAAGGGAAGAAAATTATAAAATACAAAGTTCGCACGACCAGTGGCGCACGACCGGTGGTCGTGCGCACTATCGTCGGTGGTCGTGCGCACTGGTCGAGACAGAACTCATAAAATTAATGATAAGTGCGCACGAACAGTGGCGCACGACCGGTGGTCGTGCGCACTATCGTAGGTGGTCGTGCGCACTGCACCAAACAGAACTTATGAAAAAAGGGTTAAGTGCACACGATCAGTGGCGCACGACCAGTGGTCGTGCGCAATAGAACCGGTGATCGTGCGCAGTGTTCCTGTGCAGAATTGCACCGGGAACACCTGCACGACTCCAATTCCAGCACAACCACGAATCCAGCTACTGAAAGTGGCACCTAACAGCGCATGAAAACTACTAATGAAGAAAAGCATGAAATCACACCAAAATGGGCTTAGAAGTGCACCTAGCATGGAATATCAAATATAAACTATAACAAGGCTAAAGTGCGGTGAAGAGACTGAAAAACGGCCCAGATGAGTCCATAAAAGTGTATATGATCAGGACTCATCACACCCCCAGACTTACCTGTTTGCGCGTCCCGAGCAAACAAATTCTAAGCGAACGGGGAAAGAAAAGTAGATGGCTTAAAACTACAATACAGAGTACCATGCGAAATCGCATGCTCACGTGCATAAGAAGAATAGTAGAGAAGATTTCTGATTATATAAACAGTTTATATATTTCTAAAAGAATAAAAGCATATTACAACTACTCAAAATGGTGAACTACGGTGAATCATTCGGTCATGCATACGGAGAAAGTAAACTAAACGCTGAGATGAGCATTGCTCAAGATCGGGATGCGGGAAAAACTCCACTGAAATCCATCAGTGTCGGTGACCATAAGCTTGCCCGGTCACATTCTCTCCACGGCACTGGTTTGACTCAAATGCGTGAATCAATAGGACTTTAGGTTTTAAATGGGGCTTGGGTTTAGGTGAGGTATACAATGATAAAGACGATGGTTCAAATACTAAACCCAAATGAGCAAATGCATAACATTATCCAAGTGGCCACAAAACATGCGGATGCACCACACCCCCAGACTTAGACTTAGACGCATGGGTGTGTGCACCGCCTACTCCCAAATATAAATCTCAAACAGATTTTTTTTCAATCAAACTTTTCATTCTTCTTTTTCTTTTCAAATCTTTTTCTTCTTTTCTTTTTCTTTCTTTAACAATTTCAACAAATTTTTAAAGATGCACAACCACATTTTCACAATGTACTACCACAATCAACACCACCAATTTGAAATTTAAACAAAATGCTTGCTCTTTGGGTGTGCGACTAGGATTGGAGTTTAGGCTTTGGTGATCAATAGTGGGGCTGAACCAAAAGAATGGGGTAGGAACAACTGGGTTAGCAAGGAAATGATGATAGGAATGGCACAAAGGCTCAACCGGGCCAAGATGATGGCCTATATCACATTCACGCAATTGACTAACCGTATACCCATGCTTCAAGAATCGCTTGGGGCAAGTTCTAGCCACCGAGAAAGATTCTCCTTTCTCCCGACTCAAGCAATACGAATCTAGCGATCGTTTACACACATCCCTATGCTACCGTTTGATTCCACCGAATTCACCATTTGAGTAGAGTAAACATCATTTACACTAATAAGAAAAATATAAAACCATAAATATAAAGAGAAGTCTACTCTACACAAATTTCTATGCAACCGAGCACTCGACTAGGAGCACTACTAGAGTCAACATTTTACTCTGCTACATAGTCCTAATTCATCACCTAGACTTTCCCAAATAAGCAGAAGAATTAAATTCACAACAGAGCAAGCAAACAGATGAGTACGCGCTCAAGTGGGTGATGTGGTGTGCAATGAAAATAAACAAAACATTTTAAATGAAATCTTCTAGCATGCAGTGCAATAGTGCACGTGAGCGGGTAAACAAAACTACTCTCCCCCAGACATAAACTAAACAATCCGCATAATATATGACATGAAAATCAGCAAAGGCTAGGGGAAGAGAGTACCCAATGCTCAGCAAGTGAGCATACCAGAAGATTGGCGTTTAAACCAAGACTAAGCTGCAGCATCCGCCATCCAGAGAAGATACCTGCAGGGGTCAGCTCCGCAAAAACAAAAGACAAAAGAAAACTGAAAAGAAAGTACTACTAACTAAACATGATTAGAAGAAATAAGAATGCAAGAAAAGAAAGATAACTACTGGGGTTATTGTCCTCCCAGCACGACTTATTCAAACTTTAAGAGTTCTAGCTAATGGGCCTATGGAAGGAGAAGTGGACAGGTAACTGGCCTAATATCCGTGTCGGTAGCGGGTACCTATACGGAGAAAGAACAGTCACGCCTCTACCCGAATATAAATACCTGCTCCTCACAGGTAGAGGGAAAAGAAAGTAAGAAGAGGAGGAGGCCTGGTCCTCACTCATCTCACCAAAACTATCCTTGCCCAGCAAGGTATCGTCCACAGCAGGTCCGCAGGAGGAGAAGGCAACGAATGAGGCTTCCTTAATGGAGGAGGGATCAACCTCCTCGCATAAAAGGACACACTCATCATTGACTTGAGCACAAAGCTCCAAGTCCTCCTGAAGTACCTGTGAAGATTCAACCTGCACAGGCTCGGGTGAAGAGGGGGGATCGAGAAATAAACAAGATGAAGAACATAAATAATCAAAAATCAGGGGAGTGGTCCCGGTCTCACTCCCAGCAAGATCCAAGGGTAGATCACTATCATCATCATAAATATCATAGCAAGGGGGACTTGAGAACTCAGGAGCCTCAGTGGTGATTTGGACCTCCTCGTCCCATGAAGAAGTGCAAACCTCCTCATCAGAGAGAGTATCCTCCTCATCCCACCGAGGTGCATCATCGTGTTCAAAGTATTCATTCTCCCCCTTAGGGAAAATGACATCCTCATCCCACTTTGGAGCACCCTCCGAGTCAGAAGCATCACCCAGCTCCTTTACTTCGATAGGATCATAAAGAATATGTGTAGAAAAATCTTGCAAAGAAACTGGAGGGACAAAAATATTCGGTTCCTCCGCAAAAAGATCTGCTAAAGTCTCCCCGATGGAAAGAATACTTTCCTCATCATACTCAGGTGCATCTAGGAGCTCCCATTCCTCTCCTTGTTGGCAAACAGATGAGTGATCATCATCACTGGGAGTGAAGCCATAAACAGGGAGTGAGGAGTCCGTGCACGAGACAAGCTCAGGGGTAGAGGGCACAATTGCCTCCATGGGTAAAGAATGAGCGATAGGGACAATGTTGTCCTGAGTGGAGGAGTGGCGGTCAGGCTTGAAAAGACTAGGACAGTCCTTCAATTCATGACCCTCTCCTCGACACAACAAGCAAACAATGTTCCTATACTGCCTAGCATTCAACTCATTCATTTGGTCTATATAATAAACCATCTTATCATTAAAGCTAGGCGAAATACCCCATGACGACATTTTCAAAATTCAAAGCAGATAAAAAGAAACTGAAATTCTTTGCAAGGAAATCTACACAACTAGAAAAACTCCTTGAATAAAACTTGCCTAAAACTTTAAAATAGGGGAGGAAAAAAAAAGAAAAAAAATAAAAACAAACAAAAGATAATTAAAAGGCAAACAAAAATAATAAAGCGGCTATACACACTGGAAGAACTACTATCTCTCGGCTCTCCCTCTCAAGAAAACTCACACGACTGTGTTCCCCGGCAACGGCGCCAAAAACTTGATGCGATAATTCGGCAAGTGCACCGGTCGCGCAAGTAATAATAATGGGGAAAATCCCCGAGTGTCGGTCTCTTGAGGAACACAGTAAGGTGGAGTTAACGTTCGAGGAAGGACTTGAGATTGAAGTCCTTAACGTCGAATGGAATGCGGGGGAGTTGGGTTGGCTTTTGGAAAACAAAATAAAAGCTATCAACTACTCCTATGCAATGCCGCTATGCAATGCTTCTCTTGGCGGGATGGAGACTAGGCAGGCCTTGAGCGCGCTGCGTCGAAAGGGCGGATGGACGAGTAGGCAAGCGGAATCGAACTATGCAGGCCTTGAGCGCACTGCTTCGTTAGGCGGGATGGAATACGGGCCGCGATGCCACGCTTCGGTAGGCGGATGGACGAGTAGGCTAGCGGAGTGAGGGTCGCAAGCACCTCTTCGACAAGCACGCCACTAGCAATTGCTAGTGCGGCACACGAACGTGACGGCGGGATGGAGGATGGAATGGGGCGCACCTCAAGCACACAAATAAACAAAAAGGGTATTTCACATAGACATGAAATAACTTTAAATAGCAAGGTCTATAGTGTTCTTCATCAAAATACAAAAGATCTAACTATTACAACAATCAATAAGAGGAGAACAAGGCAAGAAATCGACCGAATCCGAAGTCTCGTTGTAGATTCACGGTTGGAATCGCCGGGTTGTCAATCCGCGTCCAAGCTCGGTCCGCAACTGCATCCGGGGTAGAGAGAGCTGTCACGACTCTCCAACGGACCCGTCTTCTTCGTGTCACGATCCGGTAGAGGTTGCAAACTTCCTCTTGCTTGATGGCAATGGCGGCTAGGTCTTCCTTTGGAGCTCTTGGATGAAGGAGGAGGCCGAGAGGAAACTCCGGCTCAAGATTGGCGTGAAGAACCAGCCCGGAGCATCTCTAGATGGTGGGCGACGATGGAGGGGCGAAACTGGCGCGGAACGGCGGAGCTGGGCGTGAAAACGGCGGTCTATATGACCTAAATCGCGAGCAGCGGAATTTATAGGCGCTGGAATTAAACAGTGCGCACGGTCATTGGCGCACGACCAGTGGTCGTGCGCACTAGAATCCTGTGATCGTGCGCTCTGCCTGGACGGAGCCTGCAAGGGAAGAAAATTATAAAATACAAAGTTCGCACGACCAGTGGCGCACGACCGGTGGTCGTGCGCACTATCGTCGGTGGTCGTGCGCACTGGTCGAGACAGAACTCATAAAATTAATGATAAGTGCGCACGAACAGTGGCGCACGACCGGTGGTCGTGCGCACTATCGTAGGTGGTCGTGCGCACTGCACCAAACAGAACTCATGAAAAAAGGGTTAAGTGCACACGATCAGTGGCGCTCGACCAGTGGTCGTGCGCAATAGAACCGGTGATCGTGCGCAGTGTTCCTGTGCAGAATTGCACCGGGAACACCTGCACGACTCCAATTCCATCACAACCACGAATCCAGCCACTGAAAGTGGCACCTAACAGCGCATGAAAACTACTAATGAAGAAAAGCATGAAATCACACCAAAATGGGCTTAGAAGTGCACCTAGCATGGAATATCAAATATAAACTATAACAAGGCTAAAGTGCGGTGAAGAGACTGAAAAACGGCCTAGATGAGTCCATAAAAGTGTATATGATCAGGACTCATCAGTCCTCGAGAGTATTGTTCACGTAAACCAGACCCCTAGACGAGCTCCTCTCATACATGCCAACTACTTGCTCACTTGAGTCATTCCAAGTCCTTGAGAGTGTTTTTGTCGTAGACTGGGCCCCTGCACAAGCTCCTCTCCTACATGTCAGCTACTTTCCCCCTCAAGTGAGTCCAGGTCCTTAATAGTGTAGTTAACATTGATCGGGCCTCTGCATGATCTCCTCTCCTGCAAGTCAGCTACTTTCCCCCTAGAGTGAGTTCAAGTCTTGGAGAGTGTTGTTGTCGTAGGTTGGGCCACTGCACGAGATCCTCTCTTGCATGCTAGCTACTTGGCCCCTGGAATAAGTCCAGGTCATCGAGAGTGTTGTTGTCATAGACTGAGCCCCTAAATGAGCTCTGTTGGATTTATAGGCGCCCTTAGAGGGGGGGGGGGGGGGGTGAATAAGGATTTTAAGAACTTTTGATCTTAATTGATTTTATTCAAATGTGTTGACAGTATTTTCATGAATATCTAGGTTTAAATACTGTAGTAGGCCTTTTTATGAAAGTGGGTTGTATTTGACACAACAGAAGTGAACTCTGTTGCTACCGCTTGCGGTAGCGTTACCGCGCAGCGTTAGTGATAGACAACCCCTTTTTCGTATAGATTTCAACGATCAGAAATTGCAAGACAATATTAGAGAAATAAAGATAATATTATTTCTTAAAAATATTACAAAAGCTTATCCCAATGACGCTTGAGATAGAGGCAAATGCATAAAAAACATTTTTGGTTTTCTATACCGACCCTTCTCCCAAGGACCGGTTGGCTCTAGCCTATCTTTCCTCAGATGAGGCCTCGAGCCGCACCCTATGTAAGACCCCATTTTCTTTCTTTCCAAACACCGGGTCTTAGGCCCAGAACCGCCGCTTTGCGGTGACACCTTCACTCGGGAAGGTAGCCACTACAAAACGCCGATCCTGCTGGCCAAATCGATCACAAAGAAAAGTGCATTAAAGAAGACAAGTCCACAGAATCGACATGAAAAATATTAGAATGTCCACATGATATAACTGAATAATAAGATAATAAAGTTTACAATAAATAAGAAGAAGGAAGGGCTCATGCCCAGTACATCATATCCTCACTACAAGATCACTCGCGGAAGCTAACACCTAACCACTCACTGATCCTGAATCCTGTGCTCCTGTACTGCACTGGCCTGCCTCCGTCTGCACCGGCCTCTGGTGCTGCTCCGTCGCCGTGGTCTCCTAAAATGATAAGGTCCACCGACTGTTAGTCAAAAAGACTAAGCCAATCTCCCTCCCCTCCCCCGGTGACTCCTAGGCACCGAGCGGAAAGGATGAAGCGGAGGACAACAAGGGGTATAATAAAAAAGCAGATGATAGGGGTACAGGGAATGTCTACACTACACATGTATATATACATAATTGAAGCAGCAAAAGAGCATAGTAAAAGCAGGTAAAGAATATGTAAAGTATAATAGGTAAAGCAGGTACATAAAATGAAAGTAACCATTGATTTATAGGAATGCCAACACAAACCTATAGACCAAGGGGTCGTTTAGCAAGGCCTATCGTATAAGAAGTCCCATAACCGACTTATACGATAGGGGTAGGGGTTGAAATGCAATGTTTATGCTATGTCAGGCAAGGTATGCAGTTATGCTATGTTCATACAAGTGCAACTCACCCACTTCGACTCTATGGGCATAGACCTTTAGTTCCCCCTTTTTGGAGCTAGCTAGACTCCCAGGATACTCCCGTAGTGGCAAACGGAAGCGGTGGGTTGGGCCTCGCCCACCTCTAGGTTGGTATTCACACTACCTAACCTAGACCTATCGTTTGCCTCAACGCAAAACCGCGGAGCATCTGCGTACTCTTACTGGCTGGACCACCAGACTTTTAAGGCTAAGTACAAATTCCCTACAACTTATCCCTACAATTTATGGTTAATCTTGGACTTCCCGAGGATTACCCTTTGAGGGGCTCGCTACGGTACTAGGAACCATAATGGGATGAAACCCCAAAGTTCCCTTTCTCAAGACACTTAGTGTTGTTGGTATCTACCCATAAGGATACCCTCCTCGTCATTACTCTTGGATTAACCCTAAGTGACTTATGACCTCTCAAGATGATCTTTCGTCGACCCCGAGTGCAACTTACCTCTAACTCACCAGGCACACCTTTACTATCTATAATCCTTCTTGTTGACCACCATACCTTCTCAACTAAACTAGGTAAACCACTTACCTCCCATCCCTCCTAAGGATCCACTTGATTCTCAAATTTCATAGTTTTACTATACGCAGACCAAATGAGTTATATGACGCTCACAACTAGAGGTACTCCAAATATTTATCCAACTGACCCAAGCTATTTACTGGAGGTCTATCATGATATTATAAGACTAATTCTAGAGAATCATATTTTCCCTAATTAATTAATATTTATTTTAATTTCTCCAAACATCTGCCAAGTATGGAAATGAACATGAAGTGTAAGTAAATCTTATGATATGACTCTCCAAAAATTATGATGAATCTATGGTGACTAAATAACATCAGAAACAGCGTATCATATTTTTACAGTAAAAAAATTCTCCTCTAATTTAATTATTTATCATCTATCCAAAATCATAGTTTTATGAAGGAACTACCAAAAAGATCAACACTAAAATTATGGGAAAATTACCAAACTCTTGTATTTACCAGAAAAGACTACTGACTAAGTTTCAGGATTTAAGGAAATCAGTTTCTTACTTAAATAAATACTTTTAAGAAACCTCAAATTAGATAAATTGTGAAGTAGCCTACTTATTTATGTCTTCAAAAATTCTATAAAAATTTACAGAGGTTCCTAATGTCTAGAAAGGTCCTATCACCAATTTTCACAATTTACCAATGAGTTTTGAACTCTCAAATATTTTTCTTAAGTCTAAATCAAAACATGTGCCTTGTGAAAGAAGTACTGATTAAATCATTTAATAAAATTCACAAAAATTACCAGAGGTCTAAACCATGATTATAAGGGCACCAACAAAGTCTCATCATCATCCAAGACATTTTAAGCATGTAAAAGTTTCTTATAAGAAGTTTCCCTAGCGGGGTTATGTCCTAATTCAAAGGGAATATTGACTCCTAAAATTCTTATAAAATTATTCAGTGCCTATTTACACCCTATGAATCTATCCACCAAGTTTCATAACCAACCAGGGACTTTTGACCACATGGCCTTCACAAGGCTCTAAATGCACACCTAGGAATAAAACTAGCATTCTAGGGTTTATCCACCTCTACACCACCCCAAACCACTCATGGGGATTCTTTAGGTGATCCTAAACCAGTTACCAAGGTTTCACTACATGGTGATGAGTTTTGACCACCATACCCCAAGGTAAACAGCATACCCTAACTTTGACCCTATTTGTCCTAACTTGGGTTTACAAAATACTCAAACAAAACAGTCCCAATTGGGCTGATAATTTTACCAAGGTCATACAGTAACCCTAGGGAGCACCCACCAAAATTTGGAGGGCATTGGAGGTAATTTAACCCACTAATTAAACATTAGATGATTTATGAAATTATTTCAAAAACCTTAGAAAAAGGTTCTCCTAAAAATCCCATCTTTGGATATGATGTGTGTGTAGGTATAAGAAGACTATGTTTCAAATCTCAAGGCCATATGATTTTCCAATCAAAAGTTATACAAGTATTGGTGGCTGCCCTTCACTAGGGACCAGCCCCACTAAAATGGACCTACAAGGAGCTACACAACTCCTTTTTGGGTGAAATCAATTTTAAAATAAAGTAAACCCTAAGGGCTACAACTTTGGTGTTGGACACTTTTTCTGTAGAGGGGCATAAGTATTTTTAATAATTAAATCTAAGTTCAGCAAAGTTTGTGACAGAAATCATATAAACATTTAATTAAATAATTGTTACAGCGTTCGACGAAAGTCGAACTCTGCGCTCGACGAAAGCAGATCAAGTCTGCGGTCGACGAAAGCAGATCGAATCTTCGTTCGATGAAAGCAGAATGCAGCTGAGCTCGACTAAATCAGAGCATAACAGCGCTCGACTAAATTCATCATAACGGCGCTCGACGAAAGTCGAACACCTCCCGTTCGACGAAATATTCGTTCGACGAAATATTTCCTGCGGTCGACTAAATCAGATACTCTGCGTTCGACTAACTTAATGGATAGCAGCGCTCGACGAAAACCTTCCGTTCGACTAAATCTTAATATACAGCGCTCGACTAAATTTAATTATAAGAGTGCTCGACTAAAGCAGACCAACTCCCGTTCGACGAATTATCCGTTCGACGAATTTCTTACAGCGATCGACGAAACAAATAATATAATCGTAAACATTTAATATCAAGATCCGACGGCTCTCCATCATCGTCCCCGATCGTTGGACGGCTCGCGACAACCCGGCTTGGGCCTCTTTGCGGGGTGATTTCCCGACCACCTACGCCTCTTTCCGGCCGACCAATGCCACCACCACCTCCGTTGAGGTGGTGGCCGGCGATAGGGGTGGTTGGCCGGCCGGAGCTGGTCGGATCTAGCTTTTAGAGGAGGAAAAAGAGTACATAACGTACTCTTTCGGGAACCCAAATCCGAGCCCTATTGTGCACGGATCAATCCCCGAATTGTTAGAGGATCTAGCACTAAGGGAGGAGGAGAGGATCGGACCTGTGTGGAGTGGTGATTCCTTGTCGTTATCTGATTGGCCATGGCCGACCTCCCTCCTGAGCTCCTTGCCGATCTGAGCCTCCTTTGCACGATTCCTCCAAGTAAAAGGGGGAAAAACACTCCTCTCAGCCCTCTGAAGCTTTTAAAGGGATCAATTAGGAGAGGGGGAGGTTACAACATTGAAAACCATTAATGGCCATCAAGCCTAAATTTCGGCCATCTTGAGGGCTAGAAAACCCCTTAAGCTTCTTGTAACAGCCTGAGGAGATGAATGGAGGGTGAGGGGAGATGAATGAGGGATCAATTTGCCTTCAATGCCATTAATCCTCCTTTAATGGCCATTTTCTCTCTCTTTAAATTGGGGGAAACTCCCAATTTCTCTCTCCTAGTCACCATTTTCCAGAAATTGGATGACTCTTGAGTAAATCTCAGCCTCCTAGACTAATGGGCTACTCCAATTGGGCCTAGCCCAAGTGGATTGGGTCCAATTTGGGCAAACTAGGTTATTTTGACCTAAATTAAGGCAAATTTGACTTTGGTCAAATTAATCAATTGGGTTGACCCCAAAGGATGGATTGGGCTCCATTGGCTTCCCTGAAGGGTTAGGAAGGTCTAGGTAGGGTCAATTTGGCAAAGTGAGGGTGAATTGCCCCTTATTAGGGCACTTTGACCAAATTGAGGTTTAGGGCAAATTGGTCAAATTGGAGGCCCCATGATGGGGCTTTTTGGTCCATTAGGATTCTAGTGCCCATACAAGGGTAGGGGCATGGTCAATATGGCATGGTGGAGGCTAATTGACCTTAATTGAGCTATTTTGACAAATTTAGGGTTAAGGTTGACTTTAGTCAAATTGGCCTCTTAGGTTGACCCCCAATGGGTCACTGGTGCTTCAAGGAGACCTCTAATGGTTTAGGGATAATATTGTGGGGCCTAGGTTCAAGGTGGGGCCCCTAAATCCAATCCTAGGCTTGCTAACTGGAAATTGCTATTTGCAGACCAAGGTGGTTTTCTCCTTCTCACCTATGTTCACAAGGTCTTGAGCTCTTCCTATGGTTTTGTCATGACCTAGTCATGACAAAACCGACTTAGGGGTCTAGCTGTTTGGGGGGATGTTACAAATCCCAATAAATAAAAGAATAATTTCGTCCTCGAAATTCAGGTTAGGCTTGCGGGTTTTCACCGAGAGTGCCTGAACGTAACATCCCCTAAGAACTGAAACGATTCCTGGCTCGAAGAGCACCGACTATCTCTGCCACAACAGCTCTAGTGGCTCCCGGGTGTGCTCCTCCTGTCCATAATTTTACAACATGATTTTTACCTACGGAATCTTCTTGCGTCGCAAGACTCGCACGGTCGAATCATCTATACTGATCGGGGTGACCTAGCTACCTTGGTCAATCTATCCTCGATCTTCCACTCTAACCTGGGCAGATTCTTATTCCTCTAAAAATTTCTTCACATGTTCAATTTCTTACTCCTTCAGGTATGTCCGAGTAATCACTCATCTCTACTCTACAACTTTTCCAGTTCTTACTACTGATGGAGCTAATCAAATCGTCTAGCGTCCCAATCATCCCTAAATTTTAATGGGGGCACTTCTGAACCTTTATGAGTACATGTTAACCAACCACAATTAGTATCCATGTTGGTAAGACGACTGCCAATCATTTTCTACATGGAGTTTGATTCATAAGATATACAGGTAAAATTTTTGAAACCCTAAGGTTTTTCACAAGTCAATTTCATCAAGAAAGTATCTTCACGTTTATTTCACCAAATTCCTATCACTTTCACATATGCTAGTCTCGATCACTTTCGAATGGTCCAAGGTAAGATAAACTTATATTTTTCCTTATCAGTCGACTCTAACACTGGATTCTAAATTCAATAGGTCATCGTCTAAGATCTCTGGTTATCCGTCATCAAAGCTCCCAAGGTATAAGGGCTATTATTGTAGTTAAAATTATCTACCAAGATAGGGCGTGATTTTTTTACCATAAGTTGATCACTTCTGAATGCCCCAAACCACAAGAACTTCCAATATAACTACGACCTGTATGACCTAGTTTTACACCATCTCATCTTTGTCCAAGAGACATCGAATATGATCAACCTCAAAATCATTATTGTTCATGACACAAAAAATTTCTAACTTAGGTCTAAGGGAAATCCAAGTCCGTCATTAATTTGCCCAATAAACAAAAGGTAAGCCCCAATAAACAAAAGATTAGTCTCTATCTATTTTTGGGCGAAGTATCTTCGATATCATCATGTTATACTCGTCCCAAGTACGCAAGCAATTCTTAGGGCACACAACCTTAGACTTGGGGTTCTATCTTGAGGCTCACTGGTATACTCCACACCTTAGGCTCTTCTAGGTACCTTGTACAACAACCTTATCAAGGTCAGTATGTCACCCAATCCCAAACGGGTCCCTCCTGAACTTCAATTCTCATCCGACCCTCGGTGTTTGCCATGGTGGTTGTCTTAATGTAATCCTATCACCGGTACGATGGTTGAATCTACGAGTCTCATACCATTCTGCTTATTTGTCAACTCTCTTTCTCTAGCCTCTTTGGGGTATCCTCGTACCTTCACTAAAGGTTATACCAACGGTCTATTTCAGACTAGGTCACGGTATAAATTGTTAAGGTAAGTCACGTATCCTAGTGGGATTGAGTCTAACTCGTTGCCTAAAGGACTAACTAAGGAAATCTTTGCAGCCGGAGGTGTTCCCTGCTGGAGGCAGGGTTCGCTGCAGGCTTATAAAAGAAAACTTGACACTCGCAGGGGGAAACTGACCAAGAAGATTCAGTTAAAAGTGGACCTTTTTCAATGTGATTCTCATATGGGCACACCACTGCTTCCGCTGCTAGTTTGTCCTCAAACTAAGCTCGCGCGGGGTGGCCCAGGGTTTGTGGACTTCTTTTCTTCGGATCGAGGTTCCGCTTTGTTACCACTTATAAGACCCCATTTTTTTTCTTTCCAAACTCCGGGTCTTAGGCCCAGAACCGCCGCTTTGCGGTGACACCTTCACTCGGGAAGGTCGCCACTACAAAACGCCGATCCTGCCGGCCAAATCGATCACAAAGAAAAGTGCATTAAACAAGACAAGTCCACAGAATCGACATGAAAAATATAAGAATGTCCACATGATATAACTGAAGAATAAGATAACAAAGGTTACAATAAATAAGAAGAAGGAAGGGCTCATGCCCAGTACATCATATCCTCACTACAAGATCACTTGCGGAAGCTAACACCTAACCACTCACTGATCCTGAATCCTGTGCTCTTGTATTGCACTGGCCTGCCTCCGTCTGCACTGGCCTCTGGTGCTGCTCCGTCGTCGTGGTCTCCTAAAATGATAAGGTCCACCGACCGTTAGTCAAAAAGACTAAGCCAATCCCCCACCCCTCCCCGGGTGACTCCTAGGCACCGAGCGGAAAGGATGAAGCGGAGGACAACAAGGGGTATAATAAAAAAGCAGATGACAGGGGTACAGGGAATGTCTGCACTACACATGTATATATACATAATTGAAGCAGTAAAAGAGCATAGTAAAAGCAGGTAAAGAATATGTAAAGTACAATAGGTAAAGCAGGTACATAAAATGAAAGTAACCTTTGATTTATAGGAATGCCCACACAAACCTATAGACCAAGGGGTCATTTAGAAAGGCCTATCGTATAAGAAGTCCCATAACCGACTTATACGATAGGGGTAGGAGTTGAAATGCAATGTTTATGCTTTGTCAGGCAAGGTATGTAGTTATGCTATGTTCATAAAAGTGTAACTCACCCACTTCGACTCTATGCGCATAGACCTTTAGTTCCCCCTTTTTGGAGCTAGCTATACTCCCAGGATACTCCCGTAGTGGCAAACGGAAGCGGTGGGTTGGGCCTCGCCCACCTCTAGGTTGGTCTGATTGGCCATGGCCGTTATCTGATTGACCATGGGATACTCCCGTAGCTAGATTCCTGGTCGTTATCTGATTGGCCATGGCCGACCTCCCTCCTGAGCTCCTTGCCGATCTGAGCCTCCTTTGCACGATTCCTCCAAGTAAAAGGGGAAAAACACTCCTCTCAGCCCTCTGAAGCTTTTAAAGGGATCAATTAGGAAAGGGGGAGGTTACAACATTGAAAACCATTAATGGCCATCAAGCCTAAATTTTGGCCATGGTGAAATCCATTGAATTCAGCCATCTTGAGGGCTGGAAAACCCCATAAGCTTCTTGTAACAGCCTGAGGAGATGAATGGAGGGTGAGGGGAGATGAATGAGGGATCAATTTGCCTTCAATGCCATTAATCCTCCTTTAATGGCCATTTTCTCTCTCTTCAAATTGGGGGAAACTCCCAATTTCTCTCTCCTAGTCACCATTTCCAGAAATTGGATGACTCTTGAGTAAATCTCAGCCTCCTAGACTAATGGGCTACTCCAATTGGGCCTAGCCCAAGTGGATTGGGTCCAATTTGGGCAAACTAGGTTTTGGTCAAATTAATCAATTGGGTTGACCCCAAAGGATGGCTTGGGCTCCATTGGCTTCCCTGAAGGGTTAGGAAGGTCTAGGTAGGGTCAATTTGGCAAAGTGAGGGTGAATTGCCACTTATTAGGGCACTTTGACCAAATTGAGGTTTAGGGCAAATTGGTCAAATTGGAGGCCCCATGATGGGGCTTTTTGGTCCATTAGGATTCTAGTGCCCATACAAGGGTAGGGGCATGGTCAATTTGGCATGGTGGAGGCTAATTGACCTTAATTGAGCTAGTTTGACAAATTTAGGGTTAAGGTTGACTTTAGTCAAATTGGCCTCTTAGGTTGACCCCAATGGGTCACTGGTGCTTCAAGGAAACCTCTAATGGTGTAGGGATGATATTGTGGGGCCAAGGTTCAAGGTGGTGCCCCTAAATCCAAGGTCGTTATCTGATTGGCCATGGCCGACCTCCCTCCTGAGCTCCTTGCCGATCTGAGCCTCCTTTGCACGATTCCTCCAAGTAAAAGGGGGAAAAACACTCCTCTCAGCCCTCTGAAGCTTTTAAAGGGATCAATTAGGAGAGGGGGAGGTTACAACATTGAAAACCATTAATGGCCATCAAGCCTAAATTTCGGCCATCTTGAGGGCTAGAAAACCCCTTAAGCTTCTTGTAACAGCCTGAGGAGATGAATGGAGGGTGAGGGGAGATGAATGAGGGATCAATTTGCCTTCAATGCCATTAATCCTCCTTTAATGGCCATTTTCTCTCTCTTTAAATTGGGGGAAACTCCCAATTTCTCTCTCCTAGTCACCATTTTCCAGAAATTGGATGACTCTTGAGTAAATCTCAGCCTCCTAGACTAATGGGCTACTCCAATTGGGCCTAGCCCAAGTGGATTGGGTCCAATTTGGGCAAACTAGGTTATTTTGACCTAAATTAAGGCAAATTTGACTTTGGTCAAATTAATCAATTGGGTTGACCCCAAAGGATGGATTGGGCTCCATTGGCTTCCCTGAAGGGTTAGGAAGGTCTAGGTAGGGTCAATTTGGCAAAGTGAGGGTGAATTGCCCCTTATTAGGGCACTTTGACCAAATTGAGGTTTAGGGCAAATTGGTCAAATTGGAGGCCCCATGATGGGGCTTTTTGGTCCATTAGGATTCTAGTGCCCATACAAGGGTAGGGGCATGGTCAATATGGCATGGTGGAGGCTAATTGACCTTAATTGAGCTATTTTGACAAATTTAGGGTTAAGGTTGACTTTAGTCAAATTGGCCTCTTAGGTTGACCCCCAATGGGTCACTGGTGCTTCAAGGAGACCTCTAATGGTTTAGGGATAATATTGTGGGGCCTAGGTTCAAGGTGGGGCCCCTAAATCCAATCCTAGGCTTGCTAACTGGAAATTGCTATTTGCAGACCAAGGTGGTTTTCTCCTTCTCACCTATGTTCACAAGGTCTTGAGCTCTTCCTATGGTTTTGTCATGACCTAGTCATGACAAAACCGATTTAGGGGTCTGGCTGTTTGAGGGGATGTTACACCCTAGATCTAAACCTAGACCTAGTCGCCACACCCACGAGGTGAATTCTCTCTAGTCCTCGCAAGGCCCGAGTCGCCAACCACGCGACAAATTTCTCTACCAATAAAAATATGAAAGTTACAAACAATAAAAACTAAAACATCAAAGAAACTCCCTCAAAGGATGAACTTGAAGACGAATTCGGCGTGGTTGAAGTTTCTTCAAGTCCTTAGCATTCACAAACATTGACGGAGTTCTCTTTGCTACAAAGAGGAGGCTCTCACGATTATAGGAATGGTGGCTATATCCTCTTGAATCGGCTAATCGGCTCTTTAAAACAGAGGCTGGTTGATCTTTAAATAGGTTCGGATCCTAGCGCCAACGATTGTGCTACCTCCAGGCATTAGCCGGTTTAGGCAACATTTTGGCACGAGGATTGAGCCATTTTTGGCATCCTTCTGGCTCTAGAATTGTTATCTCCTCCTACCATGCCGCATTAGTATATATTATTCTCAGCCATCAGATTTCCTTCCTTTTATGTTCCTCAATCAGCATCTTGATTTTGGGACTTCCATAAGTTACCGTTGGGCGTTATCCTTAATGCTCCGTTGTAAGAGTTGTCATATTCAATCTCGACGACCTTCCTTTCTCGATGAATGTTTCCATTTCGATGCAGTTTCCAAATTTGCACAGCTACAACCAGCGATAGCGATAGCGCTCCGCGCAAGCACCATAGCATCGACCTGGTATGGAATTCTTCATCTGTCTTTCTCATAGTCATAGAGGCTTAAAAGTAGAAGTTCCTACACACTATAAATAAATGACAAGTATAATAAAATATAATGGGATTTATTATTCTCAAACCAAGAGATGTGGAATGTATGTTCCAACAAACTCCCCTTTTGATAATAACAAATCCTCTTTTGAAAGAAAGCATTTAACAATAAGAAATGTGTTTATAGCAAATGATAGGCATGATAGTACAAATATGCTTGCCATATAGATGCTCCCCAAATATGAGTGCTCCCCCTAATTTACAACATCCTATGTATTATGCTCTCCTTAAGTGTGAATTTCATTCAAAGTTATTCTCCCCCTTTTGGTATTATTAAAAGAGGGTGGAGAGAAGGGATGGAGCATGACAATGATTTATGACTTAGTGATACTACATGGTGAATGAGTAAAGGATCGAGTCCGAATTACTTAGATATTCTCCTTCTTTTGTTGGAAGTTTAGAGTAAGAATGATTATTAATAGATAAGGAGCCAATATTACTTGTTGGGTAAGTAAAATATTCCAGATCGAGCTTAAAAGTAGAACGGATAGTGGAAAACATGATTTAAGATAAATAAACATCTTTATGGGAGTTTGAAGCATAGTAAATGAGTAAGAGTTTTGTGTTAGTGAAAAATAGATTTTTTTAATAATTTAAGTCCAAGATCAAAATATCATTTGATATCAAAATACATTAACACTTATTTAAAGAGTAAATAGGCAAGAGTGTGCATACAAGGCGTAGCGGAAGATAAGTTCAAATACTTATAAAATAAACATCCTTTTTTGAATTTTCCAAGCATAATAAATAAGAGTGTTTGTGTTTGAAAGAAGATGTTTAGAGTTTCAAAGTTAAGATATGCTTTTGGTATACAAAAATAATTCAAGCATGATATTAATTTATCAAGACAAGATAGGAAGCTACAATGTGCTAAATTCACAATTCAAGTAAACTTGTACATTGTAGAAATCATGCAAAGTTATTTAGTGCATTTACTAAAAATTGTAGAAAAGAAATGTAAATATGCTTTAAGGACCAATACTCATGAGTAGAAGTTTTATAAGAGATAATGACGTGTGCAAGTAGTGTTTTTGATAAGAGTATACAAATGATTTAATAAAAACACATGACATGTATAATGGAATAAACACAACATTATTGAAATGCTTTCTTAGAATTACTTCCACCCATATAGCTAGATTTTATTTCAATGCTGATGAGCCTAGTTTATATAGCTATTTCTGAACTCATCTCGGTCATTGTTTTGCTAATGCACTTCACTTATTGCTCATTGATGCTTCTATTGATCACATTGCGTATTTCTGTGCTAAGTGCAATCCTTGGCCCCTTTTTGGTGTGATTTCTTGTACGCCTTACTTTTGATCTACTATGTGATGATATACTTGTACTGTGGATTATGTAGAATGCCTATTTCAGTGGTTTTCCTATAGGGTACTGGGGTTTTGTCGACGCTCGGAGTGGGTTGGGCCATTTTTAGCCTAATAGGCCACTGGTCGTGCGTTTTTGTTCATGCACGATCAGGCGCATGACCATTGGTCATGCGCATTCCCCCATCTTCCAACCAAGCGGTTTGCATGATCACTGGATTCCTTCTCGCATGACCACTGGCCGTGCTCCACTGCCCGTGCACTAATTTGGCATTCTGGATTCTGCTACAGGATGTCCTTGCACGATTAGTGGCATTGCTTCGCGCATGACCACTGGTCGTGCACCACTGATCTTGCACGCTATTTAATCTCCCTCCTATATATATGTTGTTTGAAATTTTAGGTCATACACAGCCGGGTCTGCTCGTGATTTTCTTTCGCTGTAAGAGTGAAAGCACCGTTTTGAGGTTTCTTCCTCACCCTTTCACCCGAGGCCACCTCGCATCATCCAAGCACTTCAAGGCAGAGATCCTAGCCCTACTCTAATCACCGAGGTAGGAGTATACAACTTTTTTGGTGGCCGGATCGTGAGATAGAAAAGGTGAGTATATATATTGAAGGGAGGTGACAGCTCCTCTGGACTCCGGACATCAATTGTGGATCGAGCTAGGATGCTTATTAACAAGCCTCTGGATTTGGTTGTATTTCTAGATCTCCCTCCTTTCCTCTTTATGATTGTAGTTAGTTTCTCTTTATGTTGATGATGTTGCACTCTATATTTGTTGAAATTCTTGTTATATATTATGAAATGTTTTCATTCTTTATGAGTGCTTGAAGTATGCTTTTGTGGTGATTGTGGTGTGAGTGTTCAGTGTTGCAGCACTACCAATTGCTAGTGGCATGCTTGTTGACGAGGTGCTTGTGATCCTCATTCCATCGGTGCGAATCACTCCATTCACAAGCCTACTCGTCCATCCGCATAGCAAAGCAGTGCATAGCGCTATGCATAGTTTCCATCCTCCTAGCGAAGTAGTGCATCGCGTCCTGCATAGTAGTAGTTTAGTTTCTTTTCATTTATTTTCCATAACCCAAATCACCGCCTACACGTTCCATCCCACTTCAAGGACATCAATCTCAAGTTCTTCCTCAAAAGTAAACTCCACCTTACTATGTTCCTTCGAGAATGATACATGGGAATCACTCCCATTTCATATTGCTTGAATGATCGGTACACTGCCATTTCATGTCGCAGTCTTGCTACCACCTATAACGGTTGTTTAGATTCGCGCATCACGTTTTTGGGTCCGTTGCTGGGGAACACATTCATGTGAGTTTTTGGAGAGGTAGCCGAGAGGTAGAAGTTCTTCCATTTGTAAATTGCATCCTTTTTTCGTATTCTATTTTTCCTGCTTTAAATATAGGTTGCTTTAGTAAAGTATTGTTGGGTGTAGTATTTTATACAATAATATTTTTCTTTTGAATCTGGTTATCTTCACGCAATGTGGGCCTCATTCAATATTCATTGCCGTTGGTGTGGAGATATCTCTCATGCTAGTTGTAGATGTCCAAAGGGAGATAATAGCCCTAACACTCAAGGCCCGGTATATGGAGCACCGACTACATCTGGTACTCCATATGGTGTGCGTAAATCCAATGGCTATTCATCTGAGCCTTTAATGGCACACTTCTTTACGGCTTCAACACCTGTTGTTCCAAGGATTCCAACAAGGCAGTGTTTGTTTTGTCAAAGAATAGATCACATCCTGAAGGACTGTGCCGAGTATCTTCGCCAATTGGATGAGGATGATGAGCTGGATATCTAGATCATCCTGAATCCTACATCTGGCAGTAAACCTTCAACATCTGGCAGCACACCTTCAACATCTGGTTATGTGTCCGTGCCACCTTCATGTTTTGAAGGGAATGATGTGTACACAGTTATCAGATATATGACTGATCTGGGCTCTGACAAGGCTGAGCCATCTCCCCCGTGCATATATCATCGTGTGTGGATTCGATTCTTTGTGAGGAATCAGTGCTTGACTTTTATCCAATCGCTATTCCTCCCCGTATTATGCACACAACTACATTTGTCTCTGACAACATTATTGATGATGCATCTCAAGATGAGGTAGGTGATCTATGTGTTATGCATGTTCCAATGGAGGAGGACAACCTTCAAGGTGAAGAGGATTTTTCCTCAACACTGGTGGAGGAAGTCCAAATCTTGGGCAAGGCCACCGTTGATCCTGCCGAGCCTTGCAACACTTTCAATAATGCCCCCAACATCTTACTACCTCAACCTCATGGGAGTGAGACTGGGACCGCTCCTCCGATTTCTGATTATTTATGTCATTCTTCTCTTTTATATCCTAACCCCCATTCTTTGTCTGAGCCTGCACATGATGAATCTTCACAGGAATGTCAGGAGGACTTGGAGAATGTTGCTCCAGTCAATGATAAGAGTACCCTGTTATGTTAGGAGGTTTATCCCCCCCCCCCCCCCCATAGTGGATGCCTCATTCATTATCTTTTCCTCCTGCTGTCCCCCTGAAGATGACACCTTGTTGGGCAAGGACATTTTTTTGGGTGAAATTAGTGAGGAGGACTCCTCCTCCACTTCTTTGTTTCTGCTTCCTCTACTTGTGATGACCATGTATTTTTATTTAGGTAGAGGAGTGACTGGTCTATCGCCGTATTGTACCCGTTGCCGACACGGATATTAGGCTAGTTACCTGTTCACTTCTCATTCCAAACTCCCATTAGCTAGAACTCTTAAAGTTCTGAATAAGTCATGCTGGGAGGACAATAACCCCAGTAGTTATCTTACTTTTTTCTGCATTTTTATTTTATCTAGTTTGTTTAGTCAGTTGTATTTCTTTTATTAGTTTGTCTATTTTCTTTTATTTTGGAGGAGCTCACCCCTGTAGGTTCATTTTCTTGATGGGGATGCTGCAGCTTTGTCTTGGTTTACACGCCAATATTCTGGTATGCTCACTTGCTGAGCATTGGGTACTCTCTTCCCCTAGCTTTATTTTGAATTTCATAGTCATATATTGTATTGGATTGTTTTGTTTAAGTCTGGGGGAGAGTCGTTTTATGTACCCACTCATGTGAACTATTGCATATCATGCTAGAAGCTTTTATTTAAGATGTTTTATTCATTTACATTGTACACCACAACACCCACTTGAGAGTGTACTTAGGTATTGATGCGTTATGAGTTGAACTCATTCCTTTGTGTGATTGAGAAAATAATTGTGCTGGCATTTAAAATATGAGTGGAGTAAAATGTTGACTCCGGTGTCCCTAGTCAAGTACTCACGTGTATAGAGATTTGTGTAGATTAGATTTCTATTTATAATTTTAGTTTTATACATTTTTATTAGTGTAAATATTATTTACTTTACTCAAATGGTGAATCTGTTGTGAATCAAAAGGTAGCATAGGTGATGAGTCCAGATCATATACACTTTTATGGACTCATCTGGGCCATTTAGTTAGTCATTTCACTGCACTTTAGCCCTGTTATTGTTTATATTTGATATTCCATGCTAGGTGCACCTTTAGGCCCATTTTGGTGTGTTTTCATGTTTATCTTCATTAGTAGTTTTCATGCACTGTTAGGTGCCACTTTCAGTAGCTGGATTCGTGGTTGTACGCTGGAATAGGAGTCGTGCAAGTGTTCCCGGTGCAATTCTGCACAGGAACACTGCGCACGATCACTGGTTCTATTGCGCACGACCACTGGTCGTGCGCCACTGATCGTGTGCACTTAGCCGTTTTTATGAGTTCTGTTTGGTGTAGTGCGCACGACCACCAACGCTAGTGCGCACGACCACCGGTCGTGCGCCACTGTTCGTGCGCACTCATCATTAAATTTCTGAGTTCTGTTTGGTCTAATGCGCACGACCACCGACGATAGTGCGCACGACCACCGGTCGTGCGCCACTGGTCGTGCGAACATGTTATTTTATAATTTCTGTCTTTGCAGGTTCCGTCCAGGCAGAGCGCACGATCACCGAATGCTAGTGCGCACGACCACTGGTCGTGCGCCAATGACCGTGTGCACTGTTTAATTCCAGCGCCTATAAATT
The DNA here is from genome assembly GCA_033032865.1 of Dactylorhiza incarnata. Classification (NCBI taxonomy): domain Eukaryota; kingdom Viridiplantae; phylum Streptophyta; class Magnoliopsida; order Asparagales; family Orchidaceae; genus Dactylorhiza; species Dactylorhiza incarnata. Next base: position 6,324,510 of record JAWHQI010000041.1, read on the forward strand.
CCCTGCTCGCGATTTTAGGTCGGACGCTCGCCCGACTCCGCCGTTTTCTGCTCCCGTTCGCCCAGTTTCGCCCCTCCATCGCCGCCCACCTTAGGGAGGATCTCCGGGCAAGCTTTCAACGCCAAATCTTTGCCGGAGTTTCCTCTCGGCCTCCTCCTTCATCCACGAGCTCCAAAGGAAGACCTAGCCGCCATTACCGTCAAGCAAGAGGAAGTTTGCAACCTCCACCGGATCGTGACACGAAGAAGACGGGTCCATTGGAGAGTCGTGACAGCTCTCTCTACCCCGGACGTAGTTGTGGACCGAGCTTGGACGCGGATTGACAACCCGGCGATTCCAACCGTGAATCTTCAACGAGCCTTCGGATTCGGTCGATTTCTTGCCTTGTTCTCCTTTTATTGATTGTTGTAATAGCTAGATCTTGTGTATTTTGATGAAGAGCACTTAAACTTGTCTCTATATTTATATATTTCATTTTTGTGGAATACTTTTGTGGTTTATGTGTGTATGAGGAGCGCCACCATCCATTTTCCATCCCACCACCGTGTCCGGTGCCGCACTAGCAATTGCTAGTGGCGTGCTAGTCGAAGAGGTGCTTACGACCCTCATTCCGTTAGCCTACTCGCCCATCCGCCTACCGAAGCGTGGCATCGCGGCCCATGTACTCTATCCCGCCTAACGAAGCAGCGCGCTCAAGGCCTGCATAGTTCGATCCGCTTGCCTACTCGTCCATCCGCCCTTACGAAGTAGCGCGTTCAAGGCCTACGTAGTCTTCCATCCCGCCGAGCGAAGCTTTGCATAGCGGCATTGCATAGGAGTAGTTGATAGCTTTTATTTTATTTTCCAAAAGCCAACCCAACTCCCCCGCATCCCATCCGATTTTAGGACTTCAATCTCAAGTCCTTCCTCGAAACCTAACTCCACCTTACTGTGTTCCTTGAGAGATTCGATACTCGGGGATTACTCCTCATTTTATATTACTTGAACGATCGGTACACTGCCGTTTCGTGTCGCAGTCGAGCTACCGCCTATAGCGGTGTGTGAGATTTGCGCCATCAAGTTTTTGGCGCCGTTGCCGGGGAACACAGACGTGTGAGTTTTCTGGAGAGGGAGAGTCTGAGAGAGAAGCTCTTCCATTTGTAAATTGCATCTCTTATTTTATTTCTGTTCTTTTTATTCCTTTTTCTTGTTTTATATCAGGTTGCTTTAGTAATTTCTATTTGGTTTAGTATTTGCACAATAGCATTTTTATTTTGAATCGTTTTATCTTCGCACTATGTGGGCACATCTCAATTTCCGTTGCCGTTGGTGTGGAGCTACCTCCCACTCTAGTGATGAATGCCCTACGGAGAATAGTAGGCATAATTCTTATAGCCCAGCATATGGAGCACCGACATCGTCTGGTACTCCATATGGTGCGCGTAAGTCTTATGGCTACTCTGCTGAGCCTTTACCGTCATACTTCTTTTCGGCTCCAGCCCCCGCTGTGCCAAAGAAGCCCGCTAGGCAGTGCCAGTTTTGTCGGAGCACAGATCATGCCCTGAAGGATTGTGCTGCTTTTCGTTGCCAATTGGATGAGGATGACGAGCCGGATATCCGGATCGTCCCGAATCCTAACTCTGGCGGCACACCTTCAACATCCGGTTTTGTGTCTTTGCCACCTTCACATCTTGAAGGGTATGGCATGGATACGGTCACCGGATGTGCGGCTGATCTACGCACCGACATTGCTGAGCCTGCTCTCCCTGTGCATCCACCACTTCTAGTGGATTCGATTCTTTCCCCTATTGTGCATTCTACTTTCGTTTCCGACAACATTGTTGAGGATGTGTCGCATGAGGAGGTTGTTGATCTTTGTGTTGTGCCTATTCCTATGGAGGAGGACAACCTTCTAGGTGAAGAGGAGTTTTCCTCAACACCGGTGGAGGAAGTCCAAATCCTAAGCCTGGCCACCGTTGATCCCGCCAACTCTTGTGGCATTGATGACAATGCTAACATTATTTTACTTCCCCAACCTGATGGGAGTGAGACCGGGACCACTCCCCCGATTGATGTTTATTTATGTCCTTCGTCTTCTTTATTTCTTGACCCCCCTTCTTCATCCGAGCTTGTGCAGGTTGAGTCCTCACAGGTTCCCCAGGAGGACTTGGAGCTTCTTGCCCGAGTCAACGATGATTGCATCCTTATATGCGAGGAGGTTGACCCCTCCTCCATTAAGGAAGCCTCATTCGTTGCCTTCTCCTCCTGCGGACCTGCTGTAGACGATACCTTGCTAGGCAAGGATATTTTTGGTGAGTTGAGTGAGGACCAGGCCTCCTCCTCTTCTTTCTTTCTTTTCCCTCTACCTGTGATGGGCAGGTTTTATCTTTATGCAGGTAGAGGGGTGACTGTTCTATCACCGTATCGGTACCCGCAACCGACACGGATATTAGGCCAGTTACCTGTCCACTTCTCCTTCCATAGGCCCATTAGCTAGAACCTTTAAGATTTTGAATAAGTCGTGCTGGGATGACAATAACCCCAGTAGTTATCTTCCTTTTCTGCATTTCTATTTTTATCTAATCATGTTTAGTTAGTAGTATTTTCTTTTCAATTTTCTTTTGTCTTTTGTTTTTGCGGAGCTGACCCTTGCAGGTATCTTATTCTGGATGGCGGACGCTGCAGCTTAGTCCAGGTTTACACGCCAATCTTCTGGTGTGCTCATTTCTGAGCACTGGGTACCCTCTTTCCCTAGCATTATTCTGAATTTCATAGCTACATTTTGCGCATATTGTTTAGTTTAAGTCTGGGGAGGAGTGTACCGAGTGTTCACTACACGTGTACACGTTTTTGCATATCAGAAGTGTTTTTTTTTTATTATTGCATGCACCACATCACCCACTCGAGCGCGCACTCATCTGTTTGTTCGCCCTGTTGTGAATTTAATTCTTTTGCTTATTTGGAAAAGTCTAGATGATGGCTTAGGATTATGTAGCAGAGTAAAATGTTGACTCTAGTAGTGCTCCGGGTCGAGTGCTCAGTTGCATAGAAATTTGTGTAGATTAGACTTCTTTTTATACTTATGGTTTTATATTTTTTTCTATTAGTGTAAATGTTGTTTACTCTACTCAAATGGTGAATCCGGTGTGAATCAAATGGTAGCATAGGGATGTGTGTAAACGATCGCTAGATTCGTATTGCTTGAGTCGGGAGAAAGGAGAATCTTTCTCGGTGGCTAGAACTTGCCCCAAGCGATTCTTGAAGCATGGGTATACGGTTAGTCAATTGTGTGAATGTGATATAGGCCATCATTTTGGCCCGGTTGAGCCTTTGCACCTATCCCTACCGCTATATCCTCGCTAGCCCAGTTGTGCCTACCCGTTCTTTGATTCAGCCCCACTTTCATTTCACCAAAGCCTAAATGCCAATCCTAGTCGCACACCCAAATATGAGCTGTAGCTGTTTATTACTTTCATGAGTTGGGTTGTTGATGTGATATTATATTTGTGAAGATGTGGATGTGTCCTATTGTTTATTTGCTGAATATGATAAGAAAAGAAAAAAAAATGAAATGTGAAAAAGAAGTTAAAAAGAAAGGAAAGAGAAGGAGTGTTTAATTGAAAATCTTTATGTATAGATTTCTGTTTGGGAGTAGGCGGTGCACGCACCCATGTTGTTAAGTTCAAGTCTGGGGGTGTTGTGTACCCGCGTGTTTGTGTGGCGAATGAGGAGAGTTTCCTGCATTAGCTCATTTGGGTTTAGTGCTTGAGCCGTCGTTTTTATCTTTGTTTATCCTCACCTAAACCCAAGCCCCATTTAAAACCTAAAGTCCTATTGATTCACGCATTTGAGTCAACCCAGTGCCGTGGAGAGAATGTGACCGGGCAAGCTTATGGTCACCGACACTGATGGATTTCAGTGAAGTTTGTCCCGTATCCCGATCTTGGTCAATGCTCGTCTCAGCGTTTAGTTTACTTTCTCCGTATGCATGACCGGATGATTCACCGTTGTTCACCATTTTGAGTAGTTGTAATATGCTTTTACTCTTTTAGAAATTTATAAACTGTTTGTATAATCAGTAGTCTTTTCTACTAATTCTCTTATGCACGTGAGCATGCGACTTCGCATGGTACTTTCTAGTGTAATCTTAAGCCATCTACTTTTCTTTCCCCGTTCGCGCAGAATTTGTTTGCTCGGGACGCGCAAATAGTTAAGTCTGGGGGTGTGATGAGTCCAGATCATATACACTTTTATGGACTCATCTGGGCCATTTAGTTAGTCATTTCACTGCACTTTAGCCCTGTTATTGTTTATATTTGATATTCCATGCTAGGTGCACCTTTAGGCCCATTTTGGTGTGTTTTCATGTTTATCTTCATTAGTAGTTTTCATGCACTGTTAGGTGCCACTTTCAGTAGCTGGATTCGTGGTTGTACGCTGGAATAGGAGTCGTGCAAGTGTTCCCGGTGCAATTCTGCACAGGAACACTGCGCACGATCACTGGTTCTATTGCGCACGACCACTGGTCGTGCGCCACTGATCGTGTGCACTTAGCCCTTTTTATGAGTTCTGTTTGGTGTAGTGCGCACGACCACCAACGCTAGTGCGCACGACCACCGGTCGTGCGCCACTGTTCGTGCGCACTCATCATTAAATTTCTGAGTTCTGTTTGGTCTAATGCGCACGACCACCGACGATAGTGCGCACGACCACCGGTCGTGCGCCACTGGTCGTGCGAACATGTTATTTTATAATTTCTGTCTTTGCAGGTTCCGTCCAGGCAGAGCGCACGATCACCGAATGCTAGTGCGCACGACCACTGGTCGTGCGCCAATGACCGTGCGCACTGTTTAATTCCAGCGCCTATAAATTCCCTGCTCGCGATTTTAGGTCGGACGCTCGCCCGACTCCGCCGTTTTCTGCTCCCGTTCGCCCAGTTTCGCCCCTCCATCGCCGCCCACCTTAGGGAGGATCTCCGGGCAAGCTTTCAACGCCAAATCTTTGCCGGAGTTTCCTCTCGGCCTCCTCCTTCATCCACGAGCTCCAAAGGAAGACCTAGCCGCCATTACCGTCAAGCAAGAGGAAGTTTGCAACCTCCACCGGATCGTGACACGAAGAAGACGGGTCCATTGGAGAGTCGTGACAGCTCTCTCTACCCCGGACGTAGTTGTGGACCGAGCTTGGACGCGGATTGACAACCCGGCGATTCCAACCGTGAATCTTCAACGAGCCTTCGGATTCGGTCGATTTCTTGCCTTGTTCTCCTTTTATTGATTGTTGTAATAGCTAGATCTTGTGTATTTTGATGAAGAGCACTTAAACTTGTCTCTATATTTATATATTTCATTTTTGTGGAATACTTTTGTGGTTTATGTGTGTATGAGGAGCGCCACCATCCATTTTCCATCCCACCACCGTGTCCGGTGCCGCACTAGCAATTGCTAGTGGCGTGCTAGTCGAAGAGGTGCTTACGACCCTCATTCCGTTAGCCTACTCGCCCATCCGCCTACCGAAGCGTGGCATCGCGGCCCGTGTACTCCATCCCGCCTAACGAAGCAGCGCGCTCAAGGCCTGCATAGTTCGATCCGCTTGCCTACTCGTCCATCCGCCCTTACGAAGTAGCGCGTTCAAGGCCTACGTAGTCTTCCATCCCGCCGAGCGAAGCTTTGCATAGCGGCATTGCATAGGAGTAGTTGATAGCTTTTATTTTATTTTCCAAAAGCCAACCCAACTCCCCCGCATCCCATCCGATTTTAGGACTTCAATCTCAAGTCCTTCCTCGAAACCTAACTCCACCTTACTGTGTTCCTTGAGAGATTCGATACTCGGGGATTACTCCTCCTTTTATATTACTTGAACGATCGGTACACTGCCGTTTCGTGTCGCAGTCGAGCTACCGCCTATAGCGGTGTGTGAGATTTGCGCCATCAATAGGGATGTGTGTAAATTATCGTTAGACTAGTATTGTTTGAGTCGGGAGAAAGGAGAATCTTTCTCGGGGGCTAAGAACTTGCCCCAACTGATTCTTGAAGCATGGACATAGGATAGTTCTTTTGCGTGATAGTGAAGTAGGCCATTATTTTGGCCCGGCTAAGCTTTTGTATCATGCATATCGTCTACCCTTGCTAGCCCCTTTGATCCTATCCAGTCCATTTGATTCAACTCCACCTATACCTCACCAAAGCCTCAAAGCCAATCCTAATCGCACGCCCAAATTATGAGCTCGAGTTTTACTTTGGGGTGGTGATTTTGATAAATTCGTTGTGATTATGTGGATGCGCTCATTTAAAAATTTTTGAAAGAAAAATACGAGAAAAAAATGAAGAAAGAGAAAAAGAAAATATTTTTGCTTTGAAAAATGAATGAGAAAAAGACTACATTGAAAATTATTTGAAATATTGGGAATAGGTGGTGCACACACCCATGTTGCAAAATTCCAAATCTGGGGGTGTGGCGCACTTGCATTCGATTTTGGTGTGTGGGTAGTTTTAATAAAGCTCATTTGGGTTTAGGTGTACTAAGCCTTCGTGTTTATCTTTGTATACCTCACAATAACCCAAGCCCCATTTAAAACCTAAGGTCATACCGACTCACGCTATGAACCAATCTAGTGTCGTTGAGAGAATGTGATCGAGCGAGCTTATGGTCTCCGACACCGATGGATTTCGGTGGAGTTTGTCCCAAATCCCAACTTTGGCAATGCTCATCTCAGCGATTATTTTACTTTCTCCGTATGCGGATGATTAGAAATCTTCTATACTATTTTTCTATGCACGTGAGCATGCAACTTCACATGGTACTCCATTTTGTAATTTTAAGCTAAATATGCTTTTCCCACTCCGCCGGATTTATTTGCGCGGGATGCGGAAATAGGTAAGTCTTGGGGTGTGATGAGTCTTGTTTATATAGCTATTTTCGGACTCATTTAGGTTGATTTTTTTTGCCAATGCACTTCACTTATTGCTCATTGATGCTTCTATTGATCACATTGGGTATTTCTGCGCTAAGTGCAATCAATGGCCCCATTTTTGGTGTGATTTATTGTATGCCTTACTTTCGATCTTTTATGTGATGATATACTTGTACTGTGGATTATGTAGAATGCCTATTTCAGTGGTTTTCTTGCAGGGTACAAGGGTTGTGTAGACGCTTGGAGTGGGTTGGGCCATTTTTAGCCTAATAAGCCACTGGTCGTGTGTTTTTATTCAAGCCCGATCAGGCGCACGACCACTGGTTGTGCTCATTCCCCCCTTTTCCAACTGAGCTGTTCGCACGATCACTGGATTCCTTCTCGCAGGACCACTGCCTATGCGCTACTGCACGTGCGCTATTTTGGCATTCTGGATTCTGCTACAGGTTGTCCTCGCACGATCAGTGGCATTTCTTCGCGCACGACTAGTGGTCGTGCACCACTGATCGTGCGCGCTTTTTAATCTCCCGCCTATATATATGATATTTGCAATTTTAGGTCATACACAGCCGGGTCTGCTCGCGATTTTCTTCCGATGTAAGAGGGAAAGCTCCGTTTTGAAGGTTTCTTCCTCCCCCTTTCACCCGAGGCCACCTCGCATCACCCAAGCACTTCAAGGGAGAGATCCTAGCCATACTCTCATCACCGAGGAAGGAGTATATAGATTTTGTGGTGGACGGATCATGAGACAGAGAAGACGTGTATATTGGAGGGAGGTGACATCTCCTCTGGACCCCGGACGTCAGTTGTGGACTGAGCTAGTACGTGGATTGACAACCCGACGATTCCTATAGTGAATCCTGACAAGCCTCTAGATTTGGTTGTATTTCTAGATCTTCCTCCTTTCCTCCTTATGATTGTAGTTAGTTTTTCTTTATGTTGATGATGTTGCACTCTATATTTGTTGAAATTCTTGTTATATATTATGAAATGTTTTCATGCTTTATGAGTGCTTGAAGTGTGCTTTCGTGGTGATTGTGGTGTGAGTGTTCAATGTTGCAACACTAGCAATTGCTAGTGGTGTGCTTATTGATGAGGTGCTTGCAACCCTCATTCCACCGGTGTGAATCACTCCATCCGCAAGCCTACTCGCCCATCCGCGCAGCGAAGTAGTGCATAGCGGACTGCATAGTTTCCATCCGCCTACACGTTCCATCCGACTTTAAGGACTTCAATCTCAAGTCCTTCCTCAAAAGTAAACTCCACCTTACTGTGTTCCTTCGAGATTGATACTTGGGAATCACTCCCATATTATACTACTTGAACGATCTGTACACTGCCGTTTCGTGTTGTAGTCTCGCTACCGCCTATAGCGGTCGCGCATCAAATGCATATAAAAGTGGTACAACTCCCATGGTTCTATACACACAATGCTCATGAAGACTTATTAGGGTGTAAAGTAGTGATTGGGGATCACATATATTTTATCTTTTCTTTTATTTATTTGTGATCCGGCGTACAAGAAGAAGTGGTGTATAAAGGAGTTTGCAAAAGACACTTTACAATTCTTTCCAAGGTGCTCAACATCATAATGCTCATTAAGACTTATCAGGAGGGTGAGTAGTGCTTGGTGGAGTTATCTTTGTCACGCATTCATTTGAAATTTAGTTTGTGATAAAGTTCTCCGAAAATTCACTTGTTTTTTGCAAACATAGAGTTTTTAATTTTTGAAACATACTTCTTTAAATATGAGTGCATGAAAAAGTATTTATATAAGGTGTAGGTAAGCTAATCACACATCTAATAAAGTTAAGTTGTTACACTATACAATCATGTAAGATTAAGATTAGATTCATATGTAGATTATCAAAGAGGTGAGTGAGTAAATCATTATCAAATATAAAATATTACTCATACTTAGATGCATGTTTAAGAAATTCTACAGATGATTCCTATAATCAATTTCATTGCACATTACAAGATAATGTTCAAGGCATTACACAAAATAATGTATTAAGATATTTGAAATTAGAATTTAACATTGTATTTTAATCTGGAAAAGATAAATCTAATCATCCTTGAGACATTTCAATGTATAGTAATTAGTTTTTATAATTTTTGTTTTTTTAATAAAATACAAAATAGTAAACAATAAGAAAATCATATTTTTGATCTTTGAAATTTGTTTTGAAATTTTGTATTTGATTTTTAAATGGTCAAATTAAGAACTTGTTTTTGATTGATTTAGATTAGTTTTTCAATTTTTGTTTGTTTTAATTTTTTAAGGAGTAAACAGGAATTAAACAAGAATAATTAACTGTAAAAATATGTTGAAGAAGCTGGATATTAGACTACTACCAGTGGTAACAAACTACCGTCACGTGATAGCAACAGAACTCGTGTTTTCCATAAAAATGTATATTTTTTGGAATTTTCCGCCTGATTATCTTTGTTGAGAGTAAAGGCTATATAGTGGAGCCATAAAATCCAATTAGCATACACATAAAATGGGGGGGATTATTGATCTTTTCTAAGTTAGGATGTCCAAGACTCCTAATCCTAGTCTAAGTAGAGCAAATCATACATCGGGTAGAGGCTTGGTGAAAATGTTTGCAAGTTGAGAGTCCGTTCCTATAAAGATTACATGAACACGTTCCTTTTTTCTGTGATCCCTAATGAAATGATGCCTTACGTCTATATGTTTGGATCTTGAGTGATGCACGGGGTTGTTTGTTCGATTAATAGAACTATTGTTGTCACATTTTAATTCAATATTGGTTAGACGAATTCCAATGTCTTCTAGGGATTGAGTCATCCATAATGCTTGTGCACAACTTCCTAGTGCAATATATTTAGCCTCTGTGGTGGAGAGAGCAACTGAATTTTTTTATCTACTTGACCATGCAACCAGTGAAGGGCTTAAGAAATGACATGCGCCACTAGTGCTTTTCCTATCTAGTGATCATCCCGCAAAATCAGAATAAAAAAAACCAGGTAAAATAAATGAATCACTGTTTGGATACCATAATCCTAATCTAGATGTTCCGATTAAATACCTAAAAATTCATTTTACCGCTTTAAAATGTGATTCTTTTGTATTAGCTTGAAATCTAGCGCATAAACATACGACAAAAGTAATGTCAGGTCTAGAAGCACTTAAGTATAATAATTATCTAATCATTCATTTATACAAGGTTTGATCAATTGATATTCTGCATTCATCTTTTCCTAAGTTTAGTGATGCGCTCATTGGTGTGCTAGCTAGTTTTAAATTTTCAAATCCAAAACATTTTAACATATCATGTACATACTTGGTTTGACAAATAAAGATTCCATCATTTCTGTGTATGATTTGAAAACCTAAGAAACTTGTGAGTTCTCCAACTAAGCTCATCTAAAATTCTTTTTGCATTACATGTACTAATTCATTACACAACTCTTTATTAGTGGCTCCAAAGATAATATCATCAACATAAATTTGAAAAATGATTAATTCATTATTTATATGCTTAATAAAGAGTGCGTTATCAGCACTAACCATTTTATAATCATGCTTTAATAAAAAATGATGTTAAGCGTTCATGCCATGCACGAGGCGCTAGCTTTAAACCCTAAAGCACTTTTTCTAACCTATAGACATGATTAGGAAATTTTTCACCTATAAAACTAGGGGGTTGTTCAACATAGATTTCTTCTTTAATTATCCCATTTAAGAAGGCACTTTTTACATCCATTTGAAATAATTTAAACTTCTTATAACTCGTAAAAGCAAGAAAGATTCTAATTGATTCTAGGCGAGCAATGGGTGCGAATATTTCATCAAAATCTACCCCCTCAATTTGTGAGTATCCAGGTACTACAAGTCTAACCTTGTTCCTAGTGATTCTAGAATCTCCATCTAATTTATTTTTAAATATCCACTATACACCCATAATTGGGTGATTAGATGGTCCACTAACTTCCAAGCCCTATTTCATTCAAATTGATTTAATTCTTCATTCATATCAATAAACCAAAACTCATTATTTAAAGCGGTAGAAATGTTTTTGGGTTCAATTTCAAAACCAAATCATAAGTTTGAAAAGGATTCATGAATTGAAGAGTGTGTCGTTACCCCTCTTGACGGTTCTCCAATGATAAGCTCCCTAAGATGAACTTTTTTAAATCTGAGCATGCTTGGAGGTACGAAATCTTCTTGCACCGACTCTCTTTCTTTTTCAACTCCAAGTAGATCATTTTCCTCATCCACCAATGGTGAAAGAGGTTCCTCTTCTTTTCTTGCAATAGTAGAATCCACTGTGCCGATGCCTAAGATTCTTCCCTTTCCATTGTCACCAAATGTCACCATTCCACCTTTCTTCTTTGTGAGGCTAAGGAACTTTGCTTTATCACCTATCATGTGTTTGGAGCATCCCGAGTCCAAGTACCACATGTCCTCCTTTTCCTTAGCCTGCCAATATACCTAAATAGAAAATGAGAGTAAAGATCCGGATACCCAATTGGTTCCTCCCATAAAGTAGATGGAAACCATAGGCACCCAGATTTGCTTGAATGCACATCATCCCTTCATCCTAGAAGAGTCAATGGTGTGTCCTAAGTGAAAGCACTTAGACCAAGAACAAAAGGGGTTGAGACCTTTTTCAAATTTTTTGTGGGCTCTTGCTGGAAGATGGAGAACAAGATGAAAACAGTATGGGTTTTTATTAAACGATTAATTTAGTCAGTCACTACCGCCAGCAGTAATAGGTACCACCGGGCGGCAGCTTCCAGATCCATACCCAAGTCCATATTTAGTATTTCCATGACTTTGGTTTGCCAAAATCATATCAAGGGTCTGCTGGCCAACCCCAAATTTACCTATGGCTATGTTTAGATCATGGATTGAGGCTTTTAAGAGGGTGTTTTAAATTATTAGGTTTCCACACCTATTTGCAAAAATTTTCTTTCCTTCTTCAATTTGAGAAAGAGAGGTTTGTAACTTCTTTCTAAGTCTCCCTTTTGTTTTGTAAGAGATTCATTATTTGAGAGAGCCTTAGAAAGATCATTTTCTAGTTCTTTTACCCTTGCAAGTATTGATTATTTTCTTGGCAAGATCCTATATCTTTTCCCAACGATTTCAATTCCTTATTTAACTTTTGATTTTTTTTTTAAAGAATTTTATTTTCTGTTTTTAGAAGATCAAGATCTTCTAGACTCTTATTAAAATATTTGCATGTTTTCATATATTCAATATAAAGATCATCAAAAGTAGTTGGAGGTACCTCCGTGTCACTTTGGACAAAACAATCTTTGTCCAAAGATTCATGACTTCTACCCATGATGCACAAATTTGCCTCATCTCTGTTGCTTGAAGTAGACCCGCTTGAGCTTTCAGATGAAGACTCATCCCATGTTGAAGCCTTCAGAACCTTCTTCTTTTCTTTGTCGTTGTGCCGCTTTTCTTTTTGCTCTTTTAGGTATTTTGGGCACTGACTTCATATATGCCTAGACTTCCTACAGTGGAAGCACTTGAGGGGAGGCCGCTCATCGTCGTCGCTTAATTTCTCCTTTTTTTTCTCTTTTAGATGATGAACCATTTCTGAAAAACTTACGGAAAGCGTTCCTTCTTTTCGGTTTGTTCATGAACTTTGTGAAGTTTTTAATAAAAAGGCTCCCCTCATCTTCCTTATTGTTGTCGTCCTCATTCCTTGACTTCAGTGCCAAGGCTTTCTTCTTTGGCTCTTTATTGTATTCTTCTTCTTGTATTTTGAGTTCAACCTCATGGGTTTTGAGGTTCCCAATGAGGATCTCAATTTGGAGCCGTCATAGATCATTTGATTCAAAAATAGCGGTCACCCTTAGATTGAACTGCGGAGGGAGAGATCGAAGGATTTTACTCACCAAGTCACCATTTGAGAAGGTTTTTCCAAGTATCTTTGAGACGTTGACGATCTTGGTGAAGTGAGTGTACATAGAGTCTGTAAGATCCCCCTCCCGGAACACAAAACACGGTCGAGGGGAGTCTTATGCCTAGAACAACCGCCTTGCGGTAGCGTCAGCAAACGGGCTAACCTGTACCACAAGATGCCTATCCTGCCGGTCAAACCAACTGAACAGCGCCAACCCATCAATAATAGAAAGCATTAAAGTCATAGGTTCACAATAAGTAATAAAGTCAAGAACAGAGAAAAGCAGAAAGCTACACAAGCTCCTGCAAATCATCAGAGTAACCAGCTAAATGCCCCAAGGGCTACATCTCAAAACACTCACCCGCCTCTGTCACTGACGGCAGCTAAGGTACCATAAACCTCAGCCCTTCACACCTGACCTGGCTGGCCTCCGGTGTTGAACGCTGTTATACCACTGAATGTGCTCCTAAAAAGAGGGACGTAGCAACCGTTAGTCATAAAGACTAACTGGCTTCCCATCTGCTCCCCCGGCGACTCCAAGGCACCGGGCGAAAGGAAAGGAAGAAAAGCTGCAATATAACAGTAATATACAAAGCAGGTGACGCGGAAGGTAAACTAGTATATACACAAATTCTAAGATACACAAGTGTAAAAGGGGCTAATCTAATCATGTATAAGCAGGAGTATAATAAAGGTGTACAACAGTAAATAAATAGTAAGTAAAGCAGGTAAAGCAAGGCAGTAAGAACAGTAGAGACAAGTAATCAATCTCGTACCCTAACTTATATGAATGCCCATACAAACTTATAAGTTAGGATTTCCAAGAATCATAACTCATCATATAAAAGAGCCCATACTAATTTATATGATGAGGATCTGCAAGTGCGTATGCTATGCTATGCCATGAATGTCTTATGCAATGAAACTCACACACACGACTCTATGCGCATAGACCTTTATAGTTCCCTCTGTTTGAAAGGAAGCCAACCTTTCCGGTACCAACCGCTGTGACACACGGTGGTAGCGGACCGGGCTGTCCACTCCTAGGAGGGTATACACTCTACCAGGCCTAGACCGCACGTACGCCTCGACGCTAAACAACCGCGGAGCTCTGCGTACTCTTTGCTGGAGTCCACCAGACTGTGAGCCAAGTGAGAGGTGTCTTCGGGGAACTGTCGTCCCGACACGCACCCAAGCTGGCCCCTTAGACCCCTACACACCCGCTAAGTCGACGTACCGCGGTCGGAGTGACGACCTGTCTAGTACCAAATACCTGCCACATTTCTGAGAAAGTTACCGGGATAATCATCCCCTCGAGGTTCCCGCTCGTCTAACCGAGCACCACAATACTGCCACTCCCGCAACTAGGAGGAGTTACATAAATCCAATCTTACCCTACTATGGCTACTCTTGCCTAATTTAAATGTTATTGCAATTTAGGTTTAATCTTGGACTTCCCGAGGGTTACCCTGTAAGGGGCTCGCTACGGTACTAGGAACTACAATGGGATGACACCCCAAAGTTCCCTTTCTCAAGACACTTAGTATTATTTGTATCCACCCATAAGATTACCCTCTTATCATCTCACTTGAATTAAACCTCAGTGCTTTATGACCCTCTAAGGGGAAAGACGATCTTTCGTCAATCCCGAGCACAGCCTTACCCATAGCTCACCAAGCACTCTCTCACCACCTAAGCTCCTTTTTGGTGTCCTCAACCTCTTCATCCAAATCAGGTACACCAACTGCCTCCCATTCCCACCTAATGGTCTGCAAGTTATCTTCGTTCTACCGTTTTACTATTCGCAGACCAAATGAGTTATATGAACCACATAAGGGGAGGTACTACAAATATTCATCCAATTGACTCAAGATTATTACCAGAAGACTATCATGATATTATAAGACTAAGCTTGGCTTTTACTCAAGGGTTGTTTCTCATCCAACCCTATTAGATTCAACATATATATATTTAAATGTTAATACATACTACGCCATCAATCGTTCATTACATAATTTTCCCCAATATTTAGGTCAATCACCTCCAATGTTATATTAAAATCATAATAATAACCTTTACATATAATGTAATTAGGAGCACTATTCAACTCACAACTTGCCTAAAGTTTCATGCACATATTTATTGTCTTAGAGCGTCATCAAACAAGTGATCAATCAAATGGCTATATTAACCCAAGACTTCTAAAATTTTCTCTACACGTCAGGGTTAGCGTCTTAAGTGTTTACACCATATCCCAGCTCATTCGGAATAGTCTTGATAGTTATTTACGGCACAATAATTTTATAACCTAATATTGACAAATCACAGCAAGTTTATATCCGAAAATTATGATATTTAAGAGAGATGTCCACATTGTCATCAACATTTATCTACCAATTCCAAACATCCTCCGATGAACAAAATAAGGTAAATCACCAAAATATATATAAACAAGGATCCATTTCAATTCCGATCTCGCTGAAGCCTCTAGCATAGACTCGCTGCTTTGTTACGATCACAATTTATTATTCACAAAATGACAATAAATATTCATCTAAAAATCATGAAATTCTACAGCGATATGCACATCATCATCAACATCATCTTTACAATTTTTGTTTTGAACAACAACAAGTATCAATGAAGTTATTCCAAAATTCATCGAGACTTAGGCTACCATGACACAGAATACTAAAACTGAAATTCTGAGAGTTTCACTATACTAAAATTTACGTGCCACCCCATTCTGGAAAGTTAACAACAAGAGCTACAATTTTTATGTTGAACCGAAAGTCCAATTCCAAGTGTTTCATCCTCAAACAACCTCAACAAGCTGGCGGTGTAATACATGACAGCAAACTTACAAACCTTAATTACACAGTCTATTTTCAAGGGTAATCTAGGGAGCTACAGGGCTCTTCAAAATATGTACAGCCACTCATAGTATATCAAAGTCATACAAGGTCATATGACCTTGCATTTTATTTTATTAAGGAAAAGGTGGCAATTTCATTTATTAGGGAGAAAAGTACTTATGTGCCTCTAACAAGTCTCATGATGATTATCCTAGACCTATAGCCCTATTCCCTACCTAGGGATGAAGTTTGGTTGTCTAAATATGTGTTTAGGTCCTAGTTGCTTCATTAAGGCCCAAAAGGGCAATTAAGTAATTTTAGAGGTATGGGCTAGGGTTTTTGGTCTCCATTGCTCCAATCACCCATTGATGATGAGCAAGACCCTACACAATCCCTAAGCCCTATTACCAATGGATTTGGATAAGCCCTTATGGATAAGCTCCAAAATCCACAAGCCACCAAAGCTAAGTGGTTTTCAAACCTAGGGCATCAAAATACCCCTTGGGGGTTCACCATTAAGATGAACTCCAATTATCCTCAAATTTGAAACAGAGGCTACTCATATACATAACTACATGCCACCAAAAGGTTGGGGCCATTAGGGGTGATTACACCCACTAATTATTCTTAGGTCAGTTATCTAAGTTATGATTAAAACTAAAACAAAAGGTGCCCTAAACATACCACTATTTGGGCACAGGGTAGGCCTAGGGTACATGCAATTCTTTTTAAACTCGGCTATTTAAGAGTGAAAGAAAATTGCAGTTATTAAAATAAAATTACTAGCACACATCTTAAGCACATCAGACGATCACCTCATCGTCTACCTCCAGCCTAGGGCTGCGAGCTGCCCAACCTGAAATATAACACATCTCTTCGTCGGCCACCAAAAACCCCAAACCGACCGACTAACACCGCCACCACCTTCCTCGCTTTGAGGTACATCGACGGGTGACGTGATAGCGGTCGGAAGTGGCCGGAACATTTATTTCAGGCCGTCTCTTCACGGCTTGCTCTCCAATCGACTCTATGGAGATCGATATCTCACCTAGTGTGATCTAGGAAACTAGCACCAAGGGAGAGGGGAGGAAGCTCACCGAGTATCCATGCATGCTACCCAATAGCCGCGTATGCGGCATTTGTCCGTCATTGCTCCCGGCCATGCTCAGATCTCGTTGTTCCGGATCTCGTTTGATGTTCGCCGAAAGATTCAGCCTTGGATCTCGCCGGAGAGCTCGCTAGTTTTTGTTTTGAGATTCACTGGTGAAAAATGAGTCGAGGCGGTCGGACCCAAGTTGAGGGAGGGATCTAGAGTGCTGGAAAAAAAAGGAGAGATGGAGTGGGTTTCAGTTTGCAAGAGAATAACAAAAGAGAGAGAACAAGAGAGAGATGGAGAGGTGGGGAGATAGTGGATGGTTCTGTAAGAGAAATAGAGAGAGAAAGGAGGGAGATAGAGAAATGGAAAAAGGAATGGGAGTTCTGGAGGAGGAGGCTTGCCGAAGGTGGTGCGCCGGAGGGAGATGGAGCAAGCCCGATCGAGCCGCAAAGAGGAGCGTCGGAGCTGGCCTTGTCGTGAGAGAGAGAGAGAGAGAGAGAGAGAGAGAGAGAGAGAGAGAGAGAGAGAGAGAGAGAGAGAGAGAGAGGAGGACGACTTGAGGTGGTCGGCCATGGAGCTTGCCGAAGGAGGAGGTGCACCAGAGTGGGTGTCGCCGCTTGGAAGTAGAGGGGCAGCTCGCCGGAGCCGAGAGAGCGAGAGATGTCGGAGGTCGGACTCGCCGGAGGAGGGCTCAGTTTGGATTTGGAAGAGCTGGAGAGGGAGAGAGGGAGAGAGGGGGTCGCGTGCGGCGTAGCTGGGAGGAGATCGGGTAAGTTTAATTTCTAACCTAAACTTATAATGTATATATATATAAAATATATATATTATATAATAATAATAATAATATTATTATTATTATTATTATTTGCATTCAAACGCTCGTATATCGCTCTATAGGACTCGTAATTTGTCCCGGACGGGCTCGTTTTGATCGTCTCGCTGGCACGCATCCACCGGGACGATCCGAGATCAATTCCGAGTTCGTTTGGAAAATTTATGCTTGTCGGAGCATTTACGGCCAAATTTGACTTAAACGTCAAAACTCCTTCAAACGACGTCGGAATCGCAAACGGATAAATCTGTTGAACTCGTACTATTGCGACGAGTCTAACAAGACTGACTGGAGTCAAATGCGAGATTGTTTGGTCAATTTCACCATTTTGGATAAATATGCTATTCGTAGACCACATTATAATTTCGTCGATTCTCATCAGAATCGAGCGCGGACAGTTTCGTTGAACTCGTATAGGCTTCACGAGTCTAACATCCCTGACTGGGGTGAATTCCGAGACCGTCTGCTGCATATCGCCTTTTGGATAAATATGTTATTCGCAGACCGTATCATTTGAGCTAACGTACGCACTATAATTCCTTCAAGACGGTACGCCTCCTTCGAGTTTTATTGCTCAAATTATACTCTCCGGACAGCTCGGATCCCGATACAGCAAACATCGAGACAAGGAATAGAAATGGTATTCGCAGCGTTCGTCGAGTGCACTCCTCCGGCTCAGGTGCAAGTCGGGCCCCCAATACACCACGAGCTCGAGTCAACTCGCTCGACTCAAAAACCCGCACAAGGGGTCTAGCTCAAATCGGGATGTTACAAATCCAATAAACGAAGAAATAATTTCGTCCCTGAAATATTAGGTTGAGGCTATGAGGATTTTCTGGATGAGAGTAAAATATACTCATCATATTCATTCATGGGCACTTCATCCATAATAATTTCAAGCGTATGTATGCACTCTCAATTGTTGTGATTTATACATAGAAACTAGATTGCATGCGTACTCTTGCCCTGTGAAGTCATACGACCTAATAATGACACACACTATTTCAAAAATCGCTACATCCGTCTAACGGATTATGTTGTGATTTAATCTCAAGCATATAACATACAAGGGAACATTTAGCAAGGACTCGGTATGAACATAATCAAGCATGATACTCGTTTATAAAACCATGATGCAACCGGCAACCACTACCAACATCTATATCGCTAACCAGGTTCTATGAACCAACAAGACTGCCGAGCCACCAGCTCGTTTACACCTTGCAGGACTAGATCTCAAAACACTATAACTCTATAGCAAGTGTTATCAACAGTTGTCTTGCATCAATATCATACTTGTTTGTCATGAGTCTCCAACACACATCCTCGGTAATTTTATTTAGTTTACAATATTATTACATATGTATGCAAACCTGTGCATAGCACCACTATTGTGAATTTGGTAACTTAACAACCACGTTGCAAAACCTTGGCGCTAAGAGTGCTACGATTTAAACCAATTATCCTAAATATGTCACTTTTAAATACACCTCATTGATCAACAATCAAATACAAATCCAACTCAACAAATTTCAAGGCGTCCCCCAAAATTTGTCGCGCGGTCGTCGGACCGACCATTGATCACTGAGAGGCACTACTACACTATCAAGAGGATTCACAATTTCACTTACTACACCCATAAGGTTCTAATGATGGAACTCATGCTATTAAAACCCAAGGACTACCACCACGTCCTTATGTCATCCCAGCACTTGTCAGGATCCGACTAGTGCATAGCAGCACTCAAGGACTGCCAACTCAAGTCCTTACCATCACATCAGGATATCATTGCATCCTTCATATAGTATTGAAATCCATCTAAAACCATGCTAAGTCTTACTCAACGTCACCCACAAAGGTCCTAATTGGCACTCAGCAGGGTGTATTCATATCCTCAATTACCCAGCTATATGATTTATCCAGGAGTTCATGTACGAAAACCCGACAACCTCGGTGTATATCCCAAAAGGTTTTAGATCACCATTTCTCCTTGGTCTACTTCTCCGCATAACCTTCGATCAGAGCAAAGACATAACCATCCTTTAGGTACTCACATCTGTCATTCTGGTAAGGGACTCAACATAATCCAAAACTTGGTGCTTACCATCCACCTTGCTTAAAATGACTCATTCATCAAGGTGTACCTAATTCTAATATCGTCGACTTGTAGCGACTTAAATGAGAAAACCTCATTATAGCAAGGTTAAGTGAAGCGGTCTGCAAAGATTTTAACTCCCGGTGAAACCTCAGTTGGTCCATTAGCTAGGCCAATAAACGAAGAAAAAGGGTTAGCCCCCATACACCTAAGTTATGTCTCTTCGACCACCAGTATGGTACATTCATCTCACATATGGACACAAACCTTAGGGGCATACCTTCCTCGACTTAGAGTTCTTACCCTATAGATTCCCGAATCGACGCACTTATATATCAGCCGTGATGTAGAAATTCAAATTTTTACGGCGACGACCAAGCTGCATCTCATTGTAATGAGAGCATGTACCAATAACATCCAATCACCCGGTACATTTATATATGTTTGAACTTAATCATGAACCAAGGTGCAAGGCCCGGAATGATTTTCCCTTCGACACGAGTTATGCAGACTACCAAAAGTAGGGCATACTTCACGATATGATAAACTAAATCAAATCCATTACAAGCGCCCCACCATCCCTGCCAACGATCATCCATGGCATGCATGTTTATTTTATAAAAACTTTTCGGATTTTAGATCATCAATCAAGTCATATTAATCTTGTTGACTCCACCGCCGAATACTTATTAATTTCCCAACATCAAATAATTACAACACTAAGGGAATGTTCACCACGAAATTTCCAAACTCAGGGGTAGTGTATCATCATACCCGTAATGCATGCACAAAATTTCATTAACTTCCCAGTTATAATGTTATCACAACATAGCTGCATATCCCCAAAGTGTAGATTTACTACTCTCCTCATTACCTATCCACATAATCTTAGAACAATATAGAGAAAATGATCATCTTCAAAAATGCTTTTCCTCTCTTATTCCGCTAATAAAATTCATATCAACCCAAACATGGCCTTAGCAGTCTGCTTTGCTTAAGGTAAGCTAACTTCTCAAGGATCAAAACTTCCAATGTCAAAATTACAAAGATTCTAACTCCTCAAGGGATCCAAGATGGTACATAACTAGACCAATAAACGAAGAGATAAGCCCCCATATATCTTTAACTGAGTTTCTTCTACCACCAATATAACACATTCGTCCTAAAATGAGCCTTCTCTGGATCCGAATTCTTATCATATCTTCTCCGTATGAAACCTTCTACATAAAAAGAAGTGAGAGGTATCGACATACAGTATAAAAGACATGCTTGGTGGTCTCTCACTAAGCTGGTAATAAACTACAAGCACCAATCTCATTGAGATTGCCCTAAAATTTTTGGGTAAGGTGATAATATTACTCCATATCTGGGATAGAATTCTCAGGGTGTGAGTCTATAGCATCTACACTCACGTTAAACTCTTCCCTTAGTCACTCAAGGTCACTTATTGCTTGGCTCAATCATCCCCAAGATACGTATAAGGATAGGATACGTCATGACCTATCCTGCTAAGTCGACCAAAATGGTATCATATGCCAAACCAACTCTGACTGTTGGAATGGGAAAACAAAATACTGTCTCGGAATGAGCCAGCATCTATACGTAAGGGTACGAGTTTGGCTTAGGTTGGCACTTTCTATAAGAAAAAGAGGACGTACTTATTGTGAATTACACATGGGCCACCGCTTCCGCTGCATCAGTTTGTCCTCAAACTGATTTAGCTAACAGGGCGGCCTAGTGGTTTAATGGACTTCTTTATCTCAGGATCGTTGCAAGATGATACCATTAGTAAGATCCCCCTCCCGGAACACAAAACACGGTCGAGGGGAGTCTTATGCCCAGAACAGCCGCCTTGCGGTAGCGTCAGCACACGGGCTAACCTGTACCACAAGACGCCTATCCTGCCGGCCAAACCAATTGAACAGCGCCAACCCATCAATAATAGAAAGCATTAAAGTCATAGGTTCACAATAAGTAATAAAGTCCAGAACAGAGAAAAGCAGAAAGCTACACAAGCTCCTGCAAATCATCAGAGTAACCAGCTAAATGCCCCAAGGGCTACATCTCAAAACACTCACCCGCCTCTGTCACTGACGGCAGCTAAGGTACCATAAACCCCATCCCTGCAAACCTGACCTGGCTGGTCTCCGGTGTTGAACGATGCTATACCACTGAATGTGCTCCTAAAAAGAGGGACGTAGCAACCGCTAGTCATAAAGACTAAGTGGCTTCCCATCTGCTCCCCCGACGACTCCAAGGCACCGGGCGGAAGGAAAGGAAGAAAAGCTGTAATATAACATTAATATACAAAGCAGGTGACGGGGAAGGTAAACTAGTATATACACAAATTCTAAGCTACACAAGTGTAAAAGGGGCTAATCTAATCATGTATAAGCAGGACTATAATAAAGGTGTACAACAGTAAATAAACAGTAAGTAAAGCAGGTAAAGCAAGGCAGTAAGAACAGTAGCGACAAGTAATCAATCTCGTACCCTAACTTATATGAATGCCCATACAAACTTATAAGTTAGGATTTCCAAGAATCATAACTCATCATATAAAAGAGCCCATATTAATTTATATGATGAGGATCTGCAAGTGCGTATGTTATGGTATGCCATGAATGTCTTATGCAATGAAACTCACACACACGACTCTATGCGCATAGACCTTTATAGTTCCCTCTGTTTGAAAGGAAGCCAACCTCTCCGGTACCAACCGTTGTGACACACGGTGGTAGCGGACCGGGCTGTCCACTCCTAGGCGGGTATACACTCTACCAGGCCTAGACCGCACGTACGCCTCGACGCTAAACAACCGCGGAGCTCTGTGTACTCTTTGCTGGAGTCCACCAGAGTGTGAGCCAAGTGAGAGGTGTCTTCGGGGAACTGTCGTCCCGATACGCAGCCAAGCTGGCCCCTTAGATCCCTACACACCCGCTAAGTCGACGTACCGCGGTCGGAGTGACGACCTGTCTAGTACCGAAGACCTGCCACATTTCTGAGAAAGTTACCGGGATAATCATCCCCTCGAGGTTCCCGCTCGTCTAACCGAGCACCACAATACTGCCACTCCCGCAACTGGGAGGAGTTACATAAATCCAATCTTACGCTACTATGGCTACTCTTGCCTACTTTAAATGTTATTGCAATTTAGGGTTAATCTTGGACTTCCCGAGGGTTACCCTGTAAGGGGCTCGCTACGGTACTAGGACCTACAATGGGATGACACCCCAAAGTTTCCTTTCTCAAGACACTTAGTATTATTGGTATCTACACGTAAGATTACCCTCCTATCATCTCACTTGAATTAAACCTCAGTGCTTTATGACCCTCTAAGGGGAAAGACGATCTTTCGTCAATCCCGAGCACAGCCTTACCCATAGCTCACCAAACACTCTCTCACCACCTAAGCTCCTTTTTGGTGTCCTCAACCTCTTCATCCAAATCAGGTACACCAACTGTCTCCCATTCCCACCTAATGGTCTGCAAGTTATCTCTATTCTACCGTTTTACTATTCGCAGACCAAATGAGTTATCTGAACCACATAAGGGGAGGTACTACAAATATTCATCCAATTGACTCAAGATTATTACCAGAAGACTATCATGATATTATAAGACTAAGCTCGGCTTTTACTCAAGGGTTGTTTCTCATCCAACCCTATTAGATTCAACAAATATATTTAAATGTTAATACATACTACGCCATCAATCGTTCATTACATAATTTTCCCCAATATTTAGGTCAATCACCTCCAATGTTATATTAAAATCATAATAATAACCTTTACATATAATATAATTAGGAGCACTATTCAAATCACAACTTGCCTAAAGTTTCATGCACATATTTGTTGTCCTAGAGCGCCATCAAACAAGTGATCAATCAAATGGCTATATTAACCCAAGACTTCTAAAATTTCCTCTACACGTCAGGGTTAGCGTCTTAAGTGTTTACACCATATCCCAGCTCATTCGGAATAGTCTTGATAGCTATTTACGGCACAATAATTTTATAACCTAATATTGACAAATCACAGCAAGTTTATATCCGAAAATTATGAAATTTAAGAGAGATGTCCACATTGTCATAACATTTATCTACCAATTCCAAACATCCTCCGATGAACAAAACAAGGTAAATCACCAAAATATATATAAACAAGGATCCATTTCAATTCCGATCTCGCTGAAGCCTCTAGCATAGACTCACTGCTTTGTTATGATCACAATTTATTATTCACAAAATGACAATAAATATTTATCTAAAAATCATGAAATTCTACAGCGATATACACATCATCATCAACATCATCCCTACAATTTTTGTTTTGAACAACAACAAGTATCAATGAAGTTATTCCAAAATTCATCGAGACTTAGGCTACCATGACACAGAATACTAAAACTGAAATTCTGAGAGTTTCACTACACTAAAATTTACGTGCCACCCTATTCTGGAAAGTTAACAACAAGGGCTACAATTTTTATGTTGAACCGAAGGTCCAATTCCAAGTGTTTCATCCTCAAACAAGCTAAACAAGCTGGCGGTGTAATACATGACAGCAAACTTACAAACCTTAATTACACAGTCTGTTTTCAAGGGTTATCTAGGGAGCTACAGGGCTCCTCAAAATATATACAGCCACTCATAGTATATCAAAGTCATACAAGGTCATATGACCTTGCATTTTATTTTATTAAGGAAAAGGTGGCAATTTCATTTATTAGGGAGAAAAGTTCTTATGTGCCTCTAACAAGTCTCATGATGATTATCCTAGCCCTATAGCCCTATTCCCTACCTAGGGATGAAGTTTGGTTGTCTAAATATGTGTTTAGGTCCTAGTTGCTTCATTAAGGCCCAAAAGGGCAATTAAGTAATTTTAGAGGTATGGGCTAGGGTTTTTGGTCTCCATTGCTCCAATCACCCATTGATGATGAGCAAGACCCTACACAATCCCTAAGCCCTTTTACCACTGGATTTTGATAAGTCCTTATGGCTAAGCTCCAAAATCCACAAGCCACCAAGGCTAAGTGGTTTTCAAACCTAAGGCATCAAAATACCCCTTGGGGGTTCACCATTAAGATGAACTCCAATTGTCCTCAAATTTGAAACAGAGGCTACTCATATACATAACTACATGCCACCAAAAGGTTGGGGCCATTAGGGGTGATTACACCCACTAATTATTCATAGGTTAGTTTTCTAAGTTATGATTAAAACTAAAACAAAAGGTGCCCTAAACATACCACTATTTGGGCACAGGGTAGGCCTAGGGTACATAAAATTCTTTTTAAACTCGGCAATGTAAGAGTGAAAAAAAATTGTAGTTATTAAAATAAAATTACTAGCACACATCTTAAGCACATCAGACGATCACCTCATCGTCTACCTCCAGCCTAGGGCAGCGATCTGCCCAACCTGAAATATAAAACATCTCTTCGTCGGCCACCAAAAACCCCAAACCGACCGACTAACACCGCCACCACCTTCCTCGCTTTGAGGTACATCGACGGGTGACGTGATAGCGGTCGGAAGTGTCCGGAACATTTACCCGGAACATTTATTTCAGGCCGTCTCTTCACGGCTTGCTCTCCAATCGACTCTATTGAGATCGATATCTCACCTAGTGTGATCTAGGAAACTAGCACCAAGGGAGAGGGGAGGAAGCTCACCGAGTATCCATGCATGCTACCCAATAGCCGCGTATGCGGCATTTGTCCGTCATTGCTCCCGGCCATGCTCAGATCTCATTGTTCCGGATCTCGTTTGATGTTCGCCGAAGGAGTCAGCCTTGGATCTCGCCGGAGAGCTCGCTGGTTTTTGTTTTGAGATTCACCGCTGAAAAATGAGTCGAGGCGGTCAGACCCAAGTTGAGGGAGGGATCTAGAGTGCTGGAAAAAAAAGAAAGAGAGATGGAGGGGTTTCGGTTTGCAAGAGAATAATAAAAGAGAGAGGACAAGAGAGAGATGGAGAGGTGGGGAGAGAGTGGATGGTTCTGTATGAGAAATAGATAGAGAAAGGAGGGAGATAGAGAAATGGAAAAAGGAATGGGAGTTCTGGAGGATGAGGCTTGCCGAAGGTGGTGCGCCGGAGGGAGATGGAGCAAGCTCGATCGAGCCGCAAGGAGGAGCGCCGGAGCTGGCCTTCCCGTGAGAGAGAGAGAGAGAGAGAGGCGGACGACTTAAGGTGGTCGGCCTTGGAGCTTGCCGAAGGAGGAGGTGCACCGGAGGGGGTGTCGCCGCTTGGAAGTAGATGGGCAGCTCGCCGGAGCCGAGAGAGCGAGAGATGTCGGAGGTCGGACTCGCCGGAGGAGGGCTCGGTTTGGATTTGGAAGAGCTGGAGAGGGAGAGAGGGGGAGGCGTGCGGCGCAGCTGGGAGGAGATCGGGTAAGTTTAATTTCTAACCTAAACTTATAATGTATATATATATATATAAAATATATATATTATATAATAATAAAAATATTATTATTATTATTATTATTTGCATTCAAACGCTCGTATATCGCTCTATAGGACTCATAATTTGTCCCGTACGGGCTCATTTTGATCGTCTCGCTGGCACGCATCCACCGGGACGATCCGAGATCAATTCCGAGTTTGTTTGGTAAATTTATGCTTGTCGGAGCATTTACGGCCAAATTTGACTTAAACGTCAAAACTCCTTCAAACGACGTCGGAATCGCAAACGGATAAATCTGTTGAACTCGTACTATTGCGACGAGTCTAACAAGACTGACTGGGGTCAATTGCGAGATTGTTTGGTCAATTTCACCATTTTGGATAAATATGCTATTCGCAGACCACATTATAATTTCGTCGATTCTCATCAGAATCGAGCGCGGATAGTTTCGTTGAACTCGTATAGACTTCACGAGTCTAACATCCCTGACTGGGTGAATTCCGAGACCGTCTGCTGCATATCGCCTTTTGGATAAATATGCTATTCGCAAACCGTGTCATTTGAGCTAACGTACGCACTATAATTCCTTCAAGACGGTACGCCTCCTTCGAGTTTTATTGCTCAAATTATACTCTCCGGACAGCTCGGATCCCGATACAGCAAACATCGAGACAATGAATAGAAATGGTATTCGCCGCGTTCGTCGAGTGCACTCCTCCGGCTCAAGTGCAAGTCGGGCCCCCAATACACCACGAGCTCGAGTCAACTCGCTCGACTCAAAAATGCGCACAAGGGGTCTAGCTCGAATCGGGATGTTACAGAGTCTACGTTCTCGTTTGTATCCATTTTGAACCTTTCAAACTCTGATTCCAATTGGAAAAGCTTTGAGTCTTTAACCTTTGAAGTACCCTCATGCGTTATTACCAATAAATTCCAAATATCATAGGCTGTTTCACAAGAACTAACTCGATTAAATTTAGTTCTATCTAAAGCACAAAATATGGCGTTCATTGCTTTAGCATTATTTTTGCACTTTTGTTTATCTCCATCATCCCACCTATCTCTAGGCTTTTTCATGGTTACTTCTCCAACAACATATGTAGGAGTAGTATACGGTTGTTCAATACAAGCCTAGACGTCTAGATCTAAATTAATTAGAAAACAACGCATTCGCATTCTCTAGTAGTTATAGTCAATTCCTATGAAAAGTGGAGGTCTACATATTCCTTACCTCTCATGAAAAGCGAGATCATGGAGCGTCATTATTCCCGGTTCTTAGACATTAGGAATAACCTAGCTCTGATACCACTTGTTGGATCTGTAGGCACCCTTAGAGGGGGGAGGGGGTGAATAAGGGTTTTAAGAACTTTTGATCTTAATTGATTTTATTCAAATGTGTTGACAGTATTTTCAAGAATATCTAGGTTTAAATACTGCAGTCGGCCTTTTTATGAAAGTGGGTTGTATTTGACATAACATAAGTGAACTCTATTTCTACCGCCTATGGTAGCGTTACCGCATGGCGTTAGTGACAGAGAACCCCTTTTTGTTTAGATTTCAATGATAAGAAGTTGCAAGACAATATTAGAGAAATACAAATAATATTATTGCTTAAAAAAATATTACAAAAGCTTATCCCAATGCCACTTGAGATAGAGGCGAATGCGTAAAAACCTTTTTGGTTTTCTATACCGACCCTTCTCCCAAGGACCGGTTGGATATAGCCTATCTCTCCCCAGATGAGGCCTCGAGCCACCCCTAGATCTAACCCTAGACCTAGTCGCCACACCCACGAGGCGAATTCTCCTAGTCCTCGCAAGGCCCTAGTCGCCAACCACGCGACGAATTTCTAAACCAATAAAAATATGAAAGTTACAAACAATAGAAACTAAAACATCAATGAAACTCCCTCAATGGATGAACTTGAAGATGAAGTCGGCGTGGTTGATCTTTCTTCAAGTCCTTAGCGTTCATGAATGTTGACAGAGTTCTCTTGGCTGCAAAGATAAGGTTCTCACAAATATAGGAGTGGTGGCTTTGATATCTTCTTGAATCGGCTAATCGGCTCTTTAAAATGGAGGCGGACTGCTCTTTAAATACGCTCAGATCCTAGCGTCAGCAGTAGTGCTACCGCCGGGCGGTAGCCTCTTTAGGCAACATTTTTGCACACGAATCGAGCCACTTTTGGCATCCTTCTATCTCCAGAATTGGTATCTCCTCCTACGGCACAGCGTTAATACTAATGCGTCGCGTTAGTATATATTATTCGCAGCCATCAGATGTCCTTCCTTTTCTTCTCCTCAACCAGCACTGTGATCGCGGGACTTCCAAAAGTTACCGCCAGGCATTAGCCTTAATGCTCCGCGGTAAGAGTTGTCATATTCAATCTCGACGACCTTCCTTTCGCGACGAATGTTTCTTTTTTGATGTAGTTTCTAAATCTGCACAGCTACCGCCAGCGGTAGCGATAGCGCTCTATGCTAGCACCATAGCATCGACCTGGTAGGGAATTCTTTGTCTTTCTTTCTCATAGTCATAGAGGCTTGAAAGTAGATGTTATTGCACACTGCAAACACATGTCAAGTATAACAAATACAACATGATTTGTTATTCTCAAACCAAGAGAAATGGAAAGCATGTTCCAACAAGCTCCTCTCCTGTATGCCGACTACTTGTCCCTCGAGTGAGTTCAAGTCCTCGAGAGTCTGGGCCACTACACGAGCTCTTTTCCTGCATGTCGGCTACTTCCCCCTCGAGTGAGTCAAAGTCCTCGAGAGTGTTGTTGTCGTAGATTGGGCACCTGCACGAGCTCCTCTCCTGCATGTCGATCACTTGCCTCCTCGAGTGAGTTCAAGTCCTTGAGAGTGTAATTTTGGTAGATCGGGCCCCTGCACGAACTCCTCTCTTGCATGTTGGCTACTTTCCCTCTGGAGTGAGTCCAAGTCATTGAAATTGTTATTGTCGTAGACCGGGCTCCTACACGAGCTCCTCTCATACATGTCAACTACTTTCCCCCTAGAGTGAGTTCAAGTCCTCAAGAGTATTGTTCTCCTAGACTAGGCCCCTATACAATCTCCTCTCCTGCATGTCGGCTACTTGCCCACTCGATTGAGTTCAAGTACTTGAGAGTGTTGTTGTCGTAGACTGGGCCCCTGCACTAGCTCCTCTCCTGCATGTCGTTACTTTCCACCTTGAGTGAGTTCAAGTCCTCGAGAGTGTTGTTGTCGTAGACCATGCCCCTACACATGCTCCTCTACTACATGCAGACTACTTTCCCCCCTCGAGTGAGTTCAATTCCTCAACAGTGTTGTTACTATAGACCGGCCTCTACACAAGCTCCTCTCTTGCATGTTCGCTACTTTCCCCCACCAGATACAGTCCCGCCAATTTAATTATGGTTAGAAACCAACACCTAATGACCAAACTTGCAAAAAGGGACAACCCTGCACTCTCCTGATGACCAGAGGTATGGGCGAGGTGAGTATTAGAGTTATCCAACGATTAAACTCAACACCATCACCCATGTTGGGGTATTTGGTGAGATGATGGACAACCCGCATGAGCCCTAAAAGTCTAAATTGATTTCAATGCGAGTATACTAAATGCGAGCATGAAGCCTAGCGAAACATTGTCAGCGCGTAAGGTCTAACATTCGGCCTAGTTAAGATAATACAGTCCAGGGACGGGATGCTAAAAATACCTAAAAAGGGAATTTAATGCTCCTTTGGATGCCTTTTACTTTACTTTTGGCAGTGCTTAGTTGTAAGGTGCTGTTTTCAAAGGGCATAGACCGGTCCCTTTTTGTTAGGCCAACTGCCGTACAATGAGTGCTGACATAATAATGTAAAATACCTAAGGATTGGTGCATTGGACATCAGGTAGTCAACTTGAGTAGGACAAACACAAATAAGATCTTGACAACTAATAATTACTAAATTATCATGCTTGTGACATTGAAAATTAATGTGCTTAATTTGTGTCTAGGAAATCGGCTAGGGTGAGCCAGTATCCCCTAAAATAAGGTGGTGTATAATGGTAAATTATGCAACCATTAACATTACACTTACATGGCCAATATGCCCGTCAGATGAGAAATAGCAAGTTAAATATGAAACTTAAATAAATCAGGAGATTTTGGTTTCTGTGATGTGAGTATTCCAACAAATTACTCAAATAATGTTTTTATTCTTACTCAACTAATGTTTGTATTA
This sequence comes from Dactylorhiza incarnata, assembly GCA_033032865.1. Taxonomy (NCBI): domain Eukaryota; kingdom Viridiplantae; phylum Streptophyta; class Magnoliopsida; order Asparagales; family Orchidaceae; genus Dactylorhiza; species Dactylorhiza incarnata. Next base: position 6,354,785 of record JAWHQI010000041.1, read on the forward strand.
CTTTCAATTGTTTCACTGCAATTTTCATGGTCTGTGTTTAAATTATATCATCAAAGGTGGGTTTTGATCGGTGGACTCACTTACTAAAAATTATCATTGTTGGTACTTCATGCGAGCACGAATGGGTTAAAGGGAGAGAAGAAAAATAAATCTATATACATATATTTTCATCTGTTATGAGTGATGTAAAGTTTGGAGAGACTATGTAAAACATATGTTTAAATAAAATAAAAAGTTTGTTTTGGTTCTCATGTGTAATACTTGTTTGCAAATTTTGGAATGCATAACAGATCTTTCACCACATCTCAGGTACCTCCCTTGTTTATTACGAGTTTTTGGGCCTGGGTGTAATAGAATGGTATTAGAGCAGGTTCCAAAATTAGAACACAAAAGAAAGAATATGAGAGTTGGGTAGAAATCATAGATTGAGATACACTCACAATTAGTATTGATTGTTATTGAATATATAAATGTGTACACATATTATTCTCTTCTCAAAAATTTTAGGCAAATATAATTGCTTCAATAAATCACAATGTAAATTTGACATAAGTGCAACATGTTTCGACAATCCGTCCTACTGGCAATATTGAGTCAATATTGCTCTTATTATCGGGATTGGCCTATATGGCACATAGCCCTGCACAGAAAAACTGAAAACCGCACCAAACTGCAAAACTGCATGGCACCGCACTACATTGCAAACCGCACCGATCGGGTGTGGTGCGGTTCAATTTTGGGCATCTGAAAACCGTAAGTGTGTTGGTGCGGTGCGATTTTCAGTTCACCTGCTTGGGAAGTTGGGCTTGGACCGCTTGCCTGGTTTCTAAGTGCTAACTTGCTAATTACTATGTCAATAATTTGGTGCGGTGCACCTGCTTGGTTAAGGTTTTCGGTTTACTCACGGTTTGTGAACTACTGAACTGACGCTGTCCAAAACCAAAATGTGGACCAAAGTCCAAAACCCTATTCTTAATTTCTGTCATTTCTTAGATCCCTCGCCCCTCCCCTCTGCGGCTCTTCCCTCTCCCCGTCACCCGTCGGTTGTTGCCTATTGCTAGTAACTCACAGTGGCGCTGTGCGCGACCTGCCCCATCGCTGGCATCTCCTCTTCAATCCTCCCTCCCTCTTCCACTTTCCTGATCTCCATGGCAACCCGCCATTGCTGACTACGCATCTATAGGGTGCTATCTCCATTCTCCAACAGTGAGTGTTGCGCTTCTCCAAGATATATAGGTACCCTCCTATTCTCTGATGTATCCCGTCCTATTCTCTGCCATACACCCTCCTATTCTCTGCGCATCTCCATTTTCCTGATCTCATTTTTGGGACTTTTAGGCCTTGCCCTCTCGTTGGAATGTAGAGGTAATTTTTGGGTTCTTTTATACAGAATAATTTTAGAATGTAGTATGTAGAGGAGTAGAGGGGATTGTTGCGATTGTTTTTTATTATTTGACATTGGTATTATATAACTACAATTAGAAGACAACTAAAATTAGAAGAATAACAACAACCTTCACCATTGATTTCTGTGATCATGTGATAAAAATGAATGTGATAAAAAAGCAGGGAAAAACCGAAATCGCACCGCAAAAATCCGACCGCAAACCGCACCGAATCGAAACCGCACCACACAGTTTCGGTACGGTGCGGCTTCGGTCGGTCAAAACTGTACCCTTGCAGTGCGGTTTTGGTTTGGGCTCAAACCACATCGCTCGCAGGCCTAATGACACAACTCCACTGATAATTCATATTCATTTAATCAAGGTGTGAATCTCAATAGATCATTGGAGATATTACAAAAACTGAAAAACCTCATTATTCTAGAAATATTGACCCCCATAATAGCCGAAATGTGGCTTCAACAAGTCGGAATGATATTCATACGATTCATTTCTTCTAATATTGGCGACTACTAATGAGAGAATTTTATATGACATTTTGGCCCTTTTTTAGCTTAGTTTTCCTATCTTTTCGCTCATGCTTTATTCATTTTCATCATAAAATCCTTCGTAATAAAATTATGAGTCTTATGAGCAAATTTGAGCTAGATAGGGCATATTATATTTATTTCATGCATGAGGGAGATCTTTTTCCGTCTCATTTCATTTACGTACTTAGTTATTTTTGTGTATGGCTGTGTTAATGTAACTCCTGGAGGTTTTGGAGGTATTTTCCTGCAGGTACATGTGCTTGTGGTAATTTTCCCATGCATGTCGACCATTTTTTATAGAGGAGGCCAATACTCATGCGTTTTTTATTTTTGCACGAGCACTGCCCCCCTCTGCAAACGAACACTGGTCGTGCGCGGTCATATTACCCTTGTTGATTTGATCTCCCCACCATCAGTGTGATCGTGTAGAGGACACATGCATTTTTTAGCGCACGAGGAGTGCGCATGACCACTAGTCGTGCACTGGCATTTTGCGCAGATCGGCTTGATCGTGAACATGACACGTGCATTTTTCTTAGCGCACGAGGAGTGCACAGTACCATTAGTCATGCACAGCTTATTGCAATAAATGACCCAAGGATCACACTAGTGTATGCACGAGGATAATTACACGACCAGTAGTCGTGCGAGGCTAAACCTTTTCCCCCCAAAACCTCAGTTTTTCCTCCAGGCCAGGTTTCTTCTTTCATGAGTAGTGGTCTTTTCCTTCACGCAGGACTACTGGTCGTGCCCTAGCTAAATTTTTGCTCTGCTTATAAATTGTCTGCCTTGTCTTTTTAGTGGGGGGAGTCGGCGATTTTTTGCCATGTGATATATATTTTTTTGGTTTTGAAATTTTAGTGAAGGGTTGAGATTTTCTCCAAAACTATATCTGATAAAGGCAAGTGTACCTTATCGTCTATAGTATAGGATATTAAGAAATACCAAGGTCGTATTCCACGGGGCGCGTTGAATACTTCTACTTTGAGGAAAGTCACTATTATCTTATCTAATGATATTTTGGGGTTTTGGTTCTTAGCTAAAAAAGAGAAATTGCAAGCTAAATTAAGGGTTTAGATGATGATAAAAGAGGCTAGTACTCAATCAAAAGTCACCTTGGAGTGAGAAAAGACAAGTAAAAAGAAATTAAATCTAATTCCGTTTAAATTGAACTACTTGACCGTGGAGGTTCCCGAAGCTCGAACATGCCTCTCTCGAGGTTAATGCCCAACTAAGATTAGGAAAAATCAACCGGACTCTCGTCCTATAATCGATTACCTAAAACTTGCTTTACGAGGTGAACCCCACTATTGGATTTGACTCCAATCCGGGAGATTTACGTCATCCTCTCTCGAGGGGTGCGTGCAACTCTCTTTACCCTTGAGTGATCGATTCATACTTTGAGCCTCTCGGCTAACTAAATATGAAAACTTAAGCGAAAACCATATATCGAAAGTATGGCCTCACTAATTAAACATCAAGGATAATTCAAGTGTTTATAAAAACGGAAAAAGAAAACTTTAGAAAATCATAACTTGTCTAACTCATCCTCGGATCATTTTGATCGAGTACTAATGAGGATTAGTTAATCATGGTGGAAGGGGAAGAGGAAGAAAAATAAAAATGCATATTAAGAAACTTTAGCTAAGGAGGAGACAAAATAAAGAGAACAAACTATTTTTTTATTTAAATGAAAAACTATTACAAGACTTAAGAAAGGAAATTGCAAGCTAGGAAAAACAAGATTACAAGCTTAAACTAGACTATTGCACTAAAGGAAAGCTAATACATTGCATTAGAAAAGGAAGAGAGCATGAAAATAAAGAGACATGAACATGAACATGAAAAAGGAAAACTACTCAAGATTGGCTCCAGCAGCACCTTCCCCACTCCAAAATTCTGAACTTTGAACTCAAGGAGAGCCTCTGAATTTATAGGCAAAAATTTCATGTTACACGCCCTCGGTCACGGGCGTGACCTAGGGCGTGTAATCTCTGCAGCATCGGATCCGGTCGCGGCGTGGGCTTGGCGTGACGGCGGGAGAAAATCGCACATGTCACGGGCGTGACAATTGGGTCACGGGCGTGACTCAGGAAGGCTTCATTTAATGCGGCATGGGCTAGCCAGACGCCGCGGCGGCGTGCTTGGATCACGCGGGAAGGTCACGGGCGTGAATTTGGGTCACGGGCGTGACTCAAGTTGACTTCTCAACGGCAGCTTCTCGTCTCGACGGCGGCTCCACGTGGCAGATGCTAAAATTACACGCCCCCGGTCACGGGCGTGACTTTGGGTCACGGGCGTGACCTGGGGCGTGACTGGGTGTGGACTAGCTCAATAGCACGGCTGCGACTCTGGACTGATCTTCAGGTTACACGCCCTTGGTCACGGGCGTGACCGAGGGCGTGACATGTGATTTTTCCCGATTTGTCCCAGAAATCTGCAAATATTAAAATTAGGCTAAGTTAGAATCAAAATTACAAAAAGAACTACTTATAACCTAAAATTGACATAAAAAGGAAAATTCAAATTAAATAATTACAAAATTTTCTATTAAAAACTTATATAAAAACTACTTTATCAAATACCCCCATACTTGAGGTTTTGCTATTCCAGAGCAAAAGTGTGAGACATAATTTATAAGACATCCTTAAAAAAATTTTTAATTTAAAACTAAAATTTCATTTAACCAAAAGTTAAGTTAAGAGTAAATTCAAGGGGGAGTTAAGTCCTAAATTATGATGATGATTTGAAAAGAGGGAAAAAATGTTTAGGCAATAACTTCTCAAGAAAATTAAGTAGTTTGACAAAATTGTAGAAATTATAAAACTAAATTAAATTAAAATTATAAGAACTCTATCTTAAAAGAATCTTAAGGAAAAGTAAATTACTAAATATTGCTCTCTCCATAATTTTCAACTAAAACTAGAACAATGATAATTGGCTAAGGGTGATTTCATAGAATTTGGCATAAGAAGAGAAATTTTTGAATGGAGGAAATGGAATTTATCATGAAATTTCCCTTTTTTTTTTCTTTTCTCTTTTTTTTTTCTCTTCTAATAAAAACCCAAAATGTATATGGTTTAGGAGTAATGAATTTTATCCTCTTACTCCATGCCATATAATCTTTTCAAATATTTTGGGTGCATATGTTTTAGGGAATAATGAATTTTATCCTCTTATTCCCATGACATATGATCTTTTAATACACATTTTTTTTTATGCCATCAAAGGGGGTAGGGTAGGGGAAAAATAAATCTAGCTAGTTTTAAATCATATTGAGAGCAAATTCTAGTAAAATTAAAATTCCTAAGATCTAAGAAGTTAGAAGAAAGTATAATTGAAATCTAAAGAGGTTTAGGAAATTTACTACAAAATGAAGCCATTTAAAAATAAAAAGAGAAGTCATGCTAACAAAATTCTCTAATCAATTTAAAATCATAAGATGATTCTTAAATCAAGATTACCTCAAATTTAAAATTAACAAACTATGATAAGCAAAATTTTAGCCAATTAAAAACTTAAACATGCTTATAAACATTCTCAACTAGATTTCTAAGAAATCACAAAAACAACAAGGAGGGAAATAAGAATTTTTTGAATTTTTGATATTATCTTTTTTTTGAATTTTTCTCATTAAAAACTATTTACAAAGAAAGGAAACTAGATTTAAAACTTAACAAAATTTTTTTGCAAGTCTTGGACTTCCCAAGGGCTACCCGGTGAAGGGTTCGCAAGGTACTAGGAGGTGTGATGGGATAAAATCCCAAACGTCCCTTTCCAAGATTTAAATTTTTCTGTTTTCTATTTTTTTTTTGAGTTTTGGGTTTTACAAGTGCTAAAATAGAAGAAAAACATAAGAAAATATATATATATTTTTTTTTTTTTGAAAATTTTCTAATTTAACAACTATTTACAAGAATTTACAAAGGGCTATTCACACCCCCATACTTAAAGTTAAACATTGTCCCCAATGTTTAAAAATAAGTATGAAGTAGGAAAAGATAAAAAAAATGCAAAAACGAAAGAAGAGAAGGAAAAAGGGCTTCCCTGATTTTTTTGAAGCTTTTGTGGGGAAGCCGCGATTACTTGCAAAAGTTGTTAAAGCAGAAAAGAAGAGACAAGAGAAAATAACAAAAGATAACTTTGGGGCGCCTCCCAAAAGCGCTTTGTTTAAGGTCGCGTAGCTTGACCCACTTGCCGATTATGTTATATGATGAAGAAAAATCGCATCACTCTTGTCATTAGGTACGTCTCCCGGAAGATACAATTTAAGGCGGTGCCCGTTAACTTTGAAGGAGCCTTTTTCCGGGTGGGAAATTAGGATTGTCCCATAGGACCAAACCTCTTTAACAATAAAGGGTCCGGACCATCGGGATTTTAATTTTCCCGGAAAAAGGCGAAGGCGAGAATTATAAAGGAGGACGAGATCGCCCGGCGAAAAAGTTTTCGGAAATTTTATATGTTTATCGTGATAAAACTTTGTTCGCTCCTTATATAATTTATTGCTCTCATACGCATTCGCTCGCCATTCATCTAACTCGTTTATTTGAAACTTCCTTTGTTCACCCGCTAAAGTGGAATCGAGATTTAAAAATTTAAGCGCCCAAAATGCGCGGTGTTCTAATTCGACCGGAAGGTGGCAAGCCTTGCCATAGACCATTCGATATGGTGTACAACCGATAGCGGTCTTGTACGCCGTACGATAGGCCCAAAGCGCGTCATCGAGCTTTATTGCCCAATCCTTCCGATTAATAGAAACCGTTTTCTCTAAAATTCGCTTTAATTCTCGATTAACCACTTCGACTTGGCCGCTCGTTTGTGGGTGATATGCAGTGGATAGTTTGTGCGTGACACCATATTTTGCTAAAGTTTTTGTGAATTGAGTATTGCAAAAATGGGTGCCCCGATCACTCACAATAGCGCGCGGAGTGCCAAATCGAGAAAATAATTTTTTTAAAAAGTTAACGACGACTCGCGCATCGTTGGTGGGGAGAGCTTGCGCTTCCGCCCACCTTGACACGTAGTCGACCGCCACTAGAATATACTTATTTGAAAATGAAGGAGGGAGAGGACCAACGAAATCAATGCCCCAAAGATCGAAAATCTCGCATTCTAAGAAAATATTTTGGGGCATCTCATCCCGGCGAGAGATGTTGCCTGACCGCTGGCAGCTGTCGCAAGTACTCACAAGGGTGTGAGCATCTTTGAAGAGCGTGGGCCAATAAAAGCCTGCCTCCAGCGCCTTCCTCGCGGTTCGGTTCGAATGATAATGACCACCGGATGGTCCCTCGTGACAATGTCGTAAAATTTTAAGACCCTCCTTACTCGAGACGCATCGTCTCACCACTTGGTCTGCGCATACACGGAATAAAAAGGGGTCCTCCCAAAAGTAATTCTTTAAATCAGAAAAGAATTTCTTCTTTTTCTGACTCGAGAATTCTTTTGGCAAGACCCGGGCTACTAAATAGTTAGCCAGATCTGCAAACCAGGGGGTAGACGACGTATTAATATCTTCGAGAGCGAGGAGGCGCTCTTCGGGAAATTTATCATCGATGTCAGATTCTATCAAAACTTCCGAGGCGGGGTTTTCTAAACGGGAGAGATGATCGGCCGCCAAGTTTTCGGCTCCTCTTTTGTCCCGGATCTCTAAGTCAAACTCCTGCAAGAGGAGGATCCATCGCAAAAGACGAGGCTTGGCGTCCGATTTGCTTAAAAGATACCTAAGTGCGGAGTGATCCGTGAAGACAATAACTTTTGAGAGGGTGATATATGACCTAAACTTATCGAAGGCAAAAACGATCGCTAGAAGCTCCTTTTCGGTTGTGGTGTAATTCGCTTGTGCCGACGTGAGTGTTTTGCTCGCATAATAAATAGGGTGGAAATACTTACTCACCCGTTGGCCTAAAACGGCACCAACCGCAATGTCACTCGCGTCGCACATGATTTCAAAAGGAAGCGACCAATCCGGCGCGACTAGAATCGGGGATTTTATAAGTTTCTCTTTGATGAGTTTAAAAGCCAAATGGCATTCATCGCTAAAAATAAACGAGGATTCTTTTTCAAGAAGGTGGGTTAACGGCTTTGTGATTTTTGAAAAATTCTGTATAAAGCGCCGATAAAACCCCGCGTGGCCTAGGAAACTACGAATAGCTTTTACGTTTGTTGGAGGGGGAAGTTTTTCAATCACTTCGATCTTGGCCTTATCGACCTCGATCCCCATGCCCGAAATTTTATGACCAAGGACTAGCCCTTCCTTGACCATAAAATGGCATTTCTCCCAATTAAGTGCTAAATTCGTTTCCTCGCATCGCTGCAACACGCGCTCAAGATTTTTTAAACAATTTTTAAATGAATTTCCGAACACGGAAAAGTCGTCCATAAACACTTCCATCACCTCCTCTACTAACTCGTCAAATATTGCCAGCATACATCTTTGGAATGTAGCTGGCGCATTACAAAGACCAAATGGCATCCTTCGATAAGCGAAGGTGCCAAAGGGACAAGTGAAAGTGGTTTTCTCTTGGTCCTCGGGCGAAATCGGTATTTGAAAATATCCCGACAAACCATCGAGAAAACAGTAGTAGGAGTGACCTGAAAGGCGCTCTAAAATTTGATCGATGAATGGTAGGGGGAAGTGATCCTTACGGGTGGCATCATTTAGTTTTCGGTAATCGATGCACATCCGCCAACCCGTAACAGTACGGGTTGGGATCAACTCGTTATTCTCATTAGCTACTACCGTAATGCCACCTTTCTTTGGTACGACTTGTACTGGGCTAACCCAAGTACTATCCGATATCGGGTAGATAATTCCCGCGTCCAATAGTTTGATCACTTCGGCCTTAACGACTTCTTTCATGTTAGGGTTTAGCCGTCGTTGAGGCTGGACCGAATTTCGGGAGTTATCTTCGAGGAAGATTTTATGAGTGCAGAAGGAAGGGTTTATACCCTTTATATCCGAAATTTGCCACGCAATTGCGTGGCGGTGCTTTCTTAAGACAATAGCCAACTCGGAAATTTCTGAGTTGCTAAGTTCGGATGAAACGATGACGGGTAGCTTCGACTCTTTTTCTAAAAATAAATACTTAAGGTGAGGGGGAAGTTGCTTTAGTTCCAAAACGGGTGGCTCTTCATAAGATGTTTTGATTTTTAATTTTTCTAAAAATAGTGGTTCGGGTGGTGTGAAACGAGTGACTTCTTCTTCTTCCAGACAAAAGAGCTCGGCGAACTCGGACTCGTGACTCGAGGTGGAGACTAACTCGGGAGGGGAATCGAATTCCCAACACTCTTCCAGGTAAAAACATGAATCGTCATTTTCTAATGTGTTCCGCATCGAGGAATTTATGCCGAAAGAAACTTCATCATCTCCAACCCGAAGGAGGAGCTTTCCGTTACTTACGTCAATAATGGCGCGGGAGGTGGCAAGGAAGGGGCGGCCGAGTATGAGGGGTACTTCGGCATCCTCTTCGATGTCAAGAATGACAAAGTCCACCGGGAAGATGAACTTGTCGACCTTGACGAGCACGTCCTCCACTATTCCTACCGGATATTTTAAAGAGCGATCCGCTAATTGAATACTCATTCGAGTGGGGCTTGGATTTCCTAGACCTAGTTTCTTAAATAATGAAAAAGGCATGAGATTGATACTTGCTCCCAGATCCGCTAAAGCGTGTTTTACTAACGAATTGCCAAATAAACACGGGATGGAAAACCGTCCCGGGTCATTCACTTTTGTAGGCAATTTGTTGAGTACAACCGCGGAGCATTCTGCGTTCAAAGAAATATGCGAAATATCTTCTAATTTTTTCTTATTGGAGAGCAACTCCTTAAGATATTTCGCATATTTAGGCATTTGAGAGATAGCCTCGCAGAAGGGTACATTAATGTGGATTTGCTTTAAAATATCTAAAAACTTTTTATAATTCTTTTCGGCGCTCTCGCTTTTAAACTTAGATGGATACGGAACATTAGAAGTAGAAGCGCGCGGAGCTAACGTAGTAGGTAAAATTGAAGATAAAATAGGAGGAAGAGGAGGAGAGGAAGTTACCATGGGTTCGTCCTGCTTAGAAGCCACCTCCTTCCCGCTTCGGATTGTAATCGCGTTTGCGCTCTCCCTTGGGTTGGGCTCCGTGTTTCCCGGAAGGGCTCCTTGCGGTCGCTCGGAGATTATCTTTGCTAGCTGGCCCACTTGGTTCTCTAAATTTTTGATCGATCCGGTGAGGTTCCGGATGTTCGCTTCAGTTGTAGCAACATATTTTGCAAAAACCTCTTCAAGCGGAGAGGGTTTTTGCTGTTGCGGTGGAAAACCGGGTGGATTAAAATTTTGAGGGGGAGTTAAATTGAGAAGTTGATTTGGAGGTTGATTTAAATTTAAGGGACGCTGAGCATTTCCTTGATTGCTCCATGAGAAGTTCGGATGATTCCTATAACCCGCGTTGTAGGTGTTATTATACGGAGCGGTGTTCGGGTTATAGGAAGGCCGAGGTGGATTTCCCATGTAATCAACTTGCTCTTCAAGTAAAATATTATTAGCCCAAGGAGGAGTGGCGGAGGAAGCAGACATCTCCGCCACTTGCTTTGTTAAGCGCTCAACTTGTAAAGCCAAATTTGCGTTAGCGTCTATTTCAAAAATTCCGGCCGGCTTATTAGGCCGCGCTCGGGGCATGTTCCATTGATACACATTTGTGGCCATCTCTTCGAAAAGCTCTTGAGCGGCGATCGGGGTTTTGTTATTTAATGTCCCCCCGGCGGCCGCATCAATCATTTGCCTCGTTTGGAGATTTAAGCCATTATAAAATATTTGCACTTGTTGCCAAGTGGCAAGTGCGTGGTGAGGGCATCGACGCAAAAGCTCCTTGAAGCGCTCCCATGTATCATAGAGAGTCTACGAGTCGATTTGCATGAACGATGCAATATCCGTGCGTAATTTAGCGGTCTTTGAAGGCGGGAAATATTTATTAAGAAATTTTTCCGCCATTTCGGCCCATGTAGTGATGGATCCCCTTGGTAGGGAGCCCAGCCACTGCTTGGCCTTAGACCGCAGAGAGAAAGGAAAAAGACGTAATCGAATGGCATCATCGGTGACGCCATTGATCTTAAAAGTGTCGCAAATTTCAAGAAAGTAAGAGATATGTGAATTTGGATCCTCGTCCGGTTGACCATCAAAGGTCACCGATTGTTGCACCATTTGTATGATGCTGGACTTGATCTCAAAATTATTGTTCGCCACCGCGGGGCGAACAATACTCGATTGTGTGCCTTCCAAATTCGGCCGCGCATAATAGGACATGGTCCGTTGCGCGTCCTCATTAGGGTTTGGCTCGTTAAGATTAGGAGGATTAAGATTATGATCCATATTTGCTGCGTTAGTGTCCCCGATTGACTCTTCAGATTCTACTTGATTTCCTTGATCACGAGAACGGCGGTGCCTCAAAAGGGTTCGCTCGATTTCCGGATCAAAAGGAAGAATCGAAGTGCTACCACGGGTCATACACTAAAAAGAGAAGGAAAGAAGAAGAAAAAAAGAGAGAATATTTTTTGTTCTTTTTAGGCGGATTAAGTTAGTCTTGGACTTCCCAAGATCTACCCGGTGAAGGGTTTGCAAGGTACTAGAGGCTGTGATGGGAATTCAAGCCCAAAGCGTCCTTTCCAAGAATTTTAATTTCACCCTTAAGATTTTCAAAATTAGAAAAACTAAAATAAAAACAACATGATAAAATTAATAGCTATCCTTGTTTCAAAATATCTACGCAAAAGTCCCCGGCAACGGCGCCAAAAACTTGATATATATTTTTTTGGTTTTGAAATTTTAGTGAAGGGTTGAGATTTTCTCCAAAACTATATCTGATAAAGGCAAGTGTACCTTATCGTCTATAGTATAGGATATTAAGAAATACCAAGGTCGTATTCCACGGGGCGCGTTGAATACTTCTACTTTGAGGAAAGTCACTATTATCTTATCTAATGATATTTTGGGGTTTTGGTTCTTAGCTAAAAAAGAGAAATTGCAAGCTAAATTAAGGGTTTAGATGATGATAAAAGAGGCTAGTACTCAATCAAAAGTCACCTTGGAGTGAGAAAAGACAAGTAAAAAGAAATTAAATCTAATTCCGTTTAAATTGAACTACTTGACCGTGGAGGTTCCCGAAGCTCGAACATGCCTCTCTCGAGGTTAATGCCCAACTAAGATTAGGAAAAATCAACCGGACTCTCGTCCTATAATCGATTACCTAAAACTTGCTTTACGAGGTGAACCCCACTATTGGATTTGACTCCAATCCGGGAGATTTACGTCATCCTCTCTCGAGGGGTGCGTGCAACTCTCTTTACCCTTGAGTGATCGATTCATACTTTGAGCCTCTCGGCTAACTAAATATGAAAACTTAAGCGAAAACCATATATCGAAAGTATGGCCTCACTAATTAAACATCAAGGATAATTCAAGTGTTTATAAAAACGGAAAAAGAAAACTTTAGAAAATCATAACTTGTCTAACTCATCCTCGGATCATTTTGATCGAGTACTAATGAGGATTAGTTAATCATGGTGGAAGGGGAAGAGGAAGAAAAATAAAAATGCATATTAAGAAACTTTAGCTAAGGAGGAGACAAAATAAAGAGAACAAACTATTTTTTTATTTAAATGAAAAACTATTACAAGACTTAAGAAAGGAAATTGCAAGCTAGGAAAAACAAGATTACAAGCTTAAACTAGACTATTGCACTAAAGGAAAGCTAATACATTGCATTAGAAAAGGAAGAGAGCATGAAAATAAAGAGACATGAACATGAACATGAAAAAGGAAAACTACTCAAGATTGGCTCCAGCAGCACCTTCCCCACTCCAAAATTCTGAACTTTGAACTCAAGGAGAGCCTCTGAATTTATAGGCAAAAATTTCATGTTACACGCCCTCGGTCACGGGCGTGACCTAGGGCGTGTAATCTATGCAGCATCGGATCCGGTCGCGGCGTGGGCTTGGCGTGACGGCGGGAGAAAATCGCACATGTCACGGGCGTGACAATTGGGTCACGGGCGTGACTCAGGAAGGCTTCATTTAATGCGGCATGGGCTAGCCAGACGCCGCGGCGGCGTGCTTGGATCACGCGGGAAGGTCACGGGCGTGACTTTGGGTCACGGGCGTGACTCAAGTTGACTTCTCAACGGCAGCTTCTCGTCTCGACGGCGGCTCCACGTGGCAGATGCTAAAATTACACGCCCCCGGTCACGGGCGTGACTTTGGGTCACGGGCGTGACCTGGGGCGTGACTGGGTGTGGACTAGCTCAACAGCACGGCTGCGACTCTGGACTGATCTTCAGGTTACACGTCCTTGGTCACGGGCGTGACCGAGGGCGTGACATGTGATTTTTCCCGATTTGTCCCAGAAATCTGCAAATATTAAAATTAGGCTAAGTTAGAATCAAAATTACAAAAAGAACTACTTATAACCTAAAATTGACATAAAAAGGAAAATTCAAATTAAATAATTACAAAATTTTCTATTAAAAACTTATATAAAAACTACTTTATCACCATGTTTCACTATTTTTCTCCATTTTAGGTTTTTCAAGAGCTAGGGTTCATCCCCTAGGCTCCCCCATCATCCAGAAGCTCATGGAAGAAGAAGAAGAAGAAATCCTTCTCTCGCCGCAAGCTTGGGAGATGGAGAAGAAGACGTGAACGGTAGCCGATGAGTGAGGCATTCACAGAGTCGCTATCCGGAGTCAACCTTGTGTCTACGAAATTGTCTCATGCACTGTTTGTGTCTCTCTATTCCTCTAACACAATCTCGGTCGAGTGGTTGTGATTTCTCTTCTAATATTTGATGAAGGTGGAATGGTTTTGTGTTTGAACTACTATTATTTTCTATGAAAGTAATATATGTTATTTTTCATTTCATTGGAGTAGCCTAGGCTCCCTAGTTGCTTGTTTTTGTTATTTCCCCTTGTTTTGTGATTGTTGTTGTGAAGAAGAAGAAAGTGGTGGCTTCCTTGCCTAGTTTAAGCACAAGCTTTGTTGTGAAGCAGAGGTCAGAGACTTGCGGAAAAGTGAAGCGGAGGTCGGCGACCCATGAAGGTGCAAAGCGGTGCTTGCGACCCACATTAGTGTTAATTTTATTTTCATGCATTAGACTAAGGGAAACTCAACCTCCCCATCCCCCTAGTAAATCTGACCATAAGAGACTTCGATCTCAAGTCTCTCCTAGTTGTTGAATCCACCTTTTCGTGCTCCATGAGAGATTTGATACTTGGGAGTTACTCCCCATTTAATTATTACTTGACAACGATAGTGGGTGCACTTGCCCTTCCACTCGGATTGCATGTGAAGTACCTTTAATGGATTTTGTGCTAGATGGTGTTGCAGAAGATTGGTGAATGAGCTACAAAAGAATAGAATTGGGAGAAAAATCAAGCAGACAAATTATAAGGGAAGAGTTTGTAACTGCCTTCCAAAAATGTTTTTTACCAACGTCTGCTAAGAAAGTGTTCATGGACGAGTTTACAAGATTGTATCAAAGATCTTTGGCTGTCTAGCAATATTAGGCTAAATTCTCATCATTAGTGAAACATGTTCCATATATGGTCCCAAATGATTAACTTTAATGTTATATGTTCTAGAAGGGCATATGTGATTCAATTCGAACTATATTGCTCATATAATATTTCATAGTTTTTATGACTTAGTCAAAGCCGCTCGAATGACAGAAAAGGAGCAAACAATAATCGAAATGCAGAAAGTGGTGAGCATGAAAAAATTGATGAAAATAATCAAGGAAGGGGAAATTATGTCAAGAATTTTAATGACGCTACCCAACCATTCTGCCCAAAATGTAAAGGGAATCAATCGCGTCAATGTTATCTAAATAGATAAAGAAATTGGTGTTTTATTTGCAATAAACCATGTCCTATTGCATTTTTCTGCCAACAAAATGCTAATCAACCAAGTGGGTCAATCTACAAAGAGCAAAAGGGATATTCTGAAAGGCCACCTCAACAGCCCAAGACACAAATTGCTCAGAATACTCATCCCACAAAACCAAAAGTATATTCTATTACCCAACAACTTTATTTGATACTGGTGTCACACATTCATTCATATTTGAAACTGCATATAGAAGGTTGAATACACCGCTATCACTATTAGAAAAACTTTTAGTAGCAATATTACATACTGGAGAAGAGATACAAGTAACCACATATTTGAAACGGGAGATTATAATTAAGAATAATAAGTTTGAAGACAATTTAATTATCTTACATATCTCTGAATTTGATGTGAAACTTGAGATGGATTGGTTAACTTACAATCAAGTAATCGTCGATTGTCGAAAGAAAAGGTGATAATTTATCCTCTTGGTTATTCTATTATCATATTCTATGGACAAAAATCTAGGATACTAATAATATCATTTGTACGAGCATTGCATTTGATAAAGTAGAAAATGTGATGCATTTCTGTCATACATTTCTGATGTTGAGAAACCAATTGACAAATTGGAGGATATTCTTGTGATAAATGAGTATCGTGATATATTTCTCGAAGAATTATCAAGATTACCTCCATATTGTAAGGAATAATTTTCCATCGATTTGATCAATGGAGCAGCTTCCGAATCAAAAGCCCCATATTGAGTGGTCGTACCAGAGTTACAAGAATTACAAAAATAACTGCATGAATTGTTGGATACATGGTTCATTCGCTCTAGTACATCATAATGGGGGTGCTCTCATACTCTTTGTAAAGGAGAAGAATGACAACATGAGAATGTGTACAGATTATAGGGAACTAAATAAACTGACCATAAAGAACAAATACCCACTACCAAGAATAAATGATTTATTTAATCAATTTTAAGGAGATATCATATTTTTAAAAAAAGATTTGAGATCGGGTTACCATTAAATATAAATCAAACCATCGGACATTTCAAATAGTACTTTTCATACTTGTTATGAGCATTATGAATTTATCATGCTGCCATTTGAATTAACAAATTTACCTGCAACATTAATGAAATTGATGAACTGAATTATGCCCCATTTTTGGACAAGTTTGCCATAGTCTTCGTAGATGATATTATGATATATTCAAAGACTAAAACTAATAATGCATCTCACATACATCAAGTCCTACAAGTTTTAAGGGAGCATCAACTATATGCCAAATTCTTGAAATTTGAATTATGGTTGGAAAGCATAGCATTTCTTGGTCATATTATTAGTGATCAAGGAGTAATTGTTGATCCCCCCAAAGCAGCTACAATTATTGATTGGCATCGACCTAAGAATGTTATTGAAATTCAAAGCTTCTTAGAATTGGCAGGGTATTATCAGAAATTTGTAGAAGGATTTTCTCATATTGCTCTTTCCTTTACTCGGCTCACACAAAAGACTGTGAAATTTGAATGAACATATAAATGTGAAATGAGTTTGTAAAAGCTAAAAGAATGTTTACTATCAACATATATACTCACAATTCCAGATGACTTAGGAAACTTTTAAATTTATAGTGATGCATCATATCAAGGTCTTGGTTGTGTTTTAATACAACATAAGAAGTTAATATCTTATGCCACAAGATAATTGAAACCTAATGAGAAGAATTATTTTGTTCATGATAATAAACTAACTGCAATGGTCTTTGCTCTTATGATATGTCATCATTATTTATATAGGAAAAAAATTCAGATATTTACAAACAATCAAAACATAAAATATCTTGTTGACTGAAAGGAATTAAATATTCATCAATGAAGATGTTTGGAGTAAATCAAAGATTATAATGTACATATTATATATCATCCGGGAAAGACGAATGTTGTTGCAAATGTTTTAAAAAGTAGAAGAGAAAATTTATCAATGATGTGTACGGAAGATCCAAATTTATCATTACAATATGAAATTGAGACATTATGAATATATGTTATCGCTAATAGAGGAAAAGCAATCTTATCACAACATATAATTTGTCCTAAATGGCGGACTGATGTTCATGTTGCAAAACAAGAATGTTTGATTTGGGTCAGGATGATGGAAATGATATGGAAAGGAGAACACCCTAAGTTATATGTAAGAGAAAATGGCCTTCTAAGATGTAATAGTCACATTAGTATCCCTGATAGTGGAGACTTGCGATAAAAATTATTACGGGAGGCGTAATGAAAGGTAGGGTAGGATGTTAAGAATTACTCTAGAGGGGGGGGGGGGGGGGGGGGGGTGAATAGACTATTTAAAATTTCTTTTAATCTTTTAATCATGCATAGCACATGTCATATATTAGTTTGTTTATTTGCAGCAGAAACTATATAGTAAATAAATAAAACAAACAAAGTTATAGAGATCTTGCAATCCAGAAGACACAAAGAATTTTATAGAGGTTCTCCAAATTTGGGTACATCCCCTCTTCTATCCCTTGCTAGGCTATCCACTAAATAGAGCCGATTCTTTTGATAATGAGACTCTTAGAACCAATTATAATTGAATCTTTTGTTAAGGAGGTTCAAATAACCAAAGGAGATTTTGATAAGGTATCTCCGACCAACAGCCTCTTGATACGGTGGCTAAATCAATCTGAGAGCCTTTTGATGAGATAGACTCAAAACCACTCCATGATCCTTTTGATAGGGTAGATCTTAAACAACTGAATCTTTTGAAGAGAGATTATAAGAACTATATCAGGGAGTTGTTATAGGAAATCTGTTTCCATAATGGTTGTCCTCTTCAGAAATTTTTGGGGACTTGATTCTTTGAATGCACTATGTGGATTGTGTTGTAGCAGATAAAACTTGTTGTTGATTCCTCCAAAGAGATTAGATTCAATAGAGAGAGAGAGAGAGAGAGAGAGAGAGAGAGAGAGAGAGAGAGAGAGAGAGAGAGAGAGAGAGAGAGAAAGAGGTTTGAATTTGTTGAGGAATTATATTTGATAAAGCCTCTTTTGAATCCTTCCAAGTAATCGGTCTTTGGATCTAGAGAAGATGATCTTTGTCGACTGATGTTCTTCTATCAGAACATCTTGAGGAAGGATGAAGAAGAAGGAGATGAGTGAGTTGTTGTTTGGCTTCTTTATAATAGCTTTCTATATCCATGTCTTCTATTTTCTGAATAAGAAAGAATATACATAAACATAAATTGCTACAATATTCTCTTATCAAATGTACTTCAATCAGAATGAAGACCTTCCTGAATTAGAACCTTAACAGACATGATTAAACCATAATCTCTGCCTTAATCTATTCAAGACGCATTCAAAATTATTTTGCATAGAAATCATCGCAAGGCTTCTTGTGCTTTGACATTTTGTCGACGTAAGCTGAGATATATATATATATATATAACAAGTATATATATACATATATATATATATATATATCAAAATATGCCTTTATACTTATACTCTGATCTCTTAAGAAATATCTCGACATATAGGAGTATACCAGTCAATCTTCATGTGTTGACTACTAGTCAGGGCACTGAGTAAGCTTCTTGAACTTTGGCTTTAGAAGTGGATGTACATTAAGTTGGAGTAGAGAAAAGAACATCTCAATGTATACTTATGATTTGAATTGTATAAACTTGACTCAATGTATCATTGATAGAATTTGTTTACTTGTAGTTGAAGAACAATGTAGAACTTCTCAATGTACATTGGCATTTGCAAGTATACTTCTCGACGTACATCGACATCTTCTTTTTCACTTATCGATGTAAGTTGACATCCTATCAAAGCATAGACTTTTACTTAGCCATACTCTGAGATCTTTGAAAGCACTGATTCATTACTTGGACATTCTGAATGACTCTGAACTTCAGACTAAAGAAAATACGACATCTATACAAAGGAATTTTCCTATATCACTTTAATAACCTGATATATAAAATCATAAATGGATTTTCCCAACAATCTCCCCTATTTAATATATACGGGTTTACAAGTTAAGTGATTTCAATAATAAGAAAAGATCACAAACTTATAGGTCAGCACATGAATAAATATAAAGAATAGATAGACAAGAGAATCAATGCACACCCCCGTTTCATTCCTTAAAATATTTTTTATCATAAAGCCTTTATATATGATTAATTAGAAAGAAAAAACATTTAAGAAGAGTGCAGGAGATGACAACTTTATTATGATCATCCTCTTTTTGTCTCTATCTTTACCAAAAACTCAAAAATATTTTGGTGTATGAGTTGACATGCTGATATATTTATCAAATCTTCTTGAATGCCAATCTGGATATTATGTTATTATCTTTAGAAATGATGGAATTAGTCTAAAATCATCAACATTAAAGTAATATACATTAGAGATGAATATCCACTTCTTTGAATTTCAGGAAGCATCATACTGGCACCATCAATGGATACATTCACATCAGTAACTTGCTTTATTTTAACAAGCTTATCATTAGCCTATTTAAGAAAAGCTACAGACCTCTCAGGTACTTTATATACTGGCATTCCAATAAGAAAAACAAGAGTAGTACTCTTTAAGTGTATTTTTGGAGCTGTTTTAGATATTATATTCTTTTCAACTTTGAATCTCTAACTTATTGGAACACATTCTCCATATGTACTTGGCTCTCCATATTCACACAAGTTGTCAGTCATGGCATATGAGACCACTATATTTTTAGGCCAAGTGTTTACCCAGAAATTGGTGATCCTATCCATTAAGGTTTCTCTAATTTTCTCATACAGGTCATTCGACTAAGGAGGTCCAGATCCCGCAGAAGTGCAACCTCAAGATTTTAACCGCTCACACCATATGAGCAACCTCATGTCTTCCCAGCAGGGGAGGACTCCTCCTTCAGGTAGCCCAGCAGGGGAGAGCTCGCTCTATCTGCCAGCAGGGGCGGACTCGCCATGTCGTCCAGTTGGGGCGGACTCAGCCTACTGTCCACCAGCAGAGGCAGACTCTCCCTGTCCGCCAGCAGGGGTGGACTTGCCCAGTCCGCCGGCAGGGGTAGACTCGGCCTCTTGTCCATCAGCAGAGGCGGATTCGCCCTGTCTGCCAGCAGGGGGACTTGGCATCTTGTTCGCCAGTAGAGGCAGACTCGCCCTATCCGCCAGCAGGGGCAGACTCGACCTCCTATCCGCTAGCAGTGGCAGACTCGCTCTGTATTCCAGCATGGGTGGACTCGCTCTGTTCGCCAGCATGGGCAGACTCACTCTATCCGCCAGCAGAGGCAGACTCGCTATGTCCGCTAGCAGGGGTGGACTCACTCTGTCCTCCAGCAGAGGTGGACTCACTCTGTCCGCCAGCAGAGGAGGACTCGCTCTGTCTGCCAGCAGGTGCAGACTAGCCCTCAGTCCGCCAGCAGCAGGGGCAGACTCTTTCCTAGTTCGACCAGCAGGAGGCGGACTGCCTCTCCGGATCGCCTAAGCGATGACATCATTCGATTCTAGAAGTTTCTTCCCCAGGCCTATAAATAGGCCCCCATGCCTCTTCAGAAGGGTGGAGGGACCGAAGGGATATGTAGACAAACCAAAACCTGCGGTCACAAAGAGTGTGACCGCGCGACCTGAACAGCAGTCTGCATGACCTGTGCAGACTGGGCAGTAGACTGCGCGACCTGTGCACACTGGGCAGTGGGAAGCGCGACCTGATCGACCAGTGTGGACCAACTTTGCAACCTCAGTGGGCTGGCTTCGGCGGCTTCCTTTCTTATTCATCATTCTCTTTTTAGTTTTCTATTATTATGTATCTAAAACCTCAAGCTATAATATAGGATTATTAATCAAGGAAAAACCCACCGCAAGAGTGGCATTTGCCACGCCGGGCGAAGTGTGGACTCATCGCATGCTAGAGGCCTTCTCTTCTCCTCTCTTTCTCAACTCATCACTCGCCACTCAAAGTAACCAGCTGCTCAATAATCACCGCCCTCCTTCTCTATCTTGAGCAAGTGTGGACTTGGTGGATTTTTGGTTCGAACACCAAGTATAAGTAAGCTTCTTGATGGGTGCTGCATAAACCATCTCCGCATGTGATAAGGAAATAACTATATCATAAGATATAGACCTTTTTCTGAAGTAGGTTGATAAAAACTTAGATGGAGAAGGAGTTACAATCCTTTTATGTCTAGAATATACAACGATCTCCTCCTGAGAAATTACTTTGGTAGAAACATATACATTATCCTAAGAAATTGACTCCTATTATGAAAGAGCAACATCTGCTAAGGTTGTTAATGCAACTGATGACTCCCCTTGATCAATTTGTGAAAAGACATCCTGGGGGGAAGAAGAATAAGTATTTTACACATTCCGCACAATATCAATAAAGGTATGTATACCATCATCACTAGGAAGACTAGTTTGAACAACTGTATTAGTCATAACAAGTTAGAAAGTATCATCTAGATTAAATGTCACTATATTAATATTTGAATCGGGAATATCATCATCGGATTCACCATGATTAGAAGAGTGAAAGATATCACTAGGACTTCTGCTAGGAGAGCAGACTTTCTCCCCCTTCTTGATTTTATCAGCCAAAGAAATCAAAAATTTCCTAGTGAGAGGAGATGAAATTGTATGTTGAGAAAGTGTATCTAAATTAGTTGAAAGAAAGTTATTTTTCTATCAAAAATAGACACTTAGCAGGCTGTTATGAGAATTGTGTTATCTCAACTTTGATTATTGATGAAATGGATACAGAGGTAGATATAATAGTGGAAGAGTCAAGAGGAGAAATTGGAATAGACATTCTGCGTGGGTTAGGAATCATAAGATGGGCAAGAAATTTTGGAGATGATGGAGAAGTAGATGAAGTATGAATATGAGAGTCATAATGAATCGAAATATCATCATAAGCAATAGAAGAATCTAAGGTGTTCATAGAATCAATAGAAGCATCTGGTAAGATGAATGGAGAAGGTAGAGAATGTTTTGTACTTAGTGGAATATGAGGGTTATTTTAGGTGGAAAGGATGGGTAGTTGTAGGTGGTATATTTTTCTTAATTTGCCTCACCCATTGACCGAAGATTTGAATGGTCAACCTCATCCATGGAGGAATGTGAACCCCCTTGGATAGACAAACTCCTGAGAATGAGTGCTTGAACACCATGCTCAATAATCTTCCATAACTATGACCAACGCAATTTCTCAGTCTCGTTTGAATTAACACAAGTAGATACCTTTTCCAACAGATCTTTTTATTCAGAATTAGAATAGTCATTATCTGCAGTCGCGCCCTTGCATGGGCAGACACCTTTCACATCAGAACCATTCCACAGGTGTCGGTAAGGAATTGATACTGCTTTGAAACCTCTTTCTTCTTCATATTAGAGTACTTACTTCCTCTGTACTCTATTATCAGAAGAAATGTACCAATCTCTTCATCGGTTAGAACTGTCTCTTTTGGACCAGTTGTTGATTGAAGGTAGCAAACAACTCAATATTAGTAATTATAATTTGGACTTCATTGATAGTGCCTAATATAATACCATCCTCAGCCCAGTAAATAGAGGAGTAGAATGCTTGAAGCTCATCATAATACAATCGAGAACGACCGAAAATTAGCAACTTCATTCCTTGATCAACAAACAGATTAAGAATTTCACAAAGTTTCTCATCTGCTACTAATAACGACTCCAAATTCAGATCAAGTCTTGAATTGATTATTGGAGTTGTCATTGTTGTTGGAACACGGTTTTTCGCATCTCCTTGGTTTGAGAATAACAAATCCAACTTGTATTTAATCGAGTTTGCCATTGTGTTTTTAGTATGCAAAAATGAACAATTATGACATTAGGATGTTGTAATTGGTCTGATATAGCTCAATTTGATAAAAGAGAAGAAAGTCGGTCTAACGCCAGGTGTGAAAGCTAATGCCAGCATTGACCTTCGATCTCGCCAATATGAAAATGTCATGGAGGGAAGCTGTCGTGATTGCGGGAGCATTTTGGGAATGACTTGTGCATGCGCCAATGTTAGCCCCTATGCCAGCATTAGGGTTGCCTAAAGTAAGAACCTTCCAGTCATGCACTATCTCCTTCCCAGAATAAGGATACAAGCCATCAAGCAATACCAAAAAGAAATAACGCTTGACATTAACACTAACGCCAGTGTTAGCTTCCTCTCCTATAAAAAGGTGGCTTTAATTTTCTCAAGTTGACAACTTCTCGAGACCTATTCCACCACTCTAAAATCTCTGTGAGAGCCATATTTCTATATCACCAAAAGTTTTCTTATTCAAATGCAAGAGAAGGAATCAAAGGAGGATCGGATTAATGCAAACTCAACGCGAAGAATGCATGTTTTGAATTCAATGAAAGTCAGCGGTTCATCTCCATCTCCTTCAGATTTCTTTATAGGGAGTTTTCATTTTGGATTTCATATTTTGTAATTTCCTTTCAATTTTATCATTGTGATTGTTTATTGGAGAATTCGCCGCAGTCGTTGGCGACTAGGTTCGTATGTGGCTTAGGGGGAATTTGCTACATGTGTTGGCGACTAAGTCTAGGGTTTAGATCTAGTGGATCTAGAGGCCATTATGGGGATAGAAAGGCTAAAGCAACTTGAGGCCGTATAAGGGGATAGATCGGCTAAAGCCAACTGGTTCTTAGGGAGAAGAGTCGGTATATAAAACCAAGTCTTTATATTTTTCACCTCAATTTCTAGTGTTATAGAAATCCTCTTTTACAATCAATTTTATCAATAATAATTATGTCTCTATTTGTTCAATAAACTTGATTTGGTTTTGATTTCTAGCAATTTACTTTTGATCTAATCTCATTCTTATAAAATAGCAACAATTTTCTAGTAAAATATAAAGATTTCTAAAACCCTTATTCACCCCATCTAAGGGCACCTTAAGATCCAACAAGTGGTATCATATGTAGGTTATTCGAAAATAGTTTCACCACTGGGAATAATGGCACTTCATGATTATGATCTCACTTCTACTAGAGGGGAGAAATTTTATATAAATGAAAAATCACTAGCACCACCTTTATTTGAAGGGAAAAATTATAAAGGGTGGAAAATTCTAATGGAAAAATTATTTAAGTCCTCAGATATTGAAGTTTGGAATATCACAATAATGAAACCATCTGATGAACTAAATAAAAAGGAATGTCATTTAAATGCAAAAGCTATGAATAGTTCATTTTGCACAATGTCACAAGATATTTTCAAATTGTTTTATTGTTTTTCTAATACGTACAAAATTTGGAAATTTCTTAAAGACATTTATAGTCTTCCTCATATAGGTATGAAACAAACGCAAGATTTGTAGAACATACAAGCTTGCACAAGTGTTCAAGAAAGCTCCTCTTGTGATGAATCCATGGAGTGCACGTCAAGCGAAAGGGAAGATAATAACACATCAATGGAAGAGAAAGATGAAGATGTCAATGAACTTTATGGTCAAATCTTGCCTCATCCAAGAGCACAGAGAGAAAATCAAATCCTTTGCTCTTCATTGCAAATTCTATTTCTACAAGTCATAATTTTAAAATTGTTAAATGTAGAAGTAAGAAATTAAAAAATTCAAATTCAAAATTACGCTTAGAAAATAAAATTTATTAGCTAAATTTAATGTAGAAACAAAGATTGATGTGTTTGATTATTTTCCACTTTGTTCTTTAGTTGAAAATTTAACTCCTTGTGTTGATTGTAATACTTGTAAAGAAAAACTCAAGGTATTTGAAAAAGAGCTATCTATTACAAAAGAACATAGTAAAAATTTACTAAATGATAATAATGTTCTATTGGATAAATTATAATCTTTAAAATTATTTGTTCAAAAAATTTCAAGTAATAATAAATCCTTTATTTCTAGTTTTTCTTCAAAATTGTGTAATGCTAAGTATTTTAAATACTATAAAACATACACCTAGTAGAATATTTAATCATAAGAGCATGATGAATTCTAATCCCCATTCAGTATCTCCCACTGTTAAAATTTTAAGTTAACAAATTTCCAATAAATAGTACTTGTAAAAAACATCATGGAAATTTGAATTATAAAAATAATATTAAACCAAAGAATGTATGGAAACCCAAAATTAAAGATGAAACATTAACTCCACTTGAAAGGGTCCACTCATCCTTTTCTCCCATAAGCCAACACAATGTATTTGGGTACCCAAAGGAACCGTCATACGTAAATCTCCTTTTTATTAGGTATCCATAAATTACATGAAGTAGAAACAAATCAAAATGAAAAACCAATACTCTACTTCATGATTTGTTTAATTTCCTTCTTTTTATTTTGTTAGTTTTGTCTTTTCGTGAGCCCCAAATGCTATGGGCACGTTATATATTTTGTGATTTGTCTTGTACACATTATGCCCAAACTCTCTAACAAATCAAATTGAATGAAATTGAATAAAAAGTCATATCATTTTTTCAACTGACCTATCAATACTCATTTTAGCTCTCATCCTTTTAAATCCAATACTTATAGATGACTTATAAATTGAAAACTAAATTTGTTATGTTATATTATCAAAACTAATATTTTCAAAAAAGGATTTAAATAGGCTATTTAAGGGTCTTTGCTTAAAATATAAAATGCATAACTTTTTATTTATTTGTTTGATTTTGTTGTTGCATTTGATATCCCATATTATATTAAATCATAATCATGAAAAATCAGATTTGAAAAATCGCAAAAAACCATTAGTTTTAAACAAAAATCTTAACTCTATTGCTAGAGCCATGCATTAGTTTCTAATGCTGGTGGTATCACTATTTCCTAAAAATTCAGATTTCCTTAAGGTTTTTAATTTCTAAAAAAATATTTTTGCCATTTTAGTTATCGCTATCTTTGCCCTCAGAAACGTATTATATTTATTTGGCTAATTTCTATAACAAAAAATTTAAATAATAATTTACAAAATAATTCAAAAATTCACAAAAACATATTTTTATTGAAGTAATTCACTATAGTAATTCATAATAACTATGTTGCGTTAAGATCAACTATCTTTAAAATCAATAAATAATTCTAAAATGCATCACCTATAAAAACCATAGCTTATGAATCGTTATTTAGGATTAAATGCTTAGGATGTTCGAGATCATTCAACCATGATGTAACACCTCCCCTGCAATGACTATATAATATAGGTTCAGCCGGGACCCCACAGTATATAATCGCCAAAGCTTTAGTATTAAGAAGTGATATAGATCTAACCAACTTAAAACTCAGAACTAACACAGCGGAAACATTAATTAAACCACAGAAGTTGTCCACATCTACATAAGAGTACCATGGCCTTAAGGCCGTACAAAACCCATACTCAAGTCAAAATAAATAGGGCATAAAAAATGTCCAACAGATCATCACAATCCTAAGCTACCTCGGCATGCAAGCCGAAATAGGTAAAGACATCACAGTCAAGAAAGAAAACAGGAAAAGTGCACTTCAAGAAGCTTAGGCCTTTTTGGCCGGCGAGCTAGGTCCAGCATGCGATCCTTGCCCTGCATCCAAATCACAAAGAGTGATATAACGAGGGTCAGCTTTGGGTGACCAACAATGGTTTAACAACACCCCTCCTCCCGGCCGTCCTAGAGGACCCCAGGGAACTACATTACCCTGCAAGTCAGCACTTCATATGCAAATGTAATAAACAGTACTAACATAAAAATGACAGGCATGAGTGTCACATTCATCATCCACATTTCTATGTTGAGCAAAAAAGTAAGGGGATTTAGCAATACAGCATGTATGCGAACCTAAGTTTCACCCATGGCACCCTATGGCATGTATTCTTCTAACATAACAACACACATCATCATTTTAGAACAAACCAAGGGTACTTATCATTCCCCCACCGGCGTGTAAGACCAAGGCCAAGAACTCCACTGAGACCTCACCCCTTGCATGGCTCATCTTATCAACGGGCGCATCAGCATACTTGTTCTCGCCATAAACACTAAGCCAAAAGCCAAGAACTCCGCTGAGACCTCACCCCTTACATGGCTCCTCTTGCCAACGGGCGCATCAACATACTTATTCTCGTCAGTTTGCCCCAAAAGGGGGCTTGGCTTGCCGGGACACTCTCCCCACATGAATCCAAGCATTCACGGGCTAGTCAGCCGACCATAAGGACAAAGCCACACCTTCACATACAAGTGGCTTCACAATACATTCATCACACAAACAAGTTACCCTTTCCAAACCACCGTTCGTTCTCACACGAAACATAAAGGCAACACCAATGACATTTTCACCGTTATCGGATTTCTAGCAAAATCCCTAAAATGCACGTTAAGCAACATCACCGAATCAGACAATTGGTCAGGATTTTGGCTTCACCCACAATGCCTAATCCACTAACGGAGCGGATCTCTAGTGCAAAATCATGTCGGGGATGGACTCAATCAACCCGATGGTTCTTCTTGAACCAAGGCGAACCAAACCCCTATCATTTGAGAGATCCGGTGCCATAAGTTGTAGCAAAGAGAAGGTAAAAGCAAAGATGCCATGCACGCATCCTAAAATAGGGAGGAGAGATGTCGTTACCCTAAGAGTTCTCTTCCTCGCCATGGATCGGTTGAAAGGCACTTATAGAAGGAAGCGCCTTTCTATTCCTCTCCATGGATCTGGTCTTGGATCGGCGAACGGATCTCTGGTGCTCCAACAATGGCGGATCTAACCTTCTTCTTCCTCCAAACCCTCCTCCTTTCCTTAGCCTCAAAAAGCACCCAAAAGATTACAAGGAATGGAAATGAACTCCTCTGCCCTATTTAGGACCTTAGGACAAACTTATCTGAGCCATTGGATCAAAGTTTAAGAAGATCGGATGCCCAAAAAAATGCCACTTACGGATCTGGTTCCGTGGGCTAGCGCCGGCGCTAGCGCTACCGCCCGGCGCTAGACACTCGATGAAAAACCTCTCGACAAAGAGCAACTCAGCGTCCTGATGGAACTTCATTTCCCGACGAAACACTACCGCCGGGCGCTAGCGCTACCGCCGGCGCTAGCGCTTCGACGAATCCACCTCGACGAATTTAACTTGACGAACACTATCGAAACAAGAGACTTACTCGACGGGATAGCTAACGCCTGCGCTAGCGCTAGCTCCGAGCTAAGAATGTCTTGCCCTCCTCCTTGGGCAAACCAGCTTCCCCAGCTTAGAAAAAACTGGTGTGTTACAACTCCACCCCCCTTAAAAGAATTTCGTCCTCGAAATTTACGACTTTACCGAAAGCACAAATAACACACATACCTAAAATGAGCAGTTACAGAAAGTTATCCCGCATCGTTTGCTCGCGCTCCCACGAGAACTCATCTCAGCCGGAATTATCCCAACGCACTTTCACCAGCTTGACCTCTTTGTTTCGCAACCGTCGGACTTCAAAATCCTCCACGCAGATCAGATGAACTATTGTCCTCAGATCTTCAGTTACAGGAACTGTCGAAGACTCAACCACATCTTTCGGCTCCACCAACGCTTTCCTCAGCACCGAAACATGAAATACATCATGTAATCCGCTTAGCTCTATGGAAAATGCCACGCGATAGGCCGCTTTGCCTATGCGCTCCGTAACCTCAAACGAACCCAAATATCTCAGACTCAACTTCTTGAGTCATCAAATCCGTGAAACGCCTTTGAACGGCTTGATCTTCAAGTAGACCATGTCGCCCACCACAAACTCCACATTTCTGTGGCATGCATTAAAATACTTTGCCTGCCGATCCTGATCAACCTTCATGCGCTCCTGGATCGTTCACACTAACTCACAAGCGTCTGCCACCACTCCTTTTCCTAATAGTTGGGCGTCTCCCGCCTTTATCCAAGACATCGGCGTTCGACACCTCCTTCCATACAAAGCCTCATATGGTGCCATTTTGATGTTCTCCTAGAAACTATTATTGTAGTAAAACTCCACCATGAAGTGGTGGTCTTCCCAACTCTTACCGAAATCGAGAGCACACATCCACAACATGTCCTCCAACGTATGATTCATTCTCTCCATTTGACCATCGGTCTGCAGATGAAACGCGGTACTAAACTTCAATTTTGTGCCCAAACTTATCTCCACTAACCTCCAGTCCGTTGACGTGAACTGTCCATCGCGATCACTAACGATGCTCTTCGGAATTCCATGCAACCGCACAATGTTACAAATGTAAAGCTCCACAAGCTTCTCCACGCTATCGTCCTTTCGATTTGGAATGATGTGGGATACCTTGGCCAGGAGATCCACAATCACCCAAATCGCATCGTTACCTTGCCTCAATCGAGGCAAACCATGCACAAAATCCATGGAGATGTTTTCGAATTTCCACTCGGGGATAGGAAGAGGTTACAAGAATCCACCCAGCCTTTGGCATTCAGCCTTCACTAAGGCGCATTTCTAACACCGGCTTACATACAAAGCTATATCCCACTTCATCCCAGGCCACCAAATGGATTTCTTCAAATCCAGGTACATCTTCGTACTTCCTGGATGAATGGAGTACTTTGTGAAGTGAGCCTCAAACATCAACCCCTCACAGAGCTTGCAAAAGCGAGGGACCCACACCCTTCCATTTCTCTTTAAAAGTCCACCGACCATCTCCAAAGCACTGCCCTCACTTTGCTGAGCTTCCAACGCCAATCGTTGACACTCTTCATCTGCACTGGTTGCCTCTTGAATTCGATCTGCTAGATCACACTACATCTCAATCCAGTTCAGCCGAGCCGTGCTGGACTCATCCTTAGCCACACACACAATGCCAAGAGACTCAAACTCTCGCACTAAACGCTTGGCATGCACTTTAATTTAATTTCCCTGTCCGGAATACTTCCTACTCAAAGCGTCAACCACCACATTGGCCTTGCCTGGCGTATACTGAATCCCTACATCGTAGTCCCCAAGGAACTCGACCCACCTACGTTGCCTCATATTAAGATCCTTCTGATCTAAAAGATACCTCAAGCTTTTGTGGTCCGTGAAGATTTCAACCTTCGCACCATACACGTAGTGCTTCCACAACTTCAATGCAAAAATCACTGCTGCCAACTCCAAGTCATGGGTGGGGTAATTTCTCTCATAAGGCTTTAGCTGCGTCTACCCATAAACTATCACGTTGCCATGCTGCACCAGCATGCAACCCAAACCACAACCTGATGCGTCGCTGATAATCTAAAATCCTTCGGTCCTACTATGAAGACTTAGGATAGGAGCTAACATCAATCTTTCCTTCAAGGTCTCGAACGTATGGGCACACTCTGACGTCCACACAAACTTCTGGTCCATTCGGGTCAGAGTGGTGAGGGGCAAAGCCATCCTTGAAAAGTTCTCAACGAACCTTCTGTAATAACCAACTAGTCCAAGGAAACTCCGACTTCCGCCACGGTTCTCAGTACAGACCAATCTCTAATGGATTCAACCTTCGCAGGATCCACTTCCACCCCATCTCCGCTAATCACGTGACCTAAGAATGCCACTTTCCCGATCCAAAACTTGCACTTTGAGAACTTAGCATAAAGCTGGCTCTCCCTCAAAGTCTGCAACACTATTCCCTCAAAGTATGTAACACTATTCTCAGATGAGACTCATGCTCTGCCTTCGACTTCGAATACACTAAGATGTCATCGATGAACACCAACACGAACGAATCCAGGTATTGCCGAAACACTCGGTTCATTAAATCCATGAACAATGATGGCGCATTCGTCAAACCGAACAACATAACCGAGAACTCAAAATGACCATTCCTCGTCCCAAACGCCGTATTGGGAATATCCTCTTCTCGAATCCTTAAGTGATAGTAACCCAACTTCAAGTCCAACTTGGAGTACACCGTCGACCCCACCAACTGATCGAACAAATCATCGATTCGCGGAATCGGGTACTTATTCTTGATGATCAACTTATTCAATTCGCGATAGTCTATGCACATCCGCATACTACCATCCTTTTTCTTAACGAACAACACCGGTGCACTCCACGGTGAGGAGTTCGGCCTAATGTACCCCTGCTCGAGCAACTCTTGCAACTACACCTTTAGCTCAGCCAGTTCCTTCGGTGCCATCCTAAACGGAGGATGCAACACCGGCCTCGCATCCGATACCAACTCGATCGAAAAGTCAATTTCACACTGAGGAGGCGCTCCCGTAAGCTCCTTAGGGAACACATCCTCGAATTCCAAATCACTTAAGGAAGAAGAAATAATAACATGGAGTTTTAAATCTTTTTCAAGAAAAAGATATTTCAGATTATCAGGGATTTGTTTTAGTTCAAGGACTGGTGGTTCTTCATAAGATGGTTTAATATTTAAAGCTTCTGAATTGAAGGGTTTGAATGCAGAATCTGTCGGCATGTCATTGAGACAAGATAGATTCGCCAAATCCGAGAAATTCAGAAAGTGAAGAACATTCCTCTTCAAACGCAGGTTCTAGGTTAAAACTGGAATCATCATTCGATATGGAGTTTCGCATCGATGGATTAATATGCAAAGTAACTTCATCATCTCCGACCCAAAGGAGGAGGTGGCCATTACTAACATCGATTAACATGTAAGAGGTTGCGAGGAAGGGGTGACCGAGTATAATAGGTACCTCAACGTCCTCCTCGATGTCCAGGATGACGAAGTCTACCAGAAAGATAAACTTGTCGACCTTGGCTAGAACATCCTCCACTACCCATATCGGGTACTTTACCGAGCGATTTGCGAGTTCGATGCTCATCTTTGTCGAGCTCAGGACGCCTAAATCGAGTTTTTTGAAAAGAGAGAAAGGCATCAAAGTGATGATGGCGCCCAAGTCCGCTAGAGCGTACTTTATTAAAATATTGCCGAAGAGACACAGGATAGAGAACCATACTGGGTCGTTCAATTTTGGTGACAATTTATTAAGGAGAGTAGCCGAGCATTCCACGTTAAGGTAAACGCGCGAAACATCCTCAAGTTTCTTCTTAATAGAAAGTAACTCTTTAAGGTATTTCGTATATTTCGTCATTTGGAAGAGTGCCTCACAGAAAGGAACGTTTATTTGAATTTGTTTTAAGATTTGTAAAAAAAATTATATTGCTCGTCCTTCCGCTTGTTATTTATTTTGTAGGGATAAGGAAGAGGCGGGCTAAAAACGTTCAGCACAATCGCAATACTTGGTGAATTATCTATCGTAGAAGAGGGTGGAGGGGTCGGTGTCGAAATAGGTATCTTAGGCTCAACCCGTTTTGGTGAGGTAACCTCCATGCCGCTGCGAAGGTTTATGGCATTGGCATTTTCTCGGGGGTTTGGCTCTGTGTTCCCTGATAGAGCTCCATATGGCCGCTCGGAGACCATCTTCGAAACTGTCCAACCTGATTTTCCATGTTTTTAATTGATCTGGTAATATTTCGGATATTTGACTCCGTGGATGCGACGTATTTAGCAAAAACATCTTCGAGCGGAGGAGGCTGGAATCTGCCCGGAAATCCTTGTGGAAATCCTTGAATATTCACATTTGGGGGCCTCTGAGCGTTGTTTGGATTGCTCCAGGAGAAGTTTGGGTGGTTCCTCCAACCCAGATTGTAATTATTACTATACGAATTATTATTAGGGATGAGGCGGGGGGGGGGGGGGGGGGGGGGGCGAACTGGGTTGCCTAGATAATCTACGAATTCTTTGAATAAATTATTATTATTATTTGGAGCCCAAGCGGGATTAGAGGAGGAAGCAGTCATCTCTACCACTTGCTTACTTAACCTCTCGACTTGAGAGGCTAAGTGAGAAGTGGCATCTACTTCATATATCCTAGTTAGTTTGTTTGCACGCGATCTAGACGCATTCCATTGAAAGGCGTTCATGGCCATTTCTTCGAACAGAGCTTGAGCGGCCTCCAGGGTTTTGTTATTTAAAGTTCCCCCGATGGCTGCATCGATCAACTGTCACATTGAGAAATTTAAGCCATTATAAAACGTCTAGACCTGCAGCCAGGATGGCAGCGCGTGATGAGGAAACCTATGCAAGAACTCTTTAAAACGTTCCCATGTCTCGTAGAGAGACTCATAATCGAATTGAATGAAAGAGGCGATATCTGTACGTAATTTAGCGGTTTTAGACGGGGGAAAATATTTTGTTAGAAATGTCTCCGTCAATTGGGCTCACGTAGTTATGGATCCTCTCGAGAGATAACTTAACCACGCCTTTGCATTTGTCCGCAGCAAAAATGGAAATAAGCGTAAGCGAATAGCGTCATCAGTAATGCCATTAATTTTAAAAGTGTCGCAAATTTCCAAAAAACTTGAAAGGTGTAAATTCGGATCCTCATCCAGCAAACCGTCAAATTGGACTGACTGTTGTACCATTTAATTTGAATGATGCTAGATTTTATTTCAAAATTATTATTAGCCACCGTTGGGCGTGTAATACTCGATCCTGTATCTTCCAAATTTGGTCTGGCATAATATGCCATGGTCCGTGGCGGGGCCACATCTGGAATTGGATCAGCCATAGCTTCAGTGTAAGTATCTCTGATAGACTCTTCGGGAAACTCGAGTAAGTTTTGATCATGAAATTGGAGGTGCTCACGAAGGGTGCACTCGATTTCGGGGTCAAAAGGAATGTTCTAATCGTTCGAGGAGTTTCCTCGGGTCATATACAAATAATAGAATTTTTTTTTTTTGGCTTTTTCTATTTTTTTTTTGTTTTATAAATATATAAGTAATAAAATTAATAGTGATTCCTTTTTCAAGATAACAACAATTATCCCCGGCAACGGCGCCAAAACCTTGATGATTAAATTTGGACTTTCTTTTTAAAGCTTTTGGAAATTTATCCAAACTAAAATCGATGAAGGCATGTATACCTTATCGCGAATAGTATAGGATATTTTATAAAAAATATCAAGGTTGTATTTAGTCCTAGGTCTCATTGATTACTTCTACTTATAAGGAACGAACTATTATTTTATCGGAGTAATATTTTGAGTTGGTTTATAATTTTTATAGAGCGATAATAAAAGTATAACTAGGGTTTTGAAAACGATGATAATGATAGCGCCCGATGTCGAATTACCTTGAGACAAAAATAGTCTTTTTTAGAAGTAAAAGACATGACTTTCCAAATCATTAAAACGGCTTGGCCGTGGAGGTTCCATAAGTATTAATGCACCTCTCTCACGGGTATGCCCACCTGAGATTAAATATATTTGACCAAACTCTCATTCTTTAATCGAATCCCCTTAATACTCGCTTTATGTTGTGAACCCCGCTATTGAATTTTTATTTCCAATTCGGGAGACTTACCTCATCCTCTCTCAAGGGTAGAGCGCACTTCTCTTTACCTGCGAGTGATCGATCAGTATGCCCGAGCCTCTTGGCTAACCAGTA
The DNA here is from genome assembly GCA_033032865.1 of Dactylorhiza incarnata. Classification (NCBI taxonomy): domain Eukaryota; kingdom Viridiplantae; phylum Streptophyta; class Magnoliopsida; order Asparagales; family Orchidaceae; genus Dactylorhiza; species Dactylorhiza incarnata. Next base: position 6,388,977 of record JAWHQI010000041.1, read on the forward strand.
TACGGAAATGGAAATGAAAACCACACATCGATTATAAGGTTCCACTCAACGCTTTTCTCGGGTAAACCTTAAGCTCGCTAAATTTTGTAGAAAAGAAAGAGATTTTTTTTACATTTTTAGAGAACCATTTATTTGTCCCAATGCTCTTCAACATCGTGCGCTAAAGGAAATTAGCCACTCATCGGAATGGGGACGGCGTTAGTAATAAGAAACTACATGTTAATATTTTAAGCGGATATAAGTGTGTTTAAGAAAGAAAAATTAAAAGACTTATATAAATGCAGAAATAGTATCCATCCCAACCATCTTAATCAAGAGCTAAAAAGTTCTTAGCCTCTCATCTGGGATGAGGGTGGTAATAAAGACTTGAAATAAAGCTAAGTTAGAAAAGGAAAGAAAATACTATCTCAAACACCCACGCACTCAACTTGTAATAAAGACTAAATTGAAAGAATGAAGAAAAACTATCTCATACACACACACACACACACAACTTGTAATTAAAAGATAAATTAAAAGAAAAGAAAATCTATTCTCATACACACACACGCTGTACTTTTAATTAAAAGCTAAATTAAAAGAAAATAAAATCTATTTTCATACACACACACTAGCATAAAATGAAAATGAAATTAAAAGAAAACAAATAAAATCTATTCTCATACACACACACATGCTTACATAAAATGAAAACTAAATTAAAAGAAAACAAAGTGAAGCCCACACAAACACATCAAAATAAAGAAAATAAGAAAAAGAATAGGGAAATAAGCTATTTTAGTTCCAAAATGGACATTACAACAACACTAGGAGAGAGAAAATTATAAAAAGACATAAAAACATAAAGGAAAAAGAGAAAATGCACAAAAATAGCTGTCAACACTCAAGATATATAGAAAAGCTGGCTCGAATTGGATTCCTAAAGCTTCAGCTGACCCCTCCTATTTATAGGAAAAAATATAAAATTACACGCCCTCGGTCACGGGCATGACCATGACATGAGGTGTCACGGGCGTGACTTTGGGTGGCAGACGTCAGGTTCAACTAGGGCGTGACAGTTGGCGTGTGTGCTGGCTTCTGCAAGGAATTGATGGGTCGCGGCCTCGGTCACGGGCATGACCAAGTACACGACCTCAATCACGGGCGTGACTTTGTAATTCATCTAGACATCTAGGAGATTTGTCGAGAAGGTGCGGTCAGTCATCTTGATGAGAAGTACACGAGCGTGACCAAGTACATGGCCTCGGTCAAGGGCGTGACCAAGGGCATGACTTGACAAATTTGCCAAGATATTGGTGCGAGCTGGGAAAATTAACTTTAAGCTGACACGCCCTTGGTCACGGGCGTGACCTAAAAAAATAGAAAACTTTGAAAGAGTTAGAAAAATTATGTTAGAAAAGAAAATACATAAAAACAAGTTATTTTTTCATTAATTTACAGATAAATTTACAACCTTACTTTAATTTATACTAAAAACTATACTAAAAATATGTATATTTTATTACTCATCATTACCTCATATTCTAGCAAGATTTTATCCGAAACTCCAAAAAGGGTCTCATCCCCTTTTATATCGTGTGCCAAATGTCATTTATTTTAACACACCTCAAACTCTTGTAGGAAAACGGGTCGTAGTGTTATAAAGCAAATCTGGGTGCCTAAGGTTTCCACCTATTCTATGGGTGGAACCACTTGGGTATCTATATATTTACTCTCATCTCCTTTTTAGGTATGTTGGCAGGCTAAGGATAAAAAGGACGTGTGGTATTTGGACTCGGGATGCTTCGAACACATGACTAGTAACAAAGCAAAGTTTCTTAGACTTGAGATGAGGAAAGGAAGTATGGTGACATTCAGAGACAATGGAAAAGGAAGGATCATGGGCATCAGCACAGTGGGTAACGATTCTTTCTTAATCTCAAATGTTTTATTTATAGATGGTTTAAAACATAATTTAATTTCAATTAGTCGATTATGTGATAAAAGTTTAAATGTATTATTTGAATAATCTATAAGTCTTTGCAAAATCATAAATTCTAAAACAAATGATGTCGTACTGACCGGACCTAGGATGCATAATGTTTATATGATTACTTTTAATGATCTTTCCAATTCTTCATTAAAATGATTGATCTCTAATAATAAAGAATTAGAACTTTGGCATAGACGTCTTGGTCACTCTATCACCAAACTTATTTTGAAATTATCAAAAGATAAATTACTTAAAGGTTTACCTATGCTTAATGGTAATTTATCCTCTCTTTGTACGCCTTGTCAAAAAGGAAAATTTTCAAAAAACTCTTTTAAAAGCAAAAATGTAATATCTACATCTAGACCACTTCAACTAATTCATATGGATTTATTTGGACCTGTTAGCACTTCTAGTCTATGAGGTAGAAAATATACTTTTATACTAATTGATGATTATTCTAGATTTTGTTGGACTTTATTTCTATCTTTCAAATCTGATGTATTTATTGAATTTACTAAACCATGCATTCGTATTCAAAATGAACTTGATCTAAAAATTAAAAGCTTACGCTCGGATCATGGAGGAGAATTTGACAATGATAAGTTTCCTTCTTTTTATAATGATTTAGGAATTAAACACGAATTTTCTGCTCCTCGCACCCCACGACAAAATGGTGTAGTGGAGAGGAAAAATATAACCCTTCAAGAGCTAGCACGCACTATGCTTTGTGAATATGGGTTCCCTAAATCATTTTGGGCCAAAGCTGTTAATACATCATGTTATACCATTAATCATGTCATGCTTCGTCGTATTTTAAAATTAATACCTTATGAGCTTTATTTTAAAAGAAAACCTAATGTATCTTATTTTCACGTGTTTTGTTGTAAGTGTTTCATTTTAAACACTAGAGATGCACTAGGAAAGTTTAATAAAAAATGTGATGAGGGAATTTTCATTGGTTACTCTTCAACTAGTAAGGCTTATAGAATTTATCATAAAAGAACTAAAATAGTTGAAGAGTCTATTCATGTAAGATTTGATGAGTTTATTCCTTGTGTAGAAACTAATCGTACAGGAAACGAAGACGAACCGCTTTCCCCTTTGGAGCATGAGGATGATGAATCACTTGGAGAAAAAGAAGAGGAGAAAGAAGAAGAACAAATTGAATATGTTCCTCCAAGTGTGCTATAATTTTCAAAGGATCATCCAAGGGAGCTTTTCATAGGAGAACCATCAAAAGGGATAAGTACTCGTTCTTCTGTACATGAGTCTTTTTAAAACCTTTGTTTTGTATCTAAAATAGAACCAAAAAACATTTCAACCGCTTTAAATGATGAATTTTGGTTTTAAGCTATGAATGATGAATTAAATCAATTTGAATGTAATAAGGTTTGGAATTTAGTAGAGAGACTATCTAATCATCCGGTTATAGGAGTCAAGTGGATTTTCAAAAATAAACTAAATGGTTACTCTAAGATAACAAGGAATAAAGCTAGAGTAGTTGCACAAGGATATTCACAAATTGAACGGGTAGATTTTGATGAAACTGAATGTGAGGAATTAGATCTTAGATTTACTCTAGAGGGGGGGGGGGGTGAATAGAGTATTAAAAGTTTTAACTTATTTTATAGCGGAATTAAAATAATGATATATATATGTGTAATGGAGTGAGTAGAAAAACAAAACAACAAACACAGCACAGTACGGAAAATAACACAAACACAGCAAAGACACAAGGATTTATAGTGGTTCCCCAATCAACCAGGGTAATCCACTCTTCTACCACCCATGGTAGGAATCCACTTAGGTTTTGATCAGGTGCCCTATCACCACTGAGCATTTGATCAAGTGCTCAAACCAAACCACAGGTTTTTGATCAGGTGCCCTGCCACCAAAGGTTAGCTTTTGAAGGGAGTTAAAACCCTGTACAAGGTGGGGTAAAAAGAATGAACAAAAAGAGTTTATGAAGTTCTTCTCTCTCAATAAGATCTGAGAGAAGACTAGTGGATTGTTGTTGTTGTAAAGCTCCCCCTGTCTGATAGAGTTTGTTGATAGTTGGTGAAGCTTTCTCTTGGGTGTAGAAGACTAAGAATCAGCAAATCCTTCTGAGAGAAGATTTCAGTTATTCTCAGAGAATGAATATGTTATTGTAGATGAAGATTTCTGTATCTCTTTTTTTTATGTATCTCACTAGTATATCTTCTATATCTGTATATCCTTATGTATCCTCTTGTATATATCTTATATACTGATTCATCCTTTTTCCTTTGATAAAATAATCTGATTTAAGAATTCAAATCTTCTGATAAGGAATAGAATAAACCGAGATAAATCTTTCTTAGGACTGCAATAGCAACTTTCTGATTCTGCAAAATACTTTAATTCATTTTCTATGAAAGTTTCCTTTTCCAATATATATCAACGGCTAGGTTCTCGAAAGAAGAATATAATGGATATATAAAAAGGAAAGATGAAATCTTGACTTATCTGAATATGAATAAATCCAAATATTTGAATAGATTCGTTGCTGAATAGTCGATCTGAGTTCAGAGAAGGAAATAACTGGTCTTCAGGATTCATCAAGCTCACGAGGAAATTCGTTGAACAAAAAGTTACTAATTCATCGAGCAGAAAGCTGAGTTTGCCGATCTCAATCAGGAGTTCGTCGAACTGAACACTGAGTTACTCATTCGTCAAACAGAACACTGAGTTCATCGATCTCAAAACATAGTTCGTCGAACTGAACTAGAGAGTCTGTCGAACTGGCTTGGAAGACTGATTTCGTCGAGCTGGAGATCATGTTCGTCGAACTGATATACGACATTCGTCGAATACAGAAAACTTGGAATTATCCTAAGTTTTAGCTAACTTAGACACGCTTAGACCTTGACCCTGGAGCTATACATTTGGGGTCAACTTGAGTCCTAACCACAGATAGTGATCCTAGCCCAAATTAGTAATAGGGTTGTTCCAACAATCTTCCCCTATTAGTGTTAGGATACTACTTGACAAAAAATAATAAAAACAAACAACAATAAACACAGAGCATATATATCTGACAGAATTTAAAATTCATTTCAGCAGATAAAAAAATATAGTACTCTGAGTTTAGAACGTTTTACACTTTAAGCAGAAATTAGTAAAACCAAACAATCAGGGGTCTTTCTCTTTCTTTGAAGAAGGTTTGAATATGATTCTCTATTGGGATTTTCAGATTCTCTCTTGCTCGTATACAGGTCATTTGCTCCCAGCAGGGTTTGAGATGAAGCATGAGGAACAACTGCAGCTGGGTGCAACTTCATATAGTCTTCAACACTAAAGAGATGTCTTGAGCTATATCATTGAAACTCTTTTCTTCTGTATTCTGACATAGTTATAAACTGTGAATAATCTTTTCCTTCAGCTTTGGAATTGATAATTTGAGCAGTAGCAATTGTTTCTCTATATCTGGCCATGTATGCATTCTTTTCTGAGTCTGGATTAATGGGAGATGAAGGTCTTTCATCAAGTTCATTAGACTGATAGGAAGATTGTAAATCTTGAGAATTTCTTTTCCTGTGCATAGATCCATCAGAAATATGATATTTGTAAACTAAGGATGGAGCTCTAGCAGATCCTGAGGGTGGAGCTCTAGCTGATCTTGAAATGTAAGAGCCACTGGAACTTCCATGGCTCTCCCCAAATCTTCTTGAGTGCTGAGGGGAAGGTTTTTGAGATGAAGAGGACATGCCTGCAGATCCAGCTGCTGGAGGAGGTGGAGGAGGAGGATTAAACTTGACTGGTTTGTCAAAATAGAATCCTATTTTCTTCATTTTCTTTCTCATATTATTCTCATTCCTTGAAAATCTCATCCAGGCAGGAGAGTCTTTGGTAAGAGTGATGTTTTTCAAAATGTAGTAGGAAATGTCATTGGTAGAACAAGGAGGTTTGGGAGCAGCCTTAGCTTTGCTTCTTTATTTCCTTTTCTTTGAAGATTTTGTATCTGAATCATCAGAATCATCATCATCAACATTATCTGAAGGTTGTGCAGGATTATTATACAAGTCATCAAGATCTTTAACAACATTATCAACATCTTTCTCATCATGCTCTGATAGAGGGGAATCATCATAAACAAATGTTGGAGGTGAATTTACCAAGACAACTTCCTCTATAATTGCAACTGGAACTGGAATACTTTTGAAGATTTGCTTCAGCAAAACTGAATCTATAGGAGCTGAATAAGGAACTAAAGCCTTTGAACTAGCTTGAGGCTTAGGCAGAAAACTGAAAACAAAACTGAATTTTGATAATAAATAGAGAATGTCTATTAAAGGATTAATAAAAATATAATTCACTGAATCTATAATTGGAATAGCCATATCTGGAATATCATTTACTGAATCTATAACTGTGTCAATAACCATATCTAATAACCATACTGAATCTGTATCAACTGGAGCTTCTTCATTGAGCATCTCCCTCTGCCTAGGTTCAGGGAGACCTGAACATAGGCCCCTAGAAGAAGGAACAAGTGATGAGGAGGTAGGGATGGAGGAAAGTTTGGAAGTGAGTTCTGAGATGGCTATGAGAACTGGAGCTAGCTTCTCATCTAGAAGAGCTGTCAGTTTGGGAGAGATATGATTGAAGATTTGTTCAGCAATGGAGGAAAAATCAACATACACATAGTCAGATGTATGCTGAGAAGATGTGGATGCTGGAATGGAAGAAGAGGGAATAGATGTGTGAGCCTGATTGGTACACACAGAAGATGGTAGGAAGATGTTTGTAGCATTTGAGATGGGTGGATGATTATCCTCATGGATGGGTGATTAAGGTGGAGTATATTGTTGAGGAGACAAAAGTTCAAATGAAGGAGGTGGGATGAATGGGGGAAGAGAATCAAATGGGGGAAGAGAATCATCATCTGGAATAGATGAGGATGGAAACTCTGCAGACTTATTTGTCTGTAGAGGAGGAGAAGAAGGCATTGAGGAAGATGTGTCTATGGGAGTGTTGGAAGGAAGAACTTCTTCAGCAGTAGTGGTCTGAAGAGGTTGAGAAGGGATAGGAGTTGAAGATACATTGGGAGGAGCTTCCTGTAGGGTTGAGGGAGTGACTGAGTCAGTCCTTGTGCTCTCAGAAGCTTTCTTTGATGTTTCTGCCCTTGGAGTCCTCTTGGGTATTACTCTGTCCCATTTGCCAAAGAGAGCTGAAGATAGCCTCTTGCTTGCATTTATGAAGACTGTTGGTGACACCAGCAGCTCTGGGCATTTCTCTTGAAGAACAATTCCTAAAACCCTGCCATAGCAAACACTCATTTTGCTTTGCTTCTTCTTGATAGATTCAAAAAGAATCATTCCCCAGGTAACCTGCATCTTTTCCACTAAGGCCACCATCAACAGAATTGGTGCCTTGTAATGTAATCATGGGCAGAGGTTTTTCCCAGCAAAACCATGCCAACAACATCAACTAAGAATTTGTATTCAACAGACAAATTCTTCTTCAGAAGATGGTTATGGTTTCCAGTAGAGTGACCCATCTTATCCAATTGAATATTGAATTCATCAGAGGTAATGTCTAGATCATCTTCACCATTTATCAAACCAAAAATTTCTGTTAAAATTTCAGGGGTAAAAGGAACCTGATTTCCTGAAATAGTTCCTGAGACAGATGTTGCATTCTGTGTCTGAAGAGTGTGTACGCATTCCTAAATCTCAGCAACTGGAAGCTTTATCCTTGTTTTCATAAACTTTTTCAACTGTTGTTCTTCAAAGTGTTGAAGAATATCCTGGAAAATCAGATCTGAACGAGCGAAAGATTCCATATCGATGTCGAATCCGGCATCGAACTTCATTGAGGAAAGCACTGACTGAGAAATTGCCATAGAACCTGCAAGATAAAAATAATCAAGTGCAAAGGAACTAGAGGGAGGCAAGAGCAACTTCTGTAGGCGCAAAAATGAAATGGAATCAAAATTTGATTATAAAGAAGGGGTTCGGAGAAGGCGCAAGCTTTCGTTGAATGGGGTTCTGCTAAACCTAATAAAAACATAAGTCGAAGAGTCTTGGGCTTAGTCAAACTGCATTCGATGAAAGATAAATTTTCATCGATCTCTATTTGACTGACGAGCTGGCTTCGTCGATCTCTGGATCTAATAGGTTTTGTCAATCACCGTTCGACGAACGACTAGTTTTCGTCGATCTTCGTTCGATGAAAAGAGCGGATAAGTATAGAAAATCTTTAATTTATTGAATCTCCATCTATCATTCCTAGCTGATTTATAAAGAAGATGTGCTTCTTTTCATCCAAAGGTTTGGTGAAAATATCAGCCCTTTGTAAGTCAGTAGGAATAAATTGTTGGCAAATTTTATTTTTATCCACATTATCTCTGATAAAGTGGTGCCTGATTTCTATGTGTTTAGTCCTACTATGGAGTACTGGATTTTGTGCTATAGATATTGCACTAGTATTGTCACAAAATATAATTGATTTATTTAAGTTGATACCATAATCTAAGAGTTGATTTTGTATCCACAGAATCTGTGAGAAGCAACTGCCAGCAGCAATATATTCTGCTTCAGCTGTTGATGTAGACACATATGTATGTTTCTGATGTGCTTTTCCTATTTACTATGCATCCAGCATAATCAGAATTTGAGAACCCAGTTAATTCAAATTCTGATGCAGTTGGATACCAAAGTCCTAGATTTGGACAACCCTTTATATATCTAAAAATTCTTTTAATAAAATAAGGTGATATTCTTTGGGGTTAACTTGGAACCTAGAACAAATGCATGTAGCAAAAATTATGTCTGGTCTACTAGCTGTTAAGTAAAGTAAAGAGCCAACAATTGCTCTATACACTTTTTGATCAACAGGTTTCCCTGATTCATCATTGTCTACAATAGCATTGGAGGGCATGGGTGTTTTCATAGAAGAGGCATCAGACATACCAAATCTTTTCACTAATTCCTTAGCATACTTGGATATGAATATGCCATTAGGAGTTTTCTTCAATTGAAGGCCAAGGAAGTAAGATAACTCACGCATACAACTCATTTCAAATTTGGATTGCGTTAGGTCAGAAAACCTTTTGCATAAATTTGAATCAGTAGAGCCAAATATAATATCTTCTACATAATTTTGAACTAGTAAAGTTTGATTTTTATGCACCCTGAAAAATATAGTTTTATCAACATTACCTCTACAAAATTTGTTCTCTAAAAGAAAATTAGCTAGGGTCTCATACCATGCTCTGGGAGCTTGCTTGAGACCATTGAGAGATTTATTAAGCTTAAAAACATAGGAAGAGTGAGTTGGAGAGATAAAACCTGGTGGTTGTTCCACGTATACTTCTTCTTTGATATCTCCATTTAGAAATGCACTCTTCACATCCATCTGATAGACTTTAAACTTCTTGAAAACAACAAATGCAAGAAATATCCTGATAGCTTCAAATCTTGCAACAGGAGCAAGGGTTTGATCATAATCAATCCCTTCTTCCTGATAGTATCCTTGAGCTACCAATCTGGCTTTATTTCTGATTATCAAGCCTTGATCGTCTAGCTTGTTCCTAATGACCCATTTGGTGCCAATAACTGGATGACCCTTTGGTCTTGGAACCAAATCCTAGACTTAGTTCCTTTCAAATTGATTGAGTTCTTCTCGCATTGCAAGAATCCCGTTTGGATCTTATTCTGCATCTTTTATGGATTGAGGTTCAATTTGTGATAGGAAACACATATGCATCTGATTTTGGTTGAGTTGATGCCTTATTTGAACACCTGCTTAGATGTCTCTCCAATAACTTGAGATATTGGATGATCTCTAACTGTGATGTGATCAACAGTTGGAATGGGTTCAGCAAGAGTATCCTCTTGAGGGATTTGATCAGCTGTCACTTGATTAGAATTATCAGCAAGATCTTCTGGATTATCTTCTTCTTCACTGTCTTCAATTATTTGAGTTGATTGGAGTAGAGAGTCTTTATTATGTAGATCCAATCCATTAAGCTCTTCACATAGAGCTGGTGCCTGCAAAAAATCTTTGGTAGAGGTGGTACTCCTCTCCTCATTTAACATGTTAGTTGCATCAAAAGAAACATGCATGGACTCTTCTATCTTAAGAGTTGATTTGTTATAGATTCTATATGCTTTACTAGAAAGAGAGTATCCAAGGAATATACCTTCTGCAGCCTTTGCTTCAAATTTTCTTAGATATTTCTTTTCATTGTTATGCACATAGCATTTACAACCAAAAATCTTAAAATAGTTAACCTTAGGCTTTTTATTCGTAAGCAATTCATAGGGTGTTTTACCCTTAAGTTTGTGTATCAGACTCCTATTTAACACATAATTTGTTGTGTTACCTCTGCCCAAAAAGAGAGTGGCAAGTGAGCATCAACAAACAATGTAGTTGCTGATTCAAGTAATGTTCTATTTTTCCTTTCAGCTACCCCATTTTGTTGAGGAGTTCTAGGAGCAGAGAAACATTGCATGATCCCTTATTTTCCACAGAATTCTCTCATAAGAAGAGATTCAATCTCAGTGCCATGATCACTTCTGATCAATGCAACTAGAGTAGAGTAATCAATCTTGATGGACCTGAAAAAGTCTGTCAGAACATTGAAGGTGTCAGACTTGTTCCTGAGAAAGAACACCCAAGTGAATCTAGAGAAGTCATCTACAATAACTAAAGTGTAATGTTTCCCTCCTAAGCTCTGTATTGAAGTGGGTCCAAAGAGATCCAAATGCAACAAGTACAGAATCCTAGGTGAATCACTCTTGGATAAAGATTTGAAACAACTCTTGGTCTACTTTCCTAGTTGACAAGCCCTGCAGAGTCCTTCCTTCTTGTATGAACCAGAAGGCAGTCCTCTTACCAGATTGCCCTTGGAGAGCTTAAAGATAGTTCTAATGTTAATATGTCCTAGCCTTTTGTTCTATAACTCATTTGTTTTACTTATTGAATTAAATAAACAAATATCTGAATTGGCAGAATCAAAATTGACTAAATATACATTTCCTTGTCTAATACCAGATAACACATTGATGTTCTTATTATTGGTAATAAGATTTAAGGAATGATCAAAAGTTACCTGATAACCTTCATCACATAGCTGGCTTATGCTGATGAGGTTATGCTTGAGACCCTTGACATATGCTACCTCTTTGAAGGTAACTGCTCCAACTCTGATTTTTCTGTATCCTTTAGTCTGTCCACAGTTGGAGTTTCCAAAAATTACTTTGGGTCCAAGCTTTGCCTTGTAGTTACATAGATTGGCCTTATTTTTTGTCATGTGCTTAGAGCAGCCACTATCCAAATACCAATGTTCCTCTATGTTTGGATAGCTTTGTACCTGCAAAATAGAAAATAGACTAATTGTTCTTGACCCAGACTATCTTGGATCCTTTTGTCTTACCACAAAATTTTGAAATGTAAGAGATCTCAGGCTGATCCTTATAGCCTTGTGGATGATATCTCCTAGGAGGAATAATCCACTCAGTAAAGGTATTCTTAGTATGTTGAGAATGAGAATTCCTTAGAAATGCAGTACATTTTTCATTCGACGAACATGACTGAGTTCGTCGATCGCCGTTCGACGAATTGAAGTAATTTCGTCGAGCATCGCTCAAAGGATAGCTATACTGAAAATATATATTCAGTGTTCGTCGACCACCGTTCGATAAATTCATTTGATTTAGTTGAACGCCATTCGACGAATGCTTTTGAATTCCTTTGTTCTTAACAACCTCGCTTGAGATGTTCTTACCTACTTATACTGCCTCTTTGCCTTTGACAGAAATGAATTTCACTGGAGTAGATAGAGTGTCTTTCTTAAGAAGGTATGGCTGACTTGATGATGCACCCAAGCCCAGTTTGCCATTGAGTCTGGCATTTACAGTGCTTGTGATGTCCATCAGTTGATGCTTCTCCCATTGAGGAATTCTTCAAACTTTTTGGCCTCAGATAATTTGTTCTCAATGAGAACAATATGTTCTTTGGAGGCAGCCAATTCTTCCTTAAGATTGGCATTATCTACAGTCAGCTGGTTCATTTCAACCAACTTACTTCTGAGGAAAATTATCTCCTTCTCAGATTTAATCAAATCTAAACAAAGAGTCTTAAATTCACTTTTTAAATCATTTGAAGTAAAATCAAAAGTAGAAATTACCTGATCACAATCAGTGTCAGATTCTGATTCATCAGAGTTATTTTTGAGGTATTGATAGCCATCATGCAAAAACTTCTTTCATCTGCATCATCTTCATCATCACTTGAGCTGGATGATGATGCATGTTCTAAATCACTACTTGAGTCATGGATAGCCATCATGCATAAATCCTTTTCATTTGAATCATCTTCATCTTCAGAGGAGCTGGATGATGACTCTGATTCAGTCTCACTCCATGTCTCAGCCACAAAGCCCTTTCTCTTATGTTTATGTTTATGGGAGGATGGCTTGCTGGAGTGTTTCTTTTCTTCCTTTTCTTTTCTTCTGTCCTTCTTTTGATTTTTTGGACACTCAGGTAGGATGTGTCCAGGCTTCCTGCAATGAAAACAAATAATTTCGTTAGAATATGTTTTGTCATACCTTGGTTTCTCCTTGAATCTGAAGTCCTTCTTTCTGAGGTCCTTTCTAGCCATTTTGTAGAATCTTTTGGCTAGGAGGCTCATGAACTTCATTTCTCATGGAGCTTTGTTTTCCTCTTTCGTTGCTTGAAAAGCAATGCTTCTTTCCTTTTTGGTGGCTGGTGAGGAGGTAGATTGTTCAGCTTCTCTTGACTTTATATGCTGCTCATAGGATTTTAGTTTGCCTAATAAGGTCTCAGTAGAGATCTCATTTAGGCTTCTGGCTTCCTTGATTGGCAAGATCCTTGAGTCCCATGTGCTGGGGAAGCACATTAGGATCTTATCATTTACTACAGTGATTGTGATCACTTTATCCAAAGACTTCAGCTCATTGATGATGAGACTGAGTATGTTATACATATCTGCAACCATTTCAGTATCACCCTTCTAGAAGTTCTCATATTGGGAGATGAGGTGGGATCTACTATCCTTTCTCTCATCTGCAGATCCATCAACCATGTTGTTGAGAGAGTTCCGGATGTCCCTGGCTGAGGTGCAGTCCACAACCTTCTGGAATATGTCATCAGACATGGTCTGTGCCAAGATGTTCATCGCTTTGGCATCAACATTCCTCTGTTTCTTTTGAGCATCTGTTCGCTCAGGAGGTGGAATAGCATTAGTATTGGTTGCTGTTTCATTACTTGTTGTTGCTGATGGAGTAGGAGGTCCTGTCAAAATAGAGTTAAAAATATCTTCATCAATAAAGTTCATATATAGTTTGATCCTTGCTTTCCATAATGCAAACTTGTTAAGATTGCACATAGGAGGTCTTGTGCTTGAGTAATCTTTATTCTGTGCCATGAGTTTTTAGAAAAAGAAAACTCTAGAAGAAGTTAAGATCTAATTGATCTTTGGATTCAGGTGTTGGCCTGTGTATCCAATCAACCTACCTCTGATACCAATTGAAAGTGAGATATTAGATCTTAGATTTACCCTAGAGGGGGGGGGGGGGGAGGGGGTGAATAGAGTATTAAAAGTTTTAACTTATTTGAGAGGACCCAGCGCCACCAACTCGAGCAAAAGCCCAGACTGTTTGGTGAAGGCGCAACTGTTCATTATATCAACAGATCCTCGGGCGGATCCACAGGGCAGCCAGTTAGTCCCACAGGGGACACGCCCTTCCGCTTCGAATAGCGCCACACGCCGGGGGAAATTCTGGCAGCACCAACAATCCCCCCAAAAACGACCCCGGGGTTTCGAACCCGTGACCCCCTCTGATACCAATTGAGAGGACCCAGCGCCACCAACTCGACCAAAAGCCCGAACTATTTGGTGAAGGCGCAACTGTTCATTATATCAACGGGTCCTCGGGCGGATCCACGGGGCAGCCAGTTAGGCCCACAGGGGACACACCCTTCCGCTTTGAATAGCGCCGCACGCCGGGGGCAATTCTGGCAGCACCAACATTATTTTATAGCGGAATTAAAATAATGATATATATTTGTGTAATGGAGTGAGTAGAAAAACAAAACAACAAACACAGCATAATACAGAAAATAACACAAACATAGAAAAGACACAAGGATCTATAGTGGTTCCCCAATCAACCTGGGTAATCCATTATTCTACCACCCTTGGTAGAAATCCACTTAGGTTTTTGATCAGGTGCTCAAACCAAACCACAGGTTTTTGATCAGGTGCCCTGCCACCAAAGGTTAACGTTTGAAGGGAGTTAAAACCCTGTACAAGGTGGGGTAAAAAGAATGAACAAAAAGAGTAAATTAAGTTCTTCTCTCTCAATAAGATCTGAGAGAAGCCTAGTGGAGTGTTGTTGTTGTAAGGCTCCCCCTGTCTGATAGCGTTTGTAGACAGTTGGTGAAGCTTTCTCTTGGATGTAGAAGACTAAGAATCAGCAGATGCTTCTGAGAGAAGATTTCAGTTATTCTCAGAGAATGAATATGATGTTGTAGATGAAGATTTATGTATCTCTTTTTTTCTTTGTATCTTACTAGTATATCTTCTATATCTGTATATCCTTATGTATCCTCTTGTATATATCTTATATACTGATTCATCCTTTTTCCATAGATAAAATAATCTGATTTAAAATTCAAATCTTCTGATAAGGAATATAATAAACTGAGATAAATCTTTCTTGGGACTACAATAGCAACTTTCTGATTCTGCAAAATACTTTAATTCCTTTTCTATGAAAGTTTCCTTTTCCAACATATATCAACGGCTAGATTCTCGAAAGAAGAGGATAGAATGGATATATAAAAAGGAAAGATGAAATCTTGACTTATCTGAATATGAATAAATCTAAATATTTGAATAGATCTGTTGCTGAATAGTCAATCCGTTGCTGATAAATCTTTCTTGGGACTACAATAGGAAATGAATGGTCTTCAGGATTTGTCAAGCTAAAGAGGAAATTCGTCGAACAGAAAGTTACTAGTTCGTAGAGCAGAAAGCTGAGTTCGTCGTTCTCAATCAGGAGTTCGTCGAACTGAACACTGATTTACTCATTCGTCGAACTGAACACTGAGTTTGTCGATCAGGAGTTCATCAAACTGAACTAGAGAGTCTGTCAAACTGGCTTGAAAGACTGATTTTGTCGAGCTGGAGATCAAGTTCGTCGAACTAATATACGACATTTGTTGAACACAGAAACTTGGAATTTTCCTAAGTTTTAGCTAACTTAGATAGACTTAGACCTTGACCCTAGAGCTATACATTTGGGGTCAACTTGAGTCCTAACCACAGATAGTGATCCTAGCGCAAATTAGTAATAGGGTTGTTCCAACAGAAACTTTTGCACCCGTTGCTCGCCTTGAATCAATTAGAATATTTCTTGCATTTGCGAGTTTTAAAAGATTTAAATTATTTCAAATGGCTGAAAAAATTGCATTTTTGAATGGGATTATAAAAGAAGAAGTTTACACTACAACAAACTGCACTTATAGTAAGGACCTAATTCGTTACAATAAGTGCCAAAATTCGTTACAAAAACTCTTTGGTAACGAAAAAAACTTTAAGTAACGGTCCTCCTCTAAAGCTCGACGCTAAAGGTTATTGTAACGAATGTATGCATTTCGTTACAAATAAAGTAATTGTAACAAACGATACTTTCTCACCAAAAAGAGATTCTTCCTCACAATAAATTGGTCATAATAAATATTATTTCGTTACGAATGTTATTTTTTCCTCACAAAAAAACAGTTACGATTAAAACTATTTCGTTACAAATGTTTTATTTTTCCTCACTAAAAATAAACTAACTTCGTTACAATAAAGTATAATAAACATTATTTCGTTACAATAGATTAAACAATAGTAACGAAAAAATCGTTACATTTGTTTTCCATTCTTCTTACTACAGCCAATTCATTTATATATCAAAAATATTTCATTTCTATTTTTTGTGTACCTGAGATTTTATTACAAATAATAATCTTGAAAACACACATATATTTAATATTTGGTAACAAGATCAACATGTATTTATTCACACCAAAAAGTATTACATAGAGTACAAGCTATTATCATCTCTTCTAAAATAATACAATATTACATTACATGATCAACATGTTTCTAATAAATCTTCCGTCATTTTTCGAAAAATGAATCGTCCATCACTTTCTGACTAATGAATCTTTCGTCACTTGCCGGTCAATGCTCGAGCACCCTACAAATAAAAGAGAGCAATTAAGATCACCCTACAAATAAATGAGAGCAGAAACATCCATACAAACTCACATCCATCCATACATAATCCATACACACCCCATTAAACAAGCGTACAATAAAACACACACTTGTCGCCCGTTGTTTAGTTCACACTAAAATTAAGGTCATGAGGGAGTTCACTGTTTAGTTGTAATGTTCTGAAATTAAGATCACCTGTTAATGACACTTCACTGCACTTAAAATCACACTTCACTACACAACTCTTTAAAGTGTACATCACGCACACAGTTTACTGCACTTAACATTGATCGCACACACTTCACTGCACAACTCTTAAAACAACACACACATGCACACATTTCACTGCACTTAGCATCACATGTGCACATACAAAACTCAAAAAAACAGCACACACACTGCACTTATCATCACACACACTTCACTACACAACTCTTAAAAACACCACACACACACACTTCACTGCACTTAACATTTC
Source organism: Dactylorhiza incarnata (assembly GCA_033032865.1). Lineage (NCBI taxonomy): Eukaryota > Viridiplantae > Streptophyta > Magnoliopsida > Asparagales > Orchidaceae > Dactylorhiza > Dactylorhiza incarnata. Next base: position 6,405,689 of record JAWHQI010000041.1, read on the forward strand.
ACTCCCTTTACTACACAGCTCTTAAAAACAACACACACTTCACACACTCACACACTGACACATACACTTAGCTGCAATTTTCCCAAACTGCACATGCAGTTTGCCCAAACTGCACATGCAGTTTGCCCATACCTGCACATGCAGTTTTCCCATACCTGCACATGCAGTTTGCCCATACCTGCACATGTAGTTTGCCCATACCTGCAGTTTGGGCAAACTACACATTGCGGTTTGCCCAAACTGCACATATTCATCAACTACAGTATTATCTTGGGAAAACTGCAACATAATCTTTACAAAATAATCTCAGAAAAACCAAAAGGGTCATCAAGTTCTTCTGGTGTATAAATTGATGAAAGGCGCCCGGCACATGTATATAATTGTTTAATTAAATAAGCACGTGTCTTCTACTAGAACACATATAAGTGCAGAAGAAAATATACAAGAAAAACCAAAACCTATAAAATGTATGAATAGATAAAGAAAGAAACCTGGAATGGACATAGAACTGTGCAAATCTGATCCATCTGTTTCATAGCCTTCTTCATCACTCTGAGAAAAATAAAAGAACGAAGAAAACATGAAAATTTCTGCACAAATTTGACATACAAAATAATTTAGCATCACAGAAAAAATTATTGAAGGAATAGAACAGGAAATATGTGCAAAAGAAACACATTTGATAGTTTATTCTTAAACACAGAGCATGGAAACAGCAGGCGGAGATGCAAGAACATACAATAATGGATTAGATCAGTGCACAAGCATCCCCGCACAGCAAATGCAGAATGCAGAATCTGTTGATATTAAAGTGTCACAGAATTGTCACAGAATCTTACAAAAATGTACTGAACATAAGATTAGTCTAATATTAGTCTGTTGATGTTAAAGTGTCATAGAACTAATTAGAAGTTCTCTGGGAAAAATAGGGAGCTAAATAAAATGTACAAGTAATTGTTAGAACTATATCTTAATCAAACAAGTTATTTTACCAGAACACTCTTAATATTCTTCGTTGACAGTTGGCTTTCTGTATACATCAAATCTGCACCTAATTTGTGGTCTTCAAGGGTGAAGACCACAATAAAAAAATTATCATTGATTTCTCTCATTCTAAAATGGTAGAAATTATTGAAAACTAATGATAAATCAATGTCCCTGCTTAATTAAAAAATGCAAAAATGGTAGAAATTATTGAAATTCTAAAACATGAATATCAGCATACCTTTCTAATGTTTAAATGTTTCTAGTAAAGACTCCAACTGACACTTAATGACTGAAAAAATCTGACCAGGGAAAGAAATAGAACTATGAGGCACGTCCTGGCACCTTATCTTCTGCCATGGTAAACGGGCAGGAAGAACTTTTTCTTGGATATGATCCAATTAAAGCTACATACAGTATATTATATGCTATACTAATATAGTCTATATTTTAAGCTAGTCAAATTATATGCAATAATATACTATATATTACACTAGTCTATAGTATATCTTCTTCCATGGTAAACTGCCAGAAAGACAGGTTTTCATGAGTGCAATATAGGATGATAGTGATTGTTTCGATGAGGATTTATAGAAACTTTATTCATTTACCTGGAGCAAGCAATGAAGACAATTCTATCCTTGACCTTTGTCTTCATGACCAACAAAAAATTTAAAGCAGAGATTAGAAATAAATGAAAAAAGTGTAATCTCATTGAACAAAAATGTTAACATGGAATGGCCAAATACCTGGAACTCAGTAAAAATCCTGAGATTAATGTACCTAAGTGAAGAAAAATATGGAAAAAGGACTTAACTCGTATGATGGATTAAACTTTAATATCTTTAAAAACGTTAGATACAACCAGTTTGAATAAACTCATTCAATCCCATAGCCAATCTTAATAAAATTCAGATTTCGAGGAATCAAATTTTGTTATATCTTAATCGGAATACAGATTTTTTGTTAAGATTGTATCAAAAATGGCACATTTGTTTATTTTGGCAAATTAAAATCTGTATTTGGGAGGATGGTATCATAATGGCCAAAATATTAATCTAAAATAAGATTATGCTCATTACAAACAACCCGTAATCTAAAATAAGATTGACTTACTCCACATTGACTGCAAGAGAGATGATGAAATCACTTTATACTCCACATTGATTACCATATGCTCACCCTGAGATGAAATCACTTTATTACTCCACATTGAATGCACGGGCATATTGTAAAAGTAATAAGCAGTTTACATTGCTTCTGTGTTCTACATCTGTGGGTAGATAATCTGAAATGCCTTAAAAATAGTGCACAAATGTGGCGGGAGTAGTGATTGTAAAACCACCGGAAAAAATAGGGACAATGTATATAAAGGAAAAGCCACCTAACTGCTTCCCAAATGAACTCTGAGTGAGTGAAGAAAACAAAACCAAAAGTTAGTCTATTAAAGCTTTCTGATAACACTAATCACTCCACCCATCTGCGGGGTGAATCTAGGCGAATGCAAATAATAGTTTTTCAACTATTTGATACCGTTGAATAGAATTAAAAACTATACAATTTGATATTATAATAAAGCAAAAATCAAGAATTTTGTTGAAATTTGCAGTAAGTTTTAGAAATTCACATACACATACACACATTCACACACATCAACACAAACACAAAATCACACACACAAAACCACACAAAAGCCTCACATTGCAAATAAAAGAAAGGGTTTAAGTTGACCTTACCAAAATATGATGAGATCTCAGTTTTAGAAGCTTGGATGGAATAAGCGCACTTACAAATACAAAAACATACACATACACACTTAAAAATACAAAGACATACACACACATACATACATATATATAAACAAACATAAACACACACAAATACAAACATTCACACACTACACACACACATACACAAACATTCACACGCAACACACACACAAACATTCACACGCAACACACACACATGCAAACACACATAACGACCACACACATGCACAACCATACACACACACACACTTATACACACACACACACACACACACACACACACACACTTATACATACATACACACACACACACATACACACATATATATATAAACAAACATAAACATACACAAACACAAACATTCACACACAACACACACACACACACACACATGGAAACACACATAACAACCACACATATGCACAACCATACACACACACACTTATACATACACAGACACTTATACATACAGACACACATACACACATATATAAACACACATACACACATATATATAAACAAACATAAACACACACAAACACACACAAACACACACATGCAAACACACATAACAACCACAAACATGCACAAGTGAAGCTCGAGTAGTAATCGAGCTCCAGCTCAATGAACTCGAGCTCGACTCAAAATCGAGATTGAGCTCATTTAACTCGAGTTCGAGATTGAGCTCATTGAACTCGAGCTCGACTCAAAATCGAGATTGTGCATATGTGTGTGTGTGTGTGTGTGTGTGTGTGTGTGTGTGTGCATGTTGCATGGGGTCTGTGTCTGTTTCTGTGCATAATCTATATTTGCTTGTGCATGTGTGTGTCTGTATCTGTATGTATGTGCGTCTGTGTGTTTACGTGTATCTGCATGTGTTTGTGTCTGTGTGTGTGTCTTTGTTTGTGTGTGTGTGTCTGTCTTTGGTGTTTGTGTGTGTGTGTGTCGTGGCGTTATTGTGTGTGTGTGTGTGTGTGTGTCTGTGACTGTGACTGTCTGTGTCTGTGTATGTGAGTGTCTGTGTACGTATATGTGTCGGTCCATGTGTCTGTGTTTGTGTCCATGTGTTTGTGTCTGTATGTGTCTGTGTCTGTGTACGTACGTATGTGTGTCGGTCCATGTGTCTGTGTATGTGTCCATGTATCTATACAAGTCTGTGTCTGTGTCCATGTGTTTGTGTCTATGTGTCTATGGCTGTATGTACACGTGCTTGTCTGTGACTGTGTATTTGGGTTGTATGTGAGTGTTTGTATGTCTATGCATGTTTGTCTGTAATTGTGCGTGTCTGTGTTTGCGTATCTATGTGTGTTAATTGTGTGTCTGTGTTTGTGTCTATGTGTGTTTGTGCGTGTTTGTGTCTTTGCTTGCGTGTCTATGCGTGTTTGTGTTTGTGTTTGACTATGTCCTTGTCTATGTCTATGACTGTGTTTGTGTTTGCGTGTTTGTGTTTGTATGTGTCTGTGTGTGTGTGTGTGTCCGGTGAGAAAATTAAATTAATATTCAATTATTTTTTATTCAGTTGATCGAGCGCCTGAGAGCGGACGAAATTGAGCGGGGTAATTCTTACTTTTAAAAAATACAAAACAGATAAACCTTATTTAAAAATACATAAATCTTATTTAAAGCTCATGTGCACTGTCGGGCAATGTCGAGGCGGGGGTATTGTCGAGCGGGGAACATGGGTCTCATGTGCACTGTTAGTTGATCGAGCTCCTGAGAGTGGACAAAATTGAGCGGGGGTAATTCTTATTTTAAAAAAACATAAATCTTATTTAAAAAGTAAATTTTATTGAATAACGCGTTGTATGTGTCTGTGTGTCTTTGTTTGTGTGTGTTTGTGTGTGTGTGTACACAAATGTCTGTGTGTGTCTGTCTTTGGTGTTTGTGTGTGCCTGTCTTTGGTGTTTGTGTGTGTGTGTGTGTCATGGCGTTATTGTGTGCATGTGTGTGTGTGTGTCTGTGACTGTTTGTGTCTGTGTCTGTGTCTGTGTCTGTGAGTGTCTATGTACGTATATGTGTCGGTCCATGTGTCTGTGTTTGTGTCTATGTGTTTGTGTCTGTATGTGTCTGTGTACGTACGTATGTGTGTCGGTCCATGTGTCTGTGTATGTGTCCATGTATTTATACAAGTCCGTGTCTGTGTCCATGTGTTTGTGTCTATGTATCTATTTCTGTATGTACACGCGCTTGTCTGTGACTGTGTATTTGGGTTGTGTGTGAGTGTTTGTCTGTCTATGCATGTTTGTTTGTGCATGTGTGTGTCTGTGTTTGCGTATCTATGTGTGTTAATTGTGTGTCTGTGTCTGTGTCTGTGTCTATGTGTATTTGTGTCTTTGCTTGCGTGTCTATGCGTGTTTGTGTTTGTGTTTGACTATGTCCGTGTCGATGTCAGTCTGTATCTATGTCTGTGACTGTGCTTGTGTTTGTGTGTCTGTGTTTGTATGTGTCTGTGTGTTTGTGTGTTTGTGTTCGGTGAGAAAAGTAAATTAATATTCAATTATTTTTTATTCAGTTGATCGAGCGCCTGAGAGCGGACGAAATTGAGCGGGGTAATTCTTACTTTTAAAAAATACATAAACGGATAAACCTTATTTAAAAATACATAAATCTTATTTAAAGCTCATGTGCACTGTCAGGCAATGTCGAGGCGGGGGTATTTGTCGAGCGGGGAACATGGGCCTCATCTGCACTGTCAGTTGATCGAGCTCCTGAGAGCGGACAAAATTGAGCGGGGGTAATTCTTATTTTAAAAAAAACATAGATCTTATTTAAAAAGTAAATTTTATTGAAAAACGCGTTGTATTTATGAATTGATTTGACATGTATTTATGAATTTCATTACACATTTATTTTCATTAAAGCACGTGTCATCCATCAATCAATATATAGGACAATTGCAATGTTATAAGCACACCAGTTTTGGCTATTGGCACACCAATTTCTATTAGTTATTACGCGCCTTTTGAAAATACGCCTTGTGCGTGCATTTTTAGGAAAAGTGTTCAACACAAAAATTGTAGATCTCGTCAAGATCTACAACTTTCGTGTTGAATACTTTTCCTAAAAATGCACGCACAAGGGGTATTCGCACACCAATTTCCAAAAATTCGCTATAGTTACGATCAGGGCGGCAATACGTCTTGTGCGTGCATTTTTAGGAAAAATGTTCAACACAAATTGTAGATCTCGACGAGATCTACAATTTTCGTGTTGAACACTTCTCCTAAAAATGCATGTATAAGACATATTTTTAAAAGGCGCATAATAACTCATAAAAATTGGTGTGCCAATAGCCAAAACTGGTGTGCTTATAACATTGCCATATATATATGACATATATTTTCATTAAAACACTAGCTCCCGAGCAAAAAACGTGTGCGCTGATAAATTTATTTATGCTCCCGAGCAAAAAAGATAGAGCTAGTGCAATGCGCGCGACTGAAAAAAAACATGCTCGGGAAATAAAACGCGCATCCGAGTGAAAAGCACGTGCTTGAGCGAAAAATGGGCGCTCGAAGTGTACAATTATTTCACCCCTGCGCACAATGAAAAAATATGCGTGCATGCGGGGCCAGTGCACGATCGTTATTTTTATTCAAAAATTATGTTAATATGTTTTAAATTTTTTGATTTGTTTTGTGCAAAATTTTGTGGAGGGAAATTTTCCTCCATGTATTTCGTTATTGTGAGAGGGAAGGAAATAGACAAAACTTAATAAACTAGAGGAAGAGAACGGCGCGCGGCGACGGCCGAGAAAGATAACGACGATGGCGGCGACCGTGAAAGAGAGAGGTGACGGCGGCGGCGACCGTCGAAGAGAGGGGAGACAACGGCGGCGGCCGTACGTGAAAGACATTGCTACATACAGCTCGCAAATGGATGTTTGTGTGTTTGGTTGTCTGTGTCTGTGTGTGTGCATGTGTCTGTGTTTGAGCCCCGACACATGCAATACGCGCTAGCTCTCAAGCAAAAAAAGGAAAACTACACGCACGAGAGTGCATTTGCGTGCGCGCGAGAGTGCATTTGCGTGCGCGCGAGAGTGCATTTGCATGCGTGCGAGAGTGCATTTGCGTGCACACGGGTTTGTGCGTGATTTTATTTTAATTCCAAAATTATATTAAAAAATTAATGTCATATTAATTTGCATTCATTTTTACATTTAATATATTTTTAATTTTTAGTCTTGTTTTGTTCAAAATTTTATGGAGGAAAATTTTCATCCGTATATTTCATTCATTCATGTGAGAGAGAGATAGAGCTGCATGGGAGAGAGGCAGAAAAACTTTTATAAAAAGTTAAAGATTTATTAAAACCCCCGTACGCGCAAAAATACATGTCGCGATAGTACCACATATCTGCGAAAGCCGCGCACGGATGTTTGCGAGTTGTAGGAGTATTGTCATCGCGTTAGAGCACTATCGAGGCGGGGTACTGTCGCGTGCATACAAAATATTTTTTTTTCAAAATAAAAAATAATTCAAAACTTTGATAATAAAATAGTACAAAAATTGAAAATAAAATATGATATATTTTTTGTAACAAAACTTTAATAATAAAATATTATTATTAGTAAGGACAATGTCTTTGTCACAAAAAACTTTCATGATGTGGTTACAATTGATACTTATTGTGAGAAAAGTTTTCTATTTGTAACGAACATTAGTATTGTTACAAATACTTACAGTTATAGTAACGAATTAATTATTATTGTAACAAAATTTAAAATATTCATTACAAAAAAGTACTTTTTTGTAACAACAAAAAAACTTTGTTACTAAATATAACTATTAGTAACAAACTGTGTTTCAGGTACATTCCAGTCCTTACAACAGGTGCAGTTTGTTATAGTGTTATGTAGAACAACCCCCCAGTTTTGTGAGTGAAAAATTTCCTAATCATGTGTATAAGTTAGAAAAAGCGCTTCATGGATTAAAGCAAGCACCACGTTCTTGGTATGATAGATTAACATTATCTTTAATAAAGCACAGCTATAAAATGGGAAGTGCGGATAATACACTCTTCATTAAGCATGTAAATAATGATTTGATTATATTGCAAATTTATATGGATGATATTATTTTTGGAGCCACTAATGAAGAGTTATGTAATGAAGTAATTTTAGTGATGAAAAATGAATTTCAAATGAGCTTGGTAGGCGAACTCACTTATTTTCTAGGATTTCAAATCTCACAAAAACTAGATGGTATATTTATTTGTCAAACTAAATATGTTCAAAATATTCTAAAAATATTTGGATTTGAAATCCTAAAACAAGCTAATACACAAATGAGTTCATCACTAAAGCTAGGAAAAGATGAAGCTGGTATTTTAATTGATCAAACATTATATAGAGGAATGATAGACTCATTGCTATATTTAAGCGCATCTAGACCTGATATTATGTTCTGTTTGTTTGTGTGCTAGATTTCAAGCTAACTCAAAAAAATCACATTTAAAAGCGGTTAAACGTATTTTTAGATAACTACTCGGGACATCTAGATTAGGCTTATAGTATCCTCATAATGATTGTTTTATTTTACATAGTTTTTCTGATTCGGACTATGCGGGATGTTCATTAGATCGTAAGAGCACTAGTGGCACGTGTCATTTTATAGGCCCTTCACTCATATCTTGGTCGAGTAGGAAACAGAATTCTGTTTCCCTCACCACCACCGAGGCCGAATATATCGCACTAGGTAGTTGTTGTGCACAAGATTTATGGATGACCTAAACGTTAGAGGACTTTGGTGTTTATCTAAATAACATAGAATTAAAGTGTGATAACAAGAGCGCTATAGATCTCACAAACAATCCCGTACATCATTCTAGATCTAAACATATAGATGTCCGACATCATTTTATTAGAGATCATATTAAGAAAGAACATGTTAAAATTAGCTTTATAGGGACTGAATCACAACTTGTCAACATTTTTACCAAACCTCTACCTGATGCACATTTTCACATGCTTAGGTTAGAATTATGTGTCTTAGAAATGTCATTTTAACCCTTAAAAAAAGCTATCAAAATTATCTTTTGCACTTTGTTATATTTGTTTGCATTTTCTTAAAAAAATTCAAAAATCAATAAAGATGTAAAAACTATTAAAAAAAACAAAAACATACTAAAAGAGCCTTCAAATCAACTCCATAATGTCTGAAATTTCAACTGTAAGAATGTCTCTTTATAATACAAATGAATCATGAAAAAATATTTTTCAAAAAATCAAAATATGGTACTCTGTCTTGGCGTTAAGAAGCTAACGCCTGGCGTTAGCCTCTATGCTCCAATTTTTTTATTTAAAAATTCTTGGTATTATTTTCTTGTAATATTTTGTTATTTACTTCCAAAAATTAAAAACAAAAAATTTAATATGTGCTTAACTGCTTATTTCAAGGATGATTATATATATTGCTTAAAGATTATTTACAATGTTTAATTAAAACCTTCAAGTTTCTTAAAAACATTGTTTTGCTTTTATCATGCCTTGAATTATATCTTAAAATGTGCAAAGAATATGGTTGTAGATTATATGTGTATATATGTTTTTACATGCCTCTAAGTGTGAGTAAAGTTTTTATCTTTGATAATGATTTTCTCACCCTTTTTGTTAATCTACATGTGTTGTAAATCTTATTGCATGATTGTGTAGTATACGAACTTATTTTGAATCTCATAAATAGTTTACCTACACAACATTGAATTCTTTATTTTTCATGCACTTGTGATTAAAGAAATGTGATATTTAGAATATAAATTTATATGTTTGCAAAAGCAAGTGAATTTGGAGTCCTTGGTCACAAAATTCAAAATCAAGTAAGAAAATTATATGACAAGGAAAACTCCGTCAAAAATTATAAAGTGTCTTGTGCAAACAAAATTTTGACCACTTCTCTTACAAAAAGAAAATCCCTATGTGCATTGAAATTTGTGGAAGTAAAGTTTTTTATGTTCAATTCAAGTTATGTTCTTAAAATTGCATACAATCACGTGGTTTGATTTATACACTTGTATACTTTGGCAAAACACCTTTATTGAACACATCATTATCATTTATAATACTTCCACTCATGAGAATTGGACCTAAAGCTTATCTACATTATTCTCTACAATCATGAGGAAACGCACTAGATAGCAAAGCATGATCTCTACAATGTTTGTGCATACTTGAAATGCAAATTTATTTACATTGTAAAAATATCTTTACTTGATGTTTTTATAATCTTGCTTGCTACTTTTTGTTACAAATTACAAATGAACTTATACAACCACGTATTTGTTGAATGGGGACTCAGGCTTAGGATTGGCCAAAAAGCAAGCAAGGAGGGCTTTCGCGCTGGTCAGAAGGGGGTTCCGAGCGAGTGCGGCCTCTGTCGCATGGCACTCATGCGAATGAGGCGCGGAGGCAATGGCAATCATGGGAGTGAGCGGCGGGGCCCTCCTCGCCCAGGAGCCCAGGGACCCTATGAGTGGCGCCTTCAAGGGCCATTCGCCCCGCGGGTCCCAAGAAGTCAGGCACGCGAGAGGTCGGGCAAGAGGCGCCTTCATGGACCACTCGCTCAGGGGCTTTTGGGGATAAAATTACCTAGATACCCTTCGTGGGCTGTCAATATCCCTTCAGAAATGCGGAGTTAGGCTGTTGGCAGACCAATTTAGGGTGCGATTAGTAAAACTAAAAGGCTAATTTAAGCTATTTGTAGACCAGACTCGAAAACCTATAAATAGACCCTTAAGGGCACCTTGGAGGAGACCTAATCTTTTAGTCTCTCTCCTCCTAGGAAAGTTTTGGATGGTTGCTAGTGCCTTCCAAGGTGCCCGGTTGAGCATTGGTTTGGGAGGGGAAGCTCTCTAAGATCTTTTGGGTGTGTGGCGGGACCTCCTCGCTATAGCCTTGGGTCCGTTCCAAGTTCTACATCCGTAGTCAAGAGCGTAAGTGACGCATAAGTAGGTGCGGGCCACACCCCCAGTGGGTCCGAACTCAAGAGACTGGTCGCCAGTTTCAACAGAACTTGCAACTTTTGTTTCTTAAATTTCAAAACATCTACTTATTTGATTTATACGCTTATTATATTTTGTACTTACAATTTCTAAAAGATGTGACAAATTGCTTTCGTTGTGTTCACTATTTTTCAAAAAATGTTGCTATTATTTCTACTTAATGCATAACATTTCATTTTACAACTACTCTAACCCACCTCATTTTGAATATAACAAAAGAGGGAGAATAAATTGAAGAAATGAATTAGAGAAATATGTAATTTAGGGGGGGGGGGGTGCTTTAGAAAATGCATGCATTCATGTGGGGGGAGTATCCATATAGGGGAGTATGCATGATTATCAAGCTTGACATATACTATAAACATTCTCTAATTATGTTTTATTTCTTATTAGTGGATTTTTTATTATCAAAAGGGGGAGATTGTTGGATCTTGTGTTCCACATCTCTTAGTCTGAGAATAACAAATCACACTATGTATTTGATCTTTCTTGTGTTTATAGTGTGCAGGTACTATTGTTAAATAACCCTATGAACAGGATGCTGATTGATGACGATTCTCTAAAAAGAGAGTTAATGACCCACATTAAGTTGTTAATGCCCTGCATTAACCTATAGTTGAAGAGGGATGATGTCGAGATGGTAATGACTTGGAGAAGATATTGCGTCGAGAAGCCAGTGACAACGCCAGCATTGACACTTAACGCACACGTTGAGTCCACAAACTGCCATGATCTCGACAGTTACATGATGTAAGTGGTTGCTATACAAGATCACTAACGCTGGCGTTAACTCTTAACGCCATGCGTTAGCTCTAGTGCCTATTTAAAGAGCTGATTTCGTTGTTCAAATGTTGATCACAAAAGCCTTTATTATATTGTTTAGATAGATCATTTCATCCCCAAATTCATAGAGCACTCCCAACACTACCATTGAGCAACAAGAGTGAGAAGGAGATTTCCAATGGCAAATTTGAAGAAGGACGCTCGCTTCAACTCCGACGATGGTCATTGTGTATCTTCAACATCTCCTTCAGCACTCTTCAATCTAGGGAGTCCTTTGTTCTGATTTTTAACTTTATCTTTTCAAATTTTCTTTTAACATCAATGAATTCATCGCCTTGCGCGTGACGACTAGGACAGGTTCAGTTTAGGTGGAAATTCGTCGCCTTGTGCGTGGCGCTAGGTCTAGGGTAGATCTAGGGGGTGGATAAAGGCCTTATCTGGGTAAAGATAGGCTATAGCCAACCGGTCCTTGGGACAAGGACCGGTGAAGGAACAAGAAGTGAATTTTACTTTGTCGCCTTTAATTTCAACCATTATTGAAATTCTATCTTTGTAATCATCTTTGTGAAATATAAAATTCATTTTTATTATATCAACTTTTTTGGAATTGTATTTCACAAGTAAATTCACTTTGGATATTTTTGTAAGAATATTTTCTGGAGAGATAACGCCCGGCGTTAACTATCTAACGCAAGGCGTTAGCGACAGAACCAAAAAGTTTATATTTTCTATAAAATCTATCAGTTTACTTAAAAATTTGTAAACCCCTTATTCACTCCCCCCCCCCCCCCTCTAAGGGCGCCATCAAATCTAACATGGAGATCTCAAAGAAGAAGTATATGTAGAACAACCCTCAGGTTTTATTTATTCAGAACACCCTAATTTTGTTTACTTTAATATTAAAGCTTTATATGGTTTGAAACAGGCTCCTAGAGCCTGGTATGAGACCTTGTCAAGCTTTCTCATTGAGAACATGAGAACATGTTCTCAACGGGGAAGATTGACAAGACATTGTTCCTAAGGGAAGTAGTGCAAGATCTTGCTAGTGTAGATCTATGTGGATGACATCATTTTTTGCTCTACATAAGACAATTTCTGCAAGAAGTTTGCTAACTTAATGCATGGAAAGATTGAAATGAGCAGTATGGGAGAGCTCAAATACTTCCTAGGTCTCCAAGTGAAACAATCAGAAGATGGTATATTCATCTCACTGACCAAATTCACTAGACAGCTAGTCAAGAAATTTGGATTGGAGAGTGCTTCTTCTATGAAGACTCCAATGGGATCCAATGTATCACTGGACAAGGATGAAAAGGGAATACTCGTTGATGAAACCAAGTATAGATGCATGATTATTCTTTGATTTACCTAACTGCTAGTATGCCTGGCATAATGTTTGCCACATGTGTTTGTGCGAGATATCACGTGAACCCCAAGGAATATCATCACTCCTCTGTCAAGAGGATCTTAAGATACCTTAAGGGCACACCCAATCTTGGCCTATGGTATCCTAGGAACAATGGTTGTGAACTAGCTGGTTATTCAGATGCAAACTATGCAGGGTTCAAGGAAGATAGAAAGAGTACTTCAGGGACTTGCCAATTCTTTGGAGGAAGACTGATTTCTTGGAGCAGTAAGAAGCAAACTAGTGTAGCAATCTCCACGACAGCATCAACTTGAAGACTACAATTTGAAGATGACCAAAACACCCTATTTTGTGACTCTTCAAGTGTTATCTCAATTGCTAAGAACCCTTTCTCACATAGCAGGACTAAGTATATTGATATTGGGTACTACTTTATTAGGGATTATGTGGAGAATGAAGATATCATCCTTGAGTTTGTTCACACAGATAAACAAGTGGCTGATATATTCACAAAGCCCCTATATGAAGCTAAGTTTAACTTCTTCAAGTTCCAATTACAGATGTTAAACATAGAGTAATATCTAACCCATTTTTAACTTATCATCATTCATTTGTTGTTACAGATAACATGCATGCTAAGTGTTGTAGGAACATCTCAAGAAGTGCTGAAAATTTCATAAGTCAGACAAATATCTGATGATTGTCTCAATAACATAATCAAATGTCTCGACGACATTGCACAACTCTCGACAGCACATGGACCCAGATGGAAGGATGCATGGTGGCGACAAGTTTCGACAACACAAATGCGCATCGTCGAAACAAAATACAGCTACTTAGTGTATGATTGGATCTTTCAATCTGAACCATCAAATGATTGATTAATCAAACCATCAGTATAAACCAAAGGTATGCGCCCCTTTATCTACCCTTACTATAAATAGGTTGAATTCTTAGGACAAAATTACACCTTCATTTGCCCTAAGTCATCTTCACGACAAACTCCCGCTCCGTCCCTGACATTCGTTCATTCCTTGATTATGAAAAAGAAAAAGAAAACAAGAAAATTAAGTGTAAGCTAAAACAAAAAAGGAATGTAAGATAAAAGAGAAGGAAGGAGAGGGGGAAGAAGGTGACCCTGATTATGAAATTTTTGGGCGGGGTTGGCGGGGTTCCTGCAAAATATGTTAAAACAAAAACAAAAAATAACAAAAGATAACTTTGGAGTGCCTCCCAAAAGTGCTTTGTTTAAGGTCCCGTAGCTTGACCCATTTGGCGCTCAAGTTATAGGAGGAAGGATAACAGATTCACTTTTCTCGTTTGATATTTCTCTTGGAAGATACAACATAAGACGGTGCCCATTTACTTTGAAGGAGGCTTTTTTCGGGTGGGAGATGAGAACTGTTCCATATGTCCAAACCTCTTTGACGATAAAGGGGCCGGACCATCGAGATTTTAACTTTATCGGAAAAAGGCAAAGACAAGAGTTATAAAGAGGACGAGATCGCCATGCAAAAATGTTTTTGGAATTTTTTATATTTTTATCGTGGTAGAACTTGCTCTCGTACGCATTCACGCGCCACTCATCGAGTTCATTTACTTGAAACTCTCTTTGCTCGACTGCTAAAGTAGAATCGAGGTTTAAAAATTTAAGCCCCAAAATGCACGGTACTCTAATTTGACTATAAGGTGGAAGGCCTTGCAATAAACCAATCTATACGGTGTACAACTGATGGCAGTCGTGTACGCCATTCGATAGACCCATAGCGCGTCAACAAGCTTAAGTGCCAAATCCTTCATAATAATAGAAACATTGTTTTCTAATATCCACTTCAATTCACGGTTCACGAATTCGACTTGTCCACTGGTTTGTGGGTGATAAGCAGTGGAGATCTTGTGCATGACACCATATTTCGCTAAAATTTTAGCGAATTGGCTTTTGCAGAAATGGGTGCCCCTATCACTAACTATAGATCACGACATGCCAAAATGAGAGAATAATTTGTTTAGGAAATTATCGATGACTCTCGCATTGTTGTTGGGAGATTTTGTGCTTCGGCCCACCTCGATATGTAGTCGATCGCAGCGGGAATATACTTGTTTGAAAAAGAGGGAGGGAGAGCACCAACAAAATCGATACCCTAAATATCGAAAATTTTGCATTCTTGAAAAATATTTTGGGGCATCTCATCCCGGCGGGAGATGTTACCTGACCGCTGGCGTAAGTACTCACAAGTGTGTGAGCATCCTTAAAGAGTGTGGGCTAATAAAATCCCCCCTCTAGCGCCTTTCTCATGGTTCGGTTTGCTTGATAATGACTACCAGTTGGTCTTTCATGGCAATGCTGCAATATTTTTAAACCTTCCTCACTCGAGACACATCTTCTCACTACCTGGTCCGCGCAGACATGGAATAGAAAGGGGTCCTCCCAAAAATAATTCTTTAAATAAGAAAAGAACTTCTTCTTTTGTTGACTTGAGAATTCTTTTGGCAGGACCCGAGCTACTAGATAGTTAGCCAGATCTGCGAACCAGAGGGTGGAAGATGTCATAATGTTTTTGAAAGCAAGGAGGCGCACTTCAGGGAATTTATCATTAATATCAGCTTCCACTAACACTTCCATAGCAGGATTTTCTAAAGGGGAAAGATGACCGACCGCGATGTTTTCAGCTCCCCTCTTATCTCGGATCTCTAAATTAAACTACTACAAGAGGAGGATCCATCATAATAAATGAGGCTTGACGTCTGATTTACTTAGAAGGTAACTAAGAGCAGAGTGATCTGTGAAAACAGTTACTTTGGAGAGAGTGATGTATGACCTAAACTTATCAAAAGCAAAAAATTATGGCTAAAAGCTCCTTCTCGGTAGTGGTGTAATTCGCTTGTGCCGATGTGAGTGTCTTGCTTGCGTAATAAATTAGGTGGAAATAATTGTTTACCCATTGGCCTAATACAGCGCATACCGCAATATCACTCACATCGCACATAATTTAAAAGGGTAGTGACCAATCCGGTGCGACTAGAATTGGGGAATTTATAAGTTTTTATTTTATGGGTTTAAAAGCTAAAAGACATTCGTCGTTAAAAATGAAGGAAGACTCTTTTTCAAGAAGATGGGTTAACGACTTTGTGATTTTAGAAAAAAGTTGTATGAAGCGCCGATAAACCATGTGTGGCCTAGGAAACTTCTAATCGCTTTAACATTTGTTGGAGGGAGGAGTTTCTCGATAAATTTGATCTTCGCCCTATCGACCTCAATCCCTTTGCCCGATATATTATGGTCGAGGACAAATCCCTCTCTAACCATAAAATGGCTTTTCTCCCAATTGAGGGCTAGATTCATTTCCTCGCAACGCTGAAGCACACGCTCGAGATTTTTTTAAGCACTTTTAAATGAATTTCCGAAGAGGGAGAAGTCGTCCATGAAGATTTTCATTACCTCCACTACTAACTCATCGAAGATTGCCAATATACATCTTTAGAATGTAGATGTCTCGTTATAAAGGTCAAATGGCATCCTTCGATAAACGATGGTGCCGAAGGGACAAGTGAATGTTTTTTCTCTTGTTCATCGGGTAAAATAGGGATTTGGTTGTATCCCGACAAACCATCGAGGAAACAATAGTAGGAGTGACCCAAAAGGCGTTCTAAAATTAGATCGATAAATGGTGATGGGAAGTGACCTTTTCGGGTGGCATCATTTAATTTCCGATAATCTATGCAAATCTGCCAACCTGTAACAGTATGGGCTAGGATTAATTCATTATTTTCATTTGCGACCACCATTACGCCGCTTTTCTTTGGAATGACTTATACTGGGCTAACCCAAGTATAATTCGAGATCGAGTAGATGATTCCCGCAGCTAAAAGTTTGATAAACTCAACCTTAATGACTTCATTCATATTCGGGTTGACTCTTCGTTGAGGCTGGACAGTGTTGCAGGAATTATCTTCAAGGAAGCTTTTGTGAGTGTAGAAGGAGGGGTTAATCCCTTTGATATCTGAAATTTCCATGCAATTGCGTGGCGGTGATGACTTAAAACTAGAGTCAATTCAGAAATTTCTGAATCGCTTAGCTCGGATGGTACGATAACAATAACTTAGAATTTTTTTTCTAAAAAGAGATATTTTAGATGGGGGGGAAGTTGCTATAATTCTAGGATGGGTGGTTCTTCATACGAAGTTTTGATTTTTAACTTTTCTAATGGTAGTGGCTCAGGTGATGTGTGACGAGAAACTTCTTCTAAACAGAAGGGCTCGGCGAGCTCAAAATCATTACTATACGAGGACACTAACTCGGGAACTGAATAAAACTCATTCTCAAATCATTCTTCTAAGTAAAAAACATGAATCGTTATTTTCTAAGGTATTTCACATTGATGGATTTATGTTAAATGTAATATCATCATTTCCAACCGATAGGAGGAGCTTTCCATTTCTTACGTCGATAAACATGCGGGAGGTGGCGAGGAAGGGGCGGCCGAGTTTGTGGGGTACTTCAGCATCCTCTTTGATATCAAGATTGACAAAGTCCACCGGGATGATGTACTTGTCAACCTTAATGAGCACGTCCTCCACTATCCTTACTGGATATTTTAAAGATCGATTTGCAAGTTGGATGCTCATTCTAGTGGGTCTAGGATTTCCTAAACCTAACTTTTTAAATAACGAGAAAGGCATAAGGCTAATACTAGTTCCAAGATCAGCTAAGGCATGTTTTACCAATGAATTGCCAAATAGACATGGGATGGAGAACCATCCCGGGTCATTTGCTTTTTGTGGCAATTTATTAAGTATAACCGTGGAGCATTCCGCGTTTAGGGAAATATGCGAGATATCTTCAAGTTTCTTTTTATTTGAGTAACCCCTTGAGATATTTCACATATTTTGGCATTTGAGAAATAGCCTCGCAGAAGGGAACATTAATATGAATTTGTTTTAAAATTTCTAAAAACTTATTATAATTTTTCTCGGTCCACTTGCTCCTAAGCTTAGACGGATGCGGAATATTTGAACTAGAAGCGTGCGGAGCTAAAGTAGCGGCAACTTTGAAGATAAAATAGGAGGAGGAGAGATAAGTACCTTGGGTTCATCCTGTTTTGAAACTACCTCCTTTCCGCTGTGGAGGGTAATCACGTTCATGCTTTTCCTTAGATTCGGTTCAGTATTTCTCGGTAGTGCTCCTTGCTAACGCTCGAAGAACATTTTTGCTAGCTGTCACACTCGATTCTCTAAATTTTTGATCGATCCGGTGAGGTTCCAGATGTTCGATTCATTTGCAGCAACATATTATGCGAAGACCTCTCCAAGTGGAGAGGACTTTTGCTGTTGCGGTGGAAAACCAGGTGGATTATAATTTAGAGGGTGAGTTAAATTAAGAGGTTGATTAAGATTTAAAGGGCGTTGAGCATTTCCTTGGTTGCTCCATGAGAAATTCGAATGATTCCTATAACCCGCATTGTAAGTGCTGTTATACAGAGTGGAGTTTGGGTTATATAAAGGCTGAGGCGGATTTCCCATGTAGTCAACCTACTCTTCGATTATAACATTATTAGCCCAAGAAGGAGTGACAGAGGAAGCAGACATCTCCCCCACTTGCTTAGTTAAGCGCTCAACTTGTAAAGCTAAATTTAAAGTGGCATAAATTCCAAAAATAACGTTCGACTTGTTAGACCACACTCGGAGCATATTCCATTGATATGCATTTATGGCCATTTCCTCAAATTGCTCTTGAGCTGCCTCCGGGGTCCTTTTATTTAAAGTACCCCTGGCGGCTGTATTAATCATCTGCCTTGTTTGGAAATTCAAGCCATTATAAAATATTTGTACATGTTACCATGTAGGAAGTGCATGGTGAGGGCTTTAACATAAAATCTCCTTGAAGCGCTCTCATGTATCATAGAGAGTCTCCGAGTCGATTTGCATAAATGAAGCAATATCTGAACGCATTTTGGTGGTCTTAGCAGGCGGGAAATACTTAGTAAGACATTTTTCGGCAATATCGGCCCATGTAGTGATAGACACCTTAGGAAGGGAGCTAAGCCACTACTTGGCCTTTGACTGCAAAGAAAAAGGAAAAAGACGTAATCAAATGGCATCATCAGTAACGCCATTGAGTTTGAACGTATCGCAAATTTTGAGAAAATTAGAGATATGAGAATTTGGATCTTTGTCTGGCAGACCATCGAAGGTCACTGATTGTTACACCATTTGTATGATGCTATACTTGATCTCAAAGTTATTATTTGCCACCGTGGGGCGAACAATACTTGATTGTGTACCTTCCATATTCAGCCGCGCATAATAGGACATGGTCCTTTGGTGGGCCTCATTAGGATTTGGTTCTAGATTAGGCTCTATATTTTCTGTGGTAGTGTCCCCGATCAACTCTTCGAATGCAAAATGTGAATCCTGATCACGAGAATGGCGGTGCCACAAAAGGGTGCGCTCGATCTGTGGATTAAAAGGAATATTCGAAGAACTACCTTGGGTCATACACTAGAAAAAGAGAAGGGGAGTGAAGAAAAAAGAAAGAGAAAAGAGAGAGAATAATAAAATAAAATGAAAGAAAGAGAAAAACTTATATATTATTATTTTTTTCTTTTTAGGCGGATTAAGTTAGTCTTAGACTTCCCAAGATATACCCCGTGAAGGGTTCTCACCGGTACTAGGAGATGTGCTCGGATGATAACCCAAACGGGATTCAAAGATTTAAATAACACCTTTAAGAATTTTTAAACTAAAAAAATGAAAAAGAAAACGATAAAATTAATAGTTATTCTCTTTTCAAAATATCAACCCAAGTCCCAGCAACGGCGCCACAAATTTGATATGAAATATTTAAATGTTTATGATTTTTGATTTGGAAAAGCAAAGCGAGGGGTTTATGTGATGATATTCTCCAAACCTATATATGTGAATGCAAGTGTACCTTATCGTCTATAGTATAGGATATTTTTAAAATACCAAGGTCATATTCCTCGACGCGCGTTGATTACTTCTACTTCGAGGAGGAAACTATTATCTTATCAATTAATTTTTTGAGTAGTTTTACTTAACTAAAAAGAGAGATTAATTGCAAATTAAAGTAAGGTTTAGATAATGATTACAAGGATTAGTGCTCATTCTTGAATCACCTTGGCATGAGTATAATCAAAAAGTTGAAATAAATAATTCTAATTCCCTTTAAGTAGACTACTTTGACCGTGGAGGTTCCCGAACAAGGAGTACGCCTCTCTCGAGGAAATGCCCAACTAAGTATAGGAAAATTCGACCGAACTCGCATTCTATAATCGAATGCCTACAACTTACTTTACGTTGTGAACCCCACTATTGGATTTGACTCCAATCCGGGAGATTTACATTATCCTCTCTAGAGGGGAGCTTGCAACTCTCATTACCATTGAGTGATCGATTCGCTTAGAGCCACTCGGCTAACTAAGTATGAAAACCTCAGTGAAAACAATATATCGAAAATATGGTCTCACTACTTTAAATATCAAGGGTAATTCAAAAGTGTTTACTTAAATGGAAAAAAGAGAGTTAAAAGATCATAACTTGATTATCTCATCCTCGGATCATCTCGATCGACCACTAATGAGAGTTTATTTAATCATGGTAGAGGGGAAAAAGAAAGACATGAAATAAAATTGCAATAAAAATTAACAAAAGTCGAGAGAGATTATGAAAAGCAAATGTACAACCCTGTGTTTGTCGAGTGGGGGCATCTAGCCATCCGGTGAACGTGAGAAGAATTAGGTATGGGCGAGTCGGTCGAGCGAGTGGAACGCCTCAGCTCGCACTCGCCCCTAGCAAGGACTCGTCCCCATCTCGATGCGAGTGGTGAGTGCCAACTCCACTGAGCACGCCACCCCGGCGAGTCGGTCTAGCATAGTCATTACTCACCCATTGTGAGAATGGCATGATTTCTAAGGATTTTCATCTTGGCCTGCAGTTAGCCATTCCAAACAGCGGGATTCCGTTGTTGGTAGACCACTTAGGGCTACTTTTAGCAAAACCAAGAGGTGGGATTTGGCTATCCGTAGACTGTCTTAAGAAAACTATAAATAGACCCCCAAGGGCACTTTTGGAGGACTCTCTCAATTATTTCTCTCTCCTCTGGTTAGCTTTGGTCTGCTAGGGAGATCCGACTTTCTACTTACAATGGTTTCTGGGTGGGTGGGCAAGAACTCTCTTGCACTCTCCAAGGTGCCCAGCTGAGCAACTGGTTTAGGAGGGGAAGTTCTCTAGATATTCCGAGTTAGTGGTAGGACCTCCTCACTGGAGCTCAGAGGTCTGTTTGTAATTACACACTTTGTGAGTGAGCTTCCCAGTCTTGAGTGCCCGGTCTAAAGATCAAGCTCAGGAGAAGTAAGAACAAACTATACCAGTCCGAACTCCTCGAGCCATGGTTTTCAGGCACAAAGGTTTAACCGTAGTTTCCTAGTTCAACATTTTTGATGCGTTGAGCATAGACCGTAGTTTGTTTGGAAAATCCTGAGTAAGATCCAATGACTGGAAGTGAATGTAATGCCCCTGATTTTCGTTAATTATTTACGTGGCTGCTGTGATGTAATTTTGGCGTTTGGGCGTTACGTCAGCTCGTCAGGTTTAGTTTTGGGCCTTAGCCTAGTTAAGTGTGTAATTTGGATCGAGCGTGTGAGGGTTCGCGTTGTTCCGAGTTTTGGGAAATTATTTATGTAATTATTGCATTTATTATATTTCCCTGGCGCTGCATTCGACGAACGGCAGAGGAGCTGCGTTCGACGAACGACAGAGGAGCTGCATTCGACAAACAGCAGAGGAGCTGCGTTCGACGAACGACAAAGGAGCTGTGTTCGACGAACGGCAGAGGAGATGTGTTCGATGAACAGCTGAGGAGCTGCGTTCGACGAACGGCAGAGGAGCTGCGTTCGACGAACAACAGTGGCTCTGCAATCGATGAACGGTTGTGGCTCTGCGTTCGACGAACGGCAGAGGGTCTGCGTTCGATGAACGGCAGTGGCTCTACATTCGATGAACGGCAGAGGATCTGCGTTCAACGAATGGCAGAGGGTCTGCGTTCGACGAACTGGGATCAGTCTGCGTTCTACGAACCCGCTGTTGTTGCGTTCGACGAATTCGTAGCTGAGTTCGACGAACTCCTGGAGGCTTAGTATTTTTACGTTGAGTTTAGGTTTTATCTTTTCATCTCCTTCCCCTTTTGGCCGACCTAGAGTCTATTGGGCGAGAGAGCGAGAGCGGCGTGCGTGGAGATTCCGGCCAGCGATTCGATGGTTGTAGTGGTCGGAATTGCGTTTGGAGAGTAGATTTGGAAAGCTCTCGGCGGGATCTTCATTCAAGTGGTAAGCTTTTCCCGTTTCGTGGAATTTTTGGAGTTATGGTTGAGACCTAATTCCTCTTTTCGACCCGAAAGGTATCAGGATTTCATGCTCGAGTGAGTTCTTGGCCGATCCATAACTTTTGGAGCGGAGATCTTCGAGTTTGTAAGGTTTAAGGCAAGTGGCTTTCTCCTCCTTCTTTCTTGTTTCTTGAAGCACTATTTTTCCTTGTTTATGGGTTCTTGCTGTGTTTTTGGCATGTATTTTGAGTGTTTGCTTGATAGTTAACAACTCCCTCTTCTGTCTTGATTCTCCCCTATGTATCTGATGTTTTCCCTGAAGAAACTGTGTTGTCCTGGAATATTTTTCCTGCTGTTTGTTGAGTTTCTCGAGGAATGCTAGTTTATCCCTTTGATTTCTCAAGAGCCTTTTGATCTTAGCCCTTTGATTTCTCGAGAAATGTTTATTACTGTCCTTTATTTCTCGAGAAATCATGTTCTCTGATTTGGATTTCTCGAGAACTTCTTGTTCTCTTCCTTTGATTTCTCGGGAACTTCTTGATCTCTGTCCTGGATTTCTCGAGAAATCCCAATCTCATCTCCTTCCTGTTCTCGAGAAGTCCATGGCTTGAACATGCTTCTTCTCGAGAACACCCCAGCTCTTCCCCTCGATTATCAAGAGATGCCCAGGTCTATCCTCTAGTTCTCGAGAAATGCTTTGACTTCTCTTCCAATTTCTCGAGAAATGCCCTGGTTGCTACCCTTGCTTTTGCTATTTTCCGTACTTTAATTCACTCGTGCTTGTTTCCATATGCCTACGTAATTGTGTGCGGACCCCGGACTCTGATGAATCATCGTGAGTGGTGTTTGCTTCATATTGACCCTATCCTTGGGGTGTCCCGGTGATTGTTTCTCGGGCTTCGTCCCATGCCATATTTAATGGAATTAATTAATAAGACCATTGCCTTTGTCCTTGCACAGTGGGTCGTGTTTTGGGGGGGCAGTGGGGAGTGTTGTAGCCTTGCACGGTGGCCATTTTAGTGGTGAACCGCAGACTTGGCCTGTGGTCCCGTGGGCCGTGTTTGGGTGGTTGGGGATGGAAACCCCCACCCGTTTTTGGCTTTGGGTTGCAGTGGATAGAGGACCGCCCCCGTTTAATTTGAGCTGATCAGTCTCTTTAAATAAATTTAACATGATAAAATAACTTTACTTGTTCCTCATTATGGTATTTGGTGCACTTTGTGCTTTGCTTAGTTCTTTGTTTGGAGCTTCTCTTTCGGTAAATCTGGCTTGGGTTGGTACCCCTTATGCCTTATTTACTTTACTTCTTATTTTCTGCCACTTGTAATTCCCTTTGTGAGGCGTTCTTTGTTTTATTGAATGCCTCAGGTTCAGAGCCTTAGGTGCTAGTGGTGTAGCCCGCAGTCTTCGGGAGTTTTAGTGTTGTTTTACCCCGCTGCTGCGAGGTAGTTGTGGTTAGTTTCTTCTTGTGTTCAGACATGCTAGTTTGGAGCCAACCGGTTAGTGTCAGGTTGTTGACGCCCGTTGTGCCCTTTTGATACTTTGTAGCTTATTTGCCAGTTAAATGCTACTACTTTTTAGATCTTGTGTATCTTTCTCTTTGGGAATGATTTATGTCTAGGTGCATTATAGTTATAAAATGGCTTTTCTTTCATCCTCATTGCATTCCTTTTAACTGAAATCCTTATCTTTAAAGTCGCTTAAAAGATACTTTCTCTACTTGTACTACACCTAGATATGTGCATATCATTTACTTTATGTCCTATCATCCCGTGCATGTAGGACCTTAAGTGAACTAAATCAAGTATTTTTCCGCTGCAATTACATATATTTTCTCGGTGGACTAGTTGATCCACGAACTGAGAGACACAGTTCTTACCCCAAAACCTAATAAATGATTTCAAATGATGATCTATCATGTAAACATGTTTTGATTAAATAAGTAATATGTTTCCGCCTGAGCGTATGCAGTTGTCTCCTGCATGACGTGGTATCATGATGCATATTTTCTGTTAATCTGATATTCCTAAATTTGGAGAAATGCGGGTTGTGACAGTTGGTATCAGAGGTAGGTTTTTCGACAAGTCGGTCGGGCAACAAATTCTGATATAGTAGTTGTTTTTGTTTCATTGCATACACACACCGATGTGTCATCAGAATGTCTTGGCCAAAGCATGGACACTACACTCATAGCATGATAAGAAGTATATGGGGCATATTATGTAGTATGGGATGCATAATATGTGTCTGTATATGGATCCACTATAGGAGGCAACATGTGACGGTTATGTAGTATGGGATGCATAACCATCATCACATGGATGCCTATAAGCACGTTTTCTTTTTCGTTACATGCAATATTATGTAGTATGGGATGCATAATATTTTATGTGTACGCCACTCATAACATGCATTAAGGCCTTTATTAGAATGCATAACACAGCATACATTACATATCATTGCATAAGCACACGTGCAAAGCTAAAGACTTATATGATGACACACGTACACCCATGATTTCAAAATGAACAGGAAAATTCATGCATTCATGCCCTTTGCACATGAGTCAAGAGGGACGATGTAGTATCGTTCCCGAATTTAGCATATTATCATGAAAATCCCAGAGCAAGGTGGTAGGAATGGCAAGTATATGTACATGTATGTTCTGAACCAAGCAGCGTAGTTCTAGTGTAAGGTTAAGTTTTAATTATAGGTTTTTGCATATTAGAAGGGATGGAACGCAAGAGAGTCGCGACTAGGTCGACTCCCCAGTCGGAGGCTGAGTCATCCGGAGCGCAGAGTGAAGCTTTGATCTAGAGTCTGCGCCAGAGAAATGAGGCTCTGACTAGGCAGATGGTTGCGATGCAGTCGCAAGTTGAGGCGTTGTTGTCTGCCTGTGCTAGGTAGCAACCCGTAGTGCAGGCCCCCGTAGTAGTACAGATAGTACCTACTCCTCCTGCTCCCTTGGTACCCCCAGTAGCGATACCTCCGGAAATGAATTTTATTTCGCACTTTCAAAGGTTGGGTCCTCCATCGTATGACGGTCGAGCTGATTTCGTGGCCTTGGATGATTGTCTTATAGCCATGGAAGAGATGTTCTCATATTCAGGAATCACCGTGAATCAGAAGGTGATGATTGCCGCGTACCATATTAGGGGACTCGCAAAGAGTTGGTGGTTGAGGGAGAAGGAAGACCTTTCCGAAGGATGTTCGTGGGAAACCTTCAAAGGAATATTGTTAAGAAAGTTTCTGCCGTTGGTAGAGCAAGACCGGTTGATGAATGATCTCCTGCATCTGAATTAGAGACAGCTCTCGGTGAGCGAGTATGAGATTGAATTTTGCAAGTTGAGCAGGTTTTCTCCGGCCCTGGTAGCCTCGGAAGAAGGAAGAGTGAAGAGATTTCTGGGTGGTCTCTGCAGTAACATCCAGCAGCTGGCCAGTGCGTATAGGTCGGAGAATTACGCCGAGGTAGTAGAGGAAGCGCTGAAGGTTGAGGCAATTGATAATGCCAAGAATTGAGGATCAATGATGAAGAAGGGAAAGAGAAAGGATGGAGAAGAAGGAAATTCTGGTGCACCTGCCCCAGTCTTGAAGAAAGGAGGTGGTGAGGTCTGCAGTTTCTATGGCCTCTCTGGCCATTCAGTTGAGAGGTGTTTCAAAAGGAAAGGAGTTCAAAAGCAGCAGTGAGTGCTGGCAATTCAGGGTGCTCTGAAGGGAGAGGTGCTCTGCCCATTGTGCAAGCAGAAGGGGCACGATGTGGCCGAGTGGACCAAGGAGAAAGTCTGCTTCCAGTGCGGACAGAAAGGGCACATGAAGTTTCAATGCCCGCTACTTCAACCCTCGTTGCAGCCAGTTCCGCTTCGAGCCTTGCCGCCACCGCAGCATCAGGATAAAGGAAGAGGAAAGCTGAACGTGTTAACCCAGGAGCAAGCGCAGTCTTCGACCCAGGTGATCGCAGGTTAGACCTTAAGCCAGCTGTTAAATTTTGATTCCTTTTTCGTTGTATTACACTAGTTTCTTTTCCGCGCTCATAGGGAGATTTAAGGTAAAGAATCGTTCCTCATTAAGTTCCCTTCTAGTGATTTGGTATCCTCGAACCAGTGCATCCGAAGTTGCCCCGTTCTCTTAGGAGATTTCTTGGTTGTTGCTGATCTCAAGGTGTTGGACCAAGAAGACTTTGACGTGATTTTGGGTATGGACTGGTTGTCCAGTTATGATGCGCTGATCTGATGCAAGGAAAAGCGTCTGGACTTCTTGATGGACAACTGTCATCCCATGAGTGTTTTTGGGTCTCTGTGCCAGTGTTCCCTTATAATTTCTGCGGTATGTTCTCGAAAACTGTTAATTTTCGGTTGTTTGGCTTACCTTGTTTCTATAGTAGAAACTGTTACTGGATCGCCGTGTATTGAGGGTGTTCCGGTGGTGCGAGAGTTTCCCGATGTCTTTCCCGTCAGTATTCCTGGCCTTCCGCCTGTTAGAGATGTGGAGTTCGTTATTGATCTTGAGCCTGGTACTCGTCCTATCGCTAAGGCACCGTACCGTATGGCCCCGCACAAGTTAGAAGAGTTGCGAACTCAGTTAGATGAGCTGTTGCAGTGTGGTTTTATTAGGCCAAGTTCTTTGCCTTGGGGTGCTCCAGTTTTGTTCGTGAAAAAGAAGGACGGTTCCATGAGATTGTGCATATATTATAGAGAGTTAAACAAAGTGACCATCAAGAACAGGTATCCGTTGCCGAGGATAGATGATCTGTTTGATCAGTTGCGTGGTAGCACGGTGTTTTTGAAGAATGTCTTTCGATCAGGCTACCATCAGTTGAGGATCCGTGAGTCGGACGTTCCGAGGACTGCTTTTCGTTCCCGTTATGGTCATTTTGAGTTTCTAGTTATGTCTTTTGGCTTGACGAATGCACCCTCTGCATTTATGGACATGATGAACCGCGTGTTCAAGGATTTTCTGGATCATTTTGTTGTGGTATTCATCGATGATGTGTTGTTTTATTCTATAAATGTTGAGGAGCATGCTACGCATTTGCGCTTAGTATTGTCTACTCTTAGAGAGCACAAGTTGTATGCGAAGCTGAGTAAGTGCGAGTTCTGGCTCCCTCAGGTATCCTTTCTGGGTCATGTGGTGAACAAGGATGGAATTACTGTAGACCCCCCTAAGATTTTTGCTGTGTTGGATTGGAAGACACCTTCAACGCCTAAGGAAATAAGGAGTTTCTTAGGGTTGGCTGGGTACTACAGGAGATTTGTTCAAGGATTCTCAGTGCTGTCTGCACCTTTAACTGAGCTTACCCAGAAGAATACCGCTTTTGTTTGGAGCGATAAGTGCGAAGAAGACTTTCAAGAATTAAAGAGGCGTTTGTTCAGTGCACCTGTGTTGGCCTTACCGATCGAAGGAATAGAGTATGATGTTTATGTGGATGCATCTCACATTGGACTAGGGTGTGTTTTGATGCAAGAAGGAATGGTGATTGCCTATGGGTCTAGACAATTAAAAGTTCATGAAAAGAATTACCCTACGCATGACTTAGAATTCGCTGCAGTGATTTATGCTTTAAAGCTTTGGAGTCATCTGTTATATGGAGTGTCATGCAAGATTTTCACGGATCACAAGAGTATGAATATGTCTTTACCCAAAAAGAGCTGAATTTGCGCCAGCATAGATGGTTGGAGTATGTTGCGGATTATGAGGTTGACATCCTCTATCATCCGGGTAATGCTAATGTAGTGGCCGATGCCCTGAGTAGAAAGACCGCGCATGTCTTCAACCTTTTTATGCAGTCCTTGGTAGAGGAGTTTATGTTGATGGATATTTCTTTCGGTAGTTGTACCACACCTTCGAGCTTAGAGGCTGAAGAGCCTTCTTGGATTACTCTTACGAGATTACACCAGAAGGAAGATCCTGACTTACAGCATCTCCGGAATAGGACCGAGAAAGGAGAATTACCAGATTTTTTGATCGATGATAAAGATACTTTGAAGTACTAAGGTAGGTATTGTATCCCCTCATTGGATGATATTCGGGCAAAGATCTGTAGTGAAGCGCATGACTCTAGTGTTTCCTATCATCCTGGTTAAACAAAAATTTACAAAGACCTGAAGCAGATCGTTTGGTGGTCAGGGATGAAGAATGATAAAGCCAGGTATGTTTCTGAATGTTTAACTTGTCAGCGCGTGAAGGCGGATCATAAGAGGCCTGGAGGTAAGTTGAACCCGTTGGATGTTCCAAGCTGGAAGTGGGAGAGTATTTCAATGGACTTCATTACCGGTTTGCCGAGGTCTCCCGGAGGACATGATTCTGTGTGGGTTATAGTTGACAGATTGACAAAGTGTGCTCACTTTGTGCCTTTTAAGACCCGCTTCTCTATGGAGAAAATAGGAGAACTTTATCTAAATGAAGTTATCAGATTGCATGGTGTGCCCGTGAGCATTGTGTCGGACCGAGATTCAATGTATATGTCTCGTTTCTGGCGGAGTTCGTAGGGAGCTTTGGGCACTGACCTTAGATACTCTACCGCTTACCATCCTCATACCAAAGGTCAGACAGAGAGAGTGAATCAAATTTTGGAGGATATGATAAGGTGCTATATTCTAGATCATGGTGAAGCTTGGGATAAGCATCTTGGATTGATGGAATTTGCCTACAATAATAGTTATCAGGAGAGTTTGCAAATGGCCCCCTTTGAGGCTCTGTATGGGAGGCGTTGCCGAACTCCCTTGTTTTGGGTCGAGGTTGGTGAGAGTCTGTTGTTAGGCCCAGAAGATCTGGAAGAGATGAGCGTTGTCGTGACTCATATCCACGAGAAGCTTCATTATCGCTCAGGAGTGGTATGCAAAGTATGCCAATCGGAGAAGGTTGGATCTTGAGTTTGCCATTGGAGACTTAGTGTTCTTGAAAGTTTCTCTGATGCCGGGCGTTAAGATATTTGCAAGGAACCACAAGTTGGACCCCCGGTATGTGGGACCTTTCCAGATTGATGAGCGCATCGGAGCGTCAGCTTATAGATTGGATTTGCCTACTTCCTTCCCTAATGTTTCACGATGTGTTTCATGTGAGCCAGGTGAGGAAGTGTCTGCGTAGTGATCGGCTTGTTCTTGATTCTGTGCCCGTTTTGCAGCCCAATCTTTCGTATGTTGAAGAGCCTGTCCGAATCTTGGAGACTCGGGAGCATGTGTTGCGGAGGAAAATGATCCCGATGGTTAAAGTTCTGTGGAAGAATCAGGGCGTCGAAAGCGCAACCTGGGAGCTGGAGTCTGCCATAAGAGAGACTCATCCTAGCCTCTTCTCTTAGAAATCGGGTAAATCTTTTGTCAGGTAACCTTTGGATTTGATTCTGTATCTTTCTTGATCTTTGGATTTCAAGTTTCGAGACGAAACTTTTTTTAGGGGGAGTGACTGTAACGCCCCTGATTTTCGTTAATTATTTATGTGGCCGCTGTGACGTAATTTTGGCGTTTGGGCGTTACGTCAACTCATCGGGTTTAGTTTTGGTCCTTAGCCTAGTTAAGTGTGTAATTTGGATTGAGCGTGTGAGAGTTCGCGTCATTTCGAGTTTTGGAAAATTATTTATGTAATTATTCCATTTATTATATTTCTATGGTGCTGCGTTCGATGAACGGCAGAGGAGCTGCGTTCGACGAACGGCAGAGGAGCTGTGTTCGACGAACGGTGAAAGAGCTGCGTTCGACGAATGGCAGAGGAGCTGCGTTCGATGAACGGTAGAGGAGCTGCGTTCGACGAACGACAGTGGATCTGCATTCGACGAACGATAGTGGCTCTGCGTTAGGCGAACGACAGAGGGTCTGCCTTCGACGAACGGCAGTGGCTCTGCGTTCGATGAACGACAGAGGGTCTGCGTTCGAAGAACTGGGATCAGTCTGCATTCTACGAACGGTAGAGGGTCTGCATTCGACGAACTTGGATCAATCTGCGTTCGACAAACTCGTTGTTGTTCCGTTCGACGAATTCGTGGCTGAGTTCGACGAACTCCTGGAGGCTTAGTATTTATACTTTGAGTTTAGGTTTTATCTTTTCATCTCCATCCCCTTTTGGCCGACCTAGAGTCTATCGGGCGAGAGAGCGAGAGCGGCGTACGTGGAGCTTCTGGACGGTGATTCGAGGGCTATAGTGGTTGAAATCACATTTGGAGAGTAGATTTGGAAAGCTCTCGGCGTGATCTTCATTCTAGTGGTAAGCTTTTCCCGTTTCGTGGAATTTTTGGAGTTATGGTTGAGACCTAATTCCTCTTTTCGACCCAAAAGGTATCAGGATTTCGTGCTCGAGTGAGTTCTTGGCCGATCCAAAACTTTTGGAGCGGAGATCTTCGAGTTTGCAAGGTTTAAGGCAAGTGGTTTTCTCCGCCTTTTTTCCTGTTTCTTGAACCACTGTTTTTCCTTGTTTATGGGTTCTTGCTGTGTTTTTGGCATGTATTTTGAGTGTTTGCTTGATAGTTAACAACTCCCTCTTCTCTCTTGATTCTTCCCTATGTATCTGAAGTATTCCCTGGAGAAACTGTGTTGGCCTGGAATATTTTTCCTGCTGTTTGTTGAGTTTCTTGAGGAATGCTAGTTTATCCCCTTGATTTCTCGAGAGCCTTTTGATCTTAGCCCTTTGATTTCTCGAGAAATGTTTATTTCTGTCCTTGATTTCTCAAGAAATCATGTTCTCTGATTTGGATTTCTCGAGAACTTCTTGTTCTCTTCCTTTGATTTCTCGGGAACTTCTTGATCTCTGTCCTGGATTTCTCGAGAAATCCCAATCTCATCTCCTTCCTGTTCTCGAGAAGTCCTTGGCTTGAACCTGCTTCTTCTCGAGAACACCCCAGCTCTTCCCCTCCAATTCTCAAGAAATGCCCAGGTCTATCCTCTAGTTCTCGAGAAATGCTTTGACTTCTCTTCCAATTTCTCAAGAAATGCCCTGGTTGCTACCCTTGCTTTTGCTGTTTTCCGTACTTTAATTCACTCGTGCTTGTTTCCTTATGCCTACGTAATTGTGTGCGGACCCCGGACTCTTATGAATCGTCTTGAGTGGTGTTTGCTTCATATTGACCCTATCCTTGGGGTGTCCCGGTGATTGTTTCTCGAGCTTCGTCCCATGCCATAATTAAAGGAATTAATTAATAAGACCATTGATATAAATTTTGCGGTTTTGAAATTAAGCGAAGGTTAAAGATTTTTCTCCAAAACTATATTCGATTAAGGCAAGTGTACCTTATCGTTTATAGTATAGGATATTTAGGAATATCAAGGTCGTATTCCACGGGGCGCGTTTATTACTTCTACTTCGAGGAAAATCACCATTATCTTATCGACGAAAATTTGAGGTTTTGATTACTTAGCTAAAAAAAACTAATTGCAGACTAAATGAAAAGATTAAACATTGCATGAAAGGAAAGAGAAATTGACATTGCATAAAAAAGACATTACTAAGGAGAGAAAGATTGACATTGCATGAAAAGGAAGATATTTCTTAAGGAGAAAGAGAGCATGAAAGAGGAAACTATTTTTTATTGAAAATCAAAAACTATTACAAGCCTTAATTAAAGAGTGCAAAGCTAAGGAAAATGAAGGTTACAAGTTTAAGAAAACTAGTACATGAAAGTTACATTAAAACATTGCATGAATTGAAAGGGAAGAGAACATGAAAGCCTTAAGAAACATGAACATTAACTTGAAAAACTCACTCTCAGCTCTAACAACACCTCCCCATCTCCAAAATTTTGAACCCTGGACTCAAGGAGAGCCTCTGAATTTATAGGCAAAAATTTCAAGTTACACGCCCTCGGTCACGGGCGTGAACTAGGGTGTGACTGCACTATTCACATCAGATCCGACAGTGGCGTGGACTTTCTGGACGGCACGGCGAAAAGTGGACATTACACGCCCGTGTAATTTTGGTCACGGGCGTGACTTTTTACAGCTTCATTAAATGCAGCGTGGGCTGGAATTTCGTACGGCGGTGAAGCAGAGATCACGCGGGAAAGTCACGGCCGTGACATGTGGGTCACGGGCGTGACTTAGGTTGACTTCTCGACAGCATCTCCACGTCTCGTCAGCAGCCAACTGGGAAGATTCTAATATTACACGCCCCTAGTCACGGGCGTGACACTGGGTCACGGGCGTGACCGAGGGCGTGACTTGCTGTGGACTAGCTCAATTGGCGCGGCATCGACTCTGGACTGATCTTTAGGTTACACGCCCTTGCTCACGGGTGTGACTGAGGGCGTGTACTTGTCAATTTCTCCAATTTGTCCCAAAATTCTGCAAAAATTGAAATTAAGCTATATTAGAAACAGAATTTCAAAATAAACACTTATGACCTAGAAATGACATAAAAAAGGAAAAAAAAATATTTACAAAATTTTCTATTAAAAAGTTATAAAAATACTACTTATCAAATACCCCCATACTTGAGGTTTTGCTATTCCAGAGCAAAAGTGTGAGACATAATTTATAAGACATCCTTAGAAAATTTTTAATTTAAAACTAAAATTTCATTTAACCAAAAGTTATGTTAAGAGTAAATTCAAGGGAGAGTTAAGTCCTAAATTATGATGATGATTTGAAAAGAGGGAAAAATGTTTAGGCAAGAACTTCTCAAGAAAATTAATTAGTTTGACAAAATTGTAGAAATTATAAAACTAAATTAAATTAAAATTATAAGAACTCTACCTTAAAAGAAACTTAAGGAAAAGTAAATTACTAAATATTGCTCTCTCCATAATTTTCAACTAAAACTAGAACAATGATAATTGACTAAGGGGGATTTCATAAAATTTGGCATGAGAAGAGATCTTTGATTTGAGGTGATGAATTTTATCCTCTCACCTTTATTTTTTTTTTCTCTTCTAATAACAACCCAAAATGTATATGGTTTAGGAGTAATGAATTTTACCTCTTACTCTATGCCATATAATCTTTTCAAATATTTTGGGTGCATATGTTTTAGGGAATAATGAATTTTATCCTCTTATTCTCATTACATATGATCTTTTGAACTTCATTTTTTTTGCCCCAAAGGGGGTAAGGAAGGGAAATAAATCTAGCTAGATTTAAATTATATTGAGGGCAAATTCTAGTAACATTAAATTCCCTGAGATCTAAAAAGTTATAAGAAAATATAATTGAAATCTAAAGAGGTTTAGGAAATTCACTACAAAATGAAGCCATTTAAAAATAAAAAAGAGAAGTCATGCTAAAAAAAATTCTCTAATCAATTTCAAATCATAAGATGATTCTTGAATCAAGATTACCTCAAATTTAAAATTAACAAACTATGATAAGCAAAATTTTAGCCAATTAAAAACTTAAACATGCTTATAAACATTCTCAACTACATTTCTAAGAAATCACAAAAACAACAAATATGAGAGGTATAAGATTTAAATTTTTTGTATTTTAAGTTTTTTCATAATTTTTTTTGAATTTTGATATTATCTTTTTATTTTTATTTTTGATAAGAAATAAACAAAAACATATACTAAAAAGCTAAAAAAATTTGTTAATTCTTGGACTTCCCGAGGTATACCCCGTGAAGGGTTCTCACGGTACTAGGAGGTGAGATGGGGTGAGGTGCCAAACGTCCCTTTCCAAGATTTAAATTTTTCTATTTTCTAAATTTATTTTTGAGTTTTTGGGTTTTACAAGTGCTAAAATAGAAGAAAACATAAGAAAATATATTTTTTTTGTTTTGAAAATTTTCTAATTTAACAACTATTTACAAAAAACTATTTACACCCCATACTTAAATTTAAACATTGTCCCCAATGTTTAAAACTAAGTATGAAGTAAAAGAAAATAAAGTGCAAGACAAAACAAAAAGGAAATGCATGATAAATGGAAGAAAGAGAAAGGGCTTCCCTGATTTTTTTGAAGTTTGCGCGGGGAAGCGACGATTACCTACAAAATATGTTAAAGAACAAGAGAAAACAATAAAAAGATAACTTTGGGGTGCCTCCCAAAAGCGCTTTGTTTAAGGTCGGGTAGCTTGACCCACTTGCCGATTATATTATAGGTTGAAATACAATCGAATCACTCTTTTCATTAGTTAACTCTCCCGGAAGATATAATTTAAGGCGGTGCCCGTTAACTTTGAAGGTACCTTTTTCCGGGTGGGATATTAAAATTGTCCCATAGGACCAAACCTCTTTAACAATAAAGGGTCCGGACCATCGGGATTTTAGTTTTCCCGGAAAAAGGCAAAGGCGGGAATTATAAAGGAGGACGAGATCGCCCGACGAAAAAGATTTTGGAAATTTTATATGCTTATCGTGATAAAACTTTGTTCGCTCCTTATATAATTTATTGCTCTCATACGCATTCGCTCGCCACTCATCTAATTCGTTCATTTGGAATTTTCTTTGTTCTCCCGCTAGAGTGGAATCGAGGTTAAAAAATTTAACCGCCCAAAATGCGCGGTGTTCTAATTCGACCGGAAGGTGGCAAGCCTTGCCATAAACCATTTGATACGGTGTACAACCGATAGCGGTCTTGTACGCCGTTCAATAGGCCCATAGCGCGTCAACGAGCTTTATTGCCCAATCCTTTCGATTAATAGAAACTATTTTTTCTAAAATCCGTTTTAATTCTCGATTAACAACTTCGACTTGGCCGCTCGTTTGTGGGTGATATGCGGTGAATAATTTGTGCGTGACACCATATTTTGCTAAAATTTTTGTAAATTGACTATTGCAAAAATGGGTGCCCCGATCACTCACAATAGCGCACAGCGTGCCAAATCGAGAAAATAATTTTTTTAAGAAATTAATGACGACTCGCGCATCATTGGTGGGGAGAGCTTGCGCTTACGCCCACCTCGATACGTAGTCGACCGCCACTAGAATATATTTATTTGAAAATGAGGGAGGGAGAGGACCAACAAAATTGATACCCCAAAGGTCGAAAATTTCGCATTCTAAGAAAATGTTTTGGGGCTTCTCATCCCGGCGAGAGATGTTCCCCGACCGCTGGCAGCTGTCGCAAGTACTCACAAGGGTGTGAGCATCTTTGAAGAGCGTGGGCCAATAAAAGCCCGCCTCCAGCGCCTTCCTCGCGGTTCAGTTCGAATGATAATGACCATCGGTGGGTCCCTCATGACAATGACGTAAAATTTTAAGGCCTTCCTCACTTGAAACACATCTTCTCACAACCTGGTCTACGCATACACGGAATAAAAAGGGGTCCTCCTAAAAGTAATTCTTTAAATCAGAAAAGAATTTCTTCTTTTGCTGACTCGAGAATTCTTTTGGCATGACCCGGGCTACTAAATAGTTAGCCAAATCCACAAACCAGGGGGTAGAAGATGAATTAATATTTTTGAGAGCTAGGAGGTGCTCTTCGGGAAATTTATCGTTGATGTCGGCCTCTATTAATGCTTCCGAGGAAGGATTTTCTAAACGAGAAAGGTGATCGGCCGCCAAGTTTTCGGCTCCTCTTTTATCCCGGATCTCTAAATCAAACTCCTGCAAGAGGAGGATCCATCGCAAAAGATGAGGCTTGGCGTCCGATTTACTTAAGAGATACCTAAGCGCGGAGTGATCTGTGAAGACGATAACTTTTGAGAGAGTGATATACGACCTAAACTTATCGAAGGCGAAAACGATTGCTAGAAGTTCCTTATCGGTCATGGTGTAGTTTTCTTGTGCCGACGTGAGTGTTTTACTCGCATAATAGATCGGGTGAAAATACTTACTCAGCCGTTGGCCTAAAACGGCACCAACCGCAATATCACTCGCGTCGCACATGATTTCAAAAGGGAGCGACCAATCTGGGGCGACTAGAATCGGAGATTTTATAAGTTTCTCTTTGATAAGTTGAAAGGCTAAATGACATTCATTGTTAAAAAGAAAAGATGATTCTTTCTCGAGATGATGGGTTAACGACTTTGTGATTTTGGAAAAATTTTGTATAAAGCGCCGATAGAACCCCGCGTGGCCTAGGAAACTCATAATAGCTTTTACGTTTGTTGGAGGGGGGAGCTTTTCAATTACTTCAACCTTGGCCCTATCGACCTCGATCCCCTTGCCCGAAATTTTATGGCCAAGGACTAGTCCTTCCTTGACCATAAAATGGCATTTCTCCCAATTAAGTGCTAAATTCGTTTCCTCAGATCGCTGCAACACGCGCTCGAGATTTTTTAAACAGTTTTTAAATGAGTTTTCGTACACGTAGAAGTCGTCCATAAATACTTCCATCACCTCCTCTACTAACTCGTCAAATATTGCAGCATACATCTTTGGAATGTAGCTGGCGCGTTACAAAGACCGAATGACATCCTTCGATAAGCGAAGGTGCCAAAGGGACAAGTGAAAGTGGTTTTCTCTTGGTCGTCCGGCGAAATCGGGATTTGGAAATATCCCGACAAACCATCGAGAAAACAGTAGTAGGAGTGACCTGAAAGGCGCTCTAAAATTTGGTCGATAAATGGTAGAGGGAAGTGATCCTTATGGGTGGCATCATTTAATTTCCGATAGTCGATGCACATCCACCAACCCGTAACCGTACGGGTTGGGATCAATTCGTTATTTTCGTTCGTAACTACCGTGACACCACCTTTCTTTGGCACGACTTGTACTGGGCTAACCGAAGTACTGTCCGAAATCGGGTAGATGATTCCTGTGTCCAGAAGTTTTATAACTTCGGCCTTAATGACTTCCTTCATGTTCGGGTTTAGTCGTCGTTGAGGCTGGACTGAGTTGCGGGAATTTTCTTCGAGAAATATTTTATGAGTGCAGAAAGATGGGTTTATACCCTTAATGTCCGATAATTGCCACGCAATTGCGTGGCGGTGCTTTCTTAAGACTGTAGTCAACTCAGAAATTTCTGAGTTGCTAAGATCGGATGAAATGATGATGGGTAGCTTAGACTATTTTTCCAAAAACAAATATTTAAGGTGAGGGGTAAGTTGTTTCAACTCTAATTCGGGTGGTTCTTCATAAGAAGTTTTAATTTTCAATTTTTCTAGAAATAACGGTTCGGGTGGAGTGGGGTGAGAAACTTCTTCTTCAACATAAAAGATCTCTACGGGCTCGGAATCCCTACTTACTGATGAAATTAACTCGAGGGATGAATCGAACTCACAACACTCTTCCAAGTAAAAAACACGAATCGTCGTTTTCTAGCGTGTTCCGCATCGAAGAATTTATTCCGAAAGTAAGTTCATCGTCTCCAACCCGTAGGAGGAGCTTTCCATTACTTACGTCTATAATAGTGCAGGAGGTGGCAAGGAAGAGGCGACCGAGTATGAGAGGTACTTCGGCATCCTCTTCGATGTCAAGAATGACAAAATCCACCGAGAAGATGAATTTGTCAACCTTGACAAGCACGCCCTCCACTATTCCTATTGGATATTTTAAAGAACGATCCGCTAATTGGATACTCATTCGAATGGGCCTTGGATTTCCTAGACCTAGCTTTTTGAACAAAGAAAATGACATAAGGTTGATGCTTGCTCCAAGATCCGCTAAGGCATGTTTTACTAACGAATTGCCAAATAGACATGGGATGGAAAACCGTCCCGGGTCATTTGCTTTTTTAGGCAATTTGTTGAGTACAACCGCGGAGCATTCTGCGTTTAAAGAAATATGCGAAATATCTTCTAATTTTTTCTTATTGGAGAGCAACTCCTTAAGATATTTCGCATATTTAGGCATTTGTGAGATAGCCTCGCAGAAAGGTACATTAATATGGATTTGTTTTAAAACATCTAAAAAAATTTTATAATTTTTTTCGGCGCACTCATTTTTAAATTTAGATGGATACGGAATATTTGAAGTAGGAGCGCGCGGATTTAAAACAGAAGCGTGCGGAGCTGAAAGAGGAGCGTGCACATTTGAAGAAGAATTAAGAGTAGTAGGAGGAGAGGAAGTTACCTTGGGTTCGTCCTGTTTTTGAACAACATCCTTCCCGCTTCGGAGTGTAATCGCGTGTGCGCTCTCCTTTGGATTTTGCTATGTATTTCCCGGTAGTGCTCCTTGTTGACGCTCAGAAATCATCTTTGCGAGCTGGCCCACTTGATTCTCTAAATTTTTGATCGATCCGGTAAGGTTCCGGATGTTCGTTTCATTTGTAGCAACATATTTTGCAAAAACCTCTTCAAACGGAGAGAGTTTTTGCTGTTGCGGTGGAAAACCGGGTGGATTAAAATTTTGAGAAATCAAATTTTGAAGCGGATTTAAGTTAAGAAGTTGATTAGGGGGAGGTTGATTTAAATTCATAGGACGCTGAGCATTTCCTTGGTTGCTCCATGAGAAATTCGGATGATTCCTATAACCCGCATTGTATGTGTTGTTATACGGAGCGGTGTTGGGGTTATAGGAAGGCCGAGGCGGATTTCCCATGTAGTCAACATGTTCTTCAATTAAAATGTTATTAGCCCAAGGAGGAGTGGCGGAGGAAGCAGACAACTTCGCCACTTGCTTTGTTAAGCGTTCAACTTGTAAAGCCAAATTTGCGTTAGCGTCTATTTCAAAAATTTCGGTCGGCTTATTAGGCCGCGCTCGGGGCATGTTCCATTGGTACGCATTTGTGGCCATCTCTTCGAAAAGCTCTTGAGCGGCGATCGGGGTTTTATTATTTAATGTCCCCCCGGCGGCCGCATCAATCATTTGCCTCGTTTGGAGATTTAAGCCATTATAAAATATTTGCACTTGTTGCCAAGTGGCAAGTGCGTGGTGAGGGCATTGACGCAAAAGGTCCTTGAAGCGCTCCCATGTGTCATAGAGAGTCTCCGAGTCGATTTGCATGAACGACGCAATATTCGTGCGCAATTTAGCGGTCTTTGAAGGCGGGAAATATTTATTGAGAAATTTTTCTGCCATTTCGGCCCATGTAGTGATGGATCCCCTAGGTAGGGAGCCCAGCCACTGCTTGGCCTTAGACCGCAAAGAAAAAGGAAAAAGACATAGTCGAATGGCGTCATCAGTGACGCCATTGATCTTAAAAGTGTCGCAAATTTCAAGAAAGTAAGAAATATGTGAATTTGGATCCTCGTCCGGTTGACCATCAAAGGTCACCGATTGTTGCACCATTTGTATGATGCTGGACTTGATCTCAAAATTATTGTTTGCCACCGTGGGGCGAACAATACTCGGTTGTGTGCCTTCCAAATTCGGCCGCGCATAATAGGACATGGTCCGTTGCGCGTCCTCATCAGGATTTGGCTCGTTAAGATTAGGAGGATTAAGATTATGATCCATATTCACTATGTTAGTGTCCCCGATCGACTCTTCAGATTCTACTTGATTTCCCTGATCACGAGAACGGCAGTGCCTCAAAAGGGTTCGCTCGATCTCCGGATCAAAAGGAAGAATCGAAGGGCTACCTCGGGTCATACACTAAAAAGGAGAAGAAAGGAAAAGGAAAAAACTAAAAAAAAAATTTCTTTTTGAGATTTAGAAAAAGCAAAATAAAATAAAAAGAAACATGATAAAATTAATAGCTATCCTCTTTTCAAAATATCTACGTAAAGTCCCCGACAATGGCGCCAAAAACTTGGTATAAATTTTGCGGTTTTGAAATTAAGCGAAGGTTAAAGATTTTTCTCCAAAACTATATTCGATTAAGTCAAGTGTACCTTATCGTCTATAGTATAGGATATTTAGGAATATCAAGGTCGTATTCCACGGGGCGCGTTGATTACTTCTACTTCGAGGAAAATCACCATTATCTTATCGACGAAAATTTGAGGTTTTGATTACTTAGCTAAAAAAAACTAATTGCAAGCTAAATGAAAAGATTAAACATTGCATGAAAGGAAAGAGAAATTGACATTGCATAAAAAAGATATTACTAAGGAGAGAAAGATTGACATTGCATGAAAAGGAAGAAATTTCTTAAGGAGAAAGAGAGCATGAAAGAGGAAACTATTTTTTATTGAAAATCAAAAACTATTACAAGCCTTAATTAAAGAGTGCAAAGCTAAGGAAAATGAAGGTTACAAGCTTAAGAAAACTAGTACATGAAAGTTACATTAAAACATTGCATGAATTGAAAGGGAAGAGAACATGAAAGCCTTAAGAAACATGAACATTAACTTGAAAAACTCACTCTCAGCTCTAACAGCACCTCCCCATCTCCAAAATTCTGAACCCTGGACTCAAGGAGAGCCTCTGAATTTATAGGCAAAAATTTCAAGTTACACGCCCTCGGTCACGGGCGTGACCTAGGGCGTGATTGCACTATTCACATCGGATCCGACAGCGGCGTGGGCTTTCTGGATGGCGCGGCGAAAAGTGGACATTACACGCCCGTGTAATTTTGGTCACAGGCGTGACTTTGGACAGCTTCATTAAATGCAGCGTGGGATGGAATTTAGCGCAGCGGCGAAGCAGAGATCACGCCGGCAAGTCACGGCCGTGACATGTGGGTCACGGGCGTGACTTAGGTTGACTTCTCGACAGCATCTCCACGTCTCGTCAACAGCCAGCTGGGAAGATTCTAATATTACACGCCCCTAGTCACGAGCGTGACACTGGGTCACGGGCGTGACCGAGGGCGTGACTTGTTGTGGACTAGCTCAATTGGCGCGGCATCGACTCTGGACTGATCTTTAGGTTACACGCCCTTGGTCACGGGCGTGACTGAGGGCGTGTACTTGTCAATTTCTCCAATTTGTCCCAAAGTTCTGCAAAAATTGAAATTATGCTAAATTAGAAACAAAATTTCAAAATAAACACTTATGACCTAGAAATGACATAAAAAAAGGAAAAAAAACAAATTAAATATTTACAAATTTTTCTATTAAAAAGTTATAAAAATACTACTTATCAACCATTGCCTTTGTCCTTGCACAGTGGGTCATATTTTGGGGGAGGGGGCAGTGGGGAGTGTTGTAGCCTTGCACGGTGGCCATTTTAGTGGTGAACCACAGGCTTGGCCTATGGTCCCGTAGGCCTTATTTGGGTGGTTGGGGATGGAAACCCCCACCCATTTTTGGCTTTGGGTGGCAGTGGATAGAGGACCGCCCCCGTTTAATTTGAGCTGGTCAGTCTCTATAAATAAATTTAACATGATAAAAGAACTTTACTTGTTCCTCTTTATGGTATTTGGTGCACTTTGTGCTTTGCTTAGTTCTTTGTTTGGAGCTTCTCTTTCGGTAAATCTGGCTTGGGTTGGTACCCCTTATGCCTTTTTTACTTTACTTCTTGTTTTCTGCCACTTGTAAATCCCTTGCTGAGGCATTCTTTGTTTTATTGAATGCCTCGGGTTGAGAGCCTTAGCTGCTAGTGGTGTAGCCCGGAGTCTTCGGGAGTTTTAGTTATTGTTTTACCCCGCTGCTGCGAGGTAGTTGTGGTTAGTTTCTTCTTATGTTCAGACATGTTAGTTTGGAGCCAACGGGTTAGTGTCAGGTTGTTGACGCCCGTTGTGCCCTTTTGATACTTTATAGCTTATTTGCCAGTTAAATGCTACTACTTTTTAGATCTTGTGTATCTTGCTCTTTGGTAATGATTTATGTCTAGGTGCATTATAATTACAAATTGGCTTTTCTTTCATCCTCATTGCATTCCTTTTAACTGAAATCCTTATCTTTAAAGTCACTTAAAAGATACTTTCTCTACTTATACTACACCTAGATATGTGCATACCATTTACATTATGTCCTATCATCCCGTGCATGTAGGACCTTAAGTGAACTAAATCAAGTATTTTTCCACTGCAATTACATATATTTTCTCAGTGGACTAGTTGATCCACGAACTGAGAGACACAGTTCTTACCCCAAAACCTAATAAATGATTTCAAATGATGATCTATCATGTAAACATGTTTTGATTAAATAAGTAATAGGTTTCCGCCTGAGCATCTGCAGTTGTCTCCTCCATGACATGACATCATGACGCGTATTTTCTCTTACTTAGATATTCCTAAATTTGGAGAAAATGCGGGTTGTGACAGCGAAGGACAAGGAGGCGATCCTTGGAGCTCGTCACCCTCAGGCGAGTTCATGAGAAAGAATGACTTCGACGAATTTTGGAAGTCGATTCTGGAGACCCTGCACATCACCCACTCCTCTTCGGGCGAGTGCTCGACTCCTCCAATTCCACTACTCACCCCACAAGCTCTGGGCGAGGATGCACCAGTGGGAGACCCCAGAAAGAGGCGCATGTAGGAGAGGGTGAATGAGATTTTCACGCGTAGGTGATGTTTCCTAGCCTGCTGAGGGCTCTTTACCCAGGAGAGGAGACTGGCCGAGTGACCCCGGCTCTCCAGGCAGGGTCAGGGAGTCTATTCCGCGAGCTTATTCTCTCAGCTCATGTTCTGGAGGGATTCATAGAGCCCGTCATGTCCCACTACATGGGGGAGGATGATCCCCTCCAGCATCTCTAGTTGTTTGAGGATGCCGTCTCCATCAGGCAGATGACAAACGCGTTCAAGTGCAAGCTATTCTCCATATCCTTCAAGGGGAAGACAGGGGACTGGTTCCACCAACTCCTTTCCAGGACCATATATAGCTTCGAGGATCTCCGTCGAAGTTTCCTGCTGCGATTCACCACGTCAAATAAAAGGAAGAAAGGGGTCGAGGCTCTCTTTCTGATCCAGCAGAAGGCCGAAGAGCCATTGGGATAATATATGGACTGGTTCCTGGAAGAGGTCCTCTTGGTTCATGAGGTGTCTGGGCACACCCTATAGCTGGCCTTCACTCTTGGAATGCGTCAAAGTCTATTTAAGATAGAACTTGCCTGGGATCCCCCTCTATCATATGAAGAATTGATCGAGCCGGTGAGGCAAGGGATTGAATGGGAGGCCACCAACAGCGCCTTCATGTATAAGTTGGCCAAGTGGGTCGGCGAAGAAGAGAAGGGAGGAGGAGGATACTAGAAGCAGGATATGAGAAGAAGGGAAGAGCCAAGAAGGCAGGGGTTCCAGGGACCCCCCCGGGGGCAGAGTCAGGAGGGAGGTTTAAACTACCCATCAACCGACCAGTGTGGAGGCCACCAGGAGGATGCCCTCCGGGTCAGGGAAGAGGGTTCGCACCGGCCAGGGGACCCTTCCAAGGAAGAGGGGTGCACTTTCAAGGGGGACAAGGATGGTTCAACCTTCCGGGGTGGCTGCCGGGTCCGAGGCCCTTCCCGCCCCCACCTCATCATGCCATGTCGATAGGCCGAGGAGGAAGAATAGGAAAAATGAATCACCCAGGAGGGTTCGAGAGGGGGAGGATGGCGTTGTCATACTGTGACTTCCACCAGGAGGAGGGTCACACAACGGCCACCTATCCCAAGTTTCTGTAAATGAGAGGAGGGAGGAGAGCCCCGATGGGGCAGCAACAACTTCAATATGTAGGAAGAGGAGGAGAAGGAGCAGAGGTAGA
This sequence comes from Dactylorhiza incarnata, assembly GCA_033032865.1. NCBI lineage: Eukaryota > Viridiplantae > Streptophyta > Magnoliopsida > Asparagales > Orchidaceae > Dactylorhiza > Dactylorhiza incarnata. The sequence goes on from JAWHQI010000041.1 coordinate 6,449,239, forward strand.
GGACCTATGCAAGGGTCGGGTCGATGTAGGAACCCGAGGATGTATCAGTGTGATCCACGGGGGGGATAGGGATCGAGGCCACCCAAAAAGGGAGCCTCCATGCCATCTATCGTCGGAGTGTCGCCTCGACCACGAAGACCCCACCCCCGGAGGTGAATATCACCTTCACCAAAAAGGATATACACGAGCATGATGATCCATTCTGCGATGAGCTAGTGATCCAAACAGCGATCAAAAACTTTATGGTCTCCAGAATCCTCGTGGACAATGGGAGTTCTATCAACGTGATTTTCAAGAAAGCCTTCGATGAGATGAATGTGGAGGTGAAGTGGATACTAGCCTTGTATGGACCTCTCTTTGGATTCTCTAGAGAATGAAGGAAGTGGAGGGAGGAGTCGATCTCCTCATGACTGTGGGAGGAACATCTAAGAACTGTTGGTTCATAATTGTCGACACTACGAGCAGCTATAATGCCATCTTTGGACGGCCCCTCATCAGCGCATTCTGGTTTATGGCCTCCTCTTTTCATCAATATTTAAAGTATAACATTGGGGGAGGTCCAGATCCGAGTCAAGGGAGACCCTAAGGTGGCTAGGTAGTGCTACATCACGGTCGTCAACACTATCACCTGGAAAGAGGAAGCAGAGGAGGTGGACAGAGCAATGGAGGGACAAGTCAGGCTGGAGGCATCAGAGGAAATCAGGATGAAGAAAGTCATCACCATGGATGGGAAGCTGGATAAAGTGCAGGTCAGTGGGAAGCTGTGCGAAGAGGAGTAGGAGAAGATCCACGAGTGCATCCAATAGAACATCGATATCTTTGTTGGAGCATCGCGGATATGCCAGGGATCGATGCGGACGTGGCGTGTCATCTCCTCAACCTCGACCCTAGCGTCTTCCTCATCCACCAAAAGAAGAGAGGTGGGGAAACTACTCTGGTCGGACCCATCCGAGAAGAAGTGGAGAAGCTGCTGAAGGTAGGCTTTGTGTCGGAGATCTAGTACACAGGTTGGGTCTTTAATATTTTAATGGTGAAGAGAGGAGATGGGAGGTGGAGGATGTTTATCGATTTTTCATTATTGTATAAAGCATGCCCCAGAATTGTTATCATTTGCCTCGAAACGATGCTTTGGTAGACTCAGTTGTCGGTTTCCCTGTGATGAGTTTCTTAGATGCTTTTTGGGGTACCATTACATCTGAATGCACCAACCAGATGTCAAGGACTTTTCCTTCATCATGGACGATGGGTGCTATTGCTATAAGATGATGCCCTTTGGGTTGAGAAACGCGGGGTCACGTACCAAAGAATGATGGATCGGGTGTTCAGGGAGCAAAAGGGTAGAAACTTAGATGTCTATGTACATGAATTAATGGTGAAGAGCAGGGACGTAGAGTCTCACCTTCAGGACCTGGCAGAGAGACCTTTGACACCCTACAAAAATTGAAAATGAGGCTAAACCCTCTGAAGTGTGTCTTTTGGGCAAGAAGGGGAAAGTTCCTAGTCACCTCCTCACCCCTGCAGGGGTAGAGCCTATTGGGAAAAACACCCTTTGATTTATCTTACAAATTATGTACAAGCGATTTCATTATCTAGAATGTATTACCAATGTTGTATAGAAAGGGTAATTTGGTCATTAGATATATTAGGATGTCACACTCTCATTGGAGTGTCAAAGACCAATCTTAAACAGTCCAAAACTTAGTTGAGTTCAACTTGCATCGAATAGAAGTCGACGTAACTTCGACTAAAAGTCGAAGCAACTTTGAATACAAATAAAAATAACTCAGACTGTTAGTCGTAGCATCAAGTAAAGTCAACGCAACATCGAAATGTACTCGACGCAGAACATGAGCTAGTAAAAGCAATATCAGAAGTCGACGCAGCTTCGACTTAAATTTGACGCAGAAGATGATCTTCAAATTCCAAGTCTTCAACTCGATGGATACATCAATAAGAATTCAACGCAACGTTGATATCAGAGTTCTATTCAAAGCTGAAGAGGAATTCAAAGCAACTTATATTAAAACTCAGAGGTGCGCCGACTAGAAGGCAAATGTATTCGACGTTACGTCAAATACAGGCTCAGAAATAGAATACTTTCTGTATTCTTTTCTGATGCTTTTCCAGAAGGTATACAAGGAAGTAATTTGAATTCTAATGGTTCGTTTATTGCCAAGAATGGAAAGAAGGACTCCAAAGAGAAAACAATGATATTCTTGGAAGCTAATCAAAGAGATGATTGACGGGCATTCAACATAAATGGAGAGAGAACGGTATTATTTCATGAACATTCCTAACAGGGACACAACAGAAGAGGAAACAAATTCAAATACTATTCGATAGAGTATAAGTATACAGAGGGAGGAAGACAACAACAACAACAAAACTCAGTTATTCTATTCCATACTCCTCTCCCACAAGCTTTAACATAGATAGAATAAGAGAATATCTCTGCACAGGAAAAACAAAAAGGCTACTACTACTTCTTCTTCTTCTCTTACAGCAGGAAGTCATCAAGAGTGCAGAGATCATCAGGATCATAAGCTCATAATTCTTGCATTCTTTTCTACCTCAAGCAAGGGTTCATTCTAAATAGATCCTGAAGAACACCAAGTGACAGAATCCTCAGTAATAGCTGCAGGAGAATTCAAAAAGAAGAAACATATTCACTTCTTCTTCTTCTTCTTCTTCTTCTTCTTCTTCTTCTTCTACTTTTCTCTTTGTCTTATTCTGTAACTGAGAAAAGAGTCCTAAGAATCCACTCCAAAGGATTCAGTGGTTCTAAGAGTCTCCTTATCAAAAGACTCAGTTGTTGGTTCTAAGAGTCTCCTTCTCAAAAGACTCAATTAGTGGTTCTAAGAGTCTCCTTATCAAAAGACTCTGTGGCTGGTTCTGAGAGTCTCCTTATCAAAATACTCAGGCACTAGATAGTGAATTCCTACCCAGGCGGTAGAAGAGTGGACTACCCACATTTTGGGGAACCTCTATAAGTCTCTTCTGTGTTGTAATTTTCTGTGTTGTCCCCTTTAAAAATTCTGTATTCTGTGTTTAATTTATTCTGGGCTGGTTTTCTGATTGCATAGTTATTAGAAGTTTTTATTGTGTGTGTATATTTAAAGTAAAAGATTTATGACTCTATTCACCCCTCCTCTAAAGAATACTCAGAAGTCACACAGTGCACTTTCAATTGGTATCAGAGGGAGGTTGATCATAAAAAGGCTAACAACTTGATCAAAATATCTGCTCACTCATATTTTTATATTTTAAATTATTTTTAGAAAATGAGTTCTAAGGACTATGCATCAACAACACCACCAGTGTGTAATCTGAATAAGTTTACTCTCTGGAATACCAGAATAAAACTTTACATGAACTCAATTGATGAAGAAATTTTTAATATTATTGTCTCAGGTCCCCCAGTCCCATTCAAAAAAGATGCAAGTGGGTTTGTGTCTTAAGAACTAGTCCTAAGAGCAGATTGGAATGATACTGAGAAGAAGCTGAAGGCATGTGATGCCAAGGCAATGAACATTCTGGTATCAACTATGTCAGATGACATATTCCAGAAGGTTGCTAACTTCAACTCAGCAAAAGAAATCTGGGAATCCCTTTCTAGATTGGTTGAGGGCAGCTCTGATGAAAGAAAGGATAGAAAGTCCCTTCTCATATCCCAATATGGGAACTTTTAGAAGAAGGCTGAAGAATGTGTCGCTGAGATGCATGATAGATTCAACACCATTATAAATGAGCTGAAGGGACTGGAAAGGAAATTTCTCTGACAAAAATTAATGACAAGCTCCTCATGTGCTTCCCAAGCACATAGGACTTAACGTTCTGGGCTATCAGAGAGTCCATATTACATAGAGAAAAATCCACAGTTGCTCTGCTTGGCAAGCTCAAGTCCTATGAGCTCCTACTAAAGAGCAGGGCTGAGATAAAAACTAAGGAGAAAATTTCAACTCCTAAGGAAAGGACAATTGCTCTAAAGGCTGTTGAAGGAGAGCCTTCCATTTTTGAGGAAGAGATGTTCAATATCTTGGCCAGAAGATTCAAAAGACACATCAAGACAGAACACTCCAGAAGAAAGGAGAGTAGTTCAAGCAAACCAAGGTTTGACAAAACTCTAAAGGAGGAAATAATCTGCTTTTAATGTAGAAAGCCAGGGCATATTGCCCCTGTATGTCCTAAGGAACAGAGGGATAGAAGCAGCAGCAAGAAGGAGCACAAGTTCCACTTCATCTGACAGTGATAAAGAGAGTGCATCTGAAGAAGCTTGTTTAATGGCTTTAGAAAATTCTACTGAAGAAAATTAGGTAACAATATTTGATGAATTTGATTTCTCTTCAGAAGATTTTAAAGGCTATTTTAAAGATTTTTGTCAATATTATATTAACAGTCAAAAAGAACTTAACACACTTAGAGAATAACTAGAAGACCTTAGGAAAGACAATCTGTATTCAGTCAACTATGAGTTAAGAAATCAGATGTATAGGAAAGAAACAGAAATAAATACACTAACTGCTAAAAACTCTAACTTAAAAGAAGAGCTTACAAATTAAGAAATCAGATGTATAGGAAAGAAACAGAAATAGATACACTAACTGCTAAAAACTCTAACTTAAAAGAAGAGCTTACAAAGGAAAAAGCCTTCGAAGACTCACTCAATGGGGGGAGTCAAAAGCTCAAAGACATAACACAAAATCTCTCCATGAGATATAAATATCTTGGTCTAGGAGCAGATCCATCCACCAATATAATAATCCCTAGCAAACCTACCTGGGAAAACCCTATAGTGTTCATTAGACCTAGTGTAAAACAAACTAATAACAACCTAGAATCTTGTAAAGAATTGAATAACAACCCAATAAAATTACTGTGTTCAATAGGGTAAATACAACTGATCAAATAAGAATTCTAGGTAGGCACCCCTTAGAAAATCCAATCACAAATTATCAAATTATTAATAAAAGGAATTATGCTTCGAATAGAACTCGGCGCAGTTTCTAAGATGCATCGAATGTAACTCAACAGAGTTCTGCATATGTTTCGACATCAACCCAAAGCAAGTCTAAGGGTGTGTCAAATTCTACTCGACACAACCAATATTCTGCATCGACTTACTATCGACGCAACTTTGCAGACAATTAATTCCACTCAACGCAACTCTAAAGATGCATCGATTTCTTCTCGACGCAAGTTCCCAGTAAATAATTTTCAATCATCTAGACCATTCTCTCTTATTTCTACTTATAACTCTAGATGTTTTTGTTGTTCTAAATTTGGGCACAAAGCTAAGCATTGCTGGCATAATAAACCAACACTTCTTCACCTAAAGGGGTATACTGAAAGTCCAACTTATTCTTTCATAACTTCATATGATGATAGAAGAGAGACCCCAGTAAGTGAGGGGTCTATACTAATGTTTAAATTCATGTGTAGAGAGGAGACTGTTCAACCACAAACCAGCAATAGTACCTGGACAGTGGCTGCTCCATGCATATGACTGGAGCAAATGAGGTGTTGGAAAACTACAAGGCCAAGGAAGGCCCTAAGGTAATCATTGGGAACTCCCACTTTGGTCAGACCAAAGGATACGATGTGCTCAGGATTGGGGAAATCTCCTTCTCTAAGGTAGCTTATGTTGAAAGTCTTCAACATAATCTAATTAGCATTAGACAATTATGTGAAGGTGAATACGAAGTTGTATTCACTAAGTCCTTATGTCATATAGTTAGCTCTGTAACTCACCAAATTGTATTGACTAGACTTAGAAAGGGTAAGGTCTATGTAGTAGATTTTGAGTATGCTAAGTCAAAAGTTTGCTTGTTTAACTCCCACCTAGAAAACAATGAATTGTGGCATAGGAGACTTAGTCATCTAAATTTTAGGACAATAACTAAGCTATCCAATCCTAACCTAGTAAGTGGCTTACCAATTGTTAAGTTCAAGAAAGACCATCCTTGTAGAGCCTGTCAACTAGGAAAGCAAACCAAGTCATCAATCAAACCAATTGGTAAGAATGATTCCCCTAGAATCCTCTATCTGTTGCACATGGAACTATTTGGTCCTATCTCCACTCAAAGCTTAGTAGACAAATCCTATACATTAGTCATTGTAGATGACTTTTCTAGATTCAGCTGTGTGTTCTTTCTAAAAGCTAAGTCAGACACCTTCAAGATCCTCTCAAGATTCATTAGACAGATTCAATCTGAATTTAATACTCAGGTTACTATGATCAGGAGTGATCATGATAATGAGTTTGAAAATTAGTTAATTGGTACATTTTGTGAGGATGAAGGGATAAGACAAAGTTTTTCAGCTCCTAGAACCCCCCCCCCCCCCCCCCACCAACAAAATGGGGTGGCCGAAAGGAAAAATAGAACTCTAATTAAATCAGGAAGGACATTATTGGTTGAATCTAGTTTACCAAAGTCCTTTTGGGCTGAGGCAGTGAATACTGCCAACTATGTTCTGAATTGAAGTCTCATCCACAAAACCAAGTTGAAGACTCCTTATGAGTTATTGAAAAGAAAGACACCTATAGTCACATACTTTAGGATTTTTGGGTGTACTTGCTTCATTCTTAACAATGGGAAGATTCATCTTGAAAAATTTGACAAGAAGGCTATTGATGGGATATTCTTGGGATACTCCTCATCAAGCAGACCTATATGTGTTACAATAAGGGCTCTCTCAAAATTGAGGAGTCAATGCGTGTTTTGTTTGATGAAACTAACATGTTCTCCAAAGGGAAGGAAACTTCCACCAATGCTATATTGCAAGAAGAAGACCAACTTGCAGATCAAGTGGAAAGGCTCAGCATCATGGATCACCCATCAGATTGTTAGAACAAAGGCAAATAGAAAGCTGAGAATGATTCAGATGAAGACTCTGTTGCAGATGAGGATGACATTAGAGAACCAGCTCTACCATACACAAAGGTCACTCTAGTGAATGAAAATGGTGCACCCACAGTCAATGAGCAAGAGGAAATTCATGAGGAGGTGAATCCACTAATCATCATAACAAGAACTAGGATGACCCTAAAGGATCACCCTCCAACTATGGTTATAGGATATTTTATAGTGGGAGTGAAGACAAGGAAGAGTAAACAAATGAAACTATGTTGCAATGCTTCCTCTCACAATATGAGCCAAAGAAGTTTGAAGAAGCAGACAATGACCCTCACTGGATAGCTGCCATGCAAGAGGAGCTAGCTCAGTTTGAAAGGAACAAAGTCTTTACCTTAGTTGAGAGACCAAGATATTACCCAATAATTGGAACCAAATGAGTATACAAAAATAAGATGGACTCAATTGGAGTCATTGTCAAAAATAAGGTCAGGCTTGTTGCTCAAGGATATAGGCAAGAGGAGGGAATTGACTTCAACCAGACATTTGCTCCAATGGCAAGGCTGGAATCAATCCAGATGTTTCTTGCTTATGCTTCACATATGAAGATAAAAGTCTATCGTATGGATATGAAGAGTGCATTCCTAAATGGAACTCTTCAGAAAGAAGTATATATGGAGAAGCCCCCAGGTTTTGTCAATCAATCTTATCCCTCTTTTGTTTATAGATTAGATAAAGTACTATTTGGTCTCAAGAAAGCTCCAAGAGCTTGGTATGAGACCTTATCCACCTTTCTTCTAGAACACTCTTTTGTAAGAGGTAAGGTGGATAAAACACACTTTACTAGAGCACATAAAAATCAGCTACTCCTAGTACAGATATATGTAAATGATATCATATTTGGCTCAACAGATCAAATACTTTGCAAAAGGTTTGATAACCGTCTATATTTGAGATAAGTAGCATGGGGGAATTATCCTACTTTCATGGCCTCCAAGTAAAGCAAAATGTAGATGGCATTTTCATATCCTAATCCAAGTATATCACAGAACTTATCAAGAGGTTTGGGATGGAAAATGCCTCTATTATGAAAACCCAAATGGCTACCATAGTGTTCTTGATAGAAATGAAAATGGTAAGTCCTTTGATCAGAATACTTATAGGGCAGCCATTGGCTCACTCCTCTATCTGACAGCTAGCAGACCAGATAGCATGTTTGTTATATGTATATGTGCTAGATTTCAGGTTGACCCTAAGGAATCCCACATGAGTTCTGTAAAAAAATACTCATATATCTAAAGGGTACACCTAAACTTGGCTTATGGTATCCTGCAGAATCTGGAATTGACTTAGTAGTCTATTCAGATGCAGATTATGCTGGATGTAGGATTGATAAAAAAGCACCTCAGGAACCTATCAATTCCTTGGTGCTAGACTGATCTCCTGGTTTAGCAAGAAGCAAACCTCAGTCTCCACTTCTACAACTGAAGATGAGTATAAAGCTGCGGGAAGTTGCTGCTCATAAATATTATGGATGTAGAATCAGTTGTTAGACTATATTTTTTTTTTCTTTTGACAACTCCATAATATTCTGTGACAGTTCTAGTGTTATTTCAATAGCTTCCAATCCTGTTCTCCACAACAGAACTAAGCACATAGAAATAAGACACCACTTTCTTAGGGACAATGTAGAGAAGGGTAAGATCAATCTTCAATATATTTCCACTGATATTCAAATGGCTGACATCTTCACTAAGCCACTTGATGAAAGTAAGCACAATTACTTCATCAATGCACTGAGAATGCATGATGGAGCTCTTTAGGGCACTTTTATTATGTACCCAAACATTTTTTCATAGAAAGGTATTGCTGGGAAAAACAATAAAGAATTTGAGAAAAATATAACTATTTATCCAGAGCTGCGTCGAATACAAATCGACGCACCATCGATTTCTACTCGACGTTAGCTTCGAGATCTATCTGGGATAGATAATTCGAATAGCGCTCGACAAAGCGTCGAATTCATATCGACACTTACATCGACATCATAGTTGCTGACTTTATTCGGAGCAACGTTGATTTCTACTCGATGTTATGCCGACTATGCAAAGCGTGAACAAACTAGCTTCTGCAAGCGACTTCGACGTGTTTTGGCACGCTGAATTCACCTCTATTTGACGTTTCTTCGAATACAACCCTAAGTTGCGACGATTTGTCTACTCAAAGAAACTCAGTCGTTAGATTCTATTGTGCTTTCGAAATCTCTCTTTCTTGCTCTCCTCCATTTCGCTCTCTACTTATCTCTTTCTTTCTCTATGCATGTACCCACAAGTAATCAATGGCTTCTTCCTAAGATCAAAGAGGCCTTGTTGATGAAGTTGATCTAGCCTTAGAGTCACCGCTGTCTCTGTTCAGTTCTCTGTATCTTGATTTCTCCAAAGATTGTTACCGAAAATTGTGTGCTCAACATAGAAGGTTACAGAACCTCACTGCTCAAACAAAAGCCCTTGAAGAAGAAGTAAGCTTGTCAGCACTACCTGCTGATGTCTTTATATCCTTCTTCAATGATATAAAATAGGGGGAGAAGTGTGATAACAAGCCCATTCCAAACTCAATATACACTACAAATCTCCCCTCTCCTTATGTTTCTGAAGGAGAGCCGTCCATCACCTCCAAGGTTATTCTGATACCTTCATCATCCTCTCCTCCTAGAACCTAGTCTTCAATCCAGGGGAGCCATCACTATAGGGGGAGGATGATCTCTTCTCAAATGATAATGATTACTGGAAAAGTCTGAAGGAGTACTCAAAATGGACTAATTCACCCATTCATAAGACACCAGACTTCAGGTCTTATTCTAAAGAGTCATCAACAGCATCACCTTCAGTGCAGCCTGCTGCTCTTGCTCCTGAATCTGCTCCATCTTTTCCATCACCAGTTTAGCACCCTCCTACACCTACTCCAGCACCTATTCCAATAGTTTCAGTACTAGATTCAAGAGGAAGACCTCCATTCAAAGGAAGGAGATATGGAAGAGATTACATAGGAAGGTGAACAGATTTTAGAGGAAGGAGATATGGAAGAAACATACCTATTGGGGAAAGGTATACAAAAAACAAAGAAAGCAATTCAAGAAGGACATATCATATTATAAAACTTATGTGAAGGTAGAAATACCTGAAAATAGAATGAAGGTATATAATGATCCAAAGTTTGACAGAGCCCTAGATGAGATTAGAGAAAGGGAGCAATATGAATTTGAAGCATCTCAAAGAAAATTGGAAGAAAAGAGAAAGTTGTTCATTGAAAGGCTGAAGAACGGCAAAGATGATGTGGAGAAAGAACAATTAAAGGAGGCAATTAAAATTCCAAGCACTCTATTTGATCCTACAAAGTATGTTGTCAGGAATCCTCAAGAAAAATTTCTGGAAAATAAAGGGCAACTTCACAAAGGGGGCCTTGGATGTGATCGGGATGAAGCAAAGCAGCCACTTCAAAATAGAAAGAAGTTTGTGTTCAATTCAACTCCAACTTCGGGAGTTATACAGTCTAACTTTATAGTACCTGATCCGGAAGAGCTAGATCTGGAAGAAATAAATTTGTTGGCTGCTAAAGTCATTGGTCTAGGATTCAAGCTTAATGATGTCTATCCTAAAGCAGAATTTAACCTAGAGAAGATTTACAAAGGACATGACAGAATCCAGAAGAATCCAGAGAAGTCCATCCCAACAAATTTCAAGTTTGTTGAAAGAAAATTCAGAAAGATCTATGAGGCCTTATCTACTTTTCTCAAAAAGAGAAAGTAGATCACTTTTGTGTAACTAACTCTGATAAACATTTATTTATATTAATCAAGAGTTTTCAGTTTACCAGGTCATTATGTCTATGTTATATTTGATTGTACTCTATTTTTATTTTAACAGGATGATTGAAATCACTTACACAATGTGTAAAATTTGCTAAGATAAATAGGGGGAGATTGTTGGGAAAAATGCCATTTCATTTATCTTACAAATTATGTACAAGTGATTTCATTATCTAGGATGTATTACCCATGTTGTATAGAAAGGTAATTTGGTCATTAGATGTCTTAGGATGTCATACTCTCATTAGAGTGTCAAAGACCAGTCTAAAATAGTCCAAAACTCAGTTGAGTTAAACTTGCGTCGAATAGAAGTCAATGCAACTTGGACTGAAAGTCGAAGCATCTTCGAATACAAGTTGAAGTAACTCAGAATATTAGTCATGGCATCAAGTGAAGTCGGCACAACATCGAAATGTACTCGTCATAGAAGATGAGCCGTAAAAGCAATATCAGAAGTCGACGAAACTTCGACTTGAATTCGACGCAGAAGATGAAGTTCAAAGTCCAAATCTTCAACTCAATGGATACGTCGATAAAAATTCGACGCAATGTCGATATCAGAATTCTGTTCAATGCTGAAGAGGAATTCGAAGAAGCTTCTTTTAGAACTCGGAGGTGGGTTGACTAGAAGGCAAATGTATTTGATGCTACGCCGAATACAGGCACAAAAATAGAATACTTTCTGTATTCTTTTCTGATGCTTTTCCAGAAGGTATACAAGGAAGTAATATGAATTCTAACTGATCTCTTATTGCCAGGAATGGAAAGAAGGACTCCAGAGAGACAACAATGACATTCTTGGAAGCTATTCAAAAAGATGTTGATGGGGCTGTCAACATAAATGGAAAGAGAATGGTATTATTCCGTGAACAATCCTAATAGAGACTCAACGGAAGAGGAAACAAATTCAAATACTATTCGATAAAGTATAAGTATATAGAGGGAGGAAGAAAAAAAACCCAGCTATTCTATTATGTGCTCCTCTCCCTCAAGCTTTAACACAGACATAATAAGAGAATATCTCTGCACAGGAAAAACAAAAAGGCGACTGCTTCTTCTTCTCTTACAGCAGGAAGCCATCAAGGGTACAGAGATCATCAGGATCATAAGTCATAACCCTTGCATTCTTTTCTACCTCAAGAAAGGGTTCTTTCTAAATAGATCCTGAAGAACACCAAGTTACAGAATCCTAAGTGATAGATGCAGGAGGATTCAAAAAGAAGAAACATCTTCACTACTACTTCTTCTTCTTCTTCTTCTTTTCTCTCGGTCATATTCTCTAACTGAGAAAAGAGTCCTATGAATCCCTCTCCAAAGGATTCAGTGGTTCTATGAGTCTCCTTATCAAAATACTAAGTAGTTGGTTCTAAGAGTCTCCTTGTCAAAAGACTCAGTTAGTGGTTCTAAGAGTCTCCTTATCAAAAGACTCAGTGGCTGGTTCTGAGAGTCTCCTTATCAAAAGATTCATCACTAGATAGTGCATTCCTACCAAGGTGGTAAAAGAGTGGACTACCCATATTTTGGGGAACCACTATAAAACTTATCTCTTCTGTGTTGTGATTTTCTGTGTTGTCCCCTTTAATATTTCTGTATTCTGTATTTAATTTATTATGTGCAAGTTCCTGATTGCATAGTTATTAGAAGTTTTTATTGTGTGTGCATATTTAGTGTACAAGATTTAAAACTCTATTCACCCCCTCTAGAGAATACTCAGTGGTCACACAGCGCACATTCAATAGAGCCTAACCCCAATAAGGTAAGGGCGATCTTAGAATTGGAATCCCCTAATAATACAAAGGAGGTCCAGCGGCTAATAGGGAAGTTGGCAGGGTTACACAGGTTCCTCTCCCATGCAGGGGATAGGTGCTCGCCCTTCTTCAATGTGTTGAGGGGAAGTTAGAAGTTTGAATGGACTTCAGAGTGCGAGGAGGCCTTCCAACAGTAAAAGTGGCAGCTCACGCTGGCACCCCTACTCCATGGGCCTAGGGTAGGGGAGGACCTGGCTCTTTACCTAGGAGTGGGGTCTGAGGCAGTAAGCTCGGTCCTGATTCGAGAAGAGGGCAGGAAGCAACTCCCAATCTACTATGTAAGCAGGGTCTTGAAGAAAGCAAAACTCAAATACCCTATCCTTGAGAAGTTGGTGTTCGCCCTGATCATCTCCGACAGAAAGCTTCAGCTAATTTTCCAGGCACATTCAATCAAAGTAGTGACCCACTCCAGAGAATGCAGGAGTCATTCCGGGAATCGGAATTGGAGAAATGAGTGATAAGGCAAGGTTACTTCTGGCCCACAATCATCAATGACTCAACCGAGTATTCAAAGAAGTTACATAAAGATCAACTCTTCGCCCCACTGTAATTCCTACTAGTCTCAGAGGTTCAGGACCATCATGTCACCGTGGCCCTTTGAAATTTGGGGAATGGATCTAATTGGCCCATTCCCGCAGGCTAGTGGACAATGGAGGTTCCTCCTAGTTGTGATCGACTTTTTCTCAAATTGGGTGTAGGTGAAGGCACTGGCAAAGACTACCTCGTAGGTGGTGTAGAACTTCATTTGGGCGGAGATAATCTGTCGGCATGGGTTGCCCTTAGCTATCGTTATGGACAATGGGCCGTAGTCCGCTTACGAGGAGCTCACCATCTTCTGCACCCAGTTGGGCATCGACCTCCGCTTTGTGTCCATCCCTCACCCTCGAATTAACGGGCAGGTAGAGGAAGCAAATAAAACCATAGTGAACCTACTAAAGAAAAGGTAGAGAACCTAAAGGACAGTTGGGTGTAACAGCTACCTTCTATCCTTTGGGCCTTGAGAACCACTCCCAGCATGGCTAGGTGGGAAACCCCTTTCAAACTCTTGATGCGCTATTTCAGCACTGCTAATTAGCAGGCACATAATGCGATACGACGGCAGTGCAACGGTCGCTCAAGTAATAAAATAGGGAGGGATTCCCCAAATATCATTCTCAAAGGACCACAAGTTGGGTAGTACGACTTGCTCTAAACAAGAAATCAATTAAAAGGATTAATAAGTAACAACGGGGGGATTTGATTTGGTTTCCTACGCTATGGCAAAATGAATAAAGATGCGGGTCAAAACTTCGCTTCACACGGCGAGATGGGTGCAACGGCCGCGATGCCGTTCTTCGGAAGGCGCGTGGACGGGAAATCACTATGACGGTTGAGGGTCGCACACACCTCTTCTCAAAACATCACCACTAGCAATTGCTAGTGGCTTCACCCACAACGTAACTCAGAAAATCACTAGGAACAAGGGGCTATTCATGCCACCACAACATCAGTGCATATGAACGAAAGCAATAATCCTTAAGATTAACTTAACAAGTATTCAAACAACACAAAAACGAAGTATAAGCTTTCAAAGTTAGAGAGGACCACAAAGAAGAAGTCACGTCTTGGGTTCACGGCCGGAATGAGAGGTTGTCGGGCTCTCTCCGGACTCGGCCCTCAGATGGTGAGCTTGGCTCGAAGGAAGCTGTCACCGCTCCTACGATCTTCAGCGCTTCCTTGGTCTCCTTGGCGAGGAATGCTTGAGCTAATGGTGGATGAAGCTTCCTAATGCTCCCGGATGGAAGGATGGAGGTGGAAATCACCGGAAATGGCCTTGATGGTGGAGGAGATGAAGGGGAAGCCTTCAGCCCTCAAGAGTAGCGGGAAGGAAGAGATTTCCCGCCCTCTGAATCGCTCCCGATCGTCCTCTGTCGCCCCCCCCCCCCCCCCCCCCCCCCCGTTGACAGCCTCGATTCCTGCTTTTTATAGGAAAAAGGCTGAAAATTGGTCACGCACGGTCGAACGTACGATCGTGCGCAGACCGTGCGATATTAACGGATAAAACATGGCTTGGAGAAGACACTGCGCCGCTCGTGCGATTTGTTCACGCACGACCAATGCCGCCCGTGCGTTCAAACGCACGGGTAAAATCCGACGCTCTGAAATCTCAAAGATACAGGTCGACCGTGCGTTTTACTCACACACGAGCGAATTCGCCCGTGCGTTAAAACGCACGAGTGAACTCCGACGCTCCATTTTCTTCCCAGACACAAACGCACGACCGCACAGACCGTGCGTTAAGGAAACGCACGACCGTGCGATATGCACAGAAATTACTTTTAGGGAAAAGGGGCGATCAGGTCACCTGCAAACAAGATATACCAGCTGGGAATACACGTCCAACACAGAAACACATAAAAGAAGGGAAGGGGAGCACAATGTGCTTACCCCCAACAACAAGGAATGCAATTGCACACCGAAATGGGCTTAATAGTGCACCTAGCATGGAATAGTATATATAAATGAAAACGTGCATAAAATGTGGTGCAAACACTAGAATATCAGCCCAAATGAGTCCAAATATATATATATATGGGACTCATCACACCCCCAGACTTAACCATTTGCACGTCTCGGGCAAACTTCCCAGCTCTCCTGTCGGAACAATTGAATGTTAGCATGAGTTTGAGCGGTAGAGAATTATGCGAAGTCGCATGCTCTCGTGCGTAGAAATACATTAGAATAGAATTAAACTCAAGGTTATATCTAATTATTTCTAAAACAGTAGTTTGGAATTTACTTTACTTGGATGGTGAATCCTGGTGAATCTTTCGGTCGCGCAAAAAGGGAAAATAGTGTGACTAATGAGTAAAGTATTACTCAAATCGAAGCTAGGGACAATCTCCTAAGAAATCCATCAAAGTCGGTGTCCATAGGCTTGCACGTTCGCACTCTCTCTACTGCATGAGACGACTCGTATCAAAAATCAATAGGACTTATAGGCAATTGTTGGGCTTAGGTTGAGTATAGGCTAGGTAAGTAGAAGGACGATGGGCATCACACTCAACACAACTGTCGCACTCAAGAGAATGACAATCACCAATACAACATTTTCAGTACTTACACGACACCCCCGGACTTCAACTGAACATTAGGCGCGCGTTGAGCCAGATATACAAAAATTTTGCTGAGAGAAAATTATTATTGCACAACTCTTTTATTTTTCTTTTCTTTTCTTTTCTTTTCTCTTTTTGGCAAAAGAACATTTTTAAGCGCAATAAAACGACTCCTTTAGCTAAATTAAAGCTGCCATACACAACATAGATGACACCAAATGCGATCGAGAAAGAAATTTCTTTCAGCTCAATGGTTGGTGCGAACATAGGTTCGTCTGTATGGCTTTGGTTACATTATTAGTGGAGCTAAACAAGGAGGAAGAGTAGGATCAAATGGGCTTGCAATGGTGATTACGTAGGTAAGGATTTCAAAAGCACAAACGGATCAAGAGATGGCCTACATCACATTTCATGACGAGTACCTCAACACAATCGTGTCGAGAGTCGCCTGGTGCAAGTTCTAGCCACCGAGAAAGGTTGTACTTCCTTTCGACCCTAGTAAAAAGCTATTACTAGTCTGCTACACTCGACCTATTGCTACCGTTGGGTTCACCGGATTCACCACTAAAGTAAAATAAATTTCATCTACTATAACAGAAATAATTACATTATAACTCTGAATTTTATTCTACCCTAATTGAATTTCTAGGTGTGACGGGAGCACATGACTAGAGAACTACTAGAGTCAACATTTTTCTCTACTCTTCACTCAAACACTAAAAATTCAATTCTTATGAGCGGGAAAACCTCGCAGCGATACCCAATAAGCACACGTTATCAAGTGCACGTGAACTAGGTGCAAGTGTATGCAACAAAATATAAATCCTAACTCAGCACATTCTAGCATGTCATGCAACGTGCGTGCACGTGCATGGCTCGCTCTCTCCCCCAGACTTGATTGAGAACATCTAAAATAAGCAATTCAAACATAAGTAAGAGAGGGAAAGAGTTGACCTATGCTCACAAAGGAGCATGCCAGAAGTGCGGTAATCCCAATTTCTTTAAAAATAAATCTCCTTCCACGCGAGAGCATAGCTTCACCTACAATGTTAGCAAAACTGAAATAACAATACGCAAAAGGATTAAAAAGATATACGGAATCGGGTGGTTCCCATGGGTTGTCTCCCAAGAAGCCCTTTTGTTTAACGTCCTTTAAGGTGGACCAAATACCTATATTAATCATCGTTCAAATAGCAGAGAATCTAGAGAACAGTTTCACAGACAGAGATCACAGCAAAGAAGCATGATATAACATAAAGACAAGATGTCCAAAATCACACCCTAGGGGCGATGCCCTAGCTGAATAATGTCAGAATATAATCAAAGAACATCACAAACTAGTTTAACATAAACAAAACTAACTAAGGAGACATGTCATCAAGGAAGCTGCAGTGAAATGATCACGACGGTGCTTGTGGAGACGAATGCGAAGGAGGAGGAGGAGTAGGAATACGCTGCCGCCTAGATCCAGAAACAGAAGCTTGGGCAGGGACATCCGGAGGCACGACTCCCAGATGCGCACCAATCCGCGATGAAAGCTCGTACTGCATGGCCATAGTATCTTCCATGCGTAAGAACCTCTCGTAAAACTCCGGATAGTGCTACTCTATGTTGGGCCGCGGGGCTTGCCATTGAGCATCCGGGTACGCGAAGTGGGGAACAGCAGAGGGCTGCTCACTCGTCCCTGCAGTGGTACTAGTTCCGGCAGTGTCAGTATGATCGCGTCGCTCCTCACGTCCAGGCCCGGGTCCGCAGAGTTCGAAACGCCAATTGTGTCCTACCTTCACTCTCTTGACAATTTTAAAAGTTGTCATCATGGCTATTGTGATGCTGGAACCCTCAGAGATTTATGTCATAGGGGGAAGTGTATCCCAAATCCCAAGCCCTTTGGCAATCCTGGTGATATACTGAGAACCTCCGATCGCCTTCAGGGGGAGGTATGTGGCTTGCCGAAGAAGGTACTGGGCAAGCACTAGCCCACGATGGAGAGGTACTCCCTGCTGCATGTTGTAAAGGTAGAGAAGATCCTGCCATCCTGCAACGTTTTGACTCATGGCGCGGGCATTGATGTTGTGCCCGATCAAATGCTGGACATAGCGAAGCTCGGGAGAGATAATGTGGGATGATTTCGCCGCACGAGCCTCATACGGCTGATCCCATCCCGTGATGGACTGCCAGAACTCGCTAGGAGATACCCCATCCGGGAACTCATTCGGACGGCTAATAATATCCGTCTGGAGGAGTTCATCTTTGGTGTAAATCCCAGCGCAAACCGCCAGTTGGCCAGCACCCATGGTATAGTAGCGGCCCTTCATCCGGAATGAAACCGAAGTAGACTCTTCGGTTTCCTCATCGAGGTAGTCAATGATGCGGAAGGTGGAAAGGAACTCGAGCGTGAGTTCACGGTAACCTAGCTCCGCGATGGAGAAGAGGTTCCCCCATGAACCGAAAAGGAGCAGCCTATTCACTGCCGCCACTAATTCAATCTTTTGGAGTTCCGTAGTAGAGACTACACGATGATCAAGGAAATTCTTGTGACACAGCAGGTTGTACCTTTCTAAGAACTCTGGCTTCCCAAACTGCAGCATTGCTTCGAAACAAGGTTCGTCAGAACTTGAAGCCGAAGCTCCTCCTCTGCGGCGAAATATGCTCACGGTCTTTTTGAATCCCATAGAGCTCCACTCTCAGGCTATGGAAGGGGGGCAACTATGAATGGAAGAGGAAACGTAGGAGATAATGGAGGAGGGAAGAGAGATCGCGCACAGGAGAGGGATTTCGCGAGTCACACGATGGTGCGGATTAGGGCCTGCGTGCATTCTGACGGGAAGGAACACACATTTTAAATTAAAAATCGCACGATCGTGCGATTTAGCCGCGCACGATCGTTCCAATCGTGCATTTGCACAATCAGCCACCAACTGATGCGATTTTTTTCGATATGAACAAAATGGGGGGAAACAATGTGCGCTCCAAGATGTACGAGACGAACAAAGACACATCTTACAAACAAAAGAGAGGGTTTTCTTAATTCAAATACAAACAATACTAATTAATATGATAAAATTAAATTAAGTTCTTCCTACGCCTAGATAACTACTGGGTTTTGTGTCCTCCCAGCATGACTTATTTAACAGCTTGCACGTATCAACTGATCGGCCTGTGAAAAGTGAAGTGCACAGGAATTTGTCCCTTTATGTGATTCGATAACCGGTGCCTATGTGGTGACAGGACAGTTACCCCCACCCCTGAATATAGATACCTGCTCCGGATGTCTGGCAGGGGAAGATAAAATGACATAGAAATCTCAGTGTCTGTCTCATCATGCAGTTGACCCATTACATCATCGGCTTGCATAGCAGGACCGTCAACTTCCTGGATCAGATCAAATGCAGAATCCTGCATTGAGTAAGACACGAGAACGGCGTTAAGAAATAAATCAGAAGAATGACGTAAGAGGTTATCATCATTGGAAGCGATCCCGGTATCACTCCCAAGTGGCTGCGACAAAGAAAGACTGATTTCCTCATTGAAGATTTCAATAGGCTCAACGGCGCACGCAATATCCTCCTTTACAATTTGGACTTCCCCGCACTGGACCGAAGCGGTTGCTTCAGCACAATCAAGGCTGTCCTCCTCCATGAGAGTGGGCACAACGTTGCACAGATCTGCAACATCCTGCAAAATGACCTCAATAAAAATATCAGGAACAGATGTAATTTCGTGTGTGGCGGGAGAGGACGTGCTTCTTACGAGTTCGGGCTCACTCTCCACACAAGGGTACAAATCCTCGCGAAGTGGTGTATGAACCGAAGAGGTATGGGGGGTTGCATCAGAAACAGAGTCATAAGAGACACTGATGCATGTGTCGATTCCAGAGACTTCAAGAAGTGAAGGTGGAAGGGATACGTAACCAGCGGAAGGAGCTGTGCTCGCAGAATTATAAGATGAGACGATCCGGATATCCGGCTCATCGTCATCCGCCAATTCGCGAAGATAAGCAGCACAGTCCTTCAAGGCGTGCTCTCTACTTTTGCAAAATAGGCATTGCTTTGCCGGCTTTGCCGGCAAAGCTGGCACCAAAGGTGCGGCAGCCGCAAAAAGGTGAGCTAACGAAGGTGCAGCAGAGTAGCCAAAGGATTTATGAGCTCTGTACAGTTTCTGAACAACACCATACTCTTTGGGACACCTATCACTAGCGTGGGATGTGTCCCCACACCAACGACATCGGATGTTCAAATGTGCCCACATGATATAGAAGAAGAAAATAACAAACTGAAGGAAAACATAATACCTTAAAACGAATTTCCAAATAAAAAAACAAATCACACACGCTTGCAGTCCCCGACAACGGCGCCAAAAACTTGATGCGCTATTTTGGCACTGCTAATTAGCAGGCACGTAATGCGATACAACGGCAGTGCACCGGTCGCTCAAGTAATAAAATAGGGAGGGATTCCCCGAATATCGTTCTCAAAGGACCGCAAGTTGGGTAGTATGACTTGCTCTAAACAGGAAATCAGTTAAAAGGATTAATAAGTAACAACGGGGGGATTTGATTTGGTTTCCTACGCTATTGCAAAATGAAGAAAGATGCGGGTCAAAACTCCGCTTCGCACGACGAGATGGGTGCAACGGCCGCGATGCCGTGCTTCGGAAGGCGGGTGGACGGGAAATCACTATGACGGTTGAGGGTCGCACAAACCTCATCTCAAAACATGACCACTAGCAATTGCTAGTGGCTTCACCCACAACGTAACTCAGAAAATCACTAGGAACAAGGGGCTATTCATGCCACCACAACATCAGTGCATATGAACGAAAGCAATAATCCTTAAGATTAACTTAACAAGTATTCATACAACACAAAAACGAAGTATAAGCTTTCAAGGTTAGAGAGGACCACAAAGAAGAAGTCACGTCTTGGGTTCACGACTGGAATGAGAGGTTGTCGGGATCTCTCTGGACTCGGCCCTCAGATGGTGAGCTTCGCTCGAAGGAGGTTGTCACCGCTCCTACGATCTTCAGCGCTTCCTTGGTCTCCTTGGCGAGGAATGCTTGAGCTAATGGTGGATGAAGCTTCCTAATGCTCCCGGATGGAAGGATGGAGGTGGAAATCACCGGAAATGGCCTTGATGGTGGAGGAGATGAAGGGGAAGCCTTCAGCCCTCAAGAGCAGAGGGAAGGAAGAGATTTCCAGCCCTCTAAATCGCTCCCGATCGTCCTCTGTCGCCCCCCCCCCCCCCCCCCCCCCCCCCCGTTGACTGCCTCGATTCCTGCTTTTTATAGGAAACAAGCTGAAAATTGGTCACGCACGGTCGAACGCACGATCGTGCGTAGACCGTGCGATATTAATGAATAAAATATGGTTTGGAGAAGACGTTGCGCCGCCCGTGCGATTTGTTCACGCACGACCGACGCCGCCCGTGCGTTCAAACGCACGGCTAAAATCCGACGCTCTGAAATCACAAAGATACAGGTTGACCGTGCGTTTTACTCACGCACGGGCGAATTCGCCCGTGTGTTAAAACGCACGAGTGAACTCCAACGCTCCATTTTCTTCCCAGACACAAACGCACGACCGCACGGACCGTGCGTCAAGGAAACGCACGACCGTGCGATATGCACAGAAATTACTTTTAGGGAAAACGGGGCGATTAGTTCACCTGCAAACAAGATATACCAGCTGGGAATACACGTCCAGCACAGAAACACATAAAAGAAGGGAAGGGGAGCACAATGTGTTTACCCCCAACAATAAGGAATGCAATTGCACACCGAAATGGGCTTAATATTGCACCTAGCATGGAATAGTATATATAAATGAAAACGTGCCTAAAATGTGGTGCAAACACTAGAATATCAGCCCAAATGAGTCCAAAAATATATATATAAATGGGACTCATCAACTCTCACATAGCTCTGAGGTCGTGTTACTAGTGGATTTCAGGGTGAGATCCCCTTGAGTGGTGGTCGCAGGGGAAGGGGATGATGAATGGAGAGTTGAGAATGGGAAGAGCAGAGGCTCTCGCTTGACCTCATGGAGGAGCTTCAGGATCTGGCGACCATTCGCCATGAAGAGATCAAGCGCAGGATGGAAAGGTATTTTGACAAACACATTAGAATTAAACACTTTGCAAAATGGGATCTTGTCCTTAAAAAGGTCGATGTGGTAGGAAGGTCAGCGTCGGTCGGGAAACTCAACACCAACTGGGAGGGTCCCTATGTAATTTTAGAAGTGCTGAAGTCGGAAGGGTACCACCGCCTTTAGGATATTGATGGGATTCCCCTTAGCAACACCTGGAGCGACGATGATTCGAAGTGTTTTTATTCTTAGTTAATGATAACATTCATTTGATAAATCCTTCTGAATACGCATAGACCTCTACCCTATCAGAGGGTGAGGGTTTCATAAGCTGAAAACTTCCATGCTAGTTAGTAAGGTACAAGGAGATATAGTAAACATCCCTTGAGTTGGTTCCACCGACCAGGCTCTCACAAGACGGCGAGGCAGGTTGATCACTTAGGAGGCGGGAAGAATTTATGATAAACAACCATTGAGTAGGTTCCGTCGACCGTGCTTTCATAAGTCGGCGAGGCAGGTTGACAACTTAGGAGGCGGGAAGAAATTATGATAAACAACCCTTTAGTAGGTTCCGCCGACCAGGCTCTCATAAGCCAGCGGGGTAGGTTGACCACTCAGGAGGCGGGAAGAAATTATGATAAACAACCCTTGAGTAGGTTCCGCCAATTGGGCTCTCATAAGCCGGCAGGGCAGATTGACCACTCAGGAGGCGGGAAGAAATTATGATAAACATCCCTTAAGTAGGTTCCACCGACCACGCTGTCATAAGCCAGCGAGGCAGGTTGACCACTCAAGAGGTGGGAAGAAATTATGATAAACAACTGTTGAGTAGTTTTCGCCGACCAGGATCTCACAAGCCGACGGGGCAAGTTAACCAGTCAGGAGGCGGGAAGAAATAATGATAAACAACCTTTGAGTAGGTTACGCCGACTAGGCTCTCACAAGCCGGCGGGGTAGGTTGACCACTCAGGAGGCGGGAAGAAATTATAATAAACAACCCTTGAGTAGGTTCCACCGACTAGGTTCTCACAAGCCGGTGGGGCAGGTTGAACACTCTGGAGGCAGTAATAAATTATAATAAACAGCCCTATATATGTTCTGCCGATCGGGCTCTCACAAGCCGGTAGGGCAGGTTGACCACTCATGAGGCAGGAATAAATTATGATAAACAACCCTTGAGTAGGTTCCACCGACCGGCCTCTCACAAGACGGTGGGGAAGGTTGACCACTCAGGAGGCAGGTTGAAATGATGATTAGCCACCCCTAAGTAGGTTCCGCCGGCCAGGCTCTCACGAGCCGGCGGTGCAGGTTAACCGCTTATGCGACAGGTTGTAAGGTTACATTAAAAGGTCCCCAGAAATGATCCTGCTGACCATGCTCTTGAAGGCTGGTAGGGCAGGAACATCACCTGGAAGATAGGGTGAGATGAGAAGGGATCCCAACCTAAACATGGGAAAGGGGCGAGCTGGGTTGGTCTCGCTCCTGCCCTTCAACCCTCCCACACACACTCGCATGGATGCTAGCAAGCATGCGAGTGACACAGCTCGTGACCAGGGTTTAGGCGCAAGGCCCTCGCTTAATCTCAGACGGGGAGCAACCCCTTGACCATGTCAGAGAGAGGCGAGCAAGCGGGTATCGCAGAACCCAGGTTCCGCGAGTCTCTAGGTCTCGAAAATTCCTAGTCTCGTGAATCGCTAAGTTATAGGTCTCTAAATCTACAAGTCCCTAAGTCCCTTGCTCTCGCAAGAATCACAGGAGAGTCAAGATGGTTCCCTAAGGGGAGTCACTCGCAGAGTCCCAAAGATTAAGGTGAGCAGCCATGCATGCGAGAAAAAAAAGAAGGAATAGAACGGGAAAAATAGTAATACTTGGAAAATTTCATTCATATATTGCAAAAATTTGGGGTCTCGCCCCTTACATACATAACAAAAATTATTGGGGACTCACCCTGTAACATCCCATTTCCTACTAGACCCCTTGACTTCAATTAGGGTAGGACATGTGGTGAGTGAGGTGAGTTTGAGCTATGGGGACCTTAGGTAACATTGAGTTGAGAGAACTCACATGTGGTCCACTATAGGAGGCAAGTCAACTTAGACCAAATTAGCTCAAATTGAACTTACATGTAAGTCCCCATGTTCTAAGTGCAAAGAGTTAGAGGTGTGCTGAAGCTAAGGAGCTAGCGCCCGGCGCTAGTGCTAGCGCCGGCGGTAGCGCACCCGTCGATACATCGAGACGTCGAGGCGTCGAGACGTCGAGGCGTCGGGACGACGAGATGTCGATAGCGCCGGCGGTAGCGCTAGCGCTAGGGGTAGTATTTCTCGCAAAGTCCTTAAGCGGTAGAGCGATACCTACTTTGTCGCTAGCGCCAACGCTAGCCACTAGCGCTGGCGGTAGCGGGAAATTCTTATATACCTCAAATTCGACTTCTCTCCTCATTTCTCTGAAACCCTCTGCTTTTCTGAGAGCTGTGGGCGGAGAGCTGGGAAGGAGATCCATTGCAGGTGAGCCTTCGTTGTGTAGAGGGAAGATCCGTGGAGTAGATCGCTTGCGTGTTTGTGCCATTGTAAATTCTAGCCGAATATCTTGCTGACCATGGTGCGGAAACGAACTGCAAGGGTAATGATTCTCCTCCCTAGTCTTTGGACATGCGCGTCCTTTGATTTCCATGTTTTGGAAAACTTCTAGTAGATCAGATCTTCCGGTGGGTTGAAGTGATTCCCCCATAAATTGCATATAGAGTCCGGAATGGAAGTACGGGCATAGGCATGCTGTGAAGCCCATCTGGACAGTTCGAGCCGGATTGGTGATGTTTATCGCGTGGAGAAGACTCCATGTATATGTTGTGGTTCGGGTCTCCTGTACTGTTTTGTACAACAAAATATCCTGGAGGTGCTTCCCAGGCAAAACCCGAAGTTTGGTAGAAGAACTGAGTTCTGTTACTAGCGCCGGGCACTAGCGATAGCGCCGGCGGTAGCTCTAGGTGAGCTACTAGTGTTATTATCTGGAGGTGTTTTCCCAGAGGTAGCAGAACTGACTTGTTGGAACCATAGCTTTTGATTTGAGTTAGGATCCATCCTTTTGTTAAATCTAATAATTTAGATCAATCTAAATTAACACAAATTAAATATGATGCGATCGAATCGGAGAGTATACTTAAGCAAATAATATAAGTTCTCTACGTTCGACAAATGTCGAACGGCGCTCGACAAAATAGCCAGACAGTGCTCGACAAATATTCATCAGAACAGCATTCGACAAATAGCGAACGGCGCTCGACGAATCCAGCCAGAACAATTGGAGCGGGAAGGCATTCTCTGAATGGCACTCGACAAACTCAATCCAGCCAGTCTCAGCGGTCGACAAGTGAAGACAATTGCTCAGCACATCAAAAGGCGCTCGACAAATCTTCAGAAAGGCGCTCGACAAATGCCGTTCAGTGCTCGACAAATTCTAGCCAGAGCTCGACTAATCTTTTATTTTGCTATCTTTCTTTATAATATTTAACTTAGCCGTTGCAGATCAATAAATACTATAGCCGTTGCAGATCAGCTTTAATGAACAGAAAACGGCAGGTTATCTTCTCAAGGAGTCAAATCATTGATGGAGACCTAAGCTCTTTCCTTCTTCCCGAGAGAAGAATTCAAATTAAGGACAAGGGTCCTCAGATTATAAAAAGAAGAAGAAAAAGGAGAAAGATGAGGATATGAAGTACACACACAACCAAAACACAGAGAGCAAAAATCTATTCTTTTCTTTGCTAACACTTTCCT
This sequence comes from Dactylorhiza incarnata, assembly GCA_033032865.1. Taxonomy (NCBI): domain Eukaryota; kingdom Viridiplantae; phylum Streptophyta; class Magnoliopsida; order Asparagales; family Orchidaceae; genus Dactylorhiza; species Dactylorhiza incarnata. Next base: position 6,474,713 of record JAWHQI010000041.1, read on the forward strand.
GAAGATTACATACATCCTGAGACACAAATCACAACTACTTGCTTAGGATCATCACTGCACAAAAGGAAAGAAACTGTGTACAATCAAAAGGAGAGACCTCCAGAACTGTCATCCTTCTATATCAGACAGGGGGAGCTCTTCAACATAATATTCAGATCCATTCAACACCATATCAGGATCTTCAAGAGTCTTCTCATACAGAGAAGAACATTATATTTTCTGTTTTTCATTACTCTTTTTCCTTCCTCTCTTGTACAGGGTTATAACCCCCTTCAAAAGTTAATCTCGGTGACAGGGCACCTTAGCAAAAACCTGCAGTTTGGTTAGAGCACCTTATCAACAGCTCACCTGGTGAGAGGGCACCTTATTAACAACCTCCTAGTGGATTCCTACCAGTGGGTAGAAGAGTAGATGTACCCAGTTGAGGGGAATTACTATGTTTCTCTGTGTCATTTGGATCGTTTTGGTTTGCTCATTGTTTTATGTTTTATTTGTGCTATGCACTTTCACTGCTTGTGTTAATCATTCATAAAACAAACACATATAAATATACATGTCATTAAGTTTTGAAACCAAAACATAATCAAGATCTTTTAATAAAGTAAATAAGAACTAAAACACTCCACTTTCAACTTCTGTTACCAGTGCCGGGCAGAACTGGGTTCTGTTGCTAGCGCCGGGCGCTAGCGTTAGCACCGGCGGTAGCGCCCAGCACACAGATTGTGTGTTTCCGTACTACCAAAAGTCCTGGGGACTGGATATTTAGCAGGAGAAGTTGTGGAATTTGCAAAGCCCAGCTTTAAGTGATGGGTATTAGGTGAAGCTTACCCGTATCGTGCATAGTTGAATCGCGGTATTTGAGCATGGGCCTAGCTGATCTGAACCCTCCCATAGTGGTGGTGAAGAGGTCGCCCCTCGGTGCACCGGGCTATTGAAGAGTGTCGTAACTTCGTGTGTACGGACTAGCTCAAATTGCTTGTCTAAGTTGAAATAAGACTTAGCGTGAGGGCATAACTCAGGGAGTATGCCAAAGTGTGCCTTGAGAGCACGAAGCGGGTGGCTTGGTATGCATCCGTTGGTGTTGTTTGTGGATATATATATATATATATATATATATGCTGCTGACTCTTACTTGCAGGGAAGGAGCACCGCCGCCCCGAGTTTGGGGTGGGGTCGTTATAAATCTTGGTCAGCTAAAGCAGACCGGTTACTTGTTTTCCCACCACTTGGTGGATTTGCTTATACAGGTCCCGGTGAGACTAGCGGGAGATAGCGGGCTGAAGCCCTTGCTGCTGTGCTGTGCTGGCCCTTGAAGGCCAAAGCTTTTGTTTACTTTTGTTCATGTGTGGTCGTCCTGCGTGCCGATGTCTGGAAGCCACCTATATTATGTAAAGAAACATTGTAAAGAACTCGTTATGTCTTTCATTCCTAGTAGCTATTGTGGACAATGTGTATACTGGTTTAATTGAACTTATATGCTTCCATTATGCGACTCTGTGCTGAGATAGTTATATATTTAACTGTTAAATGCTAATTTTAATACCGCGCTCTTCTGTTCATCTCATATGGCGTGGGGTCCCAGCCGGACCTACTGTTATATGCTATGTAATAGGGAGGGTGTTACAAGTTGGTATCAGCAACGGGTTTCGCTCCCTTTCCGTCTGAATTCATGGTCGAATTCTTTTAAGGGTGGTGAGCACGTCGTGCGTCGCCTCTAACTCATGTAAATACCTAGTAATTGTCCACTTTAGGAATGAATTACATGTATATGCGTAGCATTCGGATGGAACATCTGTGTTCCTTTGACGATTTATGCCTTCTACTAGTTGCTAATTGTGTTTTGTGCACATATTTAGGCGGCTGGGAGTGGAGCGGGGCCTTCTCGCCCCCCTCGTTTGACTGCAAGTAGTGAACCAAATCTGGTGCCAACTCCTCCTTCGGCTGAAACTGTAAGGATGATCGCTGAGGCAGTATTTGCGATGTTCACGGCGCAACCAGGAGGGCATGTCCCTGGACAACCTCCTATTCCGGGAGCGGCTCCAGTGCAGGCTCCAGCAGCCGAACCTGCGGTGGAAAGGCCAGTGTCGTTGAGGGCACGAAGAGCTCCAGATCAACAGCTGCAATACTTTTTGAGTTTCCACCCTCCCATGTTTACGGGGGCATGAACCCCGACGCAAGCGGAGGATTGGCTGTCAAGGGTGCGCAAAACCTTGAAGGCCACATATATAGAGAAAGAGCAAAAAGTTACTTTGGCAACCTTCCTATTGGATGGGGAGGCGCAACTGTGGTGGGAAGAGATGGAGTTACATCAGCTAGCGGGACGGCAGCTGACAAATATCTCCTTTGATGAGTTTTCCAGACTGTTCATGGCGCGGTATCTTCCACCGGCCCGACAGATAGAGATGGAAAATCAGTTCAACCGTCTGACTCAGGGTGATAGAATGATCGAGGACTATCTACATGAGTTTACACGGTTGGGGCATTATGCAGGCATGATGTTTGCGGATGAAACTCGTAAGACAAATAGGTTTTACGAAGGCTTGCGAGAAGAGTTGCGGTTCCTTCTGTCGGGGCCAATGACGTAGGGGTTTATGACCCTGGTCAACTCGGCTCGTTCTTTAGAGAAAGATATGAAACGGTCCCAAAGCAGGAAGGAGCTAGTAGTAGTCAAGCCAGAATTCAAAGTAGCGAGCTCGGCAAAGTCGGGACGAGGCAAATGGAAGAAAGGGGCGCGACCGTCTGGGTCAGCTCAATCTTCAGCATCGGGACTTACTGGGCATCGCCCAATCATCTGTAACAACTGCGGCAAGCCGGGACTATTGCTCGTGACTGTCATAGTGGGAAGTAGATAGTTGCGGCCTATGCGGCAGAGAAAGGGAAGGCGGCAGAGTCAACCGCATCCCACGCTCCTCCAGCCCAGCCTAGAGTATACAACCTTGGCCAGCAGGAGGCCATCAAACAGAGCGATGTGGTGACAGGTATGCGATAGTATATAGCTTTTGTTGCTTTTTATACTTCATACCATATGCATTGCTTGTTAACCATTAATGTACTAGGCTTTGTCCTAATCTTTAATTATCCGGCGAGAGCACTATTTGACACGGATGCTTCACATTCCTTTCTATCAGAGGCCTTCATACAACAACTTGGAGTGCCTTCATCATTTAGACAGGAACGATTAGATGTGATGCTACCCAATGGGTGTTCGATGCGCGTGGATCGAGGTTGTGTGGTAAAGGTACGAATAGGGAGTCAAGACTTGGATTTGGAAGCACTGATACTCCCGCTTTCAGAGTTCGATGTCATCTTTGGTATGGACTGGTTGTCAGCGCAGCAGGCCTACATTGATTGCACGTCTAAGGAGGTCACACTGGGGCGGAATACCGAACGTGCGACTACGTTTGCTGGTTTGCGTGGATCGAGCAAGACACTGATGTCTGCTATCCAAGTGGTCAAGGCGGTTCGGCAAGGCGCAGAGTTATGTGTTGTGCTAGTGGGGGCTACAAAGCCTCAACCCAGTTTGAGTGATGTTCCTGTGATTTTAGAGTATCCAGATGTGTTTCCGAAAGATCTTCCTGGGGCGCCACCTCAGCGAGAGATTGACTTCACAATAGAGCTGGTGTCAGGTGCCAAACCTGTGTCACGCTCTCCGTACCGAATTGCGCCAAAGCAGATGGCAGAGTTGAAGGTTCAATTACAGGAGTTGCTAGAGCAGGGTTATATACATCCAAGTACATCCCCTTGGGGTGCTCCGGTCCTTTTTGTGAAGAAGAAGGATGGAAGCCTGCGTCTATGCATTGACTACCGAGAATTGAACAAGCTGACCGCGAAGAATAAGTATCTGATTCATCGAATCGATGACTTGTTTGATCAGCTAGTGGGGTCAACTGTGTATTCAAAGTTGGATCTCAAGTCCGGCTATTACCAGTTGCGAATTTCGGATTGTGATATCCCTAAGACAGCATTCAGTACTCGCTACAGACACTACGAGTTTACAGTGATGCCGTTTGGATTGATGAATGCGCCGTCAGTATTTATGGATCTGATGAATAGGACCTTTCGAGAGTACCTTGATCGGTTTATCATTGTCTTCATTGACGATATCTTGGTGTACTCTCAGTCTGAAGAAGAGCAGGCGATACATTTGCGCGAAGTTTTGGAAACCCTGCGATGTAGTCAACTATATGCCAAGTTCTCTAAGTGCGAGTTCTGGCTAACCTCAGTGGCGTTCCTTGGTCATGTTGTTAGTGGCGAGGGTATCGCAGTGGATCCGACAAAGATTGATGCAATCCAGAAGTGGCCCGTTTTGGCGACAGTAGCGGAAGTCAGGAGTTTCCTTGGACTTGCCGGCTACTATCGGCACTTCGTGGAGAACTTTTCGCGGATTGCTCTACCTCTCACCACCTTGACGAGGAAGGATCAGAAGTTCATTTGGTCACCGGAGTGTGCATGGGCTTTTGAGGAACTGAAAAGGCGACTGACCTCAGCACCAATTCTGTGTTTACCATCTGGTGCAGAGGGTTATGAAATTTACAGTGATGCGTCAGGGAGCGGCTTAGGCTGCGTACTTCTTCAGCATGGTCAAGTGATAGCTTATGGCTCTCGACAGTTGAAAGTGCATGAGCGGAACTATCCGGTCCACGACTTGGAATTGGCGGCCGTGATCTTCGCTCTAAAGTTGTGGCGGCACTACTTATATGGTGTAAAGGTTGACATCTTTACAGACCATAAGAGCCTTAAGTATCTGCTAAATCAAAAGGAGCTCAACATGCGACAACGAAGGTGGATGGAGTTCCTGGGGACTACACTTTCGAGATACACTATACTCCCGGAAAGGGAAATGTAGTCGCGGATGCTTTGAGCCGGAGGTCTTCTGCGCAGGCCAACTGGATTCAGATGTATGATCCACGTCTGACCAGTGACTTGGAAGCCTTAGAGATCTCCTGTGTGGAGAGGAGTTCTAGTGCAAGTGCGTTCTTGAACTGGACGGAGGTGCAATACGACCTCGCGGACAGAATACGACAGGCCTTAGAACTTGATTCGAGCATGCATCGCTATTTGGCGGAGTCTGAAGTTGGGACTGCTGCAGAGTTTGTGTTAAACGACGGTCTGATGTGGAAAGACGGTCGTTTGTGCGTCCCAAATGTGGGTAAGCTGCGAGAAGAATTGATGTACGAAGCGCACTTTACAAAGTACTCAATTCACCCAGGAAGCACAAAGATGTACCAAGACATGAAAAAGCTATTTTGGTGGCCAGGATTGAAGAAAGATATCGCCTTGTATGTGGCAAAATGCAAAACTTGCGCACTAGTGAAGGCGGAATGTCAGAAACCTGGAGGTTTCCTGAAGTCGTTGCCTATACCGGAATGGAAATTTGATGACATTTTGATGGATTTCGTGCACGGTTTGCCGAGATCACAGTGTGGGAATGATGCCGTATGGGTGATCGTGGATCGCTTGATGAAGGTAGCCCACTTTATTCCAAACCGGAAGGACGATTCAGTTGAAAAGTTGGCAAAACTTTATGTAGATAGTATTGTCCGATTGCATGGTGTGCCCCGTAGCATCGTCAGTGACCGAGATGGGCGCTTTACTTCCAAGGATTGGAGGCTAATCCACCAGTTGATAGGTACAAAGCTGAAGTTTAGCACTGCCTTCCACCCTCGGACGGATGGACAGACTGAATGTACGAACAGAACTCTGGAGGATATGCTCCGAATGTGCATCTTGGATTTCGGTAAGAAGTGGGAAGATCATCTTTTTATGATCGAGTTCGCTTATAATAACAGCTATCAGGAAAGTATAAAGATGGCACCCTTCGAGGCCCTCTATGGTAGAGCTTGCCGAACTCCCTTATCGTGGGCGGAAACAGGTGAAACGATGCTGTTTAAGCGAAAGGAAGTCGAAGAGGCAAATGCGGCGATTCAAGCAATTCGGGAGAGATTGTTGATTGCGCAAGATAGGCAGGCAAAGTACTACAATGCCAAGCATAGAAACGTCGATTTCGCCGTGGGCGACTGGGTTTACCTAAAGATCAAACCTTTCAAGGGTGTGTCCAGGATTCGGCGCTTGAAAAAGCTGAGTCCAAGATACCTAGGACCGTTTGAAATACTGGAACGTGTTGGCGAAGCTGCCTATCGACTCGCTCTTTCGACATAGTTGAGTAGTTTGCACGATGTGTTCCACATATCGGTTTCAAGGAAAGCTGTACCAGAGCCTAGCCAAGTGTTTGAAGCTAGTCAGGTGCCGGTCGATGATGGGCTGAAGACGCTGGTCACGCCTATTTGCATCGAAGACACTAATGTTAAGCAGCTGCGGAATAAACTGATCAAGATGGTCAAGGTCCGCTGGAACAATTGCGGTCGTGAGGAGCTTTCATGGGAGCGTGAGCAAACCATGCGTGATGAGTTCCCCGAATTGTTCCGATAAGGTACGAATTGTTCCCCGAATTATTTATTTGTGTATCTTGTTGTTATTTGCACTGTTAAAATTTTGGGACGAAATTCTTTTAAGAGGGGAAGAATTGTAAGACCCCATGTTATAAGTGCAAAGAGTTAGAGGTGTGCTGAAGCTAAGGAGCTAGCGCCCGGCACTAGTGCTAGCGCCCGACGCTAGTGCTAGCGCCGGCAGTAGCGCACCCATCGAGATGTCGAGACGTCGAGGCGTCGAGACGTCGAGGCATCGGGACGGCGAGATGTCGATAGCGCCAGCGGTAGCGCTAGCGCTAGCGGTAGTATTTCTCGCAAAGTCCTTAAGCGGTAGAGCGATACCGACTTTGTCGCTAGCGCCAGCGCTAGCCACTAGCATCGGCGGTAGCGAGAAATTCTTATATACCTCAAATTCGACTTCTCTTCTCATTTCTCTGAAACCCTCTGCTTTTCTGAGAGCTGTGGGCGGAGAGCTAGGAAGGAGATCCGTTGGAGGTGAGCCTTCATTGTGTAGAGGGAAGATCCGTGGAGTAGATCGCTTGCGTGTTTGTGCCATCGTCAATTCTAGCCGAATATCTTGCTGACCATGGTGTAGAAAAGAACTGGAAGGGTAACGATTCTCCTCCCTAGTCTTTGGACATGCGCGTCCTTTGATTTCCATGTTTTGGAAGACTTCTACTAATTAGTAGATCGGATCTTCCGGTGGGTTGAAGTGATTCCCGCATAAATTGCATATAGAGTCCGGAATGGAAGTACGGGCATAGGCATGCTGTGTGAAGCCCATCTGGACAGTTCGAGCCGGATTGGTGATGTTTATCGTGTGGAGAAGACTCCATGTATATGATGTGGTTCGGGTCTCCTGTACTATTTTGTACAACAAAATATCTTGGAGGTGCTTCCCAGGCAATACTCGAAGTTTGGTAGCAGAACTGAGTTCTGTTACTAGCGCCGGGCGCTAGCGATAGCGCCGGCGGTTGCTCCAGGTGAGCTACTAGTGTTGTTATCTGGAGGTCTTTTCCCAGAGGTAGCAGAACTGACTTCTGTTACTAGTGCCGGGCAGAACTGGGTTCTGTTGCTAGCGCCAGGCGCTAGCGTTAGCGCCGGCGGTAGCACCCAGCACACAGATTGTGTGTTTCCATGCTACCAAAAGTCCTGGGACTGGATATGTAGTAGGAGAAGCTGTGGAATTTGCAAAGACCAGCTTTAAGTGATGGGTATTAGGTGAAGCTTACCCGTATCGTGCATAGTTGAATTGTGGTATTTGAGCACGGGCCTAGCTGATCCGAACCCTCCCATAGTGGTGGTGAAGAGGTCGCCCTCGGTGCACCGGGCTATGGAAGAGTGTCGTAACTTCGTGTGTACGGACTAGCTCAAATTGCTTGTTTAAGTTGAAATAAGACTTAGCGTGAGGGCGTAACTCAGGGAGTATGCCAAAGTGTGCCTTGAGAGCACGAAGCGGGTGGCTTGGTATGCTTCCGTTGGTGTTGTTTGCGGATATATATATGCTGCTGACTCTTACTTGCAGGGAAGGAGCACCGCCGCCCCGAGTTTGGGGTGGGGTCGTTATAAATCTTGGTCAGCTAAAGCTGACCGGTTACTTATTTTCCCACCACTTGGTGGATTTGCTTATACAGGTCCCGGTGAGACTAGCGGGAGATAGCGGGCTGAAGCCCCTGCTGCTGTGCTGTGCTGGCCCTTGAAGGCCAAAGCTTTTGTTTACTTTTGTTCATGTGTGTCCATCCTGCGTGCCGATGTCTGGAAGCCACCTATATTATGTAAACAAACATTGTAAATAACTCGTTATGTCTTACATTCCTAGTAGCTATTGTGGACAATATGTATGCTGGTTTTAATTGAAATTATATGCTTCCGTTATGCGACTCTGTGCTGAGATAGTTATATCTTTAACTGTTAAATGCTAATTTTAGTACCACGCTCTTCTGTTCATCTCATATGGCGTGGGGTCCCGGCCGGACCTTCTGTTATATGCTATGTAACAGGGAGGGTGTTACATTACACATGTGAATTAACCCCACCACCATGTCCCTAACCCTAAAGGAGGTATAGTTGACGAAAAGGCCCATAATGGTGTCACCAATTGTTCAAATTGACCAATGGGTTGCCGAGAAAGGGGGAATCGCTAAGCTTCAGGTAGGGACAATCCAAGCCGCTAGCTAGAGGAGGAAGATGACGAGGAGCTCTCCGATCTGCATCAAGATTAGTGCAGGAATTAATTGTATCAAGTAATGATCATCGGGATTGGCTGCCAAGTAAACATCAATGGGTGGTCCCGTTGATCGATGGGACATCCCGCCGATGGAATTTATTGTTTCACGTAAAAATCAACGGGTGGTCCCGTCGATCGATGGGACATCCCATCGATCGTCGGGATTGGCTGTCAACTAAAATCGACGGGTGGTCCCATCAATCGATGGGACATCCCGTCAATCATCGGGACTGACAATCAAAGTGGGAACCTATGGGGCAATCAGTCGATCGACGGGACCTCCCGTCGATCGACGAGAACCCCTTTCAATTTCTTTTTGAGGAAGAAATAAAAGCCCAAACCAAATTCAATTGGGATAAGGCCTCAACCAAAGCCCATCCTGCAGCCCACATGCCTAATTACAAGCCATGCCCTCTGGTTCCAACATGCAAGTGCATGCAAAGAGGTAAATTGGGATTTTCCCCAAAATCCATTAAAGATAAAGAGGATTTTGAGGAATGAAGGCCATTTGGCACTTCATTCCTCTGCCCAAATCTATAACTAAGCTCCTCAGTAAATCACTAGCTGAATCCCAGCTGAACTGAGGCCACTTGGCAGCTAAGAGGAGCATCCAAGGTGGTGGCCGAGCTCCCCATAATGGCAACACTACATTAAGCCCTCCTCGGCCAAATTGATCTTTAAGATAGCTTCAGAAGGTGGAAAGGAGTTGGAATACAACTTTGATGTGAAGAATTTGATGGAGAATAGAGAGATCGGCATGGGAGCTCATGCTTGGATGGTCGGCCATGGCAACCTGAGGAACAAGGCTCAAAGCTCAATAGAGGCATGTTTTCCTCCCCCTCTCCCTCTATGCTAGTATCTTTGATAAGTTAGGAGAAGTGTCTAGATCAACAGAGTTGGATCCTAAGTTAGAAAAGGGAGATTTTTTCCATGGATTTGCCCATGTTTGTGATCGCCGGAAACATCCCCTCATGCGGCCAAACCACCATCGGGCGATAGCCTCTACCTCAACGGAGGTGGTGGTGGCGGTCGCTGGCCAGGGAGGTGGTCGGGTGGCCAGTGGTGGTTCACGCAAAGGCTACAGGAATGCTCAATCTCGGTGGTTGGCCAGATGTGGAAGACAAAATCCTGATCGTCCATCCTGGGGCTGATTAGCTAGCCGCAGACCAAATGTTAATACATTTGATTCTGATTTTCTATTACATTTAGAGAAGTACATTGTAGAATTTATTGGAGGCCCTTAGTGGCCCCAACAGAAGATGCCTCCTGAATGAAAAATGTAGCCTATTATCGTAACTAAATTTAGAAATTTGTTTGAGGTGATTTGGTGCCCCAGAGTCCACTGGGCACTAGTTTTGGTGTCGGGTGTACAAAGTGTGCATGCATGTGTATTTTGTGAATATATCTGTAAATATACCTTGCATGCATGAGAAATTTGAAACATAGATGAGTCATAAGAGAATACATCACGCCTCCAAAAATCAGAATTTTTGGAGAATATTTCTCTATAGTTTTGTTCAAAATGTGATTAATCAAATAAATGAAATTAATGGAATTGTGTAACTCCAAATGACCCCAAATTTGGGTGACATGTTTAATAGGTCATTACTAGCCTCTGGTTAAAATTTGGGAGTAATTAGACCTCAGCATGTGGGGTAATTCCACTTGCATGTCTTTGCCTAATATGTGTTATGGTGTGCATATAGCCAACAAGAATATTTTGTGTATTTGGCATATATGGCTTAGTGTTAGCCTCTTAAGTTTTGGCCACACCCTTATTATGACATACTACATTACCTTAGGAAAAAAATAGGCTTTTTGGGATAACAAATCCCAAGTATTTGATAAATATGAAATATGTCACATTTTTGTATTAGTGAAATGTTTATGGCTAAAACCTTGTGGAAAATTTTGAATCTCTGAGGAATCCCTTGTAACACCAATTAGAATCTCTGAAAAAATTTCTGTAGACATTTTCAAAAATTATTTCCTTAGAAATTATAAAAATTATTATATGTCATATTTCTGAATAATTGAAATTTAATAGAGGAATAAGATTGAAAAAAATTTGAAACTCTGGAAAATCATTTAAAATCTACTTATGAACATATGGAATTCTTGGTTGAATTTTTGGATGTATTACACATGGTAAAATTCCACATATTCAGTTTGTCACACTTATAAATTTTAAAATATCTATGGTGAAATGTTCCTAGAAAATTATGAATTTCTGTGTAGGATGTTTTTAGGTCATTACAGTCCTATAGGAATTTTCTCAGAATTTTTGGAAGACATAATTTAGTACTTGCTGTGTAAAGTTACATTTTCATCCCTTTTATTTTGTGGAAATTATGATTATAAAACCTCTGAAAAATTGTGGACTTTGGAAATCATGTTATTTTGTCATCTATTACCTATAGAAAATTTTATTAGCAAGGATGAAATTACTGACATGGTACTTCCTTTGTAATTTGGAATATATCAAATTATTAATGAATTTTAAATAGAGGTCAAATTAATTTGAAATAAGTCAAAACTCTGGACACTTCTTAAATTATCCAATATGAACATATGGTATGAATTGTAGTTCATTTGGACATGACATGGTTAAGATTGCATCATAGGCGTCAAATCTTGTTCAATCTCATTTTGGACTACGAATAGTAAAAACTTAATGTGATGATTTGACCAGCAAGATAACTTAGAAAATCAGTGAAATTTGGATCATAGCTGTAATACATCATTTATATCAGCCCCTAGAAGTTATGGAATTTTTGGAGAACATTCGTACATAGATTAAAGAATAATTTAGATTCATGTCGCACTATGCATAAAGGGGCAATTATTACCTTATGAGATTATAGAAATTATTCAGCATGGGAAATGTTCATGATATACCATTAGGGTATGATTAGAGACATTTAAGAATCACTCACGACCTACACCATCTGGAGGTTGAGAGATCTTAAGTGTTGAGCATCGTTCAAGAGAATGTTTGCATAAGAATAGAGTGAAAGATAAGTCCTAAAGCATCTAAGTTATAAAGAGTAATAAGGAGAGCGGGTCTGTGGAAAATGGTAGCCACCAATAAAGTAATTGTCTTGGAAAGGGAGATTTGGGCTTCAGCCCATCGTATTCCCTAGAACCGCTGCAAGCCCTTCACCGGGTAAACCTCGGGAAGTCTAGGATTCACCCGAAACTTCTAAGTATAGCAATAATTAGACAAGAGTATTCTAACTAAATGAATAAGAAATATGGTAAACTTCATCCAGAGTTAATGGATGGGAAGTTGCATATCAGGACGGGTTTGTCCTGCAAGCTGGATGCTCGGGAAGTTGTATATCAGGACGAGTTAGTCCTGCGAGCTGGAGGCCCGGGAAATTGTATATCAGGATGGGTTGGTCCTGCGAGCTGGAGGCTCGGGTTTTGATAACTTGCATGTTCATAGAAACAAATTAGTGGTGGGTCTTCGGTACTAGACCGGTCGTCACACCGATGGAAGTACATTGACTTAGGCGGGTGTGAGTGTTTGAGGGGCAAGTAGGTTGTTTATGCTGCGGTCTAGAGGAAAATCCCCGAAAATGCACACCCAACCTTAAAGATTGGTGGGTTCCAGCAAAGAGTACGCGAGACTCTAGATTGCACTTATTATGTATACAGAGGCATACGAAGGGTCTAGGCTTGGTAATGTGTGCCTAGGAAGTGCAGACACCCGCTCCACTGTTGTCATAGCCACAACGGTGGTACCAGAGAGTGAAGCTAGCTCCAAAAATTGGGATCGAAAGGTCTGTGATCACAGAGTCATGTGTGTGAGTTGCACTTGTATGAATCATATCACAACAGGCATAACATAACATATATAAACCATAGAACATTAATAGTAGACCCTTATCATATAAATTTGTATGGGCTCATTTATATGATAAGTTATAAACTTATAAGTTTGTATGGGCATTCATATAAGTTAAGGTACTTATGTAATGGTAGATTACTATATTCGTTTACTGTTCTTGTGCTGCACTGCTTTACTTATTGCTTACTTACTACTTTGTTTACTACTTTACTTACTGCTCATACATACTGCTAGCTTAGAATTATGCTTGTTTTACTTCATATAGTTGTTAGCTAGTTCCATGTCACCTGCTTGTCCTTTCTATTACCCCTTGCTGTCCTCTGCTTCTTCCTTCTGCCTGGTGCCTAGGAGTCGTGGGTGGAGAGGATGGAGAATTTGGCTTAGTCTTTTGACTAACGGTCGGTGGACCACATTATTTTAGGAACCATTATGCTAGAGTAGTAGGACCCCATTCAGGAGATAGGATAAGAGGACAGGATGGAGCAATGCAACCACTACCCGCTGTGCAGTAGTAGCTACAGACACGGATGACAAGACCTGAAGAGCAGTTTCTGTGCAGTATCACTTCTTAACGATAGAATGGCAAGTGTTTGATAGCTTCCGCATAGATGTAGAGTGAGAGAGTTGTCTTACATTATTTTGGACATGTAATAAGCCCCTTTTCTCTCCTTTACTTGTTGTACTCATTGATGGACTTGTATACATTTGGATTTATTTTATGATGTATAAATGTGTGATTGTGGACTTGGTTTTACTTAATATTCTTCTTGTCTCTTGTTGGCCTGGTTGATCGTTCTTGCCGGCAGGATCAACGACTTGCGGAGGCGGGTAGCTCGGGTGTTAGTGTCATCATAAGGCGGCAGTTCTGGGCATAATATCCTGGGATCTTACAACTGGTATCACTTGAACAAATGATCCAACAAGAAAGAAGTCCACAAAACCCTGGGACACCACCGCTCGAGTTAGTTTTAGGACAAACTAGCAGTGGAAGCAGTGGTGTGCCCATGTGTAAAAATTACACAAAATAGTCCATTAATTAATGAGTTGGGCCAACCCAACTAGGACATAATTCTAGTTTGACGCACCAAGGTGATTTCATAGCATATATTAATCCAAAACCGACCTCGGGTATAGACTGATTAAGGCATGCTGACGCCCAAAGTGACTAAGAGAAGAATTTAATGGGGAAGTAGTTGCTTAAGGGTTAAACTTCGATGTCCCTAATTCTCCTACCAAGTGATATTATCACTTCTTACCCAATGGATAGAACCGCCTCAAGAGATTGGTGCATGAAATCCATTAGAGAAATAACAGGAGACTCATAAACTTAATCTCCAATCTGACAACTGGTTACATCGAAACAATCATCGTGACAAATACCAGAAGTCAGATAAGGATTTGTGTTTAGGAAATGCCCAGGGCTGCATATATATACTAACCTTGATAAGGTTGTGATAATTGTTAACCTCGAGGATCTTAAAGTACGTGGAATATCAATAGGTCTCAGGATGGAACTCCAAGTCTAGAGTTGGATGCCCTAAGGATTGAGTGTGTATCTAGGATGAATATATCATAACAATATCAAAATGTATGGGGGCTAATCATTTTTTGTTTATTGGACTAATTTGGTGCCGACTTGGGTTCCCTAGACTTTAATTGTGGAAGTGTTCATCACAAATGCGAGCGATTTTAAAGTATTCAAACATTACTCGGCTGAAGAATAGAATCTGAAGAATGCATAATCGGTTTGGCGATCAACCCTCCTTAGAAGTCGAGATCCTTGAAGAATTCCTTTATCTTAAGAAATGTGAAGTATTAATGTTATGACGTGACCGTTATAAATTCACATTCGGAATAAGAGCCTTTCGAGAATGATTATTTGCCCCCTTATTGTTCTAAGGATTGTGCGGGTAAGTAAACAAAGGGAATAGTAAATGAAGTCTTCGAAGATATAAATCAGGCCGCCTAGACATATTTGCATGTGACTCTTGAAATCAAGAAAGGTAGTGTAAGACTTCGAGAGAATTCTAAACATCTGAGCACAATGTAGTAGATAGTATTTAGTACCAAACCAATGGAGCAATCGTGCCTTCCTTAATACCGGACATGGGGTGAATCACTTCCAAGCCCACAGGGAAACTGAGAAAATTTACTCTTAAAAGACCTAAATTTGAGGCAACTTCGGTTATAAAAAAATTGCTTATACAATCAAAATGGGGTGCAAATAGCACCCAAGTTGAACTTAGTGAATCTTGGAGTTCTACGACACCGAATAAGATGAAATTTTGGTCATACATGAGTCATGCCCAAATACATAGACTGCCCAAAATGGGAATTTTTGGAAAGACTTTTCTATAGCTTTTATAATAATTTCGTAAAACATGCATGGTAAAAATTTTTGAGCTATATGATGTCAAATCACTCCAAATCTCCTTTGGTAAGGTGATTATGTGTATATTAATCTCTGGTAAAAATGTTGACTCAATTGGATCCTTGCATATGAGTAGATCTACGTTTAAATGATCCATAGAAAAACCATTATTTAGGTTACACAAAAGGTTATTTTTGCCCTAGTGAAATAGTGCTTTTGCTCTCAAATTTTGAGGCCCTTAGAGGCCATAAAATGGAAAGTAGGCTGAGATAGCTTTTGTAGGCATTTGAGTCTACTATCACTTGAATATAACCTTGTGATAACATTATGAACTTCTGGGAATTTTGATGGAATCTATGGTTACACATTTTTTTGATGCTTCCTTCACAAAGGAGATATTATTCAAAAATAGATACCTTGAAATATTAATGCTGGAATGTTATGGGAATTCATATATAGAATTGTGATGTCTATATGAACAGTTGGAAATTTTGTTTGATTTTATTACTAAGGTGATATCATACTCCCTTCACAAGTGGAACCCCGTGGCTTTCGTTGAAAGATGGATATGTTGAAATATCGATGATGGGATAATATAGCAATTACTAGATAGTCTTGCTATATCATTGTAGACCTTCTTGAGACTTTTTATTTTCATTGAGCATAGAACCCCGTAGACCCGAACTTGAATTTTGGGGATGAAATTATTTTTTTGTTTATTGGGGTTTATAACATCCCATTTCCTTCTAGACCCCATGACTTCACTTAGGGTAGGACATGTGGTGAGTGAGGTGAGTTTGAGCTAGGGAGTGACCTTAGGCCCTATTGAGTTGAGAGAACTAACATGTGGTCCACTATAGGAGGCAAGTCAACTTAGACCAAATTAGCTCAAACTGAACTTACACATGTGAATTAACCCCACCACCATGTCCCTATTCCTAAAGGAGGCATAGTTGACCAAAAGCCCATAATGGCATCACCAATTGGTTCAATTTGACCAATGGGTGGTCGGGAAAGGGGGAATCACTAAGATCCAGGTCGGGACAATCCTTGCCACTGGCTAGAGGAGGAAGATGACGAGGAGCACTCCGATATACATTAAGATTAGTGCACTAATTAATTGTATCAAGTAAGGATCGTCGGGATTTGCTGCCAAGTAAAAATTGATGGGTGGTCCCATCGATCGACGGGACATCCCGTTGATGGAATTAATTGTATCATGTAAAAATTGATGGGTGGTCCTGTCGATCAATGGGACATACCATCGATCATCGGGATTGGCTGTCAAGTAAAAGCGACGAGTGGACCCATCGATCGACAGGACATCCCATCGATGGAATTAATTATATCACATAAAAATTGATGGGTGGTCCCATCGATCGACGGGACATCCCGTCCATCGTCGGGACTGACAGTCAAAGTGGGAACCGACGGGGCATTTTCGTCGATCGATGGACCTCCCGTCGATCGACGAGAACCCCTTTCAATTTCATTTTGAGGAAGAAATAAACAGCCCAAACCGACAACAATTGGGTTAAGGCCTCAACCAAAGCCCATCCTGCAGCCCACATGCCTAATTAAAAGCCATGCCCTCTAGTTCCAACATGGAAGGGCATGCAAAGGGGTAAATTGGGTTTTTCCTCAAAATCGATTAAATACAAATAGGATTTTGAGTAATGGAGACCATTTGGAAGTCCATTCCTCTGCCCAAATCTATAACTGAGCTCCTCAGTAAATCCATAGTCGAATCCCAGCTGAACTGAGGCCACTTGGCAGCTAGGAGGAGCATCCAAGGTGGTGGGCGAGCTCCCCATAATAGCAACACTACATTAAGCCCTTGTCAGGCAAATTGATCTCTCAAATAGCTTCAGAAGGTGGAAAGGAGTTGGAATAGAACTTTGAAGTGAAGAATTTGATGGAGAAAAGAGAGATCGGCATGGGAGCTCAAGCTTGGATGGTCGGCCATGGCATCCTGAGGAACAAGGCTCAAAGCTCAATAGAGGCATGTTTTCCTCCCCCTCTCCCTCTGTGCTAGAATCTTAGATCCGTTAGGAGATGTGTCTAGATCAACAGATCTGGATCCAAAATGAGAAAAGGGAGATTTTCCATGGATTTGCCCATGTTTGGGATTGCCAGAAACATCCCCTCTGGCGGCCAAACCACCGCCGGGCGATAGCCACCACCTCAACGGAGGTGGTAGTGGTGGTGGCTGGGTGGGGAGTTGGCCGGGTGGCTGGGTGGCCGGTGGTGGCTCATGCAAAGGCTATATGAATGCTCAATCTTGGTAGTTGGTGGGATGAGGAAAATGAAATCCTGATCGTCCTTCCTGGGGCTGATTAGCTAGCCGCAGACCAAATGTTAATACATTTAATTCTGATTTTCTGTTACGTTTAGAGCAGTACATTGTAGACTATATTGGAGGCCCTTAGAGGCCCCAACAAAAAATACCTCCTGAATGAAAAATGTAGCCTATGATTTTAGGTGATTTGGTTGAATAGAGCCCCTTGGGCACTTGTTTTGGTGTAGGGTGTACAAAGTGTGCATGCATGTGTATTTTGGGAATATATTTGTAAATACACCTTGCACGCATGAGAAATTTGAAACATAGATGATTCATAAGAGAATACATCACACCTCCAGAAATCAGAATTTTTGGAGAATATTTCTTTATAGTTTTGTTCATAATGTGATTAATCAAATAAATGAAATTTATGGAGTTGTGTAACTCCAAATGACCCCAAATTTGGGTGACATGTTTAATAGGTCATTACTAGCCTCTGGTTAAAATTTGGGAGTAATCGGACCTCTACATGTGGGGTAATTCTACTTGCATGTCTTTGCATAATATGTGTTATGGTGTGCATATAGCCAAAAAGGATATTTTGTGTATTTGGCATATATGGCTTAGTGTTAGCCTCTGAAATTTTGGCCACACCCTTATAATGACATAATACATTACCTCGGGAAAAAAATTGGATTTTTGGGATCAAAAATCCTAAGTATTTGATAAATTTTAAATATGTCACATTTATGTATTAGTGAAATGTTTATGGCTAAAACCTTGTGGAAAATTTTGAAACTCTGAGGAATCCCTTGTAACAACAATTAGAACCTCTGAATTTTTTTAGAAAATTTCAGAAATTATTTCCTTAGAAATTATCAAAAGTATCATATTTCACATTTCTGAATAACTAAAATTTTACTGAGGAAAAAGATTGAGAAATTTTTGAAACTCTGGAAAATCATTTGAAATCTACTTATGAACCTCTGGAATTTTTGGTTGAATTTTTGGATGTATTACACATGGTAAAATTTGACATATTCAGTTTATCACACTTTTAAATTTATGAAATATCTATAGTGAAATGTTCTTGGAAAATTATGAAATTATGGGTAGAATGTTTTAGGTCATTACAGTCCAATAGTAATTTTCTCAGAATTTTTAGAAGACATAATTTAGTACCTGCTATATAAAGTTACATTTTCACCCCTTTTATTTTATGTGGAAATTATGATTATAAAACCTCTACAAAATTGTAGAACTTTGAAAATCATGTTATTTTGTCATCTATTACCTCTGGAAATTTTATTAGCATGGTTGAAATTACTGACATGGTACTTTCTTTGTAATTTGGAATATGTCAAATGATTAATGAATTTTAAATAGAGGTCAAATTAATTTGAAATATGTCAAAACTCTGGACACTTCTTAAATTATCCAATATTAACATATGGTACGAATTATAGTTCATTTGGACATGATATGGTTAAGATTGGATCATAGGAATCAAATCTAGTTCAATCTCATTTCGGACTGCAAATTATAAAAACTTAATGTGATGCTTTGACCAGCAAGATCACTTAGAAAATCAGTAAAATTTGGATCATAGGTGTAATAGATCATTTATATCAGCCCCTAGAAGTTATGGAATTTTTGGAGAACATTCGTACATAGATTAGAGAATAATTTAGATCATGTCGCACTATGCATAAAAGGGCAGTTATTACTTTATGAGATTATAGTAATTATTCAGCATGAAAAGTGTTCATAATACACCATTAGGGTATGATTAGAGACATTTTAGAATCACACACGACATACACCATTTAGAGGTTAAGAGATCTTAAGTGTTGAGCATCGTTGAAGAGAACATTTGCTTAACAATAGAATGAAGGATAAGTCTTAAAGCATCTAAGTTATAAAGAGTAATAAGGAGAGCGGGTCTGTGGAAATGGGTAGCCACCAATTAAATTAATTGTCTTGGAAAGGGGGATTTGGGCTTCAGCCCATCGTATTCCCTAGTACTGTTTTGAGCCCTTCACCGGGTAAACCTCTGGAAGCCCAGGATTCACCCTAAAATTCTAAGTATAGCAATAATTAGACAAGAGTAGTCTATCTAAATGAATAAGAAATATGGTAAACTTCATCCCGAGTTAAGGGATGGGAAGTTGTATATCAGGGCAGGTTATTCCTACGAGCTGGATGCTCGGGAAGTTGTATATCAGGATGGGTTAGACCTGCAAGATGGAGGCTCGGGAAGTTGTATATCAGGACGGGTTAGTCCTGCGAGCTGGAGGCTCAGGAAGTTGTATATCAGGACGGGTTGGTGCTGCGAGCTGGAGGCTCGGGTTATGATAACTTGCATGTGCATACAAAATAATTTAAAGGTCTGTCTTCGGTACTGGACTAGTTATCACAACGATGGCAGTACATTGACATAGGCGGGTGTGAGGGTTTGAGGGGCCAGCAGGTTGTTTATGCTGTGGTCAGGAGGACAATCCCCAAAAATGCACACCCGACCTTAAAGACTGGTTGGTTGCAGCAAAGAGTACACAAGACTCTAGAGTGCACCTAGGACGTGTGATGAGTAGTATTTATGCGTATTTTAATTATAGTTTTTTAGGTTAGTTTTAATTTAAAATCACAAATATTATTTATATTTTAGTTTAAAATCACTTCTCTTATAATTTCTATTCTAAATGTAGTCTTACTTTTGTTTTGCAGATTTTCTGGTGTTTTTGGACAAATTCCATAGTACACGCCCTAGGTCACGCCCGTGACCAAGGGCGTGTAACACTAAGATTAGTCCAGAAGTGTTGCCGAGCAGATTGAGCTAGTCCACAGCAAGTCACGCCCAGGTCATGCCCGTGACACCTGGTCACGCCCGTGACACCAGGTCACGCCCGTGACCAAGGGCGTGTAATCTTAGAATCTTCCCAGCTGGCTGCCGACGAGATGTGGAGATGCTGTCAAGGAGTTGACCCAAGTCACGCCCGTGACCAAAGAGTCACGCCCGTGTCTCCCCGCGTGATCCCTGCTCCCTGTCGCGCCGAATTCAAGCGCACGCCGCATTAATGGAGTTGACTCCAGTCACGCCCGTGACCCTGAGTCACGCCCGTGACTTTTCACGCGTGATCGCTTTTCGCTGCAGCGCCGCACTCAAGCCCACGCCGCATTAATGAAGCCGCCCAAGTACACGCCCAGGTACACGCCCGTGACCAAAGTTACACGGGCGTGTAATGTCCTTTTTCTCGACACAGTCACGCAAGACCCACGCCGATGTCGCAGCCGTGCAGAACAAGTATTACACGCCCTAGGTCACGCCTGTGACCGAGGGCGTGTAACCTGGAATTTTTTCTTATAAATTCAGAGGCTCCCCTCCAGCATTCAATTCCCTTCCCCTGCCCATTTGGGTTGCTCTTGTATAGTTTTCCTTATTTTTCATGTTTTAGGTTTAAATTTAATTTTATGTAATTCTCTTATTTCCTTTTTAATGTCTTGTTTTTCTCTTCCATGCAAGGTAGCTTAGCTTTAATTTCATGCAATGTAATTTAGTTTTCAATTTATGTAATGTTCTCTTTTTCATGGTAATGAAATGTTAATTTTCCTTTCACTTATGCAAAAATCTCTTCTTCTCTCCTTTTCTCTTTTTATTCCTTTCTTTTTCAAATATTTAGTTATTCTTGATTTTCGCAAGCTTTGAATTGAATTTAACCTTAATTTTTAGCAAGCTATTTCAAGTTTTGTTTTTCTCGTTTCAATGTTCTCTTTTTAGTTAATTTTAATTACGCTCTCTAAATCAATTTTATTTCCGATAAAATAATTGTTAGCTTTTTTGAAGTAGAAGTAATCGATAGACACGGATTTCAATACGACCTTGATATTTTCTTAAAAATATCCCATGCTATACGCGATAAGGTACACTTGCCTTTTCGAATGAGTAGTTTGGATTATATTAACAAAAACTTGCAAAAACTTTCTCCTCTTCTTTTTAATTTATTTTTAGATTTCGGCGCCGCCGCCGCGGCGTAAACGTCGATATTCCGAAAAAAGGAAAGACTATTACTTTTATCATCTCGACAGGTAGGATAATGGTTAGTTCCTCAAAGTACGAGTACTCGCGAGACGCCTCGAAAGTGCCCGTCGAATTCTAATCGCATCGAGAAAGGCTTTTGCAGAATTTCAATTTTTATTATCAAGTTTTTGGCGCCGTTGCCGGGGAGTTATTATTATCGATATTTTGAAAAGAGAGAGCGCTATTACTTTTATCTTTATCTTTTTTCTTGTTCTTTTATCTAAAAAAAGAAAAAAAATTATAAATTGAAAAAAAAAACATTATAAAACTAATCAAAACCAAAAAAAAAATAATAAGTAACTTTTATGTTTCATCTCTTTTTATTTCGTGTTTTGTTTTGTTGTTTTAAAAGTAATTCTGCAGGTGATCATGGTGGTCGTCCGTCTCCAAATCAGGGACGTACTTCTTTTTCCACTTCTTGTTCTTTTTCTTTCAAAATAAAACTCTTGTATTTTCTATTTTATTGTTCTCCATACTTAGCTTTCAACATTGGGGACAATGTTGAATTTTAAGTATGGGGGTGTATCTCCTTTTCTCCTAAATTATAAAATCGTAGAAAATTTCCAAAAAAATATTTTAAAAATCCCAAAATTCCAAAAATATTTATTGTGTACATAGTTTATTTTCTTTTTGTAAATAGTTTATTTCATTTTTGTTGTCTTTTACAAAAAGAAAAATTAACCTTTACAAAAAAAATTAGAAAACCCAAAAACTCAAAAAAATTAGAAAATAGAAAATTAATTTCTTGGAAAGGGACGTTTGGGATATCATCCCATCACACCTCCTAGTACCTTGTGAACCTTTCACTGGGTAGACCTCGGAAAGTCCAAGAATTAACAAAAAAAAATTCTTTTAGGCTTTTTAGTTTATATTTAACATTTTTATTGTTTATTTCTTATCAAAAGTTAAAAAAAAAAGATAATATAAAAAAAAATTGAAAAAAAAGATGATATTTAAATATTTCAAAAAAATTTGAAAACTTAGAAAAATCCCAAAAATATAATAAGCCCTTACTTTGGTTTCTGTTATTTCCAAAATCATTTTGAGTTTATTTATAAGCATTTATATTTTTTTGTTTTTAATTTGCTAATCATTTATTCTATCATGGTTTGCTAAATCTAAATTTTGTTTAAGTGATCAGTGTTAAGAAATATTTTATGATTTTAATTTGATTAGAGATATTTCTTTAGCACTTCTTCTCTTTTATTTTAAATAGTTACAATTTTTTAGTAATCTTGCTTAAACACCCTTAGATTTTAATTATTTCTACCTCAAGCTTTTAAAATCTTAGGAAAGTTTAAAATTACTAAAATTTGCTCTCAAAATAATTAAATTTATAAGCTAGAAGTCTTTTCTCTACCCTACCCCTTTGATGGCATAAAAAAATGAAGTTTAAGAGATCATATGTCATGGGAATAAGAGGATAAAATTCATTATTCCCTAAAACATATGCACCTAAAATATTTGAAAAGATTATATGGCATGGAGTAAGAGGATAAAATTCATTACTCCTAAACCATATACATTTTGGGTTGTTATTAGAAGAAAAAAAAGAAAAAGAAAAAAAATATAGAGGTGAGAGAATAAAATTCATCACCTCAAATCAAAGATCTCTTCTTATGCCAAATTTTATGAACCCCCCCCCCCCTAACCCAATATCTTTGATCTAGAATTAAATTATGTTATGAAGAGAGCAATACTTAGTAAGTTACATTTTCCTTTAGATTTTTCAAAGTTATGGTTTTTATAAATTTTAAATCTAATTTTGTTTACTTATTACTCAATTTTGTTAACTAGTTAATATTTTTGAGAACTCTTGGCTAAATTTTTTTCTCTTATTATTTTAATTTCATAATTTAGGACTTAATTCGTCAATCCTTAATTTTTCTTTTTAGCTTACTTGTGATTCAATAAATTTTTAGTCTTAATTAAAAATCTTCTTAAATGTCTTATAAATATTTCTCATACTTTTGCTCTGGAATAACAAAAGCTTAAGTATGGGGGTATTTGATGAGTAGTATTTATGCGTATTTTAATTATAGTTTTTAGGTTAGTTTTAATTTAAAATCGCAAATATTATTTATATTTTAGTTTAAAATCACTTCTTTTATAATTTCTATTCTAAATGTAGTCTTACTTTTGTTTTGCAGATTTTCTGGTGTTTTTGGACAAACTCCACAGTACACGCCCTAGGTCACGCCCGTGACCAAGGGCTTGTAACACTAAGATCAGTCCAGAAGTGTTGCCGAGCAGATTGAGCTAGTCCACAACAAGTCACGCCCCAGGTCACGCCCGTGACACCAGGTCACGCCCGTGACCAAGGGCGTGTAATCTTAGAATCTTCCCAGCTGGCTGCCGATGAGACATGGAGATGTTGTCAAGGAGTTGACCCAAGTCACGCCCGTGACCAAAGAGTCACGCCCGTGTCTCCCCGCGTGATCCCTGCTCCCTGCCGTGCCTAATTCAAGCCCACGCCGCATTAATGGAGTTGACTCCAGTCACGCCCGTGACCCTGAGTCACGCCCGTGACTTTTCGCGCGTGATTGCTTTTCGCTTCAGCGCCGCAGCCCACGCCGCATTAATGAAGCCGCCCAAGAACACGCCCAGGTACACGCCTGTGACCAAAGTTACACGGGCGTGTAATGTCCTTTTTCACGACACAGTCACGCAAGACCCACGCCGATGTCGCAGCCGTGCAGAACAAGTATTACACGCCCTAGGTCACGCCCGTGACCGAGGGCGTGTAACCTAGAATTTTTTCTTATAAATTCAGAGGCTCCCCTCCAGCATTCCATTCCCTTCCCCCTGCCCATTTGGGCTGCTCTTGTATAGTTTTCCCTATTTTTCATGTTTTAGGTTTAGATTTAATTTCATGTAATTCTCTTATTTCCTTTTTAATGTCTTGTTTTTCTCTTCCATGCAAGGTAGCTTAGCTTTAATTTCATGCAATGTAATTTAGTTTTCAATTTATGTAATGTTCTCTTTTTCATGGTAATGAAATGTTAATTTTCCTTTCACTTATGCAAAAATCTCTTCTTCTCTCCTTTTCTCTTTTTATTCCTTCCTTTATCAAATATTTAGTTGTTCTTGATTTTCACAAGCTTTGAATTGAATTTAACCTTAATTTTTAGCAAGCTATTTCAAGTTTTGTTTTCCTCGTTTCAATGTTCTCTTTTTAGTTAATTTTAATTACGCTATCTAAATCAATTTTATTTCCGATAAAATAATAGTTAGCTTTTTCGAAGTAGAAGTAATCGATAGACCCGGATTTCAATACGACCTTGATATTTTCTTAAAAATATCCTATGCTATACGCGATAAGGTACACTTGCCTTTTCGAATGAGTAGTTTGGATTATATTAACAAAAACTTGCAAAAACTTTCTCCTCTTCTTTTTAATTTATTTTTAGATTTCGTCGCCGCCGCCGAGGCGTAAACGTCGATATTCCGATAAAAGGAAAGACTAATACTTTTATCATCTCGACAGGTAGGATAATGGTTAGTTCCTCGGAGTACGAGTACTCGCGAGACGCCTCAAAAGTGCCCGTCGAATTCTTATCGCATCGAGAAAGGCTTTTGCAGAATTTCAATTTTTATTATCAACGTGTACAAAGGCGTACATAGGGTCTAGGCCTGGTAGTGTGTATACCCACCTAGGAAGTGAAGGCACCCACTCCACTGCTACCGTAGCCACAACGGTAGTACCAGAGAGTGAAGCTAGCTCCAAAAATTGGGAATGAAAGGCCTGTGATCACAGAGTCATGTGTGAGAGTTGCACTTGTATGAATCATATCATAGCATGCATAACATAACATACATACACCATTGGACATTAATTTTAGACCCTTATCATATAAATTAGTATGGGATCTTATATATGATAAATTATACTTCTAGAAATCATAACTTATAAGTTTGTATGGGCATTCATATAAGTTAAGGTACTTATGTAATGGTAGATTACGATATTCGTTTACTATTCTTGCGCCACACTGCTTTACTTACTGCTTACTTACTGCTCTGTTTACTTCTTTACTTACTGCTCATACATACTGCTAGCTTAGCATTATGCTTGTTTTACTTCATATACTTGTTAGCTAGTTCCATGTCACCTGCTTGTCCTTTCTATTACCCCTTGCTGTCCTACGCTTCTTCCTCCCGCCCAGTGCCTAGGAGTCGCGGGGGAGGGGACGGGGAATTTATCTTAGTCTTTTGACTAACGGTCGGTGGACCACATTATTTTAGGAAACATAATGCCAGAGTAGTAGGACCCCATTCAGGAGACAAGACAGGAGGATAGGATGGAGCAATACAACCACTACCCATTGTGCAGCAACAGCTACAAACACGGATGACAAGACCTAAAGAGCAGTTTCCGCACAGTATCACTTATTAACGATAGAATGACAAGAATTCGACAGCTTCTGCATAGATGTAGAGTGAGAGAGTTATTTTCTTTATTTTGGACATGTACCGGGCATAAGCCCCTTTTCTCTCCTTTACTTATTATACTCATTGATGGACTTGTATACATTTGGATTTATTTTATGATGTATAAATGTGTAATTATGGACTTGGTTTTACTTTATATTCTTCTTGTCTCTTGTTGGGCTGGTTGATCGTTCTTGCTGGCAGGATCGACAACTTGCGGAGTCGGCTAGCTCGTGTGTTAGCGTCACCGTAAGGCGGCGGTTCTGGGAATAAGACTCGGGGACTCTCCAAGTGCAGGAGAGGGATCTTACACGCCCCTTTATATATAAAAAAAGAGAAAAAAGTAATAATTGCCAATGGTTCATCTTCACTCGCCATCGCCCAACGGGTAGGCAAGCGAGTCGAAGGATGGACCCACCGGGGGGTCGGGAACGAAGAGCGCTAGAATCAGCTCTTCTACGGTTATGCTCTCCCAACCCACCTTAAACATGTTGACATCCCGCAGCATGGCGAATGTGGCCTTGATCAACATGAGACTCTGCGTCACCTCTATCTCGGCTGGGGTGACAAGCTACTCCCCCTCGTGCTCCACCGGCGGCAACCTCGCAGTGGCTTGGGCATGCTGCTCCTTGAGGGCATTCACTTCAGTCTCTAGTTCGCCATTTTGAGTCGCCATTCAGATTGTGGCCTCAACATCCTGTGTTAGGAAAAAATGAGGGCAGGAAAAGAAAAAAAGAGATGGGAGGGAAGTGAGTAGGGAAGCGAGATCTACCTCCTCCATCGGAGCCTGTCCAAGGAGCTTCTCGGCGATCTCAAGCCACGACTCAAGGTACCCAGCCTTCTCCTCCACTAACTCTCGTGCAACCTTGGATTTGTAGAACCTTCTCATGAAGGAGAGGCCGCGGCAAGATGCCATATGCAAGAGCTCAATGGCGCGCAGCTGTGCTCACGATCTCTCATAGGTGAGCTCCCGTATGGAGGACTTCTCAAAGGAGGTGGCCTCCTCCTTCCCATACAGTCCATAGGAGATGGAGAAGGCATGATTGTCTGCCTTGCTCCGCTCGATCCAGGAGGGGAGGCGAGTAGAAATGGAGACTTTCTCCCCAGTTACCTCCCAAGCTAGCAGAGGGCCACCCACGCTATCTCGGAGCTTCTCCCCAAGGCCGAAGTGCGGATGCTGATTTGACATATCAACCCAACTCATCCCAGCGTCTGCATGGACTGTGGGATCCTGGCAGTTTGTCAGGGTCTTCTTTGATGCCAACTACTTCTTCAGCTTCTTCCACGAGTCAGAAGGGGGCAGAGAGTCAAGGTCGACCACTGCCCTCTTCCCTTTGCCGCAGATGGACTTGGACTTGTCCAAGTCACCAGAGTAAGCTTCTGTAGCCGCTTTCGCCAGGCCAAGTAGAGAGGTCAGCCTCGCGCCACCCGCGTGACGCAGGTTTGCCGGGATCAGGCATTCCCCTACAATAAAGGAACAAGATAAGATGTAAAAGGAGGAGGGAGAGTAGAAGAAAGGTGAGAGGGAGCATATGAGAAGAAGCATACCTTCTCCTTGCAGAATAGGAGGGAGCGAGTCGAGACGTCACCACAGGTAGGTGACCTCGAAGTCCTTCTCGAAGAAGACTTGCAAAGGTCTGCCATGTCTCCCTCCATGAGAGGAGCATGATAGATCGACTCACTTCGCTGAAATGGCATAGGGAATGTTGTTGAAGTTCCCCTTGACGAAGAGAAATCGATCATTCTAGTGATGCACCTTATTGGATGTGTCATAGACCTTGACTCGCGAGTCGGTCAGGAAGACGACCCCATCCGCGGTCGCCCTGTAGGTGAACAACCTGCGAACATGGTAAGGCTGAACACATTCCTCTCCTCACGCATGTAGCACGTGAATGCCAAGACATGTAAACCGCATTGGTATTGAGCTGCGCGGGCACCATCCTAAAATACTTCATGAACTGCTTCACTTCAAGCCACAAGGGGGATGCAGAGACCCACCTCAAAGTGCAAGAGGGGGAAGATGAGCCTGTCTTCACTGAAGGAGTTGATGGCTTCATGATAACTAGGGAAGCGAGCAGTGTACCCATCGGGAAGATACGCCATCATGAAGGTGAGTCGGTCCTCCTCCGACACTCTCCCCTCAGGGAAGTAGTGGTCAACAAGGTTGGCCACACATTTTCCTCGCCCCTTTATAGGGTCAGACTAAGTCATTTTTGAGAAGTGAGCGAGTGAAGCGTGCGAGTCGATTGAAAAACTAGATCGCAGATGCAATTAATACCGTAGGTGAGTACCCAAATGAATGAATGGGGTATTTATAGAAAAAGTAGGTCAGGGGGTTTCGCGACTAGCGGCGTGACTCACTTACCCTATGCCTACTCGCCCCTACCCTCATGCGAGTGCTAGTGAGCCTTTTGGTAGAGAGTGTGAGCGAGCACTCTGGTCTAGAGAATCCCATCATCATATATAATGCTGCAAAGACAAAAGAGAACACAACATACGAGCTATATTTAAAAAGGAAAAAGCATAAACCCCTCACGAGACCGGGTTAAACATCCAAATATAGCGTTCACAAATAGCATCAGAGTCGAGAGAGAAAGAGGGGGGTAGGTTTGAGGATAAATGTGTGTGTGTGTGTGTGGGGGGGGGGGGGGGGGGGGGGGGTTCTTCCCTCCTGGTATATATGGCCCCCGGCGGGGGACACCAAAAGATTCTACTCAAAATCAAGGCACACGCCAAACGTATGGGGCTAAACGATCTTTTCGAGCTTGAGAAAAAATCACAAAGAGTGGGTATTGTGCACAACTCCGTGTTTGTCGAGTGGGGCATCAATCCATCCGGTGATCTGGAGCAAAATAGGGTCAAGGCGAGTCATCCGAGCAAGTGGAGCGCCTCAGCTCTCACTCGCCCCTAGTGGGCACTCGCCCCCAGCTCGATGTGAGTGGCGTGTCCCAGCTCCACCGAGCAATCTCCACCCCGGCGAGTCGGTCCAGGACAGTCTGGACTCGCTCATTGTGAGGATGGTATGATTTCGAAGGATTTCCATCTTGGCCTACATTTAGACTTTCCAAACAATGGGATTCCACTATTGGTAGACCACTTTAGGCTACTTTTAGCAAAACCAAGAGGCTGGATTTGGCTATCCGCAGACCATCTTAAGAAAACTATAAATAGACTCCTGAGGGCACCTTCGGAGGAGGCTCTCACTTGTTTCTCTCTCCTCCGGTTAGCTTTGGTATGCTAGGGAGATCCGACTTGCTATTCACCGTGGTTTTTGAGTGGGTGGTAAAGAACTCTCTAGCACTCTCCAAGGTGCACAGTTTAGCAACTGGTTTGGGAGGGGAAGTTCTTTACATCTTCCGGGTTAGTGGTGGGACCTCCTAGCTGTAGATCGGGGGTCTGTTTCTAGTTTTACACCCTTTATGAGTGAGCTTCTTAGTCTTGAGTGCCCGGTCTAAAGATCGAGCTCAGGAGAAGTAAGAACAAACTACACCAGTTTGAACTCCTCGAGCCATGGTTTCCAGTCTCAAAGGTTGAATCGTGGTTTCCTAGTTCAACAGCAAAGGTAAAATTTTATTAAAAGAACTAAAGTGATTACAAGCTTATAGATAGATTACAACATTAGCAAGAAGGGATTACAAGATCGCTAGAAACTATTGCATGAAAAGCTAGAAGAACATTACTTGAAAAGAAGAGAAAGAGAGAGAACATGAAAAGTAAAGACATGAAAAACACATGAAAATAGCTACTATAGCAACTTGCAGCACCTCCCCCACTCCAAAATTCTTAACCCTGGACTCAAAGAGACCTCTGAAATTTATAGGAAAAATTTCCAAGTTACATGCACTCAGTGACGCACGTGACCAAGGT
Organism: Dactylorhiza incarnata; assembly: GCA_033032865.1. Lineage (NCBI taxonomy): Eukaryota > Viridiplantae > Streptophyta > Magnoliopsida > Asparagales > Orchidaceae > Dactylorhiza > Dactylorhiza incarnata. The sequence continues at coordinate 6,504,246 of JAWHQI010000041.1, forward strand.
CATGTAATTTCTATTTTGCTCAGCTGGGACGGCGGCGTGAGGCTTGCATGATGGCGCCACAAAATTTAGAGATTACACGTCTGTGATAAGTGGGCCACGACCGTGTACTTGGGCAGATTCATTAAATGCAGCGTGGGTGTGATTGGCGGCGCGACGGAAGTCAGAGATGATGTGGGATGTGTCACGGGCGTGAATTTGACAAATCTGCAAAGAATCTCCACTGGGACATAACAGCAGTTGGGAGTGATCTTTAAGTTGACACGCCCTTGGTCACGGGCATGACCGAGGGCGTATAATTGAACACGAGCATGACTTGCTTGAGATAAGCTCAAATCGCACGACAGCAACACAGGACTTGCATTAAGATTACACACCCTTGGTCACGGGTGTGACCGAGGGCATGACTTGCTTTTTTGACCCAATTTGTCCCAAAATCTACAAAAATTAAAAATATGCTAAATTAGATTTAAATTGAATAAAAGAACATTTATAAACTAAAATTGACATAAATAAGAAAAATTTATATTGAATATATACTAAAATATATACTAAAAATTCATATAAAAACTATTTATCAAGTGTCGGGTGGCAGCATCCTGCGTCTAAAGGGTTGGATGGAAGAGGTTAAGGGGATGGCGAGAGAGGGAGCAGAGGCACTCCGACAAGTGCCATTAAAGGCACTTCGGCAAGATTATTCCATCGCACGATTCACTATTGATTTCCACCACACGATTCTCCATTGGTTTCCATTGCGCGATTCTCTATTAATTTCCATTGCACGATTAAAGATTAATTTCCATCGCATAATACGCATTATTTTTACCGCGCAATTCACTGTTGATTTCACCATGTGATTCATTATTATTTTTGATCGTGCAATTCAACATTATTTTCCACCACGTGATTTGTCGTTATTTTCAACCACGTGATTCAACATTAAATATGACCATTCATTAATCTAATGGATCAAATACTTTGTGTTGATTTTACAATGAGCGACACACCGTTTAAGGATTTACCTAGTCATAATTATTTCTCCTTCAAGAACTTAATGGTCATGATTATTACCTTTACTAGCAAGAATGGCACAAGATCACCAGAGATGGGTTCATAAAGCCTCTACGATGTCAAGAGGACCTCGTGGTGTAACATTTTGCCTGTATAAATAATATAACAATAGGTCCGACCGGGATCCACGCCATATTGAACACACAAGCTAGACTTTAAAAGATGATAAGCAGAAAATTATATTTATGCAAGAGTAAATAAAGCACTAGCGAATTCTTTAATTAAAACTTAAACATGAATGTCCACATCATTAGAAAATGTTATACGATAGAGTTTTGGCATCAAGTCCTCACAACACAACTAGAGTATCAATTCAAAATAGTTCTCATACAAATATTGACTCACAATATGAAAAATAAGGAAAGAAATAAAAGAGTTCAGCCCTTCTTAGGCTATCTCAGCTTGGGGATTTTTCCCGCTACTTCCTGTTATGATCTCCAGCACCTGCACCAAACACAAATTAGTGGTAAATGAGTGTCAGTTATGAGCTAAGCACAATAAACATAATGATCTCACCCCCCGGCCATCCTAGCCGACTACTGGGTGGGACACCGCTCATCTGCAAGCAAGCCACAACATGTAATATATAGTAAAACAAAGAAAGTGCAACTACTCTACACAGGGTTAGGTTTCAAGCACAATCAATCTTCTAGGTTGAGCATCAAATAAAGGGTTCACCCAGAGGTTCACTGCAACCTCCTAAGCAACCATGCATGAGGTTAACATATCATTATTCCACAATAATGCGATCATGGGTACTCACTACCCCAATTTCATACACTTAAGGCATACACAAGGAGTACTCTCTCATGAGTACTACAACCAACCCAAGTTATGCGAACTTAGTGGTCAAATGAGCTTTTGTCAGTCAAGGCGTTCATGCATATCGCAGCCTCTCCAATGATCGAACAACATTTAAGAAATACACACTTGTACTGAACCGCATCGAACAGGTTTGGCTCAGCTTTTTCCCATGCTCAACTCATTGTGTATTCATCGAAATGCGGGTGCGGCTTTACCTTGGCACGTACATGTTTTAACGTATCTAAATTGTATTATAATACACGTCTGTGACCATTCGTGTTAATGCTACAACGTCCAATGCTACACACTCAATCTTCATATAAGGATGTAGGATTCGCATGCACTACCGATGTATAAGGTCCAAGAAGACCCCATGCCATAATATGGTGAAGGTTTGCGTTCTACCACTGACCAACCATGGGGCTTTCAATGGGTACTCTATGAGCTTCCCAATTCTCAAGCCCAACAATGATATGACGCACTTTCATGGAGTCATTCTTCGGCATGCATACTAGGCTTAACTTAAATGTAACCTCAACCCAAGCTTTACTGATCCAGTCCTACGGACATGAGTAGGCTTCACACACAATGCCTAAATATGCATGACTACCAGATTTCTAAAAGCAATTCAAACTGGGGATGGACACAATCGACCCGTGTTTCAAAAGAACCAAAGGAGGTCATGCCCTCCACTAATTAGTGGGGGAGACTCATCCAATGCATGCTCATAAAAAATGGAATGGAAAAAACACATCCTAAGACTGGGTCTAGAAGCACTCAAATACAATAATAATCTTATCATTCCTCGATACAAAATTTGATCTATTAAGATACCCGCTTCATCTTTTCCTAATTTTAGTGATGCACTCATTGGTCTATTAGCTTGCTTAAGGTTTTCAAATCCAAATCTTTTAAGAATGTCATGAACATATTTTGTTTAACAGATGAAAATTTCATCATGACATTATGTGATTAGAAATCCTAAAAAATATATGAGTTCTCCTATTAAGCACATTTCAAATTCATTTTGCATCACTAAAACTACTTTATTACACAACTCTTCTTAGTGGCTTCAAAAATTATATCATCTACATAAATTTATAATATAAACAAATCATTATTAAAATGCTTAATGTAGAGTGTATTAGAACTACACATATTATAATCGTGCTTTAATAAAAATGACGTAAATCTTTATACCAAGCATGTGGCGCTTGTTTTAATCCATAAAGCACCTTTTCTAATCTATAAACAGGATTTAGAATTTTTTTCATTTATGAAACTGGGGGTTCAACGTAGACTTCTTCTTTTATTATCGCATTTAAGAAAGCAATTTTAACATCCATTTGATATACCTTAAATATCTTAAGACTCACAAATGCTAGAAAAATTTAAATTGACTCTAAGCGAGCAGCGGGTGCAAAAGTTTCATCAAAATCTATCCACTCAATTTGTGAATATCCTTGTGCTACTAGTGTAGCTTTATTTCTAGTTATTCTTGACTCACCATCTAACTTATTTTTAAAGTTCCATTTTACTCATATTACTCGATGATTAGATGGCCGCTCGACTAGTTTCCAAACCTTATTTTGTTCAAATTAATTTAATTCTTCATTCATAGCCAAAAACTAAGATTTATCATTTAAAGCAGTCGTAACATTTTTTGGTTCTTATTTTCCTATTTTTCAAATCATTATTTTGTTTCTAATCATTATTTGAAAATAAGGCTCTCCACTACACCATTTTGTTTTAGGGTGTGTGAAGCGGAAAATTTGTGATTAATTCCTAGATCATCACAAAAGGAAGAGAATTTTTCATTTTCAAATTCCCCTCCATGATCCGAGCATATGCATTTTATTTTTAAATCAAGTTCATTTTGTATACATATGCATATTTTAGTAAATTCAATAAACGCATCGGATTTAGAAGTGAGAAAGATCGTCCAACATTATTTAAAAACATCATCAATTAGTACAAATGTATATTTTCTACCACCTAGAGTAGAAGTGCTAACCGGTCCAAAGAGGTCAATATGAATTAATTGGAGTGGTCAAGTAGTAGAAATTTCATTTTTACTTTTGAAAGAAGTTTATGAAAATTTTCCTTTTTGACAAGGTGAACAAAGTGAAGATAAATTTTCGTTAAACATAGGTAATCCTCTAATTAATTTATCTTTTAATAATTTAGAAATTAATTTTGGTGCTAGAGTGACAAAGACTCCTATGCCAAAGTTTTAATTCTTCATTTTTAGATATTAAGCATTTTATTGAAGAATGAGAAAGATCATTACAAGCAATCATGTAGATATTGTGAGTTCTTGGTGCAGTGAGTACAATCTCATTTGTTTTTAAAATTTATGATTTTGCAAAGATTTGTAGAAGATCAAAATAAAACATTTAATCCTTTATCACAAAGTTGGGTTATTGAAATTAAGTTATGTTTTAAACCTTCAACGAATACAACATTCGAAATAGAAAATAATTTGTTACCCAATGTGTCAATGCCCATGATCTTTCCTATGTCATGATCACCAAACGACACCAGTTCTCTTTTATTCTCCATGAGGCTAAGGAACATTATTTTGTTGCGCATCATATGTTTGGAACATCCTGAGTCCAAATACCACATTTCTTCTTTGTCCTTAGCCTTCCAACACACCTAAAAAGAAGATGGGAGTAAATTTCCGTATACCCAAGAGGTTCCTCCCATATAGTAGGTGGAAACCTTAGGAACCCAGATTTGATTTACAGAACTTTGTTCTTTCTTCCTATAATAGTCTGAGGTTTGTCCAAAGATATGACATTTAGCACACAAAATAAAAGGGGTTGAGAATCGTTTTGGAGTTTTGTGTGGACTGTTGCTAGAAGAAGAGGAATAAGAAGAAATATTATTTAATTGTTTGTTATAAAAATTATTTTTGCTGGATTTACTGCTACCGTTGATGGTAAGGGTTACAACCGGGCGATAACTTCCAGAACCATAACCCAACCCAAATGTAGCACTACCATGACATTGGATGGCCAAAATCATGTCAATAGACTTTTTGCCAACTCCAAATTTTTTAATAGCCACATTTTAGTCATGAATTCGGGCCTTTAGTGCGGTGTTTTTGGTCACTAACATTACACATCGATTTGCAAACATTTTCTTTCTATTTTCTATTTGAGAAGGAGAGAATTTTAATTTTCTTTCTATGTCCCCCTTATCGTGAGTGAGAGATTCGATATCGAACTGGGTCTTTGAAAGAGCTTCTTCACGTTATTTAACTCTTGCCAAGGAGTGATTGCACTCTTGGCAATAAACCTTCCCTTTACCTAATACTTTTGTTTCCTTAGTTAATTTATTATTTTCTTTTAATAAAATATTATTTTCCAATTTTAGGATTTCAAGGTCCTTTAAATTTTTCTCAAGGTATTTGCATGTTTTCATATATTCAAAAAATAAATCATCATAAGAGGGAGGAGGTACCTTAGTTTCGCTTTGGAAACTGCTTTCATATTTCGATGGTGTGTTGCTTTTTCCCATAAGACACATGTTTGCTTCTTCATCATTGCCTGAGGGATTGTTGATTGATTCCTCGTAGAAGGATTCATCCCATGTGGCCACCTTCAACACCTTCCTTTTCTCCTTCCCTTTGATCCACTTCTCTTTTTGCTCTTTAAGGTATTTCGGGCACTTGTTCCGGATATGTCCTGTCTTCTGGCAATGATAAGACTCTGGTGGTGGTCGCTCCTCCTCATCATCACTGCTAGCATTCCCTTTCTTAGTCTATGATCCCTTCTTGCTTGTATATTTGATGATGAATTTGCGGAAGTTGTTTCTCCTTTTCTAGGTTTTTTCATAAACTCTTGAAGTTTTTCACAAAGAGGCTTTCCTCATCCTCTTCATCGTCATCGTCATTCTCCTTCTTTGAATTTAGTGCCAAGGAATTCTTCTTAGGCTCCTTGTGCAATTATTAATGTTGAATTTTGCGTTCAACCCCATGGGTTTTGTGATTCCTAATGAGGCTCTCAATTTGGAGCTTCTTTAGATCATGTGATTCATAGATGGTCTTCCCCTTTGGGTTGAATTTTGATGGAAGAGATCTTAGAATCTTTCTCACCAAGTCATCGTTGGAGAAAGTCTTTCCAAGTACTTTTGAGGCATTTACAATCTTTGTGAATCATGTGTACATGGAGTCCATGTCTTCATCGAGATCCTTCGGGAATTTTTGTACTCGAATTTCAATTGGTAAATATTTGAATTCTTGAGCTGCAAAGAACCTTCATAAGTTAGTTCCAATAAGATCCAAATATTAAAAGAAGTTTCATATGCACAAGTACGATTAAATTCTGATATTTCCAATGAACAAAATAAGGCATTCATAGCAATAACATTATTTAACATTTTATTTTATCGTTATAATCCAATTTGTCTTTAGGTTTCTACATAGTTATTTCTCCTACTACTTTTGTAAGAGGAGAGTATCATTGTTCTACCATAGCCCATACATCTAGATCTAAGGTCATTAAAAATATCCCATCCTAGTCCTCCAATAATTATAATTAGATTTTGTGAACAACAGAGGTCTACTAATCCCTTGCCCCTCATTGAAACCAAGGTCATGATGCACTATTATTCCTGATGGTGAAACCATTTTGGAATAACCTAGATCTGATACCACTTGTTGGATCTACTGGCACCCTTAGAGGGGGTGAATAAGGGTTTTATTAAATTTATAATTTATTTGAATAACCTTTACAAAAAGATTATTCAAAATACTTTATAGCATATGAAATAAAATCAAAGTAATAAAACAAAGAAAATCATGATTTTATTTCAAAAGAACATTGATTACAAAAAGTTTGATTTTTATAACGCTAGAAATTAAGGCGGTAAAATTATTAAGCTCTTTCATTTTCTATACTGACCCTTCTTACAAAAACCAGTTGGCTATAACCTATCTCTCACTAGATAATGCCTCAAGCCGCCCCTAGATCTAAACACTAGATATAGTCACCAACACCCATGACAAATTCCTCCCTAAGCCTTACACAGACCTAGTCGCCAACCACGGGTGAATTCCACTACTGATTCAAAAGATGATGACAAAGTAAAAGAGAAATACAAGAGAAACAACTATAAAATCAGAAATAAAAACTCCCTACAACGAAGAACTCTGAAAGAGATGATGATGGCATGCTAGAGATCGGAGCAGTCGATGCATTGTTCCTTCGTATAGAATGAGCATTGAATGAATCCTCCTTTAACTTCTTCTCTTGATCTTCAAGGATGATGTAGGGAGTGCTTTAAATGTTTGGGATGAGGATTCTCACAAAAAGGCATGGAGTTATAGCTTTGGTCGATGACACAAATAATAGGCAGAGAAGCTCTATAAGATTGGGAGCTAGCATCGGGAGTATCCCTACCGCTGGGAGGTAGCCCAGATGGTATAAGATCTGTGGTGCATCCATCCTGGACAAGAATATAGGCTCCTCATTTTAAGCAACATCCTTTGCGCTGCGATAGAGTTACCGTGCCGTGATAGCTCCATATTTTCACCCACCTTTAAGATGATTCCTTGCTCCTTTTGGATCCTCAATCAATCATTAATTTCCGGGCTTGCCATATGCAACTGCTAGGCATAAGTGTTAGCTCGCAGCGATAATACTTTCTTAAGATGGACTTGCTCCCGCCAATCCTTACATTCAAATGCACTTTGCCAGCTGTCCCTCAGTCATCAACTCTACTGCCTGTAGTAGGTCCTACCACCCTGCAATATCTCTCAATTAAGAGCACGATCTTTGTTATGTATTACATATAATGATCACACAAATAGGGGTAGTCTATAGGTAGTTCCTACACACTATAAACACACATATGCATGATCAAATATGTAATGAGATTTGTTACTCTCAAACCAAGATATGTGGAATGCATGTTCCAACAAACTCCCCTTTTCATAATAACAAATCGACTAAGAAAGAAATCAATTATAATTGAGTTGTTTATAGAAAATGTATTAAGTGATAACCATGATAAAAGTGTATACTCCCCCTATGAGAATGCTCCCCATACATAGATGCTTCCTTTGAGCATTTTATTGTACTCCACCTAAATTATATATTTCTTCAATTTATTCTCCCACTTTTCGCATTATCAAAAGAGTGTGGAGGTGAGTTTTAGCGATAAGGATTAGATTGCCCCATGTAGGTGTGAAAGAAGATGCAATATAATCTTGTTGTATACTAGTTTAAAGAATGATCATGACACCACTTGTTGAAAACAAAATTTGTTAAAGAAAAGGTAATCATGATCAAGCACATGAGTAATAATGCAATGGAAAACAAAGATTCCAACTTTGAGAAAACCAAACTAATTGATTTTCTCATCAAAACAACGATTCCAACTTTGAGAAGCTTGTTTCAATCCATAAATGGATCTTTGCAACATGCATATTTTAGTGGCTTCATGTGGAGATACAAAACTCTTTGGATGTGTCATGTACAGATCCTCAAGGAGGTTTTCATTATTGAAAGACATTATGACATCCATTTGCTAGATCTTATAATCATAGTATACAACAATAGGAAGCAAAATTCTGATTGACTTAACCATAATAATTGGGGAAAATGTCTCATCATAGTCAATACCATGAATTTGCTTGAAATCTTTAGCCACTAGCCACTCTTTGAATGTCTATGAATTCACTACCATGTCAGTTTTCTTCTTAAAAATCCACTTGCATCCTATGGTTCGCACGCCTATAGATGGTTCCACCAAGGTCCAGACCTGGTCTACACACATGGAGTCCATTTCAGATTTCATGGGCTCAAGTCACTTCTCAGAGTCCATTCCATTCATTGCCTCTTGATAGGTTGCAAACTCATCATCATGATGCATTAGCAGCACATTACTGATTTGAGTCATGAGAAATCCATTTCTCTCAAACATAAATCGTAGTCTACTAGATCTATATAGGACTTGGGTTTCTTGAGCAAGCTCTCTAGCTACAACAATTTATAGTCCCTGCTCAAGTTCTATATGATAAGAAAACTTTAATGTTCTACAATCTATGTATGATAAAGGCAAGGGTACCTGTCGAGTAATCCTACTTTGAGAAAACTAACTATTATTATATCGGATAAAACTTAAGGAAGGAAATAAATTAAAACTAAAATAAAATAAGAAAACTAACCTTGAACACAACACATAATGAAATAGAAGAAATGATTTATAAATTTCTAATCTAGGCTTGACCATGGAGATTCCAAAAATATGAATGCACTTCTCTTGAGGGTTGGGTTCAACTGAGATTAGGAACATCGACCGAACTCTTATTCAATAATCGATAACTTAATACTCGAATTATCAAGGTGAATCTCGCAAATTGGAAAAATCATGTCATCCTCTCTCAAAGCATGCATTCAACTCTCTTTATCCTTAAGAGATCGATTCATACATGAGCCTCTCTGCTAACCAACGAAAAAAAATATGAAATCATACATAAATATATGAAATCAAGATTAATGAAGAATAAATCTATGGAAGATCAAAAATATAAAAGAGAGATTTATTTCATTTAAAGATTAAAATAAACAAGAACTAAATTACTAACTATTAAACATGAAAAAAGTGCATAAAAGGAAAAAAAGAAAGAGACATTGCATAAAGAGAATTTTAGATTATCATTGCATTAAAATAAATAGGTATAAGGAATAAAAAGATTGCATAAAATAAAGCTCTAAACTACATTGCATAAAATAAAAGTTACATGAAATAAAACTAATTACAAAGGAAAATACTGGAAATGAGCCACGCAAAAGGGCAGGGGTGAACTATGAAGAACTGCTGGATTCAACCACTACTTATTGGAAGAAAAAATAAAGTACATTCCCTTGGTCACGGGTGTTTGCCCAGAAAGCCCGCGACCTCCTCTCATTGTTCAATTTTCCTGGTCTCAGCGGTCTCGAATTAGGTGATCGCCCAGATCGGCAGATGCCTCCCAACCGGGATTTTCTAAGTACCCAGCGGTCAAGATAGTGCGAGATCGCCGGCTCAAGCGGTCTGGTCGTTCTTCTTATTTTTGTTATTTGTACCCCATTTCCATGCCCCGGCTCTCCTGTACCCCGGGAAACCCGTAGTTTTCAGTTTTGCCCGTTTGGGCAGCCCCCTCGTCTATAAATAGAGGGGTAGGGGTACCAGAGAAGCACTTTTGGCTCCGAGGCTCCAGCTTACAACCTGTGTAAGCGGTCTCATTTCTTCGTGATCGCCATTTCGTGATCGTTTTTCCTTTTGTTTCCAGCATCTTCTGTCTTAGTAACCTGCACTTCGCAGTTTTCTCCCATCCCCTTTAGTGTGAATTTTGGAGGTACCATTTTTGGCACCAACAGAATGAACACGCGACCTTCAGATTTCGAAGTGTCAGGTGAAATCCATAGACTTCCAAGATGGCTGATCGTCGTAGAGGTCGTCCCTTGCGATCTCCCAGCGTTCCCCCTTCCGATCACAATCCGTTAGAAGCGCTTGAACGCCGCTTCGAGCTTCGTGTTGAACAAGCTCTCCGTGAGGCCGCCCGAGCTAGGCAGGACGCCACCTCTATTCAGCAGGATATCGCGCGGTCTCAGCAAGAGGCCGCTCGAGATCGGCAAGAAGCCGTCCGGGCTCAGCAGGAGTCTGTGAAGCAGATTGAGGCTATGAACCAGGTTCTAGCCGCGATCTCCCAGAAGATCCTTCCTCAAACCTCTCAGGTCGCCACTCCAGACCGCATGGCAGGCGGTCACCCGAGCGATCACCCCGTCCTCCAGCCCGCAGCTCCTCAGCGATCTCAGCATGAGGAGTTCGCCGCCCGTCGTAACTCTTTTCGAGCCGCAGCACAGGGGCCTCCGGCCCAGACCCTGAATTTTGAAGAAGGATTTGCTTACCCTCAAGATCCTCCTGCCTCTTTTCTTCCTCCTCCAGGACCTTCTGTTTTCGGGGAGCCTTCCCCCTTTACCGATGAGATTCGTCGGGATCCGATTCCTCATGGATTCAGAGAACCTCGCCTTCCGGTGTATACAGGAGAAACCGACCCAATGTGCCATCTTCAAGCCTTCAAGTCTGCTGTGGCTCTCAGGAACATTTCAGATGGAGTGAGGTGCAAGCTGATGGTCACCTCCTTCGATGGGTCAGCCATGGAATGGTTCTATAAGCTGCCTTGTCAATCTATCCCAAGCTTTGCTGCCCTGAGGCAAGAGCTCCTCCTGAGGTTCGCCACCGCAAAGAAGAGGAAGAGTGGTCCTGCGACCCTCTTCAAGATCAGGCAAGGGGACAACGAAACTGCAGCACATTTCGTTGACCGTTTTCAGAAAGAGATCTTGGGAGTTAGGGATATGGATCCCGAGCTCTATATGGTGGCTTTGATCAGTGGTCTGCAGGAGGGTCCTCTGAAATTCAAAGTTACAACCAAGGAGCCTAGCTCCTATCAGGAGCTGATTAGCATTGCCAATCGCTACATAGAAGGGGAGATCAACAACCCCACCTATGTGAGCAATCTGACAAACAAGGCCACTCAGAAAGGCTCCGCGGGATTCTATCCGGCTCCGTCTTCCTCTAAGCCCCGACAAGAGCTCCCACCTCCGGCTCCAAGAGGTAAGAATTACCGCAACAACCGCTTCAACCGAGGTAAGAATTCCCACTTCAAAATTCATTTCTTCAAACTCCCGCTACTCCTGCTCCGCAAGTCACCCCCATCCACCAGATCCAGTATGCTCAACCTCCTCTTCTACCCATTCCTTCACTTTACAATGAATCCCAAGAGTCCTTCACGGACTTTGGCGTTTCTATGAATGAAGTGCTTCAAGTCCTTCAGAAGCAGCCCTTTTTCAAGAGGCCAGCTCCGCTGAATTCTGACCCGAAAACCAGGAACCCAACTCTCTATTGTGAATATCACAGAGATAGGGGTCATTTGACAGAGGATTGTAGAGCACTCCGCCTATTCTTAGAGAAGCTTCTGAAGGAGGGGAAGCTTCGAGATCTCATCCAGAAGAATGATTCTACCAAATCCTCAACCTCCAAGGCTAAGGAGGTAGCGGAAGTCCATTGGGAATGCGAAGAAGTGGACGATATTGGCCATCTTGGCAATATCGGCTTTCCTAATGAATGTGTGGATGCTGATGACGAAGGCGCCTTGGGCAATCTCTTCTGCATCCACGGAGGTGCAGGTCCGGAATCTTCAAGAAAGGCGAGTCTGAAAAGGGTTTATCAATCAGAAGTTGCTGCCACCTCTTCAGCTCCTGTCCGGGGAACGGTCACTTTCGGTGACGAAGACCTTCCTCAGACCGCGAATCCTTTTGACGACGCGGTCGTCATCAAATCCGTAATTGAAAATTATACAGTAGAGAAGATTCTGATTGACACGGGAAGTTCAGTCAATGTGCTCTTCAAACCCGCCTTCGAGGCATTGAAGACAGGTAAAACCCTCTTTTCGACTGAAGGCCCCCTCTATGGTTTTTCAGGAGAGAAGAAAGAAGTAGAAGGGCTCGTCACTCTTTCTGTGATTCTGGGAGGGATAGTGAAGCTGGTCAAATTTATAGTCGTTGATGCTCCCAGTAGCTACAACGCCATCTTTGGAAGACCCTTCTTGAATGCCTATCAAGCCATCGTCTCCACCTATCATCAAGCGGTGAAGTTCGCCTTGAACGGCAAACAACACCGAATCAGGAGCGACCCAAGGAAAGCCAGGGAATGCTATGTAAAGACGGTCAACATGATCGTATCCTCTCCTCCCCAAGAAATCATGATGGCTGAATCAATCGAAGCTCCTGAACAAGTTCCAGTTGCAGAAGAAATTGAGGAGGATGCAAGAGATGGAGTGCGCTTGGAACCTGCCCAAGCTACTCAAGAAGTCTGGATCAGCGAGGAAGATGAGAGCAAGAGCCTCTCCATCAATGCTGAGTTATCCGAAGCTGACAAGGGTCAACTCATCTCTTGCCTTCTGCAAAATCTAGATATCTTCGCTTGGTCGGCAGATGACATGCCCGGAGTGGACCCAGATGTTGCTTGCCATCATCTCAATCTTGACCCAAACTTCATCCCAATCTAGCAAAAGAAGAGGTCTGTTGCAACTACTCTAGCACAACCTATCCGTGAAGAGATAGAGAAGCTCCTGAAGGCAAAGTTCATCCAACCAATTCAATACCCGGAATGGGTGTCAAACGTTGTAATGGTAAAGAAGTCGGGTGGAATGTGGAGGATGTGTGTCGACTTTACCAAACTCAATAAAGCTTGCCCCAAGGATTGCTACCCCTTGACTCGGATAGATTCTTTAGTAGATTCTGCGGTAGGTTATTCTTTTATGAGTTTTTTAGATGCTTTTTCAGGTTATCATCAAATCAGAATGCATAAACCAGATATACCCCATACTTCATTTATCACAAATGATGGTTGCTTCTGTTATCTCGTAATGCCTTTCGGGCTAAAGAATGCTGGTGCAACCTATCAGAAAATGATGGACACAGTGTTCAGAAGTCAAAAAGGAAGAAACCTCGAGGTATATGTTGATGACCTCTTGGTAAAAAGTAAACTGTTTTCTTCTCATCTTAGAGACCTCTCGGTTACTTTTGCAACCCTTCGAACTTTTAATATGAGGTTGAATCCATTGAAGTGTGTTTTCGGGGCAAGTAAAGGAAAATTCCTGGGTCATCTCCTTACTCCAAAAGGGCTGGAACCCAATCCTGACAAAGTGAAAGCTATTCTGGAAATGCCACCTCCCAAGTCCCCAAAAGAAATTCAGCAGCTGGGAGGGAGGATGGCAGGTTTAAGTCGCTTTATCTCCCGTTCAGGAGATAAGAGTGCACCTTTCTTTAAAACCCTCCGGGGAGGGAGTAGGTTCGAGTGGACAAAGGAATGTGATGATGCTTTCACTCAGCTGAAGAAGCAATTGACATCAACTCCTTTGCTCCAAAGCCCGCGAGAGGGAGAAAATCTTTTCCTATATATGGGAGTCGGAACTGATGCCATAAGCTCTGTTTTGGTCCGAGAGGAGAAAAAGAGGCAATTCCCAGTCTATTACGTGAGTCGGATCCTGAAGAATGCAGAGACTCATTATCCTATTCTCGAAACGTTGGCTTTAATGCTTATAACTTCAGCAAGAAGATTAAGGCCATATTTTCAAGCTCACTCAATTCTAGTCATTACTGATCTTCCATTGAAAAGTGTCTTGGAGAAGCCGGAGCATTCAGGCAGGTTGGCAAAGTGGGCAATAGAGCTCAGTGAGTTTGACATATCCTATGTTCCAAGGATGGCAATCAAAGCTCAGGTCTTAGTAGACTTCATGGTGGATGCCAAGGAAGTTGAGTCACAGAAGGGGGTCGGAGTGCCCCTTGCCTGGAAAATCTTCGTGGACGGAGCTTCAGGGAAAAATTCTTCCGGAGCAGGAGTTGTCTTAGTCAACCCAAATGGAGTAAGGCTGGATCAAGCGCTGAAGTTCTATTTTCAAGTAACAAACAATCAGGCGGAATATGAGGCTTTGCTAGCCGGTCTCAAGTTTGCTAGGGAGCTGGGAATTGATGATGTCGAAGTTTTCACAGATTCTTTGGTGATGGCTTCTCAAGTAAATGGGACTTTCGAAACTAGAGATAGTATTTTAAAGAAGTATTTAACCCTGGTAAAAATTGAGGTTGGGAAGTTCAAAAGCTTTACTATCAATCATATTCCAAGAGGTGAGAACGTGGAAGCAGACGAGTTGGCAAAATTTGGGCTTCTCTCAGGGGGAACAACTTCGGAGTTGTTTCGCCCGGCGATTGAAGAAGGAGAGGTCATGGAGATTGATCAACATCCATCTTGGATGGATCCGTTTGTTCTTTATCTTTCAACTGGAGAGCTCCATTCATCAATAAAGGATAGGAAAAGGTTTAAACAGAAAGCGGCTAACTATTATCTTGTCGCAGGAGTGCTTTATAGAAGAACTTTCCTTTCACCATTAGCACGGTGTGTTTCGGAGGAGGAGATTCCAGCGGTCCTTCAGCAGGTCCATTCTGGAGAATGTGGAAGTCACTCTGGAGCCAGAACGTTGGAAAAAAGAATTCTAAGGCAAGGCTATTTTTGGCCTCAAATGAGGAAAGATGCGGAAAATTTTGCTAAGAAATGTGTAAAGTGCCAGAAGTTTGCTCCTCTCCAAAATCAGCCGGCTCAACAACTCAAGTCGATAGCAACTCCATGGCCATTTGCAGTTTGGGGAATGGATTTGATTGGGCCTTTCCCTATGGCAAGTGGGCAACGTCGATATATTATAGTTATGATTGACTACTTCAGCAAATGGATAGAAGCAAAGGCATTGGCCAAAATTACGACTCAAGCCGTGAAAAATTTTATTTGGGGAGAGATAGTATGTCGGCACGGAATCCCGATGGCAATCATCACGGATAACGGTTCCCAGTTCAACAATTCAATTCTTATTAATTTCTGTAAGCAAATTGGCGTTGAGCTACGTTTCGCTTCCGTGCATCATCCAAGAAGCAATGGGCAGGTAGAGGCCGCCAACAAACTCATCATAAATCTCTTGAAAAAGAAGGTAGAAAATGTCATGGGCAACTGGGCAGAACAACTACCTTCCGTCTTATGGGCCTTGAGGACAACTCCAAGTTCTGCTACTGGAGAAACTCCATTCAAATTATCACACGGTTCCGAAGCCCTTATTCCGGTGGAATTTGAAGTGAAAAGCCTAAGAGTATTATTGGCGCAACAGAGTCAAATTGACTGGATGGAAGGAAACGATGAGGAGTTAAAATGCAGCCTTGATTTAATTGAGGAGTTGAGGGATACGGCAATCATCAGGCAAGAAGAGGTGAAGAGAAGAATGGCGAGGCTATTCAACAAAAATGTAAGAACCAAAAAGTTCGCTGTTGGGGATCTAGTCCTGAAGAAAGTAGATTCAGCAGCAAGAGCTGGTTCAGTTGGAAAGCTTAACCCAAATTGGGCGGGGCCGTTTGTGGTGAAGAGCGTGCTTAAAAATGGCGCTTACCATCTCCAAACTTATGAAGGGAAAGAATTGCCTCATTCATGGAGCGGAGATGATCTCAAACTCTTCTTTTCTTAAATGTTCGTATCCGATTCACTCATTCTTTTTCTCACTTTTTCCCTCTCAAATGTCATGCAGGTATTATCAAAGCATTCGCAATATGAGTGATGGGTGACAAGTTTTAAGGATGTTATTTTTTGAAAAAACCAAAAACCTGTCAAGTGAGACATCGACGGATCCTACTATCTTCCCCCTCGACTTGTTAGCTCGACGTGTAATCCTGCCGGGATCACAGATGTCGGGGAGATTTCGAATCTGTGTAGCAGTAGCTCGCCAAGCTTGAGCGGTGGAAGTTTAGGATACCGGGTCCTTGCTGACATCTGGCACACCTCAGCATTTCAAGGGGGTCTAGGTGGCTGGCTCAGCTCTGTCATGCATTAAGAAGGACATTATTACGATCTTAATGATCTTTCAGGGAAAGCAATGTCGGTATAGCCTCTGCGGCATGACCACACCTGCCCTACCGATCATTTTGATCCGTAACTCTCGAATACTCGTTGAAGCGTGGTTAAGGGGCGGTCAGAAACATCCGTGATCGTCGCATGAACCTTAGATTGGCATGTTTGCAGTAAACTCGGTAATCCATTGTTTAAAAAGAGAGGCAATGGCGGTATAGCCTCCGCGGCATGACCATACATTCCTTTTGGATCATTCTTAGAGATCCCATTTTCATATCTTCTTACTTCAAAAAGAAAAATCTTATTCATCCCTTTGTACTGGGATCGGGCGGTCAGAAATTTGTGAGACCGCATGTTTTTCTTTCCAACTTTCTCCAAAGAGTGATGAGTCATTTACGATCGCCGGACATGACTTTTTCAGGATAATTGAGGTCGCTATTCAGAAAGCTCTTATGCCGACTTGACAGAGCTCGACCCGGTCTCAGTAAGATCGAGATTCTGGTATTCCCCGTTATTCAAAGTTACATGGAATAATCTTGATGCTCTGTTTCCCATCAAGTGAGTTGGGTTTTTTCTTCAAAAAGGGCGGTCTGAATATAATGTGATCGCTAAACTGGAGATTCATGAAGAGTTATTGTTTTTCTTTTCAAGTAATAGTTTTGGTTATCAAAGGGGTCGTCAGACGGATTTCCACGTCATTTGGGCACCGAACACCCAAAAGTTTAATTTCTTCAAATCATCTTCGGATTGTAGTTTCCTTATGTTGCGATTCGTATAATGTGAGACCGCATGACTATTGCAAATAAGTTGGTTTTCTGATCACAGTTGAGTTACTGAATGTCTTTCAATGATCTGATTATCTCGAGATCGCAGAGTATTTTTATTTATACAGTATTAGTCTTTCTTTCAAGATCCTTTTTGTTTTTTCCAAGAGATCGCCACCTGAAATCCTTTAATGATGATATAAAATTGTAACAAGCCTAAGGCATTGAGATCGAATGCCGAGTTCAAACTCAGAGGAACAAATATATGCATCAAAAATAAACTCATCCACAGACAACATAACAGAATCTAATTTTTATATATATTCTGAATTTTCAATTACAACGAGACCACTCGGTCTCCAAAAGGGGAAAAAGGAAAGTTTGTACAATTCACTCTCTCTTTGATCTCTTAGAACACCGCTCGCTTGAAGAAGAAGAGTCAGTTTCTGCGGAAGATTCTTCTAAGCTTTTCCCTGGAATTCTAGATCCAGAGCTTGAGCTCGAACTGGAATCCAGACCCAGGGTATAGCGGCTTCCGCTTTCTTCGTCTTCGATCACAACATCTTCGTCTTGACCAGCGGTCTCATCAGCAACATCCGCGGTCTCTTCGGCAGTTGCAGATTGCTCTTCAATCCTCTGTGCCGCGTCAGGGAAGAGATCGGCAAACGTTACATCCTTATATTCTTCAGTGAATCCACCTCGGCCTCGAACCTTGTTCAGCACCTAGTCGGCGGTCTCTTTAATGTGATGCATCATAGCCCTCTAAAAAGATGGATTTTCAGGGTCATAAGCTGCTTTTTCAAATTGCTACAAAAAAAGAGATATATGTTAGACCGCGCGATCATAGGTAACGCGTTCGTAAGATATAAATAAAATTCTCACTTTTCTTTCTTCTTGCAAGGCAGTTATTTCATCCAGAGCGCTGCGAAGAGACCTCCCCATATGGTGATTTAAGATTGTACTTCTAGCGGTCACTTGGGCACAGAGGTCGGGGAGCGCATCGGTCTCTATATTCAGTATTTCATTTGTATTCTTTTTCCCATACAGAGCCGAAGTGACCGCATATGACGGGTCACCTTTCCGCTCCACAGGGGCAGATCAGTGGACACCTTCACAGACTTTCCTTTGGCCGCCCATTTGAGGAGGGGTTTTCCTTTGATATCCTTCATTCTTCTTTTGAAACTGATCAAAGGGAAATCTCGCTCGACGGTCTCAGAGGTAGTGCCGAACACGTCGGCCTCACGCTTCAGCCTCCTCTCCCTCTGTGTAAGAACCTCTGCAGCTGGGGAGATAGGATCTTGAACAGGGACCGCGAAGGTCGCTAAAAAGCGGGAAAAAGTTAGGATAACATACAAAAGGTATGAAAGGAAATTATTCGAGACCGCAAGAGAAGCTTACTTTCAGCCGGAATAATCTCGGCGATCTCGGGCCAGATCGCTAGATAATGAACAAGATCGATCCTCTTGCCCGCCAAGAAAGCCAGGATTTTCAGCTCCTCTTCTGAGACCGCTTTTATCTTCTTAAAGATACTGTCAGGTCGCGGAGAAGGAGAGTTTTTGAGACCGCCAAGGTCACCTTCAAAGACAAGAAACCTCTCTGTCCAAAAAGAGATTTTATTTGGAAGGTTCAGGATTTTTATTCCGTCTGCTGAAAAGTACATCAACCCTTTGAACTCTTCCTTCTTTCTGCCTTCCTTCAAGATCTTCGCGGTGAAGGTTGTGCGGAACAAATTCATTGTAAACTTCACTCTTTCCGATCTCAAGTAATTGATGAAGACATTAACTAGGCCGATGGAGTTCGGGGCCAGCTGGGCAAGCACGAAGCCGTAATAATTCAGGATCTCAAGCCATTCCCATGGGAGGGGAATCCTCAACCCATTTTCAAAGTGATCGATGGGAATAATAAACTTTTTCTCCTCCGCAAAGTTCAACCTTTCTTGTTCAGTTGGCGGTCTCACAACTACCTGAGTTTGGATCATATATTTCTTTATAAACTCGATATTCATCCTTTGATAGACGACCTTGTTTGTGATCGGCATTCAGAAAAATGGTGGCAGAAGAAGCACGAGCGAACACCATTTTTAGCGATCGATGAGATCAGTGTTTAGAGCGCATTCAAGAAAGCGTAAAATAAAGGTCATGAAGACGGCTATTTATAGAAGACGAAGGGTCATTTCGTAATCATTACATCTTGAAGACCGCCCAGCCAAAACATGTTCAGACCGCTCGACCTATGCAAAGTTATATGAAAGCATACTATGGTTGGCGATCTCAATCAATAAAAAAACACAGCAGCAATACAAGCAACCCAGGCATAAAGAGATCAAAACTCAACAAATCAAGACCGCACAAAACATTAAAATCAAAACAAGTCACAAATATATGGAAAATAACGGTAAAATTTTACAAAACATATTGTTTAAATCCAGAGACTGCTCGGTCTCAAGTTAAATGTTCATCTCCTAGGAGGCCTGTTTCTCCCTACATGAGCTGCGACATCTTGCATATCGTTCACTGCAGCCATAACCGACACCAGGCTATGATTAGCCAGCATTGCAGACCGGTGGATTTTCGACATTTCTTTGTCCACCTGCTCCATGGGGATCAGTACAATTTCAGGTTGCGGTCTCTCCGCTGGATGATCGCTGGAGGTACCCGGTCGCATCAGCATCTTTCCGTGACCGCTCCTCAGCCTCTCATTTTCCGCGGATAGCGCCGTAGCTTTCCCCCTATAGTATTCAACCTCTTTTTCAGCCTTCTTCAGAGCTCGCGCGATCTCGGCAACCCTCAGATCGCATTCCTCACGAATCCTCTTCTCATTGGAACGCAATCTTTCTTCGAGATCACGGATCTGATCGTTCTGAGTCCGCTCCCTCATCAGCATAGAACGAACATCCTCAAACATGGGGTTAAGGATGTTGGTTAACTGAGGGGAGATCTCGATGGGCTGAGGAAGTTCTCCCTCCTCGATCTCAACATTTTTGTTATCTGCGGTCATAGGAGATGGGTTATGTCAATCATGAGCATATGATCAGATAAGCTTTTTAAATAAACAGAAAGAGTACTTGGAAAGGAGTCGAGACCGCAGTCACGTAAAGCTCATCTGATATCTTTAGTGACCGCGGGATCTGCGGTCAGAGAAAGACGATCTGATCCCCTTAAGCGCTCCAGATCCATTCTTTCCAAACCTCTTTTCTGCGTTTTTTCTCCTTCTTTTCTTCTCCTTTTTAATTCTTCGTTACTTAAGAGGATATTGTCGGTCTCAATAAAAATGATCTCGTGTTTTCTTTCAGGAGAAGCAAAATGAACTGTAGGTAATGGAAGGAACTCAGCTGACTGTAGAATCATTTTATTCTTACCAGCTCGTGAAATCGAGACCGCCGCCGCACGATCTGCTGCAGCCTTGTTCGAGCGATCTCCCTGAAGAGAATCATCCGGGAGACCGCTAGAAAGTACAGCTTTCTCCTTAGCGATCTGCAGCTTCTACGCGATCTCCTCACCGTTTTTGTCCGAAGTCTGCAAGACCTCAGCCTTTTTCCTCTCTTCAGCGATCAGGGCCGCCTTTTCCTCAGCGACCCTGACCGCCTCTTTCTTCCTCTCCTCAGCGATCAGAGCCGCTTTCTCCTCAGCAACTCTGACCGCCTCCTTCTTCTTCTCTTCCTCAACGGCCTTAGCCGCCTCTCTCCTCTTCTCCTCTTCCTCTCTTTCCTTTTTCTCTTTCTTCTCCTTGTCTTTCTTCTTCTCCTCGTCCTCCTTCTTTTTCTTCTCCTTCTTCTCCCTCTTTTCTTTCTTATCTTTTTCTTCCTTCTCCTTTTCTTTCTCTTCTTTTTCCCTCTGTTCCTCTACCTCTTTTTCTTTCCTCCTCTTCACCATCTCTTCCATTTCCATCTTTTTCCTTTCCTCTTCCTTTGCCTTGATCGCTGCGTCGGCGATCTCCTTCTCCCTGTCCGCGATCTCCTCATCAACGGCGGCATTTCTGAGAGCTGAAGCCTCTAAATGATCCAACACCTGCAATGATGAAAAAGATGAATTGTTAGAAGAAACCTCATCAAGGTAGGCAATTAATCCAGAATCATCCTCTTTTGGTAAGGTTGAGACCGCGGGAAGGAAGGGGAGATCGCCCTTAGCATTCACCTTCTGAAACTCAGCGGAGTCTTCCAGGTCGATGGATTCAGAAAATCTGGTCGCCTCCATGGCGGTCACGTCTTTTCCTTCCTCATTTCTTCTGCTCCTCTTATAAGTCAAACTAGATGGACTTGTATTTTTTTCTCTTCTTGCCCTTTGCAACGATCTCCTGGTCAGCGATCTTCTGCCTCAAGGATTCATCCTCAGCTCCCTTCTGACGCAACCCAGCCAGAATGACCTCGGTGGAGACGGTCTCAGGAAGCTTGGAAGATGTTTGATTCAGTGCCTCCAGGGATTTCTGACAATTAAAAGAAATGGAAAAGTCAGGCAATTTCCATATAGGATCTGAAGAAGTATTAGACGGATCAGAAGCAACAGAGACCGGCACAATCGAGCCCTCAGGAAGCTCAGTTTTCTTTAACGGAGATCAGGCGGTCTCCTTTGAAGTGCTCACTTTTGTTAAGATCTTCGGTGCCTTCTTTCCTTTCTTTGAGCTGACACTTTCCTTTTTTCCAGGAGAGTTCGCTTTCGATGGGAGAGCTTTTAAGAGATCGAGCATAGTCATCTTTGCTAGGTCGCACCTGCCCAATTATCAAAGATCGCTCGAATAGTGGAGTTCCTCAATGTCTTGCAGAATGAAGTTTTCAGCCGGTATTTATAGACCAAGCCGCATTAATGATGGTCGCGGTCTCAGCGGTCAAAGCTTACATTTTCGAAGTTCCAGGTGCAACTTAAAAATGTGCGGGGATTATGTTTGCCCAGAAAGCCCGCGACCTCCTCTCATTGTTCAATTTTCCCGGTCTCAGCGGTCTCGAATTAGGTGATCGCCCAGATCGGCAGATGCCTCCTCAACCGGGATTTTCTAAGTACCCAGCGGTCAAGATAGTGCGAGATCGCCAGATCAAGCGGTCTGGTCGTTCTTCTTATTTTTGTTATTTGTACCCCATTTCCCTGCCCCGGCTCTCCTGTACCCCGAGCAGCCCGTAGTTTTCAGTTCTGCCCATTTGGGCAGCCCCCTCGTCTATAAATAGAGGGGTAGGGGTACCAGAGAAGCACTTTTGGCTCCGAGGCTCCAGCTTACAACCTGTGTAAGCGGTCTCATTTCTTCGTGATCGCCATTTCGTGATCGTTTTTCCTTTTGTTTCCAGCATCTTCTGTCTTAGTAACCTGCACTTCGCAGTTTTCTCCCATCCCCATTAGTGTGAATTTTGGAGGTACCATTTTTGGCACCAACAATGGGTGTGACTGGGGAATAAAGTTCGGGGGATGATTCTAGAGACAGCGGAGGATGAATCTAGCAGGATTCAATGTTTTGGGAAGTACACGACCAAGGTCACGGGTGTGATCCAGGGCATGACATGTATGAGAGGCGGCTTGCATTAATCTGGTTGAGCTGGGCGTGTCCAGGGAGGAGGAATCAGCATTACATGGCCATGACAAATGTGGGTCACGGGCGTGTACAATAACGGTAGGCTTCAATATGGCAGATGGCTTGACGACGGGTGTATTCAGGTGAAATGTTGGAAGACATGGGCGTGACCAACATGACAAGGGCATGACTTGAACAAATCAGCTAGATGAGCTTGAAATTGACTAGACATGACAATGAGCATCCACATGGCCTTAGTCACGGGCATGATTGAGGGTGTGGCTTAAATTCTTTCATTGTTGGGGCTCAGGAACACGACAGTAGGCTTGGACATGGCGTTATGTTGACACTCCCTTGGTCACGGGCGTGATCTAGGACGTGTACATGCATTTTTGACCCCAAATGTCCAAAAACACTGTAACACAGAAATATTAACTAAATTAGCACAAAATTATAAGAAAAACTATTTATAAACTAAAATAAACAAAATTATTATTAAATTAATATTAAATACTATACTAAAAAACTTATAAAAACTACTCATCAAATACCCCATACTTAAGCTTTTGCTATTCGAGAGCAAATGCATGAGAAATATTTATAACACGTTAATAAAATTTTCACTTAAACTATAATTTTATTAAATTAAAAGTAAGCTAAAAAGAAAATTTAGGGATTAATGAATTAAGACCTAAATCATGAAATTAAAATGAGAAGAGAGAAATTGTTAGCTAAGATTTCTCAAATTATTTAACTAGCAAACAAGATTGAGTAATTTGCAAACAAAATTAGATTAAAATTATACAAACTTTAACTTGAAAGAAACTTAAGGAAACAGACAACCTACTATCTATGCTCTTTCAATATTTTAAATTAAAACTAAGATCAATTATATTGGCTAAAGGTAGGTTCTCAAACTTGGCATAAAAAGAGATTTTTGATTGGAGGCGATAAATTTTATCCTCTCACCTCACTCATTTTTTCTTTATTTGTACATGTTTAAGAAAATATTGAATTTTATCCTCTCATTTTCCCTGACATATAATCTTTTAAAATCACTCTTCAAATAACACTATATATATATATATATATATGTGTGTGTGTGTGTGTGTGTGTGTGTGTGTGTTAAGGAATAATAAATTTTATCTTCTTACTCCATGACGTATAATCTTTTAAAAATCTTGGGTGCATATATTTAGGGAATGATGAATTTTATCCTGTTATATAATCTTTTAATTTTTTTTCTAACAATAGGTAGGGAAGGGCTAGGGGTAAAAGGGCTAAAACAATTTTTAGATTATAATATAAAATATTTTGAGTGCAACTATAGTAATTGTTAATTCTTAAAAATCAAAAAGCTAGAAGTAAAGGTAATTAAAATCTAAGAAAGTTTAGCAAATACTACAGAAATAAATTTTATAAAATAAAAGAAAAAAATGTTAACTAAATACTCCAATCAAATTAAAATCATAAAATATTTCTTAAAACTAAATCACCTAACAATTAGATCTAACCAACTATGATAAAATAAAAGATTACCAAATAAAAAATAATAAAAATGTTTATAAATATACACAAAATAAAAATATTTGAAATAACAAAAAGCATAGTAGGGGTTTTATTATATTTTTGAATTTTCTATGTTTTTTCATTTTTTTAGAAATTTTGGATTTGATCTTTTTTTGGATTTTTGTTTATATATATAATACTAGGAAATAAAATAAAATAAAAAGTTAAAATCCTAATTTTTTTAAAAATACTTGGACTTCCTGAGGAATACCCGCTAAAGGGCTCTCAACAGTACTAGGAGATATGATGGGATGACAACCCAAATCTCCTTTTCAAAAAATTAAATTTTCGCTTTTCTAATTTTTTTGAGATTGTTGGAAAACTTTTTTTTTTGAATTTTTGTGTTACAAAATGAAAATAAAAAATATATTTACTTTTTAAGTTTTCTAATTTTTTTAATTTTTTTTGAAATTTTCTAATAGTGCTAAAAGAAAGAACAATACCCTAATACTTAAAATTTAACATTGTCCCCAATGTTTAAAATTATGTACAAAGAATAATTAAAAAAAAGAAAAAAAATAGAAACGAAGTGTGACATAAAAGAAAATTAAAAGAAGGTTGGGGGAGGGAAGGGAACGTCCTTGATTTGGAGACGTGGTAGGCGCCATAAACCTATAAAACATGTTAAAAAAATAAACAAAACTAAACTAAAACTACAAAACAAAAAGGAAACAAACACAAGAATTATTATTTTTGTTAATTTTTATATGTTTTAAAAAAATGGATTTTCGGTTTTAAAGTTTTTTTTTGGGGGGGGGGGGGGGGTTAAAGTTAAAATATATAAAAGAGAATTTTTTAATGTTTTAATTAGTCTTGGACTTCCCATGGTCTACCCAGTGAAGGGCTCGCAAGGTACTAAGAGTTGTGATGGGATGACATCCCAAACCTCCCTTTCCAAGAATATAATTACAACATTGTTTTTAGATAAAAAATGGAAAAAGAAAGAAAAAGAAAAAGAAAGTTAAAATTAATAGCGTTTTCCCTTTTCAAAATATCGACAAAATAAGTCTCCAGCAACAGTGCCAAAAACTTGATAAGAAAAAATTAATGTTCTCCAATTTATATATGATAAAGGCAAGTGTACCTACAGAGTATATTATAGGATATGCAAAACATATCACGGTCATATAAATCTTGGGGCCTGTCGAGTAATACTACTTCGAGAAAACTAACTATTACTCTGTCTGATAAAACTTAAGGATGGAAGGAAATTAAAACTAAAATAAAATAAGAAAATTAACCTTGAAAACAACAAACTTTGAATGAAATCAAAGAAATCATTTAAAAAATTTTAATCTAGCCTTGAACATGGA
The DNA here is from genome assembly GCA_033032865.1 of Dactylorhiza incarnata. Taxonomy (NCBI): domain Eukaryota; kingdom Viridiplantae; phylum Streptophyta; class Magnoliopsida; order Asparagales; family Orchidaceae; genus Dactylorhiza; species Dactylorhiza incarnata. The sequence goes on from JAWHQI010000041.1 coordinate 6,529,693, forward strand.
GATTCCCAAAATATGAACGTACCTCTCTCGAGGGTTGCGTTTGATGGATCTTTAGGCGCCCTGATTGGGTGTGAATAAGGTTTTTAGGGAACTTATATTTTAATAAATTTATCAGAGTTTATCAATGAAGTTTCAAAATATTTTATTGAAAAATATATTTTAATATCACAAAAAATATTATATTGAAGATTACTTTTTAAAGAAAACAAAATTCTATTTCTCTTCACTACCATCGACGTTAGTCCTAACGCCCAGCGCTAGTTCGCATAAATTGAATTCCTCAAGTTAATGAACAAAACAAATCTTACAATAGAATTTGCTTTAATGCTTTAATGAAAATATAATTTAAAATATTTTAGAACAGGAAATAAAATCAATTGAATAGAATAATGAATGCCATAATTATATTTCACAATATATTGATTTCAAAAATGTTGATTTCTATAACGCTAGAAATCAAGGCGTGAATATGAAAAACCCTTTTTGTTTTCTATACTGACCCTTCTCCCAAGGATCGGTTGGTTCTAGCTTATCTCTCCCAAGACAAGACCTCATACCCTAGACCTAGTCACTACGACACATGGCAAATTATAGAACCCTCCCCAGAATCCGACGTCCACTCAGAAAAATTTTCCCTCCAAGTCTCGTAAGACTTAGTCACCATAAATCACGGTGAATTTCCCATGGAATCTTCCCGGAATCCGACGTTCTCCATGAACAATTTATTCACTCCCTTTACAAAAAGATTAAATAAAAAGAATTACAAGATAAATAAAGTATAAGAGAAACTCCCCAAGAATTTCAGAAGGTAGATGAAGGCGATATTGATGTCGATGTTCTTGATTTCCTTGCTCTTCGTGTTGAATATGCGTTTTATCCCTTCTCCTTCAGATTCTTCTTTTGATCTTCATGTTCGCCTGATGAGTAATAAAATATATGTATTTTAAGTATAGTTTTTAGTATAAATTTAAGTAATATTGTAAATTTATATGTAAATTAATGAATAAATAACTTGTTTTTATATATTTTATTTTCTAACATAATTTTTCTACCTTTTTCAAAGTTTTCTATTTTTTTTAGGTCACGCCCGTGACCAAGGGCGTGTCAGCTTAAAGTTAATTTTCCCAGCTCACAGCAATATCTCAGTGAATTTGTCAAGTCACGCCCTCGGTCACGATCGTAAATGAGGCTATGTACTTGGTCATGCCTGTGTACACTTCTCATCAAGATGATTGACCACGCCTTCTCGATGAATCGTCTAGATGTCCAGACAAATTGCGAAGTCACACCTGTGACCGAGGTCATGACCCATCAATTCCTTCTAGAAGCCAGCATACAAGCCAGCCTTCACGCCCCAATTGAACCTGATGTCTGCCACCAGAAGTCACGCCCATGACACCTCAAGTCACAGCCTTGTTCAGACATTTTCTAAGTCAAATGCTTCCAGAAGGTGGCTGAGCCAATCTTCCCAGCACACGCAGAAGTCACTCCATCGGTCACGGGCATGACCGAGGGCGTGTAATTTAAGAATTTTTCCTATAAATAGGAGGTGTCGGGTGAAGCTTTAGGAATCCAATTCCAGCCAGCTTTTATACAAAGCTTGAGAGTTGAAAGAAATTTTTGTGCATTTTCTCTTTTTTCCTTTATATTTTTATGTCTTTTTATGATTTTCTCTCTCCTAGTGTTGTTGTAATGTCCATTTTGGAAAATAAAATAGCTTATTTCCGTGTTCTTGTTCTTATTTTCTTTATGTTGATGTGCGTGTGTGGGCTTCGCTTTATTTTCTTTTAATTCCATTTTCATTTTATATAAGTGTGTGTGTGTGTATGTGTGTATGAGAATAGATTTTATTTGTTTTCTTTTAATTTTGTTTTCATTTTATGCTTGTGTGTGTATGAGAATAGATTTTATTTTATTTTAATTTAGCTTTTAATTTCAAGTAGAGTGTGTGTGTATATGAGATTGTTTTTCTGCATTCTTTCAATTCAGTCTTTATTACAAGTAGAGTGTGTGGGTGTATGAGATAGTATTTTTTTTTTTTGTAACTTAACTTTATTTTAAGTCTTTATTACCACCCCCATCCCAGATGAGAGGCTAAGAACTTTTTAGCGCTTGATTAAGATGGTTGGGTGGATACTATTTCTGCATTTATATAAGTCTTTAAATTTTTCTTTGTTAAACACACTTTTATCCGCTTAAAATAATAACATGTATTTTCTTAGTACTAATGTCATCCCCATTCCGATGAGTGGCTAATTTCCTTTAGCACGCGATGTCGAGAGCATTGGGATAAATAAATGATTCTCTAAAAATGTAAAAAAAATCTCTTTCTTTTCAACAAAATTTAACGAGCTTATGGTTTACCCGAGAAACGCGTTGAGTGGAACCTTATAATCGATGTGTGGTTTTCATTTTCATTTCTATATATTGGTTAGCCGAGAGGCTCGTGCATACGGATCGATCACTCGCGGGTGAAGAGAAGTGCGCTCTACCCTCGAGAGAGGATTAGTTAATTCTCCCGAATTGGAAATAAAAATTCAATAGCGGGGTTCACAACATAAAGCAAGTATTAAGAAGATTTGATTAAAGAATGAGAGTTCGGTCGAATATTCATAATCTTAGGATGTCGTACCCTCGGACGAGCTGCATTTATACTTATGGAACCTCCACGGCCAAGCCGTTCTAATTAATTGAAAAATTCAGATATTTTACTTCTAAAAAAGGCTATTTTCATCTCAATATAATTAGACATCGGATGCTATCATTATAATCATTTTCAAAACCCTTGTTTTACTTTTATTATCGCTCTATAAAAATTATAAACCAACTCAAAATATTACTCCGATAAAATAATAGTTCATTCCTTATAAGTAGAAGTAATCAACGAGACCCAAGACTAAATACGACCTTGATATTTTCTATAAAATATCTTATACTATTCGCGAAAAGGTATACTTGCCTTCATAAATTTTTGTTTGGATTGTTAAATTATTGAAGTGGAAGTGGATTTGAGATGGGCGGTCTGCGGATTGGAGATCGCAGAGACCGCACGGTCTGCGTTGGTTCTCTTGTCAGTTTTGTCTCAGCGGTTTTGTCTAAGCGGTCTGATCTGGGAGACCGCCTCTTCTGTCCGGGCGGCTTGCGCGGGTTTGTCTGGCGACTTGTCCTAAGTCGGCCAGATGTTCTTTGTCTATCTTCTTTGGAAGAAGACCGGGCGGTCTGCTTGTTGAGACCGCAGTGACCGAGCGGTTTGGTTATAACCGCAAGGTTTAATAAAGGAGTTGTGAGCTATGCTGAGCTCGGGCGGTCTGCTTTGCGAGACCGCTCATGATCTGATGGGCGGTTATTGTATCCCAGTTTGTGCAGTGACGACATCCGTCTACTCTCCTATAAATAGGGGTGCAGGGCCCGTCATTATTAACGAGAACTGTAAGAACCAAAGATGGCTTGATTGTGTCGGTCTCACTTTGAGGTCGTGTGGTCTGAGATCTTTGTCTATCCGGTTTTTGTGTTCGTAGGTTAGCGGCTTGCAGCTCGTGGTCAGCTTATCTCCCTTCTTCCAGCTTTGAATAAACCAGTCTGGGCGGACTATGTTTAGGGTTTCGCGGTCTGTGCTTCGGACTCAGTTGATCAGGCGGTCTTAAGTGGCAAGGCGGTCTTGAGTCGCGGTCTGTCGCAGATAGCAGTTTCTCTATTCAGAGTTCGCAGGTTCTTCTTTTATCAAGACTATGTGGTCTGGGCGATCAAGAAGTGCGAACTGTTTGTTTTCAGCAGTGGAATAAATCAGAAAGTTGGCGGTCTGTGGTTGCGGTCTGCCAGATGTTCTTTGTCTATCTTCTTTGGAAGAAGACTTGGCGGTCTGCTTTTTGAGACCACAGTGACCGAGAAGTTTGGTTGTAACCGCAAGGTTTAATAAAGGAGCTGTGAGCTATGCTGAGCTCGGGCGGCCTGCTTTGCGAGACCGCTCACGATCTGATGGGGTGTTATTGTATCCTGATTTGTGCGTTGACGACATACGTCTACTCGCCTATAAATAGGGTGCAGGGCCCATCATTATTAATAAGAACTGTAAGAACCAAAGTTGGCTTGATTGTGCCGGTCTTACTTTGAGGTCGTGCAGTCTGAGATCTTTGTGTGACCGGTTTCTGTGTTCGCAGGTTAGCGGCTTGCAGCTCGCTGTCAGCTTGTCTCCCTTCTTCCAGCTTTGAATAAACCAGTCCAGGCGGACTGTGTTTAGGTGTTCGTGGTTTGTGCAACGAACTCAGTTGATCAGGCGGTCCTAAGTGGCCAGGCGGTCTTAAGTTGCTGTCTGTCGCAGATAGCAGTTTCTCTATTCAGAGTTCGCGGGTTCTTCTTTGATCAAGACTGTGCGGTCTGGGCGATCAAGAAGTGTGAACTGTTTGTTTTCAGCAGTGTAATAATGCAGCAAGTCGGCGGCCTATGGTTGCGGTATGGCAGGTGCGGCTTGTACTCTGTTCGCGCGGTTTCTGCGGCTTCCGTCTGGCTTGTCTGTTTACGCGGTCTGGCGGTCTCAGGGTGTCAGGTCGCTGCAGCTTGTTTTACCTTTGTGTTGTGTGCTTCTCTCCTCCGTTATTCTTATGAATCATGTCTCGCCATGTATACCTCGCATTGTAAAGAGATAGTTAATACCATAGCACTATTCGTTCTTCTTATTTTCATTATTGTGCTACACTTGTGAAAGGATTTGTGAAGTGTGTTCCGCATTTTTTACTTCTCCTCTGGACCTCAATTTTTTCAACATGGATAAATTTCCAAAGCTTTAAAAAGAAAGTCCAAAGTTAATCATCATGTTTTTGGCGCCGTTGCTGGGGATAATTGTTGTTATTTTGAAAAAAGAATCACTATTAACTTTATTACTTATATATTTATAAAATAAATATATATAAAAAGCCAAAACAAACAAAAATAACAGTTTCTATTATTAGTATATGACCCGAGGAAACTCCGCGGACGATTCGAACATTCCTTTTGATCCCGAAATCGAGCTCACCCTTCGTGAGCGCCTCCGATTTGTGATCAAAACTTACTCGAGTTTCCTGAAGAGTCTATCGGAGATACTAACACTCAAGCTATGACCGATCCAATTCCAGATATGGCCCTGCCACGGACCATGGCATATTATGCCTGGCCGAATTTGGAAGTTATGGGATCGAGTATTACACGCCTAACAGTGGCTAATAATACTTTTGAAATAAAATCTAGCATCATTCAAATGGTACAACAGTCAGTCCAATTTGATGGTTTGTCGGATGAGGATCCGAATTTACACCATTAAAGCTTTTTGGAAATTTGCGACAATTTTAAAATTAATGGTGTTACTGATGATGCTATTCATCTATGCTTATTTCCATTTTCTCTCCCTACAGGATCCGTAACTACGTGGGCCCAATTGACAGAGAAATTTCTAACAAAATATTGCCCCCGTCTAAAACTGCTAAATTACGCACAGATATCACCTCTTTCATTCAATTCGATTCTGAGTCTCTCTACGAGACATGGGAGCATTTTAAAGAGTTCTTGTGTAGGTGTCCTCATCACGCACTGCCATCTTGGCTGCAGGTCCAAACGTTCAATAATGGCTTAAATTTCTCAACACGACAGATGATCAATTCATCCGTCAGGGGAACGTTAATCAACAAAACCCCGGAGGCCGCTCAAGCTCTTTTCGAAGAAATGGCCATGAACGCCTATCAATAGAATGCGCCTAAATCGCTCCCTAACAAACCAACTGGGATATATGAAGTGGATGCCACTTCACACTTAGCCTCTCATGTCAAAAGGTTAAGTAAGCAAGTGGCCGATATGACTTCTTCCTCCTCCACTCCCGCTTGGGCTCCAAATAATAATAATTTTGTCGAAAAACTTTATATTACTTAGGCAACCCAGTTCGGCCCCCCTTCAACCCTAACAACAACCCTGTTGGGAAAATGATTTCTCTTAACCCCTAGAAATGAGTTAAAGAAGAATTCTAAGAATGAAAAATAAGGCTAAGTAAATATGCGTCGAATAATATTCGACGCAACGTCGAAATGTAGTCGACGTTTGCTTCAGATTGAGTCGAAGTAACTCTAGGAAGATTTTGACGTATGTGTTGTCGACGTTACTTTGATTTCTAGTCGACGCATCTAATGTAGTTGACGCACCTTTGTCGATGCACCTCCCTTATTCTCCTCTCGACGTCCAGACAGGATGTATTCGACGCTTGCGTCGAATAGTAATCGACGCACGTCGATCTTTATGACAGAATTCAAAATTGCCAGACCTCTTTCCTTATCTTATAGATCTGATCTATATGGAATAAATTTATGTCTTATAGCCGTTCTGAATCTTTCTTTTCCTCTATTAGATTCTTGGCTAATTTGTTAAAATTCATTATGAACATTATTTGAAATTAGAATGAATACTTTCCTTCTATGGATATAACTATTATGGGAATTTCTCCTTCTTTCTAATACTCTGCCTGCTCTTTGATTACTCTCCTTTAGTATTATTTGATTGAAATAGAGCTATAAATAAAGAGGAGGTCGGCAGAAGAAGAAATCAAGTGATTCACCACTTTTACATTTGAAAAGAGGAAAAGCTCCCAAGTGAAAAAGAGAGAATTGAGAAATAGTCCTGCAGCAATATTCAAGCATTCTTCTTCTCTCTGCTTCTGAAGTCACCCTGCTACAAATTCTGATAGCTCTCACATAAGAGAGAAAAGCTACCAATCTTCTTCTCTCTATAGAAGAAAGATTTAATTCACTTCTTGTGCTTCCAATCTTCTTGCTAGGAAGAAGATTCATTCTTGTTCTTATTTCTTTCTTCTTTCTTATTTTTACTTAAACATTGTAAAAGAGTTTTTAGAATCTCTCTTCAAAAAATTCAGTGTACTGGTTCTAAGAGTCTCATTTTCAAAAGACTCAGTTGGTTCTAAGAGTCTCCTTGTCAAAAGACTCAGGGTGGTTCTAAGAGTCTCCTTATCAAAAGACTCAGTGCAAGATAGTGAATTCTTACCAAGGGGGTAGAAGAGTGGACTACCCAAAGTTTGGGGAACCACTATATTTTCTTGTGTTGTGCTGTGATTTCTTTTCTTGCATTTACTTTCTTTATTTGTTTAATTCTTGTTGGTGTGTGGGAAGCTATAATCCGTGATCATACACATATATATATTAACATTGCACAAAATATTTTTTAATCTCTATTCACCCCCCCCCCCCTCTAGAGAATTCTAGTGAGGTTAACTGTGCACTTTCAATTGGTATCAGAGGTAGGTTGATCTAAAAAGGTTTAACTCCTTGATCAAAAAGATCCTACCTCTTGTTTATATATATATATATATTTTTATGACACAAATCAAAGATTATGCTTCCACCAGACCACCAATGTGCAATCTTGAAAAGTTTGCAGTTCGGAAAACAAGAATCAGAATTTATATGAATTCCATTGATGCTGACTTGTTTAATATTACTGTGACAGGTCCCCCAAAGCCCTATAGAAAGGATGCAAGTGGCAATGTCACACAAACACTTGTTCCAAGATCTGAGTGGACAGAAGATGAGAAGAAGGCAAGAACATATGATCTAAAGGCCATGAACATACTTGTCTCAACTCTCTCAGATGACATCTTTCAAAGGGTTGTTGACTGTGAATCATCCAAAGAAATTTGGGATGCTCTTACAAAGATGGTTGAAGGAAGTGCTGATGAAAAGAAAGATAAGAAGGCCCTATTGATCTCCCAATATGAGAACTTCCAAAAGAAGAATGAAGAGAGTATCTCTGAGATGTATGACAGATTCAGCCTAATAATCAACCAATTGAAAAACTTGGATAGAGAGATCTCCCTCACTGAGATTAATGACAAATTGCTAATGAGTCTCCCCAGTTCATGGGACTCAAGAATATGGGCAATAAGAGACACAAGAGGACAAAATGAAATCTCTACAGATGCTCTCTTAGGAAAGCTCAAATCTTATGAACAACTACTGAAAACTAGAGAAGAGAAGAAAAGAAGAGAAAACACTCCAATCTCCTCAAAAGACAGGAACATAGCTCTAAAGGCAACAGAAGAATGGACTCCTGTCACTGAAGAATAACTATTCAGTTTCCTAGCCAGAAAATTTAAGAAATGGGTCAAGACAGATGGATCAAAAAGTAGGGAGTCAAAACTAAGGTATGACAAAACTCCCACTAAAGAAATTATTTGCTATTCTTGCAGGAAACCTGGACATATTGCCCCAGAATGTCCAGAGAATGCTGAAACAAAGAAAGATCTGAAAAGAAAAGATCTCAAGAAAAAGGGGAAGAAGAAAGAAAGAGGCTTTATTGCAGAAGCCTGGAGTGAAACAGACTCTGAGGACAGTTCATCCTCTAAGAGTGACAATGAAGAATCTAGGCAAGAAGACCTATGCTTGATGGCCTTTGAAGGCCCCAAGAATGATGATGGTGCTAAATCTTGGAGTGAGACGGGATCAGAAGAAAGCATATCTTCTGAAGATGAAAAAGAAAATAGCCTTATTCTCATAGAGGAATCTGAGGATAAGGATGAGGTAAGCATCTTTGATGAAATAGATTTCAAAGTGATAAATTCAGAAATGATTTTATGGGAATGTGTCTAGATCAATTAAAAGCTAAACAAGAAATCAAGGACCTAAAAGAACAAATTCATATGATCAAGAACCAAAGAAATAAAAAAGATATAAGCTCAATAGATCATGTATTAAGGGCTAACATAAGAGAGAAGGAAATAGAAAGGGCTAGAATAGAAAATCAGTTCCTTAAGGATAAGGTTTCTCAGGAAAAGGCCTTTGAAGAATCAATAAAAATGAGAAGCCAAACTCTTAAAGAAATCACTGAAAAACAAACAATAAGACACAAAAATCTTGGGCTAGGGGTTGATCCATCAATCAACCTGATTCCATCCAACAAGCCTGCTTGGATGAGCCCTGTAAAATTCACTAAACCCATCAAATTAGCAAACCAAGAAAAGAATCACAACATAAGAAAGAACACTTCTTCAAGGAAATAAAGGAATTTAATGAAACATCATATTATTCAGCTGATGACTCACAAACTTCATCTGAAAAGACAACTAAACCAAAAGAAAGAACATTCAAAGGAGTAAAAACAGAAAAAGGTAAAATGAAAATTTATGAAGACACAGTTGCGTCGACTTCATATCAACGCATGAATGATTGTGCGTCGATTTCTACTCGACGTAACCTCTCAGATGCCTCGACCTCTACTCGACGCTTGAATAAAGATACGTCGACATCTAATCAACGCAACTTTCTCCATGCGTCGATACCAGATCAACGCAATCTGAGGAATGCGCCGAATATAAATCGACGCAACTATCAACATACGTCGAATAGATATCGACGCATAAAAACTCAGAGCAACATGAACACCTATATTCCAAAAATCTTCCATCTTAACCCCCATTCAGGACCCATTCATCCTGATCATGATTTCTATCCTAATCAACATTCTAACCAAAATTTCTATCCAAAACTTGGTAACCAAAATTCCCATCCTAATCAAACCTTATATCCTAATCAACACTGGTATTCTAGTCAACACTTCTATCACCATTTAAACTCAAACTCTCACAAAAGTAAGATACTTAAGTGTTACATATGCAACAAAAATGGCCACCTTGCCAAAAGTGCTGGTATAATCAATCAAATTGGTCTTAAAACCCAGTCCTAGGCTAACTTAGAAACCTTTAGGATTAAGAAGAGATAAAAAGAAATAAACACTGTTGATGACTCAGATCAATTGGTACAATTGACGCATGCGTCGACTACTATCGACGCATATGTCGATAAGAAACCCTTGCATCCCAGAGCAAACTAAATCGACGCTCACGTTGAATTTCACTTGACGTAACGTCGACCTCATAAAAATGAGCGGCAAGACTAAAATATTTTCGGTCACATCCACTGAAGTACCGAATAAGCCTCGAATTGAGTCCTATTTCGATGCTTCACCTGACTTAAATAGACTATTCAGTTAGAAACCTTCACGACTCTGCATCCTTCATCCTTCTTGCTCCTCAAACTAGCCGATTTCTTCCTCTCTCTTTCACTAACGTAAAACTGGCTCCAAAGACCAACTCAGGCTTCGACATTGACCTTGAGTCCTTCCAAGCAGCCGCAGAAAACTATAAGAGCATCATTGCTCTCTTTACTAAAGTAGGACTGGGCATGCTCATCTCCACTAGGTGCAAGCTCCTGGAATCAGAGCTCACAGAGCTAATAACTCATGTTCAGATATCTGAACAAGGAGAAATCCATGGAACACTATATGAGACACCAGTCTCAATCTCAGCAGAACATATTAGGGCCACCTTTGATCTTCCATCAGGTATATCCTACTATCATCTTTGTTTAAAAGAAATAAGGAAAGAAGATGAGCTTCTAAAAGAATGACTAAACAGGTCTTAACTATTCCCCTATTAGGTGATGAATCCGTTGAACTCACACCTAATGAAATCAAGCATTTACTCATCACTATGAATTTCTCAAAAGATAGGCCAATCCATCTAAAAAAGATAGACTTTTCTGATGAGTACAGATTGCTGGCAGATATAGTAGGGAAGATACTACTATGCAAGATATCAGCCCATGATGCAGTGCCCAAGCAGCAACTAAACATCATGGGGGCCCTTGTAATAAAGAAGAAAATAGACTGGGCCAGCTGTCTGCTCAAGATGATAGGCTCTTGATATTCTCACAAAGAGAATGCCTATATGAGGATTATGAGTCAAGTACTCTTCCACTCCTTCCCTGACCTCTGTAGGTCAAAAGGAATTTCTATCCCTCCTGGAAAGAGGATGTCCATTGCCCTCTTCTCCAAATGGACCAGGCAAATCCCCAAGCATGGTTCCATTCCTGAAAGGACTCCCTCTCCTCCTAACTCTCCTCCTCCTCCTCCTCCTCCTCCTCAAGGAGACAATCCTTCTCTACCACCATCATCCACTCAAATAATATCTACTACCCTCATAACTCCTACTCTACCTACCTCTTCTCAAACACCTGCTCAAACAGCAGTTTCTCCATCTTATCCTCCTCCTATTTCCCCATCTTTTCTACCTCCATTATCACCCATACCTCATGTATCAACTCACTTCTCTCCTCCTCTACCACCACTTCCTCCACCATCACCTTCTAACCTTTCACACCATGAATCATCTGCATCCCCTGAGGCTCTCATCACTCAGTGCATCAAATCAGCAGCTGAAAAATTCCAAGTGATGCTGGATAAGCATTGCTCCCAAATTCATTCCTCCATCCTTCACATGCACACCCAAATAAATGGGGTCAGTGCCTCTGTGCAAGGCCTAAAGACCTCTCTCTCTTCCTCTAGAGTGACAAGGTCTTTCTTAACCTCCCTGGCCAAGAAGGTCAAGAAGGTGGAGAATCTAGATGAAGTGCAGCCAAAATCTGACAACAATCCTTGGGAATGAGATAGTACCTGTGCTACACCATGATGAACAAACAATAGAGGTACTCAACATAGCAAGAGATGCTGCAAATCAAATGGCACTACTACAAGGGGAGGGAAGCAGAGCAAACAATGAGGCTGAAAAGGAAGATGGTGAGAAAGGGTTGAATACTACCATAAATCAAGATAGAAATAAACCAGATGATGTGATGACTCAGAAGTCAGTTGCAATTGGGGCTGGAGATGACAAAGATACAGAAGAAGTAGAAGGAGTAAAAGAAGTTCTATCCCAGGGGGAGTTACCTGCTCAGGGGGAGCTACCTGCTCAGGGGGAGCTAAATGAACTTCCTACAAATGAGAAAGAAAAACCCTTCTCTCCTAAAACAGTAGTATTCCAGAGAAAGAGAAAGACTCCTCCTACCCCTCCTGAGTAATATTTGAAAACAATGCTGATATATTTTACCCTATAGTTGAATACTAATTGGTATGAACATGAAAATCTGTTTATATGATTCTGAAAAATTTGTTTATCTCTTCTTCTAAAAATTTCACTTTTGATTGAGTGACATATTTCTTATCTTTACAAATGTTGTGCTGGGTTAATTATATGCTAGTACAATTTCCCTCTAAATAGGGTTAAGACAAATAGGGGGAGATTGTTGGGAAAATGATTTCTCTTAACCCCTAGAAATGAGTTAAAGAAGAATTCTAAGAATGAAAAATAAGGCTAAGTAAATATGCGTCGAATAGTATTTGACGCAACGTCGAAATGTAGTCGACGTTTCCTTCAGATTGAGTCGAAGTAACTCTAGGAAGATTTCGACGTATGTGTTGTCGACGTTACTCTGATTTCTAGTCGACGCATCTAATGTAGTCGACGCACCTTTGTCGACGCACCTTCCTTATTCTCCTCTCGACATCCAGACAGGATGTATTCGACGCTTGCGTCGAATAGTAATCGACGCACGTCGATCTTTATGACAGAATTCAAAATCGCCAGATCTCTTTCCTTATCTTATAGATCTGATCTATTTGGAATCAATTTATGTCTTATAGCCGTTCTGAATCTTTCTTTTCCTCTATTAGATTCTTGGCTAATTTGTTAAAATTCATTATGGACATTATTTGAAATTAGAATGAATACTTTCCTTCTATGGATATAACTATTATGGGAATTTCTCTTTCTTTCTAATACTCTGCCTGCTAATTGATTACTCTCCTTTAGTATTATTTGATTGAAACAGAACTATAAATAAAGAGGAGGTCGGCAGAAGAAGAAATCAAGTGATTCACCACTTTTACATTTGAAAAGAGGAAAAGCTCCCAAGTGAAAAGAGAGAATTGAGAAATAGTCCTGCAGCAATATTCAAGCATTCTTCTTCTCTCTGCTTCTGAAGTCACCCTGCTGCAAATTCTGATAGCTCTCACATAAGAGAGAAAAGCTACCAATCTTCTTCTCTCTATTGAAGAAAGATTTAATTCACTTCTTGTGCTTCCAATCTTCTTGCTAGGAAGAAGATTCATTCTTGTTCTTATTTCTTTCTTCTTTCTTATTTTTACTTAAACATTGTAAAAGAGTTTTTAGAATCTCTCTTCAAAAAATTCAGTGTACTGGTTCTAAGAGTCTCCTTTTCAAAAGACTCAGTTGGTTCTAAGAGTCTCCTTGTCAAAAGACTCAGGGTGGTTCTAAGAGTCTCCTTATCAAAAGACTCAGTGCAAGATAGTGAATTCCTACCAAAGGGGTAGAAGAGTGGACTACCCAAAGTTTGGGGAACCACTATATTTTCTTGTGTTGTGCTGTGATTTCTTTTCTTTCATTTACTTTCTTTATTTGTTTATTTCTTGTTGGTGTGTGGGAAGCTATAATCTGTGATCATACACATATATATATATATATTAACATTGCACAAAATATTTTTTAATCTCTATTCACCCCCCTCTAGAGAATTCTAGTGAGGTTAACTGTGCACTTTCAAACCCTTATAGTAATAATTACAATCCGGGTTGGAGGAACCACCCAAACTTCTCCTGGAGCAATCCAACAACGCTGAAAGGCCCCCAAATGTGAATCCGCAAGGATTTCCACAATGATTTCCGCACGGATTGCAGCCTCCTCCAAAACCTTGTCCGCTCGAAGATTTTCTTGCTAAATACATCGTGTCCACCGAGTCAAATATCTAGAATATTACCGGATCGATTAAAAACTTGGAAAATCAGGTTGGATAGCTTACGAAGATGGTCTCCGAGAGGCCATATGGAGCTCTACTAGGGAACAGGGAGCCGAACCCTAGAGAAAATGCCAACGCCATAAGACTTCGCAGTAGCAAGAAGGTAACCACCCCAAAATGGGTTGAGCCTAAGGTATCTATTTCAACACCGACCCCTACACCCTCTTCTTCGATAGATAATTCACCAAGTATTCCGATTGTGCTGAACATTTTTAGCATGCCTCTTCCTTATCCCTCAAAAATAAATAACGAGCGGAAGGATGAGCAATATAAAAAATTTTACAAATCTTAAAACAAATCCAAATAAACATTCCTTTCTGTGAAGCACTCTCCAAAATGCCGAAATACACAAAATACCTTAAAGAGTAATGCGGAATGCTAGGTTGTTCTCCTTAATAAATTGCCGCCCAAATTGAATGACCCGGGACGGTTATCCATCCCATGTCTCTTCGGCAATTTATTAATAAAGTATGCTCTAGCGGACTTGGGCACCAACATCAATTTGATGCCCTTTTCCCTTTTCAAAAAACTCGATTTGGGCCTCCCGAGTCCGAAAAAGATGAGCATCCAACTCGCGGATCACTCGGTAAAGTACCTGATAGGGGCAGTGGAGTATGTTCTACTCAAGGTCGACAAGTTTATCATTCTGGTAGACTTCGTCATCCTGAACATAGAGGAGGACGCTGAGGTACTTATTATACTCTGTCTCCACTTCCTCGCAACCTCTCGTGCATTAATCGATATTAGTAACGGTCGCCTCCTCCTTCCGGTCAGAGCCGACAAAGTTACTTTGCATATTAATCCCTCGATGCGGAACTCCCTATCGAACGATGATTGCAGTTTTAGCCTGGAACCCGCATTTGAAGAGGAATGGTCTTCGCTTTCTGAATTTCTCTCCTTAGCATTAGATAATTCAGATTTGGCGAATCTATCTTGTCTCGATGACATGCCGACAGATTCGCCATTCGAACCCTTCAATTAAGAAGGTTTAAACATTAAACCATCTTATGAAGAACCACCAGTCCTCGAACTAAAACAACTCCCCGATAATCTGAAATATGTTTTTCTTGAAAAAGATTTAAACTCTCTATTATTATTTTTTCTTCCTTAAGTGATTCGGAGACATCTGAATTAGTAGAAGTTTTAAACAAACATCATCGTGCAATTGCATGGCAGATTTTAGATATCAGGGGAATAAACCCCTCATTCTGTACCCACAAAATTTTTTTAGAAGATAACCCCCGCAAAACTATTCAGCCTCAACGACGACTTAACCCAAACACGCGGGATGCCGTTAAGAATGAGATTATAAAACTACTCGATGCGGGAATTATCTATCATATATCTGATAGTACGTGGGTAAGCCACATACAAGTTGTTCCCAAAAAGGGCGGTATAACGGTCGTTGCAAACCAGAATAATGAATTAATCCCAATTAGTACTGTTACAGGTTGGAGGGCGTGCATCGATTACCGAAAAGTAAATGATGCCACTAGAAAAGACCACTTCCCACTACCAT
Source organism: Dactylorhiza incarnata (assembly GCA_033032865.1). Lineage (NCBI taxonomy): Eukaryota > Viridiplantae > Streptophyta > Magnoliopsida > Asparagales > Orchidaceae > Dactylorhiza > Dactylorhiza incarnata. Next base: position 6,544,888 of record JAWHQI010000041.1, read on the forward strand.
TTATCGATCAAATCCTGGAGCGACTTTCAGCTCATCCTTTTTATTATTTTCTCAATGGTTTCTCGGTGTTTTTCCAAATCCCTATCTCCCCCGAAGACCAGGAGAAAACAACTTTTACTTGCCCCTTCGGCACCTTCGCATATCGAAGGATGTCGTTTGGCCTCTGCAACGCACTCGCTACATTCCAAAGATGTATGCTGGCGATATTTGGTGAGCTTGTAGAAGATATCTTTATGGATGATTTCTTCGTCTTTGAAAACTCTTTTAAAAACTGCTTACAAAATTTGGATAGAGTTCTCCAGTGGTGTGAAGAGATGAATTTAGTTTTGAACTGGGAGAAATGCAACTTCATGGTCCGAGAAGGTTTAGTCCTCGGCCATAAGATTTCTTCCAAGGGGATGGAGATCGATAAGGCCAAAGTTGCAATAATTGAACAACTTCCCGCACCCTCAAACGTAAAATCTATTCATAGCTTTTTGGGCCACACAGGTTTCTACCGGCGATTTATACAAGATTTTTCCAAAATAACAAAACCGCTGACCCACCTCCTGGAAAAGGATTCTCGGTTCATTTTTGATAGCGAATGCGTAGAGGCATTTAATTTTATAAAAAACAACTTATCAATTCTCCCATTCTGGTGGCGGCAGATTGGTCTCTTCCGTTTGAAATAATGTGCGATGCGAGCGATATTGCGGTAGGAGCCATACTAGGCCAACGCATTAATAAATATTTTCACCCAATCTATTGCGCTTCTCGCATGCTCATAGCCGCACAGGCTAACTACACAATGACGGAAAAGGAACTTCTTTCCGTCATATTTGCCTTCGATAAGTTCGGACCATACGTAACGCTTTCAAAAGTAATCATTTTTACTGACCACACTGCCCTAATATATCTTTCGGCCAATGCATATGCCAAACCCCGCTTGCTTCGATGGATCCTCCTTTTACAGGAATTTGATATAGAGATCTGGGATAAGAAAGGGGCTAAAAATTTGGCAGCCGACCACCTCACGCGTTTAGAACACCCCGTCGCAGAAACGCTCATCGAACCAGAAATAGATGATAGATTTCCTGAGGATCGCCTCTTAACTGTAAATCACATAAAAACTTCTTACACCCCTTGGTTTGCAGACTACGCCAACAATCTAGTTGCGCGGGTCCTTCCAAAAGATTTTTCGACCCAGCAAAAGAAGAAATTCTTTTCTGATTTGAAAACTGATGAGTCCCAAATATATACACATTTATGGACTCATCTGGGCCGATTTTCTAGTCTATGCACTTCACTTTAGACATGTTTTCACTCATATTTGACACTCCATGCTAAGTGCACCTCTAGGCCCGTTTTTGGTGTTATTTCATGTTCTTCATTTTTAGTAGTTTTCATGCTTTGTTAAGTGCCACTTTCAGTGGATGGATTCGTGGTTGTGCTGAAACAGGAGTCGTGTGGGTGTTCCCAGTATAATTCTGTACAGGAACACTGCGCACGATCACTGTTTCTATTGCGCACGACTACTGGTCGTGCGCCGCTGATCGTGTGCACTTAACACTATTTTTTGAGTTCTGTCTCGGACAGTGCGCACGACCACCAACGATATTGCGCACGACCACCGGTCGTGCACCGCTGTTCGTGCGCACTTAACATCAATTTTATGAGTTCTGTTTCGACAAGTGCGCACGACCACCTACGATAGTGCGCACGACCACCGGTCGTGCGCCACTGGTCGTGCGAACATGGTATTTTATAAATTTCTTACCTTGCAGGCTCCACCCAGGCAGGCGCACGATCACAGAACTCCAGCGTGCATGACCACTGGTCGTGCGCCAATGACCGTGCGCAGTATTTTTGTCAGCGCCTATATAATGTCCTGATCCGCAAATTAGGTATAATCCGGTTCCGGGAGCGCGATTTCCAGTCAGTACGCCACCGTTTTCCACTTCCAGCCACCTCCACCTCATCTTTTCCGCGAGGGGAATTTGTCTCCGGCCATTCTAAGCATTCCTCCATCGTCCGGAAGCATTCTCCGCCATCCGCAAGCACTCAAGCAAGCTGTCTCCATTTCTGTCCGGTGAGAAGGATAGCAATCCTGAGGTAGAAGACGACGGAAGCACGTGGAAAGGTCGTGACAGTCTCTCAACGCCGGAAGCACAGTCCGCCCGAGTCCGGAGGTAGCTTGACAAACTACCATTCTGGCCGTGAATGGCCGCTAGTCTTCGTCCATTGGTTGTCTTCTTCTTCCCTTTTTTTTGATGTATTTCTTGGAATCATTTAAACCTGAATATCTTGATGTTTAGCTTAAATGCAATGGTTGTTTCTTCTCTATTCATCAATATTTTCTTATGAATTGTTTCGCCTCCACTCACTCACTCACGCACGCATCGTGCTCGATTCGCGTTAGCAAGAGCTAACGGCGATTTGCTAAGAGGTGTTTGCGACCCTCACTCTCCGCACTAGTGATCATTTCATTCGCATGCGCACCGTCCATCCGTCTCACGAAGCTCGGCATCGCGGCCGTTGCATCCATCTCACCTAGTGAAGCGGTGATTTCGACCCGCATTTCTTTTATTGTTGTTAACAGTAGGAAACCAAATCAAAACCCCACTTTCTGTGTTTGTTCCCGCTTGTGTAACAATTGTCACACAACGCAATTCGTTCACCCAACCTGCATTCCTCAAGAGACCGACACTCGGGGATCCTATTCCCAACATTTATTACTTGCGCGACCGGTGCACTTGCCGAATTAATCGCATCAAGTTTTTGGCGCCGTTGCCGGGGAATGTTCAGGCGTGTAAAGTTTTAAGTTGTGAACGTCTGTTACAAGAGCAGTTGTTTTTGATTTTCTTTGTTTTGTTTTCTTTTGGTTGAGATTGTGCATGTAGAGACAAGCCGCGGGGAACTTGTACCCTTTGATCTCGAGATCGAACGGACCGCTCGCGCACGAAGGCGCGCAGCAGCCGTACAGGCGGCAATGGGTGATAATGTAGACCCAGATGACGTTGAACCAAGAGTGCCCAACGTGAAGCAGCACCATCCTGGAGATGAGCAAGAGGTAGTCAGGCCTCGACCCCGAACGATGAGAGATTATACCACTCCGACAGCTGGGAGTGTGTATCATGGGTTCGGTCCCAACATTATGAACAATCAGTTTGAGATCAAACCTGCGATCTTGAACATCATCTGGAAAAATGCTCAGTTTTCCGGGATGGCCAGTGAAGATCCGCACCTGCACCTGGCAGAGTTTTCTGATATCTGCGGAACTTTCCGCTACGCTGGGATTCTTGACGATACAGTCAGGCTGCGACTGTTCCCCTTCTCACTTCGCGACAAGGCCAAGGTGTGGCTCCATTCCATTCCTCCTGGGACCGCTGCGACTTGGGATGCTCTCGCATCCAAGTTTCTGGCCAAATTCCACCCTGTTGATAAAATTGTGAGCCTGCGGCGGGAGATCGCCACTTTTCTCCAAGCTGACCAAGAGACCCTTGCCGAGGCGTGGGAGCGCCTTAATGATCTTCTCCGCCGCTGTCCGAGCCACGAGCTCCAACCTTGGAATGTGGTAGAGACATTCTACTTCGCGACCGAGCCCAACTACCGGGCAATGATCGATGCTACTGCGGGTGGTACTCTAATGAACCATACTCCAGAAGAGGCTCTTCGAATTCTGCGAGACACCGCCTCCCACAGCACATTTTGGACTGCCGGGAGAAATGCACCAAGAAGCGCTCGTGGTCTCTTCGTGGTCGACTCGTTTCTGCCTACATCCGCACCGGCTGCTGTTATTACGTGTGGAGGATGTGGAGGCGGTGGACACCACGCATATGAATGCTCGGGCAATGATCTATCAGGTGACTTCTCGCACCTTTCTTTAAATGAATCTGTTAATTTTGTTGGTAATCGACCTAAGGGGGTGCCGTTTAATAACACGTATCATCCGGGAGTGAGAAGTCACCCAAACTTCTCGTGGAACCCCAACGCATTTGGCCAACGATGGGCACCGGGCCAGCATCAAAACGATGCCTACGCCTCCGGGAGCCAAACAAGGCCACCTCACCCGGAATATAACCAAGGTCCTCCAGCTCCCAAAAAGAGTAACTTTGAGGAGATGATGGAAAAATTTATGCAAGCGGCTAACTCAAACATGGTTAACCAAACCGCATCCATGCGGAACTTGGAAACACAGCTGGGCTAATTGGCCCAAGTGCTCACCGAGCGGTCACATGGGACTCTTCCTAGTAACACCGAAAAAAACCCAATAGACCAAGGGAAGAGTCTTGGCGATGCGGAAGTGGGTCAGCCGCGTGAGTTAGTAATCTCCTGTTCCATTAATAAAATTGAAACTAAGGCTTTATGTGATTCCGGCTCCTCCCGCAACGTCATTGCTTTGCAAGAGGTTGATAAATTGCAACTTGAAATTAACACGGAGGACCGGAAATCTCTTGTGCTCGCAAATGGCACCGTCATACAATCGGAAGGGGAAGTTAAAAATGTAGAGGTTATAGTTGAGGGGACAATGGTGGTTGCTAATTTTCAAGTGTTAGGACCCCGGGAGAATCACTCCATCCCTATCTTGGGTGTACCGTTCTTGAAAGAGAGCGGTGCCACCCTTGATTTTTCTGCGGGTCGTGTCCTCCTATCCAATAAGGTACCTTTGCCCACCTGCCCCAAGACTATAACTGAAACATCTATTTGCCCCCCTCCTTTTATTTTTGATGAATCATTGAGTGGTGCAGGGGATAAGAAAGATACTGGATCATCTGATGGATCATCTAAAGGAGAAAAGGAAGAGTACCAGTCAAGTGGAGAGGAAAAAGTAGATCCTCGGAGAGACTATGATTTCAAGAGGGAGGAGGACAGCGGTCCTAAACATATTGAGCTGAACTTGATTCGGGATGACATCCCATTATTCTCTTGCATTGAATCATGTAATAAACTAGTTAAGCGTTCCATCTCTTGGGCTGATCCGGTCGTCACTGCGGCGACGGAAGTGACGCCACCCACTACTAAGTTGGGAGAATCTGAAAACATTCAACGTTGGCAGTCTCCGACTGTCGCTAAACTTAAACAAGAGAAGCGTCTGTGCGATGCGCACTCTGCCTCTCTTCATGGCAGGAGGGCGGAGGTTAGGGGAACACTGGGTAACACCAGTGTTGACCCTAAAGCCTTCACCTCCTTTCCTGCCTTCAAGCTACGGGAGACGGGCACCATAAAAGCGCCTACAGCTGAATTTCTTTTTATCTCTTATTTTGTGAAACTCTCTTTTTCATGCACTTTTTATTTAAGTTCTGCACCCTTTAAACAATTATAATACAGGTATTTGGTCCAGCTTAAGGACATAAAATAAAAGCGCTGCTGGGAGACAACCCAGATTTGCTGATTTCTATTTTTCTAACATGTTTCAATTCAGTTTTTATATATTTTTGCTGCTTTTAGTTGTGTCGTTTGCAGGTGTGCTTTGTTTTGCGTGATGACGGAAGCTGTGGATTGCTCGCGAATTCAACGCCAATCGTCTGGTATGCTCAATTCTGAGCATTGGGTAACACTTTTTCCCCCTAGCTTTCAGTTTTTGTGATGTGATGTTGAGATTAAGTCTGGGGGAGAGCACGTTGTTATCCACTTTGCGCACGAGTTGCAACCGCATGCCAGAAGATTTCATTTAAAATGTTTTGTTTATTTTCATTGCACACCACAACACCCACTTGAGCGCGCTTAGCCGTTGGCACGTCGCGAGTTGAATTTGTCTTTTTGTGTGATTTGGATAATCATTGTGCTGGCTTAGGATTATGAGGCAGAGTAAAATGTTGACTCCTGTAGTGCTCCTAGTCGAGTGCTCATGTCTCGTAGGAATTCGTGTAGATTCAATTTCTTTTTATGCTTTTAGTTTATATTTTTCTACTAGTGTAAATATTGTTTACTTTACTCAAAAATTTGGTGAATCCGGCGTGAATCAAACGGTAGTATAGGAATGTGTGTAGACGTTCATTAGTCTCGTATTGCCCGAGTCGGGGGGAAGGATTATCTTTCTCGGTTGCTAGAACTTGCCCCAAGCGATTCTTGAAGCATGGGTATACGGTTAGTCAATTGCGTGAATGTGATATAGGCCATCATTTTGGCCCGGTTGAGCCTTTACACCCTTTCCTATCGATATATCCTCGTTAGCCCAGTTGTGCCTACCCGTTCTTTGATTCAGCCTCACTTTTTTCGCACCAAAGCCCAAAAGCCAATCCTAGTCGCACACCCAAATCTGAGCTTTAGCTGTTTAGTATTTTCATAAGTTGGGTTGTTGATGTGGTGATATGTTTGTGAAGTTGTGGTTGTGTCTAATTGTTTATTTGCTGAAAATGATAAGAAAAGAAAAGAAAAAAATGAGAAAGAGAAAAGAAGTGAGAAGAAAAGAAAAAGATATGAGTGTGAATGAAAGATTCATTTGTATAAGTATAAGTTTGGGAGTAGGCGGTGCACGCACCCAGGTTGTTAAGTCCAAGTCTGGGGGTGTAGTGTACCCGCATGTTTGTGTGGTGATGAGGATAGTTTTCTATGCTAGCTCATTTGGGTGTAGTGTCTGAGCCGTCGCGTTTATCTTTGTTTACCGCACCTAAACCCAAGCCTCATCTCAAACCTAAAGTCCTATTGATTCACGCATTTGAGACATACCAGTGCCGTGGAGAGAGTGCGAACGGGCAAGCTTATGGTCACCGACATTGATGGATTTCAATGGAGTTGTCCCGAGCCCCGATCTTTGGCAATGCTCGCCTCAGCGTTCAGTTTACTTTCTTCCTATGTACGACCTTATGATTCACCGTGATTCACTTTTTGAGTAAACGTAATATATATCTACGCTCCTAGAAAATTATAAACTAATATGTATAATTAGAAATTTTATCTACTATATTTCTACGCACATGAGCATGCGACTTCGCATGGTACTCCGCTTGATAATTTCTTCGCCAGCTTATGTTTTTCCTGTCCGCGAGAGATGATTTGCTCGGGACGCGCAAACAGTTAAGTCTGGGGGTGTGATGAGTCCCAAATATATACACATTTATGGACTCATCTGGGCCGATTTTCTAGTCTATGCACTTCACTTTAGACATGTTTTCACTCATATTTGACACTCCATGCTAAGTGCACCTCTAGGCCCATTTTTGGTGTTATTTCATGTTCTTCATTTTTAGTAGTTTTCATGCTTTGTTAAGTGCCACTTTCAGTGGCTGGATTCGTGGTTGTGCTGAAACAGGAGTCGTGCGGGTGTTCCCGGTACAATTCTATACAGGAACACTGCGCACGATCACTGTTTCTATTGCGCACGACCACTGGTCGTGCGCCGCTGATCGTGTGCACTTAACACTATTTTCTGAGTTCTGTCTCGGACAGTGCGCACGACCACCAATGATATTGTGCATGACCACCGGTCGTGCGCCGCAGTTTGTGCGCACTTAACATCTATTTTATGAGTTCTATTTCGACCAGTGCGCACGACCACCTACGATAGTGCGCACGACCACCGGTCGTGCGCCACTAGTCGTGCGAACATGGTATTTTATAAATTTCTTAGCTTGCACGCTCCACCCAGGCAGGCACACGATCACAGAACTCCAGCGCGCACGACCACTGGTCGTGCGCCAATGATCGTGCGCAGTATTTTCGCCAGCGCCTATATAATGTCCTGATCCGCAAATTAGGTATAATCCGGTTCCGGGAGCGCGATTTCCAATCCGTACGCCACCGTTTTCCACTTCCAGCCACCTCCACCTCATCTTCTCCGCGAGGGGAAGTTGTCTCCGGCCATTCTAAGCATTCCTCCATCGTCCGGAAGCATTCTCCACCATCCGCAAGCACTCAAGCAAGCTGTCTCCATTTCTGTCCAGTGAGAAGGATAGCAATACTGAGGTAGAAGACGACGGAAGCACATGGAGAGGTCGTGACAGTCTCTCAACGCCGGAAGCACAGTCTGCCCGAGTCCGGAGGTAGCTTGACAAACTACCATTCCGGCCGTGAACGACCGCTAGTCTTCGTCCATTGGTTGTCTTCTTCTTCCCTTTTTTTGATGTATTTCTTGGAATCATTTAAACCTGAATATCTTGATGTTTAGCTTAAATGCAATGGTTGTTTCTTCTCTATTCATCAATATTTGCTTGTGAATCGTTTCGGCTCCACTCACTCACTCACGCACGCATCGTGTTCGATTCGCGTTAGCAAGAGATAACGGCGATTTGCGAAGAGGTGTTTGCGACCCTCACTCTCCGCACTAGTGATCATTTCATTCGCATGCGCACCATCCATCTGTCTCACGAAGCTCGGCATCGCGGCCGTTGCATCCATCTCACCTAGTGAAGCGGTGATTTCGACACCCGCATTTTTTTTATTGTTGTTAACAGTAGGAAACCAAATCAAAACCCCACTTTCTGTGTTTGTTCCTGCTTGTGTAACAATTGTCACACAACGCAATTCGTTCACCCAACCTGCATTCCTAAAGAGACCGACACTCAGGGATCCTATTCCCAACATTTATTACTTGCGCGACCGGTGCACTTGCCGAATTAATCGCATCAAAAACTACTTTTGGGAGGACCCCTTTCTCTTTCGCATCTGTGCGGACCAAGTGGTGTGGAGATGTGTTTCATGCGAGGAGGGTGCGCTAATTTTGCGACACTGCCATGAGGGGACGGCTGGGTGGCATTATCAAGCCAACCGGACCGCACGGAAAGCGTTAGAGACGGGATTTTATTTTCCCACTCTCTTTAAAGATGCTCACAATTTTGTGAGTAAATGCGATAGCTGCCAGTGGTCGGGTAACATCTCTCGTCGTGATGAGATGCCCCAAAACCTTTTTCTAGAGTGTAAAATCTTCGATTTATGGGGCATAGACTTTTTTATGCCCCATACCTTCTTCTTTTAATAATCATTATATTTTAGTGGCAGTCGACTATGTATCTAGGTGGGTGGAAGCGCAAGCTCTCCACACCAATGATGCGAGAGTCGTCGTCCATTTTCTGAAAAAACTTATTTCTCATTTCTGTATGCCTCGCGCAATAATTAGTGATATGGGTACGCACTTCTGCAATGCCCAATTTACAAAAAAATTATCTAAATACGGCGTTATGCACAAGCTAGCTACCGCCTATCACCCCAAAACAAGAGGCCAAGTAGAGGTAGTAAATGGAGAGATTAAATGCATTGTGGAAAAAACTATTTCATTAAATAGGAAAGATTGGTCCATCAAACTCGACAATGCACTGTGGGCGTATCGTACAACATATAAGACCTCGATCGGTTGTACGCCAAATCGATTAGTCTACGGTAAAGTGTGCCATTTACCGGTAGAGTTAGACCACCACGCTTTTTGGGCTTTAAAACTTTTAAACCTTGATTCGCACTTTTCCTTCGAATGTTATAAATTTCAATTAAACGAACTCGATGAATGATGTGCAATCGCTTATGAGAGTAATAAATTTTATAAGGAGCGCTCTAAGTTCTACCACGATCGAAAAATCAAATTTCCAAAAACTTTTGCGTCGGGCGATCTTGTCCTTCTTTATAATTCACGTCTTCGTCTTTTTCCGGGTAAGCTAAAATCTCGATGGTCTGGCCCCTTTCAAGTTAAAGAGGTTTGGCCTTATGGGACTGTTCTTATCTCCACCCTGAAAAAGGCGAATTTAAAGTCAACGGTCATCGTCTAAGACTTTACATTGCGGGCGATCTAGTGGGCGATAATCTTGAATCCTTAACCCTCCCCAATTTATAATCTCACCATGCCAGATTTGTCAAGCTGCGCGACGGTAAACAAAGCGCTCGTGGGAGGCACCCCATATCTATCTACTATTTTATTATGATTTTATGTGCTTTTGCAGGGTTTTTTCCGGCCCCGCCAGCTGTAATTCAGGGAAGCCTTTTTGCTCCCTCTTTCTTTTTGTACATACTGCACTTCCATTTTCCCTTCTTCATACTTAAATTACAATATTGGGGACAATGTTGAATTTTATGTATGGGGGTGTTTTACCGTTTTCATAGTTTGTAAATATAAACTTGAAAAACCTCCACAAAAACAAAAATGACTATGTCAATTATATATTTTGTAATTATTTCTGCATTTTATCTTTCTTACTTCCTGTAAATATAAACTTGAAAAAATTCCAAAACACAAAAAATTTATCTCTACTTGGACAAAAATTATCTTCCAAAATTTCCAAAAATATTATCTTTATTTCAGGGTACCAAACTTACAAAAATAAAAAAAAATATAATAAACCCCTACTTTACTTTTATTCTTAAAGCATTTAGTTTCGAGAATATCTATTTATGGCTTTTAATAACCGCTTGTTTTATTATTCATTCGTTTATTTAAGATTGATAGATTTAAACGTTCGGGGTTATGTTTTAAAGAATATCTTGTGTTTCTAATTAAATAGAGGCTTTATTTTCAAGCACTACTTCTAATTCATCTAAAATAGAGGCATGTATATTATGTTAGCAAAACAACCTTAGACCTCAATTATCTCTACTTTATGTCTTTAGGAATCTAGGAATATTCAAATTACTAAGGTTTCTCTCAAACCTTTTTTATTACTCTAGAATTTCTCTTGAAAACCCCTTGTATGCACCCATTTAGCATGGCAAAATAATTAGAATAAGAAAAAGATCTTATGTCAATGGGAATAAGACTTCATTCCGTAAACATAGGCACCCAATAAAAATTTAAAAGATCTTATGACAATGGGAATAAGATTTCGTTCCGTAAACTTAGGCATTGGGTTAATAAAAATAAAAGAAAAAAAGTTTTCCCACCTAAACCACTCTGGGCACCAAAGAAAACTACAAAGGAGGGGTGGAAGGTTAAAATCCATCACTCTTAATTCAAGTACTCTTTTTTTGCCAAAGCTTTCTACCCCCTTTTCCTTAGCGAATTTATTGTATCTAGCTTTAATTCAAAAAAATAATTTGAGAGCATAATTAGTAACTTGTATCGTTTCCTTCATATTTCTTTATAACAAAGGTTCTTATAATTTCATTCTAATCTCGTTTACTAATGATTGCAATTTTGCTTGCTATTTGGTTAATCAAGAAGTCTTTTGGCTAAGACATTTCTCTCTGCTTAAATCACTTGCATAATTTAGGACTTAACTATTTATACTCCGAATTTTTATTTTTCAGTCTCTTATGATTAAATAAAATGATAGCAAAAAATTAGAACTTATGTTAATCCTGTATGGATCTCTCTTACTTTTGCTCTGGAATAGCAAAAGCTTAAGTACGGGGGTATTTGATGAGTAATAAAATATATGTATTTTAAGTATAGTTTTTAGTATAAATTTAAGTAATATTGTAAATTTATATATAAATTAATGAATAAATAACTTGTTTTTATATATTTTCACTTCTAACATAATTTTTCTAACTTTTTTAATGTTTTCTATTTTTTTTAGGTCACGCCCATGACCAAGGGTGTGTCAGCTTAAAGTTAATTTTCCCATCTTGCAGCAATATCTCGGCAAATTTGTCAAGTCAAGCCCCCGGTCACGCCCGTGACCGAGGCCGTGTACTTGGTCACGCCCATGTACTTCTCATCAAGATGATTGACCGCGCCTTCTCAATGAATCGCCTAGATGTCCAGACGAATTGCGAAGTCACACATATGATCGAGGTCGTGTACTTGGTCATGCCCGTGACCGAGGCCGTGACCCATCAATTCCTTCCAGAAGCCAGCGTACATGCCAGCCATCATGCCCCAATTGAACCTGACGTCTGCCACCTAAAGTCACGCCCGTGACACCTCAAGTCACGACCATGTACAACCATTTTCTCGATCAAATGCTTCCAGAAGGCAGCTGAGCCTATCTTCCCAGCACACACAGAAGTCACGCCCTCCGTCACAGTTGTGACCGAGGGTGTGTAATTTTAGAATTTTTCCTATAAATAGGAGGTGTCGGCTGAAGCTTTAAGAATCCAATTCCAGCCAGCTTTTGTACATATCTTGAGTGTTGACAGCTATTTGGTGCATTTTCTCCTTTTTACATTATATTCTTATGTCTTTTTATAATTTTCTCTCTCCTAGTGTTGTTGTAATGTCCATTTTGGAAATAAAATAGCTTATTTCCCTATTCTTGTTCTTATTTCCTTTATGTTGATGTGTGTGTGTGGGCTTCACTTTGTTTTCTTTTAATTCCATTTTCATTTTATGTATGTGTGTGTGTGTGTGCGTGTGTGTGTGTGTATGAGAATAAATTTTATTTGTTTTCTTTTAATTTCATTTTCTTTTTATGCTAGTGTGTGTGTGTGTGTGAGAGAATAGATTTATTTTCTTTTAATTTAGCTAATAATTACAAGTAGAGAGTGTGTGTGTGTGTGTGTGTGTGTATGAGATAGTTTTTTTGCATTCTTTCAATTCATTCTTTATTACAAGTAGAGTGCGTGGGTGTATGAGATAGCATTTTCTTTTTTTGTAACTTAGCTTTATTTCAAGTCTTTATTACCACCCCATCCCGGATGAGAGTCTAAGAAATTTTTAGCGATTGATTAAGATGGTTGGGACGGGTACTATTTCTACATTTATATAAGTCTTTTAATTTTTCTTCTGTAAACAAACTTATATGCGCTTAAAATATTGACATGTATTTTCTTATTACTAATGTCGTCCCCATTCCGATGAGTGGCTAATTTTATTTAGCGCACGATGTCGAAGAGCATTGGGACAAATAAATGGTTCTCTAAAAATGTTAAAAAATCTCTTTCTTTTCTACAAAATTTAACGAGCTTAAGGTTTACCCGAGAAAAGCGTTGAGTGGAACCATATAATCGATGTGTGGTTATCATTTCCATTTTCGTATACTGATTAGCCGAGAGGCTCGTACATACGGATCGATCACTCACGGGTAAAGAGAAGTGCGCTCTACCCTACAGAGAGGATGAGGTAAGTCTCCCGAATTGGAATTAAAAATTCAATAGCGGGGTTCACAACATAAAACAAGTATTAAGAAGATTCGATTAAAGAATGAGAGTTTGGTCGAATATTCATAATCTTAGGTGGGCGTACCCTCGGACAAGGTGCGTTCATACTTATGGAACCTCCACGGCCAAGCCGTTCTAATTAATTGAAAAAATCAGATATTTTACTTCTAAAAAAGGCTATTTTCAACTCAATGTAATTCGACATCGGACACTATCATTACCATCGTTTTCAAAACCCTAGTTATACTTTTATTATCGCTCTATAAAAATTATAAACCAACTCAAAATATTTCTCCTATAAAATAATAGTTCGTTCCTTAAAAGTACAAGTAATCAACGAGACCCAGGACAAAATACGACATTCATATTTTCTATAAAATATCATATACCATTCGCGATAAGGTATACTTGCCTTCATCGATTTTAGTTTGGATAAATTTCCAAAAGCATAAAGAAGAAAGTCCAAAGTTAATCATTATTGCCCAAGGAAGTTCTCTCAATTTCTGGAGACAAGCCTCTCTCATAGTATTCAGAGTTCTAGCTTTTGAGGCAAAGGAATAATCCTCATCCATTTAGAAGGAGAGGAGCCACTCTTTAAATAGACTACGGGAGCTAACATCGGCGTTAGTGATAATGCCAACATTAGTGATAACGCCGGCGTTATTGATAACGTTGAGCGATAGATAAATTAAGTAAGTGCAGCACACAGATCGTAGAAGATATGGAAGTCGGGCTTCACAAATTTTAGGTATGATCGCTACAGCCAGACGGTAATGTTATCGCCCGCATTAGCATTATATCTTTCCTTTACATCGAATCTCCTTCCTTTATTACTCCTTGATCATGTGCTATTTGATGACCTTTCCTTATGTTACAACCGAGCGTTAGAGCTAATGCGTTTTAGTAGTAACTTACTATGTATAGCTTCCTCGACAAAATATCGCAGTGTCATCTTGCTGCCTCGATGATATAGCAATCATCGAGACGTATCGCTACCGCTGGCATTAGCATAAGGAGATTAGCTTCGTCTTGATATCTCAATGATATGTTGTAGCTTTAGATTGACGTCTCGACAATATCACTACTGCCAGGTGATACCACGACCGCTGGCATCTTTTATCCTCGTTCAATATATGTTTGTACCTGTATGACCTGTACACTATAAACACACAAAAGACTAGATCAAATACATCACGATATTTGTTATTCTTAAACTAAGAGATGCGGAAGACACGTTCCAACCAACTCCCCCTTTTGACAATAACAAATACCTGTATGAGAAATTAGTGAGTGTAAGACTATTGTGTTTATAGATAAGTATGGTAAAAGATATACATAAACAATAGGTTTGTAGGGACATATTATACCACTTGTTGATAAAATAGTCATGATTAAGCATAAAATTTTTGATAAGCTCTCATAAAATGAACATCTTTTTAGAAAATAAGATTGTATAAAAAATAATGAGTTTAAAGACTAATAAGAAGATGTTTTCAATTAAAGTCCAAGCGATGTTATTTCAATGTAATTTTAGAGGTAAAATTGCAAGCATGATTTCAAAATATCAAGAAGATATAAGAACTACAATGTAAATTAATTTACATTTTAAGTAAAATTAAATATTGTAACAGTCATGCTTTGTCATTTAGTGCATTTACTTAAGTTTATAGAGAATAGTGTAGATGTGCTTAAGGGTCCAATTCTCATGAGTAGTAGTTTTATGAAAGATAATCATGTGTACAAAATAGTGTTTTCATAAAGTATACAAGTGAATTAATCAAAACACATGACATATATAATAGAATAACACAATATTAAATTACACAAATAATATTACTTCCACAATATTACAATGCACATGAATGAAGAGTACGACTACCTAGGTGCTATGCACACGCAATGCTTATTGAGACTTATCAGGGTGCAAAGTAGTGCTTGGGGGATCACGTTTATTGTTTTTACTATTAATTTTATTTTTGTGATTCGGTGTACTAAGAGAAGAGGTGTATAATTTGTTTGCTGCAAGATACTTTACAAAACTTTCCAAGGTGCTCAACCTCATAATGCTCATTAAGACTTATCAGGAGGGTGAATAATGCTTAGTGGAGATTTCCTTGCCACTTTTTATTTGATTTTTATTTTAGTGACTAGGGACTCCGAATTCACTTGTTTTGCAAACAATAGCATTTTAATTTTTAAAACACATTTCTCTAATGAATAAGTGCAAGAAAAATAAATAATTGCAATAACAATTCAAATTTGTGTAGGGAATTTATTTACATATTTTAATCTATTTTGTTATTACACTACACTGTCCTGCAAAACTAAGATTAACAACACATGTAGGTTATCAAAATAAGTTAGTGAATGTATCATTATCAAACATATAACATTACTCATACTTAAAGGCATGCTAAACATTCCTATACATGTTTTCTACAATCAATTTCATTACACATAAACAAGAGAGTGTTCAACGCACGACAAATACAAAACAATATTTTTAAGAAACTTGAAAATTAAATTAAACATTGTATTTAATATTTAATTGATATAATTAATCATCCTTGACAATGGCAATGAATAACAATTAGTTTTTTATACAAAAATTTAATACAAAACACAAAATAATAAACACACAAAAAGAAACAATAAGAAAAGCATATTTTTGTTCTTTGAAATTGTTTTGTAATTTTGTATTTGATTTTTAAATATTTTTAAATAAATAGTTTTCTAGAGAACAGAGAAGTAAATTAAGAGAACGTCAATATAATGATCTTCTATGCTGGAGCAAAAATGCAAAAAAAGGAAAAATTAATTTTATTCTACCGCCGACGCTAGTACCGAGCGACGCTAGCAACAAATTTTTTTTCTTTTACTTGGAAAATATGGTTTTTGATAATTTTTGTATCGGTTTTTCTTAATTCATGTTTTCTAAGATAAGTGACACCAAGTACCGCAAAGACGTTTGAATAATATTGAAAAAGTTGTGGATAAAATGTTTTTGGTCTAAGGTGTCAAAACAGTCTTTTAAAATACTTATGTTTTTCAAAATCATGAAAGCCCAAAAAGTATATAGTATGAAAAACACAAGAAAGAATGTTTGAACAAAATATGCATGATTGAAATGATCATAAAGAGTCTAAATAATATTCATGCAATGTATATGATATAAGTATGTCCTAAGATTAAAACTACCATGATTATATGTCTACACCTTAGCCCTGTACTAAGTGACAGATGGGCATGGAGAGTTGCACACATGCCATAGATTGGGGTATTAATCATATATGCACACACAAGAGAACGCTTAACCTAGCACTATTCCCCCAGTGCCTTTCAAGGCCCCACTAGAAACCTCCTCGGTTAAGGACAAGACATAACTTAGAGGTTAGGTTTTCTAATGCATACAATACTACGCCCTCGCTATTGTGAGACATGCAATTATGGGTGAATGATCATGGACATACTAGACATTTAAAACTAAGGACCGATTCAAAAGCTTTGGGTTTGCTTGATTTTGAGAATTATAATAGATTTTAAAACCACATAGTTATCATGAGTTTCAAGTTTTATTTCTTCTACTTTTAACATGACATTATAAATGATATACCTAGCAAGGATATGAAAATGAGAATGTACTAAGGGGTGATGCTAGGATAAGGAGTTAGGATGCAATGATATACCATAAGATTAATCGATGATAATGTTGCATGTATTTAAAAATAGAATTTCAATATATAGACCTATAATAAAGTGATAAGTCTATATGATTTGTTCTTAATGGTACAAAGTTAATTTCATGGTCTAAGTAAAATGAGATATATGTAAACAAGAGTGAAGCAAATCACACACACATAAAACACCAATCAAAGTAAGGAACTATAATTCCAATAACCTTCATATCATTCATAATTCCTAGTGTGATAGAAATATGCAATTTAGGATTAATTAATGATGAATTATGATATATGTGTTGGGTTTTTACATACCATTCATAATGATAAGAGCATATCGAATAAGCGCAGCGGAAGAAATAACTAGAACAACCCAAAGAGTAAGGATCTTGCGGATTTCATAAATCAAGAGATTAGGAAAGCAAAATGCGATATACCTTTCCGGGATTGAGTCAATACTCAACCAAGATGCTCCAAGAAGGAATCCGGTAGATGAACTTCGAGTTCCAAGCACCGATATGTATTAGCCCTCCACAGAGATCCACACAAGGAAGGAGAACCTCAATGCCTTGTCGCACAAGGTATGGGTCAGAGAAGAACAACCCTCTGCATCCCCACGAACTGCTAGGTCCGTTGAAGGGGAGGCGGTGACGGTCGACGGCGATGACGTCGGCGGACGGAGCGAGAACGATCAGAAAACTTCCATCTTCGGTGTTGGAGTTTCTGAGGTGATCTCAAAGCAATCAATAGTTAGTCTTGCTGCCAACGCAATATGAGCCTATAGGGTCGCACATAAAAGCGTTTGGAGAAGTTGGAGAAAGGATTGTGTTGGCCTCACTCATATTGGATATGAGTGGAGGACCAATCCTGTGACTGCTTAGCATTAACTTGAGAATGTCTCAACGGGAAATCATTTAAAGGGGTTTAAACGAATGTATTTAGGCTAGACAAATTTGGGTAAAGGGTTTAACCGAACTGTGTCAAATTTGGCTAAAGGGTTTAACTGAATTATATTGATTCGACTAATGGAATTCGGCTATATAGATTCGGCTAATGTGATTAACCGAATTCGACTAAAGAGTTTAGCTGAAATATATCAGTTCGACGAAATGGTTTCGACGAAATGATATAACCGAATTTAAATAGTCGAATCGGCTATAGCATATAGACGAATTCGTCGAAATGGTTTCGCCGAATCTGAGTCGAATTCGGTTATAGTGATTAGTCGAATTCGGCGAATGTAAATCTGGACAGAAATGTTCTGGTCTGCGGATAGCCTGATTTATGCATTTTAGTATGAAAGGGCTTGCAATTCTGGGTTTACGGAGGACTTAATCCTTTCGCGATTTTGGACGAACGGCCGACCGGAATTGTTCCGCGCGAAGGCTTCTCATTCTTCCCATCCGCCGATCATCTTCTGCCGCCGCTAGTCACCGTCGTCAGTCGCTGCCTCCCCTGGATCGGATCTAGCAGTCCGTGGGGACGTTGAGAGCTTCCTTCTCCGACCTAGTTCTTGTATGACAAGAAGCTAGGGTTCTCCATCATTCGTGTGGATCGCTGTAGAGGAGCCGATACATTTCAGTTCTTGGAACTCAGATTTCGGATTTCTCTTTGGAGCACCTTGGTTGAGTGTTGACTCAATCCCGCAAAGGTACTTTGTATTTCGATTAGCTTATTCACTTGAATCATGAAAACCACAAGATCCGTTAGCTTGTTTTGGGTTGTTCTTGTTATTTCCGCTGCGCATATTTGATATGTCATCCCTTTCGAGGGGTACAGAAAACCCAACATTCGGCTCTTCAAAAATCACAAAAAGGATCGATCTCTTCTCCACCTTTTAGAAGACCTAATCACATTTCTTTTATATGGAAGGCATAAAACAGGTTATCCGTAGACCAGAGGTAAAACCGAACAATTCTGCCAGGATTTAAATTCGTCGAATGCATAATTATTCAACTAAATGCTTTCGACGAATTATCATATTCGACTAAACACTTTCGACGAATTGTCTTACATTCGACTAAACAATTTAGACGAATTCGAACAGATAATTTTGACTAAACACTTTAGACGAATTATAATATTCGACTAAAGACTTTCGACGAATTTTACCAAGTCCTAAAGAATTCATCTAAACCATTTAGATGATTCATCATTAGTACTTGTTTCCCATTTGATACATTCTCAATTCAACTCCGAACAGTCATAGGATTGGTCCTCCACTCATATCCAATATGAGTGAGGCCAACAAAATCCTTTCTCCAACTTCTCCAAACACTTTTATGTGCAACCCTATAGGCTCATATTGCGTTGGCAGTAAGATGATGAGTACTTTTTGTACTCATCTTTTAGTATAATTTTAATATAGTTTTAATATGAATTTATATAAATTATTGGTATTATCTTATCTAATTCATTCCTTTTTATTTTTGACACTAATTTATGCTTATTTTATGTTTTGCAGGTTTTCTGGGCACTTTGAGTAAAAATGTCAAGTACACGCCCATGGTCACGGGCGTGACCAGGGGCGTGACAGCCTAGATGTGTTCCAGACCCGATTCCGCCACCCCGGGATCATTCCGTGAAGATTCGCCAAGTACACGCCCCAGGTCACGAGCGTGACCAAGGGCGTGACATCACAGTCACGGCCGGACTCCACCACCCTCTGCCAGCACACCTGCCACGCAATTTTAAAGTTACACGCCCCGGGTCACTTGCGTGACCTGGGGGCGTGACAGCTGGATATGAGCAGCGTTTGACAAATTAAGGAGATCGACGAAATCCCGTCTGGCGAACGGCGATCGACAAAATCCCGTCAGGCGAACGGCGATTGACGAATTCCCGTCTGGCTGCTGCGTTCGACAAATTAAGGAGATCGACGAAAGTTTAGCTGCGTTCGACGAAAATGATGCGTTCGACGAAAATTTCAAAAGCACGCCTTCCTGCCGAAGCTTCCCGCCAGCAGTACTTAATTGAAATTACACGCCCTAGGTCACGGGCGTGACCTAGGGCGTGACACAGCTGAAACACTCGTATTTACTCCAGAAGGCGCCCTTCCCGCACCCAGCCGATCACGCCCCCGACACGCCCTGGTCACGGGCGTGACCAAGGGCGTGTAACACCAAAAATTTCAGCTATTTAAAGGGAGCTTCTCCAGATCTTCAGGGACGGTTTTTTAGGATTAGAACTTTCATTTCATGTTTTATTTTCATGTTTTAGTAGTTCTTATGCTCCTTCTTTCTTTTTGCAATTGTATTTTCATTTCAATAGTTTGTAATTTTCAATTCCTAGCTTGTAACTTTCTTAGCAATTTAATAAAATAGTTATTTTATTCTCTCATTTCTTTCTCACCTCTTCATGTATTCTTTTATTTTTTTTAATTCCTCAATCTCAATGAGTACCTACAATCTCTATTAGTACTCGACCGAGATGATCCAAGGAATAATAAAAGTTTTTAAGTAAATTGGAATTGCTCTTTCTCTTTTCTAAAAAGCTTAAGATTTACCCTTGATTTTAAGATAATGAGATTATATTTTCGATATATAATTCTTGTTCTTATTTTCGTTCTTTAGTTAGCTGAGAGGCTCGTAAGACGAATCGATCACTCAAGGATAAAAAAGAGTATAATGCAATCCTCGAGAGAGGATAAGGTGAGTTTTAGGGGTTTTGATTCTAGAACGAGAGTTCGATTGATCAACCTAAACTCAGTTGAGCGCATCCTCGAGAGAGGTGCGTTCATAATTCGGGAATCTTCACGGTCAAAGCTATTTTATTAAGAGAATGCGCTTTTATTCTTTGTTCTTATTTTTATCTCCAAGGTGTTTCAAAGATCGAGTGCTAATCATTCTCCTCTTTCTTTATTGCTTTATTTTCTTTTTGCAAAACCAATCCAAAAAGTTCTACTTGATAGAATAATAGAGATTTTCTTGAAGTAAGAGTACTCAACCGCCCTGAGTCTAATACGACCTTGGTTTTTATAACCTATACTACATTCGATACGGTACACTTACCGTTGTCGTTTGCGGATATAGTTCTGCGCATCAAGTTTTTGGCGTCGTTGCTAGGGACACGGTTGATATTTCGAAAAAAGAAATATTTATTAATTTTATCGTCTCTTTCTTCTCCCCCTTCTCTTTATTTTTTTTATAAAAAAAGAATCTTAAAAAGCGCAATCTAAATTCTCGGAAAGGACACTTTGGGCTTGAATTCCCATCATAGCCTCTAGTACCTTGCAAACCCTTCAGCGGGTAGATCTTGGGAAGTCCGGGACTAATTTAACCCGCTTTTTGAAAAAAAAATATATATATAATAAAAATATTTAAAAAAAAATTCCATTCATTTAAATGAAAGTTGTTTCCTTTTTTTATTCTTATTATGAAATTAGTAGAAGCGGTCGTTAAAATTACCGTGCTCCGAAACCAAATTGAACTCTTACAAGCCGCACGAAGGCGCCAATTTAGTTGTTATTATTGTAGTGCGCCTCATCAAAGTGAGGAATGTTATTTACATTCATATTCTCAGAATAATTATTATGAAAATAATTATTTTCAATATAATGCAAATAATTTTGATAATAATTACGATCATAATTTTTCATCTTTTAATGCAAATAATTTTTCAAACTTTGATGAAAATAATTTTTCGGCGTTTAATAATTGTTCTTCTAGCTCCGAAGTAGATTATTCCTTGTGGCAAGCTCACCCGGATAGTTCTCGGAGCAATGAAGATAAATCTTTAGATTCGAATTTTTGTTTTTCTTCTTGTACACCGCAGTCTTCGTTCTCTAATTTGGGGGAAATTTCGCAGAACCAAATAGATACTTCCCCCCAAAATTTAGAGGAAAATATTATTTCGTCTAGTGTTTTTCTAATTTTCACGAGAATAACTTTTCAGCTTCTAATAATTTTTCTTCTAGCCCTGAAGTAGATTATTCTTGGTGGCAAGGTCACCCGGATAGTTTTTGGGGCGATGAAGATAAATCTTTAGGCCCGAATTCTTGTTCTTCTTCTTTTGCGCCGCAATTTTCTTTCTCTAATTTTGGGGAAGGTCTGTTTTTTCAATTTGATACTGCACCCCAGAATTTAGATGAAATTTTTATTTCTCCTAGTGCTTTTTCCTTGTCTTTTGAAAATTTAGTTATGGAGGAACATGATTGTTTATGTACTCCCATAATTTTTTTTTCCAAAGATGAAGAAAAATTCTCTTGCCAAGAAATTCTTAATGTTTCGGGAACCCCAGATGAACTAGAAGAAGAACAAGTTTCTTCCCCCACTTCACCCGGATCTTCTTTTCTTTATCATGAATTTTCGCAAATCTCTTCTATTTTAATTCAACCGGAAATTCATGAAATTTTAGTGTCCGAAAATCTTATTCCGCTTGGTAGTGCACTAGAGTCTTCCAATGAAAATTTTATTTTAGAAAAGGAACAACCGAAGCTTAATTTTATATTTTCGCAAGCGCCTCCTCCTTGCGAAAAATTATTTGAATCATTTATTTGTGATTCTTTATACACTAACAATTTTCATGTTGAAGATGAGCCGTTGCTACCCCAAATAATCGACGATCCATATGCCGCTCATCTGTATGAATTCAAATCACCTCAGGTAGGTATAGGTGATTTGGATTTGCAAATTCAAAATAAAAGACAAACGAAGAATCACATGTTAAGCGAAGGAGTCGCCGGGCAATGGATGGCGGTACATTCACCTACGCGTGAATTAAGGGAGTTGCCAGTACATTTTAAATTTATATATCCGTTTAGATAACACTAACAGTCTAGCTTAAAGACGGGAAAAAGAAAGCGCTCTTGGGAGGCACCTCTTGCTTATCTTTAATATTTATGCATTTTTCTTTTAAAAGTTTATTTTTCAGTATTCTTCATACTTAGTTTTAAACATTGGGGACAATGTTTAATTTTAAGTATGGGGGTGTAGCTTCGCATTCAATGTATTTTTATTTAGAAAAAAAATTATAAAAATTATAAAAATTATAAAAATCTAATTTCTTGGAAAGGGCGCTTTGGGCTTGAACTCCCATCACAGCTCCTAGTACCTTGCGAACCCTTCACCGGGTACCCCTCGAGAAGTCCAAGAAATATTATATAAGAAAAATATTAATAATAATAAATATGCCTAGCCTTGTTGTTTTTATTGTTCTAGAAATTTAGTTTGAGGTTTGATTATAAGTATTCTTACATTTTTGATTTAGCTAATATTTTGTTTAATCAAAATTTGTTAAATTTAAATTTGAAGTAATTTTCTTTTAAGAAACATTTTATGTTTTTAATTCGATTAGAGAATCTATTTAGCACTACTTCTCCTTTTAATTTTAAATAGCTTCACTTTGTGGTAAATTGGCTAAACATCTCTAGATTTTTTATTATATTCGCTATTAACTTTAAGATCTTAGGAATTTTCATTCCACTAAAAAGTTGCTCTCAAAATAGTTTAATTTATAAACTAGAAGTATTTCTTTACCCTTCGTAATTTTTTTCTTTTCCCCTATTGTTAGATAATATGTCATGGGAATAAGGAGATGTTAGTTCTTTATTCTCTGGTAAATATATGCAACCCAAAAATAAAAATGAAGAGAGAAAAAATGTGTATATGTCGTGGAAATGATAGGATAATAGTCTATCATTCTCTGGTATTACATATACTAAAAGGGGGGGGGGGGGTGAGAGGATAAAATTCATCACCCCAATCTAAAACCTCTTCATATCCTTTGTCTTCATTTTGCCATTTCGTTCAAACCCATCCCTAGCCAATTTCATTGTTTCTAGTCCTAAACTAAATTATTAAGAGAACAATATTTTGGTAGGTGTCTTTTCCTTAAGATTCTTTTATGTTAGAGTGTCTATAATTTCTATCTAATTTTGTTTGAAAATTTCTATAATTTCGGATGCTAAATAGTTATCTTGAGAAGTAGTTAGCTAAACAAATGTCTCTTTTTAAATTATCAAAATAACTTAAGACTTAATTCTTGAATTCCTAAAAAATTTGCTTTTGACTTATTCTTGGTTTAATAAAATTTTAGTTAATTAGAAATAATATCGATGTCTTGTAATTCTTTCCTCACTCTTTTGCTCTGGAATGGCAAAAGCTCAAGTATGGGGGTGTTTGATGAGTACTTTTTGTACTCATCTTTTAGTATAATTTTAATATAATTTTAATATAGTTTTAATATGAATTTATATAAATTATTGGTATTATCTTATCTAATTCATTCTTTTTTATTTTTGCCACTAATTTATGCTTATTTTATGTTTTGCAGGTTTTATGGGCACTTTGAGTAAAAATGTCAAGTACATGCCTGGTCACGGGCGTGACAAGGGGGCGTGACAGCCTAGATGTGTTCCAGACCCGATTCCGCCACCTCGGGATCATTCCGTGAAGATTCGCCAAGTACACGCCCCAGGTCACTGGCGTGACCAAGGGCGTGACATCACAGTCACGGCCGGACTCCACCACCCTCTGCCAGCACACCTGCCACGCAATTTTAAAGTTACACGCCCCAGGTCACGGGCGTGGCCTGGGGGCGTGACCGCTGGATATGAGCAGCATTAGATAAATTAAGGAGATCGACGAAATCACGTTTGGCGAACAACGATCGATGAAATCCCATCTGGCGAACGGTGATCGACGAATTCCCATCTGGCTGCTGCGTTCGACAAATTAAGGAGATCGACGAAACTTTAGCTGCGTTCGACGAAAATTTCAACAGCGCGCCTTCCCGCCGAAGCTTCCCGCCAGCAACACTTAATTGAGATTACACGCCCTAGGTCACGGGCGTGACCTAGGGCATGACACGGCTGAAACGCTCGCATTTACTCCAGAAGGCGCCCTTCCCGCACCCAGCCGATCACGCCCCCGACACACCCTGGTCACGGGCGTGACCAAGGGCGTGTAACACCAAAAATTTCAGCTATTTAAAGGGAGCTTCTCCAGATCTTCAGGAGCAATTTTTAGGACATAGACTTTTCATTTCATGTCGTTATTTTCATATTTTAGTAGTTCTTGTACTCCTTTTCTTCTTGCAATTGGTATGTTCAATTAAAATAGTTTGTAAATTTTCAATTTCTAGTTGTAACTTTCTTTTGCAATTAATAAAAATAGTTCTTCTTATTCTCTCATTCCCTCTCTTAATTTATCATGCAACTCTTTTATTTTTGTTGTTTCCTCCATCTCTATGAGTAACTAAATTCTATTATTACTCGGCCGAGATCATCCAGGAAAAAATAATTCATAATTTTGTTTAGAACTTCTTTCTCTCTTATTTAGATCGCTTAGATTTATCCTTGAATTTAAATTGATTGAGATTATATTATCGATATATAAATCTCATTCTTATTTTCGTAGTCTATTAACCGAGAGGTTTTGAGTTCGAATCGATCATTTCAAGGATAAAGAGATTTGAATGCACTCCTCGAAAGAGGACGACATAAATCTCCCGGATTGGAGTCAAATCCAATAGAGGGGTTCACTTCGTTAAAGCAAGTTTAGGGGTTTCAATTATAGAACGAGAGTTCGGTTGATCAACGTAATCTTAGTTGGGCGTATCCTCGAGAGAGGTACGTTTATAATTCAGGAACCTCCACGGTCAAGCAATTCTTTTAAAGAGAATTAGAAGTTTTATTTCTTAATTTATTTATTTTTCCAAGGTGATTCAAGGTCGAGTGCTAGACTTTTTACTCGTCGTTTTAATCTTATTTTTATTTTATTTTTGCAAAATCAACCTCAAGTTCTATTTGATAAAATAAAAGAGATTTTCTTGAAGTAAGAGTACTTAACCGTCCCGAGTCTAATACGACCTTGGTTTAACAACCTATACTACATTCGATACGGTACAGTTGTCGTTGTCGTTTGCAAGCATAGTTTTGCGCACCATAAGACTAACTGTTGATTGCTTTGAGATCACCTCAGAAACTCCAGCAATATGATTAGAGTGAAGTTAAGCATAAGATATCAATTTAATCATAATAGATCATTGTGGTGTTTGTGAAGTTCATATTCCTTATTAATTTAATATAATGAATTCTTTTAAAAAGAATATGTTTTGGTTATTTTTGAATTGTTCTGTAAGTTTTCTTTTTGATTATGATTTTATATAAACAAGCCAAAACCATATGTAACATATCTGAAAGTATAAGATAATAATAAAAGTTGTAGAATATTTTTTCAGAAATTAATATTTAGAGAAAATATGAGTTTTTCAAGAAAATAGGCTACTGCCAGCGGTAAGTGTTATCGTCGGGCGGTAGCTCATAAAGACTAAATTTTTCATGAATTAAACATATTTTTGTAATTTTTTATTCCAATTTTTCTTGATTATGTTTTAACGTTATAGTGGTTATCATATATAGTAATGAATTTAGAAAACAAATCAAAAAGTTATGCATTTAATATTTTAGCCTAAGACCCCTAATAGCATATTTAAATCCATTTTTGAAATTGATTTCATTAATCTTAATAATATCATTTTACAAATTCAGCATTCAATTTATAATGATAATGTAATACATTTATAGGCAAAGGATTTAAAAAGGATAAATACTAGAAAATGGATAGATATGACACTTAAAAAATGATATGACTTTTATTCAATTTTTTTCAATTTGATTTACTAAACATTAAACTTAATGAGGGTAAGTCATATCTCATGATATATAAAGTGACCATAGTGTGTTGGCTTAAGATTTTTTTCTTAAAATAAACAAAAGAAAAAGAAAAAGAAATTAAGCATATCATGAAGTATAGTATTGTATATTCCATTTTGATTTGTTTCTACTTCATGCAATTTAATGATTCATAAAGAATAAGAGTTTTCTTATCTAAAGAGGACTAAGAGTGATTGTTCCTTTGGGTACCCAAATATAGGTGATGATTTGTAGGGAGATAGTGATGAATGAGCTCTTTCAAGTTAAGTATGGGTCTCAATTCATACCTTGGTTGAATATGTTTCAAATTTCCATAGTCATGAAATTGTGGCTTAGAATTGCAGTGAATTTTTAAAATATTATTGATAGCAAATTTATGAACATTCAATTTGAGAGAAAAATGATTTTGTGTAAGTTGATGATAGTTATTTAAAAAATAAAGCATTGAAAATTTATGAGTTTTGAAATTGTTTTTCAAACTAGAATTAAGTTGTTTTTCATTTCCACTCTTCTTATTATATATATTCATAATATGTGGAGTAAAACTTTTAAAGTTTTGATTTTTTAATAAATTAGAAATAAGAGATTTTTTATTACTTGAACAATTTTCAATAAACATTTTTAATGATTCTAGTTTATTAGATAAAGCATCATTTTCTTTTATCAATTTTTCATTATGCTCTTTTGAAATTAAAAGACCTTTTTCCAAAACCTTGAGTTCTTTACAAGTATTACAATCAAAACAAGGTTCAGCGAAGTCAAAAAGTTCTTCTTGGTGGATTCCTCATGAATGAATCATATTATGTAGTCGATCGTGTCATCAAATGGGATATGCAGATCTTGGTCCATATCGATATTTATCAACCCCTTATGTAGGCCGAACATAAGTGCCAACTGAAGGGTATAATTACCAACCTCCTGGATCTACAAAACCTCCTAGAAATAGTCACAACAAGGTAGAGCAAGAAAGAGAATTTGACACATCAATATGAGATTCTACTTTAGCATTTGCATTTAATGTTTTATTTTCTAAACGTAATTTGGAATTAGCATTTTCAACTTTAAAATTTTATGTTTAGCAATTTCAAGCATACAAAATGTAGAAATAGAATTTGTTATAAAAAGAGAAGAATTTGATTTTCTTATATTGCTATGGGATGAGGCAAGATTTGAACACAATATTCCTTTGACATCTTCTTGGCATTCCTCTTCCATAGTTGAGTATCCATCTTTTCTTCCGCATGATGTGTTCTCTTCTTCTATTCCATTTGACGTAAACATAACAGATCTTTTAATGCATGAGTTTTCTTGAGTACTTAGGCAAGCACACGTATTCTCCAATTCTTGTCTTTGTTCCATTCTTATATTTGGAGAATCATTAGTTTCTTCAAGAAGTTTCCAAATTTCGTAAGCAGTAGGAAACGTATAAATAAGTTTGAAAATATTTTGATCAAATGCACAAAATAAACTATTTATAGATTTGCCATTTAAAACCATTTCATTTTTATTTAGAATACTTTGGGGATTTTTAATAGTAATATTCCAAACTTTTAAATCTAAAGATTTAAGAAAATTTTCCATTATGATTTCCCACCCTTTATAATTTTCACCCATAAATAAAGGTGGTGCTAATTTTTTTTCTTTTAATAAAATTTCATCCTCTCTAGTGGAAGCGAGATCATGATGCGCCTTTCTTCCCGGTTGTGAAGCGGTTTAGGAATAACCTGCTTTGATGCCACTTGTTGGATCTGTAGGCGCCCTTAGAGGGGGGGTGAATAAGGGTTTTAAGGAATATATACTTAAATAAATTTAGCAGAGTTTATCGATGAAGTTTCAGAATTTTTATAAAAACATATATTTTAATATCTCAAAATTTATTATATTGAGGCTTCCTTTTTAAAGAAAATGGAATTTTATTTCCCTTCACTACCACCAGCGTTACTGTTAACGCCCAGCGCTAGTTCACAGAAATTGACTTCCTCAAGTAAATTATTGAAACCAAGACTTGAGAATAAGACTTAGTCCATGTGGAGTTCGGGCCCTCAACAAGTTGAGGGGTGACCTCACACTTACTCCTCCCAAGGTTGAGCTCTAGGCTAGAGGCTAAGGAACTAGCAACAAGGCCAAGGGCTTAGCAAGGAGGTCCCACCACACACCCGGAAGATCTTAGAGCGCTTCCCCTCCCAAGCCAATGCTAAGCTTGGGCAACTTTGGAGGCTCTCTCCACCCAATAAAGAGACTTGGGGAGAGAGATGGCCAAAGAAAGAGAGGTACCTCCAAATGGTGCCCCCTTGGGCTTATTTATAGGATTTTGAACTTGGTCTGCCAATAACCACAATCTTGCCTACGAGATTACAAAAATACCGTCGGATTTGGCCTGCGAATAGCCAAATGCCGCTATTCTGAGGAGCTAAACGCAGACCCCCCTCTTGGGGCTAGGCGAGAGGTGGCAGGCCACCCTTACTGGAGCGGGGGCGAGAGGGGGCAGGCCGCCCCTCCTAATCTCGCACCCCTGCTGGGGCGGGGGCGAGAGGGGGGCAGGTCGCCCCTTACCATCTCGCCTCACTGCTGGGGCAGGGCAAGACCGCATGGCAGCTCCCTGGGCTCGCCCCCTACTGGGGAGAGGCGAGACCGCAGGGCTGCTCCCTGGGCTCACCCCCTGCTGGGGCGGGGCGAGACCGCATGGATGCTCCCTGGGCACGCCCCCTGCTGGGGCGGGGGTGAGACCAGGAGGCTGCCCGGCTCGGGTCTCGCCCCCTTGCTAGGGAGGGGGTGAGAGGGGGGCAGGCCGCCCCTCCTCCCCTCGCCCTCCTTGCTGGGAGCGGGGCGAGGGGAGCTCGCCCCCTCCTTAGGAGCTGGGGCGAGAGGAGCTCGCCCCCCTTGCTGGGAGCGGGGCGAGAGGAGCTCGCCCCCTCCTAGGGAGCCAGGGCGAGAGGAGCTCGCCCACCTTGCTGGGAGTGGGGCGAGAGGAGCTCACCCCCTCCTTGGGAGCGGGGGCGAGAGGAGTTCGTCCCCCTTGCTGGGAGCGGGGCAAGAGGAGCTCACCCCATCCTTGCTGGGAGTGGGGCGAGAGGAGCTCGCCCCCTCCTTGGGAGCGGGGGCGAGAGGAGCTCACCCCCTTGCTGGGAGCGGGGCGAGAGGAGCTCGCCCCCTCCTTGGGAGCAGGGGCGAGAGGAGCTCGCCCCCCTTGCTGGGAGCGGGGCGAGAGGAGCTCGCCCCCTCCTTGGGAGCGGGGGCGAGATGAGCTCGCCCCCCTTGCTGGGAGCGGGGTGAGAGGAGCTTGCCCCCTCCTTGGGAGCGGGGGCGAGAGGAGCTCGCCCCCCTTGCTGGGAGTGGGGCGAGAGGAGCTCACGCCCTCTAAGGGAGCAGGGGCGAGAGCAGTTCGCCCCCCTTGCTGGGAACGGGGAAAGAGGAGCTCGCCCCCTCCTTGGGAGCGGGGGCGAGAGGAGCTCGCCCCCCTTGCTGGGAGCGGGGCGAGAGGAGCTCGCCCCCCTCCTTGCTCGCCTCCTACACGAGCTGGGCAAGCGGGATGTCTCTACCTCCACCGCTCGCCCTCCTCTCTCCCTGCTCTGGAACATACTAAAAAATGATTTTCTAAAAGACCTCTTGGGTCTCGGTAACCCATTCGGCGAATACAGGCACAATCCCCGCTCTTTTCGAGCGAGGTACACGCTCGGAAAGAAACTTCCAACCCTGCATATTCGACGAGTGGCGCTAAAAATCTGGCTAACGGAGCTACCTCGGGAAAAAACATATAGCCTCCCTGAGAGATCCTCCCACCCTGCCGGCTAGCGAGAGCCCGGCTAGTGAGACCTCCTCGGTGGAAAAACACTTAGCTTCCCTAGGAGGTCAACCTGTCCTGCCGGCTAGTGAGAGCTCGGCTAGTGGAGCCACCTCGGGGGAAAAATACTTACCCTCCCCGAGAGGCCTTCCTACCCTGCCGGCTAGAGAGAGCCTGGCTAGCGGAGCCATATCGGGGGAAAAATTCTTACCATCCCCAAGAGGCCTTCCTACCCTGCAGGCTAGTGAGAGCCCGGCTAGCGGGGCCACCTCGGGGGAAAAACTACTTAGCCTCCCCGAGAGGCCATCCTACCATGCCAGCTAGTGAGAGCCCGGCTAGAGGAGCCACCTCGGGGGAATTACTACTTAGCCTCCCCGAGAGGCCATCCTACCCCGCCGGCTAGTGAGAGCCCGGCTAGCGGAGCCACCTCGGGGGAAAAACTACTTACCCTCACCAAGAGGCCTTCCTACACCGCCGGCTAGTGAGAGCCCGGCTATCAGAGCCACCTCGGGGGAAAAATCACTTAGATAGCTTCTGGCCATCGAGCGGTTCCCATCCCTGCCAGCTTGATAGGAGTCTGGTCAGCGGGCCAACATCGGGGCTAAGTACCTTGAGAACTTTTTGCCACCGAGCGGTTCCCGGCCCTGCCAGCTAGGTGGGAGCCTGGTCAGCGGGCCTGCATCGGGGCTAAGTACCTTGAAAACTTTCTGCCACCGAGTGGTTCAAGGCCCTGCCAGCTAGGTGGGAGCCTGGTCAGTGGGCTAGCATCGAGGCTAAGTACCTTGAGAAATTTCTACCACCGAGCAGTTCCCAGCCCTGTTAGCTAGGTGGGAGCCTGGTCAGCGGGCCATCATCGGGGCAAAGTACCTTGAGAACTTTCTGCCACCGAGCGATTCCCAGCCCTGCCAGCTAGGTGGGAGCCTGGTCAGCGGGCCAGCATCGGGGCTAAGTACCTTGTGAACTTTCTGCCACTGAGCGGTTCCCGACCCTGCCAGCTAGGTGGGAGCCTGGTCAGCGGGCCAGCATCAAGGCTAAGTACCTTGAGAACTCTCTGCCACCGAGCGGTTCCCGGCCCTGCCAGCTAGGTGGGAGCCTGGTCAGCGGGCCAGCATCGGGGCTAAGTACCTTGAAACCTTTCTGCCACCGAGCGGTTCCCGGCCCTGCCAGCTAGGTGGGAGCCTGGTCAGCGGGCCAGCATCGGGGCTAAGTACCTTGAGAACTTTCTACCACCCAGTGGTTCCCAGCCCTGCCAGCTAGGTGGGAGCCTGGTCAGCGGGCTAGCATCGGGGCTAAGTACTTTCCTTCCTGCCACCGAGCGGTTCTCAGCCCTGCCAGCTAGGTAAAAGCCTGGTCAGCGGGCCAACATCGGGGCTAAGTACCTTGAAAACTTTCTACCACCGAGTGGTTCCCGGCCCTGCCAGCTAGGTGGGAGCTTGGTCAGTGGGCCAGCATCGGGGCTAAGTACCTTGAGAACTTTCTGCCACCGAGCGGTTCTCGGCCCTGCCAGCTAGGTGGGACCCTGGTCAGCGGGCCAGCATCGGGGCTAAGTACTTTCCTTCCTGCCACCGAGCGGTTCCCGGCCCTGCCAGCTAGGTGAGAGCCTGGTCAGTGGGCCAGCATCGGGGCTAAACATTCACCTTCCTGCCTCCAAGCGGTTTCCGGCCCTGCCAGCTAGGTGGCAGCCTAGTCAGCTGGTCAGCATCGGGGCTAAGTACTTTGAAAAACTTTCATTATGTTAATCATCATAATACATGCAAGAAAAACTAACCATGGAAATGAAGCATCACAATACATGGACTTAAGGGTATAAGAAGAAATAAAACTAAGTATGGAAACCAAAAATTGGTCTCCTACTGCCAGGCCTGGTCTTCCTCGATCTCTTCCGATTGTTGTTGTTGCTGCCTCGGACCCCTCGCCTCACTCATTTTCAAGAACTTAGGGCAGGCGGACGTCACGCGACCTTCCTCCTCGTGGAAGTCACAGTAGGGTAGCTCAACCATATCACTTCTTCTTCCTCTTCTTCTGCTTTTCTGGCTCTCCTCCTTCTTCCTCCCCCAATTGCCATGGTTTGTCAAGGTGGTGGAGAGGGTGCCTTTGGTCCTTGCCTCCACCCTGGGGGGTCGGGCCTCTCTCCCTGGAAGTTGTCCCCTTCTTGGTCGAACTTCCTCCTGGGAGCCTCTACCTTCCCCCCTGTTGCCTTGCCTCCGGCTCACTCAACTTGGCCAATCTTCTTGCGAACTCCAGGTTGGCCTCTTCACTCTCAATTTCTTCCGCCACACTTTCCATCAGCTCTTTGAAAGATAGGAGGACTTCTGCTTCAGGCTCATCTTGAAGAACCCCTCCCGCAGCACCACTGTGAAGGCGAGCTGGAGGGTGAACCCTGGAACCTCTTGGACAAGTAAAACCTCTTCCTGGAACCTATCACCATAATGAGCCAGCGACTCCCTTGGCTCTTGCCTGATCTTGAAGAGTGCTTCGGTATCCTTCTTCCTCTTCCTTGACGTCGAGAAGTGCAACAGGAAACCTCGATGTAAGTCTTCGAAGGCATAGATAGATCCCGCAGGGAGCTAGTGGAACCAATCCCTTGCCTTCTCCTTCAAAGTTGTCGTGAAGAGTCGGCACTTGAAAGCGTCCGACATGGGCCTAATGGAGACCATGTCCTCAAACCACTGCAGGTGCAAGACGGGGTCATCCTTGCCAGAGTAGTAAGACATCTCCAGCCCTCCGAACCGCTCTGGAACCGGGGCCGAGAGGATCAGCTCACACAAAGGACTCCCTTCGCTCGCCCCCCTCTGGGGCTGGGCGAGTGGGTGCTGGCCACCTCCCCACTCGCCCCCTTGGGGCTGGGCGAGTGGGGGCCTGGCACCTCCCCACTTGCCCCCTTGGGTCTGGGCGATTGGGGGCCTGGCACCTCCCCACTCGCCCCCTTGGGGCTGGGCGAGTGGGGGCCTGACGCCTCCCCACTCTCCCCTTGGGGCTGGGTGAGTGCAGGCCTGGCACCTCCCCACTCATCCCCTTGGGGTTGGGTGAGTGGGGGTCTGACACCTCCCCACTCACCCCCTTGGGGATGGGCGAGTGGGGGTCTGGCACCTCCCCACTCGCCCCCTCCTAGGGGACCGGGCGAGTGAGGGCCGAATGCCTCCCCACTCCCCCCACTAATGCCTCCTTCCTGGGCTGCTGGCTTGGAGGGCTCTCTACCACCTGCTGAGATGGGAACTCCGGACCACTTTCTCTCCTACCTTCGCCTATCGCGACAAGGGTTAGCTGCAAGGTCTGTAGGACCTCCTGCCTGAAATGATCAAACATCTCCAACATCGCTCCAGCCACCGGGGGCTGCGAGTGGCCTGGGTCAGATCCTCCACCTCCAGCCATGGAGCTCAGCTTGAGACTTTCTTGAGTTGGTCACTCTCCACGCTCACCGCACGATAAATGTTGAAACCAAGACTTGAGAATAAGACTTAGTCCATGTGGAGTTCGGGCCCTCAACAAGTTGAGGGGTGACCTCACACTTACTCCTCCCAAGGGAGAGCTCTTGGCTAGAGGCTAAGGAACTAGGAAGAAGGCCAAGGGCTTAGCGAGGAGGTCCCACCACACACCCGGAAGATCTTAGAGCACTTCCCCTCCCAAGCCAATGCTAAGATTGGGCACCTTTGGAGGCTCTCTCCACCCACTAAAGAGACTTGGGGAGAGAGATGGCCAAAAACAAGAGAGGTCCTTCCAAATGGTGCCCCTTGGGCTTATTTATAGGATTTTGAACTTGGTCTGCCAATAACCACAATCTTGCCTACGAGATTATGAAAATACCTCCGGATTTGGCCTGCGAATAGCCAAATCCCGCTATTCTGAGGCGCTAAACACAGACCCCCTCTTGGGGCTGGGCGAGAGGGGCATACCACCCTTACTGGAGCGGGAGCGAGAGGGGGGCAGGTCGCCCCTCCTCTTCTCGCCCCCCTGCTGGGGTGGGGGCGAGAGGGGGGCAGGCCTCCCCTCACCATCTCGCCGCCCTGCTGGGGCGGGGAGAGACCGCAGAGCAGCTCCCTGGGCTTGCCCCCTGCTGGGGCGGGGCAAGACCGCAGGGCTGCTCCCTGGGCTCGCCCCCCTGCTGGGGTGGGGCGAGACCGCAGGGCTGCTCCCAGGGCTCGCCCCCCTACTGGGGTGGGGGCGAGACCAGGAGGCTGCCTGCCTCGGGTCTCGCCCCCCCTTGCTAGGGCGGGGGCGATAGGGGGGCAGGCCGCCCCTCCTCCCTTCGCCCCTTTTGCTGGGAGCGGGATGAGAGGAGCTCTCCCCCTCCTTGGGAGCGGGGGCGAGAGGAGCTCGCGCCCTTGCTGAGAGCGGGGCGAGAGGAGCTCGCCCCCTCCTTGGGAGCGGGGGTGAGAGGAGCTCGCCCCCTCCTTGCTGGGAGCAGGGCGAGAGGATCTCACCCCCTCCTTGGGAGCGGGGGCGAGAGGAGCTCGCCCCCCTTGCTGGGAGCA
The DNA here is from genome assembly GCA_033032865.1 of Dactylorhiza incarnata. Classification (NCBI taxonomy): domain Eukaryota; kingdom Viridiplantae; phylum Streptophyta; class Magnoliopsida; order Asparagales; family Orchidaceae; genus Dactylorhiza; species Dactylorhiza incarnata. Next base: position 6,579,412 of record JAWHQI010000041.1, read on the forward strand.
GGGTGAGAGGAGCTCGCCCCCTCCTAGGGAGCGGCGGTGAGAGGAGATCACCCCCCTTGCTGGGAGCGGGGCGAGAGGAGCTCGCCCCCTCCTTGCTGGGAGCGGGGCGAGAGTAGCTCACCCCCTCCTTGGGAGCGGGGGCGAGAGGAGCTCGCCCCCCCCCCCTTTCTGGGAGCAGGGCGAGAGGAGCTCGTCCCCTCCTTGGGAGCGGGGGAGAGAGGAGCTCGCCCCCCTTGCTAGGAGCGGGGCGAGAGGAGCTCGCCCCCTCCTTGGGAGCAGGGGGTGAGAGGAGCTTGCCACCCTTGCTGGGAGAGGAGCGAGATAGCAGCGCTATCGTTAGCCCTCATTTTATCAGCATAAGAACTTGTTGAAAGAACAAACAAGTCCTTCACTCGGTCTCCCAACATGAGTGACCTCAGCTTTCACCGCTGAAACATTACGGAGAAATTTCACTTCTGTTGGACCAAAAGAACGTGATAGCCAGCATCCACCGCATTGGTCACCGAGAAGAGGTTCTTTTTCTTCCCCGAAACATGATAGACACTCTTCAACATAAGAGTACCTCTATCATTGTTCAATGAAACCACACCCTCCTTCTCAACTGCATGAATAGTATCGTCAGCCATAATGATAACATCACTACCTGTATATGTCTACAACGAGGAGAACTTCGACTCATCCCTAGTGAGGTGATGACCACACCTAGAGTCAACAATCCAATCATCTTGATAGTTGATAGAAGTCATGGCCCGAATACACGTTCCCGTTATGAAAGCTCCTCCACCAGCCCAACTACCTTCAGCATTGCAACCAGCCTCCTCCTTCCCTGCAGCATGCCATGGCTGAAGATTGACTTTGCAATCCCTTTTGAAATGACCAACCTTATTGCACCTAAATCATCTAGGTCCTTCCTGCTTCTTCCCATCACGCTTAGGAGCATAGCTCCTCTCCTGCTGATACGAAGTAGATGGACCATCATCTCCATACGACTTCTTTTTTTCTTATCCCATTTCTTCTTCTTACCAGAGAAGAGAACCTCGCCTTCTCCCCGAGAGACCAACATCCCAGCCATTTGCTTTGCCAAACTTTCCTGCAAAGCAAGTAAGTTCTCCAGCTCCAGCAACGAAGGCTGATTGGCCCAGCCTTGAACAGAAGTAACAAAGGCAACATACTCCCTCAGCAAGCCGCAGATTATGTGCCTCTTCAGCTTAGCTTCTGAGATAGGCTCATCGGGGTCCAAAGTCGATATCTCTGCGCAGGGTTTCTTCATCTTCAAGAAGAATGTAGTGTTGTTTATAGGGTGTCTACTTTATCACCTAGAGGGAGGTGAATAGGTGTTTCAAATTATATTATCCCCTTTTAGGTGTTCTTGATTTCTGGTTAGTAGATCTGTAAAGTAAAGAACAAACCATTGAAAGCACACAAAAGATCTATAGAGGTTCCTCAAGACAGGGTGTCTTGAGTAGTCCTCTTTCCCTCTATGCCTACCTAGCAGTGTGCTAGGCTCAGCAAAACTCTGCCAAAAAGCTTCAAGCCCTCAAGCCTTACAACACGGACCCGCAAGTCCCAACAGCCTAGGCCCGCAAGCCCCTACTACCCCCGAGCCCACAAGCTCGACACTCAGGCGCTCAGGCCCTACAATACTGCCCCGCAAGTCCCAACAGCCTAGGCCCGCAAGCCCCTATTGCCCCCGAGCCAGCAAGATCGACAAAATCGCAACCGCAAGTGCACTGCCCTGGCCCTCAAGCCTCACAGCTTTCCAGCCCTCAAGCTAGATGGTGTCGGACGCGCAAGTCCACTGCCCTGGCCCTCAAGCCTCACAGCTCCCCAGCCCTCAAGCTAGACGGTTTGGCCCGCAAGCCTTACAATAAATTAGAGTAAAAGAAACTGTTACTTTTGCTGGATGGTGATTGGCGACTTCAGCTTGATGAAGATTAGCTTCTTTAGTTTGAAGAAGATTCTTCTTGATCTAGAGATTCAGCACTGGATCTTCTTCAGCCTTCACTTCTTTTTGCCTGGTGTTGATCGACTACTTTTCAGTCGATGAAGATGACTGATTCTTCAGAGAGCACTTGATGCTTTCTCTCTACTTGATCTTCTTCTTCTCCGCCGAGAATACTGTTCTATTAAAGTTTAGCGGTGGGATTCTTTTTCGTTCTTCATTTTTTTCTCCTTTTTGAATTCTTTTTTTTTGGGTTAGGGCAACCTCTTATCTCTTTTATAAGACGGCGAGGTCCCCAACGATCTTCTGAAAAAGTGCCTTAAGTGTCAGACGCTCCTTTCCTTAAGAGCACGCGCTGATTAGACAATCAGGCGGCGGCATTAAATGCTGGCAGCGCGTCTGCGACATTTGAATCTGTCTCGATGATATTTCCATTGTTACGACGTCATGGACAATATCTCGACGACAGGACTTTGTCGATCCCTTTGACCTTGGAAGATCTTCAACTCTTCTTGCTTCTGCTTCTGAAGCAGGTATCTAGACGATATGAGACATACTACCGCTTCTGCATATACAATGATATGATGTCTCTGGTTGTGTCGTCGAGATCTTCTTTCTTGCTGTATGTCATCGTAATCATGTTGTCCTCTCGACGACATGAGTGATGTTATGTCGACGCTTCAGCAGCTGCTAGTCTTCAGCTTGTCTTTCTTCAGACGACATGCCTTCTTTACGATGATGTTTGTTCTTTCTCGACGACAAGGCCACTTTGGTGAAGTCGACGATACCGCGTCTTCTCTGCGTTCGACGATCTTGCCGAGTCTCAGCGGTCGACGATCTTCCTTATGAGTTTGACGAACTGCCTTGTCTCTGCGTTCGACAAACGGCACTCTGCGTTCGATGAACACGCTATTATTAGCTGTTTCTTCTATCTCGTCTCAGCGGTCGATGAACTTTGTTCTACGTTCGACGAATGTCTCTCTGCGTTCGACGAACGCGCCCTTTGTGCCTTCTCAGCGGCTCCTTCTCTGGTCTCGTCTCAGCGATCGATGAACACGCCAAATCTCAGCGGTTGTCGATCTTCCATTTGAGTTCGACGATCTTGCTTCTGCGTTCGACGAATCTTGTCCTTGTTGACGATATATATATTACTTATAGAAATAGTTAAAGTACTTGACATTTGTCGATCTCTGCAAGCATGAGATAGATGGAGCATTAAATACAGCTTGCATTTATCATTGAGCTGAGCACTTCTTCAAATCAGTAACATTGCTGGGCACTGTTCCCAATAATCTCCCCCTATTTGAAGAAGCCCTAACTTACCTCAATGATAAATGCCACACATGAATGAATGTATCATTTCAAATAGTAGCATCATACTTAAAGCAACAATCATATAAAGAAATGAGATGTTCTTTAAGCCTATAGATAGATTAAATGTTCAATAATGACCATTTGCATTCATTTGACCCATCAAAACAAATTAAGATTATAATTTGTTTGCCCCATCAGCGTCTGCTGCTGCTTGCTCCTTTGTTTTTCTGCCATTGCCTCTGAAGGTAGTTGATGGGCAGGGGAATTATCTTAGGAGAAGGAGGAGGACTTTATGGGATTGCGTGCTTGTGGTTCTTCCTCCTTTCCAGCTGCTTGAGATGCTTCTTCCATTCAACTGATTGATATACTTTCAGATAGTCCTCTTGAGGGTATCCAAATTGGATCCACAATTCTGTTATTATTTCTCTTGATTATGGACTCCACCTTCCTGATTGTGGATCCAGCTTAATTTCCCTTAGTCTCTTTTGTCTGTACTGGTTGCTTTGAATTCTCTTCCTTTTCGTGGAAGTGGCTGATTCTCCAAATTCTATCCCATATTCAATAGAGTCAGTGCTTGCAGAAGGATTGGCATCATCATAGACTGATGGGGGTTGTTACAACGACTGTTTTATTTGGTTTGTTATCCACATCGCCTGATGTGAACTGGCATTGATTATTTCATTCTCCCCCTTTAGGGCTTGTTCAAATACCCTTTCCTCGAGTCCTTCTCTGACTTGATTCAGCTTGTTATGCAGGGATTGTTCAGTTGCATCCAGATTGTTGTTTACCTCCAGCAAATGTGAGTCTAAAGTATGAGCAGTCTCATTAACTTTATTCATAATTTGATTTCGGTTATTTTCAGCATCTGTCTCGATCTTCTTAAGACCATAGTACACATTATCTGAGAAATTGCCTTGCTCTTTCAGGGTTTTGTGGGTGTGATGTCCCACTTTATTAACTTCCTCACTCATTTTATCAATTGCGGGAGATGCCATAATATAGAAATGAGCGCATTAGGTGTTAAGGTTGTGTATGTCGCTCTTTACTTTCTGAATTCCCCCTTCATCTCTTTTCGTAGATCATCCACTGTTTTTACTATGAATTGTTCAAGATGTTTTCGCTGAGCAGATAGTAGGGTTGATAGCATATGGAAGAGAGATCCTGCCTGAGTCGAAGATGGCTCAGCAGTTTGTCCTTCTTGATCTCCTTCTCCCTATGGATCTGCTTTACTAACATCTTCAGAAGACTCTTCACTGATGTGCACTGTGACCTTGGCTTTCCCCTTAGAACCTTCTAGCAGGGGCTCACTTGGAGCTATGAGCACGACTTTGCTTGCTAAAGATAGCTCTCGGCAGTCTGAGAGAGTGATGTCTGCTGTTGGCTCATTTCCTTGATCTTCTGGGGCAGAGTACCCCAGTTGAGACTCCCCCTCAACCTGTGCATTCTCCTGATGTGAGTCTCCAGCTTAGAGCTCACCATCATACTTCTCTGTGTCTTGGGCTGAGCTCCCAAGTTGGGACTCCCCCTCAGCAGGTACACTCCCCAAGTTGGGGTTTCTAGCATTTTCTATAACCTCTGTGGGAGCAAGTTCATAGATTGACACAGGAGCATTTTCTTTGGTGGATGTGTCTCCTCCGGATGGAGTGGAATGGTGTGGGGGTGGTTCAGTGTCATCAGAGCTGCTTGATGACTCTTCTTCTTTGGAAGGGTTAATTTGGGTTGCTGGTTTCTTCTGTTTCTTGGGAGCAAGCTGGTCATCAGAGGATGGTTTTAGGATGGACCTATCCCATCGATCCAGCATCTTAGCATACAATTTCTTGGAGTAATGAAGAGGTACTCCCATTCTTTTATGCGATGAATCACCCTGGATGTTTAGAAGAAAAAGGGAAATTATTCTTCCATACGAGAGGGACTTCAGGGTGTTCTTCACTCTCAGGAAGAGGAATTCACTCCAATTGGTTTTCTTAGAGTGGATTATTCTAGCCATGACAGTAAACATGTCTTTGGATATGCGGTCGTATGAACCAGGTTTGCAGAATAACACTTTGCCAACAATGTCGGCCAGCAGCTTCCCCTTATGATTGAATTCAGCTCTCTTGATAGACCCGTAGGCCTTCCCGGTGTGTCCGCACCATGTGTAGCTTACGGTCATTTCCTCAGAGGTCATCTCTTCTTCTTTTTCTTCCCCTTGGATGCTTGGCAGGTTCAGTGCTTTTCTAAGGCTCTTTGCGGATATCTTGACCTTCTTGCCTCCCACCATGGATCTTATCCGAGTTTCAGTGTGGTCGAGTTTTGCTTCGGCAAAGAACTCCCCCAATTCTTGGTGGAGAAGAACCGAGGGTTCACATAGGACATACTCTATTCCTGATGCCTCCAGCAATCCTATTACTGATCTGATTTCATCGGAGCAGGCATTGAAGCCTCCTCGCTGAAGTTCACAACCTGAGATCACTTCTTCTTTCTTGGGAGCCATTGATTCGGAGTGAGAGGGAAAGCAACACGACAAAGGATGCGAGGGTTTTTCGACCGAGTGGCTTAGGGCAAATGATAGCGTAATTTTTATTTTCGAGCATTCACTTTATTTATAGTGTCGGTAGATGAAGAGGCGCGTACCTAAAAAATCTGATCAGACGGCTCCGATGGACCCATCCAATCCTGATAAAATTAGCTCGATTATATTTTGCCGATGTGGTTATTGTTGTCGAAATGCTCCTTGGATTCTTATCCTCCAAGCTCGAATCTTTGTCATCGTCACGTCTACTGTGTCGTCGTAGCAACTTCTTGTATTGACGAGTCAATTTCTTCCTCACATGTCTGCCTAAGACATTCTTTCGCTCTGCTTGGGAGTTATCCTTTAGCACCAACCCTATCCAGCTTTTGGCCCTCTTTTAGTGAGATATCTGCATTAGTTTTGTTGGTAAATAAACTTAGCTGCTCTGACAGTGGGTCAGAGCAGCCACCTTGTCCAGGGCCCTGATTTGCTTCTGGTGGGCACTTGGACTACCTGAGAAATATGATTACACGCCCTTAGGAACCCAAGTGAATTTGGGTCCTAGGAAATTGTTAGCTTTGACGGGCATACTGGATATAACTGCCCTAGGGTATGCATAATGATTATGAAAAAGATTATTTGCCAGTTTAGCATTTGTTACCCTTGGAGCAGTTGGATTGTACCAATAATCAATTGCAAAGTGCCCAGTCTTTCCACAGCACCAACATTCATACCTATTATATCTTCTTTTCTTTCTGACTGTATGAGCCGTAGTTCTTTGTGTGTGAACAAATGAATGAGGCAGAGAAGGTGAACTGTGTTGATGGTAGATATGATGTTTGCTGTCACCATTCACTGTTTTCCATCTGGACTTAGTCTTTTCTGAGAATTTCTTCTCTTCTCTGGGCTTAGCAAGTTTCTCCCTCCTCATGACTTCTTGAGGTACCTTTGTGGTTTTTGGCATGATATTTGCTCCACTTGTGGAGTTCCCAAATTTGAAATACCCAAGATTGGATTGCCCCGAATTCTTGTTGGACGGTGAGCTTACCTTCCTCAGGTTAGCCTTCTTCCCACAGAGTCTGTCTGATCTGTCTTCCTTAAGGCATACCTGCTCCATTTTCTGAGTGGAGCAGCAACCATTTACCAGTAGAGGAGAGGTCTCTGGTTTGGAGGAGCTTAACATAGGCTTTACCATAAAGGGGAGTTTACTCTCCACCCTTCTGATGTTGTCATTTTTAGATTTCAGAACTTTCGGATGAAATTTGTCCTTCCTCATAAGAAGTACTTCTCTGGTTAGTGAGCTGCACAGCTCATTGCTTTCAATCAATGCCTTCAGAGTTTTTCCAAATTTGTCTATCAAGTCAAGGTTGGAGCTTGCCTTGAAGTCCTTTTTGAGTTGACAAAACTCTGCATTCTCTAGAGTTAGCCTTTCTGCTTTCTCTGAGAGATCAAGATTTCTTGCTTGAAGAGAGGAGATTTTTGTGTCCTGCTCCTTGCACAGCATCTTGAGCATCTTGACATCTTCTAAGAGGTCATTGTATGACTTAGGCCAGTCATCATTACCAGATGAGCTCGTCTCCGAGTCTGAGTCTGAAGTAGATATAGGAGCTCTTATGCATAATTGTTCAGGTGAGACTTCATCCTTGACTCCTTCCTCTGACTCAGATAGGACAATTAGTCCAAACTGAGCTTCCTCCTCTGTATCTGAATTGCTTGAGTCACTATCACTCAGTGTTTTGATCTTCCCTTCAGTTGCAGTACTTCTAACTTCTGGGGATCCCTCCATGAGGATTGTTAGAGAGTTCCACATCTCCTTAGTTGTAGTGCAGTGGATTAGTTTCTGGAATATGGGAGTATCAACTGCCTCAGCTATAATGCCCTAAGCTTTTTTTTGTCTAAGTTGACTAGGATGATCTCATCTTCAGTCATTTTCTTGGACACTATCTTAGGAACATAAGACCCTTCTTGAACAATTTGGAATAATCTAGGATCCATTGCTTTCATGAATATTCTTGCTCTAAATTTCCAAAGGGCAAAGTTCTCTGTAGAGCACATAACTATTCTTGACTCCATAGCTATGCTACTTGGACACCCACTGTCAGATCTGTTCAAGCTGTTAAGCTTTCCTTTGAACAGCCTCGCTTTGATACCACTTGTTGTTTATAGGGTGTCTACTTTATCACCTAAAGGGGGGGGGGGGGGGGGGGGGGGTGAATAGGCGTTTCAAATTATATTATCCCATTTTAGGTGTTCTTGACTTCTGGTTAGTAGATCTGTAAAGTAAAGAGCAAACCACATAAAGCACACAAAAGATCTATAGAGGTTCCTCAAGACAGGGTGTCTTGAGTAGTCCTCTTTCCCTCTAAGCCTACCTAGCAGTGTGCTAAGCTCAGCAAAACTCCGCCAAAAAGCTTTAGGCCCTCAAGCCTTACAACACGGACCCGCAAGTCCCAACAGCCTAGGCCCGCAAGCCCCTACTGCCCCCGAGCCCACAAGCTCGACACTCAGGCCCTCAAGCCCTACAATACGGACCCGCAAGTCCCAACAGCCTAGGACCGCAAGCCCCTACTGCCCCCAAGCCCGCAAGCTCAACAAAATCAAACCCGCAAGTGCACTGCCCTAGCCCTCAAGCCTCACATCTCTCCAGCCCTCAAGCTAAACGGTGTCAGACCCACAAGTCCACTGCCCTAGCCCTCAAGCCTCACAGCTCTCCAGCACTCAAGCTAGACGGTTTGGCCTGCAAGACTTACAATAAATTACAGTAAAAGAAATTGTTACTTTTGTCGGATGGTGATTGGTGACATCAGCCTGATGAAGATTGGCTTCTTTAGGTTGAAGAAGATTCTTCTTGATCTGGAGATTCAGCACTGGATCTTCTTCAGCCTTCACTTCTTTTTGCCTGGTGTTGATCGGCTACTTTTCAGTCGATGAAGATGATTGATTCTTCAGAGAGCACTTGATGCTTGCTCTCTACTTGATCTTCTTCTTCTCCGCCGAGAATACTTTTCTATTAAAGTTTAGCGGCGGGATTCTTTTTCGTACTTTTTTTTTCCTTTTTGATTTTTTTTTGGGTTAGGGCAACCTCTTATCTCTTTTATAAGACTACGAGGTCCCCAACGGTCTTCTGAAAAAGTGCCTTAAGTGTCAGACGCTCCTTTCCTTAAGAGCACGTGCTGATTAGACAATCAGGCGGCATCATTAAATGCTGACAGCGTCTGCGACATTTGAATCTGTCTCGACGATATTTCCATTGTTACGATGTCATGGACAATATCTCGACGACAGGACTTTGTTGATCCCTTTTACCTTGGAAGATCTTCAACTCTTCTTGCTTCTGCTTCTGAAGCAGGTATCTCGACGATATGAGGCATACTGTCGCTTCTGCATATACAATGATATGTTGTCTTTGACTGTGTCGTCGAGATCTTCTTTCTTGTTGTCTGTCGTCGTAATCATGTTGTCCTCTCGACGACATGAGTGATGTTATGTCGACGCTTCAGCAGTTGCTAGTCTTCAACTTGTCTTACTTCAGGCGACATGCCTTCTGTACGACGATGTTTGTTCTTTCTCGACGACAAGGCCACTTTGGTTAAGTCGACGATACCGCATCTTCTCTGCGTTCAATGATCTTGCCGAGTCTCAGCGGTCGATGATCTTCCTTCTGAGTTCGACGAACTGCCTTGTCTCTGCGTTCGACGAACGACACTCTGCGTTCGATGAACACGCTATTATCAGTTGTTTCTTCTATCTCGTCTCAGCGGTCGATGAACTTTGTTCTGCGTTCGACGAACGGCTATCTGCATTCGACGAACATGCCCTTTGTGCCTTCTCAGTGGCTCCTTCTCTGGTCTCGTCTCAGCGATCGACGAACACGCCAAATCTCAGCGGTCGTCGATCTTCCTTCTGAGTTCGACGATCTTGCTTCTGCGTTCGACGAATGTTGTCCTTCTTGACGATATATATATATTACTTACAGAAATAGTTAAAGTACTTGACATTTGTCGATCTCTGCAAGCATGAGCTAGATGGAGCATTAAATACAGCTTGCATTTATCATTGAGCTGAGCACTTCTTCAAATCAGGAACATTGCTGGGCACTGTTCCCAACACGTAGAAATGGACAAATCTCCTTGAGTTGCTTTCGCCAACTCATTCTCCAAGTACTGTAGCCTCGCTACATTCTTCTTATTGAACAAGCCATCCAAGGCTGTCCAAATCTCAGCTGCTGATCCACACCCAATAATGTGATCAAAAAATTCCGTAATGATAGCTCTCTTGAGAGTGAACTCTGCCTTAGCATTCGTTCTTCTCCAAGCCTTCACGAGCTCAGCATTCCCATCAGCAGGAACCACAACTTGTCTAGCTTCTCCTCCAACAACCTCCCACAAGTCCTCTCCTAGAAGATAGCTCTTCATGCAAGACTTCCACTTCTTGAAGTTAGTCTGCGTAGGGAGCTCAATACCGAGAACTCTAGCATATCCTCCTTCCATTGCTATCCCACTGATTGCTACCACTTGAGAAACCTGAGAGAAGTATCAGCATTATCAACTTCACAACCTCAGTAACCTAGCTCTGATACCATGTTAGAAAACTTGAGGTCTGGAGATGAAGTGAAATAATATGCGGAACACACTTCACAAAACCTTTCAAAAGTGTAGCACAACAGTGACAAAGAGAAGAATGAATAATACTATGGTATTGAATATCTCTTTACAAAACGAAGTATACATGGCGAGACATGATTCATAAGAATAACGGAGGAGAGAAGCACAAAACAGAAGTGTAAAAATAAGCCGCAGCGACCTGGCACTTGAGACCGCCAGACCGTGCGAACAGACAAGCTGGACGGAAGCCGTTGAGACCGCGCAAACAAAGTACAGATCGCACCTGCCAGACCGCAACCCCAGACCACCAACTCGCTGCTTATTCCTCTGCTAAAAACAACCAGTTCGCACTTCTTGATCGCCCAGACCGCACGGTCATGATCAAAGAAGAACCCACAAACACTGAACAAGAACTGCTACCAGTGACACCGCAACTCAAGACAGCCTGGCCACTAAAGACTGCCTGATCAACTGAGTCCGTTGCACAGACCGCGAACACCTAAACACAGTCCGCCCAGACTAGTTTATTCAAAGCTGGAAGAAATGAGACAAGTTGACCGCGAGCTGCAAGCTGCTAACCTGCGAACACAGAAACCGATCAGACAATAATCTCAGACCGCGCGACCTCAAAATTAGACCGGCACTATCAAGCCAACTTTGATTTCTTACAGTTCTCGTTAATAATGACGGGCCCTACATCCCTATTTATAGGCGGGTAGACGGATGTCATCACCGCACAACCGGGATACAATAACTACCCATTAGATCGCGAGTGGTCTCGCAAAGCAGACCGCCCAAGCTCGGCATAGCTCACAGCTCCTTTATTAAACCTTGTGATTAGAACCAAACCGCCCAGTCACCGCGGTCTCAACAAGAAGACCGCCCGGTCTTATTACAAAGCAAAGAAACTTCTTTAGAAACCAGACCGATTAGAAAAGTCGTCAGACCGCCCGGTCACTGCAACAAGGCAGACCAAGAACATCTGGCCGACTTAGGACAAGTCTCCAGACCAACCCGTGCAAGTCGCCCGGATAGAAGAGGCAGTCTCTCATATCAGACCGCTCAGAACAACCCGGTTGAGACAGAACTGGCCAGAAAATCAGAGCAGACTGCGCGGTCTCTGCGATCTCCAATCTTCAGACCGCCCAGCTCAATTTCACTTCCACTTCAAAAATTTAACACGCGGTGGTAATTAAGAAGCCTGGTCTCATCGATTAGTCCTTCCAGTCGACATGCAATGTCAAGTTGATCCTTTCTTTCAGTCGACATTATTAGTGCTCGGCGTTAGTGCTATCACTGGCGGTAGCTCACACATCTAATCGACATATGCTATCTCATCGACATTCTCCTCCAGTCGACATATGCTTCTAGTTGACGTATCCTTGTAATTGATATGTCTTGTGTTCGGCATTATTGCCAGCACCAGTGGTAGTTCATATATCTAGTCGACATGCTCTATCTCATTGATGTCTTCTTTCTAGTCGATATGAACGATCTCATCAATGCATTCTTTCTAATCAATATGTTAGTGTCTGGCATTATCACAAGCGCTAGTGGTAGTTAATGAGTCCAGTCGATATGAGTTGTATCGACAATATTATCTTCCAGTCAACATAGACAGTCTAGTCGATGTTGTCTTCCCGCTGATACACTAGCGCGTGTTTGTATCTCTATCGTGCGGAGGTAGACGTCATGACTAGTTTAGTCGATGTGAGTTACTGGTCGACATTAGTCCTAGGCTGAGCAAGTCTAGTCGACATGTATAAACTAATCTAGCGCCCGACGGTACCTCTAGCGCCAGCGGTAACTCACTTACATTATAGTTTTCGTATGACTGTACACTTATAAACCTGCACATTATCCCCAAAGCATATATGATAAAATGCAACTTGGGATTTGTTATTATTAAACCTATGAGATGTAGAATGCATGTTCTAACAACCATTACCTTTATGCACATTCAATATGGGGCGATTAGGCCTGGCCTTTTCATATTGTTTTCGGCAGTTTTCAACATGCCTAGGAGCTTGGGCAGTGATTTGTCAATCTCATTCATATTATAATTCAAGACAAATTGCTCATAACTATCCGACAATGATTGCAAGATCAAGTCACTGACCAACTCTTAGCCTAATGGAAAACCCAATCTTTCAAGGTTCTCAATTTACCCTATAATCATAAGTATATGAGTTACAGCTTAGCCACGAACTACCATTTTGTACTGAAACAACACCTTAGAAATGCCGAACCTCTCCTATCGAGCCTGCCCTTGAAATATTTTCTGAAGGTGTTCGATAATTTCATAACCACACATGGTCTGATACTGGTTCTAAAGCCCTGAGTTCATGTTTGCGGGCATGAGGAACTCGACATCCAAGGAGTCATCCTGACACTTCTTATAAGCATCTTAATCTGCATGAGAGGCAGTTTTGAGTGGCTCTTCAAGGGGTATTCCTCTAAGACATAGAGCTTATGATCCTATTTGAGGACAATCCTAAAGTTCTTGTACCAATCCAGGAAGTTTTTCCAATTGAGCTTGTCCTTCTCAAGAACAGATCGCAGGTACAAGGTGTGATGTGTATTACTTGCCATAGATATTTTACAAATTATTCAAATTTATATTATTTTTATATTTTAAAATACATTTTATTTTAATGAGATCTTTTATTAAAATACTCTCACTATTTTCTTCAAATTAAGAACCCTTCATATCAATTCAGAGAGTATAAGCGAGCAGCTCTCTAGTGGGGTAAGATCTGAATGTTATCACCATCATGAGTCAGCTTTGGTTGATCACCCACAACATGCTCTTTAGGTAGACAACTTTTGTCAATTGTAACATCATGTAACTCTTGTATGGTTGTTGAATAACCATTATTCGCATCCATGTTATGGTGCAAGCCGATCCTATGCCTTTAAGTACTCCACCATTGAGGTCACCTAATTAAGATGGACCCAATGTTGACAGCTGGATATCACAATTATCCCAGCGCATCCCACCAAGATAGATTGATGCACCTTGCTTTTAAAATCTCACACTTCATCGATTAAGGTGGTAAGAGTGTCATCCATTAGAAGGAATCTGAATAACTTATTATTCTTTTAAGGGATTTTTATTAAAACATGATTAACATTTAATCGTGCCCATGTTTAAACCTTCTAAACAAAATGAATGAAAAACAATTAATCTTACACTTATTAAAACTATTTAAACAAGACATAAATTATTAGAGCATTCACATTACATATACATCTCAGATATACATACGATCTACATCAAAATATAATGCATCCTTGCAGGATTCAAAGAGGTTGCACCCCTAGCGGGGTCTCAGGAGCAGAGCCCCTCACAGGGACAAGGGGCAATGCCCCTTGCTCAATATTTGATGTTCCAGGGCAGCATAATGAGTTCTGGAATGATTCCAAAAACACATTCATTCTGTAAGATTGGTTATTGTGAAACCTATCTTTGATACCACTGTTGGATTTTGTTTAAGCATTTTATGCATAGCGGAATTAACAACAACCCATTTTATTTGACTATGCAAAAAACCAATAAATCAAGAACTAAAAAATACCTTCTTCAAAATCAAATTTCGTAAATAAAAACTATCATATAAAACAAAATTGTAGAAAGAGATCAACATCTCTACATGTATCCACAAAAATGTTGAAACTAACTCGTAGTTCATACAATGGGCTCGGGGTTGGAAGATGGTCGTCCTTCTCTTCCATGAAATACTAGTTTCGTTTCTGGCTCTCATTTTTCTCTCTTCTCTCGGATCTCTTTAGAAGAGAAATAAAAATGCGACTGCAAGTTCTCTAAGAGTCACACTCTTCGAAAACCTAAAACATACTACTTATGGAAGTTTCACAAACCTCCTATAAAAATACGTCGATAGAGATTGAAGGGAGAAATAAGATTAGACTAATCTTATATAATTTGCGTATGTCGGTTTCCCAAATCGACATGCATCAAATATTGTTCTATTAATCGACGTACGTCGAATCCTCAAATTGATGTGCTTCGAATTCTATCTGATAGTATAGAAATTCTGTTAAACGCACACCAAATCGACTTGGGACAACTTCATAAATCGACGCATTTTGAATACTGTCTGACTACTTATCAACTCGGCGTGGGTCAATTTCACAAATCGACGTGTGTCAAATAGTATCTGGAAATATATGCCTTTCTGTTAAACGCACACCAAATTGATGTGCGTCGATTTCACAAATCAACTTGCGTCGAATAGTGTGTTTAACATCCTTTTTGAATCCAATTCGACATATTTTTACTCCTAATCATTATTTAATAAATTCATAATTAATTAGAACATTATTATGGACTTGGTTCTTCACTTGTATCCAATATAAGTAAAAACCAACGCGACCATTTATCCAATTTCCGTATGTTCTTAACGTGTGACCCCATATGTTTATATTACATTGGCAGTAAGATGATTCCCTTGATTACTTCTAGTTCACAGATTCCAGTAATAAATACATATTATAAAATGTTGTGCACGATAGGGCATATTGTTGTATGCCTAATCATGTGCGACTTGTTGAAAAGGTAAGATGGTGGAGTGTTAGGATAAGTTGCATAGTCATGTTCCCTAAGGCGCACGATCGCGCCACTATATGCACACCACCTCGGCAATCAATTTTGTTAACAACAACTCGCTCATGCGTAGGTGCACGGTCGTGCATGGGTAGGGACAGAACTAAGTTTCTCAGGGAGGAAACTGTATTTATTTGTGCATAATCATGCATTAATGGCGCATAGTCGTGCGCTTGCCTAGTCGACGTATGCCGACTGGCATTAGAACATATGCATTCGCAAAATGGTGTTTGGGCGTGCGTGTTCACAAAAAAGGACCTAAACTGAAATGAAAGGGAAGCTGATTGGAAAACTCGGGGTGCATAACCGTGCGAATCAAAGTGCACAACTGTCCACCATATTCAAATGTTTGGAATTATGTCCAAACACTCCCAAATGCACTGGAGTCAATGTCTTATGCTCCAAATGTGCCTTTGTATTATACATTGATGAATAATTGTAATATCACATGATTTTATGGTAAATTACGGAAAATCAAGAGTGGAATAGAACAAAAGGCATGTCAAAATAAGTACATAAAATACATGAATCACTCACCCACAAGAGTGACCACTTTGCTTATGTGATACCTTTTGGAATGTCTCAACCCCTTCCTACAACTAACAAAATATGCTCACTCCTAAGAATGCATTCTTTCAATATATGACCAGGCAACACACCATTATGATGATTTTAGCTTTGCCAATCCATTAAAACCCCAAAGAATTTGTTCTCTGGGGAAAAATTGAGACCTTAAAAATGGAAGTATAGTCCAATTCCAATTATGTTGATCACCTGAATGCTTGAAAGGAGGATTTTGAATTTAAAATGAATTCCATGGTAATTATTTTGACCTAAATTTTAATTATTTTCAATCAATATAAGAAATGAATAATTTTGTTCATGATCTGAACTCGATATATATATATATATATATGAGAAGCTATTCATATTGATAAGTGTGATAATTTCTCAGCTTAAATGTTATATATGCTTCTAGAGACCCAGTTAATGTCTCATGGCTTGTTAAGATCGATTAATACTCAAAAAAGTTGGCATGACAGTTGTGAATGGCATCGGTCTAGTCAAACGAAAAAATGAAGTTATCGGTTGATCCTCAAAATGAAAAGAAAGTTTCTTCTCGTCGCTCCATGAATGATTTTGGTGATGGTATATTGATCCAATCTCCAAATCTATGAAATTCACCAGCGAACCATCGTTAATGAAAAATATAGGTCACCTGATCATCCTAAAATTTCCAGTCGTCTTACTTTCATTATTCCAAGATCGTTGTTGGACAAATTTTCATTTCAATTGCAAAATCCCTAAAAAACCACATCTAAATACAATTGTTGGAAATAGAATGAAAGTCATCACATCATCAAAAAAAATTCGGGATGTTTCTTCGGGTTGTTCCGAGTCTGTTTGTGGTGACATCTCATTGATCCAATCTATATACCTTCTGCAATCAATATTGGGCTGTCATCCCCCCAATAATGAAAGTTGTTGGTAATTTATACAGATCCATGTGACATCACAATATACGTCACACTAGGACTGACCAAATCAATTTTTTTATCCCAGACATGATAACTCATTATTGAACCATTAACTTACTTTACTCATGGATCATCCGACTTGTCACATCCCTCCTTTTCCCAATAGAATACATGACATGCCCCATCTCGCAACTCCTTAAACATTACCCTTCGCTTCGTGACACTTGTCACCAGTTGAGAAGTCTTTCTAAAACATTCTCCCACACTTGTAGTAATGTATTCATATTGAAACCTCTCTCACTAACTAACACGTAGCCAACTCACCATTTCACTATTCTCTTTGAGAGAGCCTATGTCGTGCATCAATCTTATGCCACACATTGCTCACCGATAATCTAGTTTTTCCCTTACAAGTTACTCCTCTAGCTTCTCGGAGAAGCTACTATGTAAGAGGAGCATGTATTGTCTCCACTTATTCTACTAAATCAACTTTCTTTGCATAAATTTGAGGATAAAGATGCAATATCCTAGCATTATGGAACAAATATCTGTTAACACTGACATATTCTCCTATTTCCTAGAAACCATTATCTTTTCCCTCGCTAGTAAGATTTTATCCTTACGCAATCTTTTTTGATACATACATGTGGGCGTATTTCTCTACAACCATATGTATCGTAAGTGAGTGTCAGACTCTGGTCTAACAACATACTGACATGATTTATCTTTTCAATTGTCTGACAACCTTGGTGGAAGTGATAGTTCTGATAACCTAGACTCCAATACGATGTTCATTCCTAGAAACCTTTTTGTTGAGACTTGACCTCTAATTACCTATATATAGACTTGTTTTGAGAACAATAAAGGTAACTTTTCACTACTACTTTCATACTTCCAAAGTCACTCAGAAATATGGTATTTTTAGGAAGGGGTGCTCTTATAGTTCAGGGT
Source organism: Dactylorhiza incarnata (assembly GCA_033032865.1). Lineage (NCBI taxonomy): Eukaryota > Viridiplantae > Streptophyta > Magnoliopsida > Asparagales > Orchidaceae > Dactylorhiza > Dactylorhiza incarnata. Next base: position 6,596,816 of record JAWHQI010000041.1, read on the forward strand.
CCAACGTCTAATGGAGTGATCTCCAAACATCTCCATTGTTCTACTCATCCAAGGTAAGATCACCCCAATCATGGACATTTCAGGGTCCAACAGTCAGATCGTTTTCAAATTTTGGAAGAAACTATTAGAAAATTATTAATTAAAATGATTATTTCATTAATATCTAATGGAGCCTTCATGGTATTTGGTGTTTGGTCTCCACATCAATTGATGACAAAATCTCAAAACCAATTTGGAGGGAAACCTTTTCATAGAAAAAGATGAACCTTTAGTCTCGCCTTATCAAACTTGACTTCTTTAAGTGAGTATATATACAAATCCACTCATCCTACTTATGTTGAAAGAAATATAAGGTGAATCCATTAACCATACATGTGCGCGTGCCCTCGCTAGCAGGCATCAAATCAGATTAGATTTGGATTTGGGATTTGAAGAATAATTGAATTGTATTTTTCATACAAAATATTTTTGCCACTTTGAAAAACTTCAATTACTCAATTCGACTTGCGTCGAATAGTATTTGACGCACATCGAATGGTATTCAATGTATGCGTTGATTCATCTTCTGATTTTGTTCTTTGATAAGAAATTGACTTACATCAATTTCCTTCCGTTAATAAGAATTTGACTTATGTCAATTTCCATGCGACGATGGGAAATCGACTTACATCGATTTCTATGCATAGAGAAGATATTGACTTACGTAGATTTCTCCTACTTTCATTTCTTCACTCATAATTTTTGTACGCATTTTGCAGCATGATGAAGAAAATTTTGTTGTGTTCTCCAATCTATAAACGATAAAGGTAAGTGTACCTATCGAATATAGCATATGATATAAAAATATCAACATTGTATTAATCCTGGGTCTCGTCGAGTACTTCTACTTCAAGAAAACTACTATTATTTTATCAAATAAAACTTAAGATAAATTCATAATTAAAACAAACAAAAAAAGAAACTAAATGTGATCACAACTCCCTTTGAAATGAAATAGAAAAGATAAATTTATAATTCTCTAATCTAAGCCTTGACCGTAGAGACTCCCAAAATATGGATGCACCTCTCTAAAGGAATACGCCGACCTGAGATTATGTTGATTGACCGTACTCTCATTCTATAATCTATACCCATAAAAATTCCTTTTTCAAAGTGAATCTCGCTATTGGATTTGACTGTATCCAGAAGATTTACGACATCCTCTCTTGAGGGATGCATGAAACTCTTTTTATTCTTGAGCAATCGATTCATAAGTACGAGCCTCTTGGCTAACTAGAATACAAAAATAGATACTGAAATCCATAACTGGAATATGAACTCGATAATGTTAAAATTCATGAATAAGTCTAAGAAAAGATAAGAGAGACAATAGAAGAGAAAATATTTATTTCATATCAAATCTTGTCATCATTGATGAGTTGATTTCATATACCATATTTTAGACTCATCTCAGCATATTTCTTATCTTTATAGCTTCTTCTTTTTTATATGAAAAGAACTTGTATCTCACATGCTCCCTTCTCACGCTTGAATCACTTTTGATGCCGAATTTGGTGTGCGAAGTGCTGATTCCAAAGTAATGTGGAGACATCACTTTGCTCTGTCATTTATTCTCTTTTATGCACTTGGAAATTCTGCACATGCCGATGGCTATTCGCCTCGGTTCATTTGTGTGTCACGAGCACGAGTTAGGATATATAGGTTTAATGATGTTGCTCATGCACGGTCGTGCATCTTCCTTAAAGCATGGGCGTGCATGCATTCCCGTCTAGTCGAATTTGGAAATTGCATGGTGGTGCATTTTTCTTCTCGCATGACCTGGATGGTCGTGCGCGAGCAACCTTCTAGTCGAATGCATGTTTTGGTCTGAAATCGGTGTTCTCTGCACGCCCGTGCATTTTCTTTTTGCACGGTCAGGTTTGACTGTGCGTCAAGATAATCGCGCGGGAGTTCTGCAATTAGACAAAATTGCATGATTGTGTGATTTCCTTAGCATAAGAGTACTTCAGACCGTGCACATATTTTTTCTTGAGATTTGGGTATTCTGTCCTTGGTCGTGTGTTTCCTTCTCGCGCAGGCAATGTTGACCGTGCGAGATCAAAACGCACTGGCAGATCCTGATTTAAAGTTTGATTTGATAGGGCGCAGTATTTTGGCATCGTTTTGAGTTTTTATTATCCTTCTCGCATGATCAAAACACATGGTTGTGCACCAGATCGTGCGAGCTCTTTTATGATCCTATTTATGCTGTTTTCTACATATTTTTAAGAGTTCCGAGTTTCAGATTTCTGCACTACTTTTTTTACCTCCTCCAGGAGAGTTCGGCTAAATACCCTTAAGGGGAAGATCCAGCTCCCTCTTATATTCTCCACTACTTAGGGATTTGCCCTAGAGCATCCTTCATCATCAAGGGTTGATTTCAAGGGATTGGAAACATCTTCATCACAAAGCAAGGGTTTCTTCAAGATTGATGTGGCTAGATAGTATGACCAGAGAAGTTGGGTACATTAGGAGGTGGGGACTACCCTCTCGAACCCCAGATGTAGTTGATGATCAAATATTACAATGGATTGACAACCCGATGACTTCTACTTTCGATCTACCTCAAGTCTTTGGATTCGGTTATATCTCACCTTTCTTCCCGCAAATTAGCTTTTCATTTTTTAACCTTATGATGAATGGCATGAATGTTGAATATTTATTATAATCTTGTCTATGAGATTACTTCTTTTTTTCATGCATAAATGGACGCGGTATTGAATATGTGTGACTGGTAGCTTGGATGTGTGATCCTCAGTCACAAATATGTGATTAAGGAAGTGATCATATTGTGTTTGCAAAGCGGTGAAGGCAACACACATTGGTGTTTTATTTGTGAAGCGGTGTTTGCGACCCGCATTTCTTTCTATGTTTATTTTGATCAATCCCTCCACCAAAATCAATGCCTGTCTTTTCTTTAAAAACTTCATAGTTGAGATTCTTTAAATGATAACTCTTTCTCAAATTTGTATTCCTTACGAGATCGATACTCGGGGATTCGCTCCTCATTTTATATTACTTGAATGATCGGTGCACTTGTCATTTCATGTCACAGTCTCGCTCCAGCCTATAGCAGTGTGCTGGCTTTGCGCATCAAGTTTTGGGCGCCGTTGTCGGGGAGTACGGTTTTATAATTGTTAATCTTTGAGGATACTAATTGTGAAGTTTTGTTTTTATTTAAATATCTTTTGCTTTTGTTTTTATGAATCCATTCTGCACCAATATAGATTATTCTAGACAATGTAAATGGTGCAGAACTTTCAATCACTCTAGTGACGATTGTCATTTAGGAAGCAGTGATTATAATCTCTACGGTTCATCGTATGGAGTGTTGGAACAAACCATATTACTGATTTGGGCTAGGATCACTATCTGTTGACTAGGATAAAGTTGACCCCAATGTATAGTCAATGGGTCAAGGGTTTAGGCTGTTAGAACTCAAGAAAATATTCAGGTTCTGCGTTCGACGAACTCCTCACTACAATCAACGAAAAGATAGCAGCGCTCAACGAAATGGTTCTGAAGCTGCGTTCGATGAAATGCTATCTGCATTCGATGAACGACTTGCTCTCTACGTTTGACAAAAGGCTTGCTATCTACGTTCGACGAACGGCTTTCTATCTGCGTTCGACGAATGGCATGTCAATCTACGTTCGATGAACGGCGTGCTTCAATCTGCGGTCGACGATCCTCAATCACAGCGTCTCAGTGTATCAGCGGCTCAGCGGTCGACGAACTCGTCTCAGCAGTCGACGAAATTATCCAGGCTCAGCGGTCGACGATTTTATCCCGTCTCAGCGGTCAGCGAAATTATCCAGTCTCAACGGTCGACGAAATTATTTAGGCTCAGCGGTCGACGATTTTATTCAGTTCAACGGTCGACTAATTTGCTCAGTTCAGCGGTCGACGAATTCTTCAGTTCGACGAACTCAGCTCTGCGTTCAAAGAATAAGTATCAGATGTTCAGATCGATGAAAGTTCTTCTCAGCTCAACTAATTCAATTCTTCCAACCAGATTCAGTTGAGATCGACGAACTCAACATTGCGTTCGACAAAATATGTTGAGATCGAGGAAAATTTTCTGAAACAGATTTATTTCAGAAGATCATTTATATTATTCTCTTCAGTTCGACGAACCTCATTCTGCGTTCGACGAACTCAGCTCTGCGGTCGACGAAATTTGTTATTTCAGTTCAGAACTTCAGACAGATCAGTTATTCTATTCTCTGAACTTAGATATCTTTTGCAATGGCTCTATTCTTCCAGATAAGTAAGATTAATATATTTCCTTTTATTATTCCGAGATTATAGCCGTTGACATTTAGCGGAAAAGGACACGTTCATGGAAAAGGAAAAAGGTAACCGACGTATCAGATTTGCAGTACAGTACATATATCTTCAGAATATTTTTTTCCTTAATTTAAGGGATTTGATTTGTCAAATCTGTCAGAGATTTCAAAAGGGAATAAAGAAAGAAAATATACAGACAGATACAAGATCATTTATTACAGATTATTCTATTCCTTTCTCAGATGATTTGAATTTCAAATCATAGATATAATCTAAAAGGAATAAGGAAGAAGCAGAAGTAATAGATTATTACACGACAGCATTACAGAACATATCACAAAATAGTTGTACAGGAAAAAGAAAGAGGAAGAAGAAACAATCGGGAAAAATATAAAGGAAGAAGAAAGAAAAAGTTCTACAGATCATCTTCATCTTCTTCCTCAAGCATCACTCATTCACTGAGAACATCAACTCTGCTCTCTCAGTTTCTGCTGCAAGTTCAGATCTTCAATAGAGCAACAAATAATCTGAGAAACATTTGTCTCTCAGATTTATCAGCTATCAGGAAGATAAAGGAAGATCTATTATCAAGTGAAAGTTCCAGCCATCTACTGTCAAACAAATTTCAATCAGACAGAGGAGCTTTACAACAACATTCCACAAGAGTCTTCTCTCAGAATATTGACAGAGAAGAACATCTAACCCTTCTTATCCCATCTTGTACAGGGTTATAACTCCCTTCAAAATTTAACTCATTGGTGGCAGGCCACCTGATCAAAAACCTGTGGTTTGGTTAGAGCACCTGATCAAAAGCTCCTTGGTGTGTGGACACCTGATCAAAAACCCCTTGGTGATAGGGCACCTGATCAAAAACCTAGTGAATCCTACCAAGTGTGGTAGAAGAGTAGACATACCCAGGTTTATTGGGGAACTACTATAAAAATCATTGTGTCCTTTGTGTTGTGATTTTCTGTGTGCTGTGCTGTGTGCTGTGCTTATTTGTGTTTGTTTTTATTACTCACTCAATACACATATATGTAACACTAATTTAATTCCGCTATAAAATTAAGTGAAAAGTTTTAATACTCTATTCACCCCCCTCTAAAGTAAATCTAAGATCTAACCTCCACTTTCAATTGGTATCAAAGCGTGGTTGATTATATCAATCACTTTCAACTGATATCCATTTGACTTTCAATTGGTATCAGAGGGTTGTTGATTCTTTATAGGCTAACACTTGAATCGTAAAGATCAATTAGATCTTATTTTATTCTAGAGTTTTATTTTTTTTCTAAAAACTCATGGCACAAAACAAAGAATATTCCAGCACAAGACCTCCTATGTGCAATCTCAATAAGTTTGCACTATGGAAAGCAAGGATTAAGTTGTATATAAACTCTATTGATGAGGATTTTTCAATGTCATTTTGACAGGACCTCCTACAACAACAAATAATTATACTGCTCCACATCTTGAGTGGAAAAATGCTCAAAAGAAACAGAAGATTGCAGATGCCAAAGCAATGAACATTTTGGCACAGTCAATGTCTGATGAGATATTCCAAAAGGTTGTAAAATGCACATCAACCAGGGAGATATGGAATTCCCTCAACAACTTGGTTGAAGGTTATGCAGAAGAGTCAGACTCTTCATCCAGTTCATTTGATGATGAAGAAAAATCAAATGACAAGGACCAATGTTTGATGGCAATATATGACTCAAACAGTGAGTCAGAATACGGAACATCATCCAGCTCTAGTGATGATGAAGAAGAAAGGAATTTCTGTATGATGGCTATCAATGCCTCAACAAACAATTCAGAAGAATCAGAATCACAAGCTGACAATGATGCTGATCAGGTAATATCTAATTTTGATTTCAATTCAGTTGAATTCAAAGTTCTTTGCTTAGACTTAATAAAATCTGAGAAGGAAATAATCTCTCTCAGAAATAAGTTGGCTGAAATGAACCAACTTAGTGAAGAAAATGCTAATCTTAAGAACGATTTGGCTACCTCTATAGAACATATTATTCTCATTGAGAATAAATTATATGAGGCTAAGAAATTTGAAGAATCCCTAAATGGGAGAAGTATCAAACTGATGGAAATCACAAGCACAGTAAATGCCAGATTAAGTGGCAAACTAGGCTTGGGTGCATCATCAAGTGAGCCACATCTGATTAAGAAAAACATACTTTCTACACCAATAAAGTTCATCTCTGCCAAGGGAAAAGAGGTTGTAGAAATAGATGAAAATATTTCAAGCAAGGCTGTTAAGAATTCAGAAGTTCAGCAGAATTCGTCGAACGGAGCTCGACGAAATGAATTCACTTCGTCGAACGGAGATCGACAAACTCTGAAGCCAGAATTTCAGTATAATTATCATTCGAACGACGCTCAATGAAAGAACTTCACTTCGTCGAACGACGATCGATGAATTCACCCCAATTCGTCGAATGGAAAGTTTGCTGAATATCAAAAGAATGCTTATTATTCACATACTTTCAATCCTTTCACTGAATGGATAATTCCTCTAGGGAGATATCATCCACAAGGCTATAAGGATCAGCCTGAAATGTCTTTCATTTCAGAATTTTGTGGAAAATCAAATGGACCCAAAGTAGTCTAGGTCAAGAACATCTAATGTATCAAATAAGGAGAGGAACACCACCTCTACCAGAGACATTTTGCAGGTACAAGATCACTATCTCAAGCAGTCATTTATTCCAAAATATTCTTCAACTGTTTGAAGAACAACAACTTAAGAAGTCATTGACCACCAGGATCAAACTCATTTTCTTTTGATATCAGAGACCTCAACTGATACCAGAGGTCACTTTCAATTGGTATTCAATTGGTATCAAACTATCAGAGACCTCAACTTATATTAGAGGACTTTCAATTGGGATCAAACTATCAGTTACAGAAATAAAAGAATGAGTTTACACTCTCAAGATAGAGAATACAAATGAAATTGCAAGTTCAATATCAGAAAACCTGAACTTTCAATTGGTACCTGAACTTTCTATTGTTATCAGAATCAAAGCTTATCTTTCTATTGGTATCAGAATCAAAGCTTACCTCCCAGTAGCAGTATTAAAGGAATGGGTACACATCCTTAAGTCAAAGAATGCAACAACATTATTAGATCAAATTTCTGGAAATCAGATTGCATCCTTCCCTACCTCCATCAAATGTCCCTTCTTCAAGGGGCCTAGCTTCAGGCCTTCCTGAAACTAGGCAGGGGGAGAAGTTCTATGAACAAGCTCCATTTGTTGCAGTTTTTGCTCAGGGGGAGATGTTCTATGAACTAGGCAGGGGGAGATAGTTTCAAGGGGAGAAGCTTTATAAAGAAGCTCCAGTCTCAGGGGGAGATGCTTTCAAAAAGGGAAAGATGACTTATGAACAAGCTTCACACAATGTAAATTCAGATGCAGTGTTTGCTCCAGCTTAATGCGGATTCAAATACAACTTTTGATATAGAAGAAGCAGCAGATTCAAAGCAGATTCAGATAATCAGTTTTTGACTACAGCTCAGCTAATCAGAATTCAGAAAAATCAGAGAAAGACAATATCAGAATTCAGAATTCAGAAAGCAGAATTCAGAGAAAATCAAAGGTTCTGATTGTGTGTTTTTATTAGTTTAATTTTCAATGTAATGTTTCAGAACTCAGAGTATCATATTTTATATCTGCTGAAATATATAAAATCTGTCAGATATATATATGCTCTGTTGTTTTGTTGTTTGTTGTTTTATTTAATTTTTGCCAAATAGTGTCCTAACCCAAATAGGGGGAGATTGTTGGAACAACCCTATTACTGATTTGGGCTAGGATCACTATCTGTTGACTAGGATAAAGTTGACCCCAATGTATAGTCAATGGGTCAAGGGTTTAGGTTGTTAGAACTCAGAAAATATTCAGGTTCTGCGTTCGACGAACTCCTCACTGCGATCGATGAAAAGCTAGCAGCGCTCGACGAAATGGTTCTGAAGCTGCGTTCGACGAAATACTATCTGCGTTTGACGAACGGCTTGCTCTCTGCGTTTGACAAACAGCTTGCTATCTACGTTCGACGAACGGCTTGCGCGCTGCGTTCGATGAACTGTGTGTCAATTTGCGTTCGATGAACGACGTGCTTCAATCTGCAGTCGATGATCTTCAATCTCAGCGTCTTAGTGTCTCAGCGGCTCAGCGGTCGATGAAATCATCTCAGCGATCGACGAAATTATCCAAGCTCAACGGTCGATGATTTTATCCCTTCTCAGCGGTCGACAAAATTATCCAGTCTCAGTGGTCGACGATTTTATTCAGTTCAGCGGTCGACGAATTTGCTTAGTTCAGCGGTCGACGAATTCTTCAGTTCGACGAACTCAGCTCTGCGTTCGAAGAATAAGTATCAGATGTTCAGATCGACGAAAGTTCTTCTCAGCTCAACTAATTCAATTTTTCCAGCCAGATTCAGTTGAGATCGACGAACTCAGCATTGCGTTCGACGAAATATATTGAGATCGACAAAAAATTTCTGAAGCAGATTTATTTCAGAAGATCATTTATATTATTCTCTTCAGTTCGACGAACCTCATTCCGCGTTCGACGAACTCAGCTCTGTGCTCGACAAAATTTGTTATTTCAGTTCAGAACTTCAGACAGATCAGTTATTCTATTCTCTGAACTCAGATATCTTCTGCAACGGCTCTATTCTTCCAGATAAGTAAGATTAATATATTTCCTTTTATTATTCTGAGATTATAGTCGTTGACATTTAGCGGAAAAGGACATGTTCATGGAAAAGGAAAAAGGTAAGCGACGTATCAGATTTGCAATACAGTATATATATCTTCAGAATATTTTATTCCTTAATTTAAAGGATTTGATTTGTCAAATATGTCAGAGATTTCAAAAGGGAATAAAGAAAGAAAATATACAGACAGATACAAGATCATTTATTACAGATTATTCTATTCCTTTCTCAGATGATTTGAATTTCAAATCATAGATATAATCTAAAAGGAATAAGGAAGAAGCATAAGTAATACATTAATCACGACAGCATTATAGAACATATCACAAAATAGCTATACAGGAAAAAGAAAGAGGAAGAAGAAACAGTTGGGAAAATATACAAGAAGAAGAAAGAAAAAGTTCTACAGATCATCTTCATCTTCTTCCTCAAGCAGCACTCATTCACTGAGAACATCAACTCTGCTCTCTCAGTTTCTGCTGCAAGTTCAGATCTTCAATAGAGCAACAAATAATCTGAGAAACATTTGTCTCTCAGATTTATCAGCTACCAGGAAGATAAAGGAAGATCTATTTTCAAGTGAAAGCTCCAGCCATCTACTGTCAAACAAATTTCAATCAGACAGAGGAGCTTTGCAACAACATTCCACTAGAGTCTTCTATCAGAATATTGACAGAGAAAAACATCTAACCCTTATCCCATCTTGTACAGGGTTATAACTCTCTTCAAAAGTTAACCCATTGGTGGCAGGGCACCTGATCAAAAACCTGTGGTTTGGTTAGAGCACCTGATCAAAAGCTCCTTGGTGTGTGGACACCTAATCAAAAACCCCTTGGTGATAGGGCACCTGATCAAAAACCTAGTGGATCCTACCAAGTGTGGTAGAAGAGTAGACGTACCCAGGTTTTTTGGGGAACTACTATAAAAATCCTTGTGTCCTCTGTGTTGTGATTTTCTGTGCGCTGTGTTTGTTTTTATTACTCACTCAATACACATATAAGTAACACTATTTTAATTCCGCAATAAAATTAAGTGAAAAGTTTTAATACTCTATTCACCCCCCTCTAGAGTAAATCTAAGATCTAACCTCCACTTTCATGGAGTTTCTGAATCTTCATACAATTAACCTACCTGAAAAAGGACTTTTTTCTTCGAGCCTCCAGCTTATGGCCGGTGTAAGCGGTCTCGAATTCTGTTACTTTTCTACATCTCACTCTGCCCTGATCGAGTTTCTCCCCGTGTTTTCTTTTTGAGATCAATCCCAAGCAGTTTTTTCCTCTGCAGATCTCTCTTATGACATCCTTCGTTCCACGTAATTGGAACTCAACAGTTCCCCCCGTCTCTTTCTAGTGTGAGTCTTGGAGGTACATTTTTGTACCAACAGAACGAACATGCGACCTTCAGATTGGAGAGTTTAGGTGAAGTCAGTATACATCCAAGATGTCAGACTGCAGGAATCATTCTCATCGGTCTCCCAGTGGTCACCCTTCGAGCAATCCGACCTCCATAGAAGCCCTGGAGCATCGCTTTGAAATTTGCATCGAGCAAGCTCTTCGAGAGTCCGCGTGGGCTCAAAGAGAGACCGCTGAGGCTCACTAAGAGTCCGCCAAAAGTTTGAAGCTATGAACCAGGTTCTGGCTGCGATCTCTAAGAGGATTCTTCCTCAGCCCGGTCAGGTCGCTACCCCTGACCGCTTGGCTGGAGGTCACCCTGTTGAAATTATTGAAGTGGAGTGGAGGTGACCGGGCAGTCTATTTTTGGGTGACCGCAGAGACCGCATGGTTTGTATTAGTGATCTGTCGTTCTGGCTCTACCGGTCTGTTCTGGCGGTCTGCTGATTGGCCGGTCTATTCTTGATTGCTACGGTCTTTTCCCGAGTTGTTCTGCTTGGTTGGCTTGTCTTCTTTGTTGGAAGACCGGGCGGTCTGTTCTTATGTTACCGCCTGACCGGGCGGCTTGTGCTTGCGATCTGACGAATTGTCTGAAGTCGGCCAGATGGTTCTTGGTTTTGCTCCTGGTGGTCTAAGGGAGGAGTACACTTGTGTCTGCGCGGCTTGTGCGCGGTCTCGTGTTCGCATGACTTGTGCGCGATCTGTCTGCTGATCTGCGGTCTTGGTCGGAAGGTTGTCCAAGTGGTGTGATCGCGCGGTCTGCCTTGTGAGACCGCTGGTGATCTGGCGGGTGGTGATTGTATCCCTCTTGTGGCGGTGACGAAATCTGTCTTGTCGCCTATAAATATGGGTGCATGGCCCGTCATTTATAACGAAAACTGTAAGAACTGAGCCTGGGTTAATTCGTGCGGTCTCAACTTTGAGGTCGGGCGGTCTAAGAAGCGAGTTGACTATTTGTTGTGTTCGCGGGTTTGCGGTCAGCAGGTTGCGGTCTACTTCCTTGGTGATTCCCAGCGGCTTGAATAAACAGTTCGGCAGCGGTCTGTCTGCGAACTGGTTTATGGTGTTCTTGTGCTGTTCATAGCGAGCTCAGCGATCAGGCGACCTTCAGCGGTTAGGCGACCTGAGTTGCGGTCTGGCGGCAGCCTATGTTCTTCGTTCAGTTCAATAAAGCTCCAGTTCGTGCGGTCTGAGGTGGCGGTCTTGCAGTACAGGTGGTCTGTCTGTCTTCTGTTCGCACAGTCTCAGGTCAAGCCGGGCGATCTGTGGAGTCGTGCGGTCTATGCGGTCTCAGCTTGTCTAGCTGCCAGTTTTGTTTTGGTGTGTTTTGTTCTTCTCTCCTTCGTGATTCTTATGAATCATGTCTCGCCATGTATACCTCACACTGTAAATGAAGTTTGTGATTCAATAAAGTCTTTTGTGTTGCTGTGTGGCATTGTGGTTGTTTGGCTATAACTCAGTTGATGCAACTCCTGCTTACTCCTAAACGATTCAAATCAAAAAATTTAACATGGTATCAAAGCGAGGTTGTTGGAGTGGATAAGCAGTGATCAACTTGAGTTGCCATCGTCTTTGTGAAGAATAGACCACATAGATTGCCATGGAAGGTGGATACGCAAGATGGCTTGGTATTGAACTCCTAACATCGACTAACTACAAGAAATAGGAGGTCGTGTATGGAGAGTTACTTACTTGGCGAGGATCTATGGGAGATAGTTGGAGGAGAAGACACACAAGAAATATTTCTAGCAGGAGATAATATGGCAGAGGTGAGGCTTTGGAGGAGGACTAATGCTAAGGCAGATTTCACACTCAAGAGGGCTATCTCACCAGAGCTGTTTGATCACATCATTGGATGTATATCTGCTGCTGATATTTGGACGTCTTTGGACGGGTTGTTTAATAAGAAGAATGTAGCTCGGCTACAGTTTCTAGAAAATGAGTTGGCGAAGGCCTCTCAAGGTGATCTTTCTATTTCTACCTTCTTTCTCAACATGAAGAACCTCATGATGAGTCCCAATTATATACACATATATGGACTCATCTGGGCCGATTTTCTAGTCTATGCACTGCACTTTAGCCCTATTTTAGCTCATATTTGTTATTCCATGCTATGTGCACTTCTAGGCCCGTTTTGGTGTTATTTCTTGTTTATCTTAGCTATTAGTTTTCATGCATTGTTAAGCGCCACCTTCAGTGGCTAGATTGGTGCTGTATGCTGGAACAGGAGTCGTGCAGGTGTTCCCGGTACAATTCTGTACAGGAACACTGCGCACGATCACTGGTTCTATTGCGTACGACCACTGGTTGTGCGCCACTGATCGTGTGCACTTAACCCCTGAAAACTGAGTTCTGTCTTCCTTATCGCACGACCACTTACGATAGCATGCACGACCACTGGTCGTGCGCCACTGGTAGTGCGAACATTGTATTTTTATAATTTTCTTACCTTGCAGGCTCCGTCCAGGCAGGCGCACGATCACAGGATGCTAGTGCGCACGACCACTGGTCGTGCGCCAATGACCATGCGCACTGTTTATTCCAGCGCCTATACATTGACCTGCTCGCGAATTAGGTCGGGATCGACGCATTTCTTCTGCCCATCTCCGCCATTTTCTCCCCTTCCGCAGGTTTTTCGCCTCTCCATCGCCGCCCACCATATGGAGGTGCTCCGGGCTTGTTCTTCACGCCAATCTTGAGCCGGAGCTTTCTCTCGGCCTCCTCCTTCATCCTAGCGCCCCAAGGGAAGACCTAGCCGCCATCATCATCAAGCAAGAGGAAGTTTGCAACCTCTACCGGATCGTGACACGAAGAAGACGGGCTCATTGGAGAGTAGTGACAGCTCTCTCTACCCCGGACGTAGTTGCGGACCGAGCTAGGACGCGGATTGATAACCCGGTGCTTCCTACCGTGAATCTACAAGGAGCCTTTGGATTCGGTCGATTTCTTACCTTATTCTTCTCTTATTGATGTGTATATGTGTAGATCTCCATTATTGTGATGAAGTTGCACCCAAACTTGTTTGTATTTTTATATATTTCATGTCTATGTGAAATGCTTTTTGTTTGAGTTGCTTGAGGTGTGCCCCATTCCATCCTCCATCCCGTCGTCACGTTTGGTGCCGCACTAGCAATTGCTAGTGGCGTGCTTGTCGAAGAGGTGCTTGCAACCCTCATTCCGTTAGCCTACTCGTCCATCCGCCTACCGAAGCGTGGCATCGCGGCCCGTACTCCATCCCGCCTAACGAAGCAGCGCGCTCAAGGCCTGCACAGTTCGACTCTGCTTGCCTACTCGTCCATCCGCCCTTGCGACGCAGCGCGCTCAAGGCCTGCCTAGTCTCCATCCCGCCAAGCGAAGCACTGCATAGCGGCATGGCATAGGAGTAGTCATAGCATTTTCTCTTTATTTTCCACAATCCAAAATCCCCGTTTCCGCATCCATCCGACCCAAAGGACTTTGATCTCAAGTCCTTCCTCAATAGTCAACTCCACCTTACTATGTTCCTTGAGAGATTCGATACTCGGGGATTACTCCTTGTTTTATATTACTTGAACGATCGGTACATTGCCGTTTCGTGTCGCAGTCGAGCTACCGCCTATAGCGGTGTGTGAGATTTGCGCCATCAAGTTTTTGGCGCCGTTACCGGGGAACACAGTCGTGTGAGTTTTCTGGAGAGGGAGAACCTGAGAGAGAAGCCCTTCCATTTGTAAATTGCATTTCTTTGTTTTATTTCTTTTTATTCCATTTTGCTGTTTTAATTAGGTTGCTTTAGTAATTTTTGTTAGGTGTAGTATTTTGCACAATAGCATTTTTATTTTGAATCGTATTATCTTCACACTATGTGGGCACATCTTAATTTCCATTGCCGTTGGTGTGGAGCTACCTCCCATTCTAGTGATGAATGCCCTACGGAGAATAGTAGGCATAATTCTTATAGCCCAGCATATAGAGCACCGACTTCGTCTGATACTCCATATGGTGCGCGTAAGTCTTATGGCTACTCTGCTGAGCCTTTACCGTCATACTTCTTTTCGGCTTCAGCCCCCGCTGTGCCAAAGAAGCCCGCAAGGCAGTGCCGGTTTTGTCGGAGCACTGATCATGTCTTGAAGGACTGTGCCGAGTATCTTCGCCAATTGGATGAGGATGACGAGCCGGATATCCGGATCGTCCCAACTCCTAACTCTGGCGGCACATCTTCAACATCCGGTTATGTGTCTTTGTCACCTTCACATCTTGAAGGGAATGGCATGGATACGGTCACCGGATGTGCGGCTGATCAATGCACCAACATTGCTGAGCCTATTCTCCATGTGCATCCACCACCCCTAGTGGATTCGATTCTTTGTGAGGAATCAGTGCTTGACATTTATCCAAGCACTATTCCTCCCCCTGTTGTGCATACTACTTTCGTCTCTAATGACATTGTTGAGGATGTGTCGCGGGATGAGGCTGGCGATTTATGTGTTATGCCTGCTCCCATGGAGGAGGTCAACCTTCTAGGTGAAGAGGAGCTTTCCTCAACACCGGTGAAGGAAGTCCAAATCTTGGGCATGGCCACTGTCGATCCCGCTGAACCTTGCGGCATTGATGACAATGCCAACATTATTTTACTTCCCCAACCTGATGGGAGTGAGACCGGGATCACTCCCCCGATTGATGTTTATTTATGTTCTTCGTCTTCTTTATTTCTTGATCCCCTTCCTTCATCTGAGTCTGTGCAGGTTGAATCTTCACAGGTACTTCAGGAGGACTTGGAGCTTTTTGCTCAAGTTAATGATGAGAGCATCCTCTCATGTGAGGAGGTTTATTCCCCCTCCGTAGAGGAAGCTCCACTCATTGCCTTTGCCTCCTGCTGCCTCCCTGTGGACGATACCTTGCTGGGCAAGGATAGTTTTGGTGAGATGAGTGAGGACCAGGCCTCCTCCTCTTCTTACTTTCTTTTCCCTCTACCTGTGATGGGCAGGTTTTATTTATATTCGGGTAGAGGCATGACTGTTCTTTCTCCGTATAGGTACCCGCTACCGACACGGATATTGGGCCAGTTACCTGTCCACTTCTCCTTCCATACTCCCATTAGCTAGATATTATAAAGTTTTGAATAAGTCGTGCTGGGATGACAATAACCCCAGTAGTTATCTTAATTTTTCCTGCATTTTCATGTCTTTTCTAATTTTATTTAGTTAACTGCACTTTATTTCAGCGTTTCTATTTTCTTTTGTTTCTGCGGAGCTGACCCCTGCAGGTATCTTTTCTGGATGGCAGATGCTGCGGCTCATTTTAGCTTACACGCCAATCTTCTAGTGTGCTCATTTCTGAGCACTGGGTACTCTCTTTCCCTAGCCTTTTCTGATTTTCATGTCATATATTTTGTGGATTGTTTAGTTTAAGTCTGGGGGAGATCAGTTTTTGTGCCCACTCACGTGCACTCTTGCATAGCATGCTAGAAGTACTTTTATTGTAGCTTATTGGAAATTGTTGTTCATTTTCATTGCACACCACAACACCCACTTGAGCGCGTACTCATCTGTTTGCTTGCTCTGTTGTGAATTTAATTCTTCTTCTTATGTGGGAAAGTCTAAGTGATGGCTTAGGACTATGTAGCAGAGTAAAATGTTGACTCCAGTAGTGCTCCTAGTCGAGTGCTCGGTTGCATAGAAATTTGTGTAGATTAGACTTCTCTTTATACTTATGGTTTTATATTTTTTTCTATTAGTGTAAATGTTGTTTACTCTACTCAAATGGTGAATCCGGTGGAATCAAACGGTAGCATAGGGATGTGTGTAAACGATCGCTAGACTCGTATTGCTTGAGTCGGGAGAAAGGAGAATCTTTCTCGGTGGCTAGAACTTGCCCCAAGCGATTCTTGAAGCATTGGCATAGGATAGTTCTAGTGCATGAGAATGACGTAGGCCATTATTTTGGCCCGGTTGAATTTTTTATTTCATGCCTATCGTCTACCTTTGCTAGCCCCTTTGTTCCTACCCTTTTCTTGATTCAGCTCCACATATATCTCACCAAAGCCTAAAAGCCTAACCTAGTCGCACACCCAAATCTGAGCTTTAGTTGTAGTTTTATTTACATTGTGGGGGGCGTTGATTGTGGTGTTTATTATGTGAATCTGTGGATATGCTCATTTGAAAATTTTGCTGAAAGAAAAAAGACAAGAAAAAGAAGATAGAAAGAAAAAAAATGAAAAGGAAAAGAGAAAAAAAAAAGAAAAATGAGTTTTATTGAAAAATCATGTAGAAAAATTATGTATTGGGAGTAGGCGGTGCACACACCTATGCTGCAAAAGTCCAAGTCTGGGGGTGTGGTGCACTTGCGTTCGATTTTGGTGCGCGGGTAGTTATATTAAAGCTCATTTGGGTTGTGTGTTATAAGCCCTCTTGTTTATCATTGTTTACCTCACCGTAACCCAAGCCTCAATTAAAACCTAAAAGTCCTACCGACTCACGCTATGGACCAATCTAGTGTTGTGGAGAGAATGTGACCGGGTGAGCCTATGGTCGCTGACACCGATGGATTTCGGTGGAGTTTGTCCGGCACCCCAATCTTGAGCAATGCTCATCTCAGCGCTTAGTTTACTTTCTCCGTATGCATGACCGGATGATTCACCGTAGTTCACCATTTTGAGTGGTTGTAATATGCTTTTACTCTTTTAGAAATATATAAACTGTTTGTGTATAATGAGAAATCTTCTCTACTATTTTTCTTATGCACGTGAGCATGCGACTTCGCATGGTACTCTGTTTTGTAATTTTAAGCCATCTACTTTTCTTTCCTCGTTCGCGTAGAATTTGTTTGCTCAGGACGCGCAAACAGGTAAGTCTGGGGGTGTGATGAGTCCCAAATATATACACATTTATGGACTCATCTGGGCCGATTTTCTAGTCTATGCTCTGTTGTGAGTGTATGAGTTTAATTTTTATGCTTTCTTTTCATTTTATGTAAATGTGTATGTGTGTATGAGAATAGATTTTATTCATTTTCTTTTAATTTCGTTTTCATTTTATGCAAGTGTGTGTGTGTGTGTTTGTGTGTTTGTGTGTGTGTGTGTGTTTGAGAGAGAGAGAGAGATAATAGATTTTATTGCTTTCATAACTTAGATTTATCGCTTTCATAATTTAGCTTTTTATTACAAGTAGAGTGCATGGGTGTATGAGATAGTATTTTTCTTTTTTGTAACTTAGCTTTATTTCAAGTCTTTATTACCACCCCCATCCCGGATGAGAGGCTAAGAACTATTTAGCGCTTGATTAAGATGGTTGGGACGGAAACTATTTCTGCATTTAAATAAGTCTTTTAATTTTTCTTTGTTAAACGCTTGTATCCACTTAAAATATTAATAAGTATTTTCTTATTATTAATATTATCCCCATTCCGATGAGTGGCTAATTTCCTTTAGTACACGATTTCGAAGAGCTTTGGGACAAATAAATGGTTTTGTAAAAATAAAATCTCTTTCTAAAATCAATTAACGAGCTTTAGGTTTACCCGAGAAAAACATTGAGTGAGACCATATAATCGATGTATGGTTCTCATGTCCATTTCAATATACTAGTTAGCCAAGAGGCTCATGTGTATGGATTGATTGCTCATGGGTACAGATATGTGCGCTCTAACCTCGAGAGAGGATGGAGTAAGTCTCCCGAATTGGAATAAAATCCCAATAGAGGGGTTCACAACATAAAGCGAGTATTAAGGAGATTCGATTAAAGAACGAGAGTTCGGTCGAATATTCTTAATCTCAGGTGGGCGTACCCTCGAGAGAGGTGCGTTCATACATATGGAACCTCCACGGCCAAGCCATTTTAATGTTTTGAAAAGTCATATCTTTTACTTCTAGAATAGACTATTTTTCTCTCAAGGTAATTCGACATCTGGCGCTATCTTCATCATCGTTTAGAACTCTAGTTAGACGCATGCTATCATTCTATAAAAATAAAAAATCAACTCAAAATATTTCTCTAATAAAATAATAGTTCGTTCCTTATAATTAGAAGTAATCAATGAGGCCCAGGACTAAATACGACCATTATATTCTCTATAAAATATCATATACTATTCACGATATGGTATACTTGCCTTCATCGATTTTAGTTTGGATATTTTTCCAAAAGCTTCAAAAAGAAATCTCCCAAATTCAATCATCAAATGTTGATCTTCACGCCATATAGATAATGCCACCAAAGTTTAAGAGCGAATATCATGGCCTCTAGCTCCAAGTCATGGACCGGATAAGTGTTGGATCGGTCGGCGCCCTTAGAGGGGGGGGGGGGGGGGGGTGAATAAGGGTTCTCAAAAACTTAAGATTATATTTAGAAAACATTAAAATATTGCAAGATTAATACAATGAAAAATCAAGTAAAACAATAATGAAGAGACATGCTTTATTAATATCAAATAATGTTTTACAAAACTTGATTTCTATGATGCTGGAAATCGGAGGCGACTAATAAAAATCCTTTTTCATTTTCTATACCGACTCGTATCCCCACGAACTAGTTGGCCCTAACCTTCTCCTTCCCAGATTCGGCCTCAAGCCGCTCTAGCCAATCCTTCCCCGGATGTGGCCTCGAGCACCCGCTAGACCTAGCCTAGATCTAGTCGCCAACACGAGGCGAATTTCTGCCCTAAGTCCTACCCCAGACCTAGTCGCCAACACGAGGCGATTTCACTACCGTTTATAAAGAAAGATAAATAAAATAATAAAACTTCCCTTAAGATGAACTTCTGAATATGGAGGCGAAGATCCGCTGTAGAATCAGCATTTGTAGAAGCGGGCTTCGTTTGGATCCGGCGTGACGTAATCCTCCTTCAGAAGTTTGCAGAGCTTCGCTAGGACTTCAAGTTTCGGCCAAGATAGCCTCTGGAGTTGTAGCACTACCTCTCTCTCTCTGGTGTCTATCTGAAACGAGAGGTGAGGGGTCCTTTATATAGCCCAAGCGCTACCGCTGGCGCCAGCGCTACCGCCGGCGCTAGCCCGGATTAGGAAAGATTTTGCGCGGCAGGATCTCCCATCCGCGGCAACATTTTTCTCTATGCCTCTTGTGCGCCATGCTACCGCCAGCGCTAGTAGCTACTGCCGGGCGCTAGCTCTTTCTAAAAATACTGCCGGAATCACGCTAATCATCGCTAGCGCCGGGCGCTATCGCTACCGCCGGCGCTAGTGGTCATGTTTGAATTCTTGCCTCAATTTTGGGGACAACCATCCTTGAGTCATGTGGACTTTGATTTCCTGCACACTTAAACACACAAGATCAAATACACAAAGGATTTGTTATTCTCAAACCTAGGAGATGCGGAAGACCATGTTCTAACAAAATCCCCCTTTTGATAATAACAAATCCATTAATGATAAATCAAAGCATTAATAGATAAGCATGATGAGACTATACTTGTGTGTGTATGAGAGTGATGACTTTAGGATAATTATTGATTTTAGCATTTAGAATTGCTCCCCCTAAATACATGCTCCCCCTAAGTGATTGCTCCCCTAATATGTAAGCTATCATCTTAATTTGTCATGTTGGGTTTTTGATAGCGGGTTATATTTATCATGTTAGTTCTCCCCCTTTGTTATTAGCAAAAGTGGGTAGGGAAACAAGGCACTAAAAAATGTAGAAATAAAAGAGAAGGCATGATCGAGCTTTTTAAGTAAATGATACGGAGTTTTAGAATTGTTTTTCATCAAAATTGATCAGAGTTATAAGCATTACAAAATTTTTCATAGAAGGAAATCAGAGTTATTAGCATAAAAAGTAATGATTTTCCCTTTATATAAAAGTTTTAAGCATAAAAATAAGGATTTCCAAATAACCAATCTACCCAGAAAATATGTCTACACCCTAGCCCCGTACTAAGTGACGGATGGGCATGAGGTGCTACAAACATGTCGTAGGTTGGGGTGTTAGTCCCATATGCAAACACTAGACAAAACTCAACCTAGCACTCTTTCCCCCCAGTGCCTCACAAGGCCCCACTGGAACACTCCCCGGTTAAGGACAAGACATGACTAAAGATAAGTTTATCTAATGTCTACAACCCTATGCCCCCGCTATGGTGAGATATGAAGTCACGGATAATAGTTTTTTGAAACATGAAGCTTTTAAATCTAATGGGAAGAATCATAATTGAATTTTTTTGAAATAAAACTTACTTAGCTATATTGAAATTCATGAATGTATCAGAGTTTGAGCATTGCGGAAGATTTCGAAAAAGAAACACCATAACACTAAATAAGAGTTTAAGTTAAAAAGGAGATGTTTTTGAGTTTCAAAACTAACTTTATAAAGATAAGAGTTGAAGCATTTTGGAAGAAAGAAACAACATCATTTTAGCAATGTTTCACTTGTTGGAAGAGCGTTTAGCATACACGTTTATATTGAAATAAATCAGAGTTTGTTACTATAAAAATGATATGCGTGTTAGAACAACCAATATAAATTCTCCCAAGCAAGTCTACCACTTGTTTTTAAGAAAATATTGAGATTTAAGACTTGATATAAGCATGAAAGTGCAAGGTACAAGTTATATGGTGATGATGCGGAAGACTTGTAGAAATACATGAAACATCTTATTGTAATCAAGAATAATCCATAGAAAGATATATGAGTTTAATTGCAAAAAGAAGATGTTTATGTAAATCATGTTTCAATGAAAAACTTTTATGGTTGACAAAAAAAACCAAACATGAAATAATATTATCACAAAGAGATTACTACAATGTTATTTCAATTCACAATTTCAAATCATACCAAACATTATAGAAAACATGCTAGGTTATCTAGTGCATTTCATAAGTAAAGAGTAATATAGAATTAGCATTAGGATCCAATACTCATGAGAAGAAGTGTTATGGAAGATAATGATGTGTACATAAGTGTATTTTTGAGTAGTGTAAACAAATGTTTTAATCAAAAATACAAGAAATATGTAAAGTAATAGCACAATAAAACACAAATAAGATTACTTCCACACACTTTAATGCACAATCAAAAGTACAACTACCAAGGTGCTCTGGACACATAATGCTCATTAAGACTTATCAGGGTGCAAAGTAGTGCTTGGGGGATCACATATTTTATTTTGAATTTTGAGACTAGTGATCCGGTGTACTTAAGAGTAAGTGGTTTTTCTTATTTTTGAAAGAAAGATTTGATTTGCACAAGACACTTTACTATTCTTTCCAAGGTGCTCAACCTCACAATGCTTATTAAGACTTATCAGGAGGTTCAAGTAGTGCTTGGTGGAGTTATCTTTGTCATTTATTTTATAATTTTGTTTTGTACACAGTTCTCCGAATACACTTGTTTTGCAAATCAATAGAATTTATGAAAAACATAACCACTTTTCTTAATTTTTAAGAGTGCAAAATAAGGAGTGTAGGTAAGATACTTGTGCAATTTTAATCCATTGTACTAATACAAAACATACACAAGTATTCTTAGATTAAACACATATGTAGACAATGCCAAAAAGGATGAGTGAATAAATATCATTATCAAACATAAACCATTTACTCATACTTAGAGGCATGCTAAGCTTAGTTCTACACAACCCTTAAAATATAATTGATGGACATATTAATAGATATATCAAAGCATGATGAAAACAATGTTCAACG
Source organism: Dactylorhiza incarnata (assembly GCA_033032865.1). Classification (NCBI taxonomy): domain Eukaryota; kingdom Viridiplantae; phylum Streptophyta; class Magnoliopsida; order Asparagales; family Orchidaceae; genus Dactylorhiza; species Dactylorhiza incarnata. Next base: position 6,618,905 of record JAWHQI010000041.1, read on the forward strand.
TAGTTTGAAAAGATAAATTGCAACATTGTAGAATTTCTAAATAATAGACTAAATCATGCTTGATTATCACAGGAAAGTCCATACAGTATTTTTGATAGTTTTAGTGTTTTATATTTTTGTATTTTGATTTTAGCAAATACAAGCATATTTTTGTAATTTTTGCTTTTGTATTTTTGTATTTGATTTTTGCATAAAAATAGACTTTTAAACAACAAAAACAAAAACAGGAAAAAACATATTTTTTGTAATTTGGTTTTTGTAGTTTTATATTTGATTTTTCAAAAAATAAAGAAAAACAGAAGTGCAAAAACTAAGTAGAAAATATAGATTAATATATTTTTAGAAATTTTTCAAAATTTTAAAATCACAGAAAATTGAACATGGACACTAGCGCCTGCGGTAGCGCTAGCGCGGGAAACAGTGAACGATTTTTTGTGATTTTGAATATTTTAATTATTGATTTTGATTAAGTGTCCCAATAGCAGTTCCATGCTGAAATATCAGATTTTTAGGAGATGTTTAGATAGTGCAAATTGCATGAAACATTAGCAATTTAGTGTATGACTTGTCAACGCATGATGTATATTTTCTGATATTTTCATTTTCATATTTCTAAGACTCATATTTATCAATATAATGTAAATTGAAACTGATAGGAAATGTAAGCACAAGATATCATGTTTGAATAAGCCAAATGATATATGTTCTAATGATTAATCCACAAACTATGTGTTTGATGGAATTTTAGTATTCTATTTTGATTTCAAATCACATAACATCATAAATGTTGTACCTAGCATAGATACACAAGCATAAACCAAAAAGTGATGCTAGGATGATGAGTTTGGATGCGGATTAATCATATATTTTGTGAAAAATATTTTTCTTCATTATAAGGGCTAACATAATCAACAAAACAAGATCAACAATTTTGCATTTTAATCTTTAGCCTAAGCCCTTTAATAAACCATTTAAATCCATTAAAATATTATCATTAGTCTTGGAAATAATTTCAATTTACAATTCATAATTCAAGACATTTAAAAAGTAATGGATTTAGAAGGTAAAAATAAAAAGGATAAGTAGATCACTAAACAGTATGATATGACTTTAATTCACTTTTATTGATTCATTTATGAATTATGGTTTATGAAAGTCATATCACAAGATTTATAGAGTGATCATATCATGTTAGTTTAAACAAAATAAAAGAAAATAAACAAAAATGAAAGTTTAAGCATATCATGAAGTAGAGAAGTGATATTTCATTTTTAGTTGATTTCTACTTCATGCAAATGATGGGATACTAATGAATGAGAGATTTAGGTATCCAAAGAGGACCGGGTGTGACGGTTCCTTTGGGTACCCAAATAAATCGTGTTTGCTTTTGGGGAGATAGTGATGAGTGGACCCTTTCTTTTGACATTAGTGCGTTATTCTTAAGAATGGGTCTCCATTCATACCTTGGACAAACATTATTTTTAGTTCTCAAATTTCCATAATCATTTACTTGAATATTTGGATAAAAATGATTTTTGAATTCATAATTTAAAGGAAATTTTGCATTTAATTTTGGGTTGGGAGAAGCATGATTTTGTAAATAATGATGATTTTGATTTTGATTTACAAGTCCTTTATGTTCCTTACTCCCATTATTAAACTTCGTTTCGATGTTCATATTCATATTCAACTTGTCTTTAGATATAGTTTGATATTGAGAATTTGTATTTACAATTTTCATAAGCAAGTTGATTTTTGATTTTAATTCATCATTCTTGATTTTTAATCTGTCTAGCTTTATTATAATTGATTGTGCTATTCTTAAGAGTGGTAAGAATTGAGTCAATATGTTTTTCGTTTTTATCCCTATATTCATCAAATGTTTCATCCATCTCTTTAATTTCAATTTTATAGTCTTTGCACTTAGCACAATCATTTGTCAAAGATGAATTTTCTAAACATAATTTTTCATTTTGTTCTTTTACTAAAATAAAATCCTTTTCAAGTTTCATGAGTTTTTCCTTAATATTATAACAATCAAAACAAGGTTTTGTGTTTTCAAGTAAAGGACAAGATGGTGAAACCACATCACAATTTGATTCTAAATTAACATTAGCTTTTAATCTCTTATTTTCTAAATGTAAATTTTTAATAGTGATTTTCAATTACTTGATCTTACGTTTAGCAGTTTTTAGTATATTGAAACTAGAAATGGAAGTTATCACACAAGAAGAAGATTTAGTCTTCCTTACAGCGCTATTGGAGGAGGCAGATTGTGAACATGAAATTCCTTCGTCATCTTTTAGTTCTACCTCCATTATAGATGGATCTATATCTTCTCTTTCTCTTGGTGCATTGTTCTCCTTTTCTATTTCAATATTCTCCATGGCTTCGCTCCGAGAGAGATCTTCTTGAATGATAGTGGATGCTTGGACATTTTTCTCTTCCTGTGTTTGTTCTATACCTGCGAGAGGAAGATCATACATTTCTTCAAGAAAGTGCCATATTTTGTATGCACTATAAAAGCAATATATGAATTTGAAAATTTCATTAGATAGTGCACAAAATAGATAGTGTTTGGCTTTGGCATTTAGCTGACGTTCTTTTTTATTTGATTCATCCGCAGGTCTTTGATGAGTCCCAAATATATACACATTTATGGACTCATCTGAGCCGATTTTCTAGTCTATGCACTACACTTTAGGCATGTTTTCGCTCATATTTGTTATTCCATGCTATGTGCACTTCTAGGCCCGTTTTGGTGTTATTTCTTGTTTATCTTCATTATTAGTTTTCATGCATGGTTAAGTGTCACTTTCAGTGGTTTGATTAGTGTTGTATGCTGGAGCAGGAGTCGTGCAGGTGTTCCCGGTACAAATCTGTACAGGAACACTGCGCACGATCACTGGTTTTATTGCGCACGACCACTGGTCGTGCGCCACTGATCGTGTGCACTTAACCCCTGAAAACTGAGTTCTGTTTTCCTTATCGCACGACCACTTACGATAGCGTGCACGATCATTGGTCGTGCGCCATTGGTCGTGCGAACGTTGTATTTTATAATCTTTTCCCCTTGCAGGCTCCGTCCAGGCAGGCGCACGATCACAGGATGATAGTGCGCACGACCACTGGTCGTGCGCCAACGATCGTGCGCACTGTTTATTCCTGCGCCTATAAAATGCCCTTCTCGCGATTTAGGTCGGGATCCTCGCCGTTTTTTCCGCCCAGCTCCGCCGTTCCGCCCATTTCCGCAGGTTTTTGCCCCCTAGGCCTCCTCCATCATCCAAGGGCTTCAAGGAAGAGATTCCACACTCATCTTCATCGCCAAGGAAGGAGTTCCTCACATCGGACGTGGCCGGATTGTAAAACTCTGGAGAAGACGGGTCCATTGGGATGTGTGACAGCCCTCCTCTACCCCGGACGCAGTTGAGACCGAGCTAGGACGTGGATTGACAACCCGACGATTCCTACCGTGAATCTACAACGAGACTCCAGATTCGGTCGTATCTCTTGCCTTTTTCTTCTACTTGTGTGGTTGTAGTTGTTTGTAATCTTTATATTTAGATGATGAATGCTATGAACTATGTGTATTATTGTTTATTTCATGTTTATGGAATTATTTAGTTCATATGTGTTAATGAGGTGCGCCCCCATCCAATTTCCACTCCACCACCGTGTCCGGTGCTGCACTAGCAATTGCTAGTGGCGTTCTTGTCGAAGAGGTGCCGGCGACCATCATTCCGTTAGCCTACTCGCCCATCCGCCTACCGAAGCGTGGCATAGCGGCCCGTGTATTCCATCCCGCCTAACGAAGCGGCGCGCTCAAGGCCTGCATAGTTCGATCCGTTAGCCTACTCGTCCATCCGCCTTTGCGACGCAGTGCGTTCAAGGCCTGCCTAGTCTCCATTCCGCCAAGCGAAGCATTGCATAGCGGCATTGCATAGGAGTAGTTATAGTTGTTTTCTTTTATTTTCCAAAAGCCAAATCACCCCGTTTCCGCATTCCATCTGACTCAAGGACTTCGATCTCAAGTCCTTCCTCGAACGTTAACTCCACCTTACTGTGTTCCTTGAGAGATTCGATACTCGGGGATTACTCCTCGTTTAATATTACTTGAACGATCGGTACACTGCCGTTTCGTGTCGCAATCAAGCTACCGCCTATAGCGGTGTGTGAGATTTGCGCCATAAAGTTTTTGGCGCCGTTGCCGGGGAATACAGTCGTGTGAGTTTTCTGGAAAGGGAGAACCTGAGAGAGAAGCCCTTCCATTTGTAAATTGCATTTCTTTGTTTTATTTCTTTTTATTCCATTTTCCTGTTTTAATTAGGTTGCTTTAGTAATTTTTGTTAGGTATAGTATTTTGCACAATAGCATTTTTATTTTGAATCGTATTATCTTCACACTATGTGGACACATCTTAATTTCCGTTGCCGTTGGTGTGGAGCTACCTCCCACTCTAGTAATGAATGCCCTACGGAGAATAGTAGGCATAATTCTTATAGCCCAGCATATGGAGCACCGACTTCGTCTGATACTCCATATGGTGCGCGTAAGTCTTATGGCTACTCTGCTGAGCCTTTACCGTCATACTTCTTTTCGGCTTCAGCACCCGCTGTGCCAAAGAAGCCCGCTAGGCAGTGCTAGTTTTGTCGGAGCACAGATCATGCCCTGAAGGATTGTGCTGCTTATCTTCGCCAATTGGATGAGGATGACGAGCCGGATATCCGGATCGTCCCAACTCCTAACTCTGGCGGTACACCTTCAACATCCGGTTATGTGTCTTTGTCACCTTCACATCTTGAAGGGAATGGCATGGATACGGTCACTGGATGTGCGGCTGATCTATGCACCGACATTACTGAGCCTATTCTCCATGTGCATCCACCACCCCTAGTGGATTCGATTCTTTGTGAGGAATCGGTGCTCGACTTTTATCCGAGCACTACTCCTCCCCCTGTTGTGCATACTATACTCTTCTCCGACGACATTGTTGAGGATGTGTCGCAGTATGAGGATTGCGATCTATGTGTTGTGCCTATTCCTATGGAGGAGGACAACCTTCAAGGTGAAGAGGAGCTTTCCTCAGCACCGGTGGAGGAAGTCCAAATCCTAAGCCTGGCCACCTTTGATCCCGCCGATTCTTGTAGCATTGATGACAATGCAAACATTATTTTACTTCCCCAACCTGATGGGAGTGAGACCGGGATCACTCCCCCGATTGATGTTTATTTATGTTCTTCGTCTTCTTTATTTCTTGATCCCCTTCCTTCATCTGAGTCTATGCAGGTTGAATCTTCATAGGTACTTCAGGAGGACTTGGAGCTTTGTGCTCAAGTCAATGATGAGTGTGTCCTTTTATGCGAGGAGGTTGATTCCTCCTCCATTAAGGAAGCCTCATTCGTTGCCTTCTCCTCCTGCGGACCTGCTGTGGACGATACCTTGCTGGGCAAGGATAGTTTTGGTGAGATGAGTGAGGTCCAGGACTCCTCCTCTTCTTACTTTATTTTCCCTCTACCTGTGAGGAGCAGGTATTATTATTATTTAGGTAGAGGGGTGACTGCTTTATCTCCGTATCAGTACCAGCTACCGAAACGCATATTGGAGCAGTTACCTGTGCATTTTCTTTTTCATAGGCACATTAGCTAGATATTATAAAGTCCTGAATAAGTCGTGCTGGGATGACAATAACCCCAGTAGTTATCTTACTTTTCCTGCATTTTTATTTCTTCTAATCATGTTTAGTTAGCTGTAGTTTATTTTAGTTTGTCTTTTTCTTTTGTTTTTGCAGAGCTGACTCCTGCAGGTATCTTTTCTGGATGGCGGATGCCGCGGTTCATTTTAGCTTTCACGCCAATCTTCTGGTATGCTCATTTCTGAGCATTGGGTACTCTCTTTCCCTAGCCCTATTTTGATTTTCATGTCACATATTATGTGGGTTGTTTAGTTTAAGTCTGGGGGAGAGTAGTTCTGTGTGCCCACGCACGTGCACTATTGCATAGCATGCTAGAAGTACTTTTATTTTAGTTTATTGCAAATTGTTGTTCACTCTCTTTGCACACCACAACACCCACTTGAGTGCGTACTCCTCTGTTTGCTTGCTCTGTTGTGAATTTAATTCTTCTGCTTATGTGGGAAAGTCTAGGTGATGGCTTAGGACTATGTAGCAGAGTAAAATGTTGACTCCAGTAGTGCTCCTAGTCGAGTGCTCAGTTGCATAGAAATTTGTGTAGATTAGATTTCTCTTTATACTTATGTTTTATATTTTTCTCTATTAATGTAAATGTTGTTTACTCTACTCAAATGGTGAATCTGGTGGAATAAAACGGTAGCGTAGGTATGTGTGTAAACGATCGCTAGACTCGTATTGCTTGAGTCGGGAGAAAGGAGAATCTTTCTCGGTGGCTAGAACTTGCCCCAAGCGATTCTTGAAGCATTGGCATAGGATAGTTCTAGTGCGTGAGAATGACGTAGGCCATTATTTTGGCCCGGTTGAGCTTTTTATTTCATGCCTATCATCTACCCTTGCTAGCCCCTTTGTGCCTACCCCTTCCTCTTGATTAAGCCCCACTTTTATCACACCAAAGCCTAAAAGCCTAACATAGTCACACACCCAAATCTGAGCTTTAGTTGTAGTTTTATTTACATTGTGGGGGGTGTTGATTGTGGTGTTTATTATGTGAATCTGTGGATATGCTCATTTGAAAATTTTGCAGAAAGAAAAAAAAGACAAGAAAAAGAAGATAGAAAGAAAAAAAAATGAAAAGGAAAAGAGAAAAAAAATGAAAAGGAAAAGAGAAAAAAAACGAAAAATGAGTTTTATTGAAAAATCATGTAGAAAAATTATGTATTGGGAGTAGGCGGTGCACACATCTATGTTGCAAAAGTCCAAGTCTGGGGGTGTGGTGCACTTGCATTCGATTCTGGTGCGCGGGTAGTTATATTAAAGCTCATTTGGGTTGTGTGTTATAAGCCCTCTTGTTTATCATTTTTTACCTCACCGTAACCCAAGCCTCAATTAAAACCTGAAATTCCTATTGACTCACGCCTTGAACCAATCTAGTGTCGTGGGGAGAATGTGACCGGGCAAGCTTATGGTCACCGACACTGATGGATTTCAGTGGATTTTGTCCCGCATCCCGATCTTGAGCAATGCTCGTCTCAGCGCTTAGTTTACTTTCTCCGTATGCATGACCAAATGATTCACCGTTGTTCACCATTTTGAGTAGTTGTAATATGCTTTTACTCTTTTAGAAATATATAAACTGTTTATATAATCAGAAATCTTCTCTACTATTTTTCTTATGCACGTGAGCATGCGACTTCGCATGGTACTCTGTTTTGTAATTTTAAGCCATCTACTTTTCTTTCCTCGTTCGCGTAGAATTTGTTTGCTCGGGACGCGCAAACAGGTAAGTCTGGGGGTGTGATGAGTCCCAATTATATACACATATATGGACTCATTTGGGCCGATTTTCTAGTCTATGCACTGCACTTTAGCCCTGTTTTAGCTCATATTTGTTATTCCATGCTATGTGCACTTCTTGGCCCGTTTTGGTGTTATTTCTTGTTTATCTTAGCTATTAGTTTTCATGCATTGTTAAGCGCCACCTTCAGTGGCTAGATTGGTGCTGTATGCTGGAACAGGAGTCGTGCAGGTGTTCCCGGTACAATTCTGTACAGGAACACTGCGCACGATCACTGGTTCTATTGCGCACGACCACTGGTCGTGCGCCACTGATCGTGTGCACTTAACCCCTGAAAACTGAGTTCTGTCTTCCTTATCGCACGACCACTTACGATAGCGCGCACGACCACTGGTCGTGCGCTACTGGTAGTGCGAACATTGTATTTTTATAATTTTCTTACCTTGCAGGCTCCGTCCAGGCAGGCGCACGATCACAGGATGCTAGTGCGCACGACCACTGGTCGTGCGCCAATGACCGTGCGCACTGTTTATTCCAGCGCCTATACATTGACCTGCTCGCGAAGTAGGTCGGGATCGACGCATTTCTTCCGCCCAGCTCCGCCGTTTTTGCCCCTTCCGCAGGTTTTTCACCCCTCCATCGCCGCCCACCATATGGAGGTGCTCCGGGCTTGTTCTTCACGCCAATCTTGAGCCGGAGCTTCCTCTCGGCCTCCTCCTTCATCCTAGCGCCCCAAGGGAAGACCTAGCCGCCTTAATCATCAAGCAAGAGGAAGATTGCAACCTCTACCGGATCGTGACACGAAGAAGATGGGCTCATTGGAGAGTAGTGACAGCTCTCTCTACCCCAGACGTAGTTGCGGACCGAGCTAGGACGCGGATTGACAACCCGGTGCTTCCTACCGTGAATCTACAACGAGCCTTCGGATTCGGTGGATTTCTTGCCTTATTCTTCTCTTATTGATGTGTATATGTGTAGATCTCCATTATTGTGATGAAGTTGCACCCAAACTTGTTTGTATTTTTATATATTTCATGTCTATGTGAAATGCTTTTTGTTTGAGTTGCTTGAGGTGCGCCCCATTCCATCCTCCATCCCGCCGTCACGTTTGGTGCCGCACTAGCAATTGCTAGTGGAGTGCTTGTTGAAGAGGTGCTTGCAACCCTCATTCCGTTAGCCTACTCGTCCATCCGCCTACCGAAGCGTGGCATCGCGGCCCGTACTCCATCCCGCCTAACGAAGCAGCGCGCTCAATGCCTGCACAGTTCGACTCTGCTTGCCTACTCGTCCATCCGCCCTTGCGACGCAGCGCGCTCAAGGCCTGCCTAGTCTCCATCCCGCCAAGCGAAGCACTACATAGCGGCATTGCATAGGAGCAGTCATAGCATTTTCTCTTTATTTTCCACAATCCAAAATCCCCGTTTCCGCATCCATCCGACCCAAAGGACTTCGATCTCAAGTCCTTCCTCAATAGTCAACTCCACCTTACTGTGTTCCTTGAGAGATTCGATACTCAGGGATTACTCCTCGTTTTATATTACTTGAACGATCGGTACACTGCCGTTTCGTGTCGCAGCCGAGCTACCGCCTATAGCGGTGTGTGAGATTTGCGCCATCAAGTTTGCGCCATCACCTCACAACAGAGAATTCTGCATTGGACCCTGATGAGCCCATCTTGGAGGATAAACTGAAGAGGCATATCATTCGCGGGTTGCGGAAGGAGTATCTTGCCTTTGTGACTTCAGTTCAGGGTTTGGCAAATCAACCATCTTTGTTGGAGCTGGAGAACTTACTTGCTTCGCATGAAAGTTTGGCAAGATAGATGGCGGGGACTTCTATCTCTAGGGGAGATAGTGATGTGTTGTTCTCTGGGAAGAAGAAGAAGAAGTGGGAGAAGAAGAAGCCAGGTCAGGATGGACCCTCTACTTCAGGTCAGCAAGATAGAGGTTATGCTTCTAAGTCTGATGGGAAGAAGAAGGGAGAGGGACCAAGGTGCTTCAGGTGTAATAAGACCGGCCACTTCAAGAAGGATTGCCGGGTTAATCTTCAGTCGGGACATGTAGCGGAGAAGGAGAAGCCAAAGTCTGATGAAGCTGGATGGGGGGAGCCTTTGCGGCTAATATGACGGCAATGCCCGTTAAGGCCTTGGCTGCCATCAACTTCGAAGAGGATTGGATTGTTGATTCAAGGTGTGGGCATCATCTCACCGGGGATGAATCAAAATTCTCTTCTTTGGCGCCTTACTCAGGTAACGATGCTATCATTACGGCTGATAATTCTGTTCATGCAGTCGAACAAGAAGGTGTTGTCTCCCTGAGCAGTGATAAGGGTCCACTCACTTTGAGGAGTGTTTATCACGTGCCTGGTATGAAGAAGAATCTCTTCTCTGTGACCAATACGGTCGATGCCGGTTATCACGTTCTGTTTGGCCCAACATAAGTGAAGTTTCTTAAAACTCAACCGGAGATAAAGGGAGATGTTATTTATGTTGGAAAATGGGTTAAGGACTTGTTCGTTTTATCGACAAGTACCTATGTTGATAAGATGAAGACCAATGATAGCGCGGCTATCTGGCATGAAAGGTTGGGGCATGTTGGCATGGATAAATTGAAGGCTATGGCGGTAAGAGGCCTTGTCAAGGAATGGCCTAGCTTGTCCTCTTATGGAGACGGTCATGTTTATGCGGGATGTCAGTTTGGTAAGTCTCATCGGCTTCCATTTGATAAGTCGCAAACAAAATGCAAAGCGCCGTTGGAGTGCATTCACGGTGATTTGATGGGACCGACTGCCACCCCAAGCCTTGGAGGCAACAAATATATGTTGGTGTTGATTGACGATTACACCAGATATGTCTGGGTGTATTTTCTGAAAGAGAAGTCGGAAGCCATTGCAAAGTTCGTGGAGTTCAAGGAGCTGGTGGAAGGTCGGTTAGGCCTGCGTGTGAAAAAATTGAGAACTGACAATGGTGGGGAGTTCACCTCTGGTGAGTTCTCAAGTTTTTGCAGGAAACACGGCGTTCGAAGATAGCTCACTTGTGCCCATAATCCATAGCAAAATGGCATTGCGGAGAGGAAGATCCGTCATCTAACGGAAACCTGCAAATGCTGGCGTCATGCCAAGAGTATCCCAATGTTTTTTTGGGCGGAGGGAATGTCTTGTGCAGCTTGCGTCATCAACATGATGCATCTAAGTCCTATCAACATGAAGACCCCTCACGAACTGATGTTCAAGGAGAAGCCGAATGTTGCACACCTTCGGGTGTTCGGGTCAACCTGTTATGTGCATATTCCTGATGCTCTTCGGACAAAGCTAGATGCGAAAGCAAGGAAGCTAGTCTTTGTTGGGTATGATGAGCAGAAGAAAGGATGGAGATGCATGGATCCTGAGACACGGAGATCAGTGGTATCTCGGGATGTGGTGTTCGATGAGGTGACTTCCTACAAGGGGAGTTCAGGAGTTGAACTACCGGAGAGCAGGATTGATGAAGCAGGGAAGGCTGCGGGAAATCTTCAAGTGGAGTTGCCTGTTTCACCAGGAGCTCCAGCTGTGTCTAGCTCTGAGATGGAGGCTTCATGTTCTAAAAGCAGGGTAGTGATGCTCCAAGTTCGTCAGGAAGAGGAGCTATCACAGAAGAAGCAGCTGAGGAGGTGGTTAGTCAAGAGCAACCTCTTAGGAGGTCGAAGAGGACTATCAAGACACCAGATCGATACATAGGAGGAAACATGGTGAGCTTCGTCTCATGTTTCTTTGCTGGTGCCTTAGATGAGAGGGAGCCATCGAGCTTTGAGAAATCCAAAGGCGTGAAGCAATGTGATATTGCTATGCAAGAGGAGATGGATGCTCTCAAGATAAATGAGACTTGGTCTCTAGTGCCCATGCCCAAGGGCATTACCCCTGTGATATGCAAATGGGTTTATAAACTCAAGAAGAAAGCTGACGGAACGATCGAGCGATACAAGGATCGCCTTGTGGCTCGCGGGTTCTCACAGCAGTATGGAGAAGATTATGATGAGACATTTAGTCCAGTGGCAAAGATGACCTCGGTTCGATTTGTTATTGCTTTGGCGGCATCCAGTGGATGGGAGATTTGGCAGCTCGACGTGAAGAATACTTTTCTATACTGAGAGATTGACAAGGATATCTTCATGATCCAACCGCCGGGCTTCATTTCGGAGGAATGTCCGGACTACGTCTACAAACTGAAGAAGGCCCTGTATGGGTTGAAGCAAGCGCCTCGGGTGTGGTATGGGAAGATCGCGGAGTATCTTCTATTCTGCGGGTTCATTGCTTCAGACTCTGATTCTAGCTTGTTGGTCAAGAAGGATGGGGTGCTTTGGGTTATTATTCTGCTGTATGTGGATGACATGATTGTCACCGGGAACTCGAAGGAGGCAGTAGCGAGGCTGAGAGCCGAGCTTGCTATCAGGTTTGAGATGAAGGATCTGGGTGAGCTTCACCATTTCCTTGGACTCGAGGTTCAGAGGCAGGAGAGCGGAGTGCTCATTTCTCAGGCTGAATATGCGGAGCGGATCGTTCAAAATTCGGCATGGAAGAAGGGAAGAGCAGGTCTATACCTCTGGAACAACATCATAAACTTCGGAAGGATGAGGGAAGAGTGCTATCTGATCCGTTGGTGTTCCGAGCTCTGTTTGGGAGCTTGATCTACTTGACCATCACGAGGCCTGATATTGCTTATGTAGTTGGCAAAGTGAGTCGGTACATGGCGGAGCCACAAAAGCCTCATCTTCTGGCGGCAAAAGGAATTCTGAAATATGTGAAGTCAACCTCTGATTTGGGTCTCATATTCAGGAGAGGGTCAAGCTTGGAGTTGCATGGATACATGGATGCTTACTACGGGGGAGACGTGGATGATCGGAGATCAACGTCTAGTTATGTCTTTATGATGGGCCCCACAGTTATTTCTTGGTGCAGCAAAAAGCAGGACTCGGTGTCCGTATCTACCATAGAAGCAGAATACAAGGCTTTGGCCTTGGCAGCTCAGGAAGCCTTTTGGCTCAGGAGGTTGGTGGAGGACGTTCATGAGGAGGTTCGAGGTCCCACTATGCTACACGGGGACAATGAGAGTGCTCTCAAGCTGGTTAATAATCTAGTCTATCACGCGAGGACCAAGCATATTGAGATTGAACACCATTTCATTCGTGAAAAGGTGTTGGGAGATCTCTTATGGTCGAGCATGTTTGGAGTGCGGACAATGTTGCAGACATCTTCACAAAGCCGCTGGCGAAGGGACCGTTTACTCGGTTGCGGAATTTACTCGGGCTAGTTTCCACTTCCCACTTCAAGGGGGAGTGTTGAAATTATTGAAGTGGAGTGGAGGTGACCGGGCGGTCTGTTTTTGGGTGACCGCAGAGACCGCGCGGTTTGTATTAGTGATCTGCCGGTCTGTCTCTGTCGGCCTGTTCTGGCGGTCTGCTGATTGGCCGGTCTGTTCTTGATTGCTGCGGTCTGTTCCTGAGTTGTTCTGCTTGGTTGGCTTGTCTTCTTTGTTTGAAGACCGGCAGTCTGTTCTTATGTTACTGCATGACCGGGCGGCTTGTGCTGGCGATTTGACGACTTGTCTGAAGTTGGCCAGATGGTTCTTGGTTTGCTCCTGGTGGTCTAAGGGAGGAGTACACTTGTGTCAGTGCGGCTTGTGCGCGGTCTCGTGTTCGCGCAACTTGTGCGCGATCTGTCTGCTGATCTGCGGTCTTAGTCGGAAGGTTGTCCAAGTGGTGTGATCGCGCGGTCTGCCTTGTGAGACCGCTGGCGATCTAGCGGGTGGTGATTGTATCCCTCTTGTGGCGGTGATGACATCCATCTTGTCGCCTATAAATAGGGGTGCATGGCCCGTCATTTATAACGAAAATTGTAAGAACTGAGCCTGGGTTAATTCGTGCGGTCTCAACTTTGAGGTCGGGCGGCTCGGAAGCGAGTTGACTGTTTGTTGTGTTCGCAGGTTTGCGGTCAGCAGGTTGTGTTCTCCTTCCTTGGTGATTCCCAGGGGCTTGAATAAACAGTTCGGCAGCGGTCTGTCTGTGAACTGGTTTTATGGTGTTCTTGTGTTGTTCGCAGTGAGCTCAACGATCAGGCAACCTTCAGCGGTTAGGCGATCTGAGTTGCGGTCTGGCGGCAGCTTATGTTCTTCGTTCAGTTCAATAAAGCTCCAGTTCGTTCGGCCTGAGGTGGCGGTCTTGCAATACAGGCAGTCTGTCTATCTTCTGTTCGCACGGTCTCAGGTTAAGCCGGGCAATCTGTGGAGTCGAGCGGTCTGTGCGGTCTCAGCTTGCCTAGCCGCCAGTTTTGTTTTGGTGTGTTTTGTTCTTCTCTCCTTCGTGATTCTTATGAATCATGTCTCGCCATGTATACCTCGCACTGTAAATGAAGTTTGTTATTCAATAGAGTCTTTTTGGTTGCTGTGTGGCATTGTGGTTGTTTGGCTATAACTTAGTTGATGCAACTCCTGCTTACTCCTAAACGATTCAAATCAAAAAATTTAACACACCCCCTTGACCGCACAATCTCTCTGCCCACAACTCCTATGCGACCTCGGGTAGGGGAGTTTGATGCTCATCAGGATTTCTTCAGGGCAACTGCTCAAGAACCTCCTTCCCAGGCCTTGAACTTTTAGGAGGATTATGCTTATCCTTCAGCCCCTGCTGCTGCCTTTCGTGCTCCTTCTGACACTGTTGAAGCGGAGGAGCCTTCTCCCTTTACTGATAAAGTCTGTTGGGACCCAATTCCCAATGGCTTTAGAGAACCCCGTCTATCTTTGTTTACTGGGAAAGTGATCCAATATCCCATCTCCAAGCCTTTGAGCCCGCTGTCGCTATGAGGACTCTTTCGGATGTTGTGAAGTGTAAGATGCCTATCACAACTTTCGGTGGACAAGTCAAAGAATGGTTGTGCAAGTTACCTTCCCTGTCCATCTCATGCTTTGTCATCCTGTGGCATGAGCTTCTTCTGAGGTTTGCAACCTCCAAGAAGAGGAAGAGTGGTCCTACAGCCCTCTTCAAAATCAAGCAGGAAGGAAACGAAACCCTAGCTCACATTATTGATCGTTTCCACACGGAAATTCTTGGGATTCGGGATGTATATCCCTCTCTCTATATAGTGGCCCTGATAAATGGCCTGCAGGAGGGATCTCTCAAGTTTAAGGTCACCACCAAGGAGCCCAGCTCGTATCAAGAGATGATTAGCATCGCCCACCGTAACATTGAAGGGGAGATCAACAACCCCACATATGTCTCTAACCCGACAAGCAAAGCCAGCCAGAAAGGCTCTGCGGGTTTTTATGTAGCCCAGTCATCGTCAAAACCATCGCGCCAAGAGTTTCACCCTCAAGCCCAAAGGGGAAGGAACTTCCGCCATAACCATTTCAATCCGAGAAACCAGCAATTCCAACACAAAGGGTCTTTGTTACCAATCCCAGCTACCCCAACTCTGCAATCCACACCAGTTCACCGGATCCAGTACATCCAGCCACCTCTTCTAACCTCGTATCAACCGCTCTTCAATGATTCACATGAGTCTTTTACCGATCTAGGTATCTCCATGAGCGAGGTAGTTCAAATCCTCCAGAAGAAGCCCTTTTATAAAAGGCCTGCCCCACTCAACTCAGATCTAAGGACCAGAAATCCAGCACTCTACTGTGAGCATCACAGGGAGAGGGGTCATTTGACTGAAAATTGCAAAGCTCTCCATTTGCTGGTGGAGAAGCTCCTAAAGGAGGGAAAATTTCAAGATCTGTTCCAGAAGGGAGATTCATCCAAGGCTTCAACCTCCAAGAACAAGGAGGTAGTGCAATTCCACAGGGAGTGTGAAGAGGTAGATGAAGTTGGTCATCTTAGCAACGTCGGATACCCAATTGAATACGTGGATGCAAACGATGAAGGTACTTTGGGTCACCTCTTCTACATCCATGGAGGTACAGGACTTGAGTCTTCCAAGAAAGCTAACCTCGCAAGAGTCTATCAATCTAAAGTCGCTGCTACCTCCTCTTCATCTCCAATTCGAGGAACAATCACTTTTGCACAAGAAGACCTTTCTCCGACTGCCAATTCTTTCAACGACGCAGTAGTTATCAAAGCGTCAATCGATAACTATACCGTAGAGAAAATCCTAGTAGATACCGAGAGCTTAGTGAATGTGCTCTTCAAGACTGCCTTCGAAGCATTGAAGACTGGAAAGGCTCTTCTTTCTACCGAAGGGCTGCTCTATGGTTTCTTAGGGGATAAGAAGTAAGTGGAAGGAGTTGTCACTCTCTCGGTGACACTGGGAGGTATTGTAAAGCTAGTAAAGTTCATAGTCGTTGAAGCTCCGAGCAGCTACAACGCAATCTTTGGGAGGCCAGTGCTGAATGAATATCAAGCGGCAGTTTCAACATACCATAAAGACGTAAAGTTCACTTTAAACGGCAAGCAGTACCAGATCAGGAGCAATCCGAGTAAAGCCAGAGAATGTTATGTTAGAACGGTCAACATGATCGAGTTATTTCCTCTTCAGGTAGCTGAGATCTCTTCAGCATCTCAAGTTTCTGACCATGCCAAAGAAGTAGAAGAGATTGAAAAGGAAGATGCAAGAGATGTAGTTCGCTTGGAACCTGCCCAAGAAACTCAAGTCATATCCATCAGCAAGGAAGATTAGAGCAAGAAGCTCTCAATAAATGCTGAATTGCTTGAAGCTAACAAGAGTCAGCTCATCTCCTATCTTCTAAATAACCTGGATGTCTTCGCTTGGTCAGCGGATGACATGTCAGGAGCTTTCCATCACCTCAACATCGATCCCAACTTCATCCCAATCAAGAAAAAGAAAAGAGCAGTGGCAGAGACCCTTGCTCAACTTATTCGGGAGGAGGTGAAGAAGCTGCTGAAGGTCAAATTCATTCAGGAGATTCAATACCCAGATTGGGTATCGAATGTTGTAATGGTTAAAAAGGCTAGTGGGAAGTGACGCATGTGTGTAGATATTTCCAAGCTTAATAAAGCATGTCCCAAAGATTGTTACCCCTTTCCTTGGATAGATTCTTTAGTTGACTCCGCGGTTTGGTATTCTTGTATGAGTTTCTTGGATGCATTCTCGGGATATCACCAAATACGAATGCACAAGCCCGATATTCCTCACACCTCATTCATCATGAATGACGGTTATTTTTGATATCTCGTAATGTTTTTTGGGCTAAAAAATGCATATGCGGCTTATCAAAAAATGATGGACACCGTCTTTAAAAATCAAAAAGGAAGAAATTTAGAGGTCTATGTCGATGACCTCCTCATAAAAGGAAGTCCTATTCAGCTCATCTTAACAATCTCATCGAGACATTTGTAAGCCTCCGGACCTTTAACATGAGGTTGAATCCGTTAAAATGTGTTTTTGGAGCTAGTAAAGGGAAGTTTCTCGGCCTTCTCCTCACTCTAGTGGGTCCGAATCCCGATAAGGTGAATGCCATCCTAGAGATGTCACCTCCTAAATCTCCCAAAGAAGTTTAGCAGTTAAGAGGAAGGATGGAAGGCCTGAGCTGTTTTATCTCTCGCTCAGGAGATAAAAGTGCCCCTGTCTTTAAGACTCTCCGTGAAGGAGCTAAGTTTGAGTGGACTAAGGAGTGTGATGATGCTTTCGATCAGCTCAAGAAGCAGCTGACATCAACTCCCATGCTCCACAACCTGAGAGAGGGAGAAGACCTTTTCCTATATCTTGGAGTTAGCTCTGATGCCATCAGTTCAGTGATAGTTAGGGAAGAGAAGAAGAGGCAGTTTCTGGTCTACTATGTGAGCAAGATTTGGAAGGATGTGGAAACTCGGTATCTGATTCTTGAGAAGCTGGCACTAATGCTCGTAACTTCTGCACGAAGGCTAAGACCCTATTTCCAAGCCCATTCAATCCAAGTTGTCTTCTTTCTTCCACTAAAGAATGTTTTAGAGAAGTTAGAACACTCTGGAAGATTGGCAAAATGGGTAATAGAGCTCATCGAATTTGATCTCTATTATATTCCCAGAGTAGTGATCAAAGCTCGGGTACTAGCAGATTTCATGATCGGTGCAAGCGAAGCTAGCTTAGAAAAGGAGGTTGGAATGCCTCTCTCCTGGACAATTTTCGTTGATGGAGCTTAAGGAAGAAACTCTTCTAGGGCACCTCCTTACCAAATAGGGTTAGATTAGATCAGGCATTGAAGTTCTATTTTACAACAACAAACAAACAAGCAGAATGTGAATCTTTACTCGCCGGCCTCAGATTTGGGAGAGAGCTGGGAATTGAAGATGTTCAAGTCAAAAATGATTCTCTGTTAATGACATCGCAGGTAAATGGAACATTTGAAACCAGAGATCGCACTTTGAAACAATATCATGCTCTGGTAAAAATTGAGATAGGAAAATTCAAGAGCTCCGCTATTCAGCATATCCCACGGGGAGAGAATACAGAAGCTTATGAATTGGCTATGTTTGGCCTTCTTTCCGGAGGAACTACCTTAAAATTGTTTTATCCGTCTATCGAAGAGGGAGAAGTCATGCAAATAGATCATCATACATCCTGGATGGATCCTTTCATCCTCTACCTCTTGATCAGAGAGTTCCACCCAACGGTAAAGGATAGGAGGAGGTTTAAACTTAAAGCAGCCTATTATTATCTTATTGCAGGAATACTCTACAGGAAAACTTTTCTTTCACCATTGGCACGGTGCATTTTAGAAGAAGAAATCCCAATCGACCTTCAAGAGGTTCATTCAGGAGAGTGTGGCAGTCACTCAGGAGCTAGAACCCTAGAAAAGAGGATTCTAAGGCAGGGTTATTTCTGGCCTCAAATGAGGAAGGATGCAGAGAAGTTCGCAAAGAAGTGTGTTCAATGCCAAACATTTTCTACTCTTCAGAATCAACCAGCTCAACAACTTAAGTCAATAACAACACCATGGTCATTTACGGTTTGGGGGGATGGATTTAGTTGGACCTTTCCCCTTGGCTAGTAGTCAGTGCAAGTTTATTCTAGTTATGATCGATTACTTCAGCAGATGGATCGAGGCAAAGGCGTTGGCTAAAACTATTACTCAAGTGGTGAGGAATTTTATCTAGGGGACATAGTATGTAGGTATGGAATTCTCATGACGATTATCACAGATAATGGTACACAATTCAACAACTCAAGTCTTTTAAATTTTTGTGATCAAATCAGTACTGAGTTGCGATTTACTTCCGTACATCATCCTCGAAGTAATGGTCATGTAGAGGATGCCAATAAACTATTAATCAACCTTTTGAAGAAGAAAGTGGAAAATCTCAGAGGTAATTGGGCAAAACAGTTACCTTCGGTATTATGGGCTCTGAGAAAAACTCAAACCTCAGCTACCGGAGAGACCCCTTTCAAATTGTCTCATGGTTCGGAAGCTCTTATTCCAGTTGAATTTGAAGTAGGGTGTCCAAGAGTGTTGTTATCTCAGCAGAATCAAGATGACTGGATGGAAGGGAATGATGAAGAACTGAAATATAGTCTCGATCTCATTGAAGAATTAAGAGATACAACAACAATTAGGCAAGAAGAGGTGAAAAGAAGAATGGCCAAATACTTTGATAAAAACATCAGAGTCAAAAAATTCATTGTTTGTTATCTTGTCCTGAAAAAGGTAAATGCAGCAGCAAGATCCAGTTTAGTTGGAAAACTCAACCCAAACTGGGCAGGGCCATTCATAATCAAAGAAGAACTCAAGAATGGTGCATATCGACTCCAAACTTATGAAGGAGAAGAACTATCTCACACTTGGAGTGGAGATGATCTCAAGCATTTCTTCTCTTGAAAAATTGTATTTTACATTTTCTTTCTTTACTTTTCTTCTTTCAAACATTATGACGATATGGTTAGAATCTTTTATGATCTGTTTCATTGAAAAAGAAGCACCAAAAATGAATTATCACCAAAGGTTAAGGTCTTGCCAATAGAGATATCGACTGATCCTACTTGCTGCCCCCTCAACATGAAGCTTGAGATGTAAATCTGCCAGGACCACAGGTAGCGGGGAGATTTCGCATCTGTGTAGCAGTAGCTCGCCAAGCTCGTGCGGAGGAACTTTAGGATGTCGGGTACTTGCTGACATCTGACACACCTCTGCATCAAGGGAAGTCTATGTGAATGTTCAGCTCTATCATGCATTGTAGGAGGACATCGTTACAATCTTGATGATCTATCCAGGGAAAGTAATGTCGGTGTATCCCTTGCGGCATGACCACACCTTCCTTATGGATCATCTAGTTCTGTGACCCTTGAATGCTCACTAATGCAGGGATAGCCAAGGGATTGTTGGAAATATCTATAACCATCGCATAAGCCTCAAAGTGGAAAGTGTGTAACAAGTTCAATGATCTTCGTCTCTCTTCCTAAGTTTATGTGGCTCGATTATCTGGTGAGATTCTGCTACCGGGCTCTCATAGCTGGTGGCGCAGGTTGATCTCACGGTGAGGTTTTCAAGGAAGATTTCTATGGCTGGATTAACCCGTGAGATTCCGCTACCAGGATCTCATAGCCGGTGGGGTAGGTTGATCTCATGGTGAGGTTTTCAAGGAAGATTTCTGCAGCTAGATTATCCCGTGAGATTCTGCTACCGGGCTCTCATAGTCGATGGGGCAGGTTGATCTCACGGTGAGGTTTTCAAGGAAGATTTCTGTGGCTGTATTATCCCGTAATATTCTACTACCGGGGTCTAATAGACAATAGGGCAGGTTGATCTCATGTTGAGATTTTCAAGGAAAATTTCTGCACCTAGATTATCCCATGAAATTCTGCTACCAAGCTCTCATAGCTGATGGGGCAAGTTGATCTCATAGTGTGGTTTTCGAGGAATATATATGTGGCTGGATTATCTCGTGAGATTATGCTATCGGGCTCTCATAGCCGGTGGGGCAGGTTGATCTCACAGTGAGGTTTTCAAGGAAGATTTTTGTAGCTGGATTATCCCGTGAGATTTCGCTACTAGGCTCTCATAGCCAGTGGGGCAGGTTGATCACACGGTGAGGTTTTCAAGGAAGATTTATGTGGCTGGATTATCCTGTGAGATTCCTTTACCAGGCTCTCATAGCCAGTGGAGAAGGTTGATCTCTCGGTGAGGTTTTCAAGGAAGATTTCTACAGCTGGATTATCTTATGATATTCCTCTACCTGGCTCTCATAGCCAGTGGGGTAGGTTGATCTCACGGTGAGGTTTTCAAGGAAGATTTCTGCAGCTGGATTATCTTATGAGATTCCTCTACCTGGTTCTCATAGCCAGTGGGGTAGGTTGATCTCACGGTGAGGTTTTCAACGAAGATTTCTGTAGTTGGATTATCCTGTGAGATTCCACTACCGGGCTCTCTTAGCCGGTGGGATAGGTCGATCTCATGGTGACGTTTTCAAGGAAGATTTCTACAGTTAGATTATCCTATAAGATTCCGCTACCAGGCTCTCATAGCTGGTGGGGCAGGTAGATCTCATGTTGAGGTTTTAAAGGAAGATTTTTGCAGCTAAATTTTCCCGTGAGATTACTCTATCGGACTCTCATAGCCGGTGGGGCAGGTTGATCTCATGGTGAGGTTTTCAAGGATGATTTTTGTAGCTAAATTATCCCGTGAGATTCCGCTTCTGAGCTCTCATAGCCGGTGGGGCAGGTTGATCTCACGATGAGGCTTTCAAAGGAAAAGTTATACTATTTCTTTAGGAATGGGTGGTCTGAAACATTGGTGACCGCCAGTTTTGGGTTTATGATTTCTTTAAAGTAATACTACTTCATCAAGAGTGGGCAGTCTAAAATATTGGAGACCGTTAGTTTTGGATTTTCCCTGATAAGTCGGTCTGTAACATCTAAGACCGCAAGTTATGTTTATATCATTATATAAAAAGATTATCTCTAGCATTTGAGATTTCTGGCCATGATTACTTTATCAAATAGGGGTTTGGAGAATTGGAGATCTCCACCTGCGTCTAATCCAAAATTTCTTCTAATTAAGAAGTGCTCAGTGATCGTTTGAATTCATCTGAAGGCTTCCCACACGTATTCTCACAATAGGCGGACTGAAGAATTCAGGACCGCAGGCTAAATATCTTCTTTTCTACTTATTTTCACCCAAAGTTTATAAGGATATTCATGGGATTTCTCTTTTACCCATCTATTGAGTGGTGGTCTGGGAAATTGAGACCGCAAGCCACCTTTCTTTGACAAGTTCTAAGGTTTTCTGAATATCGAAGAATCTGAGTTAAATGGGGTAATTCATAAGATCTTATCCCTATGTTTATCCCAATACTTCTACCAAGTAACGTTCTGAAAATAGGAGACCGTTGGTTATCCATTCTCAGAGGTTCAAAGCTCAAGGTCTGATCATTTGTAGAAGGAGCGGTCTGGATTATTGAGATCGCTACATCTCTTGCTCAAGAGTGATTTCAAATTGATAATCAGGATCATTTATTTGTGAATAGTAATGATTTTATGTCTCAACAGAGAATTTTCACAACATAGTGATTTCATATGATTGAGGTGAGCTCCACGTCGTCTTACAGGGTGGAATGATGAAACGAGACTGCCATTATGAGTCGATCGAAATGTAGAATATTATGCATACAACTATTTTTTCAAGCTCACTAATACCTATGGCATTGAGATCGAATGTCATTCCTATCTCGCAAAAATGAGATCACAAATAATAAAAACTACTCTGGTACAAGTCCAAGAAATCAGGTTGAAGTCCAAGAAATCAGGTTGTAGTCCGCTGAGATCGATTCTTCCTCGCTAAGGATTATAATGAGAACGCAAATTGTAAGATCTTCATAAACATAAAAGAGTAAGGAAAGCATTCATCCACAAAAGAGACAAAGGTATGCCAAAATTCTGTTTGTATTTCATTCTATTTAATACACAGTTCGCTCGGTCACAAAACGGGCAATCGCAATTTTGAAAGAACAAAAGAAACATCACAATAGAAACTCTAGATCTTTTACTTGCTCATTGATATCTTCAGAGACCGCTTATCTGATTAAGAAGAGTCCGTCTCTTCGGAAGATTCCACTGAACTTCTGCGTTGAATTCTGGACCCAGAGCATGAGCTCGCAGCAGAGCTCACATCATCGCCTTCAACATATTGGCTTTCGCTTGCTACATCAGCATCCGCTTCAATCTCTACATCTTTTTCCTCCTCAACAACAGTCTCCTCTGCGGTAGACAAATGTTCATCTATTACTCTTGCTGTGTCTGGGAAAAGGTCCCCAAATTTAACCTCTTTGAACTTGTCAGTGAGACCGCCGCAGTCACAAAGTTCTGAGATCATCAGCTCCTCCGTCTCTTTCACATGATGTATCATGGCATTTTGGAATTCAGGATTGTCTGCATCGTATGCTGCCTTCCTTGATTTCTACAAAAGAAAAATAGTTAGATCGCATGGTCATGAAAAAGGAGAACTAGAGACCTCAGGTAAAATAGCCTTACATCTCGCTCTTCTTGCAGATGCTCAATGTCTCTAAGGGCACCTCACAAAGACCGCTCAATACGATGATTTAAGACTGTGCTCCTAGCGGTCGCTTGTACGCAGAGATCAAGGAGCATGTCGGTCTTAAAGTCATATGCCTCCCTGGCATTGCTATTCCCGTAAATAGCAGAGGTGACCGCAAAAGCATGGAGCATCAGCTTCCCACTCCAGGGAGGGAGATTGGTGGACGTATTCACGCTTTTCCCTTTTGCGCCCCACTTGAGGAGGGTTTTTCCTTAGTATCCTTCAGTTTTTTCCCAAAGCCGATCAAGGGAAATTGGTACGCTGGCGGTCTCTAACTCGCCACCAAACCCCGCAATCTCGCGCTCATGATCTCTCTTTTTCCTCTTTTCCCTCTGGGTAAGCACCTCTTCAGCTGGTGTCACAGGGTCGATCGCAGGGATCGCAAAGGCCACTGGAAAAAAAAATTGTTAGAAAAAATAATAAGAAAAACTATGATGAGATTGCAGGAGATCGCAGGTAAAGTTGCTTACTTTCTTCTAGAGAGACCGCAGCGATCTTAGGCCAGATCGCCAGATAGTGAAGGAGATCAAGGCGTTATGATTTTAAGCGTCTCCTCTGAGATCGTGTTGGGAAACACCCTTGATTTAACTTAACAAATTATTAGAAAGTGATTCTACCTACTAGGATGGAATTACCCATTGTATAGTGAGGGTAATCTGGTCATTATATGTCTTAGGAAGTCACACTCAACATTGGGTGTCAGGACCAAATCAAGGGAAGCAAAATTGGGCTAAGTTAACATTTGCGTCGAATAGAATTCGACGCAACATCGAGTACATATCGACGTTGCTCTGACTAGAAGTCCTAGTGGTTCAACCCTTATGTCAAAGTGACTAAAGTCGATGTTACGTCGAATAGATATCGACGTAGAGGTCATGGACTTGTCAGAGTAACTAGTGAAGTCGACGCAGCTTCAACTTCAACTCGACGCAGAAGATGTTATCTGTCAAAGCCATCTAAAGTCGATGCAACGTCGACTTCATCTCGACGCAGAAGATAAAGTTCAGAGCCAGGTAGATCAACTCGACGGACACGTCGATAAAATGTCGACATAACGTTGACTAGCAGAGTTCAATCAGAGAAGAAATGAAATCGAAGCAACTTCTACAAGAACTCGAAGTTACGTTGATAAGAGAAGAAATGAATTCGACGCTACGTCGAATACAGTCTGTAAAGGTTAAACTTTTTAACTGTCATTTCGATCCTTCTTCCATGGCCCACATCCTTTAAGACCGTTCCCCAACGGCTTAATAATTTCCTAAAATAAAAAGAAGCATTAAAGAAGGAGACAAAAGGTTTCTTAGAAATATATTCCTTGTAGATGGATGGGCCGAGAATTAAAGAGGAAGGAAAGAGAATGTCATTGGAACATTAACTTTTCAGGGCATACCAGAAAGGGAAGGAAATTCAAAAATTGACTGGGGAGAATAAAAGGTGAAGAGAAGACAGAATCAAAAGAATTAATCACAATCGGTTGTTCTTCTTCTTGTTAGGGCTTCCTCTTCCTCTCTCTCTCTCTCTTAGGAACCCTAACACAGAAAAGAGAAAAGAAAAGCTCTGTTGTTCTTCATCTAATAGAACAGAGGATCTGAAAGCTGCTCTTCATCATAATCTCTTAGCAGCCAGATCTCAATCAGTAGAAGCACAACGGATCTGACATACAAAGCACCTGCAATTCATCACTATCTAAAGCAGGGGCTAATCAAGAGCAGATTTTGTGGAACATAATAGGTTGTTCTTCATACAGTCCTCTCAAGAATTCTGAGAACAGAATTCCTACAACTTTCTTTCTTCTCCTTCTTTCTCATTCTATAAATGAGTTTTATTAATCCCTATTCAAAGGATTCAATGGTTGATCTCCTTATCAAAAGATCTGGTGGTTCAAGATCTCCTTATCAAAAGATCTGGGGGTTCATGATCTCCTTGTCAAAAGATCAGTGGCTCTAAGAGTCTCCTTATCAAAAGACTCAGGCACTGTGGTGCATCCCTACTAGGTGGTAGAAGAGGGGAGTACCCACATTTTAGGGAACCTCTATAAAAATCTGTGTCTTTTGGTTGCCAATTTTCTGTGCTGTCTCTGTAGCTAGTTTATTCTACTGTTTCTGCTTTACATTTTAGCACAAGTTTATTCTCCTGAGATCTTTTGTGAGCATAAATCCTTAGATTAATTTTATTATTTTCAAAGTTAAGATAGAAATAAATTTAAATCCCTATTCACCCCCCCCCCCCCCCCCCCCCTCGAGAGGATTCTCAGAGGCCCGCTGTGCACTTTCAATTGGTATCAGAGGGAGGTTGATCACTAAGAGGTTAACTCCTTGTTCAAAAAGGCCTCATACTCTTATTTCTTTTCTAGAAAAATATTTTATAAAGAAAATGAGTACTAAGGATTATGCTTCGACAAGACCCCCAGTGTGTAACATAAACAAGTTCACACTCTGGAAGGCCAGGATAAGGCTTTATTGAATTCAATTGATGAAGACATATACAATGTTCTTCTCAGAGGTCCTCCTGCTCCAGTCAGACAAAAGGAAGGAGAAACCTCAACAACTGAGGCTATCCCAAGAAAGGGGTGGATAGAGGCTGAGAAGAAGGTCAAGGCATGTGATGCCAAGGCCATGAACATTCTGCTTTCAATAATGTCAGATGACATTTTCCAGAAGGTTGCTGAATGCCAATCAGCAAAAGAAATCAGGGATTCCCTCACCACAATGGTTGAAGGAAGTGCTGATGAAAGGAAGGACATAAAGTCCTTTCTCATATCCCAGTATGAGAACTTCCAAAAGAAGGCTGAAGAATCTGTTGCTGCTATGTATGACAGATTCAGCATCATTATTAATGAGCTCAGAGGCTTAGGAAAGGAAATATCTATAACTGAGATAAATGATAAAATCCTTATATGCTTCCCTAGCTCATGGGATTCAAGAACCTGGGCAATCATAGAATCCAGATGCCATAAAGAAATCTCCACTAAAGTTTTGCTAGGAAAGCTTAAGTCCTATGAGATGCTACTAAAGACCAGGGCTGAGTCAGAAGAGAAGGAAACTACTCCAGCTCCTGTCCAAAGGAACTTAGCTCTGAAAGCTACTGAAGGAGATCCCTCTACTACAGAAGATGAGATGTTCAATCTCCTAGTAAGGAGATTCAAGAAGTGGGTCAAGACTGAAGACTCAAGTAGAAGAGAATGAGACTCAAGGCCTAGGTATGATAAGACTCCAAGGAAGGAGATAATCTACTTTACCTGCAACAAGTCAGGGCACATTGCTCCTGGGTGCCCTCAAGAGCAAAGGAATAGGAGCAGCACTAAAGATAAGAAGAAGAAGAAGTCCTCCAGAGGGAAGGATAAGAAGAAAGCAAAGGGTTTCATTGTTAAAACCTGGAGTGATTCAGAAGTGGAAGAGAGCTCATCATCATCTGAGAGTGATGATGAAGAAGAAGCAATAGCAGCCTGCATGATGGCTCTTGGTATGACATCAAATGATGAAGATGACCAGCTATCAGGTTTTGATGAATTTGACTTCACTTCTAATGATTTCAAAACTTCTTTTAAAGATTTCTGCATTGAACATCTTAGGGTAGAAAAAGAATTAAACACAGCTAAAACTGAATTAGAGAATCTTAAGAATGATGAAATCTACCTAAGGAATCAGAATCAAACAAATGAAATCAACAATAAAGAGTTAGAACTAATTGAACTTAGGAAAGAGAACATACAATTAAAAGAAGAGCTAGCAAAGGCAAAGGCCTTTGAGGACTCACTCAATGGGAGGAGTCAGAAGCTCAAAGACATCACTGAAAATCTCTCTATGAGATTTAACCACTTAGGGTTAGGAGCAGAGCCCTCCACCAGCTCAGAAGCACCTAGGAAACCTGCTTGGAAAAATCCAGTTTCCTTTGTAAGACCTAGTGATCATCAACCCAATAAGAAGAGTGCATCAATTAAGGGCAAGGCTGTTAGTTATTCAGATAGGTTAAATAAACCCAACAAAATCCATCTGAATAAGAAAGAAAAAACTTTAGGCAAGAACAATTTAGAGAAGTCAAATAACAATCACCTACAAGTAAAAAACAAAATCTAAGATAATAAGACACTCTGCTGATCTATTACATTTAGATATATTCTATACTCATCTAAAGCATCAAAACAAAAGGTTTGGGAGAACCATTCCTTACCATTCCAAAGGGTATCATGAAATACCCTCCTATTCTTTCATTGAACCCTACAATGGTAAAAGCAAAGGGCCCAAGGTAACCTGGGTTCCTTCTAATGTTTGAATTACTTGTGCAGGGTTAGGAAGGGTCCCACTCAGGAGAAAATTGAGTGGGAAGAATGATGTAGGTCATGAATAAGGAACAAAAGTCATTCAAGGGAGTAATTTTTATCTTGAATCCTCCTTAATACTTATAACATCATATTATGATCTATTTTCAATAAATAAAATTGCTGGGAAAAACAACAAGAGTTTTATAAGGAAATAGATCTATATACTAAGAGGTGCGTCGAATATAAGTCGATGTACCATTGACTACTACTCGACACCAGCATCGAGAAGCACACAGAGCAGACAATTTGAATAGAACTCGATGCAGCGTCAAGTTCTTATCGACGTATACGTAGGCATAATAATTGTTGATTAAATTCGAAGTCACGTCGATTGGAAATTGATATAACGTCGACAGGGCTACGTCGACTTAGGGTCTCTAAATAATCTCGAAGCTGCGTCGAGTACTAGTGGACGCAATGTCGATATATCAGCACACACAGAATTGCTTCTAGAAGCAATCTCGACACAGCTTTATGCGCCAAATAATAAGTAATATCGATGTTGCGTCGATCTAAACCCTAAGTAGCGATGATTCATCTGCTTTTAAACAATTACCGCCTCGAAACATATATGCTTTTGAATTCTCTCTCTCTTGCTCTCTTGCATTCTTCCTCTCTAGCTCTCCTGTGCCTCTTTCTCTCTCGTTCTCTTTGTGTTTGCAGGTACAATCAAAATCAAATGGCTCCACCAAAGGTGAACTCAGGATTCGATGTCGACATTGAATCTTTCAATGCGGCCGAAGAAAATTTCAAGGCCATCCTTGGTTTATTTGATTCTACTGGATTAACAAAGCTCATCTCCACGAGATATAAGATTCTAGAAGTATAACTTACAGAATTCAAGGATACTGTTTAAGTGACAGATGGTGTTGCTCTCCAAGGGACAATATCTGTCCAAGACATCAGTGTATCTGAGGAGATTCTCTCCCAAACATTTGATCTGCCCACAGGGAATGACTCAGATGAACTAACAACGGAAGAAGCAAAGAATGTTCTAGAAATAATGTAGTTCAGAAAGGAGAAGCCAATTAATCTCAAAAAGATTGATGTGGCAGAAGAATATAGATTTCTAGATGACATTGTAGGAAAAGTCCTATTATGCAAGATCTCTGCCCATGATGCAATTCCCAAGCAGGAGCTACAGTTTATGGGAGCACTTGTTCTGAATAAGAAGATCAATTGGGGAAGATGCCTACTAAGAATGATTGGGCATAAGTACTCCCACAAGGAGAATGCCTATATGAGAATAATGAGTCAAGTGCTCTTCAAACACTACCCAAGTATCTGCAAGTCAAAAGGAGTGCACATTCCTCCTAGGAAAAGAATTACAATTGGAATCTTTTCCAAATGGACCAGGCAAATCTCAAAGCCTGGTCAAACTCAAATTTCTCCTCCTCCATCTCCTCATCACAGGCCAGAAAGGAAACTACCAAACCCTCCAAGGGATCATATCACTCCTCCTCTGTCTTCACTTCCTCTAGACACTATTCCAGATCTCCATCATGAGGATATTCCATCCCAACAACAACATCAACAACAACAACTGGAACTGCAACAACAATAGCAGTTCCAATCCACCTCATTACCTGAGCCATTTCCTCTGCAAACACATCTACCTCCATCCACTATAATTCTAGATTATCAACATGCTCCACCTCCACCTTCATCAATTCACTTCTCACCTGAGGTGTATTAATCTCTCTCTCCCATCCAAGAAGATGTTTCTCCGTCACCTCCTCCATCTACATCTTATCCACCCACAGTTGATCTTGAGCAAATCATCTTCAAGGCTGTGGCCATTGCCTTCTCCACATTTTCTGATCAAGTGGCCTCTCAGGCTAAAAACATTTGACAGAAAATACTCACAGATAGAGGGTGAGTTATTAAAGTTTCAAAAAAATCATTTCAGAGCCTCAAAGAGTTTATATCTTCCAACATGGTGTCAATGGAGTTCTTAACCTCACTGGCCAGCAAGGTCAAGAAGGGGGAGAACATACTACAGGAAGAAATATCTCCTATTGTTATAAATGGACAAGATCAGGGCAAGGCTGATAATGAGCCTGCTCCTGACAAAGTAACTACCTTTCAAGGTGCACAGTCTCAGGGGGAGTTAAGTGACAAGAATATGGCAGATGTCATGCAATTTCTGATAGATGAAGGGGAGCCCCAAGAAGAAAGGATGGATATTTAGCAAGCTGATGCAGCAAAATAGGGGGAGCATACCCCGGATGTACAGAGGGACCTAGATGCAGAGATGGTTGATGTAAGCACAGCTACAGCTCAAGATGTGATTCAAGATAAAGATCCAATAGATGAAGTTGTTCAGATAGCAAAGGAAGCTGTCTAGGAAGCTGGAACAAATGTACAAAGTCAGGGGGAGCTTCCCAAAGACACTGCTGAAGAAAATGATGAGCCACTGAAGTTTTACTTAAGAAAAGCTTCCTCAAAAGTATTCTCAAGAAAAAGAAAGACTCCTGAGAAGGATTCCAAAATTTTTTATGAAGGTATTCTATGATTATTCATTTTGAACACATATATTTTATGGGAAGAAAAAAATTTATACAACTTTACTCCCTGTCAAGTAAATGGAACTGCATATGATTTCAGTCTGTCCTATGTTATGTCTATGTTGTAATGAATGTACTGTTGTTTATACAAAAGAATATGTAAAATCACTTTATTCAATCTGTAAAATTTGTTAAGATAAATAGGGGGAGATTATTGGGAAACCCCTTGATTTAACTTAACAAATTATAAGAAAGTGATTTTATCTACTAGGATTGAATTACCCATTGTATAGTGAGGGTAATCTGGTCATTAGATGTCTTAGAATGTCACACTCAACATAGGGTATCAGGACCAGATCAAGGGAAGAAAAATTGGGCTAAGTTAACTTTTGCGTCGAATAGAATTCGACCCAACATCGAGTACATATTGATGCTGCTTTGACTAGAAGTCCAAATGGTTCAACCCTTCTGTCGAAGTGACTCAAGTCGACGTTACATCGAATAGATAACGACGTAGAGGTCAGGGACTTATCAGAGTAACTAGTGAAGTCGACGTAGCTTCTACTTCAACTCGACGTAGAAGATGTTATCTGTCGAAGCCATCTAAAGTCGATGCAACGTCGACTTCATCTCGACGCAGAAGATAAAGTTCAGAGCCAGGAAGATCAACTCGACGGACACGTCGAAAAGATGTCGATGTAACGTCGACTAGCAGAGTTCAATCAGAGCAGAGATGAAATAGAAGCTACTTCTACAAGAACTTGAAGTTACGTCGATAAGAGAAGAAATGATTTCGACGCTACGTCGAATACAGTCTGTAAAGGTTAAACTTTTCAGCTTTATTTTGATCCTTCTTCCATGGCCCACATCCTTCAAGATCGTTCCCCAATGGCTTAATAATTTCCTGAAATAGAAAGAAGCATTAAATAAGGAGACAAAAAGGTTTCTTGGAATTATATTCCTTGTAGATAGACGAGCCGAGAATTAAAGAGGAAGCAAAGAGAATGTCATTGGAACATTACCTTTTCAGGGCATAGCAGAAAGGGAAGGAAATTCGAAAATTGACTAGGGAGAATAAAAGGAGAAGAGAAGACAGAAACAAAAAGAATTAATCACAATCAGATGTTCTTCTTCTTGCTAGGACTTCATCTTCCTCTCTCTCTCTCTCTCAGGAACCCTAACATAGAAAAGAGAAAAGAAATGAAAAGCTTTGTTGTTCTTCATCTAATAAAATAGAGGATTTGAAAGCTGCACTTCATCACAATCTCTTAGCACCCAGATCTCAATCAGTAGAAGCACAAAGGATCTGACATACAACGCACATGCAATTCATCACTATCTAAAGCAGGGGCTAATCAAGAACAGATTCTGTGGAACATAATAGGTTGTTCTTCATACTGTCCTCTCAAGAATTCTGAGAACAGAATTCCTACAACTTTCTTTCTTCTCCTTCTTTCTCATTATGTAAAAGAGTTTTATTAATCCCTCTTCAAAGGATTCAGTGGTTCAAGATCTCCTTATCAAAAGATCTGGTGGTTCAAGATCTCCTTATCAAAAGATCTGGTGGATCATGATCTCCTTGTCAAAAGATCAGTGGTTCTAAGAGTCTCCATATCAAAAGACTCAGGCACTGTGGTGCATCCCCACCAGGTGGTAGAAGAGGGGAGTACCCACATCTTTGGGAACCTCTATAAAAATCTGTGTGTCTTCTTGTTGTCAATTTTCTGGGCCGTCTCTATAGCTAGTTTATTCTACTATTTCTGCTTTACATTTCAGCACAAGTTTATTCTACCTGAGATCTTTTGTGAGCATAAATCCTTAGATTAATTTTATTGTTTTCACAGTTAGGATAGAAATAAATTTAAATCCCTATTCACCCCCCCCCCCCCCTCCCTCCCCCCTCTAAAGGATTCTCAGAGGCACACTGTGCACTTTCAGATCGTCTTGTTCTTTCTGAAGATTTCCTCTCCTCTTGGGGATGGTTGGCTTCTGAGACCGTCGAACTCACCTTCAAAAATTAAAAATCTCTCTGTCCAGAAAGGGTCTTTATTAGGGAGATTCAAAATATTTATACCATTACATGAAAAATATATTAACCCTTTAAACTCTTCCTTTTTCTGTCCCTCTTTCATCGACTTCATAGTGAAGGTCGCGCGGAAAAGTGTCATGGAGAACTTTATTCTTGCCGATCTCAAGTAGTTCATAAAGACATTAATTAGACCGATAGAGTTGGGAGGCAGTTGGTCGAACACAAATCCATAAAAAACCATCACCTCGAGAATTTCCCAAGGGAGAGGGTACTTCAGACCATGTTCAAAGTGATCGATGGGAATGACATATTTGTTCTCTTCTCCTAAATTCAATCCTTCGTCCTCCTTGGGCGGTCTCACGACGATTTGAATCTGAATCATTTGCTTCCCCAGAAAAGACAAGTATTCATCTTTTGAAAGCCGACAGAGTTTGTGATCGGCACTCAAGAAAGTCTCAGCAGAGGAAGCTCTAGCAGACACCATTATTAGAGTTCGTTGAGACCGGTGCTTTGGGCTCATTCAGAAAGCTTGAAATGAACAATTCAAACCAGCTGTTTATAGAAAAGGAAGGATAGTTTGGTATTCATTACTATTTAGGAGACCGCCCAGGAAGCATGCTAGATTGTTGAACCTGCATAAGTCGAGAAGAATAGCAAGCAGTACAGTCGATCTCAGTAAAATGAGACCGCAACATTTCAAGCAATAATACAGAAATATGCTAACGGAAAAAGATCAACATCACAACATTCACAGAGATCGCATAGAATGAAAATCAAATTGTCACAATATATTACAAGTTCAAATTGATCAGAATTAATGTCTCCAGATCGCAAGAAATCAATAAATTAAAATCTATCTCCTGGTTTGGCGTTTTCTTCCGATGAAGGCCACAACGTCCTGCATTTCATTGACCACAGAAAAAGAGGTCGCCAAGCTCTGGTTTGCTGACATTGCAGCTCGATGGATCTTCGCGACCTCTTTATCTAACTGCTCCATGGGAATCACGAGGATCTCTGAAGTCGGTCTCTCTTCCGGGAGACCACCAGAAGTTCTTGGCCTCATCGACATTTTTGCAGGGCCGCCTCTGAATGTTGCAACCTCAGTGGATAGGGCGACAACTTTTCCATTATAGTATTTAGCATCTCTCTCAGCCTTTTGAAGCGCTCAGACGAGCTCAACATTCTTGAGGTCGCATTCCTCGCGAACTTGTCTATCTTCAGCGCGCAGCTTCTCTTCGAAATCGGTGGTCAGAAGCCGAAGTTGATTGTCTAATGCTCGCTCCGGAGCTCTAATTGTGCGGGCATCCTCAAACATAGGTTTGAGAATGTCAGCGAGTTGCGGGGGAATCACCAACTTTTGTGGAATCTCCCTTTCTTCAGAAGGCTCCGCGACCTCACATGCGGCCAACGGAAGAAGACAGTTAGCTCAACTAAAACAACCCAAAACTGGAAGAGTTCACGTAAAGAAAGTACATGGAAGGAAATCAAGACCGTAGTCACGTAAGGTACATTCAACATCTTTTGTGACCGCGAGATCTGCGATCAGCAAAAGGTGATCTAATCCTCTTAAGTGCTCAAGGTACATTCTTTCCAATTCCCTCTTCTAAAACCTCTCCTTCTTTTCTCCTTCTTTTTAACTCTGCATTATTGACAAGGATGTCATCGGTCTATATAATGCCATGAGGGGCCGGCCGGGGGGCATTATCAAGCCAACCGGACCGCATGGAAGGCGCTAGAGGCGGGATTTTTTTGGCCCACTCTCTTTAAAGATGCTCACAATTTTGTGAGTAAGTGTAATAGCTGTCAGCGGTCGGGTAACATCTCTCGTCGTGACGAGATGCCCCAAAATTTTAATTTAGAATATGAGATCTTCGACCTATGGGGCATAGACTTCATTGAAACCATATGAAACATCTAGACATTTATTGGGTCACTATGCCCTAGTGGACCCAATAAAAGTAACCCGAAAAGATAGAAAGTGACACGATTATGGGATATTGTGCTAGAGAACTCCAAATTGACTTTTGTCAGTTCCGTTGGACTTGTATAATCAATATGAGTGCAATGGAACTCGTTCCATTCCAACCCGAGGTCGTTTAGAGAAAATGGTCATTTTGAGTATCGTAGTGCGTCACAACAAAGTCAGTGGGATACAGTGGCCATACGTACTCCAAATTGACTTCTGTCAGTTCCGTTAGACTCATATAATCAATCCGACTGCAATGGAACTCGTTCCATTCCAATCCGAGGTTGTTTAGAGGAAACAACCATTTTGAGTATCGTAGTGCGTCACAGTAATATCGTTGGGGTATACTGACCATACGTACTCTGAATTGACTTTCATCAGTTCCATTTGACTCGTACAGTCAATACGAGCGCAACAAGACTCGTTGCATTCCAATTGGAGGTCATTTTAGAAATACATCTGTTTTAGGTTTTGTAGACCGTCAAGGCAAGGTTTTAAAATATTTAAGCATAAAAACCCAGAATCGTTCTCTGTCAGTCTCAGTGGACTCCTAAAGTCAAAACAAGACCAACAAAGTTTGTTATGACCAATTACGATGTCTAAAAGTCAACCCATGGTTAAATCAAGCTTTATGACACACCAAAAAGCATGCACGTACCCAAGTTGATTTAATTCTCCAACATTGACCATCCACCTGACAAGTTAAACCCACTTAGACCTTGAACTATGTGGGGGGAACCACCCTAGGGTTGACTTTGGTCAACTCCCCCCCCCCCCCAAATTTCCTAGTTTTGGGATTTTTTTCTCCAAGTAAGAGCCTCACCACCTCCCTCCCCCCTCCACCAAAGAAGGATACCCTTATACCCATGAATGGCCAGCTGGCCTTAGGGTAGTGGAGAGAGGCTGGAATGTCTTCCCCCACTCCCCCTCCCTTTAGTCCCACATTGGTAGGAAGGGAAGGGAGTTCCCCCTCCCTTCCTACAAAGGCATTACCCCCCCCCCCCCCCTCTCGGAACACACACACCCCCCTCAGCCAGCCCCTCCCCTCTAACCAAGCTCAATCGCCGGAAAAACCCCTACCAAGACCACCACCGCTGCCACCTCCCATGGCGGCTCAGCCGAACGCCGCCCGAGCACCCCCACGCCAGGTGGATCACCTTCCTCTCCCCCTTCCCCACTCCCCGACGTCCTGCATGCGCCCCTCCGCCGTCGGAGCGCCGCCAGCACCACCCAAGCCATGCCTAGGCTTGGGTGGTGGTGGCCAGGCGGAGGGAGCTACATCCTAGTGCCAGTGGTGGCACTGGGCGAGTAGCACCCCCCTAGAGGACTTCCCCCATAGAGGTGAGAGGCGGCGAGGCCGCCGGAGAACACATCTCCGGTGGCACCCGTAAGCCCACCCCCCCCCCCCCCCCCCCCCCCCCCTCCTCTGTTTTCCTGTACAGCATTTTAGCCATTTCCGGCGGCGGCCGATGGATCCTGGTCGTCGTACTACCATCAGAGACAAGGCTAACTCTTGGCAAGCCGGCTAGGGGTAGTAAGCCCGGCCACCTAAGATTGAGGGGCGGCGCGGCACCAATAGAAATGCTGCAGGCCGCGCCACCCCCACCCTCGGGTGAATTTATTACCGGTGGTGGCCGGTGGCGGCAGGCCGCCAGACCACCTCCAGTTAGGTCGCCGACCCCCGGCAAGTCGACCGGGGGGGCGCCGGCGCCTGGCAGGCCACTGCCTGGCGGTGGCAGCGTCTTCCACCACCCACATCCCCGTCCAAAGATGGGGTCGTCCGATCTCCACGATGAGATCGGCCGACCCCTATATCCTTAATTCCCTCCCCCCCACCCCTGTGTGAAATTACATGTTCCCATAATAGATAAACTCCAGATCCGCTGTGGGGATCGAATAAGAGAGCAAGTCTGGCGCCTCTCCTTCTCCCAGAACCAACTATCCATAGACCACTCCTAAACAAACCTTCCTGATTTTTCTGAGGAGAATCTAGGCTCCTAGGGAAAAAATATTTGAACATGAAAAATGTTCCTTATAATGAGGGCTAACTCCAGTGGGATTTTTCTGATGCGTTTTTCTATTTATATGGGCCTTTGCAAGATCTATTTAAAGGAATTAAATACCTTAACAACCTTGGAAAATTCTTGAAATATTATGGGCTCATGCTTCGGGCCTCTTGAAGACACTATCAAAGTTTGGGATTTTTATAAACTGATTTGATAATTTTATAAGCCTAGTTAATATTTCTCCGGACAAAATAAACCCCCAATGAGCGCTAGAAAATATTGGAATAATTTATTGGCCTTTAATATAATATTTTGAGTATCCTATCAAAACATGGGGACATTTGGAGATAAACGATGGAATCACATATTTTTCTTTTAAAAAAATTATCGAGACTTATATTATCGGATTTTTAAAGAATTGGAAGAAGGAATCGTGGTACGCAATCGCGTCATAATCGTAGGATGATTTTTTGAATAAATAACAACCTGATGAATAAAAGTGAACACTCCAGCTCAAAGCGATGTGAGGTCTTTACGAAACATCGAGCTGCGTATAGGATGATTCCCGGGCCTTGGAATTTGTTTTTTTAGAAGCTAAGAAACACCTAATAAGGTGATGTTTAAAAGGCGCAATTAAAATCATTGGTCGGACTATAATGAAGAAAGGCAGAATTGGAAAGAAACTCCTACGAACGGAGGGAGAACAGAACATTCCTCCTAAAAATGGAGATGGGACTAAAGCCTCATGATTATGGAGTGACGGACTACTTACGTGTTCATTTATTTTATTGTAACTTCTTTGACTCTAGTTTCGCACTAGTCAATTAATTACTGTTCTTTGTTCAATTCATTTAGATACACCAGTCTCATACTGGTCAAGTAATTACTGCTCATTGTTTAATTCATTTCGATACTCCAGTCTCACACTGGTCAAGTAATTACTGCTCTGTGTTTAATTCTTTTCGATACTCCAGTCTCTTACTGGTCAAGTAATTACTGCTCTTTGTTTAATTCTTTTCAATACTCCAGTCTCGTACTGGTCAAGTAATTACTGCTCTTTGTATTATTTTTTTCAATACTCCAGTCTCGTACTGGTCAAGTAATTACTGCTCCTTGTTTAATTCTATTCAATACTCTAGTCTCGTACTGGTCAAGTAGTTACTGCTTTCAGTTGGTTCTTTTCAGTACAATTCCAGTCTTAAACTGGTCTGATTATTTCATCCCTTTAACTTCGGTCTTCCTTTCAAGTACTTCAATATTCAGCACCGCAATTCTGCAGCTCACTATGCACCATAATCACCATACTCAACTACTACAAATTGTTATACCAACAGTGCTAACCTAGGTTCTACTCTAACGAGCGGCCTTTCCAATTTTGTGAAGCCTTAGTTGGGGATAACCGCGACTTGAGTATCTCCTCCAAGGTTAGCCCCAACTAATGTGCCCTCATGCCCGTTGCGCCTCCCGGCCAAAAGAAGTATAGCTGGTCAAGTCATGGAAGCTGCGGCAGACCGGAGGTGAATGCTCTTTTACTTAA
The DNA here is from genome assembly GCA_033032865.1 of Dactylorhiza incarnata. Lineage (NCBI taxonomy): Eukaryota > Viridiplantae > Streptophyta > Magnoliopsida > Asparagales > Orchidaceae > Dactylorhiza > Dactylorhiza incarnata. The sequence continues at coordinate 6,656,185 of JAWHQI010000041.1, forward strand.
TTAGCTGTTTGTAAAATGCTTGCGGTAAAAGTGGCGGGTCAGTCACGCCCACAAATCGTTCGTACCGGTGCGGGAAAGTTGACGACTCATGGAGACAAGGAGATGTGCACCGCGGGTAAACACTGCTTCGTACCCGTTGATTTGCCTCCACTGGTAAACCTAAATCTCGGAATCGCCGGATGTCGCTCACATCCAAGTAGTACACTGAGTTATACGGGAGGGCCTGGGTGATGCGGTACGACCACACCCAGAAGTGGCAGGACTGGTAACTGTCACCCACAGCCACATCGGTGAGGCCCGCGTGTTTCGCTACCCTACTGGAAGAAAAGTGGTCCAAACTGTGTCGGCACAGGGTTTTTGTTAGCGGGTTTTGGAACATCCGCGGTGTGTGTGCAAATTATGATTATTAGTGTTAATAAGTTTATTAGTTGAGCACTTCCTTTAAATAACTATTAGTGTTATTAGGATGGCCGATTATACACATGATGCTAACCCTTCTTGCTTCGGCAATTTATTTTCTGTTGGGTGCTGATGCGATGATTTCAGCAAGTGCACCGGTCGCGCAAGTAATAAATTTTGGGAATAAATTCCCGAGTGTCGGTCTCTTGAGGAACACAGTAAGGTGGAGTTAAATGTCGAGGAAGGACTTGAAATCGAAGTCCTTTAGGTCGAATGGATTGCGGGAGAGTTGGGTTGGCTTTTGGAAAATAAAAGAAAACACTACAACTACTCCTATGCAATGCCGCTATGCAATGCTTCGCTTGGCGGAATGGATACTAGGCAGGCCTTGAGCGCGCTGCGTCGCAAGGGCGGATGGACGAGTAGGCTAACGGAATCGAACTATGCAGGCCTTGAGCGCGCTGCTTCGTTAGGCGAATGGAATACGGGCCGCGATGCCACGCTTCGGTAAGCGGATGGGCGAGTGGGCTAGCGGAATGAGGGTCGCAAGCACCTCTTCGACAGGCACGCCACTAGCAATTGCTAGTGCGGCACCGGACACGGTGGTGGGATGGAAAATGGATGGTGGCGCTCCTCAAGCAACTCAAATAACAGGCATTTCACAAATACAAGAAATATATGGAAATACAAACTAGTTCAAGTGCAACTTCATCAACATACATAGATCTAGCTATTACAACAATCAATAAAAGGAGAACAAGGCAAGAAATCGACCGAATCCGAAGGCTCGTTGAAGATTCACGGTTGGAATCGCCGGGTTGTCAATCCGCGTCCAAGCTCGGTCCGCAACTACGTCCGGGGTAGAGAGAGCTGTCACGACTCTCCAATGGACCCGTCTTCTTCGTGTCACGATCCGGTGGAGGTTGCCAACTTCCTCTTGCTCGATGGAGATAGCGGCTAGGTCTTCCTTTGGAGCTCTTGGATGAAGGAGGAGGCCGAGAGGAAACTCCGGCTCAAGATAGGCGTGAAGAGCAAGCCCGGAGCACCTCTATATGGTGGGCGACGGTGGAGGGGCGAAATCGGGCGGAATTGGGCGGAAAACGGCGGCTGGAAGCGATCGATCCGCCCTAATTCGCGAGCAGGGAATTTATAGGCGCTGGAATTAAACAGTGCGCACGGTCAGTGGCGCACGACCAGTGGTCGTGCGCACTAGAATCCTGTGATCGTGCGCTCTGCCTGGACGGAACCTGCAAAGACAGAAATTATAAAATAAAATGTTCGCACGACCAGTGGCGCACGACCGATGGTCGTGCGCACTAGCGTCGGTGGTCGTGCGCAATAGATGAAACAGAACTCAGAATTTTAATGGTCAATGCGCACGAGCAGTGGCGCACGACCGATGGTCGTGCGCACTGGAGTCGATAGTCGTGCGCACTGCACCAGACAGAACTCGTGAAAAAGGCGTTAAGTGCACACGATCAGTGGCGCACGACCAGTGGTCGTGCGCAATAGAACCAGTGATCGTGCGCAGTGTTCCTGTGCAGAATTGCACCGGGAACACTTGCACGACTCCTGTTCTAGCGTACAACCACGAATCCAGCTACTGAAAGTGGCACCTAACAGTGCATGAAAACTACTAATGAAGATAAACATGAAATCACACCAAAATGGGCCAAAAGGTGCACCTAGCATGGATTAACAAATATGAACTAAAACAGGGCTAAAGTGCAGTGAAATGACTAACTAAACGGCCCAGATGAGTCCATAAAAGTGTATATGATCAGGACTCATCACACCCCCAGACTTAACTGTTTGCGCGTCCCGAGCAAACAAATTCTAAGCGAACTAGGAAAGAAAAGTAGATGGCTTAAGATCACAATACAGAGTACCATGCGAAGTCGCATGCTCACGAGCATAAGAAACATAGTAGAAAAGATTTCTAGTTATACAAATAGTCTATATATTTCTAAAAGAGTAAAAGCATATTACAACTACTCAATTGGTGAACAACGGTGAATCATTCGGTCATGCATACGGAGAAAATAAACTAAGCGCTGAGACGAGCATTGCTCAAGATCGGGATGCGGGAAAAACTCCACTGAAATCCCTCGGTGTCGGTGACCATAGGCTTGCCCGGTCACATTCTCTCCACGGCACTGGTTTGACTCAAATGCGTGAATCAATAGGACTTTAGGTTTTAAATGGGGCTTGGGTTTAGGTGAGGTGTACAATGATAAAGACGATGGTTCAAATACTAAACCCAAATGAGCAAATGCATAACATTATCCAAGTGGCCACAAAACACGCGGATGCACCACACCCCCAGACTTAGACTTAGACGCATGGGTGTGTGCACCGCCTACTCCCAAATATAAATCTCAAACAGATTTTTTTTTTTCAATTAAACTTTTCATTCTTCTTTTTCTTTTCAAATCTTTTTCTTCTTTTCTTTTTCTTTCTTTAACAATTTCAGCAACATTTCAAAGATGCACAACCACATTTTCACAATGTACTACCACAATCAACACCACCAATTTGAAATTCAAACAAAATGCTTGCTTTTTGGGTGTGCGACTAGGATTGGAGTTTAGGCTTTGGTGAACAATAGTGGGGCTGAACCAAAAGAATGGGGTAGGCACAATTGGGCTAGCGAGGAAATGATGATAGGAATGGCACAAAGGCTCAACCGGGCCAAGATGATGGCCTATATCACATTCACACAATTGACTAACCGTATACCCATGCTTCAAGAATCGCTTGGGGCAAGTTCTAGCCACCGAGAAAGATTCTCCTTTCTCCCGACTCAAGCAATACGAGTCTAGCGATCGTTTACACACATCCCTACGCTACCGTTTGATTCACACCGGATTCACCATTTGAGTAGAGTAAACAACATTTACACTAGTAGAGAAAAATATAAAACCACAGTATAAAAAGAAATCTAATCTACACGAATTTCTATGCAACCGAGCACTCGACTAGGAGCACTACTAGAGTCAACATTTTACTCTGCTACATAGTCCTAAGCCATCACCTAGACTTTCCCAAATAAGCAGAAGAATTAAATTCACTACAGAGCACGCATACAGACGAGTACGCGCTCAAGTGGGTGCTGTGGTGTGCAATGAAAATAAACAAAACATTTTAAATGAAATCTTCTAGTATGCAGTGCAATAGTGCACGTGAGCGGGTAAACAAAACTACTCTCCCCCAGACTTAAACTAAACAATCCACAAAACATATGACATGAAAATCAGCATAGGGCTAGGGGAAGAGAGTACCCAATGCTCAGCAAGTGAGCATACCAGTAGATTGGCGTTTAAACCCAGACTAAGCTGCAGCATCCGCCATCCAGAAGAAATACCTGCAGGGGTCAGCTCCGCAAAAAACAAAAGACAAAAGAAAACTGAAAAGAAAGTACTACTAACTAAACATGATTAGAAGAAATAAGAATGCAAGAAAATAAAGATAACTACTGGGGTTATTGTCCTCCCAGCACGACTTATTCAAACTTTAAGAGTTCTAGCTAATGGGCCTATGGAAGGAGAAGTGGACAGGTAACTGGCCTAATATCCGTGTCGGTAGCGGGTACCGATACGGTGATAGAACAGTCACGCCTCTACCTGAATATAAATACCTGCTCCTCACAGGTAGAGGGAAAAGAAAGTAAGAAGAGGAGGAGGCCTGGTCCTCACTCAACTCACCAAAAATATCCTTGCCTAGCAAGGCGTCGTCAACAGGGAGGCAGCTGGAGGAAAAGGCAATGAGTGGAGCTTCCTCTACGGAGGGGGAATAAACCTACTCACATGAGAGGATGCTCACATCATTGACTTGAGCAAAAAGCTCCAAGTCCTCCTGGGATACCTGTGAAGACTCAACCTGCACAGGCTCGAATGAAGAAGGGGGGTCGAGAAATAAAGAAGACGAATGACATAAATAAACATTAATCGGGGGAGTGGTCCCGGTCTCACTCCCATCAGGTTGGGGAAGTAAAATAATGTTAGCATTTTCATCAATGCTGCAAGAGTCGGCGGGATCAACGGTGGCCAGGCTAAGGATTTGGACTTCCTCCACCGGTGTTGAGGAAAACTCCTCTTCACCTAGAAGGTTGTCCTCCTCCATAGGAATAGGCACAACACTAAGATCAACAACCTCATCCTGCGACACATCATCGACAATGTCGTCAGAAACGAATGTAGAATGCACAATAGGGGAAAGAATCGAATCCACTAGAAGTGGTGGAGGCACATGGAGAATTGGCTCAGCAATGTCGGTGCATAGATCAGCCACACATCCGGTGACCGTATCCATGCCATACCCTTCAAAATGTGAAGGTGACAAAGACACATAGCCGGATGTTGAAGGTGTGCCGCCAGAGCTAGGAGTTGGGACGATCCGAATATCCGGCTCGTCATCCTCATCCAATTGGCGATGAAAAGCAGCACAATCCTTCAGGGCGTGATCTATGCTCCGACAAAACTGGCACTGCCTAGCAGGCTTCTTTGGCACAGCGGGAGCTGGAGCCGAAAAGAAGTATGACGGTAATGGCTCAGCAGAGTAGCCATAAGACTTACGCGCACCATATGGAGTATCAGACGGAGTCGATGCTCTATATGCTGGGCGAGAGGAATTATGCCTACTATTCTCCGTAGGGCATTCAACACTAGAGTGGGAAGTAGCTCCACACCAACGGCAACGGAAATTTAGATGTGCCCACATAGTGTGAAGATAAAAATGATTCAAACGAAATGTGCAAAAACTACACCTAACAAAAAATTACTAAAGCAACCTAATAAAACGGAAAATAGAATACGAAGAAATAAAAAAAAACAAAAAAAAGATGCAATTTACAAATGAAAGGGCTTCTCCCTCAGGTTCTCCCTCTCCAGAAAACTCACACAACTGTGTTCCCCGGCAACGGCGCCAAAAACTTGATGCGATGATTTCGGCAAGTGCACCGGTCGCGCAAGTAATAAATTTTGGGAATAAATTCCCGAGTGTCGGTCTCTTGAGGAACACAGTAAGGTGGAGTTAAATGTCGAGGAAGGACTTGAAATCGAAGTCCTTTAGGTCGAATGGATTGCGGGAGAGTTGGGTTGGCTTTTGGAAAATAAAAGAAAACACTACAACTACTCCTATGCAATGCCGCTATGCAATGCTTCGCTTGGCGGAATGGATACTAGGCAGGCCTTGAGCGCGCTGCGTCGCAAGGGCGGATGGACGAGTAGGCTAACGGAATCGAACTATGCAGGCCTTGAGCGCGCTGCTTCGTTAGGCGAATGGAATACGGGCCGCGATGCCACGCTTCGGTAAGCGGATGGGCGAGTGGGCTAGCGGAATGAGGGTCGCAAGCACCTCTTCGACAGGCACGCCACTAGCAATTGCTAGTGCGGCACCGGACACGGTGGTGGGATGGAAAATGGATGGTGGCGCTCCTCAAGCAACTCAAATAACAGGCATTTCACAAATACAAGAAATATATGGAAATACAAACTAGTTCAAGTGCAACTTCATCAACATACATAGATCTAGCTATTACAACAATCAATAAAAGGAGAACAAGGCAAGAAATCGACCGAATCCGAAGGCTCATTGAAGATTCACGGTTGGAATCGCCGGGTTGTCAATCCGCGTCCAAGCTCGGTCCGCAACTACGTCCGGGGTAGAGAGAGCTGTCACGACTCTCCAATGGACCCGTCTTCTTCGTGTCACGATCCGGTGGAGGTTGCCAACTTCCTCTTGCTCGATGGAGATAGCGGCTAGGTCTTCCTTTGGAGCTCTTGGATGAAGGAGGAGGCCGAGAGGAAACTCCGGCTCAAGATAGGCGTGAAGAGCAAGCCCGGAGCACCTCTATATGGTGGGCGACGGTGGAGGGGCGAAATCGGGCGGAATCGGGCGGAAAACGGCGGCTGGAAGCGATCGATCCGCCCTAATTCGTGAGCAGGGAATTTATAGGCGCTGGAATTAAACAGTGCGCACGGTCAGTGGCGCACGACCAGTGGTCGTGCGCACTAGAATCCTGTGATCGTGCGCTCTGCCTGGACGGAACCTGCAAAGACAGAAATTATAAAATAAAATGTTCGCACGACCAGTGGCGCACGACCGATGGTCGTGCGCACTAGCGTCGGTGGTCGTGCGCAATAGATGAAACAGAACTCAGAATTTTAATGGTCAATGCGCACGAGCAGTGGCGCACGACCGATGGTCGTGCGCACTGGAGTCGATAGTCGTGCGCACTGCACCAGACAGAACTCGTGAAAAAGGCGTTAAGTGCACACGATCAGTGGCGCACGACCAGTGGTCGTGCGCAATAGAACCAGTGATCGTGCGCAGTGTTCCTGTGCAGAATTGCACCGGGAACACTTGCACGACTCCTGTTCTAGCGTACAACCACGAATCCAGCTACTGAAAGTGGCACCTAACAGTGCATGAAAACTACTAATGAAGATAAACATGAAATCACACCAAAATGGGCCAAAAGGTGCACCTAGCATGGATTAACAAATATGAACTAAAACAGGGCTAAAGTGCAGTGAAATGACTAACTAAACGGCCCAGATGAGTCCATAAAAGTGTATATGATCAGGACTCATCAGGTGCTTAAGCTCGTCCCCAGGATACGGATTCGGGGAGGAGATGTGTTTTCCACTTAGCTCTATGACTAACGGTTGTTCTTATAACCATTCACAAGAGATAGGACAGCACGAAGCCCGTGCACCGCATGATGGCTTACCGGCTCTCGAGATTGCACATTCAGATACACAAGCCTCACCCCCCTGTCTTCTGTGATGTGAGTTGATGCGCAAATCTAGCGCACCATTATAGTTGGTAGCAAGATAGCGGCATGAAACGGCAGTGTACCGATCGTTCAAGTAATATAAAATGGGAGTGATCCCCAAGTATCGATCTTGAAGGAACACAGTAAGGTGGAGTTTACTTTAGAGGAGGGACTTGAGGTTGAAGTTCTTTAGGTCGGATGGATTGCAGAAAAGGGGTGATTTGGATTATGGAAAATAAAAGAAAAGAACTAAACTACTCCTATGCAGGACGTTATGCGCTGCATCACCGGGTGGATGGAAACTATGCAGGCCGCTATGCAATGCTTCGCTAGGCAGATGGATGAGAAGGCTAGAAGATGGAATGGTTCGCACCGGCGGGGTCAAGGTGGATTATATGGGCCGTTAGCACTGCTTCACAACGTGAATGGAAGAGTAGTCTCACAGAATGGGAGAGTAGTCAAGCGGAATGGAATGGAGGGTAATGGCAGATGGAAGATGGAATGGGGGCGCACCTCATACACACATATAAACAATAGAGAAATTTTACATAGATATGAAATAAATAATATAAATCAAGGTTTAAATGTGCAACATCATCAATATAATGAAGATTACATTCATATGCATCCACACAAGTTAGAGAAAAAGGCAAGAGATACGACCGAATCCGGAGGCTTGTTGTAGATTCATGGTAGGAATCATCAGGTTGTCAATCTGCGTCCTAGCTCGATCCCAACTATCGTCCGGGGTAGATGAGGGATGTCACTTCCTCCCAATGAACCCGTCTTCTGCAGTAAACTATAATCCGGCCACGTCGGATGCGAAAACTCCTAGCTTGGCGATGAAGATGAGTGTAGAATCCTCTCCATGAAGTACTTGGATGATGGAGGCGGCCGAGAGGATGCTCCAGCTTTAGATTTGCAAGGAAATGGTGGACGGAGCTCCTCCTTAAGGTGGGCGGCGATGGAGCGGCGAAAATGTCGGAACTGGAACCCTTCGGGCGCGGAAAAGTTGATCGATGCGGTCTAGGGGGATTCTGCAACTTTTATAGAAACAGTCAGAAATCTGGTCACGCACAGTCAAACGCACGACCGTGTGTGGACTGTGTGATATTAATTAAGAAGAAAGCCTAGGAAGATGACCCAGAACGCTCGTGCGATTTTACTCATGCATGGTCAGAACAGACCATGCGTAAAAATGCACGGGCAAATCCAGAATGCATGAAAACAGGCCAACAGAGGGGCTCGTGCGATTTTACTCACGCACAGTCGAAACCGACCATGCGTAAAAATGCACACGCAAATCCAGATCACCATTTTTCCAGCATATAATCATGCATGGTCGGAGCGATGGTGCAGCAAGGAAACGCACGACCGTGCGATTCATGCAGAAATGTAATTTGGGCAAAATGGAGATTTGTCCATCTTCACAACACAATAAATAGTTGGGAATACACCTCCAGCAACATCCAAATACAGAAAAAGAGTTGGGGAGCACCATGTGCTTACCCCCAACAACATGGAGCGCAAATGCACACCAAAATGGGCTAAAATATTGCACTTAAAGTAAAAGCATGAACAAGAAGAATATAATCAATTACAAACTGAAAATGAAGTACAAATGCAGGAAAACTAGCCCGGATGAGTCCGAAAATCAGTATATAAATTGGACTCATCATGAGTCCTAGTGTATAGGACTAAATAAGGAGTGTAAGAGTTGTAGTAGTTTCTATAGCCCCCATGGTCGTTCATGTAAACAGTTGGTCACGACCTTTTGCTTATGTATATATGTGTGCCTTGTTAGTTTGCCCGATGATTGCTCCTGCATTATGTTTCTGATATGATGTGTTGATTCTCTTGCCTGACAAGATGACCACTCAGTGCTTGAGAGGGTGGGTCGTTTCCACTCGGGAAGCGCTAAGCGGCCATCTTGGGCAGTAAGATCCCCTCTCTCCCGATTTGGGTTTAGTTCGGGGGGATCTTACAAATGGATGAGAGCTATCTGTTGGAACACGGTCTTCCGCATCTCCTAGGTTTGAGAATAACAAATCCTATGTGTATTTGATCTTATGTGTTCAAGTGTGCAGGTTAACATAATCCACATGACTCAAGGAGTACTCATGATGTTTGCCCCCAAAATTGAGGCCAAAATTTGAACAAGCTCACTAGCGCCGGTGGTAGCGATAGCGCCCGGCGCTAGCATTGATTAGCTCGATTCCGGCGGCATTTTTAGAAGGAGCTAGCGCCCGGCGATAGCTACTAGCGTTGGCGGTAGCATGGCGTACAAGAGGCATGAAGAAATATGTTGCCGCGGATTGAAGTTCCTGCCGCGCAAAACGTTTCCTAATCCGGGCTAGTGCCGGCGGTAGCGTGAATGCTATAAATTGGATGCTTTGGCTCCGAATTCTTCATCCTCCTCCAATCCCAAACTCCAGAGCTTCATGCCACAACAGAGAGAGGAAGATTCAGAGCGATACTCCCACAATTCCATAAAGCCTTAAGGAGATCCGTGAAGAAGATTTCAACACGCTTCATCATCGTGACGAAAGACCGCATCGACTACGATCATACTCTGCGTCTTCTTCTACTTCTCCAAGAGATCCAAATAGAGGGAGTTTTTATATTATTGTCTTTTTCAGTTCACATCTTTTCTTGTAATCGTTTAAGTGAAATCGCCTCGTGTTGGCGACTAGGTCTGGGGTAGGACTTAGGGCTGAAATTTGCCTCGTGTTGGCGACTAGATCTAGGCTAGGTCTAGGGGGTGCTTGAGGCCTTTCTGGGGATAGATTGGCTAGAGCGGCTTGAGGCCGTATCTGGGGAGAGATCGGCTAAAGCCAACCGGTTCGTGGGGATACGAGTCGGTATAGAAAATGAAAAAGAGTTTTTATTATTCGCCTCCGATCTCTAGCGCCATTGAGATCAAGTTTTGTAACACATTATTTGATATTAATAAAGCATATCTCTTTATTATTGTTTTACTTGATGTCTCTTTATTAATCTTGCAATATTCCGAAGTTTTTCTAAATAAAATATAAAGTTTTTGAAAACCCTTATTCACCCCCTCCCCCTCTAAGGGCGCCGACCGATCCAACAAGTGGTGTCAGAGGGGTTTTATTCCAATTGGCTTAACAACCGGGAATAATGGCGTCTCATGATCTCGCTTCTACTAGTGGGGGAGATTTTTGTGAAGAGGAAAAATCACTTGCACCACCTTTATTTGAAGGAACAAATTATAAAGGATGGAAAATTTTAATGGAAAAATTTATTAAAATTTTAGATATCGAAGTATGGAACTTAGCAATTATAAGACGTGTGGATGAATCAAATAAAAAGGAACTTCATTTAGATGCAAAAGCTAAACATTATCTATTTTGTGGTCTCTCAAATGAAGTTTTCAAATTTGTGTATTGCTTTTCTAGTGCTTATAAAGTATGGAAATTTCTTGAAGAAATGTATGATCTTCCTCTCGCAGGTATGGAACAAACACAGGAGGAAAAGAACATACATGCATCCATTATCATTCAAGAAGATCTCTCTCAGAGCGAAGCCATGGAGAATATTGAAATAGAAAAGGAGAACAATACACCAAGAGAAAAAGAAGAAGAAATCTTACTTTTGGAAGAGGAGTGCCAAGAAGAAGACAAAGGAACAATATGTTCAAATCCTCCCTCATCCAAAAGCAATGTAAGGAAATCAAACTTCATCGCTTGTACTTCCATTTTACAATTGCTACAAAATACTAAGCGCAAAATTAAGAAATTAAAGAATGCTAATAAACTATTGCGCTTAGAAAATAAAAAATTAAAAGCAAAAGTTAAAGTAGTATCAAAATCCGGTTTATCTAGCTTTACTCATGTCACTTCAATTGAAAATACAAAATCTTGTCTTGATTGTAATGATATTAAAGAAAAATTTAAGGAACTTGAAAAAGAAATATTTTTATAAGAGAACAAAATGAAAAATTATGTTTAGAAAATTCATCTTTAAAAATTAATTGTGCTAAGTGTAAGGACTATGAAATTGAAATAAAAGAGATGGATGAAACATTTGATGAATATAGAAACAACTATCAAGATCATATTGACTCTATTGTCTTCACTCTTAAAAATAAAACAACAGCTTATAATAAAGCTAGGCATAATCTAAAGATAAAGAATGATGAATAAAAATCAAAAATCAACTTGCTTATGAAAATTATAAATACAAATTCAAAACATACAAATTTAGAAAATCAAGCAATATCTAAAAGCAAGTTGAATACAAATATCTTAACTAAACCTAATAATGGGAATAAGAAACAAAATGATTTTTCATATCAAAAACCAAATCATCATTATTTACAAAATCATGTTTCTCCCAACTTAAAATTGAAATTACACAAATTTTCCTATAAATGATAATTTCAATTATAATCTTCAAAGGAAAGAAAATCATCATGGAAATTTGATAAATAAGAATAATATTAAACCAATGTTTGAATGGCGGCCAAAAGTTAAAGATGAAACACAAACTCAAATCAAAAGGGCCCATTCAATCATATCTCCCCAAAAGAAAACATGATATATTTGGGTACCCAAAGGAACCGTCACTCCCGGTCCTCTTTGGATACCTAAATCTCTTATTCATTAGTATCCCATCATTTGCATGAAGTAGAAATCAATTAAAATGAAATACACAAATTTCTACTTCATGATGTGCTTTAATGTCTTTTCTATCTTTTTCTTTTTGTGTTCTTTTTAAACTATCATGCCATGGTCATCCTATATAGTATTGGAAATATGATTTTATCTCATAAAGCTTAATGAGTTTATAAATCATTTTTGATCAAAATTCAAAATCATATTTTTATTCTGATGACCTATCTTTTATTATTATAAAATATCTTATATTATCCATATGAATCAAACTTTAAATTTGCTATAAGATATTTCAAATTAAATCCGGTTATTAGGCTATTAAGATTCTTAGCCTTCACCAACAAGTGGTTGAGTGAAATAACTTGATCTAAAAGAAAATTCAAGATTTAAATAAAAGCTCAACTTTCAATATGGGTGTCATTGTTCACAACAAAAAATTATCTTGTGTTCTCTCCTTGATGTCAAACATGATCTAAACCATCACTATTGTTCACCTATCAAAAAATAACATATATATATTCAAAAATCTTAAGGAAAATCACTAAAATGTGTTGAAATAAGTTATCTTCATAATGAATATTGAATTCACAAACACCACTATGATCTAGTAATATCTTTTGCTAAACATCTCTAAAATCATAATTCATATCAAGAATCATCTATAAACAACTATCACAAATTATATGATAACAATTGACATTATAATTGTTTACCATGGTTGGTGTTATGGTGTATTATGTGTGTATTGTGATTTATTTCTAGTTTAGACCTTTGAATCATTTTGATATCAAATCAAATAGAATTGTCACTCCATTCTAGGTCTCTAAGTTGAAACACAATCAAAACTTGGTATAACATTAATCTCAAATTTATCATTCTAACATTGCCACCTAAAGAATATTTGTGTCTATGTTAGGCTTTATTTGTTTACCAAGATATACAGGCTGGGTATTCTCATCTAGGGCTTATCCATAGTATGATTGTGCATGAACATTATTGTTAATCTCTAAAATCATGCATATTTGATTTGTTCAAACATGATATCTTGGGTTTTCATTTCCTATTTTTTAAGTTATAAGCACAAGTCTTTAGAAAAGTCAAAATGAAAACATAAGTAAATATATCTCATGCAATGATTATTTTGTCAAGTCATATAAGAAATCGCTTACGTTTCATGCAATTTGGACCATCCAAAACATCTCCTAAAAATCTGCAACTTCAGCAAGGAACTACTATTGGGACACCTAATCAAGACCACTAATCAAAATTTCTAAAATCCTACAAAATCGTTCACTGTCTCCCGCGCTAGCGCTATCGCAGGCGCTAGCGTCCATGTTCATTTTTCTGTATTTTTTAAATTTCTAAAAATCCCTTAAAATATATAAATCTATATTTTCTACTTAGTTTTGCACTTCTGTGTTTCTTTATTTTTTGAAAAATCAAATACAAAACTACAAAAACATAATTACAAAAAATATGTTTTGTTTTTTTTGCTTGTGTTGTTTCCTTTATTTAAAGTTCATCTTTATGCAAAAATCAAATATAAAAATTACAAAAGCAAAAATTACAAAAAATATGCTTTTATTTGTGAAAATCAACTACAAAAATATAAAACAAAAAAAAAACAAGTATCAAAATTATTCTTCTGAACTTAACTTTTCTATGTATCTTGTGAAAGGGTGATTTGGGATATCATCCCATCATATCACCTAGTACCGGGCGAACCTCTCACAAGGTTGTCCTCGGGAAGTCTAAGATCAATTTTATGAGTTCAAACTTTAAATAAAAATTACTCTTTAAAAATATCAAAAATATTGTATGAACTTCATTGAAAATCAAGCATGATTTAATCTATTATTTAGAATTTCTATAATGTTGCAATTTATATTTTCAAACTACTTTGAACATTGCCTTCATCATGCTTTGATACATCTATTAATATGTGCATAATTTATATTGAAAAAGCTGTGTAGAACTATGCGTAGCATGCCTCTAAGTATGAGTAATGTTTTATGGTTGATAATGATCGCAATTCACTCACTTATTTTGGCATTGTCTACTTATGTGTTTAATCTAAGAATGTTTGTGTATATTTTGTAATAGTACAATGAATTAAAATTGCACAAGTATCTTACCTACACAACCTTTATTTGCACTTTTAAAAGTTAAGAAAAGTGGTTATCTTTTTCATAAACTATATTGGTTTGCAAAACAAGTGTATTCGGAGAACTTTGTACAAAACAAAATCATAAAATAAAGTGACAAAGATAACTCCACCAAGCACTACTTGAACCTCCTGATAAGTCTTAATAAGCGTTGTGAGGTTGAGCACCTTGGAAAGAATAATAAAGTATCTTGTGCAAACCATAACTTTCTTTCAAAATAAAAACCACTTATTCTTAAGTACACCGGATCACAATAAAAATCAATCTTGAAGAATAAAACTATGTGATCCCCCAAGCACTACTTTGCACCCTGATAAGTCTTGATGAGCATTGTGTGTGCAGAGCACCTTGGTAGTTGTACATTTTTCTTTGTGCATTGAAGTGAGTAGAAGTAAAATTATTTGTGTTTTATTGTGCTCTTTACTTTACATATTACTTGTATTTTTGATTAAAACATTTGTTTACTCTATTCAAAATACACTTTTATGCACATCATTATCTTCCATAACACTTCTTCTCATGAGTATTGGATCCTAATGCTAATTCTATACTACTCTTTAATTATGAAATGCACTAGATAACCTAGCATGCTTTATACAATGTTTGGTATGTTTTGAAATTGTGAATTAAAGTAACATTGTAGTAATCTCTTTTTGATAAGATTATTTCATGCTTGGTTACTGTATTGTCAAAACAAAAATTTTTAATGCAAAATGATTTACAAAAACATCTTCTTTTTGAAATTGAACTCATATATCTTTTTATGAACCATCATTGATTACCATAAGATGTTTTTTGTACTTCTATATGTCTTCCGCATCATAACCATAAAATTGTTTTACCTTGCACTTTAATACTTATTTAAAATCTTTCATCTTGTGAGCATCATCACTTGAATCTTCAAATTCCTTTCTTGCAACAAGTGGTAGACTTGCTTGGTAAACTTTATATTGGTTGAATTTTTTTTGCTTATAACTCTGATCTATTTCTATTCTAAACACTCCTCCAACAAGTGAAATATTGCATATAAAACATCTCTTTTTAACTTAAACTCTTATTTAGTATTATGATGTTTCTTTTTCAAAATCTTTCGCAATACTCAAACTCTGATTCATTCATGAATTTCAATATAGCTATGTGAGTATTATTTCAAAAATTCAAATAAAAATATAAACCCATATGCTATGATATTTCCCATTAGATTTAAATGCTTAATGTTTCCAATAATTGTTATCCATGACTTCATTTCTCACCATAGTGGGGGCGTAGGGTTGTAGACATTAGATAACCTTATCTCTAGTCATGTCTTGTCCTTTACCGGGGAGGGTTCCAGTGGGGCCTTGCGAGGCACTGGGGGAAAAGAGTGCTAGGTTAAGTTTTTGTCTAGTATTTGCATATGGGATTAACACCCCAACCTACGGCATGTTTGCAGCTCCTCATGCCCATCCGTCACTTAGTACGGGGCTAGGGTGTTGACATATTATCTGGGTAGATTGGTTACTTGGAAATCATGATTTTTTTAGGCTTAAAACTCTTATTTAAAGGGAAAATCATTATTTTTTGCTAAACTCTGATTTATAAAAGGGGGAGAACTACAAACAAAAGGGATAAAATAAGTCATAACTCTGATCATTTTCAATGAAAGACAAGTCTAAACCTCCTTATCATTTACCTAAAAAGCTCGATCATGCCTTCTCTTTTATTTACACATTTTTTAGTGCTTTGTATCCCTACCCACTTTTGCTAATAACAAAGGGGGAGAACTAACATGATAAAATGCAAAATGGGGAGAACTAACAATGATAAATGTAACCCGCTATCATAAACCCAACATGACAAATTCAGTTGATAGCATACATATTAAGGGAGCATTCACATAGGGGGAGCATATATTTAGGGGGAGCAATTCTAAATGCTAAAATCGATAATCATCCTAAAGTCATCACTCTCACACACACACAAGTATAGTCTCATCATGCTTATTTAATAATGCTTTGATTTATCATTAATGGATTTGTTATTATCAAAAGGGGGAGTTTGTTGGAACACGGTCTTCCGCATCTCCTAGGTTTGAGAATAACAAATCCTATGTGTATTTGATCTTGTGTGTTCAAGTGTGCAGGTTAACATAGTCCACATGACTCAAGGAGTACTCATGATGTCTGCCCCCAAAATTGAGGCCAAAATTCAAACAAGCTCACTAGCGCCGGCGGTAGCGATAGCACCCGGCGCTAGGATTGATTAGCTCGATTCCGGCGGCATTTTTAGAAGGAGCTAGCGCCCAGCGGTAGCTACTAGCGCTTGCGGTAGCATGGCGTACAAGAGGCATGGAGCAATATGTTGCCGCGGATTGAAGATCCTGCCGCGCAAAATATTTCCTAATCCGGGCTAGCGCCGGCGGTAGCGCTAGCGCCGGCAGTAGCGTGAATGCTATAAATTGGATGCTTTGGCTCCGAATTCTTCATCCTCCTCCAATTCCAACTCCAGAGCTTCGTGCCACAGCAGAGAGAGGAAGATTCAGAGCGATACTCCCACAATTCCATAAAGCCTTAAGGACATCCGTGGAGAAGATTTCAACACGCTTCATCATCGTGACGAAAGACCGCATCGACTACGATCATACTCTGCGTCTTCGTCTACTTCTCCAAGAGATCCAAATAGAGGGAGTTTTTATATTATTGTCTTTTTCATTTCACATCTTTTCTTGTAATCATTTAAGTGAAATCGCCTCGTGTTGGCGACTAGGTCTGGGGTAGAACTTAGGGCTGAAATTCGCCTCGTGTTGGCGACTAGATCTAGCTAGGTCTAGGGGGTGCTCGAGGCCTTTCTGGGGATAGATTGGCTAGAGCGGCTTGAGGCCGTATCTGGGGAGAGATCGGCTAAAGCCAACCGGTTCGTGGGGATACGAGTCGGTATAGAAAACAAAAAAGAGTTTTTATTATTCGCCTCCGATCTCTAGCGCCATTGAGATCAAGTTTTGTAAAACATTATTTGATATTAATAAAGCATATCTCTTTATTATTGTTTTACTTGATGTCTCTTTATTAATCTTGCAATATTCCGAAGTTTTTCTAAATAAATATAAAGTTTTTGAAAACCCTTATTCACCCCCCCCTCTAAGGGCGCCGACCGATCCAACACTATCATGATCCGACCACATGGGGCAGTCTTTAGATCCTTCCTTCCTATGTTCCGTTTCTTGGTTCGGGATGAACCACATAGTGAAATCTTGGTGGACCTATAGGTTAGAAGTTTAAGGATTCTAGACTGCACATTAGTATACCTGCACACACTTTGCTTCCGTCAGTTTTTCCAAAATTCCCTTACTTTTGCAAGTACTGGAATCCAGTAACGGGGGATCATCCTCTAGGGACCAGTACCATCCTACTATTCCACCACCAGAACCGGTTGCTCTAGCTGCAACCCCGTTCACCGAGACTAACTTGGGTCGGACCTTGACAACACTGCTGGCCACTTTTCAAACTGCCATCCATGCACTTTTAACTAGCGAGAGCCATAAGCAATAACCTGTCCATTTTGAAGAAGAACGCAGCCTAAGCCGCTCCCTAATGCATCGATATATATCTTGTAGCCTTCCGTACCACATGACAAACACAATATTGGCGTCATGGTCAGACATTTCTTTAACTCTTCAAAAGCCCGCGCGCATGCCGGCGACCAAATGAACTTC
Source organism: Dactylorhiza incarnata (assembly GCA_033032865.1). Classification (NCBI taxonomy): domain Eukaryota; kingdom Viridiplantae; phylum Streptophyta; class Magnoliopsida; order Asparagales; family Orchidaceae; genus Dactylorhiza; species Dactylorhiza incarnata. The sequence continues at coordinate 6,673,855 of JAWHQI010000041.1, forward strand.
TGATCCTTCCTTTTTAAAGTTGTGAGAGGAAGAGCTATCCGCGAAAAGTTCTCTACGAAGCTCCTATAGTAGCCGACAAGTCTAAGGAAACTCCTGGATTCCGCCACCGTAGTAAACACAGGCCACTTGTGAATCACAACTATCTTCGCATGATCCACTATAATACCTTCACCACTAACAATATGACCAAGGAATGCCACAGAGGCTACCCAAAACTCACACTTTAAGAATTGGGCATACAGTTGATTCTTTCTTAGGGTATCCAGAACTATGCGCAAATGAATCGCATGTTCTTCTTCAGACTGAGAGTATACTAGTATATCGTCGATAAAGATAATCACAAACCGGTCAAGACACTCTCAAAACATTCTATTCATCAGATCCATGAACACCGATGGCACATTCATCAGGTCAAACGACATTACTGTGAACTCGTAGTGCCTATAATGGGTACTAAACATCGTCGTGGGAATGTCGCATTCCCAAATTCTCAACTGGTAATACCTAGACTTCAAATCCAGTTTCGAATAAACAGTTGACCCAACCAGCTGATCAAATAGGTCATCGATTCTCGGAATCTGATACGTGTTCTTTTCCATCAGCTTGTTCAGTTCACGGTAATCAATACAAAGATGCAAGCTTCCATCCTTCTTTTTCACAAAGAATACTAGTGCACCCCAAGGGGATGAACTTGGGTGTATATAGCCTTGCTCTAGTAATGTCTGTAACTGAACTTTTAGTTCTGCCATCTCTTTTAGCGCTATACAGTACGGAGAGCGTGACACAGGTTTGACACCTGGTATCAAGTCTATTATGAATTCGATCTCTCGCTGAGGTGGCACTCTAGGGAGATCTTTTGGAAACACATCCGGGTACTCCGATACAATGGACACGTCACTCAAACTGGGCTTAGGACTTGCAGCCTCTACTAGCATGAAGCATAACTCCGCGCCCTTCTGAACTGCCTTCACCACTTGGATAGCAGATATCAACATCTTGCTCGATCCACGCATACTGATGAGTCCCATTTATATATATATTTTTGGACTCATTTGGGCCGGTATTCTAGTCTTTGCACCACATTTTAAGCACGTTTTCATTCATATGTACTATTCCATGCTAGGTGCACTATTTAGCCCATTCCGGTGTGCAATTGCGCTCCTTGCTGTTGGGGGCAAGCACTTGGTGCTCCCCTTCTCTTCTTCTATGTTTTTCTGATGCTGGACGTGTATTCCCAGCCATTGTATCTTGTATGCAGGTGGCCGGTTCGTCCCGTTTTCCCCAGAAGTAATTTCTGTGCATATCGCACGGTCGTGCGTTTCCTTGACGCACGGTCTGTGCGGTCGTGCGTTTGTGTCTGGGAAGAAAATGGAGCGTCGGAGTTTACTCGTGCGTTTTAACGCACGGGAGAATTCGCCCGTGCGTGAGTAAAATGCACGGTCGACCTGTATCAGAAGTAGGAGATGAAGGATCTCCGTAGTATGAGCGAGGTCAAAATGATCGTCCTTCAGATATAGCGAGACGTAGTCCTCCAGAAATCTTCTTAAGCTTTGAGTGGGAGATCAACTTTCAGCCAGTAACAACTCTTGAATTTTGGCATAGGAATTCTCTCTAGGATATAATACCAAAACGAGAGAGAAATCTTCATTTTATAAAATTTTGAGATAGCGCTTGCGCTAGCTACTAACGTCTGCGGTAGCATTCGTGTAGAGGCGGTTACGAAATCGTCGCGGCATGGCGTTGTTCACGATCTGGAGATAGTTCCAGGCGGTAGCACTAGCGCCTGCGGTAGCGCTAACGCTTGTGGTATCGGCTAGCACTGGCGGTAGTGCTCCAGTTCAGAAATTTGGTTCCAAGCTATTTTCGACCTGTGGAGTATTTCACCTATAATTCCTGCACACTATAAACACACGACAAGCAAGATCAAATACAATATGGGATTTGTTATTCTCAAATAAAGGGATGTGGCAGAGATGCCCAACAATCCAAACCTGATCAGAGGCCCGTGCTAGGTGTTGGCATTTGTTGTTGTCCAAAAGAGATACTCACCATCTCAACTGGCGCGTGGCAGAGTTTTTTGGCGACCACCCATTTCCCGTACTTTGTAAGGGAGCGAGCTGAGAGCTCCGTGATAATGGCCATCTTGCCGGACGAACTGCTTTTGGATTTCTCCCTCTAAGCAGTAATGTGATCCATAAGATCGTCATACAAAAGCATTTTGGCGGGAAATCCAGTCGTCTCGAGGCTGGGCGGCAAGGAATGGAGATTTAGAAAAGTGGGGGGGGGGGGGGGGACTTCGGAGTTCCCTCCGGCCCTGCTCGGGGAATTTATAGAAGTCTAGTGGGGACAACCAAAAAGATTAGTTAAGGTCCCAGCCTCGCAAAATAAAAGGGTTTAGACGATCTTTTCGAGCTCAAGGTAAGCTCGCAAAGAGAGGGGATTGTGTACAACCTCGTATTTGACGAGTGGACGCAATCAGACTGGTTAGCAAGAGTAGGCAAGTATGATCGGAATCCCAGAGTCCTGGCCTAGGAGCGAGGACTAATGGCAAGGAGTGCTCGCTCAGGACGAAGGCTCTAGGCAAACACCGGTAACAGGAGGTACTTACCAAGGGGAGACAGGTTCTGAGGCAAGCACCCGATAGTAGAGGGACTTGCCAAACAATAAGGGGGAAGGAATGCAAGTGACCTGTCGCATAGGGCACTCACCTAGCTATTGATGGCAAGGGAGAGTACTCCCAAGAAGGGGAGCACTCACCCCCATGGGGTGATCCGTTCCCAAGGTTTCTTTTGTCTGCCCTTAATATTTCCGAACAACGGTATTATGTTGTGAGCAGAGAAAATGTGGTTGTGGATAGTAGAAACTAAAAGGTGGAGACCTCTATCCGCATGGCATTTTCAAAATCTATAAATAGACCAACAGGGGCACCTTAGGAAGGGATATTTTTTGGGGGAGGAGAAATAGAGAGCGCTCTTGCTTCCCTAGTACTCTCGTTGGTTCTGTAGGGTGTCGAGCTCATTCTTAGCTTGGTAGGGGGGATATTTTATCTTCCGGATTTATGGCGGGACCTCCTCGCTGCAGCTCAAGGGGTCTGATTTAGGTTAACAACCATAGTAGGTGAGTTTCTTGGCTTCGAGTGCCCGGTCTAGGGACTTCCACTTAGGACAAGTAAAAACAAGCAGCCCCCAAGTCCGAACTCCATTGAGACAAGCTTTTTGGTTTCAACAATGTTGGAACTCCACTTCAGAAACTGGCTCAACTGAGTGATCAAAAATATAAAAGATATTTCTCACATTGAACAATTCTCGTTGGGCTTGTTGAGGGTTTCACAGCACATGATTCTTTCAAATCAGTCCTCCAATCCAAGCTTATGCAGTACTTTAGCAGCACAGGGGAAAAGAAGCCCTATGTTCTTGTCTTCATCATTCAATTGGGAAACAATTCTCCAATTTGTAGCATTATTAAGAAAATTTAATACACATGTTCAACTTTAAAACTGAGCACAATTAGAAATAATATCTTATACATGGAGTTGCCCAACTGATTAGCCTTTAGAACAATTAGTGCTTCACCATTAAATCAGTAAATTGTCAATGTGCCCAAATACCTTCAGGACATGCATAACATTGGGGCAATCAACCTCCAACATGTTCTCCTCCAAGACGAAATGATAAAAATAAATGAACAACATAAATTATAGAATAGATAGGAAGAGCAAGAAAAACATATGATCTAGCATTAAATAAAAAATACACTACCGCAATTAATAAATAATAGTACTTTTATATCAATACATATGAAGTTGCTTAAATTATTTTAGCCAAATCACAAAGATTTGGCCAGGATTTGGAAGAATCTATAAGCACAACACTGAAATCATATTTAATAACATACATAAAATTTACTAAATGTAATCCTTCCTATGTAAAGTAAAACAACTAATTAAGTTCCAGGATACCTTCATTTGGAGATAATATCTTTTCCTTTGAATGCCAAAGTACCTCTAATAAATATATTGAAAATCTTAAACATAGAAAAAAATGTAAACTACTCGCGAACTTGAATTTAGAGTTAACCATTCCAGTTGTACGATACCTTAATTTGCGTAATATTGCTAAAAAGCATACTAATTTGTATAATAAAATCTTGCATCATAATGAATATGTGCACGCAAAAAATAGGTTTCGTCTACTTGCCGATTTCACCATAGTGCTTAAGCACTTTTACTTGTCAATGTCGCCATGGTATTGCTGGGCAAAGGAGAAGGAGATAACAACGGAGATTCATAGTCTGCATGCTAGGATTTGGAAGAAGTTGTCCTGCTTACCTCCTCTGTTTCTCTCCGCATTTCGGTGTGCCCATAGTGAAATTGGGTTGCAAATATATTTTGACTACACATAATCATTCTTGTTGTGTCTATAACACCACTCTAAATTTTTCACAATTATTTGGAGACACATTAGCCCTAGCTAGTTGAGTTTAAATTTAAAATCATTTCATTAATTTATATGTGAATTTTATGAATGATTGTTAGCGTAATATAAATCATCAATATTTCTCATATGGCCTAGGGGCCCATAATTGTCTAGGTGAACCATTGATCAACTATATACTAAATAAATATTTCATAAATATGGAGTATATTAATAATTTTAATCATATTTAATATTTGAAAAGGTGTGTGATTTTTTAACCAATATTTAATAAATTTAAAAATTAACAACACTTAGTGATTGGGTTCCCCTAACATCTATCTGAGTCAAACTGTCATTCATAGATCGCAACCCCGATCAGATCGTCGAAATGGTTCACCTCTATTAGTTATGGAACATTCACCTAGAGGGGGAGTGTTAGGTGATCTTGGTTCTTTTTAATAAGTTAGTGTGAGTTATGAGTATTTAAGCACAGTAGTAAAATGTTACACACAAAAAGCACAACAGACGACACAAGATTTATAGAGGTTTCTCAAGACAGGGTGTCTTGAGTAGTCCTCTTTCCCTCTACGCCTACCTAGCAGTATGCTAGGCTCGACAAAACTCCGCCAAAAAGCTTCAGGCCCTCAAGCCTTACAACACGGACCCGCAAGTCCCAACAGCCTAGGCCCGCAAGCCCCTACTGCCCCCGAGCCCGCAAGCTAGACACTCAGGCCCTCAAGCCCTACAATACGGACCTTCAAGTCCCAACAGCCTAGGCCCGCAAGCCCCTACTGCCCCCGAGCCCGCAAGCTCAACAAAATCGCACCCGCAAGTGCACTGCCCTGGCCCTCAAGCCTCACATCTCTCCAGCCCTCAAGCTAGACAGTGTCAGACCCGCAAGTCCACTGCCCTGGCTCTCAAGCCTCACAGCTCTCTAGCCCTCAAGCTAGACAAACAGGCCCGCAAGCCTTTACAAGAGATTACAGTAATAAGACTGTTACTTCTGCCGGATGAAGATTGGCAACTTTAGCCTGTTGAGGATTGGCTTCTTAAGGTTGAAGAAGATTTTCTGATTCAGATCTTTGACAACACAGTTCTTCTTCAATCTCTTCTTAGCCTGATGAAGATCGGATTCTTTAGGTTGAAGAAGATTCTTCTTGATCTGAAGATTCAGCACTGGATCTTCTTCAGCCTTCACTTCTTTTTGCCTGGTATTGATCGACTACTTTTCAGTCAATGAAGATGACTAATTCTTCAGAGAGCACTTGATGCTTGCTCTCTACTTGATCTTCTTCTTCTCCGCCGAGAATACTATTCTATTAAAGTTTAGCGGCGAGATTCTTTTTCGTTCTTCTTTTTCTCTCTTTTTGAATTCTTTTTCTCCTGGGTTAGGGCAACTTCTTATCTTTTTTATAAGACTGCGAGGTCCCAACGGTCTTCTGAAAAAGTGCCTTAAGTGTCATTCGTTCCTTTCCTTAAGAGCATGCGCTGATTAGACAATCAGGCGGCGGCATTAAATGCTGACAGCGCGTCTGCGACATTTGAATCTGTCTCGACGATATTTCCATTGTTACGACGTCATGGACAATAACTCGACGACAGGACTTTGTCGATCCCTTTGACCTTGGAAGTTCTTCAACTCTTCTTGCTTCTGCTTCTGAAGCAGGTATCTCGACGATATGAGACATACTGCCTCTTCTGCATAAACAACGATATGTTGTCTCTGACTGTGTCGTCGAGATCTTCTTTCTTGCTATCTGTCATCATAATCATGTTGTCCTCTCGACGACCTGAGTGATGTTATGTCGATGCTTTAGCAGCTGCTTGTCTTCAGCTTGTCTTTCTTCAGACGACATGCCTTCTTTACGACGATGTTTGTTCTTTCTCGACGACAAGACCACTTTGGTGAAGTCGACGATACCGCGTCTTCTCTGCGTTCGACGATCTTATAGAGTCTCAGCGGTCGACGATCTTCCTTCTGAGTTTGACAAACTGCCTTGTCTCTGCGTTTGACGAACGACACTCTGCGTTCGACGAACATGCTATTATCAGCTGTTTCTTCTATCTCATCTCAACGGTCGACAAACTTTGTTCTGCGTTCGATGAATGGCTCTCTGCGTTTGACGAACACGGCCTTTGTGCCTTCTCAGTGGCTCCTTCTCTGGTCTCGTCTCAGCGATCGATGACCATGCCAAATCTCAGCGGTCATCGATCTTCCTTCTGCGTTCGACGAATACGCCAATTCTGCGTTCGACGAATCTTGTTTTTCTATCTTCCTGAGATTTATAAGCTAGAGAAGCGATCAAATACAAAGTGAAGTTTTCTTGACTTGGTGACTTCTTCAAATCAGGAATCATGGGGGCAAGATTCCCAACAATCTCCCCCTATTTGAAGAAGTCAGAATCTCAATTCAAGACTACTTTCACTAGACAATAAATATTATAATTTTAACTTTGAGCATGTAAGACTGTACTTATCTTTGCTGAACTTTCTGAGTACATCATCAAGCTTGTAGCTCCCCCTAGATTCGATGTCTCTTCTTTTATGGCTCCCCCTACTTCTTTGCTCGCCCAATCTTTGAGGTGGTCTTCTTGAGCATCTTGTCTTGAACTTTTGATGCCCTTTCTCCCCCTTTCTGACTTCTTTTCTGAAGCACTTCTTTTAGGAGACAATAGTTCAAGGCTCCCCCTTTCTCGATTATAGTTCATCCAAATCCTGAAAGGTTGTCCAACCAATCATCTAGAAAGAGATTAGTGAAAAATTAGTAGAGAATTATTCTAAGTTCAACATTCCCAGTTGGAATTTAAAGAAGTTGAACTTAGCTTCATCTAAGGGTTTTGTAAATATATCAGCCACTTGTTTGTCTGTTGGGACAAACTCAAGGGAGATATCTTCATTTTCCACATGCTCCCTGATGAAGTGATACCTGATCTCAATATGCTTAGTCCTGCTATGAGAGATAGGATTCTTAGCAATTGAGATTGCGCTTGAAGAGTCACAAAACATGGGTGTTTTGGTCATCTTTAGGTTATAATCTTCAAGTTGATGTTTGATCCATAGCAGTTGGGCACAGCAGCTTCCAGCCGAGATATATTATGATTCTGCTGTTGAGATTGCCACACTTGTCTGCTTCTTACTGCTCCAAGAGATCAGTCTTCCACCAAGGAATTGACATTTCCCTGATGTACTTTTCCTGTCTTTCTTGCACCCTGCATAATCTACATCTGAATATCCAGTTAGTTCACAGTCATTGTTCCTAGGGTACCATAGGCCAAGATTTGATGTACCCTTTAGGTATCTTAAGATTCTTTTGACAGGGACATGATGAGATTCCTTAGGGTTCACCTGATATCTAGCACAGACACATGTAGCAAACATAATGTCAGGCCTACTTGCAGTTAGATAGAGCAAGGATCCAATCATACATCTATACTTGGTTTCATCAAAGGGTATGCCCTTCTCATCCTTGTCTAGAGACACATTGGTTCCCATTGGAGTCTTCATTGAAGAAGCACTTTCCAATCCAAATTTCTTGACTAGCTCCCTAGTGAACTTGGTCTGGGAGATGAATATACCATCTTCAAATTGTTTCACTTGGAGACCTAGGAAGTATTTGAGCTCCCCCATACTGCTCATCTCAAACTTTCCTTGCATCAAGTTGGAAACTTTTTGCAGAGATTGTTATCTGTAGAGCCAAAGATGATGTCATCCACATAGATCTGTACTAGCAAGATCTTGCCCTTTACTTCCCTTAGGAACAATGTCTTATCAATCCTTCCCCTTGAGAACTTATTCTCAAATAGAAAACTTGACAAAGTTTCATACCAGGCTCTGGGTGCCTGTTTCAAGCCATAAAGTGCTTTTCTAAGAAAATAAACATAATCAGGATGAGTAGGATCTACAAAACCTGATGGCTGCTCTACATATACCTCCACTTTGAGGTCACCATTTAGGAAGGCTGACTTCACATCCATCTGGTATACTTTGAAACCTTGGTATGCCGTATAGGCTAGAAACAGTCTTATTACTTCCAGTCTGGCTACAGGAGCAAAGGTCTGATCAAAATCTATCCCTTCCTCTTGTCTATAGCCTTTTACCACCAGTCTTGTTTTATTCTTGATGATGATTCCATTTTCATCCAACTTATTTCTGTAGACCCATTTAGTTCCTATGATATTCTGTCCTTGGGGTCTTGGAACTAGTTTCCAAACCTTGCATCTCTTAAACTGGTTCAGTTCCTCCTGCATTGCAGCAATCCAAAATGAATCCTGATTTGCTTCCTCAAATTTCTTGGGTTCAATTTGAGAGAGAAAACTCAGGTACAATGCTTCATTCGTAGCTCTGCTCCTTGTCAGCACACCTTGGTTGACATTTCCTATTATCTGCTCTTGGGGATGTCCCGTACTTGTTTCAAGACAGTTGGGAGAATTATGGGTACTTCTGCATCATCAACTTCTCCAGGTTGCACTTCTTCAGTCGTTTCTAAGCTTTTTGCAGGTTCATCTTTGATTTCAACTGTCACTGACTGATTCTCATTTTTGAGTGAAGTATCAGTATTGTCTTTAATGGATAGCTTCCCTATTCTCTCCATTGTACCTGCATTCACTAGAGAACTAGACCAGCCCTTGTGTATAAGGCTAATCTCATAAAATACCACATGAACAGATTCTTCCACTGCTTGGTTATTGATGTTGTACACTCTGTAGGCCTTGCTATGAGAGCTGTAGCTAAAAAAAATACCCTCACTACTTTTCTCAGCAAACTTGGTTAGCTTGGATTTCCCATTATTAAGAACATAACATTTACTTCCAAAGATCCTAAAGTAGGATAAGGTTGGTTTTCTGCCCTTCATTAACTCATAAGGGGTTTTCTTGTGGGTTTTGATGATGGAAGCCCTGTTTATCACATAACAAGCTGTATTGACAGCCTCTGCCCAGAAGTATTCTGGAAGAGAGGAGTCACTTAGCATTGTCCTACTGGCATCTATCAAGGTTCTGTTCTTCCTTTCAGCAACCCCATTCTGTTGGGGAGTTCTGGGTAAGGAGAATTCTTGGGAGATACCTATTTCTTGGCAGAATTCTGTCATGGCCTTAGATTGAAATTCTGTCCCATGGTCACTTCTGAGTTTGACCACAGTACAGTCCATCCCATTCTGGATATGCCTGACAAAATTTTTCAAGATGTCTAAGGTATCTGATTTCGTTTTGAGGAAGAATACCCAAGTGAACCATGAATAATCATCAACAACTATAAGGGTATAGGTCTTCCCTCCTAAGCTATGAACTGACATAGGACCAAATAAATCCAGATGCAGAAAAAATAAGCACCTAGTGGACTCTTTGTTAGATATGCTTTTAAAACTGGTCCTAGTCTGCTTTCCAAGTTGGCAGACTTGACATGGACCATCTTTGATGCACTTAATATCAAGTCCATTTCTGACTAGGTTTTGTGAGAATAGCTTGCCTAATGTCTTATAGTTGATGTGTGCATGTCTCTTGTGCCATTGAACACATAGAGCATCTTTACCATCAGCCACAAGACACATGGGCGTGGAAGAATTTGTGATGAGAAAATTTAAACAATAAATATTCCCACTCCTAGTGCCAGTTAAGATAGCCTCAGAATTTAAGGATTTCTTAATTAGACACTTGTCTTTGTGGAAGGTAATAACAAATCCTAAGTCACAGAGTTGACTTATGCTTATGAGATTGTGTTTCAATCCCTCCACATAAGCCACCCTTGTAATGGTGACTAACCCATTTGAGAAGTTGTCATAGCCTCGGGTCCCTCCCTTTTCTGAACCTCCAAAAATCACTGTTGGTCCATTCTCCACAGGGGTGAATTCCTTCAAGTACTTTCTGACTCCAGTCATGTGCCTAGAGTAGCCACTGTCCAAATACCAAATTGGAGGTTGGTTGGTATTTGGACCTACCTGCAAAACAAATTACTTCCCCTTAGGTACCCAAAATGGATTGGGTCCTTGGTTTCTGTTAGGTTGATATAAGGGATCACTAAACCACGAGGGGTTCTGCACTCTCTTTGCATTGGGCCCTGTTGGTTTGAACCAACCGTCCAAAGAAAAGTGGTCTACTTTCCCACAGCACCAGCATTCATGTCTATTGTATCTTCTCTTCTGCCTCACCATCTGGGTGGGGTGGCAGTGCTGATGAGCAGAGGAGAATCCTTCTTGTCTAACAGATCTTGGGTGAACCTCATATGTGTGAGATTGGGGTGGAATCGGTCTCACAACATTTTGATTCACCTTCTTGGGAACAGGCTTTGTAGAAACAGCCTTTCTCTTACTCTTGAATGTTGCTGTTGTAAGTCTGTGGGCTGAAGGACTTGACACCAGCACCTTCTTGTAGGAAGGTCTAGCTTCAGAATCTTTGCCCTTAACTGTCTCCTGATTAAAACTAATACCAGCATTGAACTGTCCAGAGAAGGTGTCAATGATAGGCAGGATAGTTTTGGGCATTGAGAAGCTGGATGCCAGTTTCTTCTCAGCCAACAACATTTCCCAAGGTCCCTAATGACCTTGTTCTTCTGTCCTAACTCAGCATTTTTAAGCCTTATGGCTTCCTTGAATTTGTTCACTTCATTGCTCATAGCAGCCGCTTCTCAGTTGTCTCCTGGAGCTCAGATTGAACAGGCTTCAAGGAATCTAACTCCTTGGTCTGGACTTTAAGAAGTTTCTTGCAGCCCTTGAAGGCTTTCCACAAGGCTTTGTATTGCCTTATCAGTTCAGATTCAACTTCATACTGAGATCTTGAGGCTGTGTTGTTGGCAGCAGACACATCCTCATCAAAGGCAGACAGGGAGGTTTTGTGATTTACCTTTCTAGGAGAGTTGTCATCCTGGTTACCTTCATTGATGGCCATCAATCCAATAAGTGCCTTGTCCTCAGTCCCAGAGGAGCTTGAGTCAGAGTCACTCAACGTTCTCGTCTTCTTGGCCACGAACCCTTTTTTAGTGTTCCTCTTGCTCCTTGAACTTCTTCTTTCTTCATGGTTCCTTGACTCCTTCTTCTTAGAGGGACAGTCCACAGCCATGTGACCTATTTTGCTGCAGGAATAGCAAACAATATTATTTAAATCATGTTTACTAGAGTTGGATCTATACCTGTCCTCCCTGGGAGCTTTGGATCTGTCACGATAGTCTGATCTTCTGGAGCTTGAAGAGAAACTTCTGTTGTTGTCCCTCCTTCTGTGTAGCAACTTTCAGAACTGTTTTGAGAGGAGTGCTACCTCTCTATCAGTGTCATCAGAATCAGAGGAGTTGGCTTCTGATTCCTCACTGTTCTCAGATCTGTTCTGAGATGCAAAGCTATTATTCTTGGATCTTTTGGTGCTCTCAGCCTTTAGAGCCACAGATCTCTCTTTTGTGCTCACTCTTGAGCGTTCTTCTTCAGCCTTTCTGGTGTTGAGCTAAAGTTCATGAGACAGCAGCTTTCCATACAGATTTTTGGGCTCCATGACGCCCAGCTGACCCATCTCTCTGATGGCACAGATCTTGATGTCCCATTCTGTTGTAAGTGATCTAAGAAATTTGTCGTTTAGATCAGAGTTGGTGAACTCTCTTTCGCAGTTTCTCAGACCATTCACAATCTTGAAAAATCTCTCATAGCAGTTGGAGATTGTTTCACTCTTGCCCTGCTTGAAGGCCTCATACTCTTGGTTGAGGAGGGATTTTCTATCATCCCTAACCTCTTCAGTACCCTCCATATATATGATCAGGGAGTCCCACATCTTCTTGGTCATTTTGCAGTGAATTAGGTTCTGGAGGGTTGAATCGTCTACAACACTTAATATAACATTCTGTGCCCTTTTATCCAGGCCTGCCAAGTCAAGCTCGTCCTTGGTCATGTCTTCATATTTATTTATCACATTCCGCGTCGGATCAATGGTGGAAGGGGTTGTGGGGATAAAAGGACCCTATTGGACTGTCAGATAGATTCTTGGATCGGCCGCTTCCATGAACAGCCTAACTCTTTCCTTCAAGATGGGAAAGTTCTCCATGGTGTAGATCGGAAGTTTCATAGATCTCATCTCCCAATTTTGATCTCCACCGGCCATGGTGAATCATTCCTTGATCTAGATCAGACGGTTAAGTCTTCTTTTGATCAACTTGGCTCTGATACCACTTGTTAGTTATAGAATGTTCACCTAGAGGGGGGGGGGGGTGTTAGGTGATCTTGGTTCTTTTTATTAAGTTAGTGTGAGTTATGAGTATTTAAGCACAGTAGTAAAATGTTACACACAAAAAGCACAACAGACGACACAAGATCTATAGAGGTTCCTCAAGACAGGGTGTCTTGAGTAGTCCTCTTTCCCTCTACGCCTACCTAGCAGTGTGTTAGGCTCAGCAAAACTCCACCAAAAAGCTTCAGGCCCTCAAGCCTTACAACACGGACCCACAAGTCCCAACAGCCTAGGCCCGCAAGCCCCTACTTCCCCCGAGCCCACAAGCTCGACAAAATCGCACCCGCAAGTGCACTGCCCTGGCTCTCAAGCCTCACAGCTCTCCAGCCCTCAAGCTAGATGGAGTCGGACCCTCAAGTCCACTGCCCTGGCCCTCAAGCCTCACAGCTCTCCAGCCCTAAAGCTAGACAAACAGGCCAGCAAGCCTTTACAAGAGATTACAGTTGTAAGACTGTTACTTCTGCCGAATGAAGATTGACAGTTTTAACCTGTTGACGATTGGCTTCATAAGGTTGAAGAAGATTTTCTGATTCAGATCTTTGACAGCACAGTTCTTCTTCAATCTCTTCTTAGCCTGATGAAGATCGGCTTCTTTAGGTTGAAGAAGATTCTTCTTGATCTGGCGATTCAGCACTGGATCATCTTCATCCTTCACTTCTTTTTGCCTGGTGTTGATCAGCTACTTTTTAGTCGATGAAGATGACTGATTCTTCAGAGAGCACTTGATGCTTGCTCTATACTTGATCTTCTTCTTCTCCGCCAAGAATACTGTTCTATTAAAGTTTAGCGGCGGGATTCTTTTTTCGTTCTTCTTTTTCTCTCTTTTTGAATTCTTTTTCTCCTGGGTTAGGGCAACCTCTTATCTCTTTTATAAGACTGCGAGGTCCCCAACGGTCTTCTGAAAAAGTGCCTTAAGTGTCAGACGCTCCTTTCCTTAAGAGCACGCGCTGATTAGACAATCAGGCGGCGCCATTAAATGCTGACAGCGCGTCTGCGACATTTGAATCTGTCTCGATGATATTTCCGTTGTTATGACGTCATGGACAGTATCTCGACGACACGACTTTGTCGATCCCTTTGACCTTGGAAGATCATCATCTCTTCTTGCTTCTAATTCTGAAGCAGGTATCTCGACGATATGAGGCATACTGCCGCTTTTGCATATACAACGTTATGCTGTCTCTGACTGTGTCGTCGAGATCTTCTTTCTTGCTACCTGTCGTCGTAATCATGTTGTCCTCTCGACGACATGAGTGATGTTATGTCGACGCTTCAGCAGCTGCTAGTCTTCAGCTTGTCTTTCTTCAGACGACATGCTTTCTTTACGACGATGTTTGTTCTTTCTCGACGACAAGGCCACTTTGGTGAAGTCGACGATACCGCGTCTTCTCTGCGTTCGACGATCTTACCAAGTCTCAGCGGTCTATGATCTTCCTTCTGAGTTCGACAAATTGCCTTGTCTCTGCGTTCGACGAACGACACTCTGCGTTCGACGAACGACACTCTGCGTTCGACGAACACGCTATTATCAGCTGTTTCTTCTATCTCATCTCAGCGGTCGATGAACTTTGTTCTGCGTTCGACAAACGGCTCTCTGCGTTCGACGAACACGCCCTTTGTGCCTTCTCAGAGGCTCCTTCTCTGGTCTCGTCTCAGCTATCAACGACCATGCCAAATCTCAGCGGTCGGCGATCTTTCTTCTGCGTTAGACGAATACGCCAATTCTGCGTTCGATGAATCTTGTTTTTCTATCTTCTTGAGGTTTATAAGCTAGAGAAGCGATCAAATACAAAGTGAAGTTTTCTTGACTTGGTGACTTCTTCAAATCAGGAATCATGGGAGCAAGATTCCCAACAACCTCGACCGTATGAGGTCTCGCCCCAGCCAGAGCAAGACTGACAGCAGGAACCCGCGCGCATGCACCCTTCCGGTGCACGAACCCTTGCCCTCCTCTCTCACGGTCATCCATGCACAATTTTCTCGTCGCCATCACCATCTCACCGACGAGCCTGCCTGGGCCACCCAGGTTGCCCAGACTGCCCAAATGGCATGACTGTCATTTTTTGAAAATTTGTGATCCATGTGATCAAAATCATGCGCTTCTATTCACCATCTCAATATCCAGAAGAGTGCAATTACCACTGTCCCCCCCCCCCCCCCCCCCCCAATTTACAAAGACACCCAAGCCTTCATTTTCAAGGACAGAAGATAAAGGGAGGAGAGTGCTCTGAGGTTTTTCTGTGAAGACTTAACTCTCTGATCGCTCTCCTGCTCAATGCGTAGTCTACTTGCGACAGTTCTGCTCCAGAGACTGCTCTCGCGAGTGCTATTGAAGACTTAGTTTTTTCCTCAAGAAATATAAAGAGGAGCGGGGGTATGTCAGTCTCCTAAAAATTCTAACTCTTGTGACCGATTACAACTAGTGGATTTTGTTAGAACTGGGCCTGACCCCTTTTTTTCTCTTTCCATTTTTTTCCACGTAAAACGTCTCACTCTTCTTGTAAGGTCCACCTCCCATGCACGATTGGGCTGAGGGGGACCTTATACCCAAAGAGGCCGCCCTACGCTATTCAAATGGGTAAATGTGTCTGCTCTTCAAGAATAGAGCGATCGCCTTATAAGGCTACAAACATTATCACATCCAGATACAATTAATAGTGGAAGCAAAACTCGCAAAACTATATCGCCTCCCCGACTAAGTCGCTCCAACGACAAATGTCATCCCCGCGACAAATGTCATCCCCACGACAAATGTCGTGGGTGCGACATTTGTCGTGGGTGTGACTTTTGTCATGTGGGGCAACTTTTGTCGTGGGTGGAGACATTTGTCGTGGGGGCCGACATTTGTCATTGGGGGGGGGGGGGGGGCTTTTTTTGTGGGTGGCGACATTTGTTGTGGGGGCAATATTTGTCGTGGGGGCGACATTTGTCATGGGTGACGACAATTGTCGTGGGGGCGACATTTGACGTGGGGGGAGACATTTATTCGGGGGGGAGGGGCGACATTCAGTTGGAGTGGGGACATTCAGCGGTGGCGGGGACATTTGGCGATTCAAGGGAAGGGACATTCGACTACATAGCCTGACTTTGATTAATTAACACAGGTGGAGGTGATGAATCAATTCACAACCCACATAACTTTTCATACTAAGAATTGGAGCAAATATTACTATATCCATGTACACAATTATAGAAAATATGAAGAATAAATTGGATAAACTCCAAGAATAATTAGTAGGAAAAATCTAAAAATGGAAGTCGAAGAGGGAGAAGTTACCTTTGAGAAACCAATGTGGAACCATGATTAGTAGAACTCTATCTATTGAATAGTCAAACCCTATGTGAGTGCAATGGCGGGCTTCACCCGCACATTCAGGCAGGTTGCGCCCGCATGCATGGGGCTTCGCCCCTATCTCTAACTGCGGCAATTCATATCAGGAAGTGGGGCTGAATATAGCTTGATCTTTACCTAAGTAAAGGGCTAGGGATAAGAAGGAAATTCACTAATTTCCATTAAATTGTGATTTATGGTTGCATCATATTTAGTGCATGTTTCATTCAGGTTTCAAGTTGTATGGTAACTACCAGTTAGAGTAAATTGGCAGCCCTCTCCTAAACTCTCTTTCAAGGAAAGCGACACTATTTAATCAATTTCCAACAAAATCCATAAAGCATCTTTTTTTGGTGAAAGTTATCCCACATAAATTTTTTTCCAAGTAGAGTACAAATACTAAACAGCAGAAATCAAGCACAATATGTGGAAACAGAAATGAGGGTGGGAAATGGCTAAACAAATATTAGATCATAAATGGGAGTGAAAGAGTGCTAAACAGAGAAATGGTTGATTGCAACATAACTCAAAATAATTGAATCCCAAATAGATAAAATTCACAACACTTTTAAAAAATGTATATAACTAATGGGATGCAAGTCATAAGGTTTATGTAAATACTTCTCTTGAGAATGAAGATGGTTGGCTGCAAAATATTAGCAGCATTGAATTAGAGATTAGCAATATGACAATTATGCAAGATGCATGATAAACAAATGCAGAATTTGAACAATGACCTGAACAATTCCTGTTATTATTCCTGTTGATGATGCTACTATCAACACATATTCAAATTTCATCATACCTTCGTATTCGATATTATCACAATCATCAAGCTTCTGGAAGGGGAAACCAATCAATAATATAATCGAGTTGTCCAAAGTTTACCTTATTTCTCACTCCTCTCCATTTCCCACGAATAAACACTCAAAGAAGTGCATTTTCCACCTTCAAATTCAGCCCCACCCCAAGACTATTCAGCAAAAGAAATGAGTAAGTTTCCCGCAAGGGGATTTGGGAAGAGCAAAACAGAGCCATTTTTTGAAATCCTTAGGGAATGTCGCCATTTTTTGAAGCCCTTAGGGCATATCTCATTCTACCACACAGTCATTCTCTAGAAATCATGCTCAAACCCAGTGTAACATCCCTCAAACAACTAGACCCCTAAGTTGGTTTTGTCATTACTAGGTCATGACAAAACCATAAGAAGCACAAGAGACCATGTGAGCTTAGGCAAGAGGGAGGAAATCCATTGTGGTCTGCAAATAGCAATTTCCAGATACCAAGCTTAGGGTCGGACTTTTGAGCCTCACCTTGACCCTATGACCCCATAATAGCATCCCTAACCCATTAGGGGTCCCTTGGAGCAGCAAGGACCCATTGGGGTCAACCCAAGAGGCCAATTTGACCAAAATCAACCCTAACCCTAAATTGGTCAAAGTAGCATAATTAAGGCCAATTGGCCTCCACCATGCCAAATTGACCATGCCCCTACCCTTATGGGGATATTAGGGACCCAATGGACCAAAAAGCCCCGTCATGAGGCCACCAATTTGACCAATTTGACCAATTTGACCAATTTGACCAATTCAACCTAAGTCAACTATAACCCTGTTTTGGTCAAAGTGGCCTATTAAGGGTCAATTGACCCTCACCTTGCCAAATTGACCCTACTTAGACCTTTCTAACCCTTAAGGGAGGCCAATGGGTGAATATTCACCCATTGGGGTTGTTAAAATTTTAAAGTGGAAGTGGAATGGTGCTGGGTGGTCTGCAGATTGGAGACCGCAGAGACCGCGCGGTCTGCGTTGGTGCTTTGGCCGTTTTTTGTCTCAGGCGATCTGTTCTGGGCGGTCTGATCTGGTAGACTGCTATGTGTCCTGGCGGCTTGCGCGGGTTAATCTGGCGACTTATTCAAGTCGGCAAGATGTTCCAGTAGGTCTGCCTTCTTGTAGTGACCAGGCGGTCTGACGTGTTGTTCTAGCCGGTCTGGGTTACTGAAGAAGTTTTTTTGCTTTCGCAATAAGACCGGGCGGTCTATTTCTGATGACCGCGGTAACCGGGTGGTTTGTGAATAAATCTTATTGTTCAATAAGGGAGCTATTAGCCTTGCTGAGCTCGGGCGGTCTGTCTTGTAAGACCGATGGCGATCTGATGGGCGGTTATTATATCCCGATTTGTGCGGTGACGAAATCCGTCCGCTCGCCTATAAATAGGGGTGCAGGGCCCATCATTCATAATGAAGAACTGTAAGAACCAAAGTTGGCTTGATTGTGCCGGTCTCAATTTGAGGTTGCGCGGTTTGAGTTTTGCCTAACCAATTTGTGTGTTCGCAGGTTAGCGGCTTGAAGTTCGCTGTCAGCATTTTCCTTTCTTCCAGCTTTGAATAAACCAGTCTAGGCGGACTGTGTTTACGTGTTCTTGGTCTCTGCAGTGGACTCAGTTGATTAGGCGGTCTTATGTGGCCAGGCGATCTTGAGTTGCGGTCTGCATCAGGAAGCAGTTTTCATTGGCAAGTGTTCGCGGGTTCTTCTATGATCAAGACCGTGCGGTCTGTGCGATCAAGGAGTGCGAACTGGTTTTCTTTCAGTAGTTGAATAAAGCAGTAGGTCGGGCGGTCTGTGGTTGCGGTCTGACAGGTGCGGCTTGTTCTCTGTTCACGCGGTCTCAGGAGTTATCCATCTGGCTTGTTTGTTCGCGCGGTCTGGCGGTCTCAAGTCGTCAAGTCACCAGCAGCTTGTAATTTTGTGTTTTGTGCTTCTCTCCTCTATGATTCTTATGAATCATGTCTCACCATGTATACCTCAA
This sequence comes from Dactylorhiza incarnata, assembly GCA_033032865.1. NCBI lineage: Eukaryota > Viridiplantae > Streptophyta > Magnoliopsida > Asparagales > Orchidaceae > Dactylorhiza > Dactylorhiza incarnata. Next base: position 6,692,607 of record JAWHQI010000041.1, read on the forward strand.
ATTGTAAAGAGATAGTTAATACCATAGCACTATTCGGTCTTCCCATTGTCATTGTGTTGCTATACTTGTGGAAAGTTTTGTGAAGTGTTTTGCATTTTACTTCATCTCCGAACCTCAAGTTTTTTTAACATGGTATCAGAGCAAGGTTGCTAAGCAGTAGTTGCTGATACTTCTCTCGGGTTCCTCAAGTTGGTTAGCAACCAGTGGGATAGCAATGGAAGGAGGATATGCTAGAGGTCTTGGTATTGAGCTCCTTATGCAGACTAACTTCAAGAAGTGGAAGTCTTGCATGCAGAGCTATCTTCTTGGCGAGGATTTGTGGGAGGTTGTAGGAGGAGAAGCAAGACAAGCTATCATTTCGGAGATATTGTCTTTGGACCCGGATGAGCCTATCTCAGAAGCTAAGATGAAGAGGCACATAATCTGCGGCTTGCGGAGGGAGTATGTGGCCTTTGTTACTTCTGTTCAAGGCTGGGCCAATCAGCCATCGTTATTGGAGCTGGAGAACTTACTTGCTTCGCAAGAGAGTTTGGCTAAGCAAATGGCTGGGATGTCTGTCTCTGGAGGAGAAGGTGAGGTTCTCTTCTCTAGCAAGAAGAAGAGATGGGACAAGAAGAAGAAGACATCTGGAGATGATGGTTCGTATACTTCATATCAGCAGGAGAGGAGCTATGCTCCTAAGCATGATGGGAAGAAGAAGGAAGGACCTAGATGTTTCAGGTGAAATAGGCTTGGTCATTTCAAGAGAGACTGCCAAGTTAATCTTCAGCAAGGGCATTCTGCAGGAAAGGAGGAGGCTGGTTCCAATTCTGAAGGTAGTTGGGGTGGTGGAAGTGCATTCATGACGGGCACGTGTGTTCGGGCTATGAATTCCATCAACTATCAGGATGATTGGATAGTGGACTCTGGGTGTGGTCAGCACCTCACTGGGGATGAGTCGAAGTTCTCCTCATTGCAGGCATATGCAAGTAATGACACTATCTTTACGGCTGATGATACTATACATGAAGTAGAGAAGGAGGGTGTGGTTTCTTTGAACGATGATAGAGGTACTCTTACATTGAAGAGTGTCTATCATATTATGCGGATGAAGAAGAACCTCTTCTCAGTGACCAATGCGGTGGATGCTGGCTATCACGTTCTGTTTGGTCCAACATAAGTGAAATTTCTCTGAAATGTTTCAGCCGTGAAAGCTGAGGTCACTCATATAGGGAGACGGGTGAAGGACTTGTTTGTTCTTTCAACAAGTTCTTATGTTGATAAGATGAGGGCTAACGACAACGCTGCTATCTGGCATGAAAGACTTGGGCATATTGGGATGGATAAGTTGAAAGCTATGGCGGGAAGAGGCCTGGTGAAAGGTTTGCCTAGCTTGTCATCTTTCGGGGATGGTCACATTTATGCAGGTTGTCAGTTTGGTAAGGCTCAATGTCTTCCATTTGACAAATCACAAAGCAGATGTAAAAGACCCTTGGAATGTATACATGGTGATTTGTTTGGACCTACCAACACTGCTAGTCTTGGAGGTAGCAGGTATATGCTGATTTTGGTTGATGACAACACCAGATATACTTAGGTATATTTTTTGAAGGAGAAGTCGGAGGCGTTCGAGAGGTTTGTGGAGTTCAAGGAGCTGGTGGAAGGTCGGCTCAACCTGCGTGTCAAGAGGTTCAGAACTGACAACGGAGGGGAGTTCACCTCCAAGGCGTTCTTTAACTTCTGCAGGAAGCATGGAATCCAAAGAGAGCTTTCTTGTGCTCACACTCCACAATAGAATGGAGGTGCAGAGCGGAAGATCCGTCATCTGACGGAGACCTACAAATGGTGGCTTCATGCCAAGAGTATCCCAAAGTCCTTCTAGGCAGAGGGAATGTCTTGTGCGGCCTATGTTATCAACTGGATGCCTCTCAGTCCCATCAACATGAAGAACCCTCATGCGTTGATGTTCAAGGAGAATCCAAGCGTGGAACACATTCAAGTGTTTGGTTCTACCTGCTATGTGCATGTTCCGGATGCCCTTTGAATGGAGCTAGATGCAAAGGCAAGGAAACTAGTCTTCGTCGGTTTTGATGACCAGAAGAAAGGGTGGAGATGCATAGATCCCGAGACCCGGAGATATGTGGTCTCTAGGGATGTGGTATTTGACGAGCTGACGTCATACCAAGGTAGCTCTTCTGTAGATTTACAAGGAAGCAAGGTAGATGGTGGACCAGAGGAAGCTGCAAAGGAAGTTCTGGTGGAGTTGCCTGTTTCTCCAGGTGCTCCAGGTATTTCTAGCTCTGGGTCAGGTGCTTCAGGATCTGGAAGCAGGGGAGCAATGCTCCTTGTCTAACTGAAAGGAGAGCTAGTCCAGAAGCTATAGTTGAAGAGGTGGTTCAGAGTCAAGCTCTGAGGAGGTCCAAGAGGACCATTATTCCACCTGATCGGTATACGGGCGGAAACTTGGTGAGCTTTGTCTCATGTTTCTTCGCAGGTACCCTAGATGAGAGAGAGCCATCTTGTTATGAAAATGTCATTGGAGTCGAGGAGTGGGAAGGAGCCATGGATGAAGAGATGGCTGCCCTCAGGAAGAATGAGACTTGGGACTTGGTGCCTAAGGTTGAGGGAGTTACTCCGGTGACTTGCAAGTGGGTTTTCAAACTGAAGAAGAAGGCTGATGGTAGTATTGAGTGGTACAAGGCTCGCCTTGTAGCTCGAGGTTTCTCTCAGAAGTATGGGGAGGATTACGAAGAGACGTTTAGCCCCGTTGCCAAGATGACTTCGGTCCGGGTGGTGATCGCATTGGCAGCTTGCCAAGGATGGAAGATTTGGCAACTCGATGTGAAGAATGCTTTCTTATATGGCGAGATTGACAAAGATATCTTCACGGATCAGCCACCTAGTTATATATCTGAAGAGCACCCAAGATATGTTTGCAAGCTCAAGAAGGCTCTTTACGGCTTGAAGCAAGCGCCTCGGGCGTAGTACGGGAAGATCGCAGAATAGCTCCAGTTCTGCGGATACTTTGCTTCTGATTCAGATTCAAGCTTATTTGTAAAGAAGACGGTGGAGCTTCAGGTCTTGGTGCTGCTGTACGTTGACGATATGATCGTCACGGGGAATTCTAAAATGGAGGTAGCTAGGCTTTGTGCTGAGCTAGCTATCAGATTTGAGATGAAGGATCTGGATGAGCTCCACCATTTCCTTGGGCTCGAAGTGGAGAGGAAAGGGAGCGGTATGCTTATTTCCCAAAAAGGCTATGCGGATTGAATCGTGAAGAGATTCGGCATGGAAGGGGGGAAGAGAAGATCTACTCCACTGGAGGTTGGAGTTCATCTTTGATGAGATGAAGGGAAGGTTCTTACCGATGCTTTGGCGTTCCAGGCTTTGGTTGGATGTCTAATACACTTGACGATCATGAGGCCAGATATTGCTTACGTAGTTGGCAAGGTGAGTCGATTTATGGCAGAGCCTCGGAAACTTCATCTTGTGGAGGCTAGGAGTATCTTGAAGTATGTCAAATCCACCTTGGATTTGGGTCACTTCTACGGGAGAGATTCGGGATTTTGCTTGCACGGGTACATGGATGCTGATTATGGAGGAGATTTGGATGATCGGAGATCAATATATGGAAATGTATTTATGACAGGCTCTACAGCTATATCATGGTGTAGCAAGAAGCAGGATTTTGTGTCTGTCTCTACCACAGAAGCGGAGTACAAAGCTTCGGCTTTGGCGGCTCAGGAAGCCATCTGGCTTAGGAAGCTTGTGGAGGACATTCATAGGGAGGAGCGAGGTCCTACTCTGCTACGTGGTGATAATGAGAGTTCTGTCAAACTGGTGAACAACCAAGTTTGTCACGCGCGTACGAAGCACATAGAGATTCATCACCATTTCATTCGTGAGAAGGTGTTGGAGGGATCTCTAACTGTGGAGCATGTGCAGAGCAAGGAGAATGTTGCTGACATATTTGCTAAGCCACTGTCGAAGGGACCATTTGGTCGGTTGCAGAGTTTTCTTGGGCTGGCTTCCACTTCCCACTTCAAGGGGGAGTGTTAAAATTTTGAAGTGGAAGTGTAATGGTGATGGGCGGTTTGCATATTGGAGACCGCAGAGACTGCGCAGTCTGCGCTGGTGCTCTGGCAGTTTTTTTTCTCAGGTGATCTGTTCTGGGCGGTCTGATCTGGGAGACCGCTATGTGTCCGGGCGGCTTGCCCTGGTTGATCTGGCGACTTGTTCAAGTCGGCCAGATGTTCAAGTAGGTCTACCTTCTAGCAGTGACCGGGTGGTATGACATGTTGTTCTAGCCGGTCTGGGTTACTGAAGAAGTTTTTTTTGCTTTTGCAATAAGACTGGGCGGTCTATTTTGGATGACCGCGGTAACCGAGCGGTTTGTGAATAAACCGTATGGTTCAATAAGCGAGCTGTTAGCCTTGATGAGCTCGGGTTGTCTGTCTTGTGAGACCGCTGGCGATCTGATGGGCGTTTATTGTATCCCGGTTTGTGCGGTGACGACATCCATCTGCTCGCCTATAAATAAGGGTGCAGGGCCCGTCATTCATAATGAAGAACAGTAAGAACCAAAGTTGTCTTGATTGTGCCGGTCTCAATTTGAGGTCGCGTGGTTTGAGTTTTGACTGACCGGTTTGTGTGTTCGCAGGTTAGCGGCTTGCAGTTCACGGTCAACATTCTCCTTTCTTCCAGCTTTGAATAAACTAGTCTGGGCGGACTGTGTTTAGGTGTTCTTGGTCTATGCAGCGGACTCAGTTGATCAGGCGGTCTTAAGTGGCCAGGCGATCTTGAGCTGCTGTCTGCATCAGGAAGCAGTTTTCATTGGCAAGTGTTCGTGGGTTCTTCTGTGATCAAGACCATGCGGTCTGGGCAATCAAGGAGTGCGAACGGGTTGTCTTTCAGCAATTGAATAAAGCATCAGGTCGGGCGGTCTGTGGTTGCGGTCTGACAGGTGCGGCTTGTGCTCTATTCACGTGGTCTCAGGGGTTATCCGTCTGGCTTGTCTGTTCGCGCGGTCTGGCGGTCTTAAGTTGTCAAGTCGCCAGCAGCTTGTAATTTTGTGTTTGTGCTTCTCTCCTCCGTGATTCTTATGAATCATATATCGCCATGTATACCTCGAATTGTAAAGAGGTAGTTAATACCATAGCACTATTCGTCTTCCCATTGTCATTGTGTTGCTATACTTATGGAAAGTTTTGTGAAGTGTTCTGCATTTTACTTCATCTTCGTACCTCAAGTTTTTTAACAGGGGTCAACCCAAATGGTCAAATTGATCAAAGTCAACATAACCCTAAATTTTGGTCAAAATGACCTATTTTGACCTAATCAAGCCCAATCCACTTGGGCTAGACTCAATTAAGGTGGTATACAACCTAATGGGGTTGGGTGCTAATGAATTGGCCATTCAATTTTAGGAAAGTCAGCTAGGAGAGAGAAAGCCCCAATTTGAAAGAGAAAGAGGGGGGATTAATGGGGAGAAAGAAGAAGCCTTTAATCTCCCCCATTAATGGCCTCATTCATCTCCTCTTAGGGAGAGGAGGAGTTTCCAGCCTTCTCCCGGCCAGATTGAGGCCCCATTCACCTCCCCCAAGTGAAACTGAATTCACCCTCTAATGACATTAATGGCAATCAATATTGTAACCTACCCCTCCCTCAATTGGAGCTTTAACACCTTCAGAGTTCAGAGAGGAGAGAACTCCCCCCCCCCCCCCCCCCACTTTCCTGAAGATTTCGAGCTCTCCAAGTGCAAGATCGGCATGGCTCCAAAGAGAACTTCCCTCACATGTCCAACCTGATAAACACCGGGGCTAATGCCCAATCTATGGTCTGATCCCCTTCTCCTCCTCTGGTGCAAATATCCCAATCAATTTTGTGCTTGATTCAAGCTCAATCGGGCTTGAATCACGCTCCTAAAAGGGATCATTTTCGAGATCTTTGCCCCCACTAGAAAACCCCCCTACGGCCACCACCTGCCGGCAAACCATCGCCAATCTCCTGCCACCACCTCGACGAAGGTGGTGGTGGAATTAGCCGGCCGAAAGGATGCAAGGGTGGCCGACAAATCGATCGCAAACATCACCCAGGACGGGTTGTCGGGGACCATCCTATTATTGGGGACGATGATGGAGAACTGTTCGATTTGACGGGATCTGCTAAGCGCAGACCAGATGATTCAATTAATCAAGTATTGTATATTTTCTGTCACATATTAAGTAGTGTTTAGTTTTAATTAATAAAAATACTTAGGCTCTGATTTGAAAAAAATAGTCTGCATGATAGTTGTAGGCCATGAGGTCTACTTCAATTTAAAATTGGTTTCATTAAATTTGGGTATGTGGCCTGACCAAGGCACTTAAAATGGTGGAACATATACAAAGGGTTGACCAGAGTTTAATTTGTGTGCCCCCCATCAACCCAGTCATCCAAAGGACTTGAAATTTAAAACATATGATGGTTATACGCACTCCCTTAACATATCCAAAAATGAGAATTTTTGGAGGACGTTTTTCTAAGGTTTTAGCCAACATTTTATAATCGATGTACCAATTAATTATAGGGTCTAAATACATCCAGACCCCTCCAAATTTCGGTGGGTGGTCCTTATGGCCATGTTATGTCTCTAGTAAAAATTTCATCCCATTTGGGATTGATTAGATAGGGAAATTAAATAACCCAAGATTGGTCAGTTTGAGGGGGCTTAGGTCAAAAGTGCACTTGTTGTGCTAAGTGGTCAAATCTCATCAAAATGATGTGTGGCCTTGGACACTAACTTAATATCATATAAAACACCTGCACCCATGATTTGGGGTGATTTGGGGTGGATATGCCCTAAGACCCTAGTTTAAACCTTAGGGTTGCATTTTGGGCTTAATGAAGGACATAGGGTCATATTTCCTTGGATTGACTTGGAACTTGGTGGATAAGTTCATAGGGTGGTTGTAAGCTCTAGGTAATTTATTTGGAATTTTTTGAAGAATTTTATTTCTTCAGAATAAATTACGAATTATTTAGGGCACCCCCGTACAAAAAGGAATCACATGTTCATATAACCTAGGATGATCATGGAACTTTGTCAGTTAGCTTGTGTTAGTTTTATTGTTCCCTGATAATTTTGTTGTGATTTTTAAGATGACCTATATGGTACTTCTTTCACAAACCCTTTATGTGAACTATTTGTGAGAAAAATTAATTAAGGGTTTATTATCCTCTGAAAATTTGTGAAACTTGGTAATAGGACATTGTAGGGCATTAGAAAGCTCTGTGAAATTTTGTACGATTTTTAGATGTATTTATCAGTATGTTACATCACAATGTGCCCTAGTTTGGATTTTCTTGAAATATTTATTTATGTGACTAAATGATTTTGAAAAATTATAAAACTTAGTCAGTAAACTTTTTTGATTATTCTAGAGGTCTGGTTATTTTACCCTAATTTTTGGATAAGTATTTTTGGTGGATCATTCATTAGCCTCCAATTTTGGATAATCTTTAAATATTATAATTAGAGGCCAATACCTTAATATAAAATTGTGATATTCTGTATTTGCTGTTATTTTGATATCATAGATTATCCATTAATTTGTGTAGGTCATATCATAAGAAGATCTTATACTTCATGTACAACTTCATACTTGGCCAATTTTGGAGAAATTATAGTAAATGCCAAATATAAAAGAAAATTTATGACCTTCTGGATTTAGTCTTATAATATCATGATAGACTCCCAGTAATAATCTCGTGTCATTCGGATTATTATTTGGAGTACCTCCTCTCATGCAACTCATATAGCTCATTTGGTCTGCGTATAGTAAAACTGTAAAATTTGAGTGACTTGTAGACCATTAGGTGGGAATGGAAGGTAGATGGTGTACTTAGTCTGGTTGAGGAGATTTGAGTTCACCAATAGGAGTGTATATGTGGAGTGTGCCCGATAAGCTAAATGGCAAGGTTGTGTTCGGGATCGATGAAAGATCGTCCGTCCCTTAGAGAGTCAGAAAATACGTAGGGTTAATCCAAGCGTAATTATATGAGGGGTTATTCATATGGGTAGACATCAATAAAAGTAAGTGTTTTGGAAAGAACGGTTTGGGCAATCATCCCATCGCACCTCCTAGTACCGTTGCGAGCCCCTCACAGGGTAGACCTCGGGAAGTCCAAGATTAACCCTAAATCATAGGAGTAAATTATTGTGCAAGATTAACTTATAATACACTCACCCACACCCTGGTGGTTATGGGAGGATTTTTGATTTGGTCTTACGGGCGGTTGGCTCGGTGGTTGTAGAAGCGGACTAATTGGTGCGGTGAGCTTGTGACTCAGAAATGGTTCTTGGACGGCCAGGTTAGCCCGGGGAGCTTATGGCTCAGAGGTGTTCATAAATGCATGTGCATAAGGTGGTGGGTCTTTAGTATTGATGGTCATCACACCAACATCGATACTTTGGCTCGGTAAGTGTGGATTACACTTTGCCAAAGAAAAGTCTGGTGGACTAGCCAGTTAGAGTACGCAGGAGCTCCGATGTTGTGTTCTTAGCATTGAAGCGTATGATAAGTCTAGGTTATGTAGTGCAGATACCAACCTAGAGGTGGGCGAGGCCCAACCCACCGCTTCCGTTTGCCACTATGGGAGTATCCTAGGAGTTTTGCTAGCTCCAAAAAGGGGGAACTAAAGATTTGTGCACATAGAGTCGAAGTGTGTGAGTTGCTCTTGTGTGATCATAACATAAACTGCATAACTCTGCATGTCATAGCATAAGCATTGCATTTCAACCCCTACCTTATCGTATAAATTGGTTATGGGACTTTTTATACGATAGGCCCTACTAAATGACCCCTTGGTCTATAGGTCTGTATGGGCATTCCTATAAATCAAGGTTATTCTTCTTAGTTACTATTACTTATTACATCTTTACTTATTATTGCTTCACTTATTACTGCTTTACTTGTTACTGTTTTAATTATTACTGCTTTACTCACTATAATATAGGTTGCGTAGTGGTAGACATTTCCCGTAGATTTGATTCACCATCACCTCCTATTGTTTATACCCCTTGTTGTCCTCCGCTTCATTCCTCCCGCTTGGTGCCTAGGAGTCACCGGGGTAGGGGTGGGGGATTAGCTTAGTCTTTTGACTAACGGTCATTGGACCTTATCATTTTAGGGGACCGAGGAGACGCTGCAGCACCAGAGGCCGGCAGATGGAGGCGGGACAGTCTAGCACAGCATCACCAGTCTCAGGATCCGTGAGTGTTGTTACTAGTTTTGCTTCCGCGAGAGAACTTGTAGTGAGGATTTGATGTATCGGGCAGGAGCCCTTATTATTATTATTATCTATTATTCAGTTACTTTATGTGGACCTCTTTATTTCTGAGAGATTATATTTCATGTGATGTGGACTTGATTTCTATATATTCAAATGTGCATTTTTCTTCTATTGCGATCGATATGGCCGGCAGGATCATCGTTTTGTAGTGGCGACCTTCCCGAGTGATGGTCTCACCGCAAAGCGGCGGTTCTGGGCATAAGACCCGATGGCGAAGCAAAAAAAAAGGTCTTACAAACTTGTATAAGAGCAAACCTCGATCCGAAGAAAAGAAGTCCACAAACCCTGAGCCACCCCGCGCAAGCTTAGTTTGAGGACAAACTAGCAGCGGAAGCAATGGTGTGCCCATGTGGGGAATCACATGAAAAGTCTACTTTTAACTAAATATTTTTAACAACCCCCCACCCCACCCCCCTTACGAGTGTCAATTTCCTTTTGTAGCATGCGACGAACCCTACCCTGCAGCATGGAGTGCCTCCGACTCCAGACGCCGTGCCACCACCACCGGCTCCTACTCTGTTCTAACAAACGGAGATGGGGCAGACATTGACTGCCATACTGGAAGCATTCAGGGCACAGCAGGCACCGGCTCCTCAGCCAAATCCCGGGGCCAACTGGATGAGTACTTTTTGAGGTCTTTCCCCTCCATCATACCTCGGGACGGAGATAGTTGTTCAGACTGAGGAGTGGTCAGACACCATGTATGAGTTGCTGGCAGGGATTTAGTGCCCGACGTATATGGCAGTACCCTTGGTGGTTTCGTGCATGGAATCTCATGCGAAGAGGTGGTGGAAGTCATTACTGGACACCACCTATGCTGGATTAGAGGCGTCTGACATCTCAAGGGATGAGTTCAAGGCGGCGCTGCTGGAGCACTACGTACCACAGTCTGCGAGAGATGAGCTAGAAGACAGGTTCCTGCAGTTGAGGCAGGGTAGCCGGACAGTGGTGGAGTATCACCGGGATTTCACACACCTAGCCCAGTTTGCGGACTCATATCAGCTTGATGATGCAGGAAACACAAGGAGGTTCTATAAGGGCCTCCATGACGACCTGAGGCAGGCCCTCCTCTTTGTTTCTGATGGCAGCCTGGCCAAGGTCCTGGAGATGGCCAAGAAGATAGAGGCTGATTAGCTCATCATTCAAGGTAGAAAGAGGCCGGCAGAGGACAAGGGAAGGATTAGCAGGAGGGACCAGCAGATGGGTCATTTCATTGGGGAAAGAAGAACAGAGGACCGATCCCGCCAGGAGGAGAGGCAAGAGCAGAGGGAGCCGGCAGTATTGGCCCCTCAACCTCTACAAATGCAGGAGGTGCCAAGGAAAGGAGGAGTTGGGCCACCTCCACCATAGGAGTGCTATCAGTGTCATCAGCCGGGCAACATTCGGAGGAACTTCCCTCAGAGGAATGCACCACCAGCACTACAGGCTGCCCCAAAGGCCCAACATTTCGGGGGCCGAGGTCATGGATTCCAGGGCGGAAACCGGAGACAGAACAGGGATCAGATGTATCCCTTGGACCTAGTTCAGCCCCAAAACCCAGCAAGGGTCATTACATGTACCGTAATGTTTTTCTAAAAATTACTAGTACCTTGCAAACCGTAGCTTTACCTTTGCATTGAACCAAACGAACAAAAATCACCCAGGTAAAGTACTCGTCTGCGGCAAGCCCGCATATAATTTATTCGATACGGGTGCCTCACTTATTCATCTTGGAAGAATTTGTGGATGATTTGGATCAGGTTCAACACTTCGAGGGCATCCACAGGAGGGTGCGATTCTCGAATGGATTGGAGATAATAATGAATGCTAAGTGCAATATGAACATGGAAATTAGAGGAATGATGTTTGAAGCACCGACAACGCTCTTGAAGATGAAAGACTTCGACCTGATCCTGGGCATGAACTGGCTGTACGGGAACGAGGCAAGGATTGACTGCCCGGCAAGGAGAATTGTCCTAAGGCACGAGGACACGAAAGTAGTAGTCGAAGGTATTAGACCACCCTCCTGTCTCTTAATATCGTCTATTCAGGCCGCCAAGGCCCATCTACAGGAAGACGAGGTATATTAGTTGTTGTTTGAGGCAATCGATGTGAAGGACTCTTTGGCTAGTATTCTGATAGTACGAGATTTTGCCGACGTATTCTCGGAGAACTTGTCAGGGCTGCCACCATACCGCGAGAAGGATTTTCAAATCCAATTAGTGGCGGGGGCTAAGACGGTATCTAGAGCTCCTTATCGGATGGCCACAATGGAGCTAGTGGAGTTTCGGAGCCAGCTGTAGGAGCTGGTGGAAGCAGGGTTCGTTAAACCGAGTTCCTCACCATGGGGAGCTCAGGTGTTATTCGTGAAGAAGAAGGATGGGACCCTCAGCCTGTACATCGACTACAGATCTCTAAACAGGCTGACGGTTCGAAACACATACCCATTGCCAAGGATAGACGAGCTATTTGACCAACTAGAGGGAGTACATGGCTTCTCGAAGCTAGATTTGAGGTCAGGATATTATCAGTTGCGGATTCAGGAGGAGGACATCACGAAGATGGTTTTCAGCAGCCGATACGGACTGTATGTGTTCACCGTGATGCCTTTCGGGCTCACGAATGCACCATCAACTTTTATGAGTTTGATGAACCAGGTGTTTGAGCCTTATCTCAACATCTTCGTCATTATGTTCATCGATGACATCCTCATCTATTCGGGACATAGGAGGAGCATGGACGACATCTAGCACTGACTTTGGAGAAACTTCGAGAGCATAGACTCTACGTGAAGTTCAGCAAGTGTCAATTTCGGCTGAAGGAGGTGGCCTTCCTGGGTCACATTATCAGCGGAGCTAGACTAGTAGTGGATCCGGCAAAGATCCAGGCAATACGAGATTGGCCACCGCTGAAGACGGCCACCGACGTGCGGAGTTTATTAGGACTTGTCGGCTATTACCAGAAGTTCTTATAGGGGTTCTCCCAGATAGCCCTCCCGCTCACATCCTTAACGATGAAGGATACCATGTTCATTTGGATACCGCAGTGCGAGGCAGCCTTCCAGGAGGTGAAGGGTCGGCTTACGACAACCCCCATCCTTGCCCTTCCAACGGGGAAGGAAGGATTCTAGGTGTGTACATATGCGTCTTATCAGGGGATGGGTGCCATTTTGATGCAGAACGGGCATGTAATAGCATATGCCTCCCGTCAGTTGAAGAATCATAAGCAGAACTACGCGGTGCATGACTTGAAGCTGGGAGCGGTCATATTTGCTCTAAAGATCTGGCGGCAGTACCTCTATGGCATCCACTGTGACATATTTTCAGATCACAAGAATCTGAAGTCCATAGATACACAGAAGGAGCTTAATATCCGCCAGAGGCAATGGGTGTAGTTCTTATCGGACTATCAGTATACCATGCACTACCACCCAGGGAAGGCGAATATGGTAGCGGACGCACTGAGCAGGAGAGCTACCACGTCGGGAGCAGAGCCCCAGTTGATGGCCATGGAGCTGGTACGGATGCTCGAGGACATGCATATCTCCTTAGTATTCGAGGATGATCTAGAGTTATATGAGGAGTATTTGGCGGCGATGAGAACCATGGATGATATACGAGAATGTATTAGGGATGGGCAGAGGAAGGATACCAAGTTGGTGTAGATATTTAGGGCCTTGTAGGCAGGCTTGGACGGAGATTATTCGTTGAAGGATGGGTTGTTGAGTTTTAGAGGCCGAGTACATATACCAGCAGGGGGGGAGAATTCGGGATGACATCATGATATAAGCTCAGTGCAGTAGGTATTCGGTGCACCCGGGTATCACCAAGATGAAGGCAGACCTGAAGAGGACCACGTACTGGTCGGGCATGAAGAGAGACATCACATATTTTGTGACCCAATGTGATTCTTGCCAACTCGTGAAGGCGGAATGCAAGAACCTGGCTGGACTACTGCAACCACTCCCGATGCCGGAGTGGAGGTTCGAGGACATCGCGATGGATTTTATACATGGTATTCCCCGATTACATGCGGGGAATGACTCGATATGGGTGATCATCCAAAACTGACGAAGGTGGTCATATTCATTCAGTCAGGAAGGATGCTCTGGTCGGTGATTTGGTACGGAGGTTCGTGGAGCAATTTGTTCGATACCATGGCATGCCTAGGACGATCGTATCGGATCGGGATGGGCGATTTACATCGAGGGAGTGGAAAGCTGTGTAGGCTTACCTGGGCACACCATTGACATTCAGCACTGCATCCCACCCTCAGCCGGATGGGCAAATGGAGCGTACCAACCAGGCTTTTGAGGATCTGCTACGCCTTTGCATTCTGGACTGTGGGGAGCCATGGGAGAGACTATTGTCATTGGTTGAGTTCTCGTACAACAACAGCCACCAGGATAGCATAGGCATGACACACTACGAGGCTTTATACGTATGGAGATGCAGGACCCCATTATCTTGGATCCAGGATGAGGATCCCAAGTCACTATGCTCAGAGTTCGTAGAGGACACTGAAGCTCAGGTGCGGCTGATTCGAGACAGGATACTTGAGGCCCAGAGCAGGCAAGCCAAGTTTTACGATGCGCGACATCGTATGGTAGAGTTCCAGGTGGGAGATTGGGTTTTCTTGAAGATACGCCTAATGCATGTAGTCTCACGGGTACGTAGGCGGAAGAAGCTCGGTCCAAGATATATGGGGCCCTACAGGATCCTGGAGCGGATCGGCCCCTTGGCTTACAGGCTAGAGCAATCATCGGAGTTAGCGGGGTTGCACGACGTCTTTCACGTCTCCTCACTTAGTAGGGCTCTAATATGGCTAGAGAAGCAGATATCTACTACAGAGGGGCCAGTAGCTACTGATCGGTCGATTCACCGGGAGCCGGTCTGGATAGACGACACAGAAATGCGAGTCTTGCGATGCAAGAAGGTTCCGCTAGTCATGGTCCTGTAGAGAAATCATGGACATGATGAGCACACTTGGGAGCCACTGGACTTGATGCAGCAAAACTATCCGGAGCTCTTTACGACAGGTATAATTTAAATTTTTGGCATGTTACATTTAATCGCTTGCGGTAGGAACCCCGCAGGCCTAACCTGAATTTCGGGGATGAAATTTTTATTTTTATGTATTGGGATTTGTAACATCCCTCAAACAACTAGACTCCTAAGTTGGTTTTTTATGACTAGGTCATGACAAAACCATTGGAAGCACAAGAGACCATGTGAGCTTTGGCAAGTGGGAGGAAAATCACAGTGGTCTACAAATAGCAATTTCCAGATACCAAGTTTAGAGTTGGACTTTTGAGCCTCACCTTGACTCTATGACCCCATCATAGTATCCCTATCCCATTAGGGTTCCCTTAGAGCACCAAGGACCCATTGGGGTCAAACAAAGAGGCCAATTTGACTAAAGTCAACCATAACCCTAAATTGGTCAAACTAGCCTAATTAGGGCCAATTGGCCTCCACCATGCCATATTGACCTTGCCTCTACCCTTATGAGGATATTAGGGACCCAATGGACCAAAACTCCCCATCATGGGGCCACCAATTTGACCAATTCGACCTAAGTCAACTATAGCCTTGTTTTGGTCAAACTAGCCTATTAAGGGTCAATTGACACTCACCTTGCCAAATTGACCCTACCTAGACCTTCCTAACCCTTTAGAGAGGCCAATGGGTGACTAGGCACCCACTGGGGTCAACCCAAATGGTCAAATTGACTAAAGTCAACTTAACCCTAAATTTAGGTCAAAATGACATATTTTGACCTAATCAAGCCCAATCCACTTGGGCTAGACTCAATTAAGGTGGTCTACGACCTAATTGGGTTGGGTGCTACTGAATTGGCCATTCAATTTTAGGAAAGTCGACCGGGAGAGAGAAAGCCACAATTTGAAAGAGAGAGAGAGAGAGAGAGAGAGAGAGAGAGAGAGAGAGAGAGAGAGAGAGAGAGAGAGAGAGAGAGAGAGAGAGAGAGAGAGAGAGAGAGAAAGGGTGGATTAATGGGGAGAAAGAAGAAGCCTTCAATCTCCCCCATTAATGGCATCATTCATCTCCTCTTGGGGAGAGGAGGAGTTTCCATACTTATCCCGGTCGGATTGAGGCCCCATTCACCTCCCCCAAGTGAAACTGAATTCACCCTCTAATGGCCATTAATGGCAATCAATATTGTAACCTCCCCACCCTCAATTGGATCTTTTAACAGCTTTAGAGGTCGGAGAGGAGAGAACCCACCGCCCCCCCACCACCACCACCACTTTCCTGAAGATTTCGAGCTCTCCAAGTGCAAGATCGGCATGGCTCCAAATAGAACTCTCCCTCACATGGACAACCTGAGAAACACAGGGGATAATGCCCAATCTAAGGTTTGATACCCTTCTCCTACTCCAGTGCATAGATCCCAATAAATTTGGGGCTTGATTCGAGCTCAATCGGGCTTGAATCATGCTCCCGAAAGGGCTCGTTTTTGAGCTCTTTTCCCCCGCTAGAAAACACCCTCCGGCCACCACTGGCCAGCAATCCACCTCCAATTGCCTGCCATCACCTCGACGAAGGTGGTGGTGGCATTAGTCAGTCAGAGGGATGCAAGGGTGGATGAAAAATCGAGCGCAAACATCACACAGGATAGGCTGTCGGGGACCATCCAATTATTGGGGACGATGATGGAGAACTGTTCGATCTGACGGGATCTGCAAAGCGCAGACCAGATGATTCAATTAATCAGGTATTGTATATTTTCTATCACATATTAAGCAGTGTTTAGTTTTAATTATTAAAAATACTTAGGCTCTGATTTGAAAAACATAGTCTACACGATAGTTGTAGGCCATGTGTCAACTTTAATTTAAAATTGGTTTCATTCAATTTTGTTCTGTGGCCTGACCATGACACTCAAAATGGTGCAACATATACAAAGGGTTGACCAGAGTTTAATTTGTGCCCCCAACAACCCAGTCATCCAAATGACATTAAATTTAAAACATAGGCTGGCTATACTCACACCCTTAACATATCCAAAAATGAGAATTTTTGGAGGATATTTTTCTAAGGTTTTTGCCAACATTTAATAATCCATGTACCAATTAATTATAGGGTCTAATGACATCCAGACCCCTCCAAATTTTGGTGGGTGGGCCTTAGGGCCATGTTATGTCTCTGGTAAAAATTTCATCCCATTTGGGATTGATTTGATAGGGTAATTAAATAACCCAAGATTGGTCAGATTAAGGGGGCTTAGGTCAAAAGTGCACTTGTTGTGCTAAGTGGTCAAATCTCATCAAAATGATGTGTGACCTTGGCCACTGACTTAATATCACATAAAACACCTCCACCCATGATTTAGGGTGATTTGGGGTGGATTTTCCCTAAGACCCTAGTTCAAATCCTAGGGTTGCATTTTGGGCTTAATGAAGGACATATGGTCATATGTCCTTGGATGGACTTGGAACTTGGTGGTTAAGTTTATAAAAGTGGTTTTAAGCTCCAGGTAATTTATTTAGAATTTTTTGGAGAATTTTATTCCTTCAGATTTAATTAAGAATTATTTAGGACACCCCCTTACAAAAAGGAATCAATGTTCATATAACCTAGGATGATCATGAAACTTTTCTAGTTAGCTTGTGTTAGTGTTAATGTTCCCTGATAATTTTGTTCTGATTTTTAAGATGACCTATATGTACTTCTTTCATAAACCCTTTATGTGAACTATTTGTGAGAAAAATTAATTAAGGATTTATTATTTTCTGAAAAATTGTGAAACTTGTTAATAGGACATTGTAGGGCATTAGAAAGCTCTGTGAAATTTTGTATGATTTTTGAAAGTATTTACAAGTAGGTTACTTCACAATGTGCCCTAGTTTGGATTTTCTTGAAATATTTAATTATGTAACTAAATGATTTTGAAAAATTATAAAATTCCGTCAGTTAACTTTTCCGATCATTATAGAGATTTAGTAATTTTACCCAAATCTTTGGATAAGTATTTTTGGTGGATCCTTCGTTAGCCTCCAATTTTGGATAATTATTCAATATTATAATTAGAGGCCAATACCTTACTATAAAATTATGATATTCTGTATTTGTTGTTATTTTGATATTATAGATTTTCCATAAATTTGTGTAGGTCATATCATAAGAAGATCTTATACTTTATGTTCAACTTCATACTTGGCCAATTTTGGAGAAATTATAGTAAATGCCAAATATATAAGGAAAATTATGACCTTCTGGAGTTAATCTTATAATATCATGATAAACTCTCAATAATAATCTCGGGTCATTCGGATGATTTTTTGGAGTACCTCCTCTCAAGCAACTAATATAGTTCATTTGGTCTGCGTATAGCAAAACTGAACAATTTGAGTAACTTGTAGACCATTAGGTGGGAATGGAAGGTAGATGGTGTATTTAGTCTGGTTGAGGAGATTTGAGGTCACCAATAGGAGTCTATATGTGGAGTGTGCTCGATAAGCTAAAGGGCAAGGTTGTGTTCGGGATCGACGAAAGATCGTCCCTCCCTTAGAGAGTCGGAAAATACATAGGGTTAATCCAAGCGTAATGATAAGAGGTTTTATTCTTATGGGTAGACATCAATAAAAGTAAATGTCTTAGAAAGGGCGGTTTGGGATATCATCCCATCGCACCTCCTAGTACCATTGCGAGCCCCTCACAGGGTAGACCTCGGGAAGTCCAAGTTTAACCCTATATCTTAGGAGTAAATTGTTGTGCAAGATTAACTTATAATACACTCACCCACACCCCGGTGGTTACGGGAGGATAGTTTATTTGGTCTTACGAGCAGTAGGCTCGGTGGTTGTAGAAGTGGACTAATTAGTCTGGTGAGCTTGAACCTCGGAAATGGTTCTTGGACGGGCAGGTTAGCCCGGGGAGCTTATGGCTCGGAGGTGTTCATAAATGTATGTGGATAAGGTGGCATGTCTTTAGTATTGATGGTCATCGCACCGACATTGACACTTTGGCTCGGTAAGTGGGGATTACACTTTGCCAAAGAAAAGTCTGGTGGACTAGCCAGTAAGAATACGCAGGAGCTGTTAAATTTTTTAAATTGGACCGTCTAGGAGTAAGCAGGAGTTGCATCAACTGAGTTAAAGCCAAACAACCACAATGCCACACAGCAACACAAGAACCTTTATTGAAACACAATCTTTATTTACATTGCTAGGTATACATGGCGAGATATGATTCATCAGAATCACGGAGATGAGAAGAAAAAAAAACACCAAAAAAGCCAAGCTGGCGGCTAGACAAGATCAGACCGCACAAGCCGCACCACTCCAGAACTCGCCCGGCTTGACCTGAGATTGCACGAACAGAAACCGGACAGACTGCCAGCACTACAAGACCGCACCTCAGACCACACGAACTGGAGCTTTATTGGATCAAGGAACTGAAGCTGTCGCCAGACCGCAACTCAGATCGCCTAACCACTGAAGGCCGCCTGATCGCTGAGCTCGCTGCGAATAGCACAAGAATGAACATAAACCAACTCGCAGACAGACCGCTGCCGAGCTATTTATTCTAGCCGCTGGGAATCACCAAGGAAGAAGATCGCAACCTACTGATCGCAAACCTGCGAACACAACAAATAGTCAGCTTGCTTCTGAGACCGCCCGACCTCAAAGTGAGACCGAACGAATTAACCTAGGCTCAGTTCTTACAGTTCTAATTGTGAATGACGGGCCATGCACCCCTATTTATAGGCGGGTAAATGGATGTCGTCACCGCACAAACCGAGATACAGTCACCACCCGTCAGATCGCCAGCGGTCTTAAAAGACAGACCGCGCGTTCAGACCACTTCGACGATCATCCGACCAAGACTGCAGAACAGCAGGCAGCTCGCGCATAAGCCGCGCAAACACGAGACCGCGCTCAAGCCACGCGATCACAAATGTACTCCTCCCTTAGACCACCAGGAGCAAAACAGGAACCATCTGGCCGACTTAGGACAAGTCGCCAGATCGCCAGGACAGACCGCCCGGATAGATGGTCATATAAGAACAACCCCCCCCCCCGGTCTTCCAACAAAAAAGACAGGCCAACCAAGCAGAACAACCCGGGAACAGACCGCAGCGAACAAGAACAAACCGGTCAGTCAGCAGATCACCAGAACAGGACGGCAAAGCCAGACCGACAGATAACATACACAAGCCGCGTGGTCTCCGCGGTCTCCAGAACCAGACTGCCCGGTCTCTTCCACACCACATCAAAATTTCAACACTCCCCCTTGAAGTTGGAAGTTGAGACTAGCCCGAGTAAACTCCGCAACCGTGTAAACGGTCCCTTCGCCAGCGGCTTTGTGAAGATGTCTGCGACATTGTCCGCACTCCGAACATGCTCGACCATAAGAGATCCTCCCAACACCTTTTCACGAATGAAATGGTGCTCAATCTCTGTATGCTTGGTCCTCGCGTGACAGACGGATTGTTAACCAGCTTGAGAGCACTCTCATTGTCCCCGCGTAGCATAGTGGGACCTCGAACCTCCTCATGAACGTCCTCCGCCAACCTCCTAAGCCAAACGGCTTCCTGAGCAGCTTAGGCCGAAGCCTTGTACTCCGCTTCTGTGGTAGATATGGACACCGACTCCTGCTTTTTACTGCACCAAGAGATAGCTGTGGGGCCCGCCATAAAGACATAACTAGACGTTGATCTCCGATCATCCACGTCTCCCCCGTAGTCAGCATCCATGTATCCATGCAACTCCAAGCTTGACCCTCTCCTAAACAAGAGACCCAAATCAGAGGTCGACTTCACATATTTCAGAATCCCTTTTGTCGCCAAAAGATGAGGCTTCCGTGGTTCCGCCATGTACCGACTCACTTTGCCAACTGCATAAGCAATATCAGGCCTCGTGATGGTCAAATAGATTAAGCTCCCCACTAGAGCTCGGAACACCAACGGATCAGATAGAACTCTTCCCTCATCCTTCCGAAGTTTATGATGCTGTTCCAGAGGTATAGAGCTGCTCTTCCCTTCTTCCATGCCAAATCGTTGAACGATCCGCTCCGCATATCCTTCCTGAGAAATGAGCACTCGGCTCTCCCGCCTCTGGACCTCGAGTCCAAGGAAATGGTGAAGCTCCCCCAGATCCTTCATCTCGAACCTAATAGCAAGCTCAGCTCTCAGCCTTGCTACCGCCTCCTTCGAGTTCCCAGTGACAATCATGCCATCCACATATTGCAGCACAATAACCCGAAGCGCCCCCTCCTTCTTAACAAACAAGCTGGAATCAGAGTCTGAAGCAAAGAACCCGCAGAATAAAAGATATTCCGCGATCTTTCCATACCACGCCCGAGGCGCTTGCTTCAAACCATATAGGGCCTTCTTCAATTTGCAGACGTAGTCCGGACGATCCTCCGAAATGAAACCCGGTGGCTGGTTCATGAAGATATCCTTGTCAATCTCTCCGTATAAGAAAGCATTCTTAACATCGAGTTGCCAAATCTCCCATCCACAAGATGCCGCCAAAGCAATAACAAATCTGACCGAAGTCATCTTTGCCACTGGACTAAACGTCTCATCATAATCTTCACCATACTGCTGTGAGAACCCGCAAGCTACAAGGCGAGCCTTGTATCGCTCGATCTTACAGTCAGCTTTCTTCTTGAGTTTATAAACCCATTTGCATGTCACAGGGGTAATGCCCTTAGGCCTGGGCACTAGAGACCAAGTCTCATTCTTCTTGAGAGCATCCATCTCATCTTGCATAGCAATAGCCCACTGCTTCACGCCTTTGGCTTTCTCAAAGCTCGACGGCTCCCTTTCATCCAAGGGACCAGCGAAGAAACATGAGACGAAGCTCACCATGTTTCCTCCTGTATATCGATCTGGTGGGTTGATAGTCCTCTTTGACCTCCTTAGAGGTTGCACCTGACTAACCACCTCCTCAGCTGCTTCTTTTGTGCAAGCTCCTCTTCCAGACAAACTTGGAGCATCGCTCCCCCTGCTTCCAAAACCTGAAGCCTCCATCTCAGAGCTTGACACAGCTGGAGTTCCTGGTGAAACAGGCAACTCCACTTGAAGACTTCCTGCAGCTTTCTCTGCTTCATCAACCCTGCTCTCTGGTAGTTCAATTCCTGAACTCCCCTTGTAGGAAGTCACTTCATCGAACACCACATCCCGAGAAACCACTGATCTCCGCGTCTCAGGATCCATGCATCTCCATCCTTTCTTCCGCTCATCATACCCAATAAAGACTAGCTTCCATGCTTTCGCATCTAGCTTTATCCGAAGAGCATCAGGAATATGGACATAGCAGGTTGACCCGAACACCCGAAGGTGAGCAACACTCGGTTTCTCCGTGAACATCAGTTCGTGAGGGGTCTTCATGTTGATAGGACTTAGAGGCATTCTGTTGATGACATAAGCCGCACAAGACATTCCCTCCGCCCAGAAAGACTTTGGGATACTCTTGGCATGAAGCCAGCATTTGCAAGTTTCTGTCAAATGACAGATCTTCCTCTCCGCAACGCCATTCTGCTGTGGAGTATAGGCACAAGTAAGCTCTCTCCGAACGCCGTGTTTCCTGCAAAAACATGAGAACTCACCAGAGGTGAACTCTCCACCATTGTCTTTTCTCAATTTCTTCACCCGCAGGCCTAACCGACCTTCCACCAGCTCCTTGAACTCCACAAACTTCGCAAAGGCTTCTGACTTCTCTTTTAAGAAATACACCCAGACATATCTGGTGCAATCGTCAATCAACACTAACATATATCTGTTGCCTCCAAGGCTTGGGGTGGCTGTCGGTCCCATCAAATTACCGTGGATGCATTCCAACGGCGCTTTGCATCTTGTTTGCGATTTATCAAATGGAAGTCGATGAGGCTTACCAAACTGATATCCAGCACAAACATGACCGTCTCCATAAGAAGATAAGCTAGGCAAGCCCTTGACAAGGCCCCTTACCGCCATAGCCTTCAATTTCTCCATGCCAACATGCCCCAACCTTTCATGCCAGATAGCCGTGCTATCGTTGGTCTTCATCTTATCAACATAAGTACTTATCGATAACACGAACAAGTCCTTCACCCTTTTTCCAACATGGATAACATCTCCCTTTATCTCCAGTTGAGTTTTAAGAAACTTCACTTCTGTTGGGCCAAACAGAATGTGATAACCGACATCGACCGCATTGGTCACAGAGAAGAGATTCTTCTTCATACCAGGCACGTGATAAACACTCCTCAATGTGAGTGGACCCTTATCACTGCTCAGGGATACAACACCTTCTTGTTCGACAGTATGAATAGAATTATCAGCCGTAATGATACCATCGTTACCTGAGTAAGGCGCCAAAGAAGAGAACTTTTATTCATCCCCGGTGAGATGATGTCCACACCCTGAATCAACAATCCAATCCTCTTCGAAGTTGATGGCAGCCAAGGCCTTAATGGGCATCGCCGTCATATTAGCCGCAAAGGCTCCTCCCCATCCAGCTTCATCAGACTTTGGCTTCCCCTTCTCTGCTACATGTCCCAACTGAAGATTAACCCGGCAATCCTTCTTGAAGTGGCCGGTCTTATTGCACCTGAAGCACCTTGGTCCATCTCCCTTCTTCTTCCCATCAGACTTAGGAGCATAACTCCTATCCTGCTGACCTGAAGTAGAGGGTCCATCATAACCCGGCTTCTTCTTCTCCCACTTCTTGTTCTTCTTCCTAGAGAACAACACATCACTATGTCCCCCAGAGATAGAAGTCCCCGCCATCTATCTTGCCAAACTTTCTTGCGAAGCAAGTAAGTTATCCAGCTCCAACAAAGATGGTTGATTTTCCCAACCTTGAACTGAGGTCACAAAGGCAAGATACTCCTTCCGCAACCCGCGAATGATATGCCTTTTTAGTTTTGCCTTCGAGATGGGCTCATTAGAGTCCAAAGCAGAAATCTCTGCTATGAGTTTCTTCAATTTGGGAAAAAAGGTAGAAATAGAAAGATCACCTTGAGAGGCTCTCACCAACTCATTTTCAAGAAACTGTAGCCGAGCTACATTCTTCTTATTGAACAGTCCATCCAAGGACGTCCAAATCTCAGCAGCAGATTTACATCCAATGATGTGATCAAACAGCTCCGGTGAGATAGCCCTCTTGAGAGTGAACTCTGCCTTACCATTCGTCCTCCTCCAAAGTCTCACCTCTGCCATATTATCTCC
This sequence comes from Dactylorhiza incarnata, assembly GCA_033032865.1. NCBI lineage: Eukaryota > Viridiplantae > Streptophyta > Magnoliopsida > Asparagales > Orchidaceae > Dactylorhiza > Dactylorhiza incarnata. The sequence continues at coordinate 6,716,079 of JAWHQI010000041.1, forward strand.
TGCTAGAAACACCTCTTGTGTGTCTTCTCCTCTAACTATCTCCCATAGATCCTCGCCAAGTAAATAGCTCTCCATACATGACCTCCATTTCTTATAGTTAGTCGATGTAAGGAGTTCAATACCAAGCCCTCTTGCGAATTCGACTTCCATGGAAATCTATGTGGTCTCTTCTTCACAAAGACGATGGAAACTCAAGTTGATCACTGCTTATCCACTCCAACAACCTGGCTCTGATACCATGTTAAATTTTTGAAATTGGACCGTTTAGGAGTAAGCAGGAGTTGCATCAACTGAGTTAAAGCCAAACAACCACAATGCCACACAGCAACACAAGAACCTTTATTGAAACACAATCTTCATTTACATTGCGAGGTATACATGGCGAGACATGATTCATCAGAATCACGGAGATGAGAAGAACAAAACACACCAAAAAAGCAAAGCTGGCGGCTAGACAAGCTCAGACCGCACAAGCCACACCACTCTAGAACTCGCCCGGCTTGACCTGAGATTGCACAAACAGAAACCGGACAGACTTCCAGCACTACAAGACCGCACCTCAGACCGCACGAACTGGAGATTTATTGGAACAAGGAACTGAAGCTGTCGCCAGACCGCAACTCAGATCACCTAACCGCTGAAGGTCGCCTGATCGCTGAGTTCGCTGCGAACAACACAAGAACGAACATAAACTAACTCACAGACAGGCCGCTGCCGAGCTGTTTATTCTAGTCGCTGGGAATCACCAAGGAAGAAGACCGCAACCTGCTGATCGCAAACCTGCGAACACAACAAATAGTCAGCTTGCTTCCGAGACCGCCCAACCTCAAAGTGAGACTGCACGAATTAACCCAGGCTCAGTTCTTACAGTTCTCGTTGTGAATGATGGGCCATGCACCCCTATTTATAGGCGGGTAAACGGATGTCGTCACCGCACAAACCGGGATACAGTCACCACCCGTCAGATCGCCAGCGGTCTTAAAAGACAGACCGCGCGATCAGACCACTTGGACGATCATCTGACCAAGACCGCAGAACAGCAGGCAGCTCGCGCACAAGTCGCGTGAACACGAGACCGCGCTCAAGCCGCGTGATCACAAAGGTACTCCTCCCTTAGACCACCAGGAGCAAACCAGGAACCATCTGGCCGACTTAGGACAAGTCGCCAGATCGCCAGGACAGACTTCCCAGATAGACGGTCATATAAGAACAACCCGCCCGGTCTTCCAACAAAGAAGACAGGCCAACCAAGCAGAACAACCCGGGAATAGACCGCAGCGAACAAGAACAAATCGGTCAGTCAGCAGATCACCAGAACAGGCCGGCAAAGCCAGACCGGCAGATAACATACACAATCCGTGCGGTCTCCACGGTCTCCCAAACCAGACCGCCCGGTCTCCTCCACACCACTTCAAAATTTCAACAGGAGCTTCGCTGGTGTGTTCTTAGTGTTGAGGCGTATAGTAGGTCTAGGTTAGGTAGTGCAGATACTAACCTAGAGGTGGCCGAGTCCCAACACACCAATTCTGTTTGCCACTACGAGAGTATCCTGGGAGTTTTGCTAGCTCCAAAATGGGGAAACTAAAGGTCTGTGCGCATAGAGTCGAAGTGTGTGAGTTGCACTTGTGTGATCATAGCATAAACTGCATAACTCTGCATGTCATAGCATAAGCATTGCATTTAACCCCTACCCCTATCGCATAATTTCGCTTAAATTATTTAAGTAAAAATATTAATTTTCAAATATAAAAATATGTATTTCCTCCATATAATACTGCAATTTGCTTTTAATTAGCTTTTCTCTTTTAAATTACACTAATATTATTTTTATTATTATTTTGCAGGCCTGGTGGAATTTTTGCACGTCTCGATATAAAGCCCGCTGCGAAGTTTTGATCCAAATATGCGCGTACCCGCATCACTGCAAAGTCAAGCCCGTCACGTGGATATTATTATTTGAATGCAAGTCGCCACCTTCTATTAAATCCATGCAGTCAATGAACGCGACCCGTTTTATTATTTGAAGATGTCGTCCGGCCATATTTTTATAATCCCATGCAAATTATTATTATTTATCATCTTGCATGCAATATTAACTCCTATTATATTTTTATGCAACAACCATTCACGTGAACGCCATCTTGCATTATTAATCCATGCAATTAAATTTCATACAACTCATTTAATTAAAATTTCATGCAATATTATTATACCATGCAATGTTTTTATTATTACTATTGATATTATTATTGCTTATTAAATATATTCAATCTTCATATTCATTTCATGCAAATGATTTCTCTCTCTCATTATTATTATTGTTATCATTCATACATGAAATATTATCAATTCCTCCAAGATCAACCCGTCCACCTCCCCTTTTTCATCTTCAATGCAGCCCAACTTCAACTTCCCGCAACCATAAAGTTGTACGTCCATTCAATCCAACAATTAAATACAGCAACCTTGTGGTTTCAAGAGAGCAGCACATTCCATTATATTTTCAAGATGCAACAGGTTTCTCTCTATTTAATACAACAATCATTTAATTCATCATCTTCAATGCAGCCATTCAGTTTTCCCTTCTCAATCAAGAGCTACACGTCCACCTCATCCACCTCATGATGCAGTCGGTTCACATTTTTATTCCTCCCTGCAGCCATTTAATTCTTCAAATTAATTTCATCAAAGCAGCCCTCTTAATTTCTTTATGAAACAACCCACTTTAATACAATGTGACCGGTTTTCATTTTTCAATCCATGCAAGTTGTTGAATTTGTTATGCCTCTTGGAGTTTCAAAAGCCACCATCATTTACTTCCTTGGATGTTTCTAGATAGGATTTTCACCTATAAAAAGGGCAAGGATTCAAAGGAAAGGAAAAAAGCTAAGCATAATATCAACCACCAAGCGTAGAAAGAATCAAAGATCAAGAGAGTTGGAAAGAAATCCAAATTTAGAACCACTTGTAAGAGAGGAGAGTTTTGAGTTAGAGTTATTTTATTTTGTTGAATTATTTTCCTTTCATATTTCTACATAGAAGTTCATATTTTTCTTTTTAAATACTATTGTTTGTTCTCTTTTTATTTCCATTTTGCAATTGTACTTTTATTCCCGTGTCAATGAAAATGCTCGTTCATCTTTTTAGTATTGTCTCTATCCTCGTTATGGGTAACTAATTTCCTTCTTAGTGCTTGATTGGTTAGTATTGGGATGAGAATTTAATCATAATCCGACGTCTCTAATTTTTAAAGCAATGTTTCGATTTATTTCCGATAAATTTTGGATGCGAGTTTATTTTGTCGGTATATAAATTTCGTGCTTCGATTAGCATCCTATTAGCCGAAAGGTTCATGTACACTTTAGATCTCTCGAAAATAAAGAGCGTGTTATATTCTCTTTGAAAAATGAAAAATAATTTCTTTTGGGTTCGTGGATTAATTAATTTGCAATTTTAATTTATTTCAATTTGAAGAGATTCTATTGAAGCATCTTAAAATTAGGCGGTAGTCGTCTCTAGCTAGTGACTATCATATTTTTCAATCCTCCAATCGAAATGGAAATTTATGAATTAGAAGGTATTCTTTCTAATCAGATTCCCAAGAATACCTAATCAAGTGCTAAGGTTTTTCATCTTGAATTTCTTCTCTAAATTAATTTTCAAAGTGCAACCTTTAATTTTCTAAAAACAAATCCAATTTTTCGTTGGTAAATTAATAGTAATTTTGCATGAGTACTATTACTCGACAGGCCCCGGGCATATACGACATTTTTCTATACAATATTTCGATAGGTACACTTGCCTACTTCGGGATACTAGTTTGGACGAATTATTTTAAAATGAAAAATCTCTATCATATTTTGGCGCCATTGCCGGTGACTTTATTTTGTCGATATTTCGAAAGACGATGGAAACTCAAGTTGATCACTACTTATCCACTCCAACAACCTGGCTCTGATACCATGTTAAATTTTTGAAATTGGACTGTTTAGGAGTAAGCAGGAGTTGCATCAACTGAGTTAAAGCCAAACAACCACAATGCCACACAACAACACAAGAACCTTTATTGAAACACAATCTTCATTTACATTGCGAGGTATACATGGCGAGACATGATTCATCAGAATCACGGAGATGAGAAGAAAAAAACACACCAAAAAAGCAAAGCTGGCGGCTAGACAAGCTCAAACCGCACAAGCCGCACCACTCCAGAACTCGCCCGGCTTGACCTGAGATTGCACGAACAGAAACCGGACAGACTGCCAGCACTGCAAGACCGCACCTCAGACCACACGAACTGGAGCTTTATTGGAACAAGGAACTGAAGCTGTCGCCAGACCGCAACTCAGATCGCCTAACCGCTGAAGGTCGCCTGATCGCTAAGCTCGCTGCGAAGAGCACAAGAATGAACATAAACCAACTCGCAGACAGACCGCTGCCGAGCTGTTTATTCTAGCCGCTGGGAATCACCAAGGAAGAAGATCGCAACCTACTGATCGCAAACCTGCGAACACAACAAACAGTCAGCTCGCTTCTGAGACCGCCCGACCTCAAAGTGAGACCGCACGAATTAACCCAAGCTAAATTCTTACAGTTCTCATTGTGAATGACGGGCCATGCACCCCTATTTATAGGCGGGTAAACGGATGTCGTCACCACACAAACCGAGATACAGTCACCACCCATCAGATCGCCAGCGGTCTTAAAAGACAGACCGCGCGATCAGACCACTTGGACGATCATCCGACCAAGACTGCAGAACAGCAGGCAGCTCGCGCACAAGCCGCGCGAACACGAGACCGCGCTCAAGCCGCGCGATCACAAAGGTACTCCTCCCTTAGACCACCAGGAGCAAACCAGGAACCATCTGGCCGACTTAGGACAAGTTGCCAGATCGCCAGGACAGACCGCCCGGATAGACGGTCATAAAAGTACAACCCGCCCGGTCTTCCAACAAAAAAGACAGGCCAACCAAGCAGAACAACCCGGGAACAGACCGCACCGAACAAGAACAAACCGGTCAGTCAGCAGATCACTAGAACAGGACGGAAAAGCCTGACCGGCAGATAACATACACAAGCCGCGTGGTCTCCGCGGTCTCCCAAACAAGACCGCCTGGTCTCCTCCACACCACATCAAAATTTCAACACTCCCCCTTGAAGTGGGAAGTGGAGACTAGCCCGAGTAAACTCCGCAAACGTGTAAACGGTCCCTTCGCCAGCAGCATTGTGAAGATGTCTGCGACATTGTCCGCACTCCGAACATGCTCGACCATAAGAGATCCTCCCAACACCTTTTCACGAATGAAATGGTGCTCAATTTCTATATGCTTGGTCCTCGCGTGACAGATGGATTGTTAACCAGCTTGAGAGCACTCTCATTGTCCCCGCGTAGCATAGTGGGACCTCGAACCTCCTCATGAACGTCCTCCACCAACCTCCTAAGCCAAACGACTTCCTGAGCAGCCAAGGCCGAAGCCTTGTACTCTGTTTTTGTGGTAGATACGGACACCGACTCCTGCTTTTTACTGCACCAAGAGATAGTTTTGGGGCCCATCATAAAGACATAACCAGACGTTGATCTCCGATCATCCACGTCTCCCCCATAGTCAGCATCCATGTATCCATGCAACTCCAAGCTTGACCCTCTCCTAAATAGGAGTCCCAAATCAGAGGTCGACTTCACATATTTCAGAATCCCTTTTGCCGCCAAAAGATGAGGCTTCCGTGGTTCCGCCATGTACCGACTCACTTTGACAACTGCATAAGCAATATCAGGCCTCGTGATGGTCAAATAGATCAAGCTCCCCACCAGAGCTCGGAACACCAACGGATCAGATAGAACTCTTCCCTCATCCTTCCAAAGTTTATGATGCTGTTCCAGAGGTATAGAGCTGCTCTTCCCTTATTCCATGCCAAATCGTTGAACGATCCGCTCCGCATATCCTTCCTGAGAAATGAGCACTCGGCTCTCCCGCCTCTGGACCTCGAGTCCAAGGAAATGGTGAAGCTCCCCCAGATCCTTCATCTCGAACCTAATAGCAAGCTCAGCTCTCAGCCTTGCTACCGCCTCCTTCGAGTTCCCAGTGACAATCATGCCATCCACATATAGCAGCACAATAACCTGAAGCGCCCCCTCATTCTTGACGAACAAGCTGGAATCAGAGTCTGAAGCAAAGAACCCGCAGAATAAAAGATATTCCGCGATCTTTCCATACCACGCCCGAGGCGCTTGCTTCAAACCATATAGGGCCTTCTTCAATTTACAGACGTAGTCCGGACGATCCTCCGAAATGAAACCCGGTGGCTGGTTCATGAAGATATCCTTGTCAATCTCTCCGTATAAGAAAGCATTCTTAACATCGAGTTGCCAAATCTCCCATCCACAAGATGCCGCCAAAGCAATAACAAATCTGACCGAAGTCATCTTTGCCACTGGACGAAACGTCTCATCATAATCTTCACCATACTGCTGTGAGAACCCGCAAGCTACAAGGCGAGCCTTGTATCGCTCGATCTTACAGCCAGCTTTCTTCTTGAGTTTATAAACCCATTTGCATGTCACAGGGGTAATGCCCTTAGGCCTGGGCACTAGAGACCAAGTCTCATTCTTCTTGAGAGCATCCATCTCATATTGCATAGCAATATCCCACTGCTTCACGCCTTTGGCTTTCTCAAAGCTCGACGGATCCCTTTCATCCAAGGGACCAGCGAAGAAACATGAGACGAAGCTCACCATGTTTCCTCCTGTATATCGATCTGGTGGCTTGATAGTCCTCTTCGACCTCCTTAGAGGTTGCACCTGACTAACCACCTCCTCAGCTGCTTCTTTTGTGCAATCTCCTCTTCCAGACGAACTTGGAGCATCACTCCCCCTGGCTCCAAAATCTGAAGCCTCCATCTCAGAGCTTGACACAGCTGGAGCTCCTGGTGAAACAGGCAACTCCACTTGAAGACTTCCTGTAGCTTTCTCTACTTCATCAACCCTGCTCTCTGGTAGTTCAATTCCTGAACTCCCCTTGTTGGAAGTCACTTCATCGAACACCACATCCCGAGAAACCACTGATCTCCGCGTCTCAGGATCCATGCATCTACATCCTTTCTTCCACTCATCATACCCAATAAAGACTAGCTTCCTTGCTTTCGCATCTAGCTTTGTCTGAAGAGCATCCGGAATATGCACATAGCAGGTTGACCCGAACACCCGAAGGTGAGCAACACTCGGTTTCTCCTTGAACATCAGTTCGTGAGGGCTCTTCATGTTGATAGGACTTAGAGGCATTCTGTTGATGACATAAGCCGCACAAGACATTCCCTCCGCCCAGAAAGACTTTGGGATACTCTTGGCATGAAGCCAACATTTGCAAGTTTCCGTCAAATGATGGATCTTCCTCTCCGCAACGCCATTCTGCTGTGGTGTATGGGCACAAGTAAGCTCTCTCCGAACGCCATGTTTCCTGCAAAAACTTGAGAACTCACCAGAGGTGAACTCTCCACCATTGTCTTTTCTCAATTTCTTCACCCGTAGGCCTAACCGACCTTCCACCAGCTCCTTGAACTCCACAAACTTCGCAAAGGCTTCTGACTTCTCTTTTAAGAAATACACCCAGACATATCTGGTGTAATCGTCAATCAACACTAACATATATTTGTTGCCTCCAAGGCTTGGGGTGGCTGTCGGTCCCATCAAATCACTGTGGATGCATTCGAACGGCGCTTTGCATCTTGTTTGCTATTTATCAAATGGAAGTCGATGAGTCTTACCAAACTGACATCCAGCACAAACATGACCGTCTCCATAAGAAGATAAGCTAGGCAAGCCCTTGACAAGGCCCCTTACCGCCATAGCCTTCAATTTCACCATGCCAACAAGCCCCAACCTTTCATGCCAGATAGCCGCGCTATCGTTGGTCTTCATCTTATCAACATAAGTACTTAACGATAACACGAACAAGTCCTTCACCCTTTTTCCAACATGGATAACATCTCCCTTTATCTCCGGTTGAGTTTTAAGAAACTTCACTTCTGTTGGGCCAAACAGAACGTGATAACCGGCATCGACCGCATTGGTCACAGAGAAGAGATTCTTCTTCATACCAGGCACGTGATAAACACTCCTCAATGTGAGTGGACCCTTATCACTGCTCAGGGAGACAACACCTTCTTGTTCGACAGCATGAACAGAATTATCAGTCGTAATGATAGCATCGTTACCTGAGTAAGGCGCCAAAGAAGAGAACTTTGATTCATCCCCGGTGAGATGATGTCCACACCCTGAATCAACAATCCAATCCTCTTCGAAGTTGATGGCAGCGAAGGCCTTAACGGGCATCGCCGTCATATTAGCCGCAAAGGCTCCTCCCCATCCAGCTTTATCAGACTTTGGCTTCTCCTTCTCTGCCACATGTCCCGACTGAAGATTAACCCGGCAATCCTTCTTGAAGTGGCCGGTCTTATTGCACCTGAAGCACCTTGGTCCATCTCCCTTCTTCTTCCCTTCAGACTTAGGATCATAACTCCTATCATGCTGACCTGATGTAGAGGGTCCATCATAACCCGACTTCTTCTTCTCCCACTTCTTCTTCTTCTTCCCAGAGAACAACACATCACTATGTCCCCCAGAGATAGAAGTCCCTGCCATCTGTCTTGCCAAACTTTCTTGCGAAGCAAGTAAGTTATCCAGCTCCAACAAAGATGGTTGATTTGCCCAGCCTTGAACTGAGGTCACAAAGGCAAGATACTCCTTCCGCAACCCGCGAATGATATGCCTTTTTAGTTTTGCCTCCGAGATGGGCTCATCAGAGTCCAAAGCAGAAATCTCTGCTGTGAGGTTCTTCAATTTGAGAAAAAAGGTAGAAATAGAAAGATCACCTTGAGAGGCTCTCACCAACTCATTTTCAAGAAACTGTAGCCGAGCTACATTCTTCTTATTGAACAGTACATCCAAGGACGTCCAAATCTCAGCAGCAGATTTACATCCAATGATGTGATCAAACAACTCCGGTGAGATAGCCCTCTTGAGAGTGAACTCTGCCTTAGCATTCGTCCTCCTCCAAAGTCTCACCTCTGCAATATTATCTCCTGCTAGAAACACCTCTTGTGTGTCTTCTCCTCTAACTATCTCCCATAGATCCTCGCCAAGTAAATATCTCTCCATACATGACCTCCATTTCTTATAGTTAGTCGATGTAAGGAGTTCAATACCAAGCCCTCTTGCGAATCCGCCTTCCATGGAAATCTATGTGGTCTCTTCTTCACAAAGACGATGGAAACTCAAGTTGATCACTGCTTATCCACTCCAACAACCTGGCTATGATACCATGTTAAATTTTTTAAATTGGATCGTTTAGGAGTAAGCAGGAGTTGCATCAACTGAGTTAAAGCCAAACAACCACAATGCCACACAGCAACACAAGAACATTTATTGAAACACAATCTTCATTTACATTGCGAGGTATACATGGCGAGACATGATTCATCAAAATCACGGAGATGAGAAGAACAAAACACACCAAAAAAGCAAAGCTGGCGGCTAGACAAGCTCAGACCGCACAAGCCGCACCACTCCAGAACTCGCCCGGCTTGACCTGATATCGCACGAACAGAAACCGGACAGACTGCCAGCACTGCAAGACCGCACCTCAGACAGCACGAACTGGAGCTTTATTAGAACAAGGAACTGAAGCTGTCGCCAGACCGCAACTCAGATCGCCTAACCGCTGAAGGTCGCCTGATCGCTGAGCTCGCTGCGAAAAGCACAAGAACGAACATAAACCAACTCGCAGACAGGCTGCTGCCGAGCTGTTTATTCTAGCCGCTGGGAATCACCAAGGAAGAAGACCGCAACCTGCTGATCGCAAGCCTGCGAATACAACAAACAGTCAGCTCGCTTCCGAGACCGCCCGACCTCAAAGTGAGACTGCACGAATTAACCCAGGCTCAATTCTTACAGTTCTTATTGTGAATGATGGGTCATGCACCCCTATTTATAGGCGGGTAAACGGATGTCATCACCGCACAAACCGGGATACAGTCACCACCCGTCAGATCGCCATCGGTCTTAAAAGACAGACCGCGCGATCAGACCACTTGGACGATCATCCGACCACGACCGCAGAACAGCAGGCAGCTCGTGCACAAGCCGCGCGAACACGAGACCGCGCTCAAGCCGCGCGATCACAAAGGTACTCCTCCCTTAGACCACCAGGAGCAAACCAGGAACCATCTGGCCGACTTAGGACAAGTTGCCAGATCGCCAGGACAGACCGCCCGGATAGAAGGTCATATAAGAACAACCCGCCCGGTCTTCCAACAAAGAAGACAGGCCAACGAAGCAGAACAACCCGGGAACATACCGCAGCGAACAAGAACAAACCGGTCAGTCAGCAGATCACCAGAACAGGCCGGCAAAGCCAGACCGGCAGATAACAAACCAAGCCACGCGGTCTCCGCGGTCTCCCAAACCAGATCGCCCGATCTCCTCCACACCACTTCAAAATTTCAACAGGAGCTTCGCTGGTGTGTTCTTAGTGTTGAGGCGTATAGTAGGTCTAGGTTAGGTAGTGCAGATACTAACCTAGAGGTGACCGAGTCCCAACCCACCGATTCTGTTTGCCATTACGGGAGTATCCTGGGAGTTTTGCTAGCTCCAAAATGGGGAAACTAAAGGTCTGTGCACATTGAGTCGAAGTGTGTGAGTTGAACTTGTGTGATCATAGCATAAACTGCATAACCTTGCATGTCATAGCATAAGCATTGCATTTAACCCCTACCCCTATCGCATAATTTAGCTTAAATTATTCAAGTAAAAATATTAATTTTCATATATAAAAATATGTATTTCCTCCATATAATACTGCAATTTGCTTTTAATTAGCTTTTCTCTTTTAAATTACACTAATACTATTTTTATTATTATTTTGCAGGCCTGGTGGAATTTTTGCACGTCTCAATATAAAGCCCGCTGCGAAGTTTTGATCCAAATATGTGCGTACCCGCATCATTGCAAAGTCAAGCCCGTCACGTGGATATTATTATTTGAATGCAAGTCGCCACCTTCTATTAAATCCATGCAGTCAATGAACGCGGCCAGTTTTATTATTTGAAGATGTCGTCCGGCCATATTTTTATAATCCCATGCAAATTATTATAATTTATCATCTTGCATGCAATATTAACTCCTATTATATTTTTATGCAACAACCATTCACGTGAACGCCATCTTGCATTATTAATCCATGCAATTAAATTTCATACAACTCATTTAATTAAAATTTCATGCAATATTATTATACCATGCAATGTTTTTATTATTACTATTGATATTATTATTGCTTATCAATTATATTCAATCTTCATATTCATTTCATGCAAATGATTTCTCTCTCTCATTATTATTATTGTTATCATTCATACATGAAATATTATCAATTCCTCCAAGATCAGCCCATCCACCTCCCCTTCTTCATCTTCAATGCAGCCCAACTTCAACTTCCCGCAACCATAAAGTTGTACGTCCATTCAATCCACCAATTAAATACAGCAACCTTGTGGTTTCAAGAGAGCAGCCCATTCCATTATATTTTTAAGATGCAACAGGTTTCTCTCTATTTAATACAACAATCATTTAATTCATCATCTTCAATGCAGCCATTCGGTTTTCCCTTCTCAATCAAGAGCTACACGTCCACCTCATCCACCTCATGATGCAGTCGGTTCACATTTTTATTCCTCCCTGCAGCCATTTAATTCTTCAAATTAATTTCATCAAAGCAGCCCTCTTAATTTCTTTATGAAACAACCCACTTTAATACAATGTGACCGGTTTTCATTTTTCAATCCATGCAAGTTGTTGAATTTGTTATGCCTCTTGGAGTTTCAAAAGCCACCATCATTTACTTCCTTGGATGTTTCTAGATAGGATTTTCACCTATAAAAGGGCAAGGATTCAAAGGAAAGGAAAACAAGCTTAGCATAATATCAACCACCAAGCATAGAAAGAATCAAAGATCGAGAGAGTTGGGAGAGAAATCAAAATTTAGAACAACTTGTAAGAGAGGAGAGTTTTGAGTTAGAGTTATTTTATTTTGTTGAATTGTCTTCCTTTCATATTCCTATACTAGAAGTTCATTTCTCTTTTTTTCTAGTTTATGACCCGCGGTAATTCGTCGGAACTTGCCGATTTGGACCCAGAAGTCGAACGCTCCCTTCAGAGAAATTCGCGACTTCAACATTCCACTTCCCAAGTTTCGGTTGAGGATTCTGTTGGAGATTTTGATTTAAATCCTGAGATGGGAGAACCCAATCCAGATGAGGCCAGCAACAGACAATGTCCAATTATGCTCGGCCCAAACTGGAGGGGACAGAAACAAGTATTGTTCGCCCTGCAATTGCGAACAACAATTTTGAATTGAAGCCTGCTATAATACAAATGGTACAATAGTACGTACAGTTTGATGGTCTTCAGGATGAAGACCCAAATTTACCTCTTTCTAGTTTATTGAAATTTTGACACATTTAAGTTAAATGGTGTGACTGATGACGCGATTTGATTAAGACTTTTTCCTTTCCCTTTGCGTGCTAAGGCCAAGAAATGGCTAAATTCTCTTCCCAGAGGATCTATCTGTACTTGGGCCGTACTCTCTGAAAAATTTTTATTGAAGTTCTTTCCGCCAGCGAAGACGGCTAAATTAAGAAGTGATATTGTTTTGTTTGCTCAAATTGATTCGGAAACTCTTTACGACACATGAGAGCATTTTAAAAATCTTTTACATCATTGTCTGCACCATGCATTACTTACCTGGATTCAAGTCCAAACATTTTATAACGGTTTAAATGCAACTACTAAACAATCTATCGATGCAGCTTCCGGTGGAACTCTGAACCGCAAAACCCTAGAAGCCGCATTAGAGCTCTTCGAGGATATGACTATAAACTCCTATCTATGGAGTACACCCCGGGCGCATCCAAATAAGCCGAACGGGGTATATGAAGTTGATATGATAGCCCAGCTTGCGTTACAAATTGATATGATAAATAAAAAAATGTCTGCGATGTCGTCTTCTTCTTCAAATTCTTCTTGGGATGCTACTAATAATGATGTTTTATTGACAGAACAGATAGATTATGTCGGGAACCTGAATCGACCTTCCACAAATTTGGGTAGCAACACGTTTGGAAACACTTATTGTTGAAAATGTTGAAGTGGAAGTTTTGTGGAGCCTTTGGATCTGGGCGGTCTGGGATGGGGTCGGGCGGTCTGGTGTGACCGCACGACCTATCGATCTGTCTTGTGGTCTGGCTTGTCTTAGCCTAGCCGCAGTCTCCTGGCATGACCGCTGGTATCTATCCAAGGCGGGTGAAGGTGAGGCCACGCGGTATGTCTGTGACCGCGTGGTGGGCTGACTTCTTCAAGGCCGTGCCGGTCTGGTGTGACAGCACAGGTTGGTCCAGTTTTTCTGGAATCCGGTCTGATGTCTGTCCAGGGTTTCTGGTGGTGTTCACAGACTAAGGATCTTAGTCGCGCGGTCTCTGTTCGCGGTCTCAGGAGGAGGCTGGTATGCGAACAGGTGTTCATGGTCTTGTGGCGAACATGCAGTGTTTGCGGTCTCGAGCAAACACTGGTGGTGGGCGGATTCTTGGCAGTCTGGCGATCTCACTGTGGAGTCGCGATCTAACTGAGGGAGTGGCGATCTCCTGCGGTCTGGAGTGAAGCCGGCGAGCTCATCAAATGAAGCAGAAAGAACTATTGCTGATCGCGCGGGTTGACCAGTCTGATCGCGCGATCTGAAGGTGGTGATCCTATCTCATAGGGCGGTGACTGGATCAGGTCTCACGCCTATAAATAGGAGTCACTATAGCAGCAAATAATGACACACCAAGTGTAAGCTGAGTTTATCCTAATTCCTGCGGTTTGTATTTTTGTGACCGGGCGGTCTGCTGATTGAACTTTTCTTGTGCAGCTTCTGCGGATAGTGCGGTCTGCAGCGATCACCTCTTCCTCTGAAAGTGTTTGGGTAGTCTGCGGCTTGCAGTGTGGGTTGCTGGAGTTCAGGAGAATCAGTAGAGTTCGAAAGGAGGTTGCGGTCTGCTCAGCAGTCTGAGGTGGTGTTCTGTAACCGGCAGTGTTGTGCGGTTAGGCAGCTTGTTGAGATCGGCAAGGAGACCGTGTGGTCTGGAGCGGTCTCATTTATCTTCCTTCAAGTTTTTTGTATTTTCCTCTTTGGTTTCATATGCTGGCGAAATCATGTCTCGCCAAGCATACCTCATCCTGTAATGAAGTTTATGCTATCAATAAAGATTACTTGTTTGCCTCCATTTGTTTCTGGTTGTTTGGCTTGAATCTCTAAGTTGCATATTTCTTGCTCACTCCATAAAGGTCTACGGAAAAATTTCACATGGTATCAGAGGGAGGTTGGAGTGGATAGAGCAGTGAACGACTTAGAGTAGCCATCGCCTTTGTGAAGAAGGAACCAGTGGTAGAGCAATGGAAGGTGGTTTTGCAAGAGGTCTTGGGATTGAGATGCTTACATCGACTAACTTCAAAAGTGGAAGTCGTGTATGCAGAGCTATCTTCTGGGTGAGGACCTCTGGAAGGTTGTTGGAGGAGAGAGCACGGAGGAAATCTTTCTGCTTGGAGATAACCATCATGAGGTAAGGAACTGGAGGCGGCTTAATGCCAAAGCAGAGTTCGCCCTGAAGAGGGTAATATCACCTGATCTGTTTGATCACATCTTGGGGTGTGCATCAGCTGCAGAGATCTGGAGAGCCCTGGATGGGCCATTTAACAAAAAGAATGTGGCAAGACTTCAATTCCTGGAGAATGAGCTGGCCAGATCGGCTCAAGGTGACCTTTCTATCTCTACGTTCTTCTTGAAGATGAAGAACTTGTGCGCCGAGATTTCAGCGCTGGATCCTGATGAGCCAATTTCTGAGGCAAAGCTGAAGAGGCACATTATTCGTGGCTTGAGGAAGGAATATGTTGCCTTTGTGACGTCGGTGCAGTGTTGGGCAAATCAGCCGTCTCTGCTGGAGCTGGAAAATTTGCTTTCTTCGCAGGAGAGTCTGGCAA
Source organism: Dactylorhiza incarnata (assembly GCA_033032865.1). Taxonomy (NCBI): domain Eukaryota; kingdom Viridiplantae; phylum Streptophyta; class Magnoliopsida; order Asparagales; family Orchidaceae; genus Dactylorhiza; species Dactylorhiza incarnata. Next base: position 6,731,148 of record JAWHQI010000041.1, read on the forward strand.
GGCAGATGGCGGGGGTGTCAGTGTCTGGGGAGATGGCGAAGTTCTCTTCACGGGAAAGAAGAAGAAGTGGGATACGAAGAAGACCGCTGGAGGAGGCAATGGGCCTTCAACTTCTGTACAGCAGGAGAGGGGCTATGCTCCTAAGGCTGAAGGGAGGAAGAAGGTGGAATGTTCCAAGTGCTTCAGGTGCGGAAAGGTTGGTGACATCAGGAAGGAGTGCCAGGTGAATCTTCAGTCGGGGCATGCTGCTGCAGGAAAGGGGGAAGCTTAAGCCAGGCATGTTGATGGAGGATGGGGAGGAGCCTTCTCGGCTTCTATTGGAGCTGAGGCTCCTATCAACTATCAGGAGGACTGGATCGTGGACTTGGGGTGTGGTCATCACCTCGCCGGGGATGAGTCAAAGCTTTCTTCAGCGCAGCCTTATGCAGGTAATGATGCCATTATTACTGCTGATAATACCGTGCATAATGTAGAGAAGGTGAGGGTTGTTTCCTTGGGAAGTGATAGGGGCCACTAACTTTGAAGAGTGTCTATCATGTGCTCGAAATGAGCAAAAACCTCTTCTCCGTGACCAACGCTGTCGACGCTGGGTATCACGTTCTGTTTGGCCCAACAGAAGTGAGGTTTCTTCAGAATGTGGAAGCGGTGAAGGCTGAGGTAGTTCATGTGGGGTGGAGAGCTAAAGACATGTTCGTGCTTTCGACAAGTTCTTACGTTGACAAGATGCGGACGAATGATAGTGTCGTGATATGGCACAAGAGGTTGGGGCACGTAGGAATGGATAAGCTGAAGGCTATGGCGGTGAGAGAGCTGGTCAAGGGCCTGGCTAGTCTATCTTTCTATGGTGATGGTTTTGTGTGCGCGGGATGTCAGTTCGGCAAGTCTCATCGACTACCATTTGACAAGTCGCAGACAAGGAGTTGTGTGCCGTTGGAGTGCATCCACGGTGACTTGATGGGACCGACTGCTACCCCAAGCCTCGGAAGCAGATATATGCTGGTGTTGATCGATGATTACACCAGATATGTCTGGGTATATTTCTTGAAGGAGAAGGCGGAGGCGTTTGCCAAGTTTGTGGAGTTCAAGGAGCTCGTAGAGGGTCGGCTTGGACTGCAGGTTAAGAAGCTGAGGACTGACAACGGAGGGGAGTTCACCTCTGGTCAGTTCTCTACTTTTTGCAGGAAGGCGGGCATCCGGAGGGAGCTTACCTGTGCGCATACTCCACAATAAAACGGAGTTGCATAACGGAAGATCCTTCATCTCACGGAAACCTGCAAGTGTTGGCTGCATGCCAAGAGTATCCCAAAGTCCTTCTGGGCGAGGGGAATGTCTTGTGCTGCCTACGTCATCAATCAGATGCCTCTTAGTCCCATCAATATGAAGACCCCGCATGAACTGATGTTCAAGGAAAAGCCAAGTGTGGCACACCTTCGGGTGTTTGGTTCCACCTGCTATGTGCACGTTCCAGATGCGCTTCGGACGAAGCTAAATGCGAAGGCAAGGAAGCTATTCTTCGTGGGTTATGATGACCGGAAGAAGGGCTGGAAGTGCATGGACCCAGAGACGCAGAGATTTGTTGTATCTCGCGACGTCGTGTTCGATGAGGTGACATCCTACAAGGGGAGTTCTGGTGTTGAGCTACCAGAAAGCAGGGTGGAGGAGCCGGAGAAAGCTGTGGAAAATCTTCAGGTGGAGCTACCTGTGTCACCAGGTGGTCCATCAATATCTAGTTTCTGAGACGGAGGTTACTGGTTCAGGAAGCAGGGGGAGCGATGCTCCTAGTACGTCTGGGAGAGGATCTAGGGAAGAAGCAGTTGAGGATACTGCGAGTCAGGAGGAGGCGTTGCGGAGATCGAGGCGAACTATCATTGCCCCTGATCGCTATGCAGGAGGAAATATGGTGAGCTTTGTCTCGTGTTTCTTTGCTGGACCCTTGGATGAGAGGGAGCCGTTGAGCTTTGAAAAGGCCAAAGGCGTGGAACAGTGGGATTCAGTTATGTAGGAAGAGATGAGTGCTCTGTAGAAGAATGAGACTTGGTCTCTGGTGCCCAAGCCCAAGGGTATCACCCCTGTGACATGCAAGTGGGTTTACAAGCTTAAGAAGAAGGCTGGCAGCAGTATCGAGCGATACAAGGCTCGCCTTGTGGCTCGGGAGTTCTCGCAGCAATACGGTGAAGATTATGAAGAGACATTCAGTACGGTGGCAAAAATGACTTCAGTTCGGGTTGTGATTGCCTTGGCGGCGTGTTGGGGGTGGACGATCTGGCAGCTCGACGTCAAGAATGCGTTCTTGTACGACGAGATTGAGAAGGACATCTTCATGGTCTAGCCGCCAGGCTTCGTATCTGAAGATTTTCTGGAGCATGTCTGCAAGTTGAAGAAGGCCCTGTATGGGTTGAAGGAAGCGTCGAGGGCGTGGTATGGAAAGATTGCACAGTATCTCTTATTCTGCGGGTTTGGTGCTTCAGACTCAGACTCAAGCTTGTTTGTCAAAAATAGTGGGGAGCTTCAAGTCATCATGCTGCTTTACGTCGATGATATGATCGTGACGGGGAATTCGAAGGAGGAGGTAGCGCAGCTTCGGGCTGAGTTGTCCATCAGGTTCGAGATGAAGGATCTGGGTGAGCATCACCATTTCCTTGGACTCGAGGTGCAGAGGAAGGAGAGTGGAGTGCTGGTGTCCCAGGCTGGATATGCGGAGCGGATCGTGGAGTGGTTTTGCATGAAGGAAGGGAAGTGCACTTCCACACCTCTGGAGAAGGCCATGAAACTTCGCAAGGATGAGGGCAGGATTCTACAGGATCCGTTGGTGTTCCGAGCTCTGGTCGGGAGCTTGATCTATCTGACGATCACTAGGCCGGATATTGTGTATGCAGTTGGCAGAGTGAGTCGGTATATGGCAAAGCCACGGATGCCTCATCTGCTAGCGGCCAAGAACATTCTGAAGTATGTCAAGGCGACCTCGGACATGGGTCTCCTTTACAAGAGGGATGCGGGATTCGAGGTGCATGGGTACATGGATGCTGATTATGGGGGAGATTCGGATGATCAGAAGTCGACGTCTGGATACGTCTTCATGGCGGGGCCCACGGCTATATCATGGTGCAGTAAGAAGCAGGATTCCGTGTCGGTCTCAACCACGGAAGCGGAATACAAGGCTTCGGCCTTGGCAGCTTAGGAAACCATCTAGCTTAGGAGGTTGGTTGGAGACGTTCATAAGGAGGTTCAGGGTCCGACTCGGCTCCGCGGCGACAATGAGAGTGCTCTCAAACTGGTTACTAATCAAGTTTGTCACGCGAGGACCAAGCATATCGAGATCGAGCATCATTTCATTTGTGAGAAAGTGCTGGAGGGGTCTCTTTCAGTCAAGCATGTTCGAAGTCAGGACAATGTCGCTGACATCTTCACAAAGGCGCTGGCGAAGCGGCCGTTTACTCGACTAAAGAGCCTACTGGGGCTGTTTTTAACTTCCCACTTCAAGGGGGAGTGTTGAAAATGTTGAAGTGGAAGTTTTGTGGAGCCTTTGGATCTGGGCGGTCTGGGAAGGGTTCAGGCGGTCTGGTGTGACCTTCACGACCTGTCGATCTATCTTGAGGTCTGGCTTGTCTTAGCCTAGCCGCAGTCTCCTGGCATGACCACTGGTATCTATCCAAGGTGGCTGAAGGTGAGAATGCGCGGTCTGTCTATGACCGCGTGGCGGGCTGACTTCTTCAAGGCTGTGCCGGTCTGGTGTGACCGCACAGGTTGGTCCATTCTTTCCGGAATCTGGTCTGATGTCTGTTCGGGGTTTCTGGTGGTGTTCGCGGACTAAGGATCTTAGTCGCGCGGTCTCTGTTCGCAGTCTCAGGAGGAGGCTGGTATGCAAATAGGTGTTTGTGGTCTTGTGGCGAACAGGCAGTGTTTGCGGTCTCGAGCAAACACTGGTGGTGGGCGGCTTCTTGGCGGTCTGGCGATCTCACTGTGGAGTCGCGATCTGACTGAGGGAGTGGCGATATCCCATAGTCTAGAGTGAAGCCGGCGAGCTCATCAAATGAAGCATAAAGAACTGTTGCTGATCGCGCTGGTTGACCGGTCTGGTCGCGCGATTTGAAGGTGGTGATCCTATCTTATAGGGCGGTTACTGGATCAGGTCTCACGCCTATAAATAGGAGTCACTATAGTAGTAAATAATGACACACCAAGTGTAAGCTGAGTTTATCCTAATTCCTGCGGTCTGTATTTTTGTGACCGGGCGGTCTGCTGATTGAACTTTTCTTGTGCAGCTTCTGCGGATAGTGCGGTCTACAGAGATCACCTCTTCCCCTGAAAGTGTTCGGGCGGTCTGCGGCTTGCAGTGTGGGTTGCTGGAGTTTAGGAGAATCAGTAGAGTTCAAAAGGCGGGTGTGGTCTGCTCAGCGATCTGAGGTGGTGTTCATTAACCGGCAATGTTGTGCGGTTAGGCAGCTTGTTGAGATCGGCAAGGAGACCGTGCGGTCTGGAGTAGTCTCATTTATCTTCCTTCAAGTTTTTGGTATTTTCCTCTTTGGTTTCATATGCTGGCGAAATCATGTCTCGCCAAGCATACCTCATCCTGTAATGAAGTTTATTCTATCAATAAAGATTACTTGTTTGCCTCCATTTGTTTATGGTTGTTTGGCTTGAATCTCTAAGTTGCACGTTTCCTGCTCACTCCATAAAGGTCTACGGAAAAATTTCACACTTATAACTCAAATTTGAGGAATTAGCCGAATTTCTCTTAGAGCAATCCGGGGAATGTGGTTCTCCCTCCAAATGTTTTTCCACCTGGTTTTCCACCCCCTGCACCTCGTGCACACACATTTGAAGACAAATTTTCAAAATATGTTGCTAATACTGATGCTACTTTGCATAATTTAGTCGGCTCTCTCCGAAATCTCAAAAATCAAGTCGGGCAGCTCACCAAGTTTTTAAGTGAATGCCATCCTGGAACTCTACCAGTAAACAGAGAGACAAACCCACGGGATTCGGTTAATGTCATTACTCTTAGAAGCGGAAAAGAAGTGAGCGTTCCGAAAAAAGAAAAAAGTAAGTTTGAAACTCCGCTTTCTTCTTCCTCTCCCCCTCCTCCTATTTCTTCCTCGGATATTTCAAAAAAATCTCTACTACATTCTTTGGATATTTCTAAACCATCTCTACCTTATCCTACTATTTTAAAAAATCCGAATGATGAAAATTATAATAAATTTTTAGAGGTTTTTAAAAAATCCAAATCAATTTGCCATTTTGTGAGGTAATCTCACAAATGCTAAAATATGCTAAATATCTAAAGGATTTGCTTTCCAACAAGAAAAAATTAGAAGAATTTTCTCGAGTTACATTAAATGTCGAATGCTCGGCGATTTTACTTAACAAATTACCAGAAAAATTAAACAATCCGGGAAGTTTTTCTATCCTGTGTCTCTTCGGAGATTTGTTGGTAAAACATGCTTTGGCGGACCTAGGAGCTAGCATTAATTTAATTCCTTACTCTTTATTTAAAAAGCTAGTATTATGTACGCCAAGTCTGGCTCAGATAAGTATTCAGCTTGCGGATCATTCTATCAAATACCCTATGGGTATTATCGAAGATGTTTTAGTAAAAGTGGACAAATTTATTTTTCCAGTTGATTTTGTCATATTAGATATCGAGGAGGACACCGATGTTCCCCTTATCTGTGGTTGTCCTTTCCTAGACACCTCTCGGGCAATAATCGACCTAAGTAATGGAAAACTTATACTTAGAGTTGATAATGAGGAAGTCACTATTTTGATAAATTCTTCTTTAAAAAATTCTCTTCCAAACGACGACTCGGTTTATTTTCTAGAAATGTTTTCCGAAGAACAAACTAACATGGATTTTCTAACTCCCTCTGATGATTCTCTTGAAATTTTAAATTCTTTATCAACTGATGAAGTTACTCCAAATTCTACACTTTTGAAAATCTTGAAAAAGAGAAAAATATTTTATCTACCTCTTATGAATCCCCGCCTAAGTTAGAACTTAAACAACTTCTTGAACATTTAAAATATATATTTCTTGAATCAAATTCTCAATTACCTGTAATAGTTTCTGCTTTTCTTTCAGATTTTGAAAATAAAAAATTAATTAATGTTTTAAAAGAACACCGTCACACCATCGCTTGGCAAATTTCTGATATACGCGGAATTAGTCCACAATTTTGCACTCATAAAATTCTTTTGGAAGATAATTCACGTCATTTGATTCAACCTCAATGCCGAATTAACCCAAATATGAAGGAAGTAGTTAAGGTGGAAATTATTAAATTACTTGATGCGGGAATTATTTATCCAATATCCGATAGTTTGTGGGTTAGTCTAGTACAGGTCGTACCTAAGAAGGGTGGAATCACGAATTAATTCCTACTCGTACCGTAACCGGATGGAGAATGTGTTTTGATTTTCAAAAATTAAATGATGCCACCAGGAAGGATCATTTTCTTCTTCCGTTTATGGATCAAATTTTAGAACGTTTTTTTCGGACATGAATTTTATTGTTTTCTCGATGGTCTCTCGGGCTACCTTCAAATACCAATCGCTCCCGAGTACCAGGAGAAAACCACTTTCACATGTCCATTTGGAACGCTTGCGTATCGTAGAATGCCTTTTGGATTATGCAGCGCATGAGCCACATTCCAAAGATGTATGTTGGCTATTTTTGATGAACTTGTAGGCGACGTTATGGAAGTTTTCATGGATGATTTTTCAGTTTTTGGTGGTAACTTTGATTTTTGTTTAAATAATTTAAAAAAGGTTTTAAAAAGATGTGAAGAGACTAATCTTGTCCTAAACTGGAAAAAATGTCATTTTATGGTTAAGGAGGGGTTAGTTCTCGGTCACAAAATTTCAACTAAAGGAATCGAAGTTGATCGTGCAAAAGTTGAAATAATCGAAAAGCTTCCGCCACCAAGTACAATTAAAGCGATTAGAAGTTTTCTCGGTCATGCTGGCTTTTATCGATGTTTTATTTTTATGCTATTGAAATTTATAAAATTATTTGCAAAGATTAAGTAATAATTTTCAGCTTGTTTTTCATCGTTTCCCTACCTTTCATTTCGCATCGTACACGTGTTCGGCATAGCCAAATTGTTTGGTTAGTTAATTTTATTTTTTCTAGCTCGTATGTGTTTGCTTGGGGACAAGCAAAATACTTAGTCTGGGGGAGTATGATAACGCATAATTTAGCTTAAATTATTGACGTAAGAATGTTAATTTTCATATATAAAAATATGTATTTCCTCCATATAATATTGCAATTTGCTTTTAATTAGCTTTTCTCTTTTAAATTACACTAATATTATTTTTATTATTATTTTGCAGGTCTGGGGGAATTTTTGCACATCTCGATATAAAAGCCCGCTGCGAAGTTTTGATCCAAATACGCGCGTACGCGCATTATTGCAAAGTCAAGCTCGTCGCGTGGATATTATTATTTGAATGCAAGTCGCCACCTTCTATTAAATCCATACAGTCCATGAACGCGGCCAGTTTTATTATTTGAAGACGCCGTTCGACCTTTTTTTTATAATCTCATGCAAATTATTATTATTTATCATCATGCATGCAATATTAACTCATATTATATTTTTATGCAACAACCATTCACGTGAACGCCATCTTGCATTATTAATCCATGCAATTAAATTTCATACAACTCATTTCATTAAAATTTCATGCAATATTATTATACCATGCAATGTTTTTATTATTATTATTGATATTATTATTACTTATCAAATATATTCAATCTTCGTATTCATTTCATGCATATGATTTCTCTCTCTCATTATTATTATTGTTATCATTCATACATGAAATATTATCAATTCCTCCAAGATCAGCCCGTCCACCTCCCCTTCTTCATCTTCAATACAGCCCAACTTCAACTTCCTGCCACCATAAAGTTGTCCATTCACTCCACCAATTAAATACCACAACCTTGCAGTTTCAAGAGAGCAGCCCATTCCAATATATTTTCAAGATGCAACCGGTTTCTCTCTATTTAATATATCAACCATTTAATTCTTCATCTTCAATGAAGCCGTTCGGTTTTCCCTTCTCAATCAAGAGCTACACGTCCACCTCATCCACCTCATGATGCAGCTGGTTCACATTTTTATTCCAACATGTAGCCATTTAATTCTTCCAATTAATTTCATCAAAGCAGCCCACTTAATTTCTTTATAAAACATTCCACTTTAATACAATGTGACCGGTTTTCAGTTTTCAATCCATGTAAATTGCTGAATTTGTTATACCTCTTGGTGTTTAAAAAGCCACCATTATTTACTTCCTTGGATGTTTCTAGATGGGATTTTCACCTATAAAAATGGCAAGGATTCAAAGGAAAGGAAAAAAGCTAAGCATAATATCAACCACCAAGCGTAGAAAGAATCAAAGATCAAGAGAGTTGGAAAGAAATCCAAATTTAGAACCACTTGTAAGAGAGGAGAGTTTTGAGTTAGAGTTAATTTATTTTGTTGAATTATTTTCCTTTCATATTTCTATCCTAGAAGTTCATATTTTTCTTTTTAAATACTATTGTTTGTTCTCTTTTTATTTCCATTTTGCAATTGTACTTTTATTCTCGTGTCAGTGAAAATGCTCGTTCATCTTTTTAATATTGTCTTTATTCTCGTTATGGGTAACTAATTTCCTTCTTAGTGCTTGATTGGTTAGTAATGGGATGAGGATTTAATCATAATTCGATGTCTCTAATTTTTACAGCAATGTTTCGATTTATTTCCGATTAATTTTGTATGCGAGTTTATTTTGCCGGTATATAAATTTTGTGATCTGATTAGCGTCATATTAGCCGAAAGGTTCATGGACACTTTAGATCTCTCGTAAATAAAGAGCGTGCTATATTCTCTTTGAAAAATGAAAATATAATTTCTTTTGGATTCGTGGATTAATTAATTTGTAATTTTAATTTATCTCAATTTGAAGAGATTCTATTGAAGCATTTTAAAATTAGGAGGTAGTCGTCTCTAGTGAGTGACTATCATATTTTTCAATCCTCCAATCAAAACAGAATTTTATGAATTTGAAGGTATCCTTTCTTATCAGATTCCCAAGAACACCTAATCAAGTGCTAAGGTTTTTCATCTTGAATTTCTTCTCTAAATTAATTTTCAAAGTGCAACCTTTAATTTTCTAAAAACAAATCCAACTTTTTGTCGGTAAATTAATAGTAATTTTGCATGAGTACTATTACTCGACAGGCCCAGGACATATACGACATTTTTCAATACTATATTTCGATAGGTACACTTGCCTACTTCGGGATACTAGTTTGGACGAATTATTTTAAAACGAAAAATCTCTATCAATAACTCTGCATGTCATAACATATGCATTGCATTTCAACCCCTACACCTATCGTATAAATTGGTTATGGGACTTTTTATATGATGGCCCTGCTAAACGACCCCTTGGTCTATAGGTCAGTATGGACATTCCTATAAATAAAGGTTATTCTTCTTAGTTACTTTTACTTATTACTACTTTACTTATTATTACTTTACTTATTACTGCTTTACTTGTTACTACTTTATTTATTACTTCTTTACTCACTGTATTATAGGTTGCGTAGTGGTAGAAATTTCTTATAGACACTACTAGAATATTGACTTTTAGCCACGCTCGTATTGCCCACGGCCATTTTCCGTGGCAAACAGTCAAATTATCGTGGCTAAGAATCTAAAATCGTGGCTAAAAGTCATAGAAAAAGGGTATTTGCCACAGAAAGAGCATGGCAAATACTTTTTTGCCACGCTCGTATTGGCCACGCCCATTTGCCACGGCAGTTCGTGGCTAAAAGTTCTTTGCCACGATTTTGGACTTTTAGCCACGATAATTTGCCCTGGCTAAAAGTCAAATTTCTAGTAGTGAGATTAGATTCACCGTCACCTCATATTGTTTATACATATTGGTAGAAATTTCCTCCCTTTTGGTGCCTAGGAGTCACGCACCGGGGGAGGGGTGGGGGATTGGCTAAGTCTTTTGACTAACGGTCGGTGGACCTTATCATTTTAGGGGACCGAGGAGACGCTGCAGCACTAGAGGCCGGTGCAGATGGAGGCGGGATAGTCTAGCACAGGAGCACCAGTCTCAGGATCCGTGAGTGTTATTACTAGTTTTGCTTCAGCGAGAGAACTCATAGTGAGGATTTTATGTATCGGGCAGGAGCCCTTATTATCGTTATCATTTATTCAGTTACTTTAGGTGGACCTCTTTATTTCCGAGAGATTATATTTCATATGATGTGAACTTGATTTCTATATATTTAAATATATACTTATCTTCTATTGCGAATGATATGGCCGGCAGGATCGGCGTTTTGTAGTGGCGACCTTCCGGAGTGATGGTGTCACCGCAAAGCGACGGTTCTGGGCATAAGACCCGGTGGCGAAGCAAAAAAAGTGTCTTACACCCAGTTTCATCCCAAACCCCAAATCCCCAGCTCTTTGATCCCAGCTACAAAAATTCACAGGACAACAAGCCTATCGAGGATTGGAAATTAGAATTTAGGATGGGCAGAAAACTAACCTGGAATCCACTAAGAAGTGAGCACTGAGATCTTAGATGCTTTTGAGGAAGAGATAAGCAGAGCAGGGATCTCAGCAAATGAGAGGAAGAGATAAGCAGAGCAGAGAAGGTGTAACCACTTAGCAGATGGTCGTGCAAGCGAGAAGAGTCGAAGCAATGTCTTAGTAGATCTGCAGGGGAGCAATGTCTTAGTAATTAGGATTTAAAGGAATCAATGTTAAGCTGGGAATATGAGATGCCCGGTGTTAGGGCTTAGAGTTTTGCTTGGTGCACAGGGATAGATGTAGTAGTCCGGGGTTGACAAAAGCCTAAGCTAGCGGTGGTCAAAATAAGTGTTACTGAGATCGCCGCTTCGGCGCGGTTGAGATCGCCGCTTAACAAAGTAGTTTGGGGTTGATGAAAGCCTGAGCAGTGGTCAGAATAGGCACTGTTGAATAAATCCTGAGAGGGTGGGGGAGATGGTGAGAGGAAGATGACGTGTGCTGAGTATCAAAGACGCCCTAGATGTAAAAAATTGTGAGAGGAGCGGAGTTCATCAATAGGAAGGCGAGGAGTATCGGGTTTGAGCGAGGAATGCGGTGTGAGATGTTTCTGGTTTTAGGGTAACAATGATGTGGTGTTGTAAATCTAACGGTGGGATGAGTACATCTTGTTGTACTCAGGGATGTGAGAACAAAAGACAAAATCTCGCTAACACTGTATATGAACAAGGTTGTAGCCTGGGTTTATACATATCAGCGCTAACCGGGTGAGAACAAAAGACAAAATCTCACTAACGCAATAATCTAGTGCCTCACATCTCGAAAGATCGGTGGCAAAGCGGTCGTGTCTATAGTAGCAGAAGATGGCTCCAGTGCTGGTATGCTTTCAAGCTCAACCAAAGCCTCGGGATGGAGCATCTCCTAAAATGGTGAGCAACAACAACATTTGTCGTAAGATTAGTAAATTCTCACCCCTCCTCTAGATTCCTAAGTCTTAGGGACGAGAGAGAGAGACGTTGTAGAATATAAAAAAGCTGAATCATATAAAGGAGCATGCAATCTAAGCATTTAATCCACTATTGCAAATTTAATTTGCAGGCATCCAAAACAGGTGTTCATAACACGTGCAACACTCTATGTTGACATTGTTTGACCTTCTCTTCCAGCGGGGTAGCTAACTCTGCGAACCTTTCTGTCATGGCAAAAAGCTGATAGTCATCGATCTGTCCACTTCTAGGTATGCTCCTACCTCACTACCTGGGCCCTTGTGTACATCTTGTTGTACTCAAGGATGTGAGCAAGATCCAGTGATTATACCATCTGGCTAACTAGCGGAGGGACCCAGCTGGAAATATAAAATAAAAGACAACTCCCGGGGTTCATACACTCCCTAGTGCCCAAGTGTCATCAACCTTCCAATGTCAGTACAAACGGCTAATGAGTATGATCAACCCATCACAACAAACACATTCCAATTTATAGGCACTTTATAAGAAGTAGCAAGCCATGTATTTGTAACATCCCGACTTTTATTGGGTCGATAGACCCTAGTGGTACCAATAAAAGTAACTAAAGGGATAAAAATTAACCCAATTTTAGGATATTGTGTTAAGAGAACTTCGAATCAAGTTCTGTCAGTTCTGTTAGACTCGTATAATCAATACAAGCACAACGGAGATCGTTCCATTCCAATCGAGGTCGTTTGGATAAAGCGACCATTTTGAGTATTGTAGCGCATCACAAGTACACCATTGTGGAATAGTGACCATACATACTCCGAATTGACTTCTGTCAGTTCCGTTAGACTCGTATAATCAATACAAACACAACATAACTCATTCCATTCCAATCCGAGGTCATTTGGAGAAAATGAACATTTTGAGTATCGTAGCGCATCACAAGTACACCGTTGTGGAATAGTGACCATACGTGCTCCAAATTGACTTCTGTCAGTTCCATTAGACGCGTACAGTCAGTACAAGTACAACAAGACTCATTGCATTTCAATTAGAGGTCGTATAAGAAATACGTCCGTTTTAGGTTTCGTTGACCGCCACAGCACAGATTTTAAAAGATTAAGTGAATGAACTCATAATCATTCTCAGTCAGGCTCAGTGAACTCCTAAAGTCAAAAAAAGTCCAACAAAGTTTGTGGTGACAAATTACGACATCGAAAAGTCAACCCATGGTCAAATCAAGCTTTATGTCATATTGAAAAGCGTGCGTGCACCCATATTGATTTAATACCCCAGCATTGACCATCCACCCGACGAGTTGGACCCACTTGGACCTTGGCCGACATAAGGGGCCCTCCCTAGGGTTTGACATTAGTCAAACACCCCAAAACTCTTATTTTTGAGATTTTCTCCAAATGGGAGCCTCACCCCCCCCCCCCCCCCCCCCCCCCAGCACCAAAAGGGGGGCTACCCCTATTCCCATGTCATGGCCAGATGGCCATAGGGTAGTGGAGGGAGGGGGGAAGAAATTGTTGGATCGATAGGCGCCCTTAGAGGCGGTGAATAAGGGAATAAAAATCTTTTTATAAAATTAACCAATTTACTAAATTGTTTTAAAGCAAACGAGAGCGAAATAACAATTTAGGTTAAACAAGGAAATAATGTAATTTGCAATTTAGGAATTAAAGCCAAATGAAATAAATCAAGTAAAACAAATAAAGACATGATTATATTATATAAAAAGGTGTTTACATCAATTTGATTTCAATATCGCTAGAAATCGGAGGCGTATAAATACAAATACTTTTTCATTTTCTATACCAATTCGTATCCCCACGAACCGATTGGCTTTAGCCTATCCTTCCCCAAATATGGCCTCAAGCCACTCTAGCCAATCCTTCCCCGGATGTGGCCTTGAGCACCCCTAGATCTAATCACCTAGACCTAGTCGCCAACACATGCGGCGAATTCCCCCTAAGCCGCGCAAGGACCTAGTCGCCAACACAAGGCGATTTACCTATAAAAATTCACAATAAAGAAATAATACAAATAAAAACTCCCTCTATGAGATTTTCTAGAGTTGATGATGAAGGACCGTTGTGCATAAGCGAGGTTGAAGCGATCATCCTTCGGATGCAGCGTGATGGCTTCCTTCTCCAGAAATCTTCAAATAGCTTTGAGTTGTAGAAGACTTTCCGGCAGAGTAACAACACTGGAATTTTGGCACATGTATTCTCTCTGGGATTATATACCAAAATGAGAGGGAAAGCTTCAATTTATAGAGCTTTGAGATAGCGCCAGCGCTATCTCCTAACGCCTGCGATAGCATTCGTGTAAAGACAGTTATGAAACTATCGCGGCGTGGCGTTGTTCACGATCTGGAGATAGCTCTATGCAGTATCGCTAGCGCCCGCGGTAGCACTAATGCCTGCAGTAGCTCCTAGCGCTGGTGGTAGTGCTCTAATGAGTCCCATTTATATACACTTTTATGGACTCATCCGGGCTACTTTTCACACTCGTGCACGTCGTTTTCGAGCTATTAGTGCTTCTATTTCTCTTATGCTCATTTACGCGCACTTACGTGCTTCGTGCTCTTTTTAGGCCCATTTTGGTGTGCGTTTGCGCTCTATGTTATTGGGGGTAAGCACATGGTGCTCCCCAATCCTTTTTCTATGTTTGATTGGTGCTGAAGGTGTATTCCCAGCTGAATTGTTGTGCTTGCAGGTTGTTGGATCATCCCATTTTGCCCAAAAATCATGATTGTATATATCACACGGTCATGCATTTTCTTAATGCATGGACGACTGCGGTCGTGCGCCTTCATCTGGGTAGTAAAATGGTGATCTAAGTTTGTTCATGCATTTTTACACACGGGCATTTGCCCGTGCGCTAAGGAAACTCACGATCGCCTGTTTTGCCTAGTTTTTGGCCAATCTGGATTTGGTCGTGCATTTTTACGCACGGGCGGCTTCGATCGTGTGTGAGCATAATGCACGGGCGCTGCTGCTTCTTCCCCAAGTCATTTTTATTCGTTAAATAACGCACGGGTAACGCACGGTCGTGCGCTCGACCGTTCATGACTAAATTTCTGACCGTTTAGTATTTAAAGCAGAAAATTTGCTGTAATCGGGGACAAGCGGGAAAAGCACTAGAAGCCTACCCTTTTCCGCCCACTTTCGCCTCTCCACCACCATTTGACCTAGGAGGAGCTCCGACAACCAGAAGCTTGCAAATCTTCCGCCAAAGCTCCCTCCGTGGCCTCCTCCATCATCTTTAAGCTCAAGAACGCCATAGACGGAAAGTCTTCGCTGCATTCAAGGTGTCGAACAAGAGTTACCTCGAGCTAGACCACGAAGAAGATGGGTAAAAGTAGAGGAAGGTGATAGCTCCTCCGGACCCCGGACGCAACTGAAGACCAAGAACGGACGAGGCTTGACAACCCTACGATTCCGGTCGAGAATCTTCATCATAGTCTTCGAGCTTCAGTTTTCTCTTTTCCCATGCGCTTTGCTTCAGAGTTTTCCTTGTATGTGTATGTTATTGTGGATGATGTTCATAAACTCTGTGTTTTAGTTAATATGATTTCATGTTTTTGAGATCTTGTGTGGTTTATGAGATTTGTGGAGCGTCGTACTCCGCCATCCACTCCACCGCTTTGTAGTGCTTTGCACTAGCAATTGCTAGTTGCGTGTTCCACGGCGAGGTGCCTACGACCCTCATCTGCTAGCCTTCTCATCCACCCGCTCACCGAAGCATGGCATCGCGGCCTGCATTCCATTCCGACAAGCGAAGCGGAGCTCTAGGCCCGCATTTTCTTTCTCTATTGCTAACTTAGGAAAACCACCATCAAAACCCCCCTCTTTATTAAGTATTTAAGAATCTATATAAGCATTTCCCTAACAAGGATTCATACAACCCAACTTGCAGTCCTCTGAGAACGATATTTGGGAAGTCTCTCCCAATTTAATTACTTGTACGACCGGTGCACTTGCCGTAATCGCATCATGCTCTAGTTCAGAAATGTGGTTCCAAGCTGCTTTCTACCTGTTGAGTATTGCACCTATAGTTCCTGCACACTATAAACACACGATAAGCAAGATCAAATACAATATGGGATTTGTTATTCTCAAATAAAGGGATGTGACATACATGTCCAACAATCTCCCCCTTTTGATAATAACAAATCCTCTTAGCAAGAAATCAACAATGCTGTTTATAGTATATGATAAGCGAGACAATAGTGCATACTATAGTATATGATAAGCATGAGAATAGTGCATACTCCCCTATCTTAATGCCCCCTATACAAATGCAATTTATGTTTTATTCCCCCTAAATCATATATTACATGAATGATTCTCCCCTTAATCTTCTAGATTTCTCCTCTAGATTTCTTCAATTAATCTCCCCCTTTTGGTATTATTAAAAGAAGGTGGGGTAAGGGAAGTAAGGAGGCATTCTTTAGGAATTATAAATTATGATCGAGCTTTTGTAATATATGTAATGATATAGAGTTTATGCATAGTATATAAGAGATTTCAAATAAATAAATAAGAGCTTTAAGCACGTGGATGATTATAAGGAACATCTTTTTGTAAGCAAGAAAATCATAAGTATAAATATGAGTTTAAGTTCAAAATGTAAAGATGTTTTAATCTTTTTGAAATTTCATAGTTTTCCATAAAGTTACCAAGCATGAAATGAACATATCAAAAAAGAGATTATACAACAATGTTAGTTAATTTCAAGTTTTAAGAGATACCAAACATTGTAGAGATCATGATAGGTTATCTAGTGCATTTCTTATAGAAAGAGTAGTATAGATAAAGCAATAGAATCCAATACTTATGAGAAGAAGTGTTATGAAAGACAATGATGTGCACATAAGTGTATTTTAAGCAATATTAACAAGTGATTTAAATCACTAAATACAAGACATATGTAGAGTAAAGTGCACAATAAAACACAAGTATATTAACTTTCACACACTTTAATGGACATATTTTTAAAAAAAGTGGTGTAATAACCAAGGTTTGCACAAGACACTTTACTATTCTTTCCAAGGTGCTCAACCTCACAATGCTTATGAAGACTTATTAGGAGGTTCAAGTAGTGCTTGGTGGAGTTATATTTGTCAATTTTTTTTACTTTTGTGAGACAACATTCTCCGAATACACTTATTTTGCAAACCTAACACAATTTTTTAAACTCAACCACAATTCCTAATTACTTAAGTGCAATTCAAATGTAGTGTAGGTAATAAACTTATGCAAGTTTTAATTCATTGTACAATTACAATACACAAGAAAACATTTTTATATTTAAACACACATATAGATTACCAAAATAAGTGAGTGAAAAAAGTATCATTATCAATCACAAAACATTTACTCATACTTAAAGGCATGTTAAGCTTGGTTCTACACATATTTTTCAATACAATTGATGCACTTATATAGATATATCAAAGCATGATAAACAAAACAATGTTCATAATAATGTGAAGGAATAAATTTTAACATTGTAAATAATTCTAAATAATAGAATTCATACATGCTTGATATTAACAATAAAGATCATACAATTTTTTTGTTGTTTTGAAATTTGTAATGAAAGTAAAATAGAAAAATAAAAACATGTTTTTGTATTTTTGAATTTTAAAATTTTGTAGTTGATTTTCCATAATATTAATGAAACAAAAATAATAAAAGTCAGAAAATATTAAACTAAGTAGTACATATAAACTAACATAATTTTAATGATTTCTTAGAAATTTTAAAAAAATGAAAAATCGAACACCCACGCTAGCGCCGCAAACAGTAATAGGAATTTTGAGAATTTTAACAATTTGTTTTTTGATATTTATTAAGAGTCTTAATAGTAGTCTTATGCAGAAATGTTATAATTTTTGGAGATGTCTTGATTGCTCAATTTGCATAAAACTTTAGCGTTTCTTAAATAACTATTCCTAAGATGTCTAAGACTCCTAATTCCAACCTTAACATTTGAAACCTTGCATCGGGAAGAGATTTAGTGAATATATCAGCAAGTTGAGAGTCCGTGCCAATGAAACTTATTCTAACATTTTCCTTTTTAATGTGATCTCTTATGAAATGATGACGTACATCTATATGTTTGGATCTAGAATGGTGTACCAGATCATTTGTAAGATCAATGACAATTTTGTTGTCACATTTTAATTCAATATATTTTAGATGAAAACCAAAGTCCTCTAGAGTTTGGCTCACCCATAGTGCTTGTGCACAACAACTCCCTAGTGCAATGTATTCAGCCTCCGTGGTAGAGAGTGCAATTAAATTTTGTTTCCTACTAGACCCTGCAACTAATGAAGGTCCTAGAAAATGACAAGTACCGCTAGTGCTTTTTCTATAAAGTGAGCATCCGACATAGTCAGAATCAAAATAGTCATGAAGTGTAAATGAATTATTGTGCGGGTACCATAATCCTAATCTAGTTGACCCAATTAGATATCTAAAAATATGTTTTACCACTTTTAAATGAGATTCTTTTGGATTGGCTTGAAATTGAGCACATAAATATACGACAAACATAATATCGGATCCCATCATACCTCTATATAAAGTTTGAATAATTGAAATTCCCGATTCATCTTTTCCTAATTTTAGTGATGCACTCATTGGTGTAGAAGCATGTTTAAGGTTTTCAAATCCAAAGCGTTTAAGCATATCAAAGACATATTTAGTTTGACATATAAAAATACCATCATTTCTTTGTGATATTTGAAAACCAAGAAAATATGAAAGTTCTCCTACTAGACTCATTTCAAATTCATTTTTCATCACTAAAATAACTTCATTACACAACTCTTCATTAGTAGGTCCAAAGATTATATCATCAACATATATTTGCACAATAATCAAATCATCATTATTGTGCTTAATGAAGAAAGCATTATCGGCACTTCCCATAATATAACTGTGCTTTAATAAAAATTATGTAATTCTTTCATACCATGCACTGAGCACTTGTTTTAAACCTTAAAGTGCTTTTTCTAGTTTATAAACATAATTGGGAAATTTTTCACTAATAAAATTGGGGGCTTGTTCAACCTAAACTTCTTCTTTTACAAACCCATTTAGAAAAGCACTTTTTACATCCACTTGAAATAATTTTATTCTTTTAAAAGCTTGCAAATGCTAGAAAAAATTGTATAGATTCCAATCTAGCAATGGGTGCAAAAGTTTCATCAAAATCTATCCCCTCGATTTGTGAATATGATTGTGCTACTAAGCGTGCCTTATTTCTAGTGATTCTAGACTCACCATCCAATTTATTTTTAAAAATCCATTTTACACCGACAACCAGGTGATTAGATGGTCTTTCTACTAATTTCAAACATTATGTCGCTCAAATTGTTCCAACTCTTCATTCATAGCCAAAAACCAAAATTCATCATTTAAAGTGGTAGAAACGGTCTTTGGTTCTATTTCGGAAACAAAACATATATTTGAATAAGATTCATGAAGAGAAGAGTGAGTTCTTACCCCAATAAATGGTTCACCAATTATTAGCTCCCGTGGATGATCCTTTGCAAATTGCAAGGCGCTTGGAGGCACATAATCATCTTCCTTGGCCTCCTCTTCCTCTTCTTTGGTAGGTTCCTCGTCACCATGCTCCAAAGGTGGTAAGAGATCATCCTCTTTTCCTACGGAAAGTCTTTCTACACAAGGAACAAGCTCATCAAATTTCACATTAATCGACTCTTCCACTTTACTAGTTCTTTTATTAAAAATTTTATAAGCTTTACTAGTTGAAGAGTACCAAAGAAAAGTTCCTTCATTGCATTTTTCATCAAACTTTCCCAAGCTATCTTTAGTATTCAAAATAAAACATTTAAAACCAAAAATATTCAAGTAGGATACGTTAGGTTTCTTTTGAAAATAAAGTTCATATGGTGTGTGATTAACAGATGGGCGAAGCATGATTCTATTCATAACATAACATGAGGTATTTACAGCTTCGGCCCAAAAGGACTTAGGCAATTTATATTCACATAGCATAGTGTGTGCTAGTTCTTGAAGTGTCCTATTCTTTCTTTGTACAACACCATTTTGTTGTGGTGTGCATGGCGTGGAGAACTCATGTTTAATGCCTAACATATCACAAAAAGATGTAAACTTTTTATTTTCAAATTCTCCTCCATGATCCGAACGAATGCATTTAATTTTTTAATCACTTTAATTTTTAATACGAGTACATAATTTTGCAAATTCACAAAATGCATCGGATTTGGATGAGAGAAATAGTATCCAACAATATCTTGAAAAATCATCTATTAAAACATATGTACATGATCTACACCAAGACTAGCGGTGCTAACTGGACCAAATAGATCCATATGAATTAATTGCAATGGTTTTGTAGTAGAACTAAAAATTTTACTTTTGAAAAAGGATCTAGTAAATTTACCTTTTTTATATGATGAACAAAGTGAAGGTAAAGTTCCATTTAACCTAGGCAATCCTCTAATTAAATCACTTTTGGCAAGTTTTACAATAAGCTTTGTGCTAGCATGTCCTAGTCGTCTATGCCAAAGTTATAATTCATCATTTTTAGTGATAAAACATTTTATAGATGATTTAGAAAGATCATGAAAAGAAACTAAATAAACATTATGTATTCTTGGTGCATATAGTAAAATATCTTTTGTAGTAGGATTGGATATTTTGCATAAATTAGTGGAAGATTCAAATAAAACATCTAATCCTTTATCGCATAATTGGCTAATAGAAATTAGATTGTGTTTTATCCCTTTCACATAAAGAACATTAGATATAGTAAAGGAATTGTTACCAACTGTACCAATTCTCATGATCGTTCCTTTTCCGTTAACGCCAAACGTCACGATCCCTCCCTTCTTCTTTTCTAGGCTAAGGAACTTTGCTTTATTGCCCATCATGTGCTTGGAGCATCCAGAATCCAAGTACCACATGTCTTCATTATCCTTGGCCTTCCTGCACATCTAGAAAGGAGATGAGAGTAAAGATCCGGATACCCAAGCGGTACCACCCATAGAATAAGTGGAAGCTTTAGGTACCCAAATTTGCTTTAAAGTAGTTTGTTTCACATTCCTGCAAGAACTAGACGTGTGACCTAACCTATAACAGTTTGCACATGAAATAAAGAAGGTTGAGACACTTTTCTGGAATTTTGTGTTATTCTTGCTGGAAGTAATTAGATTTTCAGAAGAAAAATATTTTGTAAAAGAAATTGTTGGATTTTTGTATGAGGTGCTAGCGCCGGCATTTGTGGCTAGCACCGTGCGGTAGCAATCACCTCGATATCTAGGCCCAAATTTTCCAGAACCATAGCACTGGTTCCCTATAATCATATCCAGTGATTTTTGGCATGTTCCAAATTTTTTAATGGCCATGGTGAGATCATGAACTTGTGCTTTAAGTGATGAATTTTCTTTCACAAGCCTGAAACACCTATTTTCAAAACGTTTTTTATTATTTTTAATTTGCAAAAGAGAGGCTTCTAATTTTCTTTCTAATTCCCCCTTCTCTTTTGTAAGAGTTTTGGCATTGGAGAGGGCTTTAGAAAGAGAATCTTCAATATCTTTTGCCATTTTAATGGAGTGATCACACTCTTGGCAAGAAACCTTTCTTTTTTCTAAAACAATTAATTTTTTTGGAAAGCTTTTCATTTTCTTTAATTAGAGATTCATTTTCACGATTCAATAAAATACTATCTTTCATATTTTTATCAAAAGCTTTGCAAGTTTCCAGAAATTCATTAAGAAGTTCATCATAAGTGGGAGGAGTTACATCAGTGTCGCTAAGAACACTGGTATCATCGTCGTCGTTTCCATGTCCCATGAGGCACATGTTTGCTTCCTCATCTTCACTTGATGTAGACCCGCTTGAATCTTCAGAGGAGGAGGAGTCATCCCATGTTTTGGCTTTTAACAACTTCCACCTTTCCTTCCCTTTGTGCCGCTTTTCCTTTTTCTCCTTCAAAAACTTTCGGGACTGGCTCCGAATATGCCCGGTCTTCCTGCAATGATAGCATTCTGGTGGAGGTCTTTCTTCTTCACCATCTCTCTCCTTTTCCTTCTTTGAAGATGACCGGGCTTAGGTGGACACATTATTTGGGAGTTACATAGCGGAGGCTTAGGTGGACACTTTGGGTGGGATAAAACCATCACTCTCGTTGAGGAGAAATTTTATTGGCCTAAACTTAAGGCGATGGTTGGGAGGGTAGTGAGTAGTTGTCGTACATGTCAAGTCTCGAAAGGCACAAAATCTAATATTGCATTATACACCCCTCTACCTATCCCTTCCATACCGTGGGAAGACGTGAGCATAGATTTCGTATTAGGCCTTCCCCCCACCCTTCAATGTCACGATTCTATCTTCGTATTTGTGGACAGGTTTTCCAAAATGGCATACTTTATTCCGTGTAGTAAGACCAACGACGCATCTCACGTAGTGAAATTATATTTTAAAGAGGTCGTTAGCCATCGCGGAGTGCCGAAGACAACTGTCTCGGATAAGGATGTGAAATTTACTAGCTACTTTTGGAAGACCGTATGGATCTTAATGGGGACGAAATTATTATTCTCCGCTGCTTATCATCCGCAAACCGATGGGCAGACGGAAGTGGTCAATCGGAGTTTGGGGAACCTTCTTCGGTGTCTTGTGAGCGATCACAAGGGCACATGGGATCTACTTCTTCCTCATGCCCAATTGGCGTATAATAACTCTAAGAATAGGTCCACATGTATGTCCCCTAATGAGATTATTCGCAGGTATAAGGCTCCTGTGCCCCTTGATTTGGTTCCATTACCACCTACATATAAAGCAAGTCACTTTGCACAATCCTTCGCCCAACATATTCATGATTTGCATGCACATATCCGAGCAACCTTGACCTCCCAATACGAACCCTATTAAACACATGCTAATCAACATAGGAGAGCGTCACACTTTAAAGTCGGCGATCATGTCTTAGTC
The DNA here is from genome assembly GCA_033032865.1 of Dactylorhiza incarnata. Lineage (NCBI taxonomy): Eukaryota > Viridiplantae > Streptophyta > Magnoliopsida > Asparagales > Orchidaceae > Dactylorhiza > Dactylorhiza incarnata. The sequence goes on from JAWHQI010000041.1 coordinate 6,753,651, forward strand.
CGCCTATTTCCCGAGCGAATGCCAACTGGCACCGTTAAGAAGTTAGCGCCAAAGAGAGCTTGCCCTTTTTGGATAATAAAGAAACTAGGCGATAACGCTTTTATTTTAGATTTGCCTGCTGATTGTGGTGTTTCACCCATTTTTAATGTCTCGGATTTAACGATGTTTGTTTCGCCTCCACAAGAGTTGATTTCTTTGTCGTCTCCTCCTTCCACTCAAATTTCTAAGGGGTTGGGGAGTGGTAGTACGGATGATCTCTCTCCTATGGTTTCCACAGGTTTAGCGTCGGATGGTAAGTTGCATTCTCTTCCTACTGCTGACATGTTTCCAAGGTTTCCCAAAACCTTTCTTATACCTCACAGATACTTGACGCTGAGCCACTTACTACTGACGATGGTGCTACTCACCGCTTTCTCATCCGTAGGCGAGATCGGCCCCCTTCTGACAACTCTTGGGTACTCGAGTCAGAGCTTCAACGTTTGGATGCTGCCCTTCTCCACTGCTATCTCCTGGACCACGCATCGGTGATACGTGAAGTTGAGCGGGGGAGGATTGATGTCGCGACATCCGCACCACCATAGGATGATAGACCGGAACTGGATGCACTGCAACATAAAGATTTCAGGTGGCATGACAACTCGATGGCCGCTAACGGAAAGCAAAATTACAACCTCCGTCCGCGGCACGCAAAGCCTATTTAAGGCCTCTCAAAAGCCTAGATTTTAAATTTTATTTTTTCCTTTAAAATGCGGGACATGTAATATTTTATTTTTATGTTTTTTATTTTTTAAGTGTGCTTTTAAACATTTTGGTGTGTTATTAGCCATCCGGATTGATGAAATCTTCATCTTCATCTTGGATGGTTGGATCAATTTTATAATTCCTATATATATAAGTGTTTTAAGAGAATGAAGAAGATTTGGAAAACCTAAAACCAGCCCCCTTCTCTCTAAGAGAAATTTTGGCCAAGGCTTGTGAGGAGCCCCCCCCCCCCCCCCCCCCTTGTCTCCCTCTTCTCCATTTAGGCCCCCTCTCTCATGGAGTTTTCGTCCGTGGTTTCTTGGTGCGACTCCAAGGAAGAAGGACGACAACCCCATTCAGTGCGACGCCGATGGAAATCATGGAGAGAGTGATTCTCCCACAAGTTATCAAGTGTGCTTTCCTCTATTGGTTGGGTAACATCTTCTCCATCTCCTAGTGATTCTTTCTTTAGATTTTTGGAGGTTGAACCATCGTGTTCTCCGGAATTTTAAATCTCAATCGCTTTCGAATCTTTGATTAAAATTGTTATTCTCCGCGTTTCTATTTTCCGGATCGGGTAGGTCCATTTTACTTGAGCGGATCTTTGCCAATAGCCTTGATCTTGCCCTCAAAAAGGATTGACAACCTTTGCGTTAATTTTGGGAATTTGTTGACTCATTTTTTGTCGCTGTTTTAGAGTCGACGCTTCTCCGAACGGATAGGTTTATGTGTGCGAGAGAATAGCGTATTTGTGAGCGATAGATGCTTGTGTAGGTGCGGCCGATCAAGAGTGCGTTGTTGGCAAAATAGAGTTAGCTTGTGGTGATCTCCTTAGCGGCGTACGCTACATCATAATCGCTCTTCAGAGTACTATCGACTGAAAACAATGGAGAGAAGAAGTTCTTGAATAGCCAATGAGGCTGTTCCGGAGGAATGCGCCGACCTAGCCCCCACTAACTCCCCTGCCAGCAACATGCTGCTTCTTGAGGAAGTCGTAGCCACACCAAAAACATATGTAGAAGAGCGTGTGCGCCTGATGGAAGAGCGCCAGGCTGAGGTGATCACACTGCTAAGGGGTCTAGGGAACCCGCACACCTCAAACCCGACCGCCTCACTAAGTGGTCGATTGTCACTAATCTAGAATCGCATCTTGTCAGAAGACATTGCTCGCTCTGAAGATCCCATATTGAATGAGCTATCTGGCATTTCCATCTCTATGCATCCAATTCTACCCGAGGGGCCACCTGGGCGCGCGTTGCATAATCCCAATCTGACAGAAGAAGTTGTTGCACAGGACGACAGAAGACTCACTCGTGAGGATGTGAGGGACATGATTGAAGAGTGATACGAGCGTGATGGGCACGAAATTGCATATACCCGATGCCCCGCTCACCATGACTCTCCAATCGCTTAGTAAGTCCTGATGCATCACGTGTCACATGACTTCAAGCTTCCCAACTTCGAGACATTCAATGGAACGGATGATCCATTGGAGCACGTCAACCACTTCGCAAGGGTCATGTAGATCTACAACGCTCCCGATCAACTCTTGTGCCAGGTGTTTCTGATAACTCTGAAGGGGTAGGATTGCACCAGGTTACATTCTCTAAGAGAGTGGCCAATCAAAACTTTGTCGTATTAACTCAGTTGTTCACCAACCAGTTCATTGCCAACCATCGCATCATTCGAAACCCGTCTCATCTTTTTTTGATCCACTAGAACGAGGGAGAAGTGCTTAAGCATTTATTTCGCCGCTTAACCAAAGAGGCGGGACAGATTCCATGAGTCTACCCCAATCTTCTTAGCGGTGTCCTTCTCAGAGGGCTCTTCCTTAGTGGTTTATACTCAGCACTGATGAGAGAGACAATGTCTAGCTACTCCAAACTCGTTCACTGAGTCACGACACAAATTGCGGCAGACAAGGCGATCGAAGCGCACCGCCAGTAAAATGAAGATAGTTCAACGAGGAAGAGGGGGAGGGAGCCACAATAGGTTCCTAAGAGGAACGACGAGCATCACGATACTCCCGCCGAGATCAAGGACCCCGTTAGCAGCAGAACTACACTCCCCTAAATACCACCCAGACCAACATAATCCTTGGCATCCGTGACAATGAAGCACTCTGTAGGCCCAAGCAATTCATACTAAATAGGGGAGATTAGTCGTAGTACTGCGAATTCCATCAAGGACATGAGCTCAATACCGAAGTATGTACCCGGTTGAAATAGGAGAATGAGTGCCTTGTCTGGCAAGGTCTCCTCAGAAAGTTCTTTCAGAACCAAGACCCAAAATGACCAATGCTGCCTCAGTCCATAAGAGATTAAGCCCCCGCACACCAAAGTGCGCTTGAGGGAAGACAAATGATTAGATAAGTGGAGACCATAGCTTGGTCCTCATTTCCCTCTACTTAAGTATACTCTGTTGCCCAGCTAGAAAGGTTCCCTAATGATTAGAAGGCGCGATAAAATATCATGATTTGCTTCATAGACGAAGACATAAAAGGATTGCGCCTACCGCACCAGGACCCCCCTCGTCATTAGTGCAGGGATCAAGGACCCTTGTTTTAGCATTAAGAGGATGTTCTATTCTGTAGATGTTCTATTCATGTCCACCCTATAGAATTTGCAGATCATAAAGAAGCTCCTCAACTCAATGACAGGACTAGTATATGACTTTGTTAACAACCCTGTCCTGGTACTAGGGACAATCACTCTCCCAGTCACCATGGGCGAATTTCTGAGGCAAGCAAACCACAGCATTTAGTTCATAGTTGCGGAGTCTGATTCCGCTTACAACACCATCTTTAGCTGACCCCTCCAGAACCTATTTGAGGCTATCACCTTCATGCTACACCAAACAATGAAGTCTGATGAAGTTCGTCACTCCCATACTTCACCTAACTTTGTTAACAACCCTGTCCTGGTTTAGCGCTAGGAAGTCAGGAAGCCGCTCATTCTTGTTATGTACAATAAGCTCAACCAGGACATACAACAACACTCAACATCGACACATACAACCTGCTGGATGAGCCCTGAGGCGAAAAACTATGACTGCAAACGACAACGGCAAGTGTACCGTGTCGAAAGTAGTATAAGTTTATAAAACCAAGGTCGTATTAGACTCAGGGTGGTTGAGTAATTCTACTTTGAAAATCATTATTATCTTATCAAATAGAAATTTGGAGTTGGGGTTGCGAATAGTAAAGATTAGAAATACTAAAGAAATTAATTTGATGGTTAAAAGTTAGCACCCGATCTTTAAATCACCTCGAAAATAGAGAATACTTAAATGAGAATAAAATGCAATTCTCAATATTGAAATAAGAAAAAATGCTATTGAATTTTACTCCAATCCGGAAGAGTTACGTTGTCCTCTCTCGAGGGTTGCGTTCTACTCCTGTTACAAATGAGTGATCGATTCAACTTACGAGCCTCTCGGCTAACTAAAGAACGAAAACAATATGAAGACTATATATTGATGATATAGCCTCATAATAATTTGTTAGATCAAAGGTAAATCGTAAGCGTTCAACAATTAGAGAAAAGCAAATCTAAAAATCATAGCAACATTTATCTCATCCTCGGATCATCGCGATCAAGCACTATGAGAAATTAGTCGCTCATGGAAATGGAGAAATTATTCTCATAAAAGTATAACGTCATTTGAAAAGAAATGAATAAAACCTTAAGCTGGAGAGATGAAATTTTATTGCTAGTAGACAAAGGGGGGTTACAAGAAGTAAAAATGCGGAGTTACACGAAAATTCTAAATTGAAAGAGGAGGAGTATCCAATTAAATTAAAGCGCCAAGAAAAACAACCTTAACATGAGAAATATCTAATAATAATCCAAAATACTTAATGAAATAAAACTCTTAATAAAATAAAACTCTTCCCAAAGACTTGTTTGATCTATTCCCAGCAAAAAATTGTATCCCCTCCTCCTTCCCAAGGTAAGTATTTTATAGACTGCTCTCCACTTGAAAAGGCTTGGGCGGAGGTGTAGGCTGGAGGAAATAATTGGAGGCGGAGTTGGATGCGGCATCTTTGGAGCAGGTCGGAGGTGAAACGGCTGCTTTGAAGAGGAGGCCTTGGATTGCTGATGTGGAGGTGTGCATGCGGGGGTGGATCGCTGACGTGGAGGCTCGGGCTGTAGGAGCAGCTGGGTGGTGGCTAGAGCAGTTACATGGAGGAGCTCGGCTGGTATATGATGCAGGATGGTTGCCAGAGTAGTTGGATGGAGGATCTCGGGCGGTGGTGCTGCTGCAGGATGGAGGTGGCCGGAAACTGCTAGGTGGTTGCCTGCATGCATGGTGGCGGCGGTGCTGTTGAACATTCAACGAATGCAGTTCGTCGATATCCCGCAGGCTGCCATGCCAGAGTTCATCGATCTCCCGCCATTTCGTCAAACGCAGGCTGCCAGGCAAGAGTTCGTCAATCTCCCGCCATTTCATCGAATGTAGGATGTCAGGCAAGAGTTCGTCGATCTCCCGCCATTTCGTCGAACGCAGGCTGCCAGGCAAGAGTTCGTCGATCTCCCGCCATTTCATCGATCGCAGGCTGCCAGGCAAGAGTTTGTCGATCGGAGGCCAAACTTTTCGTCGAACGCAGCCCGCACGGTAACAGTTCGTCGATCCGAAGCCAAACTTTTCGTCGAACGCAGCCCGCACGGTAACAGTTCGTCGAATGCAGCCCGCTCTTTCGTCGAACGCAACCCGTATATATATAAAACATATATATATCTATATATATATATAAACGTATATATATAAACATATATAAATATATGTAGAAATGTATGACAGCTTGCGCGTCGACAGTGAGATTTCGCACATAAATTCCCTCAGGCCTGCCGAATCCTTACAAAATTGAAAATATGTGAGTTAGAACATAAAATATTATTTTTGCGAAAATTTATAAAAACAATGAACAAAATGCGATAATTTATTTAAATATCTTATAAGATATTATCCTAAAACGATAACTAAAATATCAGTCATCAAACACCTCCATACTTACTCGTTGCTCGTCCCGAGCAAACCATTCTTCATAAGGGTAGGAAAAACTAATGCTAGATAGAATCTTGAAAGCTAGAGAGTAAAATGCAAAATTTTATGTCGGCATGCGTAGATATTTTAGTAGAAACACGTTCTTGGCATAAGTACTAATTTATGAAATAATTCAAAATGCGTTTTAATTATTTATTATCACTTTTAAAATGAGTCGACGGTCAATCTCAAAGTTATGTAAGGGAGAAAATAGCGTGATCGCTGAGATTTTAAATTACTTGATGTTGACACTCGGGGTGGCCTCCAAAGAAATCCATCAATGTCGATGGCCATGGGCTTGCCCGTTTGCACCTTCTCCACTGTACTTCATACTAAATCAACTCTATGGATGTTTAGGACTTAAATAGGCTGTAATTTAAGGCTTGGGTTTAAGGTCAGAGGTAAACAATGATAAACATGAAGGTGTATTCCACTTAAACAATGAGTTTTGAGCTAAAAGAAAAACAATGACTACCACAAAATAAAGAAGCTTTACCCCCCCCCCCCCCCCCCCCCCCCCATACTCATGTTTTGCTAAGGGAAACACTCTCTTTCTTCTTCATTTATACCATTATTCTTCATAATTGGGATCATTCTAAGTATGCATGTGCATACCTAAGCCGTATATCATTTTGAGATTTTGCTTTTTGATATAAAAATATTTCTTTTGAATTGACACACATGGTTTTTTTTAAATTGTCTTTTCACCGCATCACCTAAAATTTTTCAACAATTTAGCTCAAAATTTAAGTGTACATGGGTTTGGCTTTTTGGTTTTGGTGGCAAAATGGTGAGGGTGGATCAAAAAAATGGGTAAAAGGCTCAAATTTGTGTCAACAACAGTAGTAATTTTAGGATTGGATGCAAGAGCTCAAACTGTCCAAAGAAAGGCCTAAGTCATTTCCATAAGATTAATTATTCTAAAGTGCAAATGCGTTGAAGATAGCTAAAGGCAAGTTCTAGACATTGAGAAAGGACACCCTTCTGGTCGATTCGAGTAATAGCTTTCTAACAATCTTCTACACACTCACCAAAACTACATTTGGATAAGACTGGATTCGAATTAAAAGTAAAATAAATTATTATTACGCAAATTAATAAAACATAATTTTAGATCTATACCAAGAATTTAATTTTATGCCAACACTACTCAAAGACATGCATATGACTAGGAGCACTACATGAGTCAACAAGTTTACTCAAAAGTTTCAAAAAAAACTATTCTTGCACAAAAAATTCTTAGTCCATATGAAAAATAAGTCTACTTTAGAACTTACAATTTAGAAAACTAGGACGTTTTGATAAACTAAACAAAAAGACAATTTCCTAATATATTTTTTTGTTCTTGGACTTCCTAAGGTCAACCCGGTGAAGGGCTCGCAAGGTACTAGAGGTTGTGATGGGAATTCAAGCCCAAAGCGTCCTTTCCAAGAAATTTGATTTTTATTAAATTAAATATATATATATTTTTCAGAAAAAAAAAATCAACAAAATGTTATGCTACACCCCCATACTTAAAATTAAATATTGTCCCCAATGTTTAAAACTAAGTATGAAGATAAAAAAACTAAAATGACAATAAAGAAGATAAAAATAAATGACTAAAGGGTGAAGAGGGCTTCCCTGGTTGGTGGACGGGGTTGTCAGACAAACACCTGCAGAATTAAAGTCAACAACAAATAAGAAAAGAAATAATAAAAATAAAAAAGGATAATGTTGGGGTGCCTCCCAAAAGCGCTTTATTTACCGTCGCGTAGCTTGATTAATTAAAACGAGGAGTTACTCCCCTTAATATCAGAATTTTTCCATGCAATTGCATGGCGATGATTTTTTAAATTTTTTATTAATTCGGATATTTCTGAATCGTTAAGCACGGGCAATTTTGATTTTTCTACTTCGAAAATATAGTTTACATGATCTGAGAGTTGTTTTGATTGTAAACTCGGTGGCTCTTTATAGGATGATTTAATTTTATAATTATTCTCTTTTATTTGTTCAGAATTGAGCGACTGATTTATTTCCTTAAGATAAGAAGAAGTTTCAAATTTCGGATTTTCAAAAATAGGAGAAGTTATTTTAGCAAAAGACGACAATTCTTTTTCAAAATTTGACTCTAAGGTGAAACAAGATTCGTCATTAGGAAGTGTATTTCTCATAGTTTGATCCATGCTAAAAGTAACTTCTTCATCCCCAACCCGAAGGAGAAGTTTTCTGTTACTCACGTCGATTAAAGCACGAGCGGTGGCTAGGAAGGGCCGACCGAGTATAAAGGGTACTTCGGCGTCTTCCTCGCTGTCTAGAATGATAAAGTCTACCGGGAAGATAAACTTGTCTATTTTAACTAAAATATCCTCTATGACTCCCATTGGGAATTTTATTGACACATCCGCTAGTTGGATGCTCACATTAGTTGGAGTGGGTGTGCCCAACCCAAGCTTTTCAAATAATGAAAATGACATCAAATTAATAATAGCGCCTAAATCGGCCAAGGCGTCCTTGATTAATAAATTGCCGAATAAACACGGGATGGAAAATAGTCACGGATCATTTACTTTTTGAGGCAATTTATTTAACGCAATCGCCGAACATTCTGCATTAAGAAAAACGTGCATAATATTTTCAAGTTTATTTTTATTTGATAGCAAATCTTTGAGATATTTTGCATATTTAGGCATTTGATAGAGTGCCTCGCAGAATGGAACATTATTTTGTATTTGTTTTAAAATATTTATGATGTTTTTATACTGCTTCTCGTTGCGCTCATCTTTAAATCTCAAAGGATAATGAAGAGAAAGATTTTTAATTATGCGCGGAGCTAAAGTAGAATCAACTTGCGGAGGAGAAGATGAAATGTTTACCTCGGGCTCGACCAAATTTGTAGAAGTTACCTCCTTTCTGCTACTGAGGGTTATAGCGTTGATGCTCTCCCGTGGATTGGGCTCAGTATTCCCAGAAGAGCTCCTTGCTGGCGTTCAGAGAACATCTTGGCAAGTTGTCCAATTTGATTTTCTAAGCTTTTAATAGATCCGGATAGATTCCGGATGTTGGACTCATTAGAGGCAACATATTTGGTGAAGACCTCTTCAAGTGAAGGAGGCTTGGGTGGTTGCGGTGGAGTGAATCCAGGAGGATTCACTTGTGGTGGACGCTGAGCATTATTGGGGTTGCTCCAGGAAATATTATGGTGGTTCCATAAACCCAGATTATAACTATTATTAATAGGAAGATTATTATTCGGGTTATAAGGAGGATGGTAGGAGTTCTCCATATAATCTACTTGCTCTTGAATAAAATTATTATTATTATAATTATTAGCCCCATTAGTGGCGAAGGAAGCAGACATCTCCGTCATTTGCTTAGTAAGCCATTCTACTTGATGTGCTATATTCGGGGTGTCCTCGAGTCCGGTCGGCTTATTAGGACGTGACAGTGGCGCATTCCACTGATAAGAATTCATGGCCATCTCCTCAAAAAGCTCTTGAGCGGCCCCGGGGGTTTTGTTATTTAGAGTTCCTCCAGCTTCCGCATCAATCATTTGCCTTATTTGGAGATTCAAACCATTGTAGAATGTTTGAACTTGTTGCCATAAAGGAAGGGCATGGTGAGGACATCTCCGCAATAATTCCTTGAAGCGCTCCCATGTGTCATAGATAGATACTCCGAGTCTATTTGCGTGAAGGAGAGTATATCCGTACGTAATTTAGCGGACTTTGCCAGAGGAAAATATTTCGTTAAGAATTTCTCGGTCATCTCGGCCCATGTAGTGATGGAACCTCTAGGAAGAGACCCCAACCACTGCTTGGCCTTAGTCCGCAAAGAGAAAGGAAATAAACGCAAACGAATGGCATCATCAGTGACACCATTAATTTTAAACGCGTCGCAAATTTCCAAAAAATTTAAAAGATGTAAATTAGGATCTTCATCCGGTAAGCCATCGAAAACGACAGTTTGTTGTACCATCTGAATGATACTCATTTTAATTTCAAAATTATTATTCGCAACCGCTGGGCAAATAATACTAGATTGTGTTCCCTCCCAATTTGGCCTCGCATAATAGGACATGGTTCATAGCGGGGCCTCATTATGGTCGGGGTTATCCATTAAACCTTCGCTAGTTTCTCCAATTGACTCTTCTCGAATTATTGGTAGATCACTAAATCGGAGACGTCGCCGCAAGGTGCGCTCGATTTCCAGATCAAAACACAATTTAAGATTATTTGAAGAGTTCCCTCAGGTCATAAACCAAAATAAAAGAAAAGAGAAAAAGAAGTAGAAAAGAAAAATAAAATAAAATAAAATTTTTATTATATTATATTTTGTTTTTAGATTTATTTTTATATAGATGTTTTTTAATTAGGTGATTAAAGATTAGTCCTGGACTTCCCAAGGTCAACCCGGTGAAGGGCCCGCATGGTACTAGAGACTGTGATGAGAATTCAAGCCCAAAGCATCCTTTCCAGGAATTTAGATTACGCCTTTTAAGATTTTTAAAAAATTTAAAAGAAAGGGGTGAGAAGAAAGAGAACGATAAAATTAATAACCATTTCTTTTTCAAATTATCGACCAAGGTCCCCGGCAACGGCGCCAAAAACTTGATGCATAAAACTATGACTGCAAACGACAACGGCAAGTGTACCGTGTCGAAAGTAGTATAGGTTTATAAAACCAAGGTCGTATTAGACTCGGGGTGGTTGAGTATTTCTACTTTGAAAATCGTTATTATCTTATCAAATAGAAATTTGGAGTTGGGGTTGTGAATAGTAAAGATTAGAAATACTACAAAAATTAATTTGATGGTTAAAAGTTAGCACCCGATCTTTGAATCACCTCGGAAATAGAGAATATTGAAATGCGAGTAAAATGCAATTCTCTTGTTGAAGAGGCTTTGACTGTGGAGGTTCCCAAAGTATGAACACTCCTCATTCGAGGTTTAGGTTCAACTAAGCTTAGGTGTATCGACCGAACTTTCGTTCTCAAATCGCATCGCCTAAGACTTGCCTTAGGGTGTGAACCTCACTATTAAATTTTACTCCAATTCGGAAGAGTTACGTCGCCCTCTCTCGAGGGTTGCGTTCTACTCCTTTTACCAATGTGTGATCGATTCGATTTATGAGCCTCTCGGCTAACTAAAGGACTAAAACAATATGAAGACTATATATTGATGATATAGCCTCATAATAATTTGTTAGATCAAAGGTAAATCGTAAGCGTTCAACAATTAGAGAAAAGCAAATCTAAAAATCATAGCAACATTTATCTCATCCTCGGATCATCGTGATCGAGCACTATGAGAAATTAGCCGCTCATGGAGATGGAGAAATTATTCGCATAAAAGTATAACGTCATTTGAAAAGAAATGAATAAAACCTTAAGCTAGAGAGATGAAATTTTATTGATAGTAGACAAAGGGGGGTTACAAGAAGTAAAAATGCGGAGTTACACGAAAATTCTAAATTGAAAGAGGAGGTGTATCCAATTAAATTAGAGCGCCAAGAAAAACAACCTTAACATGAGAAATATCTAAAAATAATCCAAAATACTTAATGAAATAAAACTCTTAATAAAATAAAACTCTTCCCAAAGACTTGTTTGATCTTTTCCCAGCAAAAATTTGTATCCCCTCCTCCTTCCCGAGGTAAGTATTTTATAGACTGCTCTCCACTTGAAAAGGCTTGGGCGGAGGTGTAGGATGGCGGCAATAATTGGAGGTGGAGTTGGAGGCGACATCTTTGGAGGCGACATCTTTGGAGGCGGCATCTTTGGAGCAGGTGATGAGTCCCAATTATACACTTTTATGGGCTCATTCGGGCTAGTTTTCATTCTCTTGTGCGTCATTATCGAGCTATTATTGCATCGATTTCTCTTAACCTCTTTCATGCGCACTTGCGTGCTTCACGCTCCTTTTAGGCCCGTTTTGGTGTGCGTTTGTGCTCCACATTATTAGGGGTAAGCACATGGTGCTCCCCAATCCTTTTTCTATGTTTGATTGGTGGTGGAGGTGTATTCCCAGCTGATTTGTTGTGCTTGCAGGTGTTTGGATCATCTCCTTTTGCCCAGAATTCATGAGTGTGTATATCGCACGGTCGTGCGTTTTCTTGACGCACAGACGGCTGCGGTCGTGCGCCTTCATCTGGGGAGAAACCGGTGATCTGAATTTGATCGTGCATTTTTACGCACGGGCGGATCGCCCGTGCGCGAAGGAAATGCACGATCGCATGTTTTGCCTATATTCTTGCCAATCTGAATTTGTTCGTGCATTTTTACGCACGGGTGGATTCGCCCGTGCGTGAGTAAAACGCACGGGCGCTGCTGCTTCCTCCTCAAGCCTGCTTACGCGTTAAATAATGCATGGGCAACGCACGGTCGTGCATTTTCCCGTGCGTGACTAAAAATCTGCCCGTTTAGTAATTAAAGCAGGAAATCTGCTTGATGAGGGGAGACCCGCGGGAAAAGCTTCTAAAGCCCGCCATTTTCGCCCACTTCGCCGTTCCACCACCATTCTGACCTAGGAGGAGCTCTGGTGACCTTTGGCTTGCAAATCTACCGCCAAAGCTCCCTCCTTGGCCTCCTCCATCTTCCTCGAGCTCAAGAAAGCCATAGACGGAGAACTTCCGCAACATTCCAGGTGTCGAACAAGAGCTACCTCAAGCTAGACCACAAAGAAGACGGGTAATAGTAGAGGAAGGTGACAGCTCCTCCGGACCCCGGACGTAACTGAAGACCGAGATGGACGAGGCCTGACAACCCTACGATTCCGGCCGAGAATCTTCAGCATAGTCTTCGAGCTTTGGTTAACTCTTTTCCCCTATGCTTGCTTAAGAGATTTCTCTTTATATGTGTTTGTATTGTGGATGATGTTCATAAACCTTATGCTTTAATTATTATGATTTCATGTTGTTGAGATCTTGTGTTGTTTATGAGATTTGAGGAGCGTCGTAGTCCGCCATCCACTCCACCGCTCTTAGTGATCCGCACTAGCAATTGCTAGTTGTGTGTTTCGCGATGAGGTGCCAATGACCCTCATCTGCCAGCCTTCTCGTCCACCCGCTCACCGAAGCACGACATCGCGGCGAAGCAGAGTTTTGACCCGCATTTCATTTCTGCGTAGTAATTTAGGAAACCAAAATCAAAGCTCCGATTTTTCCTTTAATTTACTCTCGTAATTATTTTCTCAATCCGAAGAGTCAAACTAACCACGCACATTCCTTGAGAGACGATATTCGGGGACGTACTCCCAAATTTATTACTTGTGCGACCGCTGCACTTGCCGAAACCGCATCATGTTTTTGGCGCCGTTGCAAGGAATGCAGGCGTAGTTTGATTTTGGTGTTTGAGTTAATAGTTACAAGAGTTGTTTTTTTTTTATTTCTATTATTTTCGGGCTGTGTGTATGCAGGAGCGATATCATGTTCTTTACTGCCCCTGTCACAACATGATGAGGATACAACCTATTTGGAGGAGAAATTCTTCAAATTTGCTCAAACTATAATTCAAGGCCTTGAAACGCGGCAAGAGTATATTGATAGATTGACTATGCAGGTTGAGACTTTGTTGTCTCTTGCCTCGGACACGTTGCAAGAACCACCTCATGATGTGATAGTTGTACAATTAGAACCTGCAGGGAGTGAAACCGGGATCACTCCCTCGACTAATGATTCTTTATGTTCTTCATCGACTTTGTTTCTTGACCATCTTTCATTGGTTACAATTCAACAGGAAGAGTTAGTGTTAGTCATCCAGGTGGAATCTGATTATCTCTCACGGGATGATGTTACTTGTGACATTTCTCCCTCCTGCATTGCTCCTACAGATGTTGAGTCTACTCTCGCTCCATCTTTTCCTGTTATTTCTAACATCGTTTCATTTATGCCCCCGCAGAATTTGGAATATGCTGACCCATTTTTGGGCAGTCGAATGATGCATTCCTGGCAGGATAAGCATGTTGCAGTGGCAGACTATATTTCTCTGTCCACTCCAGTGTCACCACATGTGCTTCCCCTAAAGGACTGGCGGCAAGGGGGAAAGCGATTTTTCTTTGAAGAAATACTCTTGGAAGAGAGAAAGAGAGCAATAAAAGAGGAGACTTGGGGATGGAGGCTAAAACTCTTACTTCGTTGCCATCAGTTGTGGGTCTCCGGACCTTTTTCGTCTATCTGCAGTTACTATTTTAAATCAACGTATAGTTGATTTCTCCATATGGTAGTGTAATAATACTATGAAGACTTGGATGATCTCCTCTCTTTAATTTTGTGTGAACAATTCTATAATCTGATAATACATGTATTTGGTCCACCTTAAGGACAGTAAACAAAAGGGCTTCTTGGGAGACAACCCATGGGGGAACCATTCGGTTCTGGCCTTTCATTCAGATTTTTGTTTATTATGTGTTGTTTTGGGCTTTTTTGCTAACATCCCAGGTTTAAGCTCTCGCTTGGGAGTTGAGGAAGGAGCACTTTAAAGAAGGAATTGCCGCACTTCTGGCATGCTCATTCGTGAGCATAGGTCCACTCTACCCCTATTCTCCTTATTCATGAACTCTTTATTTTATATGGTTTTGATCAAGTCTGGGGGAGAGATCAGTTATGCACGTGCACGCACTTTGCATAGCATGTTAGAATGTGCTGAGTTAGGATTTTTAATTTAGTTGCATGCACTTGCACCTAGTTCATGCGTACTTGATCACGTGCGCTTATTGGGTATTGTTGCGAGGTTCCCCGCTCGTAAGAATTGGATTGTTAGTGTAGGAGTGAGTGGTAGATAAAAATGTCGACTCGAGTAGTGCTCTAGTCGAGTGCTCCCGTCACGCCTAGAAATTCAATCAGAGTAGAATAAAATTCAATGTTATAATTTAATTATTTCTATTATAGTAGCTGCAATTTATTTTACTCTAGTGGTGAATCTAGTGAATCCAATGGTAGCATAGGGTCGAGTGTAGCTGGATTAGTAGTAGCTTATTACTAGGATCGGAAGGACGGATAACCTTTCTCGGTGGCTAGAACTTGCACCAGGCGACTCTTGAAACGATTGCGTTGAATAACTCGTTATAAAGCGTGATGTAGGCCATTTTTTGATCCGTTTGTGCTTTTGAAATCCTAACCAATGTAATCAACCTTGCAAGCCCACTTGAGCCTACCTATCCTTCTTGTTTAGCTCCACTTAAATTTCACCGAAGACATACGTCCAAGCCTATACTCGCACCAACAAATGAGTTGAAAGAAAGTTATATCTCCATCACGTGGTGTTATCTCTGGTGTTTGGTGGCTGAAAATAGCTAAAGGAGAAGCTTTTAAAGTGCTTAAAAAAGATATATTTGTCGAGAAGAGAAAAAAAAATTTGTACAAAAAGAACTTTCAAATGCAATCTCTCGATAAAATAATTTGTGGTCAGCTTAGCACAGACCTAGTGTCCAGTTGAAGTCTGGGGGTGTTGTGTGGTTCTTAATTTCCCTGTATTGGTGATTTTATGCTCTCGTATGCTCAGGTTATGTTGAGTGCGATACCCATCGTTCATCTACTTATCTAACCTAAGCTCATCCTAAGCCAAATCGTAACATATAAGTCCTATTGATTTTAGATATGAGTCGTCTCATGCAGTGGAGAGAGTGCGAACGTGCAAGCCTATGGACACCAACTTTGATGGATTTCTTAGGAGATTGTCCCGAACTTTGATTCGAGTAATACTCTACTCATTAGTCACGCTATTTTCCCTTGTGCGTGACCGGAAGATTCACCGGGATTCACCATCCGAGTAAAGTAGATTTCAAATTACTGTTCTAGAAATAGTTAAATATAATCTTGAGTTAAATTTTTTTCTAATGTATTTCTACGCACATGAGCATGCGACTTCGCATGAGTCTCTGCCGCTCAAACTCACTCTAACACGCAATTGTTTAGACAGAGAGCTGAGTAGTTTGCCCGAGACGTGCAAATGGTTAAGTCTGGGGGTGTGATGAGTCCCAATTATATACACTTTTATGGGCTCATCCGGGCTAGTTTTCATTCTCTTCTGCGTCATTATCGAGCTATTATTGCATCTATTTCTCTTAAGCTCTTTCATGCGCACTTGCGTGCTTCACACTCCTTTTAGGCCCGTTTTGGTGTGCGTTTGCGCTCCATGTTATTGGGGGTAAGCACATGTTGCTCACCAATCCTTTTTCTATGTTTGATTGGTGCTGGAGGTGTATTCCCAGCTGATTTGCTGTGCTTGCAGGTGTTTGGATCATCTCCTTTTGCCCAGTATTCATGAGTGTGCATATCGCACGGTCGTGCGTTTTCTTGACGCACGGACAGCTGCGGTCGTGCGCCTTCATCTGGGGAGAAAACCAGTGATCTGAATCTGATCGTGCATTTTTACGCACGGGCGGATCGCCAGTGCGCGAAGGAAACGCACGATCCCCTGTTTTGCCTATATTCTTGCCAATCTGAATTTGTTCGTGCATTTTTACGCACAAGCGGATTTGCCCGTGCGTGAGTAAAATGCACGGGTGCTGCGGCTTCCTCCTCAAGCCTGCTTGCGCATTAAATAACGCACGGGCAACGCACGGTCGTGCGTTCGCCCGTGCGTGACTAAAAATATGCCTGTTTAGTATTTAAAGCAGGAAATCTGCTGGATGAGGGGAGACCCGTGGGAAAAGCTTCTAAAGCCAGCCATTTTTGCCCACTTCTCCATTCCACCACCATTCTGACCTAGGAGGAGCTCCGGTGACCTTTGGCTTGCAAATCTACCACCAAAGCTCCCTCCTTGGCCTCCTCCATCATCCTCGAGCTCAAGAAAGCCATAGATGGAGAACTTCCGCAGCATTCCAGGTGTCGAACAAGAGCTATCTCAAGCTAGACCACGAAGAAGATGGGTAATTGTAGAGGAAGTTGACAGCTCCTCCGGACCCCGGACGCAAATGAAGACCGAGACGGACGAGGCCTGACAACCCTACGATTCCGGCCGAGAATCTTCAGCATAGTCTTCGAGCTTTGGTTGACTCTTTTCCCCTATGCTTGCTTCAGAGATTTCTCTTTATATGTGTTTGTATTGTGGATGATGTTCATTAACCTTATGCTTTAATTATTATGATTTCATGTTGTTGAGATCTTGTGTCCGCCATCCACTCCACCGCTCTTAGTGCTCCGCACTAGCAATTGCTAGTTGTGTGTTTCGCGACGAGGTGCCTATGACCCTCATCCGCCAGCCTTCTCGTCCACCCGCTCACCGAAGCACGACATTGCGGCCGTTGCACTCATCCTGCCTTACGAAGCGGAGTTTTGACCCGCATTTCATTTCTGTGTAATAATTTAGGAAACCAAAATCAAAGCCCCATTTTTTCCTTTAATTTACTCTCGTAATTATTTTCTCAATCCGAAGAGTCAAACTAACCACGTGCATTCCTTGAGAGACGTTATTCGGGGACGTACTCCCAACTTCATTACTTGTGCGATTGGTGCACTTGCGGAAACCAAATCAGCAGGTCGGAGGTGAAATGGCTGCATTGAAGAGGAGGCCATGGATTGCTGACGTGGAGGTGTGCATGCGGGGGTAGATCGCTGACGTGGAGGCTAGTGCTAAAGGAGAAGTTGGGTGGTGGCCGGAGTAGTTTCTTGGTGGAGCTCGACTGGTATATGCTGCAGGATGGTTGCCAGAGCAGTTGGATGGAGGAGCTCGGGCGATGGTGCTGTTGCAAGATGGAGGTGGCCAGAAACTGCTGGGTGGTGGCCTGCATGCATGGTGGCGGCAGTGCTGTTGAACATTCATCGAATGCAGTTCGTCGATCTCCCGCCATTTCGTCGAACGCAGGCTGCCAGGCAAGAGTTCATCGATCTCCCGCCATTTCGTCGAACGCAGGCTGCCAGGCAAGAGTTCGTCGATCTCCAGCCATTTCGTCGAATGCAGGCTGCCATGCAAGAGTTCGTTGATCTCCCGCCATTTCGTCGAACGTAGGCTGCCAGGCAAGAGTTCATCGATCGGAGGCCAAACTTTTCGTCGAACGCAGCCCGCATGGTAACAGTTCGTCGAACGCAGCACGCTCTTTCGTCGAACGCAGCCCGTATATATATAAAACATATATATATATATATATATATATATATATATATATATATATATATATATATATAAACGTATATATATAAACATATATAAATATATGTAGAAATGTATGACAGCTTGCGCGTCGACAACGAGATTTCTCACATAAATTCCCTCAGGCCTGCTGAATCCTTACAAAATAGAAAATATGTGAGTTAGAACATAAAATATTATTTTTACGAAAATTTATAAAAACAGCGAACAAAATGCGATAATTTATTTAAATATCTAATAAGATATTATCCTAAAACGATGACTAAAATATCAGTCATCAAGCCCGCACTACATCATGGCACTCTGGTGAAGGGCCTCACTGCGCCATTACACAAACGAGTCAATGAAACTGGGTAGGGGGTTATCCCCCGTATCAAGAGAGCACAGAGCATGCGCCTCATCTATCTGCAATTTTCCTTTTTTTTGCTTTCTTTACTCTGAACAATAACCACAATCTCAGACTTGCGCACACATCAATGATTAATAATTATCATTGTTTTCTAACTTCATCTACCATACATATTTTAGGAAACAAGTCTATGAAGGGTAAGGCCACGACCTCCGGTGCTATTGTCGAGCAACGAGCTGATAATCGAGCAATGAACTCCGATGCTTACGCCGGGCAGCGAGACCGCGCCCTAAGACCGTGGTGGGTCTGCCCCCATCTGCGACTGGGAGAGAACTGGGTTCCCCACCAAGTGCTGACCTCCACTGCCCCTGACCGGATTGCCAAAACGGTTTGTCGCGACCATACGAGGTTTCTCCCCAATAAGAGTTAGACTGACACTGATAGTATATTTCTTCTAGATCTTTGATGTTTCAATTTCCTAGTACAGAAACTTTGCAGAACATAAATGTTTAATTTCAAAATCAATTTTGCCCATTCTTGGGCATATATTTCATTTCAAGATTTTAAATTGTTCATTTTTTCATTTCAAGATCTGAAATTGTTCATGTGTAGATCTAAAAGTTTCTTTTCCGGGTCTAAATTTTTTTATTTTAGATCATTGAAGGTTTTTTTTCCAGATCTTACGATGAAAAGCAAAGATCTAAAATTTTGTAGATATTATTTATTTTTTTAAGGATATTTGCTAAGATATCTTGTGTCTTCCAAAATTATTTCATTATTTATAAGCTTAGATTTGAAATTTTGCACTGTTCTAGCTTTTTGATAGATTACACCCCCCCCCCAATATACACTCTTTGACTTTTTGCACCCTGAATATTTTAATATGGCAGATTGCACCCCATATATCATTATGCTTGACTATTTGCAACCCAAGTTCATTTCATAAGGGGTATTTTTATGCTAGCCTTCTGCAATGGACATATTTGGCCAAAATTCATGAATATAGGCATACTCCATATTGTTTTGGCCGCATGAAAATTAAGGATCTTCGAGAATCTAACGAAACCGACGTGGTCCACCATCAAATACATAATCAAAATACAGAATTTATTTACAATCCAAGCATAAAGCTTGTTCACCAACAAATTACAAAATTAGTTCATTAACAAAATACAAATTCGGCCCTATGAGTGTGTCGCCACCATCAAAACAAAAAGCCTGATTTCAGAATTTAAATTTAGTAGAGCACCTGCATATTAAATTGCCATTTTAATGAGAAAAATGGTAATATTAGAAATTTTTCAAAAATAATAAATGAAAACATATTGATTATCTTATTAAAACGAGGCTTAATTGACAAGCAAATATGCTTCAAACCTCAAATTGTCCTCCACACCTACAAAAGAATACCATTTGAGTGAGAAACAAATCGAATATTATTAATATTACCAAAGTATATTAATTGAATTTTTGCTTGCTGGATTTTTTTATTTTTAGTAAATGTTGAAGGCAATGTTGTACTAGTTTCCCCATATTTCTTTTGTTATCGTCTCTCATCCCACAGTTTGAACATGTGTATTTCAAATCATGTCTATTCATGCCATATTTTGGGCCTCTAATTCCGCTTCCTAAAAAATTATGAACGATCCTTTTGAAATCAAAAATAGAAATTTGATACTACAAAATAAAGGAATTATATACCTAGATCTGGACTGAAATGCTCAAAAAAACTAGGCTCAAAAGAGAGATCTGGATTGAAATGCTTTAGCTGGGCTTGGAATAGAGAACTGTACCGAGAATGGAGGTGGAATCTAGCTGCTCGACAAAGAAAGGGGTGGAATCTAGCTGTTTGGCAAGAATGGAGGTCCTTGGTGTCGCCAACAATGGAGAGAGAGGGAGTTTGCAGATGCGGAAATGCGAGATCTACTCATAAAAAAACCATTGAATCACAAATCTGGACTGATGAAAGACCTAAGGGGGAAGGGAAATTAGAAATAGGACCAAAATACCCTCATTCTAAAATCCTTAGGGTTCAAAGTGCCAAGATAATCATATGGGGGTGGGGGTGCAATATGCTATATTAGAAAATTCAGTGTGCAAAGTGCCACTGAGTGTATATTGGGGGTGCAATCTGCCAAAAAACTGCATTGTTTTGGCCCATAAGCTTTTATGTTTATAAGCTTGTTTCTTGGTTTATAAGATAAATATTTGACAGTTTAATATAATTTTAGGTAGCTTCGTGGTTAAAACAATAGAAGGAGGAATTATGGACATGGGAGTCAAATGATATTTTGTTATTTTTTAATTATGTATAATAGAGATTGAAGTAGGAAATAAGCCCATGACACCTTTATCTAAGGATGGTAGGAATATTGTAGCTCTTAAATTTCATGAACGCATGGAAAAAATATATGTTTGTGTGCAAATGAAAAATAAATGAGATTGATTGAAAAAATGTGGAAGTTATGGAAATAACTAAAGCATGGAGAGATGGGTTTAGGTCGGGATTCAACAAGGCAAATGAATGATGCGTGAGATGATTGGTGGAAAGAGTGACTCAGGGTTAAACAAATTCTTAGCTAATTTCATTTATACTATTTAGCCAATCTAATATGATATCATTTATTTTAGGTTGTTTTAGTCGTGAAGAAGTTTTAGTCTGCAGGCATTTTAACCGAGTTGGAAGGGAAAGTTAATGGAATGTTTAGTGAAGTTGTTGTGACTAGTGATCATGCTTGGGCTCCTAACTCAAAGATGGATATTTCTAGTCCTAAATTTTTTATTTCTGAGCATGAAGATGAAATGATAGATGATTTGAGTTCCTAGTTTGCATATATGATGATCAAAGGGATCATGTGAGATTAACATTTAAGACATGTTCATCCTCACATGCTACAAATAAGAGATTTAATAGAGGCTAACAAAGTGCAATTAGGAAAAATCATCCTCAATATTGATCAGTTGGTTAAGACAACAATCCAAATTGGACAAACTTTATTGCAGTCCCCTAAAATGTCTATTGCTTTATTTTTTATTTATGAAGCAATTGAAGAGTTAGAGAAGCATGAAAAAATTTATTCCAATCGAGTGCTCTTTGACTCTGTGACCATATTTTTAATGGACAACAAAAATAGAGAAACCATTTTGATCCCTCTAAGCTCTAAAAAAGTTTGGTGGCTCATAAATAGCTTCTATACTAGTATGCAATAGCGTGGAGTTATGTTTATTTGTATGTTGAATGTATGGTGTTTTAAACTTATGATATGTTTGTTAGTTTGCTTGGTGATATTGTGTTCAAATCATCTAGTTTTTGTAAGAAATGTTAAGTTTAATGTGTCATGTCTGTATAAGCTATAATATTCTTTTTATGTGGTTGTCCGATGCACAAATGTCAAATGAGAATTATAGGGAATTGAATGATGAGTCGGAACAGGTCATGTCTCTTAAGGGTATACGTCAACAATTGTTTTTATGATTTACTTGGTCAACTTGTTTCATCTCATGGGCTATAGGGATCGAGAAGTACTACTGTACAACCCGTATATGTTGAGGGAAGTCAACTGTACAGATCAAAGTTCAACATGGTCAGACGACAGGAGAGAGAACACAAACAAGAGATGACAATACGAGCATCTTGTCCAACTCACTGGGAATTCACGATAAACTCACTGAAGCCATCCCTTACATCTCATTGTGCAGGAAGTCAACTCACAACAACTCGCCAATATATTCAAGCCTGCATGTGGGTAGGGGGTTGACTATTATCGTCTTGCCCCATAGTCTTAGTTACCTATAAATATGACCCACGATCGAGGGAAAGGCAATGCCATCGACCCATAGGAAACCTCACCCAAGACCTGTGAGCTCACCAGTGCGTCCAACTAGCCTGCCTCTCACCCCTAACCCAGCACAAGCTCAAGCTAACTATTTCGAGCTTAAGGTCGAGCTCGATCTCGATGAGCTCATTTTGCTTGGCTTGAGCTCGAGATCCAAGCTTAATTACTAAGCTCGAGGTTGCGAGCTCAAGTCGAGCTCCAACTTCTCACAATCTTTTCAGCTTATGAGATTTATTTCCATCATAATTTTGTAAAGCAACACACAAATAAAAAGCTCACGAGTCGACTCGCGAGCTAATGAACAACAATATGTGAGCTCGAGCTCATCGAGCTTGAGTTCCACAGACTCAATCTCGAGTCTATCTTTTTTTGAACCAGCTCATCAAGCATACGAGCCGACTCAACTAAACTTTCACCCCTACTCGCATCGTATTGGAAATCCCTGTCGATCTCGGCATGTCAAAGGCTAACCTCGAGCTCACACTTAGAGAATTCCCATCATAGAAATGACAATGGACGCGTTCAAACACCCGTTCCCCAAAATTTGGCACGACTTGATATTAATGAATGAACGGATCGACAACCTTGGAGCACACCTTGTAGGAGAAGAATTTTTCCTACCCATGCTCGGTATCATGTCGTGTCCAAGCCTGGTGATGATTTTAATGGGCAACATGTATACCAAGATAAGTTTCTAATGTACCTTATTTGTATTTTCACATATAGTACATTTCTTAAGTTCTCTTTGGCAAGTGTGTGTTTTCCTACAAACGACAATCCCGGTCACGAGCGAGACAACCACCGACCTTCGAATGACATGTCTCTATTAATACATATTAACTTTAATTATAGAAAAAACTTAATACAGTAAAATACAGATTTTTATTAACATAATATATAAATATGTTATAGTTATAGTATTATACATCATTATTATTAACTTTAATACATTCATATATAAATAATATATATACACTAAATAAAATAGACTTAAATACATTCAAATATTCATACTCAAATAATACATTCATAAATATATTAACTCTGTATAGTTTATATTTTCATATAGTTAATTTTATTATTATAAATTTAACTTATTAAAGTTTATATTTATAAATATAGACATAGATTTTATTTAATAAATATTTACATATATTTTTAAATATTTTACATATACATTCACATATATATTAGTACATTTTTACAAATTTTCCTACAAAATATTCACATACTTACTATATAGTTTCATATATTTATATAAACATAAATAATTCCTTTCTACATATAAATACATATATATATATATATACGAGTGACAGTGCACGGGGGTCCCCCGTGCCCAATGCGACAGTACCCAGCCTTTGATCGGCAGGCTTCGCCCGCCCCAGATTGATGCATCGATGCGGGCTTCGCCCGTATTCAAGTGAAATAGTTAAATTGATGCGTTGTTGTGAGTTGCGCCCACATCAAGGCGGGTTGCGCCCACATCAATGCGAGTTGTGCCTTTAACATATACTATTGAGTACTCAAAATGACCGTAAAAAAATATAAATTAAAATTACAAATTTTATTAAACAAAAAAATACGCTTGATGTACAAAAATTTATCTTTCTTCATCTCTCTCCCTCTCTCTTTCTATCTCTCTCCTCTTCCTCTCTCTTCCGCCATCTTCCTTTCTCTCTCCCTTTCTCTCTCCCTCTCTCTCTCTCTCTCTCTCTCTCTCTCCACGTCTCTCTCTCTCTTTCTTTCTTTCTTATTTTCCTTTTGTCTAGAATCGGGAATGAGGAGAGAGAATGAGGGATGTGAAAGTTTTGATGGAACGGTCCCTATTTATCACATCATAATTGACGGTGCAGATTTTTTCCAAGAATTTTTATTTCAAGTTATTCGCAGGCCACAGTATTTATTTTTAATATAGTATAGATATATATTAGTTAAAACAAATCATTTATTAAATAATTTACATGAAATATGCATAATATTACTTAAGGCAATGCTAAAAACTATACTAAAATACATATACGTTATTATTCATCAAATACCCTCATACTTAAGCTTTTGTTATTCCAGAGCAAAAGTAAGTGATATCTATACGGGATTAACATAAGTTCTAATTTTTTGGCTATCGTTTTATTTAATCAAAAGAGACCGAAAAATAAAAATCTGAAGTACAAAGAGTTAAGTCCTAAATTATGCAAAAGATTTAAGTAGGGAGAAATATCTTAGCCAAAAGACTTCTTGATTAACCAAATAGTAAGCAAAATTGCAATCGTTAGTAAACGAGATTAGATCGGAATTATAGAAACCCCTTGCTTTTAAGAATTTTGGAGGAAATAATACAAGTTACTAAATATGTTCTCAAAAGATTTTAAATTAAGACTAAGAACAAGAAATTGGTTAGGGGAAAGGGGGCGCAAAGCTTTAGCAAAAGAAGAGATTTGAATTAGGGGTGCTAAATTTTATCCTCTCACCCCTCCTTTTGATTTTTGTTTGTTTTTGCTCCCGCCGTGGCTTACGAGGGGAACCAAATTCAAATATTTTGTATTAACCCAATGCATATGTTTACAGAACGAAATCTTATTCTCATTGACATAAGATCTTTTAAATTTTTACTGGTGCCTATGTTTGCGGAATGAAATCTTATTCCTATTGACATAAGATCTTTTTAATTTTTGAATTGAAATTTTCTTTTTCTATTTTTTGCCAAGCTATATGGGTTAATAATATGGGGGTTTCGAGAAAGATCCTAAAGTTTAATAAAATAGTTTTGAGAGCAACCTTAGTAGTTTGAACATTCTTGAATTTCTAAAGGCTTAAAGTAAAGATAATTGAGGTCAAAGGTTGTTTTGCTAACATAATACACATGCTTCTATTTTAGATAAATTAGAAGTAGTGCTTGAAAATAAATCCTCTATTTAAATTAAAAACATAAGATATTCTTTAAAACTTAACCCCAAATGTTTAAATCTATCAATCTTAGATAAAAAATGACTAGCAAACTAGGAATTATGAAAATCCGCAAATAGATACTCTCAAAACTAAGTGCTTTAAGAATAAAAACAAAGTAGGGTTTTATTATATATATAATTTTTTTGTTTTTATTTTTTTTACTACGAAATGAATAATATATATATATATTAAATTTTGGGGTTTTGTGATTTTTTTTGTATTTTCTAAGTTATTTATTTACAATTTATAAAAAATTTGGAATTTGGTGTTTTTTAGATTTTTTTTTGGATTTTCTGAGTTATTTGAATTTTTTTCTAAGTTATTTGAATTTTTTTATTTTTGAAGAAAGGAAAAATACCCCCATACTTAAAACCAAAAATTGTCCCCAATGTTGTAATTTAAGTATGAAGAAGGGAGAGTGAAATGACGGTTTGTACAAAAAAGTCAATATGTAAAAAAACAAAATGTAATAAGATATTAGATAAATATGGGGTGCCTCCCACGAGTGCTTTGTTTACCGATGCGTAGCTTGACTGGTTTGGCGTTAAGATTAAAAGTGGGGGAGGGGTATAGATTTGAGTTTACCGTCCACTGGATCGCCTGTAATATAGTTTTAATCGGTGACCATTGACTTTAAGCTCGCCTTTTTCTGGGTGGGAGATAAGAACCGTCCCATATGGCCAAACCTCTTTGACTTCAAAGGGTCCGAACTATTGAGATTTTAGCTTACCCGGAAAGAGGCGAAGGCGAGAATTAAATAATAAGACAAGATTGCCCGGTGCAAATGATTTTGGAAATTTAATTTTTCGATCATGGTAGAACTTAAAACACTCCTTATAAAATTTATTACTCTCATAAGCGTTTGCACGCCATTCATCGAGTTCGTTTAATTAGAATTTTCTACTCTCAGAGGCTAAGTTCAGATCGAGGTTTAAAAATTTTAGAGCCCGAAAGACGCGGTGCTGTAACTATACGGGCAAATGGCACGTCTTGTTGTAGACTTATCGATAGGGCGTACAACCGATGGCGGTCTTATATGTCGTACGATACGCCCACAATGCGTCGCCTAGTTTAAAAGACCAATCCTTCCTATTTGTCAAAATGGTTTTTCTAAAATTAGCTTTGATCACTTGATTTACTACCTCTACTTGGCCGCTTGCTTGGGGGTGATAGGCGGTGGCGAGCTTGTGCATGACGCCATATTTAGATAAGATTTTTGCAAATTGGGTGTTACAGGAGTGTGTACCCCTATCACTCACTATCGCACAAGGCGTACCGAAGCGAGAAAATATTTTTTTTAGAAATTTGACGACGACTCTCGCATCATTGGTGGGGAGAGCTTGCGCTTCTTCACACCTAGATACGTATTCGACCACCACTAAAATGCAGTGGTTATTATATGAAGGAGGTAGGATGTAAGCTCCCCCCCCCAGAACTGAACCCAGATCGAGAGAGGGGATCTGACTGCCCAAGACCGCCGCATAGCGATTCTCGGGTGGCAACAAACCACCCTCTCAAGAACTGAGTGGTCGGCTTGTCAGGCAAGAGAATCAACACATCATATCAGAAACACAATGCAGAAACAATCATAAGGCAAACTAACAAGGCACACATATATACATAAGAAAAAGGCCATGGCCAACTGTTTACATGAACGGCCCTGTGGGCTAAGGATAACTACTACAACTCTTACACTCCTTATTTAGTCCTATACTCTAGGACTCACATCACGGAAGATGGGGGGTGAGGCTGGTGTATTCGAACGGGAAATCTCGAGAGCGGGTATGTCATCATGCGGTGCGCGGGCTTCATGCTATCCCATCTCCTAATAATGGTTATAAGAGCAACCATTATCCTCACTGGATCCGTATCCTGGGGACGAGCTTAAGCACCCAACAGAAAATAAATAGCCGAAGAAAGAAGGGTTAACATCATGTGTATAATCGGCCATCCTAATAACACTAACAGTTATTTAAAGGAAGTGCTCAGCTAATAAACTTAAGAACACTAATAATCATAATTTGCACACACACCGCGGGTGTTCTAAAACCCGCTCACAAAAACCCTGTTCCGACACAGTTTGGATCGCTTTTCTTCCAGTAGGGTAGCGAACCCTGGGGGCCTCACCGATATGGCTGTCGGTGATAATGACCAATCCTGCCACTTCTGGGTGTGGTCGTACCGCATCACCCATTCCCTCCTATACAACTCAGTGTACTACTTGGATGTGAGCAACATCCGATGATTCTGAGATTTAGGCTGACTAGTGGAAGAAAATCAATGGGTATGAAGTGGTGTTTACCAGCGGTGCACATCTCCATGTACCCATGAGTCATCAACTTTCCCGCACTAGTATGAACGGTTGGCGGGCATGACCGACCTGCCACTTTTACCGTAAGCATTTTGCAAACAGCTAATTAAGGAAAAGAGCATTCACCTCCAGTCTGTCGCGGCTTCCATGACTCGACCGACTATCCTTCTTTTGGCTGAGACGCGCAACGGGCATGAGGGCACATTATTTGGGGCTAACCATGGAGGATATACACAACTTGCGGTTATCCCCAACTAAGGCTTTACAAAATAGGAAAGGTCGCTCGTTAGAGTAGAACCTGGGTTAGCACTATATGTATAACAATTTGCAGTAGTTGAGTATGGTGATTATGGTGCAAAGTGAGCTGCAGAGTTGCGGTGCTGAATATTAAAGTACTTGAAAGGAAGGCCGGAATTAAAGGGCCGAAATAATCGAACCAGTTTGAGACTGGAATAGTACTGAAAAGAACCAACTAAAAGCAGTAACTACTTGACCAGTATGAAACTGGAGTATTGAATAGAATTAAACAAGGAGCAGTAATTACTTGACCAGTACGAGACTGGAGTATTGACAAGAATTAACCAAATTGCATTAATTACTTGACCAGTACGAGACTGGAGTATTAAAAAGAATTAAACAAAGAGCAGTAATTACTTGACCAGTTCTTGACTGGAGTATCAAAAGGAATTAAACACAGAGCAGTAATTACTTGACCAGTAAGAGACTGGAGTATCGAAAAGAATTAAACAAAGAGCAGTAATTACTTGACCAGAACGAGACTGAAGTATCAAAAAGAATTGAACAAAGAATAGTAATTAATTGACCAGTACGAGACTGGAGTCAAAGAAGTTACAATAAAATAAATGAACAGGTTAAAAGTCCGTCACTCCATAATCAAGAGGCTTCAGTCCCATCTTTGTATTTAGGAGGAATGTTCTGTTCTCCCTCCGTTCATTGGAGTTACTTCCCAATTCTGCCTTTCTTAATTATAGTCTGACCAATGATTTTAATTGTGCCTTTTAAACATCACTTTATTAGGTGTTTCTTAGCTTCTAAAAAAATGAATTCCAAGCCCGGGAATCATCCTATACACAGCTCGATGTTTCATAAAGACCCCACATTGCTTCGAGCTGGAGTGTTCACTTTTATTCATCGGGTTATTATTTATTCAAAAAATCGTCCTACGATTATGACGCAATTGCGTGCCACGATTCCTTCTCACAATTCTTTGAAAATCCGATAATATAAGTCTCGATTATTTTTTTCAAGAAAAATATGCGATTCCATCGTTTATCTCCAAATGTCCCCATATTTTGGTTGTATACTCAAAATATTATATTAAAGGCCAATAAATTATTCCAATATTTCCCAGTGCTCTTTGGGGGTTTATTTTGTCCGGAGAAATCTAAACTAAGCTTTTAAAATTATCAAATCAGTTTATAAAAATCCCAAACTTTGATAGAGTCTTCAAGATGCCCTAAGAAATAGCCCATAATATTTCAAGAATTTTCTAAGGTTATTAAGGTATTTAATTCCTTTAAATAAATCTTGCAAAGGCCCTTGTAAATAGCAAAACTCATCAAAAAAATCCCAAACAAATACTGGAGTTGGCCCTCATTATAAGGAACATTATTCATGTTCAAATATTTTTCCCTAAGAGCTTAGATTCACCTCGGAAAAATTTGGAAGGTTTGATTAGGAGTGGTCTGCGGATAGTAGGTTCTGGGAGAAGGAGAGGCGCCGGACCGTGCACCCCTTTTCGATCCCCATAGCAAATCAGGAGCTGATCCACTGTGGGGGCACATAATTTCATGCAGGGATGGGGGGGATTAAGGATATAGGGGCCGTCCGATCTCATCGTGGAGATAGGACGACCCCCATCTTTGGATGGGAATGCAGGAGGTGGCAGCCGCTGCCACCACCGGGCAGCGGCCTGCCAGGCGCCGGCACCGCCCCCGGTCGACTCGTAGGGGGCCGACGACCTAACGGGCGGTGGTCCGGCAACCTGCCTCTGTCGGCCACTGCTGGTAATAAATTCACCCGAGGGTAGGGGTGGAGCAACCTACACTATTTCTATTGTTGGCGTGCCACCCCTCCTTCTTGGGTGGCTAGGCTTACTACAACCTGCCGGCTCATCGGGAGTCGGCCTTGTCTCTGGCGGTAGTATGGCGGCCAGGCACCATCGACCGCCGCCGGAAATGGATGAAATACGGTACAAGAAAATAGAGGAGAGGGGGGGGGGGGGGGGCTTGCGGGTGCAGTTTGAGACGCATTCTCCGGTGGCCTCGCTGCCTTTCACCTCCATGGGGAAATTCCCCTGGGGGGTGCTACTCTCCCAGCGCCACCACCGATGATGGGGTAAAGCTCCCTCCGCCTGGCCACCACTACCCGAGCCTAGACATGGCTTGGGTGGTGCTGGCGGCACTCCGGCAGTAGAGGGGCAGATGCAAGTCATCAGGGGAGTGGGGAAGGGGGAGGGGAAGGTGTTCCACCTGGCGTGGGGGTGCTCGGGCGGTGTTGGGCTGAGCTGCCATGGGAGGTGGCGGTGGTGGTGGCCTTGGGAGGGGTTTTTCCGGTGAGGGAGCTTGGGCAGCGGGGAGGGGCTGGCTGGGGTTGTGTGTATGTTCAGAGAGGGGGTGCTGCCTTTATAAGGAGGGAGGGGATCTTCCTTCCCTTCCTCCAAATATGGGACTAAAGGGAAGGGAAAGATATCTCTCCCCCCCCCCTCCCTCCACTAACCTAAGGCCAGCTGGCCACTCATGGGGATATGGGTATCCTTCTTTGGTGGGGGTGGGGGGGGGGGGGGGGGTGCTGAGGCCCTTACTTGGAGAAAAAAATCCCAAAACTAGGAAATTTTAAGGGGGGTGGGGGGGGTGGGGGGGGTTTACCTAAGTCAACTCTAGGGTGGGTCCCCCCGTGTAGGTCAAGGTCTAAGTGAGTACAACCCGTCGGGTGTATGGTCAATGTTGGAGTATTTAATCAACTTGGGTGCGTGCACAATTTTTAGTGTGTCATAAAGCTTGATTTGACTGTGGGTTAACTTTCCGACGTTGTAATTGGTCATAACAAACTTTGTTGGTCTTGTTTTGACTTTAGGAGTCCACTGAGACTGACTGAGAATGATTCCGAGTTAATACGCTTAAATATTTTAAAACTGTGTCGTGGCATTTTACAAAACCTAAATCGAACGTATTTCTCATACAACCTCTTATTGGAACGCAACGAGTCGTGTTGCGCTTGTATTGACTTTATGAGTCTAATGAAACTGACGGAAGTCAATTCGGAGTACGTATGGTCACTGTACCCCAACGAGGTTATTGTGACTCACTACGATACTCAAAATGGTCGTTTCCTCTAAACGACCTCGGATTTGAATGGAACGAGTTCCATTGCACTCGTATTGATTATATGAGTCTAACGGAACTGACGGAAGTCAATTTGGAGTATGTATGGTCACTATACCCCAATGACTTTGTTGTGACGCACTACGATACTCAAAATGGTCATTTTCACTAAACGACCTCAGATTGGAACGGAAGGAGTTCAATTGCACTCATATTGATTATAGGAGTCTAACAGAACTGATGGAAGTCAATTTGGAGTTCTCTAGCACAATATCTAACAATCGGGTCACTTTCCATCTTTTGGGGTTACTTTTATTGGGTCCACTAGGGCCTAGTGACCCAATAAAAGTGAAGATATTACAATCCAATAAAAATAGAAGGATTTTCGTCCCCCAAAATTGCTTAAGGTAGGGAGGGTATGTGATGTACCTGAGAGAAGAGTGTCTGGTATCTTTCTTGAACAAGAGTTTTTGTTCCTATGTAAACTCTTCGCGTCCATAGTTTGACCATAAGATCTTAACCATCATGATGGTTTTATTTCATAGGTTCTTGACCATGGAGTCCACTATCCTTATTGGTTCAAGCTAAATGGATCAGTCGGACTGTATTAGTATTGGTGGTGTGCAAAGATGTTGATCCGGTTGTCGGAGAACACGTCGCAATGATGAAACATGAAAGACGCCGTGAAAGTTTCCCAATTCAGCGGGCAAGGCTAGTCGGTATGCAACAGGGTCAATTCATTCGATGACCTGATACGGGCCCAAATAGTGAGGATCCAGCTTTTTCTGTTTCTTTATCTAGTAGATCCCATGCATAGGTTTGATCTTTAGGAACACCATATCCCCTATGCTAAACTCTACCGGCCGATGGCGTGCATCATAATATTTTGCTTGGCAGCTTTGTGCTTCCAGCATTCAATCTCGGATTAACCTTATTACTGTTGTGGTGTCATCTATGTATGTGACCCCCCAAAGCTTCTGGGTCCTCATCTTGTGCCCATGACAGTGGAGTTCGACAACGTCTTCCATACAGAGCCTCGTATGGTGCCATCTTAATACTTGCCTGGAAGCTGTTGTTATAGGAAAATTCCTCCAAGGGTAGCACCTGTTCCCAAGGTTCGCTGTGTTCTACTATGCATAGTCGGAGGAGGTCCCCCATCATCCGATTTGTCCTTTCCATTTGCCCATCTGTTTGAAGGTGGAAAGCGGTACTGAAGGCTAACTTGGTACCCAAATAAGCTTGTACCCTTCTCCATTCCTTTTAAGTGAAGCGTCCGTCATAGTCGGACACGATGGACATGGGTACTCCATGGAGTCGGACTAACTGTTTATAAAAAAAGTCTGGCTAGAACATGAACACCATTGCTTTGTCGGTTTGGGATGAAATGATCAACCTTGGTAAGGTGATCCACCACGACCCATATAGAGTCATTCCCTGCACGAGATCGGGCAGGCCATGGACAAAATCCATAGAAATATCCTCAAACTTCCATTCTGGTATGGGTAGGGGCTGCAGTAAATCTCCTGGGTTGCGGCATTCTTCCATGAGCATCTGACAGGTCTGGCAGTGTGATGCGTAATCAGTGACATCCCTTTTCATACCCGGCCAGCATAGCGTCCTCCGTAAATCTGTATACATCTTTACTACCCCTGGGTGGATAGAATGTCTCGACTGGTGTGCTTTGCGTAGTATCTCTTCTCAGATCCCCTCGATAGAGGGGATGAACATACGGTGCTTGTACTGCAGGATACCATCATACAAGTTGTAGTCATCTTGAGTGTCGTCCTGCAGGGCTTGGATGATTGGGGCCGCTTCTGGGTCGACCTTTTGAGCCTCTCGTATTATATCCCTAATATCACATTGTATCTCCATCCAATATAACTGAGCTTGGTATTCCATAGGATCCCTGCGGGTGATAAGAGTGATGCCTAAGTCTTCCATGGATTTGATCAACTCCCTAGGTACCAACTCTAGCCAGTTTTCGAACATTGGGGGTTGATTACTTAAGGCATCTGCAACCCTGTTGGCCTTGTCGGGGTGGTATTGGAGGGCGAAGTCGTATTCGCAAAGAAATTCTAACCACCGATGTTGTCGGAGGTTCAACTCCTTTTGGGTGAAAATATACTTGAGGATTTTGTGGTTAGAGAAGATCTCACATCTTACTCCGTATAGGTAATGCCTCCAAATTTCTAGCTCAAAAACCACAGCAACCAATTCTGAGTCATTGGGTAGCATAGTTAAGCTCATGAGGCTTCAATTGTCGTGATGCATTGGCGACTACTCTGACATGCTGCATTAGTACGGCTCCTAACCCTTTCAAAGATGCATCTGTGTAGATCTGAAATCCCTCGGTGCCTGAGGGGAGGGTAAGAATTGGGGCAGAGGTTAAGCGGTTCTTTAGCTCGACAAACACTACTTCGCATTCAGGGTCCATCGAAACACAGTATCTTTTTTGGTGAGGGTAGTGAGGTGTGAGGCGATCCTTGAAAATCCTTCCAAGAACTTACGATAGTATCCGGCTAGACCAAGGAAGCTTCTGATATCTGCCGCTGACTTAAGTGGTGGCCAATTCCGTACTACCTATACCTTGGCCTGATCTACTGCCACCCCATTCTTATTGATAGTGTGTCCTAGGAACCCGACTTCCTCCATCCAGAACTCGCACTTACTGAATTTTGCGAAGAGTGAGTGTTCTCATAGTTTGAGTAGTACCATTTGAAGATGTCTGGAGTGGTCTGCCTTGCTCCTTGAGTAAATGAGTATATCATCTATGAAGACGATCACAATGTAGTCTAAAATTAGTTCAAACACTTTGTTCATTAATGCCATGAAAGCGGACGGGGAGTTGGTCAGCCCAAAAGGCATCACCATATACTCGTAAAGCCCGTAGCGGGAGCTAAAGGCGGTTTTGGGGATGTCCTTCTCTCGTACCCGAAGTTGGTAATATTCAGACCATAGATCCATTTTGGAGAAAATGGATGCACCCTGCAACTGATCGAATAATTTATCTATCCTGAGTAGAGGATAGGTATTTCAGATAGTAAGCTTACATAGTTCCCTATAGTCGATCCATAGGCGCATTGATCCATTCTTCTTTTTGACGAATAATATGGGGGCTCCCCAAGGTGAGGTACTTGGACGGACAAAACCTGCATCGATTAATTCTTAAAGTTGTATCTTAATCTCGGCTAGCTCCTTCAGAGCCATTTGGTAGGGTGCTCAGGTGCCGCAGTGTCCCTAGTGTTGACGTTATTAGAGGGCTATGCCTGAGACTGGTGGAGGGAAGCCAGCCGCTCCACTTTCAGAGGGAGATCACTTAGCATGATTCTTTGGGGAGAATTTTTCGAGGCCTTCCTGGAGCACTTCATCTCCGATGTTGTCCGAGTTGCACTCTAGTAGCGGTTCCTACACATCCAACAGGGATAGAGGACCGTGCCAGAATACTGGCATGAGTTCATCCACTTAGCCTGCTTTGCAGGGACATAGGCAACCACAGATAGAGATAGAGCCGTCAGGTTCTACTGAGGACTACACGATGACCTACGACAGGCCCTGATCATGATTTTGTAGTCTACCTTCCACACGAGTGCCACACATGCAGCAACATAAGAGATGGACCAATGGATGGTAGCCCAGCAATTGAGAGTACATGTAGAGGTTCCCCCGACCCAAGGCCGAGAGAGAGGAACTGCCCCTTGAAGACAGGACCGAGGTAGGAGGCAACATCACTGCCACCAGCCCTACAAGCAGACACCTCAGCCTCGGCATGCAACTCCAATCCCAGCACCCCAACCAGCTACAGCACCCCAGCCCGCACCAGCTGCACGACGAGATGTTCCCTTTGCAGGGAATTGCTTCGTTTTGCTAGAAGCCTAGACATATTAGAGCTTTTTGCCCCCATGTTATAGGAAAGCCAGGCTTGGGAGCAGTACACGGAGCAGCAGAGAGAGTACGAGGACAAGGAGGCCACAAAGGAAGACCTGTAGGCAGGAGGGACCAGGCCAGGCAGGGCTGAGAAGCAGCACTTGAGGCATACGCTCTAGACCTTCAGCACGGACCTGCACCAGATGTAGTTAAAGGTATATATCTTTGGCATTAGTGATGACATACTTGGTTGATATTATCTAGTAGGAAACATATAATATAGCCCTTTGGTTTTGATATATATGTACTACATATGTATATCTATTAAAGCCATGTGATCATAGTATATATATATGTTACCAGGTTTACTTTTAGTAGAAGGTTGCCCTGCTAAAACATTATTCGATACCGGAGCCACACATTCCTTTGTCTCTCAGGACTTCACCGCAAACAAGAAGAACACCATCCAATCATCTGGAATGTCAATACGAATCAGACTCCCGAATGGGTCAGACTTGACATCCACAGAAAAGTGCTCATTCCAGACAATGCTGGGAGACATGGAGTTCGAAATCTTTGCAACTATTCTAGCAATAACCGAGTTTGACATCATCCTAGAAATGGACTGGCTGGCTGAGAACAATGCCCAAATAATTTGCTCGACCCGAGAAATCAACCTCCAGGCCTCAAATGGACAATCTATCACTTTAGCAGGTATACCGTTTGTCACTCGCACCATCCTGACATCCACGCAAACTGTCAAATCGATTCGGCGAAAAGATGAATTGTACCTTATTTACTTCGAAATGGAAGACAAAACTCAAATACTCGCTAGGGTGCCCGTGGTCTGAGACTTTCCAGATGTTTTCCCTGAATCCTTTCCAGGGTTATCCCCACAGTGAGAAGTGAACTTCCAGATCGAACTAGCACACGGAGCTCGACCAGTGTTTGGATACCTAAATCTCTTATCAATTAGTATCTTTCAAATGGATGAAGTAGAAAGTAATAAAAATGATATATAATGCTACTTCACGATATAATTAATGTTCTTTTTATTTTATTTTTCTTTTTATTCTTAAGCTAACATGCCTTGGTCACCTTATAAATATTTGAATTATGACTTTATCTTTTAAAGCTTTATAACGTATAAATCAAATTGAATAAAAAGTCATATGTTTTTACAAAAAAAAGTGACCTATCTCTCATCTTTTTAGTTTTATCCTGTTAAATCTTTTACCAATAAATGTCTTGAATTATCGTTATAAATTGAATATTAAAATTATTATCAAGACAAATGAAATTATTTTAAAGAATGGATTTAAATGGTTTGTTAAAGGGCTTAGGCTAAAAATTAAAATGCGCAATATTTTGATTATTTTCGATTTTGTTTGCTGCATATGATAGCCCTTATAATGAAGAATATTATCGAGTAAAATCGAAAACAAAAATTCACAAAACACATGTTTAATCCTTCAAAAATGTGAGTTTTCGATCAAAACTTCAAACAACCATATCTTTTGATCCACTCGTCCGATTTTCGCATTTAATATGTTTTCGGAAAGAGCACAAAAATCTCCATCCAACCGCAAACCTGGCATGCCCGTTCGAGTTCGTTTGGTGCTTTCAAATTGCTCAAATTCAACTCTATTCAAAAGTTATTTCAGTTTTCTTGTTTCGGCAATTTCCGTGTCAATGGATTTTTCATCACATGATATCCTTAGTATAATTATTTTTCATATATGGATTTTTCATCACATGCTATCCTTAGTATAATTGTTTCATATATTGATGTGTGTCACCATTGTTTGCATGTATTTGGACCTTAGAATCATCTTGTATCATTAAGTTCAAATCAAAAGTTTAATCATTTCATTCTAGGTCTAAAGAAAATTAATTTGAAACCATCTCATATTACATGCAACATTTTCTCCATTAATCCTATATAATAACATTGTATTCAAACACATCATCCTAGCATCACATCTTAGTTTATGCTTAAATTTTTATGCTAGGTATAACATCTACAATGTTATTCAAATTTCATGATAACTATGTGATTTGAAATTATAATAGAATACTAAAATTCCAACAAACACATAGTTTATGAATTAATCATTGAATATATATTGTATCATGAATCATATATTATCATGCAAAACCAAAGATCAATAAATTCAATTATTGCATGCAATTATAAATTTCAAAACTTTATATATGTGATCTTTGTCTTTGATATGATTGCATGATCATCATTTTCTAGACTTACAAATCAAAATTGCTCATTCAAAAGAAAATCACCAAATCATATTGCCATAAGTCTAGAAGGGATAGAATTCACATACATCATGATGATCTAACATATATTCTATGCAAAATTCTCTATAATCATAAATCATAATTCATGTTATATCAAGAAACATCTCAAATCAATAATGTCTATCTCCTAGGAATTATGAATCTTATGATAAAAATATGAATAATGTTTTCTTTACATTATTTAGTGTATTGATATGCTTTGTTATTGATTGCATGTATCTCACATATATATAGACTCCAGAATCAACTTTGTTATAATAAGAATAAATCAAACTAAATTATCACTTTATTCTAGATCTATAATTTGAAACTCTATTTTGGAATACATGCCATATTAATGTTAATCTTATGACGTGACATTAAACCCAAAACTCATCGTACTAGCATTATTTGAATACTAGTACTTGTGCTAGTTCATAAAAGTAGAAAAACTATGTGGCTTTATATTTTTCTATAATTCTTCACATTAAGCAAAAAACATAGTTTATAAATCAACCCATAGTTTAAAGGCATAGGTTGTCCAAAGATTATTCACCTTTGACTTCATATCTCACAATAGTGGGGGCGTAGGGTTGTAAACATTAGAGACCCAACCTCTAAGTCATGTCTTGTCCTTAAACGGGGAGGGTTCTAGTGGGCCTTGTGAGGCACTGGTGGGAAAGAGTGCTAGGTTGAGCTTTCTCTAGTGTGTGTATATGGGATTAACACCCCAACCTACGTCAAAATTCATAGTACACGCCCTAGGTCACGCCCGTGACCAAGGGCGTGTAACTTTAAGATCAGGCCAAAAGCTATTTCCGTGCATTTGAGCTAGTCCACAACAAGTCACGCCCTCGGTCACACCCGTGACCCATGGTCACGCCCGTGACCAAGGGCGTGTAAAATTAGAATCTTGCCAGCTGTGTTGCCGTCGAGAAGAGGAGATGTCGTCGAAAAGTTGACTCCAGTCACGCCCGTGACCAATAGGTCATGCCCATGACTTTTGCGTGTGATTACTGCTCGCTGCCGCACATAATTCAAGACATGTTGCATTGATTGAATCCATCCTGAGTCACGCATGTGACCCAAATGTCAGGCCGTGACATGTCCGATTTTCTCCCGCCGTCATGCAAGCTCCACGCCGCCGTCCCAGCCGATGCAGAACAGTAATTACACGCCCCAGGATCACGCCTGTGACCGAGGGCGTTTAACCCCAAATTTTCTCCTATAAATTCAGGAGCTCATTTCCAGCAACTCCCGCTCCTGCCCCCTCCCCATTTGTCTCTTCTTGTACAGATTTTTCTTATTTTCATGTTTATGTTTAGTTTTTAATTAATGCAATTTTCTTAGTTTAATTTCTTGTAATTTCATTTCATGCAAGTTAGTCTAGTTTTAATTCAATGCAATGTAACTTAGTTTAATTTCATGTATCTCTCTTTTTATGTAATGAAAATTTAAGCTTCCTTTAATTTTTGCAAAAATCTCTTTCTTCCTCTTAATTTTCTTCTCTTAATTTTTCTTTTAGCAAGTATTTAGTTGATTTGATTTTTACTAGCTTTGATTCAAATATATCTTTTCCTTATTATCGTTTCTCCTCTCCTTCGATTTATTCTCGAAAATTAACGATATCAAATTTATATTCCGGTTATGAATTTTTGTATTTGTTTTCGTATTCTAGTTAGCCGAGAGGCTCGTGCATACGAATCGATCACTCGAGAATAAAAAGAGTTGCACGCACCCCTCTAGAGAGGATGACATAAATCTTCTGGATAGGAGTCAAATCCTATAGTGGGATTCACCTCGTAAAGCGAGTATTAGGCATTTCAGTTATAGGATGAGAGTCCGGCCGATCAACTTAATCTCAGGTGGGCGTATTCCTCGAGAGAGGTGCATTCATAAGCAAGTAATCTCCACGGTCAAGGAAAAGATTTGAGCGATAATATTATTCTTTTTATTTCATTTTAAAGCTAGTTTTAATCAAGTTTGTTTTTCTTTATTTTATTTAGTTCTCTTTTAAACTAGTTTTAGTTATTAACTCTTTTTTTTAATATTATCTCTGATAAAATAATAGTTAGCTTTCTCAAAGTAGAAGTACTCGACAAACCCATGTTTAATATGACCTTGATATTTTTCTTTAATATCCAATGCTATAAACGATAAGGTACGCTTGCCTTCATCAGATATAGAATTGGAGAACATCAACAACATTCCTCTTAAATTAATAAATTTGTAAACAAATTTTTATATCAAGTTTTTGGCGCAATGGCCGGGGACATTTTGTCGATATTTTGAAAAGAGAAAGCACTATTACTTTTATCAAAAATTCAAAAAAAAAATTTTACTTTTATGTTTTATTCCTTTTTATTTTGTGTTTTGTTTTATTTTAAAAATAATTTTGCAGGTTATCATGGTAGTCGTCCGTCTCCAAATTAGGGACGTACTCCTTTCTCCCCTCCTTGTTCTTTTTCTTTCATAATATTGTGCTTGTATTTTATTTCTTCTTCATACTTAGCTTTCAACATTGGGGACAATGTTGAATTTTAAGTATGAGGGTGTATTTCCTTTCCTTTAAATTATAAAATCATAGAAAATTTCAAAAAAAAAATTTTAATCCCAAAATTCCGAAAATATTTTGTTTGTACATAGTTATTTTCTTTTTGTACATAATGTATTTCCCTTTTTATTATCTTTTACAAAAGAAAAATTAGCTTCTTCAAAAAAAATTAGAAAACCAAAATATTCAAAAAAATTTAGAAAATAGAAAATTAATTTCTTGGAATGGGATGTTTGGGACCTCACCCATCACACCTCCTAGTACCATTGAGAACCCTTCACGGGGTATACCTCGGGAAGTCCAAGAATTAACAAAAAAATCTTTAGGCTTTTTAGTTTATGTTTAACATATTTATTTCTTATCAAAAATTCAAAAAAAAAAGATAATATCAAAAATTCAAAAAAAAAAAAGATAATTTCAAAAACTTCAAAAAATTTGAAGAAAACTTAGCAAAAATATTTATAAGCATCTGAAAGTGAGTGTTTTAGTTTTTATATATTTTAAAGCTCTTGGTTTAAGTTTATTTCAAAGTAAATGATATATATATGTGTGCTAAGTGAGTGTTGTATGAGTAATAAACACAAACAGTAAGAGTGCATAAATAATCACAACAAGAAATAAGAAATAAAACAAAGCAAACAAGCAAGAATCCAGATGACACAAGATATATAGTAGTTCCCTAATCAACCTGGGTACATCTACTCTTCTACCCACTGGTAGGAATCCACTAGGAGGTTGTTGATAAGGTACCCTCACACCAAGGAGTTTTTGATAAGGTGTCTACACACCAATGGAGGTTTGATCAGGTGCCCAAATCACCAATAAGCTTTTGATAAGGTGCTTACAAACCAAGGGAGCTTTTGATCAGGTGCTCTAACCAAGATGCAGGTCTTTGCTAAGGTGGCCTATCACCGAGAGTTAACTTTTGAAGGGAGTTCTAACCCTTTACAAGATGGGAGGAATAAAAGAAAACAAAAAGAAATGTTGTTCTTCTCTTTTTAAGAAGACACTTGAAGATCCTGATTGGTAGTTGAGTTGGATCTTGATGATGATGATGTTGAAGAAAGCTCCCCCTGTCTGATTTAGATTGATGACAACTTGTGGATGGAGCTCCTTCTCTAGATTGCAAATACTCTTTTCTTCTTCCTCTTCTGCAGTTTTGATCCTGAGCAATTGATATTGGTTTAGTGTCTCAGGATATAGATGATCTGCAAGAAAGAGTTTAGCAAAAAGAAGATATAATATATTTTGATCTGCTTCTTCTTTTTGCTGTTGTTCTTCTTTTTCTCTTCTTCCTATTTCGCCTGCTAGCTGTTCTATATTATCTGCTATTCTTCTTCTGCTCTTTTCTTTGTATATATTCTGGAGAGATTTCGGCTGATTTGAATCCTTGCCGACAAAAGAGGAAAGGATATAATATCTTTTATTTCCCAGATCCTCGAGAACATAAGTTGCCGTCTTTAGCTAGCTGCAATGGCTATATTAATTAATGATGCAATGGTTATTTCAAACAAAGGAAAGGCAGCAATATATATAGCAATATATAAATAGAAATAATAAAATATTGCTTTAATAACTCTGAGAGCAAATATATATTTTAGTCGAGCTGAATGATATTAAAATAATGCTGCAGATATTTCGTCGAGCTGAGCTTCAAGTTCGTCGAGCTCATCATTTGATTCGTCGACCTGAACATTTGATTCACTGTTCTGAATATCTGCTAAATATTTGTCGAACGCAGACTTGAGATCGTCGAACGTAACTTTTCGTCGAACGCAGAGACGGGCTGGATCGTCGACCGCTGAATATTGAGTTATTCGTCGAACGCAGGCTTGAGTTCGTCGAACGCAGGATTTCGTCGACCGCTGAGCTGGGGTCTGTTCGTCGACCGCTGAGATAATCTGTTCATCGACCGCTGA
This sequence comes from Dactylorhiza incarnata, assembly GCA_033032865.1. Classification (NCBI taxonomy): domain Eukaryota; kingdom Viridiplantae; phylum Streptophyta; class Magnoliopsida; order Asparagales; family Orchidaceae; genus Dactylorhiza; species Dactylorhiza incarnata. Next base: position 6,794,928 of record JAWHQI010000041.1, read on the forward strand.
ACCGCTGAGATGAGATCGTCGAATGCTAAACTGCTGAGACGGGATTGTTGAATGCTGAACCGCTGGATTTCATCGAGCGCAGAATGAAAGCCATTCGTTGACCGCAAAGCACCATTCATCGAATGCAGATCGTCGTTCGTCGAACGCAGAGAACATGTGTTATTTTTATCTTTCTCTTATTTTCTGCCTATTAATTATGTCTCTTTTCAGCCTTCTTTCTTAATGGGATTTAATCTAAGTTATACAATGAGTTATGATAGAAACTTAGACATTAAAGGTGGATCCTAACTCAAATCAAAACTAAGGTTCCAACAATCTCCCCCTATTTGAGTTGGGATCCTAATCCAAATTAAGACTGGGTTCTAATAATCTCCCCATATTTGGTTTAGGATACCTAAGCATAAAAAGTCTTTGAAGCTCAAGGGTCAAAGATTATTTCCTTCTTTTGAAAAACATTTAAGCAATTTTAGATTTCCTAGATTTTGATTTAAATGGGAATTTTAATGAAATGAATTGCTAACTGTTATTAGATTCTAGGAATTTTAAAATAAAAAAGGCAATGCCTGGTAGCTTCTTTCTATAGAATCCCCTTAATCAGAAGAGACTCACACTCAGAGCTCTGATCATTTCTGATCTATGCTATTTGAGTAGAATGCTCAACTTGATTTTTGGAGAAAATCTGTAAGAATGTGAAGTTATCTGATATTGCTTTAAAATAGAAAAATTCCAAAGAATCTTATAATTGTTGTTTAATTATAAATGTTTTAAAATAGATAAAAACAAATGCTTTATAATTAGATATGTTGGCCTCTTTATTTCATTAAAATATAAATTTGAAAAATTTCTTTGATATTGCTGATCATAAAATTTTTCTTTTTCTTTTGCTTTAATTAACTCATTTTTTAAACAGGTAATTTGTTCTTCTGATGATTTTAAATCTTCTTTAATTTTATCAGAAATTAATTTGTTTATTATTAGTTCTTTACTGATTCTATTTTCAGATTTTATTAAACCTGTACAAGGAATTTTAAAATCAAATTTGTGATTTTCAGAGGTAGAGTTGGGATTTGATATTACCTCTTTTACCTTTTCTGATTCAGCTTCTGATTTGTAGTTTGAGCCATATATGGCCATCATGCAGAAAGCTTTGGCTTTTTGTTCTTCTTTTTCTTCTTCTTCAGTTAGACTGAATGATGGTTCTGCATTAAACAAACAGTTAGTGGAAGAATTAAAGGTGGATTCATTTACCATCCTTGAGAGGGAGTTCCAGATGCCCTTTGCTGAAGTGCAGTCAGCCACTTTAAGAAGAATGTCTTTTGACATTGATTGAGCCAATATGTTCATGGCCATGACATCAGCACATTTCAGCTTTTCTTGATCATCAGATGAAGGGATTGAAGATGAAAGTCCTGTCAAAACATATTTGTAAATATTTTCATCTATGGCATTCATATATAACTTAATTCTAACTTGCTATAAAGAAAAACTATCCAAATTACAAATTGGTGGATCTGAAAATAAAAAAATCTGATTAAGCCATTTAGAAAAAAAAATATTTTTAAGAACTAAGTGATCTTTGTGATTTCAGGTGTTAGCCTGTGTGAAAAATCAATCTGCTCTGATACCAATTGAAAGTGAGTTCAATTGAGTATCAGTTGCAAGAAATTGAAGTAATCAACCTGCTTTGATACCAATTGAAAGTGAGTGTTTTAGTTAATATATATTTTAAAGCTCTTGGTTTAAGTTTATTTCAAAGTAAATGATATATATATATCTGTGTGCTGAGTGAGTGTTGTATGAGTTATAAACACAAACAGTAAAAGTGCAAAAATAATCACAGCAAGAAATAAGAAATAAAACAAAGCAAACAAGCACGCATCCAGATGACACAAGATATATAGTAGTTCCCCAATCAACCTGGGTACACCTACTCTTCTACCCACTGGTAAGAATCCACTAGGAGGTTGTTGATAAGGTGCCATCACACCAAGGGGTTTTTGATAAGGTGTCCACACACCAATGGAGGTTTGATCAGGTGCCCAAATCACCAATAAGCTTTTAATAAGGTGCTTAAAAACCAAGGGAGCTTTTGATCAGGTGCTCTAACCAAGATGCAGGTTTTTGCTAAGGTGGCCTGTCACCGGGAGTTAACTTTTGAAGGGAGTTATAACCCTTTACAAGATGGGAGGAATAAAAGAAAACAAAAAGATATGTTGTTCTTCTCTTTCTAAGAAGACACTTGAAGATCCTGATTGGTAGTTGAGTTGGATCTTGATGATGATGATGTTGAAGAAAGCTCCCCCTGTCTGATTTAGATTGGTGACAGCTTGTGGATAGAGCTCCTTCTCTAGATTGCAAATACTCTTTTCTTCTTCCTCTTCGGCAGTTTTGATCCTAAGCAATTGATATTGATTTGGTGTATCAGGATATAGATGATCTGCAAGAAAGAGTTTAGCAAAAAGAAGATATAATCTATTTTGATCTGCTTCTTCTTTTTGCTGATGTTCTTCTTTTTCTCTTCTTCCTGTTTCGCCTGCTAGCTGTTTTATATTATCTGCTATTCTTCTTCTGCTCTTTTCTTTCTATATATTCTGGAGTGCTTTCGGCTGATTTGAATCCTTGCCGACAAAAGAGGAAAGGATATAATATATTTTATTTCCCAGATCCTAGAGAACATAAGTTGTCGTCTTTAGCTTGCTGCAACGGCTCTATTAATTAATGCTGCAACGGCTATTTCAAATAAAGGAGGCAGCAATATATATATCAGAATATATAAATAGAAATAATAAAATATTGCTTTAATAACTCTGACAGTAAATATATATTTTAGTCGAGCTGAATGATATTATAATAATGATGCAGATATTTCATCGAGCTGAGCTTCAAGTTCGTCGAGCTCATCATTTAATTCGTCGACCTAAACATTTGATTCACTGTTCTGAACATCTGCTGAATATTCGTCGAACGCAGACTTGAGATCGTCGAACGCAACTTTTCGTCGAACGCAGAGATGGGCTGGATCGTCGACCGCTGAATATTGAGCTGTTCATCGAACGCAGGCTTGAGTTCGTCGAACGCAGGCTTGAGTTCGTCGAATGCAGGTTTTTGTCGACCGCTGAGCTGGGGTCTGTTCGTCGACCGCTGAGATAATCTGTTCACCGACCGCTGAACCGCTGAGACGGGATCGTCGAACGCTGAACCGCTGATACGGGATCGTCGAATACTGAACCGCTGGATTTCGTTGAGCGCAGAATGAACGCCATTCGTCGACCGCAGAGCGTCGTTCATCGAATGCAGATCGTCGTTCGTCGAACGCAGAGAACATGTGTTATTTTTATCTTTCTCTTATTTTCTGCATATTAATAATGTCTCTTTTCAGCCTTCTTTCTTAATGGGATTTAAACTAAGTTATACATTGAGTTATGATAGAAACTTAGACATTAAAGGTGGATCCTAACTCAAATCAAAACTAAGGTTCCTACAGCATCCAAAAAAATATAATAAGCCCTTACTTTGGTTTTTGTTATTTCCAAAATCATTTTTTATGAGCCTATTTATAAGCATTTGTAATTTTTTGTTTATAATTTGCTAATCTTTTATTTTATCAAGGTTTGCTAAATCTTTTTTTGTTTAAGTGATTTAGTGTTAAGAAATATTTTATGATTTTAATTTGATTAGAGAAATTTCTTTAACACTTCTTCTCCTTTATTTTAAATAGTTTCAATTTTGTAGTAATTTTGCTCAACACCTTTAGATTTTAATTATGTCTACCTCATGCTTTTAGAATCGTAGGAAAATTTAATTTACTAAAATTTGCTCTCAAATTAATTTAATTTATAAGCTAGAAATTTTTCTCTACCCTACCCCTTTGATGGCATTAAAAAAAGTATTTTAAAAGATCATATGCATGGGAATAAGAGGATAAAATTCATTATTCCCTAAACATATGCACCTAAAATATTTTAAAAGATTATATTGCATGGAGTAAGAGGATAAAATTCTTTACTCCTAAACCATATACATTTTGGGTTTTTATTAGAAGAGAATTTAAAAAAATTATATGGCATGGAGTAAGAGGATAAAATTCATTACTCTTAAACATATACACACAAAAAAATAGAGGTGAGAGGATAAAATTCTTCACCTCCATTCTAAGATCTCTTCTTATGCCATATTTTATGAACTCCCCCCTAAACCAATATCTTTGATCTAGATTTAAATTAAGTTATGGAGAGAGCAATATTTAGTTGTTTACTTTTTCCTTTAGTTTCTTTCAAAGTTAGAGTTTTTATAATTTTAAATCTAATTTTATTTACAAATTACTCAATCTTGTTTACTAGTTATTATTTTTGAGAATTCTTGGCTAAATATTTTTCTCTTATTATTCTAATTTCAAAAATTAGGACTTAATTCGTTAATCCTTAAATTTTCTATTTAGCTTACTTGTGATTTAATAAAATTTTAGTTTTAATAAAATTTTTTATTAAATGTCTTATAAATATTTCTCATACTGTTGCTCTGGAATAGCAAAAGCTTAAGTATGGGGGTATTTGATAAGTAGGATTTGTGCATATTTTTATTATAGTATTTAGGTTAATTTATATATCATTTTGTAAATATTATTTATGTTTTGGTTAAAAATCATTTCTTTTGTAATTTCTGTTCTAATTATAGTTGTATTTTTGTTTTGCAGATTTTCTAGAGATTTTTGTCAAAATTCAAAATACACGCCCTAGGTCACGCCCGTGACCAAGGGCATGTAACTTTAAGATCAGGCCAAAAGCTGTTTCTGTGCATTTGAGCTAGTCCATAGCAAGTCACGCCCTCGGTCACGCCCGTGACCCAGGGCGTGTAAAATTAGAATCTTGCCAGTTGTGTTGCCGTCGAGAAGAGGAGCTGCCATCGAGAAGTTGACTCCAGTCACTCCAGTGACCCATAGGTCACGCCCGTGACCCATAGGTAACGCCCGAAACTTTTACGCGTGATTCCTGCTAGCTGCCGCGCCGAATTTAAGCCCATGCTGCATTAATTGAAACCGTCCTGAGTCACGCCCGTGACCCAAATGTCACGCCCGTGACATGTCCGATTTTCTCCCTCTGTCACGAAAGCTCCATGCCGCCGTCCCCCGCCAATGCAGAATAGTGATTACACGCCCCATGGTCACGCCCATGACCGAGGACGTGTAACCCCAAATTTTCTCCTATAAATTCAGGAGCTCATTTCCAGCAACTCCCGCTCCCGCCCCCTGCCCATTTGGGCCCTTCTTGTATAAATTTTTCTTATTTTCATGTTTATGTTTAGTTTAGTTTTTAATTAATGCAATTTTCTTAGTTTAATTTCTTGTAATTTCATTTCATGCAAGTTAGTCTAGTTTTAATTCAATGCAATGTAACTTAGTTTAATTTCATGTATCTCTCTTTTTATGTAATGAAAATTTAAGTTTCCTTTAATTTTTGCATAAATCTCTTTCTTCCTCTTAATTCTCTTCTCTTAATTTTTCTTTTAGCAAGTATTTAGTTGTTTTGATTTTTACTAGCTTTGATTCGAATATATCTTTTCCTTATCATCGTTTCTCATCTCCTTCGATTTATTCTCGAAAATTAACGATATCAAGTTCATATTCCGGTTATGAATTTCAGTATTTGTTTTTGTATTCTAGTTAGCCGAGAGGCTCGTGCATACGAATCGATCACTCGAGAATAAAAAGAGTTGCACGCACCCCTCGAGAGAGGATGACGTAAATCTTCTGGATAGGAGTCAAATCCTATAGTGGGATTCATCTCGTAAAGCGAGTATTAGGCATTTCGGTTATAGGATGAGAGTCCGGCCGATCAACTTAATCTCAGGTGGGCGTGTTCCTCGAGAGAGGTGCGTTCATAAGCTGGGAATCTCCATGGTCAAGGAAAAGATTTGAGTGATAATATTATTCTTTTTATTTCATTTCAAAGCTAGTTTTAATAAAGTTTGTTTTTCTTTATTTTATTTAGTTCTCTTTTAAACTAGTTTTAGTTATTAACTCTTTTTTTTAATATTATCTCCGATTAAATAATAGTTAGCTTTCACGAAGTAGAAGTACTCGACAAACCCGTGTTTTAATATGACCCTGATATTTTTCTTTGATATCCTATGCTATAAACGATAAGGTACGCTTGCCTTCATCGGATATTGAATTGGAGAACATCAACAACATTCCTCTTAAATTAATAAATCCGTGAACAAATTTTTATATCAACACTTATGTGCACATCATTACCTTTCATAACACTTCTTCTCATGAGTATTGGATTTTGATGCTTTATCTATACTACTCTTTATATAAGAAATGTACTAGATAACCTAGCATGATCTCTACAATTTTTTGAATCTTTTAAACTTAAAATTAATTAACATTGTAGTATATTCTCTTTTTGATATATTCATTTCATGCTTGGTAACTTTATGGAAAACTATGATTAAAACATCTTTACATTTTGAACTTAAACTCATATTTATACTTATGATTTTCATGCTTACAAAAAGATGTTTCTTATAATCTTCCGCTTGCTGAAAACTCTTATTTATTTAGTTGAAATCTCTTATATACTATGCTTAAACTCTTTATCATTACATATATTACAAAAGCTCGATCATGATTTATAATTCCTAAAGAATGCCTCCTTACTTCCCTTACCCCACCTTCTTTTGATAATACCAAAAGGGGGAGATTAATTGAAGAAATCTAGAGGAGAAATTTAGAAGATTAAAGGGAGAATAATTCATGTAATCTATCATTTAGGGGGAGTAAAAAATAAATTGCATTTATGTACGGGGAGCATTAAGATAGGGGGAGTATGCACTATTCTCATTCTTATCATATACTATAGTATGCACTATTGTCTCGCTTATCATATACTATAAACATCATTGTTGATTTCTTGCTAAGAGGATTTGTTATTATCAAAAGGGGGAGATTGTTGGACATGTGTGTCACATCCCTTTGTTTGAGAATAACAAATCTCATATTGTATTTGATCTTGCTCTTCGCGTATTTATAGTGTGCATGAACTATAGGTGCAATACTCCACGGGTAGAAAATAGCTTGGAACCAAATTTCTGAACTGGAGCACTATCGCCAGCGCTAGCTGATACCACAGGCGTTAGCGCTACCGCAGGCGCTATCGCTACCACCTGGCCCTATCTCCAGATTGTGAACAATGCCACGCCACGACGATTTTGTAACTGCCTCTACATGAATGCTACCCGCAGGCGTTAGTAGTTAGCACATGAGCTATCTCAATGTTTTGTAAAAAAATGAAGATTTCTCTCTCGTTTTGGTATCACATCCTAGAGAGAATTCCAGTGCCTAAATTCAAGAGTTGTTACTCTGCCAAAAGTTGATCTCCCACTCAAAGCTTAAGAAGATTTCTGGAGGAGGACTACATCTCGCTACATCCGAAGGACGATCGCTTCGACCTCACTCATACTACAGTGATCGGAGTTTTATTATTGTTATTATTATTTTCATTCCATGCATTTTGTAACCGTAGAGAGAATTCACCTTGTGTTGGAGACTAGGCCCTTGCGTAGCTTAGGGGGAATTCGCCGCGTGTGTTGGAGACTAGGTCTAGGTGATTAGATCTAGGGGTGCTCAAGGCCATATCCGGGGAAAGATTGGCTAGAGCGGATTGAGACCATATCCGGGGAAGGATTGGCTAAATCCAACCGATTCGTGGGGATACGAGTCGGTATAGAAAAGGAAAAAGAATTTGTATTTGTACGCCTCCGATTTCTTGCGATATTGAAATCAAATTTATATAAACACCATTTTTATATAATACAATCATGTCTCTATTTGTGTTTACTTGATTTCTTTCATTTGACGTTAATTCCTATATTGCAAATTATTTTCAGCTAAATTTTTATTTCACTCTCATTTATTTAAAAACAATTTAGTAAATTGCTTCAACTTATAAGAAGATTTTTATTCCCTTATTCACCCCCCTCTAAGGGCGCCTATCGATCCAACATGGATTTTGCCTTTAACTCATTCAATTAAATCAATTTGCTTCTCCTTCTCTCACTTGGATGGGTCTTAAACTCCTGTAGCTCACCGTCAAGACCAATGAGTGGGTTAGACAGGGTACTGAGCAATAGGATGTGAGGGTTCCCGGGGACAAGGGTTCTTGTCCACAAGTGCTTGGTAAGCGCTCAGGTGATATTCCTCCGCTTATTTCATTTCCGTTGACCATTGCTACCATTTGGATTTTCAGAGTGCCACCATACACGGTCATCTCAAAGGTTCGCTCGACGAATGACATGTAGCTTTATGATCCCCTTCAGGAGCCCACCACAGCAACTCTCATCCTAATGAGCTCGCTTTCTACTCCCACCCCTTCGGTTCCCAACCCCGAGTCGGTCCTCTTACGGGCGGGTGCAGGCAAGCCATTCACACCAATCCCCTTTACTGCCCATGGTGGGAGACCTCTTCCCTTCTTGGGAAGGCATCCAGAGCGCCCACCCTACCCCCCCCCCCCCCCCACCCCTCCCAACTCGCCTGAAGCAGGACGCTGAGACCTCGCATGGTACACTGATCGAAAAAATTTCAGTTCCTCCCAACACTCAGTATGTGCTGACCCGCCTCCCTTTGTAAGTCTAGAGCTCTCCTATCTTCCGAGTCGAACCACTCAGGTGACTACTCGGTGTCTCCACTCGCAAATTGGATTGATAGGCTTCTCAGCGAGCCCTCTAGTATCATCGAGCTAAAGGAGCGGGTTGTCGGTATTCTGTGGAGGCATGAGCACCTTTTTGCCTCCCTCCGCGAGAGGAGGGTCTCGGACAAAGCTGACCCTTTACCTCGAATCTTGGTTCTGGAGGAGCGGATGCAGACACTCAAGGGGAGTGTCACTGGGCCTTCTCAGAATGTCCTCCTAAGCTATGGGTGTGACATGGCGGCCCTAGATGAGTATGTGACGTAGGTGGAGGAGATGGTTTAGACCGCTCACCAGGAGCTCTCTCGGGTTTGTGAAAAAGTACGCGCCATGCAAGGCCCGAGGAATCATATGCGAGGTCGCGGGATGTGGATGTGGCTCCCACTCTGAGAGCGCTTTCTTTTGTAAGAAACTCTCTCTTTTTTTAAGAACCGTTATTTGAACTATTTTTTTTCTCTCTGTGTAATAACTTAACCCTTGCTCACAGGAACCTGCTCTATTAGCCCCTTCATCGTGCCTACTTTCTTCTACTCTGTGATACCTGAGTTCACCTTCATTTACTCATCTCTTCACTGTTAGAGAAGGTCGGAGACTCGGTCTATGCGAGTGGTGGGCCATGGCTGAGTGGGGATAATGCGGGGTCCACAAATGAGTGCGAGCCCACTCCCGCATTCCCCTAATTTCTATTAATACCCCCTATCCACTACCTTAACCACACTATTAGATTCTTCTTTGTTAGAACAAGGTCTACTGCATTTCTTAGGTTTGAGAATAACAAATCCTATGTGTATTTGATCTTGTGAGCTTAAGTGTGCAGGAAACAAGTCCATATGACTCAAGGATAGCATAAGAAGTTTGCCCCCAAATTTGAAGCTAGAATTCCAACATGATCACTAACGGCGGCGGTAGCCACTAGGGCAGGTGCTAGCTCTGATTAGAGCAATTTCGGGAGCATTTTTAGAAGGCGCTAGCGCCAGGCAGTAGTGTGGAGCACAAGAGGCAATGCGATAGTGTTTCCTTGGAATGAAAGATATGCACACGCAGAATAATTCTATACTAGGACAGTGCCGGCAGTAGCGCTAGCGCAGGTGCTAGCTCCAAGGCTATATAAAGGATCCCTTGGCACTGTTTTTCTTATCTTCTTCCACTCCTAAATTCCAGAGCTTCATGCCACATCACATAGAGGAAGGTTTAGAGAGATACTCCCACAAATCCATGAAGGATTAAGGAGATCCGTGGAGAAGATTTCAACACGCTTCATTATCATGACGAAAGACCGCATCGACTATGATCATACTCTGCGGGTCTTCGTCTACTTCTTCAGAGATCCCCATAGAGTGGGTTTTTAATATTGTTGTTCTTTTCATTCTTGTAATCACTTAGTAAATTTGCCTCGTGTTGGAGACTAGGTCTTGATAGGACTTAGGGCAGAAATTAGCCTCGTATTGGCGATTAGGTCTAGGGTGTAGATCTAGGGGGTTCTCGAGGCCATATCCAGGGAAGGGTTGGCTAGAGCGACTTGAGGCCGTATCTGGGGAAAGATAAGCTAAAGCCACCGGTTCGTGGGAATACGAGTCGGGATAGAAAAAGAAAAAGTCTTTTTACTATTTGCCTTTGATTTCTAGCGTCATAGAAATCTATTTTTGTAATCAGTTTTATTAATGGTAATCATGTCTCTCTTTGTGTAATAAAATTGATTTGTTCTTCATTTCTCTAAATTGTTAATTATCCACTCTTTCATAATAAATAAATTTAGATCTTTATTCAAATCACAATTTCAATCTCTTAATATTTCAAGTATTTCAAAATACACCAAAAATGTTAAAACTTTTATTCACCCCCCCCCCCCCCCCCTCTAGTCTACATGTGCTTTGAATCTAAGAATGCTTGCTTGTGTATTGTAATTATATAATGAATTAAATTTGCACAAGTATCTTACCTACACTACATTTATTTCCACTCTTAAAAATTAAGAAAAGTGGTTGTGCTTTCAAAATTACATTGGTTTGCAAAATAAGTGTATTCGGAGATCTTTGTACAAAACAAAAATCATGAAATAAATTGACAAAGATAACTCCACCAAGCACTACTTGAACCTCCTGATAAGTCTTTATAAGCATTGTGAGGTTGAGCACCTAGGAAAGAATAGTAAAGTTTCTTGTGCAAACCTTCATTTTTTTTAAAACCACTTATTCTTAAGTACACCGGATCACAAAAAATCAATATTGAAAAATAAAGTGTGTGATCCCCCAAGCACTACTATGCACCCTGATAAGTCTTAATGAGCACTATGTGTGCAGAGAACCTTGGTAGTTGTACATTTTCTTTGTGCATTGAAATGTGTGGAAGTAAAATTATTTGTGTTTTATTGTGCACGTTACTCTACATATGTCTTGTATTTTTGATTAAATCATTTGTTTACTCTATTAAAAATACACTTATGTGCACATCATTATCTTCCATAACACTTCTTCTCATGAGTATTGGATCCAGTTGCTAATTTTATACTCTCTTTATATATAAAATGCACTCGATAACCTAGCATGCTCTCTATAATGTTTGGTAAGTCTTGAATTTGTGAATTAAAATAACATTGTAGTAGTTTTTTTTTGTTATACTTCTTTCATGCTTGGTTACCTTGTTGTCAAACTTAAAGATTTTAAATGAATAATGATTTACAAAACATCTTGCTTTTTGGAACTTAAACTCATATCTTTTTTTATGAATTATCATGATTACAAAAAGATGTTTCTTGTATCTCTATAATGTTGGTGTTTCTAAGGTGATCTGGAAGTGATCAAGCATTCAGTCTCAATGCCAAAGAGATAGGAGCCTATGGGGTCACACACAAGAGTGTTTGGAGATGTTGGAGAAAGAATTGTGTTGGCCTTACTCATATTGGATAGGAGTGAAGGAAAAATCCTATGACTTATTGGAGTTGAGTCGAGTCAACTAAATGCTCCACAGGTATTGTGAATATTGTATGGAGCGTGTTGATGAGTTTTTGAGTCGATTCATTGAGAGTGTCTCGACGACTCTTACTTCAGTTCGTCGAATGACGATTTTATGATTACTCGACGAAATCATAATGACTCGACGAATTTATGATTACTCGATGAATTCATGACTCGACGAATTTATGATTACTCGACGAATCATTTGTTACTTGACGAACTTCTTAGTGAAAGGTTCACTCGATGAATTCTGTTTTACTCGACGAATTCAGTTTATCACTCAACGAATTTCTTCAGTGAAAGGTTCACTCGACGAATTCTGTTTACTCCAATGTAAGTCGTGGGTGTGCGGATAGCCTCTCTCTCTCGCCTAGGTATAACTAGAATATGATTATATACCCTAAATAAGCGATCTCCTTTTGTGAAATAACGAGAGAGACGGAAGGGTTCTGATCGGCTGTTCCCGCACCCCGACGTCATCGCAGCTTCTCCCTATCGTCGGACCTAGCAGTTCGTGGGAGACGTAGAGGGCTTTTCTTCTCCGACCTAGTTCTTGTGCAACAAGACGCAAGGGTTCTTCATCACTCGTGTGGACTCCCATATAGGTGCCAATCGGTTTCAGCGCTTAGGACTCAGAGATTGTCTTCGAGATTACTTCTTGGAGGATCTTGGTTGAGTGTTGACTCAATCCCCTTGAGGTATTGCAATGTATTGCTTCTCCCATTTCTTGATTCATGAAATTGCAAGTTCCTTGAACTATTTAGGGTTGCTCTTGTTCTTTATTTCCGCTGCACATATGTGATATGTTGTTTACATTTGATGTATAGAAAACCCAACAGTGGTATCAGAGGTAGGTTGTGCGATCTAATACGTGTAAATCAGAAATTTTGAAGTGTTCTAAATGTCTGGATTTCTTCCTGGGTGTTTAGATTCCGATGAAGTATTCTAAATTGGAACCAGTCAGGAACGCCTGTGATTGCGTTGCGATTTCATTATTTTAGAAATTATTTCTCCTTTGCAGTAACTGTCCCTCAAAATGGTTTGTGAAACCAAATGTCTTAGATTTTGAATCTGACATTGAGAGACGAGCTTGTCTACTGCATAAGTGGAGTTATTATTCATTGGTCCAATGCATGTAAATCTGGTTATTTAGAAGAGTTCTGAATGTTCAGATTTAGCCCTTTCATCAAAGTGTTGATGATTTTATTTTGTGCACTGGGATGTATTTGGATTATGAATGTTATTGTATTTCTATTTTGTGAATGTGCACTGTGATTAAATGTTAATCACGATGAACTGTTCATCGATTGTATCTAAAAATCCCTTTTCAATATTAAGTGTACGGATGCCTTCCGGCAGATGACACTCTTCCTGCCTCGATCAATGAAGTGTGGGCTTGACAAAGCAAGGTGCATTAATCTATCTTAGTAAGGGTGCGAGCGGATAATTGTGATATCCCACTGTCGACATTGGGTCTATCTTAATTAGGTGACCTCAAAGGTTGAGTGCCTATAGGCATAGGGTTGGCATGCTCCATATGATGGATGCGAATAAAGAGTTATTCACCAACCATACAAGAGTTTCATAGTGATGTAATTGACAAGTGTTGTCTACCTAAATAACCACACTATGAGAGGAACGCCAAAGCGGACTCATTGTGCTGGTAAAATACAGATCTTTCCACTATGAGAGTAGCTCGCATAAGCTCTCTGAATTGATATTAAGGGTTATCGATTAGATTAAAATAGTGGGAGCCCTTTTTAATAAAAGTCCTTATTAAAATAAAAATCTATTTTAAAATATAGTACTAAAATTTTACTTTGCAAAAATTCCTTGTAGAATTTCCATGGCAAGCACATCACACTGCACCTTGTCCCTGAGAGCCATCCCTGATAAGGACAAGCTCAATGGGACGAATTTCCTTGACTGGTACAGAAACCTAAGAATTATTCTCAGGCAGGAGCGCAAGCTCTATGTCTTGGAAGGGGAAGCCCCTACAGAGCTGACCGGGAATGCTCTGCGAGCAAACAAAGATGCTTACAAGAAGTCTCAGGATGATACCTTGGATGTGGAATGACTCATGCTTGCTACCATGTCCTCTGAGCTTCAAAAGCAACACGAGAGCATGTGTGGTTATGAGATAATCAAGCACCTGAAGAAAATGTTCGAGGGGCAAGCTCGACAAGAGAGGTTTGACATATCCAAGGCATTATTTCAGTGCAAGATGGGAGCTCGAGACTTAGTAGGGACTCACGTACTCAAGATGATTGGGTATATAGAGAACCTTGAAAGACTGGGTTTTTTCTTGGGCCAAGAGTTGGCCATAGATCTGATCCTGCAATCGTTGCCAGACAGTTATGAGCAGTTCGTCTTGAACTATAAGATGAATGAAATAGACAAGGCACTGCCCGAGATCCTAGGCATGTTGAGAACAGCCGAAAATAATATGAAGAAAGTCAAGCCTGCTAGCCCCATAATGATGGTGCATAAAGGCAAAGGCAAGGTCATGGGATCCAAGAAGACGAAGATAGGATCTAAGTCTCATCTTGATCCCAAATCTTCTGCACTGAAAAGGAAAGGTCTAGCGAAGGAAGGAAAGTGCCACCACTACGGTAAGGCAGGGCATTGGAGGCAGAATTGTCCCCTCTACATTGAGGATCTGCAAAAGAAGAAAGGAAGTGTGACTTCCACTTCAGGTATTTACGTTATAGAGATAAACCTTTTTGCTCCATCATCTTGGGTATTGGATACCGGATGCGGTTCTCACATTTGTACAAATGTGCATGAACTGAGAAGGAGAAGAATGATGGGTAAAAGGGAGGTAGACCTGCACATCGGAAATGGAGCAAGAGTTGTGTTGTTGTCGTTGGTGTCTATTGTATTTCTTTGCCCACTGGGCTTGTAATAGAATTAGATAACTGTTATTTTGTTCCAGCCATAACTAGAAATATTATATCCATTTGATTTCTTGACATGAATGGTTTTTCGTTTATAATTAAGAACAATTGTTGTTCGATTTTAATGAATGATGTTAGTTATGGTGTAGCCCAATTGTTTAATGGTTTATATATTTTGAACTTAGACCATCTGATCTATAATGTAGAAAATACAAAAAGACTAAAATAAATGACTTGAATCCTACATACCTTTGACATTGTCGTTTAGGCCATATAAATGAGAAACGCATATCTAAGCTCCATAGAGATGGACTACTAGACACATTTGATTATGAATCATTTGAGAGATGCGAGTCATATTTATTAGGCAAGATGACGAAAGCTCCTTTCATTAGTTGTAGTGAGAGGGATGATGATCTCTTGGGTATAATACATAGTGATGTATGCAGACCCATGAGTTCTATGGCTAGAGGTGGGTTCTACTACTTCGTTACATTTACTGATGATTTCAGTAGATATGAATATGTGTTTCTTATGAAGAACAAATCTGAAACCCTTGAAAAGTTCAAGGTGTATAAGAATGAAGTAGAGAACCAACTGGAAAAAAGCATAAATGCACTCCAATCTGATCGAGGTGGTGAATATCTGAGTCATGAGTTTTGTGATCATCTCAAAGAGTGTGGTATTGTATCACAGCTCACTCCGCCCGGAACACCACAACATAATGGCGTTTCTGAGAGGAGGAATCTTACCTTGTTAGACATGGTGCGATCGATGATGAGTCATGCAGATCTGCCCATTTCTTTTTGGGATTTTTGCTCTGGAGACTGCTACTTTCACACTAAATTGAGTTCCTATGAAAATAGTTCAAAAGACACCATACGAGATATGGACTAGGAAGCATCCTAGTATGTCGATCATTAAGATTTGGGGCTGTGAGGCATACGTACGACGTCAAAAGCCTGACAAGCTGGAACCCAAATCAGATAAATGTTATCTAGTGGGGTATCCTAGGGAGACCAAAGGGTACTACTTCTACCTGCCATCTGAGGGCAAAGTGTTTGTCGCAAGGACTGGTGTCTTTTTGGAGAAAGAGTTCTTATCCAGAAAGACTCTAAGGGTGGAACTTGAAGAAGTTCAAGAACCACAAACAATGAACGAACCGGAAGTGGAACCTGAGCAAGGACTATAAGAAGTTATAGCTGGAGAGCCTGCTCAGGAAACGAAAGTCCTACGTAGATCTGGTAGACTAAGATTTGAGCCTGAGAGATATGGATTTCTCATGTCTTAGATAGGTAATGTGTTTCTTATGGATCATTATGATGAGCCTGCAACCAACCAAGATGCTATGAATGGACTAGACTCCGAGAAGTGGCTTGAGGCCATGATATCTGAAATGGACTCCATGTATAGAAACCAAGTTTGGACCTTGGTGGAACAACCTGAAGGGATAAAACCCATAGGGTGCAAGTGGGTCTTCAAGAAGAAGATCAACATGGATGGGAATGTACAGACATTCAAAGGCCGGCTGGTGGCTAAAGGTTTCAGGCAAATTCATGGTATTGACTATGATGAGACCTTTTCCCCTGTGGCCATGGTCAAGTCCATTAGAATTCTACTTGCTATTGTTGCGTATTATGACTACGAGATCTGGCAAATGGATGTCAAAACGGCTTTCCTTAATGGAAACCTCCTTGAGGAAGTGTATATGACATAACCCGAGGGTTTTGTATCTCCAAGTGAAGACACTAAAATATGCAAGTTGAATCTATCCATTTATGGATTAAAATAAGCTTCTCGAAGTTGGAATCTTCGTTTTGATGAGAAAGTCAAAGAGTTTGGTTTCATCAAGAACGAGGATGAGCCATGTGTTTACAAGAGGATTAGTGGTAGCATTGTTGTCTTCATGATATTGTATGTAGATGACATACTGTTCATTGGGAATGACATTCCGACCCTACAAGTTGTTAAGAACAACCTAGGTAAATGCTTTTCTATGAAAGACTTGCCCGAAGCGACTTATATACTAGGTATTAAGATCTATAGAGATAGATCGAATAAGTTGCTGGGTTTGACCCAGAGTACATACATAGAGAAGATGTTGAAACGGTTCAACATGCTTGAGTCCAAGAAGGGATTCTTACCCATGTCATATGGTGTGAGTCTCTCTAAGGACCAATGTCCTGAATCTTTGGAAGATAAGGACCACATGAAGTTGATTCCATATGCTTCGGCAATTGGATCAATCATGTATGCAATGTTGAGTACTCAACCCGATGTCTCACATGCTTTGAGCATGATGAGCAGGTATTAGTCTGATCCAGGTGATGGTCACTGGATTGTTGTCAAGAATATCCTAAAGTACTTAAGAAGGACTAAGGATATGTTCTTGGTGTATGGTGGAGAGGAAGAGCTCGTTGTAAATGGTTACACGGATGCTAGCTTCCAGGCTGATAGGGATGATTCAAAGTCCCAGTCAGGTTTTGTATTTTGCCTTAATGGAGGAGATGTAAGCTGGAAGAGTTCCAAGCAAGAGACAGTTGCCAATTCTACGACTGAGGCCGAGTATATCGTTGCTGCAAATGCGGCGAAGGAGGCTGTGTGGATTAGGAAATTCATCAGCGAGCTTGGTGTAGTTCCTAGCATTGTTGGTCCCATAGTTCTATACTGTGACAACAATGGTGCAATAGCCAAAGCTAAGGAACCTAGATATCATCAGCGCTCCAATCACATACTTCGGCGGTTCCATCTTATTCGAGAGATTGTCAATCAGGGAGATGTGAATGTTTGCAAAGTACCGACTGAAGAAAATATAGCGGATCCACTGACAAAGCCTCTTGCGCAAAAGAAGCATGATGGTCATGTTAGATCAATGAGTATTAGATGCCTGAATGATCGTCTTTAGTGGGAGCCTTGTGGATTGTATGTTTGTTGGTTGTTTATTCATTTGATGAATTGTGATATGTACTGTGTTTTTCATTTTACATTTATGGCAAGTTCTTTTTGTTATGTCAATAGTTTCTATTTGATAGATTAATTAGCATAATAAATGCCCTTAGAATATTTGTTTCCATAGGAATTCAAGTACGTGACTTGAATGTGAGGGCCTATGTTTACAAGAATCTTCATTCTTAAATGGTCCCTAGTCAGAGTATCATCTTAGAAGCTGAAGGGCAGTGATAATACGTTAAGGCTAGCATGTGCTTTGACTGATGACCGGTTCTCACAGGTCATGATATTATGATATCAAGTCATCACATGGGTACTTGTTAGTGAACAAGTTGTACTGGACAGACCCACCTTAAGACTACTTTGTGGATTGTTATATGAATGTGTCACAAGTAGGTCTCAACTGACAATGGTGTTTATAGTTCTTTGACCTGAAGTCACAGCATTCATCAAGTGAGGAAGAGCGTACTTTGATGTCATCTAAAGTCTTCCTTGAGAAAGGTTGATGATAAGGGTGGTTATTGGGTATGTTACGATTCAATTGGGTGTTTGTGTGTGGACAGATATGGGATTTGTCATCCTTTATGACAGGAGTTACATCCATGGGCCCCTTGATGGAATGAGACCGAGAAATGCATGGTCATGCTGGGTTGAGCCAATATGCGATATTGAGCTTGCCACTCTCTTAAGGTCTATTCTAGATCAGGAAACTAGGATTGAACATTTATGAGGGTGGCATGGTCCATGCCTCTAGTTCTATCCAGATGTAAGGGACAAAGGGACATGACAGCACTGATACATTTGTCAAGACAGGCTTGTTGAGTTATGAACTCTTATTGCTTGGGTAGCAATGATGTATTGCTAGATATCGCTCATTGTTTGTGAGACTTTTGTTTGATATGTTCAAGATGAAGTGGGAGACTGTTGGTGTTTCCAAGGTGATATGGAAGAGATCAAGCATTCAGTCTCACTGCCAACGTGATATGACCCTATGGGGTCACACACAAGAGTGTTTGGAGAAGTTGGAGAAAGAATTGTGTTGTCCTTGCTCATATTGGATATGAGTGAAGGACCAATCCTATGACTTATTGGAGTTGAATCTAGTCAACTGATTGCTCCACGGGTATTGTGAATATTATATGGAGCGTGTTGACGAGTTTTCGAGTCGAGTCATCGAGAGTGTCTCGATGACTCTTACTTCAGTTCGTCGAATGAAGATTTTATTATTACTCGACGAAATCATAATGACTCGATGAATTTATGATTAATCGACAAACTCGATGAATTCGTGACTTGATGAATTTATATAGGATGTAGTCTTAGACACCTAGAGGGGGGTGAATAGGTTTCTTTTATTTTAGGCTTAGTGTTTTCTGAATTTAGGTTAGCAAATTATCAAGCACAGAAAGCACAAAGAGATTTATAGAGGTTCCTCAAGACAGGGTGTCTTGAGTAGTCCTCTTTCCAACCTTCACCTTTCTAACAATGAGTTAGACAAGGCCAACTTCTCCAAACTCAGCTCCAAGAGCCTACAACACAGATCCCACGGGATCTCTCAGGTTTTCCCAAACCCTACCTCAGGCACAATAGCCCTACCTTAGGCACAATAGCCCTACCTCAGTTCACACACTGATCCTACCTTAAGCTGACCTCTCAGCTCTACAACTCAGGCCAATCAGCCTTACACACTCATGAAATAAAGCCCTACAGTCTCAGAACACACAAGTTCCTACAGATGATATAATAGGGAATTACAAATAGAAGGAAGAAGAGGTCAAGCCTTATTCTTCTTCTCCTTAACAGCTGTTGTTGCAGACTTGAACCAGGGAGGAGAAGTGCAGCTCCAACTAGATTCTTCTTGATCAGCCCTTCAGATGATGGACTTGATCTACTTGCTCTATCTTGAGATGAATCAAGATAAGCAATCTCTATTCTCCTTGCAGCCTTGTGTAAGCTCAGTTCTTGGCTGCCGACAATGGAATAGTAGAGTTCTGCTTGTTTGTGTGCTGGAGAGTAAGATCAATTGCAAAAGTGCTTTGCTCAACCCTAACGTATTCCTTTTATACTCCTTTGATCTTCAATGGCTCTTAGTCGTCCTTCTGACAGATATGGGAGTGATTGATGGACCCCACAATGCCTTTTTGCAGCTTGCGCCAAAAGCAGAACTTGCTAAATCACTTTTGAATCTGTCTCAGCGGTTGGGCTGAGAAGGCCACCCATCTCAGTGGTTGCTTCTATCCCGTCTCAATGGATCCGCTGAGACAGACAGTTGTCTTAGCGGTTTTCTTCTATCCGTAGCTCAGCTTGCCCAGACACCTTCTCAGCGGCTCCTGGCCTTGTCTCAGCGGTTCAGCTGAGATAGAGATCTCGTCTTAGTGGTTTTGACTGTAAACCAACTGATCATTCATCACACCTTGGTGTGCCCTATCTGCTCCTATCTAGGAGGAAGCATGCATTGTTGATCCTGTGGGAAAACCTGAGAGATCCTGTGGGATCTGTGCTGTAGGCTCTTCGAGCTGAGTTTAGAGAAGTTAGCCTTGTCTAACTCATTGTTAGAAAGGTGAAGGGGGGAAAGAGGATTACTCAAGACACCCTGTCTTGAGGAACCTCTATAAATCTTTTTGTGCTTTCTGTGCTTGATAATTTGCTAACCTAAATTCAGAAAACACTAAGCCTAAAATAAAAGAAACCTATTCACCCCCCCCCCCCCCCCCACACACACACACCCTCTAGGTGTCTAAGACTACATCCTTTATAAACTATCAAGTGCTATCAGAGGTAGGTTGGTCAAGAAGGACATAACTGTCTAACCAGATCCTATAAAGGAATAGTCTTATCAATCCAATGGCTTCCTCTGGATTGTAGAAGGAGATGTGATCCATGAAGTTGCCCATATGCAACAAAGAAAACCTTGGCATATGGAAGCAAATGGTTAGATTGTTTATGGAAGCATCTGATCCAAGGATCTACATAACTGTAAAGCAAGGGCCTTTCACCTTTCAAACTGCCTCCACCATAGATCCAACAAGAAGAGTGCCCAAGACATTCAATGATATAACCAAGGATGAACTTGCACTGTTCACTATGGATAAAAGGGAACAAACCATAATTGTCAATGCTATTGATGACTCTACATTTCAGAACTTGGTACACTGCACAACTGCCAAGGAAATGTGGGACACATTAGTAGTATATATGGAAGGGACAACTGAAGTGAGGGATGATAGAAAGTCACTCATCAACCAAGAGTATGAAGCCTTCAAGCAGCTCAGCCAGGAGAGCATCTCTATGTGCTATGAGAGGTTTTTCATGCTACTAGAAATTGACTTTTAGCCACGCTCGTATTGCCCACGGCCATTTGCCGTGGCAAACAGTCAAATTATCGTGGCTAAAAGTCTAAAATCGTGGCTAAAAGTCATAGAAAGGGGGTATTTGCCACAGAAAGAGCATGGCAAATACTTTTTTGCCACGCTCGTATTGCCCACGCCCATTTGCCACGGCAGTCCGTGGCTAAAAGTCTTTTGCCATGATTTTGGACTTTTAGCCACGGTAATTTGCCCTGGCTAAACGTCAATTTTCTAGTATCAGAATAGTCAATGAGCTGAGAACCTATGAGAGAGTGTTCACTGATTATGAGCTGAATGATAAGTTCCTTAGATCTCTAACAAGGGATTGGGACACAAAAATCTGTGCTATCAGGGAAGTGGCTAGGCTTGGTGAGACCCCCACTCATACACTATTTGTAAAGCTACACTCTTATGAGATGCAACTGTCTGCAAGAAAGGAAGAGGACACCACAACAAGGGCTCAGGAGAGGGAGAAATCTGTATCTCTCAAAGCTGATAGCTCCAAGAAAAGCAAGGGCAGGATGGTGTCTCCTCTAAGGAGAAGTGCTGAATCTGAAAAATCTGAAATCAGCACCTCAGATAGCTCTTCATCTAATGCAGAGTTTGTTGCCTTCTCTAGGCAGTTCAAGAAGATGATGAGGAGGAAGCAATGGAAGAACAAGCCCTCCTCCTTATCACACTCCAAGAAAGACCATAGGAAATCTGAAAGACAGCACCCAAAGGGTGACAGGTATAATTCCAAATCTAATAAACATGTTTCAAATAACATTATTTGCTATTGCTGCAGTAAACCTGGACATGTCATAGCTGACTAACCAGCCAAAAGAAAGGAGAATGGTGATAAGAAGCATCATCACCAAAAGGATAGGAAGGGTGAAAAATCCTTCCTAGCAAAGAAAGAAAGAAGTTGGAGTGAATCTGAATCCTCAACTTCAGACTCAGAGAATGAAGAAGAAGCCTATATAGGGTTGTTTGCAGCAGAAGAAGATGAAGATTATCCTACTGCCAAGGTTGGAGTCAGGGCCCCTCTACCACACTCAGACAGTGAGATAGAGGAGGATGAAGAGGACAATGTTCAGCTAGGCCTCATGTCCATCACTGATGAGGCGGACAGTCAGATGAACAGGTATTAATTCATTCCATATCCTCTTCTGATTATGAGACTAGTCCAGAATCTGGAGGACCTTCATCAATTGATGGAAGTGATTCAGAAGCTGAGATAGATGTCAATCAATTGATTGACAAGTATGATGCTCTCTTGGAAGCTCTGAAAAGAAGCAAAAAGCTAGCCAAGAGGCAAGCCCAAGAGATTGATTCCCTTAAGATGGAAAAACTAGAATGCACTGAATCTTCTACCAAGATGAGTTAGATGTATAGGGAAATTAACCATCTGAAGGGGATAACTATCACCCATCTGAGCACCATATCCCTGAAGAACAAGGTCATCAAGGATCTTGAGGAGAAGCTTGTGAAAGATAGAAGCTTAATGGCTCAATTCTCCAAGCCAAAATCTGTGCTCCCTATTATTGACTCCTTCTCTTCTCAATCGAATAGGAGGGGACTAGGATTCAATAAAATGGAAGTAGGAGAAGGGAGTGGAGAGAAGATCAGGGGTAAGGCTAAGCCTCAAACCACCTTTCAAAAGGTATTACTCTCTTCCAACAGGTATGACCATGAAAGCATGTATGGTCAATGGAAGAATGGGAGTACCTATAGGAAGGAAAACATTTCTTCCCATAGTGGAAGAAAGGGTATGGGATTGAGTGCTATGAAGGCTCCCCATGAGGAAATTCAAATGGCCCAACCTGGACCATTTGTATTTGATACATCAACCCCTTCATTCAAGAATAAGAAAGCAAGCCCTTCTAAGGTTGATTCAGCCAAGAACATGACTGTTGTCAAATCAGTGGACATGTCTAATTGCTCAGTGTCTAATGCCATCAAAACTTGCATTGCCCAAAAGCCAAAGCAAGCTGATTCCATTAAGACAAAGACTACTAAGACTGTCCACAGATTGACTTTCAGCCAAATCCTTACTGAAAGAAATAAGAGAAAAGTTGCTATCTCTCCTCCTGAACATATGGACAGTGTTGCACACCCCTCAAGAAATGTTCAGAATAGGATATACAACATTCATGAATGTTGGTGTTGTGGTAAAGTGGGACACTTTGCCATAGACTGTTGGCACAATCCTAATGTGCAATGTGCAAAGATGAGCCTTCCTACAAAGGGTGCAGCTAGTGTAAGGTCATTTCATCATGCTAACAAGGACCTAGGACCCAATGTTTTTTGGGCTCCTAAGGATAACTAAACTCCTTCTTGCAGGATAGTTCAAGTACCAGCCTCAACCAAATTTGGTACTTGGACAGTGGGTGCTCAAGACACATGACAG
This sequence comes from Dactylorhiza incarnata, assembly GCA_033032865.1. NCBI lineage: Eukaryota > Viridiplantae > Streptophyta > Magnoliopsida > Asparagales > Orchidaceae > Dactylorhiza > Dactylorhiza incarnata. The sequence continues at coordinate 6,818,154 of JAWHQI010000041.1, forward strand.
GAACAAGAAATCTTCTACAGGACTACAAGGCTATGAAGAATGGACCCAAAGTTATCTTTGGGGGATCTAAAAAGGGAATCACCAAAGGATATGGTATGATCTCCAATGGCATAGTCTCAATTACAAGGGTAGCTTATGTTGAAGGGTTGCAACACAACCTAGTAAGCATAAGTCAACTATGTGATCTAGGATATATCATTGAATTCCACAATGACAAGTGTTTGATTAAAAAGTCTAAAGACTTATAGACCATTATCTCAGGCACTAGGAGTGGGAATGTTTATTGCTTAGACTTTATATGTAGTAATTCTCTTACATCTGTTTGTCTTGTAGCTAATGAGAATGAGTCCCTTTGTGTTCAATGGCACAAGAGACTTGCTCACATTAACTACAAGACAATGTTTAGACTATTCTCTAAAAACCTTGTTAGGAATAGTCCTAATATAAAATATATTAAAAGTGGTCCCTATCATGCTTGCCAAATGGGTAAGCAAACAAGGGCCACCTTTAAAAGTATTGGCTCCAAAGACACTGAAAGATGTCTTTATCTCTTGCATATGGACTTGTTTGATCCTTTGTCAATTCAGAGCCTAGGTGAGAAGTTGTATTCTTTGGTGATTGTTGATGATCACTCAAAATATACATGGATATTCTTCCTTAAGAAGAAGTCTGATACTTTAAATATCTTTATAACTCATGTCAAAGTAATTCAGAATGACTTGCAATGTGCTGTGGTCAGGACTAGAACTGACCATGGCACAAAATTTCAATCTAAAGCTATGACAAGGTTTTATCAAGAATATGGCATCACCCAAGAGTTCTCCTCCCCAAGGACTCCACAATAAAATGGTGTGGCTGAGAGGAAGAATAAGACCTTGATAGAAGCTGGGAAAACACTGCTTAGTGACTCCTCACTCCCAGAATACTTCTGGGTTGAGGCAGTCAATACTGCATGACATGTTCTCAATAGAGCTTCCATCAATAAGGTTCATGGAATAACTCCTTATGAGATTCTGAAAGGCAAACAACCTACAATTTCATACTTTAGAATCTTTGGCTGCAAATGCTACATTTTAAATAATGGAAAATCTCAATTAACAAAGTTTGCAGAGAAATGCAGTGTGGGTGTTCTTGTTGGCTATAGCTCACATAGTAGAGCTTATAGAGTGTATAACAAGAAAACTCATGTGGTAGAGGAGTCTATGTATGTAGTATTTGATGAGACCAGCCTAATATAAAAGGGCTGGTCTAGTTCTTCTGTCTTGGCAGGAAATGAAAAGGATTTGGAAAGGATGTTTATACAAGACACACCCAGCAGCAGCAAAGCTTATTCTGATGTTGCCATCCCTGAAGAGGAAGAAGTCCATGTTGATGAAAAAACTGATGAACCAGCAGAAATAGCACAGCAAGCTGAGAACAAACTGCCTACAACTGTAAGACATCAAAGGGATCATCCAAGAGAAAAAATAATTGGAGATCAGAATCAAGGTGTATTAACCAGAAGCAGGGCTCACAATGAGGCCTTATTCTTGAGCTTCCTATCACAAATGGAGCCCAAGAAGTTTGAAGAAGCCAACCAAGGCACTTTTTGGATTCAAGCTATGCAGGAAAAACTTCTACAATTCACGAGATGCAAGGTATGGAAATTGGTGCCAAAACCTCAGGGAAACAATATCATAGGTACCAAATGGATTTATAGGAACAAGTTAGATGAAAATGGCACAATCATAAAGAACAAGGCAAGGCTGGTAGCCAAGGGGTATAGACAGGAAGAAGGGATAGACTTCGATCAAACCTTTGCCCCTATTGCAAGGTTGGAAGCAATTAGGCTATTCCTTGCCTATGCTGCCCACAAGGGGTTCAAAGTGTATCAAATGGATGTCAAATCAGCCTTCCTCAGTGGTGACTTAAAGGAAGAGGTATATGTTGAGCAACCATCAGGTTTTGTACATCATACCCTCTCTAGTCATGTTTACTTATTTAGGAAAGCTCTTTATGGTCTTAAGCAATCCCCCAGGGCTTGGTATGAGACTTTGTCTAGCTTTCTCATCAAGAACAAGTTCTTGAGGGGAAAGATAGATAGCATATTGTTTCTCAGGGAAACAAGGGGCAAGTGTCTCCAAGTCCAAATATATGTTGATGACATAATATTTGGGTCTACTGATGACAACCTCTACAAAAGGTTTGCCAACCTAATGTGGGGGAAGTTTGAGATGAGCAGTATGGGAGAGCTCAAGTACTTTTTAGGCCTCCAAGTAAAACAGTCTGATGAAGGTATATTCATCTCTCAGACCAAGTACACTAGGGAGCTTATCAAGAAGTTTGGGATGGAATCATCCTCCACCATGAAAACTCCCATGGGGTCCAACATTTCCCTGGACAAGGATGAGAAGGGCAAGGCCTTTAATGAATCCCTGTACAGGTGCATCATTGGATCCCTGTTAAATTTAACTGCTAGCACACCAGATATTATGTATGCTACATGTGTGTGTGCTAGGTACCAGGCATGTCCTAAGGAATCTCACTACTCAGCTGCAAAGAGGATTTTGAGATACCTTAAAGGCAGCCTACATCTTGGCCTTTGGTACCCTAAGAATAATGATTTTGAACTAACAGGATTTTCAGATGCAGATTTTGCAGGCTCCAAAGAAGACAGGAAAAGCATAAGTGGCACTTGTCAATTCCTAGGAAGAAGGTTGATATTATGGAGCAGTAAAATGCAGACAAGTGTGGCTATTTCCACTGCTGAGTCTAAAAACATTGCTGCAGGGAGCTGTTGTGCACATCTATTGTGGATTCAACACCAGCTAGAGGACTATAACCTCAAGGTAAGTAACTCTCCTCTTTATTGTGACTCATCCAGTGCTATCTCAATTGCTAAGATTCATGTCTCTCACAGCAGGACTAAGCATATAGAGATAAGATATCATTTTATCAGAGAACATGTAGAATCTCAAGATATCTGCCTTGAATTTGTCCCCACTGAAAATCAAGTGGCTGATATCTTCACTAAGCCATTGGTTGAGTCCAAGTTCAATTCCTTCAAAATTGACTTGGGAATGTTGAATTTAGAATGACTTCACTTATGATTCTATACACACTATTACATTGCTTATGATTTCAACTGTACAATTCTCACAATATGTAATGTTATGAAAATTAAAATCTAAATTGATCAACTTTGTTTAAACAAAAGGAATAGTCCACATGATAGGGTAGATAACCTACCTAGAATGTTACATGTAGAATAGTGTAAAACACTTCATTCTTTCAACCATGTATGATATACTGCTTGACTTGATATAACTTAAAGTGTTGACACATCAACCCTATGAGAGACATGATTAGGCCCTCAAGTAATCCTATCTCTAATGATTTTAAAGTAGTAAGATCAGCTTAACCAGAACAATCTGTTTCAGCTGAGTCGCTGAGACAGCTGGGAAAAGTCTCAGCTGAACCGCTGAGACGACTAAATCTCTCCCAACGGCTGATAGTGTTCTATCCCAGCGGATAGGTCATTGTCCCAGCGGTTCCGCTGAGACGGGTTGGATTCATTATAAATTGTCTAAGTGCAACCCTAGATGACCCATTTACACTTACAATTATAAGAGCAATCAAATTCAATTACTATGTTTAATTTTACCTAAGTCTTAAGCCATATAAATAGCAAATCTGATTAGTGAAAAGCACACGACCCTTCTCTTCCAACCGCCGAGACGAATCACCTACTCTTCCATCCCAGCGCATTCCTCCACCACTGCAATGGCTCCCAAAAGCTCTAAAGATCTTCTTGAGGGATATGAGATAGTAAAGCATGGGTTTGCCCATGCTCCAGAAGAAATTAAGGGTGTGATTCAACTCCTAGAAGACCAAGGCCTGGAATTTCTACTATCTGAACCCTGTGTCATTCTCAGAACTGAAGTTCTGGAATGGTTTGGTAATGTCAAGTTGTCCACCTCCAAATGCTCCCTCAAGTCAAAGATTGGAGAAGATAGAATCAAGATAACCTCAACAAAACTACAAAAAGCATTACATCTTCCATCCTGCAGTCCAAGTGAGGAGGATGACATCTCTGAAAAGACAAGAAAATGGCTATAAAATGGACTGAGTACAATGATGCCAAAATTAGCTCATTGAAGAGGAAATTCTTCAACCAAAAGGGAAAACTTTTATCAGATATTGTGGGAAAAGCCATTCTTTGCAAACCAGGGTCCCATGATACAATCTCACAGTACATGTTTGACCTCATGACAAGAATAATTCTGAAAAAGAAAACCTCTTGGGGAGAGGTCATCTTTCAAAGAATAAAAGAATGCCTTCAGGCACCCAATATGGGAAGAATTCTCTCCTTGTACCTCCTTCAAACCCACCCTGACAAGTTCAACACATCCAAAGGAGCCAATCTTCACTATCTCAAGAGAATGTACATCAAGACTTTAGAAAGATTCACCAGGGTATTGCCTATGAGTCAGCCCTCTGAAACTTAAGGAAAAGAGAAGACAAACCCCTCATCTTCTAAGAAAACAAGGCTGATCATTTCCAGTTCTGAGTCTGATCATTCAGATATAGATGAAGATGATGGTGCTGACATTGGTTCACACAGCATTCTTAACAAGGAGGCCACACAAGTTGACATGCCAGCTGACTCTGTCCACCCACCACATCTGGACAAAGTCATAACTTCTGGTAACTAATACCTCAAATTCTTCACAACACATTTAAGTAATTGATTATAGTAATTACAATAGTTAGTCAAATCTGACATTTAATTAATGTGGACCCCAAATCCTTAATAACTGGTGTGTGCTTCATCTGAGTGGGAGTATCAACAAGAACCATCACCCATTGATATTACAAAAATCAATGATGATAATGTGCACACAAGACCATCACCTCAAAATTTACAAGGTCAGATTGACACAATTATCTTCAGTCTTGAAGAAAGAATAAGAAACATTCCTGAAAATGCACCAGCCCTGTGGTCATTACCTTCATAAGTTTCATCTGATGCCCCATCTGAGGGGGAGTAGCCATAAGAGCCATCAGCTGATAAAGATCAGGTTATTGGTAAGCCCTAAAAAACCAGCCTAAACATTCAGAATCATAAAATCTAACTCTACAATTCTTGTTCTAGAATTCCTAGATTCATCCATTCAAGTTGATTTATCTGAGGGGGAGGTGCAGAATGCTCCTCCTGCAGAGAAATATGAAGTTCTAGGTAAATCTTACATTATTATTCTTAGAACCACTAAGTAGTTCAATCTAACCCCAACTAATTGTCCCAGCATTCCTGGACTCAACAGAAAAGGATGCTCTCTCTGAGGGGGAGGATGATTATAATGCTTGTGATGTCAATCGGAGTGATCATCAAGATACTGACACTGAAGATGAGCAGGATGATGCTCCAACTGCTATTATCAACATTCAGCAAGCATCTTCCTCCACCTCACCCAATGAGGCTCTTCTCACTGCCATAAACCTGCTGCTTCAGTCTTATCTCACCTCCATGTAAACTAATCTAGATAAATCAGTTACCTCAGTAAGGGAATATGTGGATCAGTCCATCAAGAATGTGAAAGTTGAAGTCATGTCTGAGGTCAAGGAAATCAAGGAAAACACTGAAATACTCAACAAACAAATGTCCCAATGGTTTGATCTGGCTGAAAAATCTGTAATTTCTCATAATACCATTCTAAGATCCATGGAAAAAATCTCCATCTATCTGAACAGGACATGGGATATGTCAAGAATTATGTAAGTAAGACAGATGAGGTGATGGAGAAGTCAACCAATCATCTTCAAGAGTATGTCTATTCAACTTCTATGCAGTTAAATGAAGAAGCTGACAGGTACAAGGAAGAGCTGAGAGAAGAAATTGCAACTGTCTCTCAATCCATTACTGCAAGAGCCACCTCTTCCCATCTGAATGAAGAAGTAGGTAAGTTAAAAGATGTGCTTCAATCTGATATAGAGAATGTGTTCCAAACCCTCTCTGACACAATAACTGCAGCCAAGCAAGACCTCCAACAAAAGATATATGAAGAAGCCAGAAAGGGGGAGGACACAAATGTTATCATAAATTCCGACCTCACCCTGAAAGTTCTACAAGGGACAAGGATAGCTCTGAATCTTCCTATCCTAGATGTCAACAGGGCAGAAGACTGGGATTTCCCTCATCAAGAGGCAATTGCCCAAGATAAGAATCTAAGAAAGAAAAGGGAAAGGGAAAGTGTAATGCTGGCTGAAGAATTTAGGGCCAAGCAAAGGGAGGTGCAGAATAATGACCCTGACCATGAGCAATGGAGTGATTACTCCAAGGACATCATATTAAATGCCTGGATAAGCCATGGTCAGGTGTGTAAAGATATTGACAAGCTCTATCCATCTGAAGAATGGATAAAGCATTTGGAGAGAAATACTAAGAGTGATAAAATTTTCAATGCATATCTGGTAAGAAAGGAAAATCCAAAGAAAATGTCCTCTAGATACATTCCAAAACCATATATGTATTTCCAAAGGCAAGAGAACAAGAAAAGAATTGCTGATATTAAGGTTGCCAATGATGAAAAGAAGAAGCTTCCAGGTCAAGATAACACTGTTGCTGATGACATGGATGTTGCTTCAGTGAAAGGGAAAGAAGCAGCTATTGACACTCCTGAATGTTCTTCTTATAAGAAAAGAAAGCTTTGAATGATTATTGAAACAATTTATGTATATAAATGTTATTGAACTATAATGACTTATGCCTGTGTGGATGCAAACATGATTATACTTTGCCTAAAATAGTTTATGAATATATGAATGCAAACTGAGCTTTGAATTACTATTCTATCTGGATTGCAATTGTTGGATTGTTAATGTAATCAGCTTGTATCATAGCTAAATCTTAGTTATATCTAAATCTTACCCTGCTTTTTTATTGCTTAATTCAATCTATGTTGCATTGTTATGTTTATCAAATCTTACTGATGGATTGATTAAACTCTATGGTACAATCTTTTCATAATAACCATCTGTTTTAAAATGACTGATGCATTAAGCATGATATGTTGAACTCATTATTGCAATGACACATATCAAGAATTTATGAGTAATGTACTCTAGCATTTGAGGGTATCCTGCCTTCTTCAAATAGGGGAAGATTGTTGGGAAAATGACCCTCAATGTTCCCTTGATTTGAAGAGGCCTCACACTCAATGCTAAGTACATGTTGTATTTGATAAACCCTATTTCTATCTCATAAGTATGCAGGACTAGGGCACACTGATCCTACCTCAAGCTGACCTCTCAGCTCTACAACTCAGGCCAATCAGCCTTACACACTCAGGCAATAAAGCCCTGCAGTCTCAGAACACACAAGTTCCTACAGATGATATAATAGCAAATTACAAATAGAAGGAAGAAGAGGTCAAGCCTTGTTCTTCTTCTTCTTAACAACTGCTGTTGCAGACTTGAACCAGGGAGGAGAAGTGCAGCTCCAACTAGATTCTTCTTGATCAGCCCTTCAGATGATGGACTTGATCAACTTGCTCTATCTTGAGATGAATCAAGATAAGCAATCTCTTTTCTCCTTGCAGCCTTGTGTAAGCTCAGTTCTTGGCTGCCGACAATGGAACAGTAGAGTTCTGCTTGTTTATGTGCTGGAGAGTAAGATCAATTGCAAAAGTGCTTTGCTCAACCCTAACTTATTCCTTTTATACTCTTTTGATCTTCAACAGCTCTCATCCATCCTTCTGACAGATATGGGAGTGATTGATGGACCCCGCAATGCCTTTCTGCAGCTTGCGCCAGAAGAAGAACCCGCCAGATCACTTTTGAATCTGTCTCAGCGGTTGGGTTGAGATGGCCACCCGTCTCAGCGGTTGCTTCTATCCCGTCTCAGCGGAATTGCTGAGACGGACAGTTATCTCAACGGTTTTCTTCTATCCACAGCTCAGCTTGCCCAGACACCTTCTTAGCGGCTCCTGGCCTTGTCTCAGTGGTTCAGCTGAGACAGAGATCTCGTCTCAGCGGTTTTGACAGTAAACCAACTGATCATTCATCACACCTTGGTGTGCCCTAGTCCTGCATACTTATGAGATAGAAATAGGGTTTATCAAATACAACTTGTACTTAGCATTAAGTGTGAGGCCTCTTCAAATCAAGGGAACATTGAGGGTCATTTTCCCAACACCGTCCCTCAAAATGGTTTTTGAAACCAAATGTCTTAGATTTTGAATCTGACATTGATAGACGAGCTTGTCTACTGCATAAGTGTTGTTGTTATTCATTGGTCCAATGCATGTAAATCTAGATATTTATAAGAGTTCTGAATGTTCATATTTAGCCCTTTCATCAAAGTGTTGATGATTTTATTTTGTGCACTGGGATGTATTTGGATTATGAATGTTATTGTATTTCTATTTTGTGAATGTGCACTATGATTAAATGTTAATCACAATGAATTGTTCATCGATTGTATCTTAAAATCCCTTTTCAATAGTAAGTGTACGGATGCCTTCCGGTGGATGACACTCTTCCTGCCTCGATCACTGAAGTGTGGGCTTGCCAAAGCAAGGTGCATTAATCTATCTTGGTAAGGGTGCGAGCGGATAATTGTGATATCCCACTGTCGACATCGGGTCTATCTTAATTAGGTGACTGAAAGTGGAGGTTAGATCTTAATGTTACTCTAGAGGGGGGTGAATAGAGTATTAAAAACTTTTCCCTTAATTTTATAGCGGAATTAAATTAGTGATATATATATGTGTATATTGAGTGATTTATAAAGACTGAATAAAGAAAGCAGCACAGCACAAGCAACATAGAAATTCACAAGCACAGAGACACGAGGATTTTTATAGTAGTTCCCCAATAAACCTGGGTACGTCTACTCTTCTACCACACTTGGTAGGATCCACTAGGTTTTTGATCAGGTGCCCTAACACCAAGGGGTTTTTGATCAGGTGTCCTCACACCAAGTGAGCTTTTAATCAGGTGCTCTAACCAAATCACAGGTTTTTGTTCAGGTTCCCTATCACCAAGAGGTCTACTTTTGAAGGAAGTAAGAACCTTGTACAATATGGAATAAAAGGGGTTAGAATGTTCTTCTCTGTCAAAAGTCTGAGAGAAGACTCTAGTGGATGATGGTGTAAAGCTCCCCCTGTCTGATTGAAATTCTTGACAGCTTGAGGATGGAGCTTTCTCTTGAAATGAAAATATTTTCCTTGATAAGCTGATGAATCTGAGAGACAGATGTTCCTCAGATTATTGTTGCTATGTTGAAGATTTGAAGCATGCAGTAGAAAGACTGAGAAAATGATCTTGAAGATGTTCTTAGAGAATGAAAAGTTGCTTGAGGAAGATGAACTTTTCTTTTTTTTCTGAATGATTTCTCTTAGCAGATGCTCTGATATTCTCTATGTCTATATCTTTTTTTCTTTTTCTTTTCTGGTATACTATATTTTCTGGAAGAATACGACTGATTTGAATTTCAAAAATCTCTCTGAATAGGAATAGAATAATCTGCATTAAATCTTTTCTTGGAACTTCCACTGATTTAGCCAATCTTAATTCCTTTCCTCTTTAATAATTAATGATATCCTTTTCCAATAAGCCAAACGGCTATTTTTCTTGAGAGAAGGAATTGGAAGGAGAATAGAATTAAAGGAAGGATAAAACTTGTCTTATCTGGAAGAATAACTCCAAATGAAGAATAGAACTGAATCTGATGGATGAGCTGAGTTCAGAGAAATAGAATGACTGATCTGAGTAATCTGAGAGAAAATTCGTCGATCTGAGATAAGATTTTGTTGACCTGAAGGATGAGTTTGTCGAACTGAACATCTGATACAGAATTCGTGGAACTCAGGCTGGAGTTCGTCGATCTCAATATAGAGTTCGTCGAACTGAAGAATTCATCGACCGCTGAGCCTGGTGAGCTGCTGAGTATGGAGCACGTCGTTCATCGAATGCAGAGAGATGGTCGTTCGTCGAATGCAGAGAGCAGTTCATTGAACCCAGTATTGAGTTCGTCGAATGCAGAAACTTAGAGAAATTCTAAGTTTTAGCTATCTTATCAACCTAAAACTATGACCCTTAGACTATACAATGGGGGTCAACTTGATCCTAGTCAACATATAGTAATCCTAGCCCAAATCAATAATAGGGTTGTTCCAATAATCTCCCCCTATTTGGGTTAGGATACTATTTGACAAATTTCAAATAATCAACAACAAAAATTAGCAGAGCAAAAATATATCTGACATAATGTAAACCCATTTCAGCAGATAAAATAAGGAGTGCTCTGAGTTTGACAATATTACAATAAAATAGAAATGTCAACCAAAAACAAATAGATCAAAACCTTTTACTTCTTTGTTGAGGGAGGCTTGAAGATGATTTGTCTGTTTGGGTTTTCAGATTCTTTCTTACTCATGTAGAGATCCTGAGCTCCCAGAATGGTTTGAGACTTGGCATGAGGAACCACAGCTTCTGGGTGCTTCTCTAAGTATTCTTTAGCATTGAATACATTTCTGGATTTGTATTTTTCAAATTCTTTCTTCCCGAATTCTGACATGGTTGAGAATTTGGAGTAATCTTTACCTTCTGCTTTAGCTTTGTTGATCTGGGCAACTGCAATGGATTCTTTGAATCTTGCCATTTGGGCTATCCTTTCTTCTTCAGGATTGGGAAAAGAAGGGTTGTACTCTGAAATATTATCTTGAACATAAGAAGGATCTTGAGGATTTTTGATTATATGAGAAGAGCCATCAGAAATATAAAGCTTGTATTCTGAAGATACTAATCTTGAGGAGCCTGAGGGAGGTCTTGAAGACCTAAAACTTTGAGAACCACTACAACTAGCTGGTCTCTTAGATTGTTGGGAGGAGTATCTTTGGGAGGAAGAGGAGAACTTAGCTGAGCCAGCTGCACCTGCTGCTGGAGGAGGAGGAGGAGGATGGTTATACTTGACAGGCTTGTCAGAGTAGTAACTAGTTTTCTTCATCTTCTTCCTTCTGTTTGCTTCATTCCTTGAGGTCCTCATCCAAGCTGGAGAGTCCTTGGTGAGAGTAATATTATGCAAAATATAATATGGAATGTCATTGTTGGGGTTAGGAGGCTTAGGAGCAGCCTTTGACTTGAGCTTAGCTTTTCTTTTCTTAGATGATCTATCATCAGAATCATCAGAATCATCATCATCACTGTCATCAGATGATGGAGGATTGTCATAAATAGCATCAATCAATTTCAGGGTTTTAGAAAAATCTTTCTCAGTATTAATTGGAGCTGGAGGAGCTGGACTTTCAACAGTAGTTAGAACTTCAACTGGAAGAACTGAAACTGGAGGAGCTGGAGCTGCAAAACTCTTTAGAATTTCTTTCAATATAACTTTATTTATGGGAGTTGTATAAGGAACAATTGCTTTTGAATAGCCTTGAGGCTTTGGCAAATATGAGAAAACTGTATTGACTTTGGAAAGAAAATAAATAATATCTATAGAGGGATTAATAGAAATATTATTTATTTCTTCTACTGCTGGAAGAACTGCATCTGTCATCACTGTATCTGCCTGAACTGCACTTTCTTCAAACAAAACTGCTTCTGCACTGAAAGCTGTGAGATCTGGAGCTTCTTCATCAGACATCTCCCCCTGCCTAGTTTCAGGAAATCCTAAAGCTAGGCCCCTAGAAGAAGGGACGGATAAGGAGGGTGAAGGGAAGGAACCTATTTTGGCAGATAGATCAGCAATAGCTTGAAGAATTGGAGCAAGTTTTGCATCCAGGAGGTCATTTTCCTTATAGCAATGTGATGATAGATCTGATCAGCAACAGATTTAAAATCAACATATACAAGATCTGAATTGGAGTTAGAAGAGGATGGGATGGGGTATGGGAAAGAGATGTTGGTAGCATGAGCTATGGGTGGATGAGAGTGATTAGGGCAATGAGGATGGATAGGAGATTGATGATGAATAGGGGATTGTGGATGAATAGGTGATTGAGGTGGAGAGATATCTTGATGGATAATTTGTGTAGGAGATTGAGGAAGAGAGATATCTTGGGGGATAATGGGTGATTGAGGAAGAGTTGGTGAGTGAGAATCAATGTGGATGGGAGAATGAATGTCATTGAATGATGAAGGTTCTTCAGATGGGTGAGTCTGAAGAGTAGGAGAAGATGGAAATGAGAGTTAAGGGATAGTGGGAAAGTTGGGAGGAGGAATTTCTTCAGAAGAAATGATAGGTTGAGAAGGGAGAGGAGGAGGAGAAACAACATGAGGAGATTCTTGAAGGGTTGGGGGAGTGACTTGCACAGTCCTTGTGCCTTCTGAAGCTATTTCTGATGATTCTGCTCTACGAGTTCTTTTATTGATAACCCTTTCCCATCTTCCAAACAAAGCTGAGGACAGCCTTTTACTGGCGTTGATAAAAACTTTTGGAGAGACCAGGAGGTCTGGATGCCTTTCCTCAAGAAATATTCCCAGAATTCTACCATAACCAACATTTGCATTACTTAACATCTTTCTAATTGATTCAAGAAGGATCATTCCCCAATTAACTTTCTTTTTCTCAACCAAGGCCACCATCACCAGAAATTGTTGCCTTGTAATGTAGTCATGGGCAGAAGTTTTCCTTAGCAAAACCTTGCCTACTACATCAGCCATAAACTTATACTCCACAGATAAGTTTTTCTTTAACAGGTGGTTAGGGTTTCCACCAGAAAAACCCATCTTAACCAATGCAGCATTAAACTCATCAGATGTGATTTCCAAATCATCGTCAGATAATATTTCTGGGGTTAGAATAACCTGATTTCCTGATATTGTTCCTAATAGAGTATTATCCTCTGCCTTGACTGTATAAGCCCATTCCTTAGTTTCAGCCACTGGTAGTTTGATTCTAGTTGTCATCATCTTCTTTAGTTGTTGTTCTTCAAACAAGTGAAGAATATCCAGGAAAACTTGGTCAGAATAATGCTCAAAAGATTTGAAATCAATGTCGAATCCAGCGTCGAACTTCGTTGAGGAAAGTGCTGCTTGCGAAATCGCCATTTGAACCTGCAAAAAAGAGCGATCAAGTGCAAAGGGGAACTGGAGGGAAAGAGCAAATTCTGTAGGCGCAAGAATAAAATAAGATGAAAACTTTGATTATATAGAGAGATCGGAGAAGGGCGCACACTTTCGTAGAAAAAGGTTCGGCTAAACCTAATAGAATCAAAATTCGAAAAGACTTAGGGCTTCATCTGACTGTGTTCGCTGAAAAAATAATTTTCGTCGATCTCCGTTCGACAATCGCGCTTGTCTTTGTCGATCCTGACTTATTAAGTATCGTCGATCTCCGTTCGCCGAAGGATAGCATTTCGTCGTTCTCCGTTTGATGAAATGAGGGGATAAATAGAAAATTTAGTTTTTATGAAATTGAATCTCCATCTATCATTCCCAGCTGATTTATAAAGAAAATATGTTTCTTTTCATCCAAGGTTTTGGTGAAAATGTCAGCTCTTTGCAAATCAGTAGAGATGAATTGTAGGGAAATTTTATTTTTATCCACATTATCTCTGAAAAAGTGGTGCCTAATTTCTATGTGTTTAGTCCTACTATGGAGAACTGGATTTTGTGCTATAGATATTGCACTAGTATTGTCACAAAATATAATTGAATTATTTAAGTTGACACCATAGTCTAGGAGCTGATTTTGTATCCACAATATCTGTGAGCAGAAACTGCCTGTAGCTATATATTCAGCTTCAGCTGTTGATGTAGACACAGATGTTTGTTTCTTACAAAACCAAGACACAAGCCTATCACCAAGAAACTGGCAAGTTACTGATGTGCTTTTCCTGTCTACTTTGTATCCAGCATAATCTGAATCTGAGAATCCAGTTAATTCAAATTCAGATGATGTTGGATACCAAAGTTCTAGATTAGGGCAACCCTTTATATATCCCAAAATTCTTTTTAATAAAATTAGATGAGATTCTTTGGGGTTAACTTGAAACCTAGCACAAATACAGGTAGCAAACATTATATCAGGCCTACTTGCTGTTAAATAAAGTAGTGAGCCAACAATTGCTCTATATACTTTCTGATCAACAGGTTTCCCTGATTCATCAGTATCAACAGCAGCATTAGAGGGAATGGGTGTTTTCATGGTGGAGGCATCAGACATACCAAACCTTTTCACTAATTCCTTAGCATACTTGGATTGTGATATGAAGATGCCATTTGGAGTTTGCTTCACTTGAAGACCAAGGAAGTATGACAATTCACCCATACTACTCATTTCAAATTTAGATTGCATTAGATTAGAGAACCTTTTGCATAAATTTGAATTAGTAGAGCCAAAAATAATATCATCTACATATATTTGAACTAGTAGAGTTTGATTTTTATGTATCCTGAAAAATAAGGTTTTATCAACTATGCCTCTACAGAACTTGTTTTCCAAAAGAAAATTAGCTAAGGTCTCATACCATGCTCTGGGAGCTTGTTTGAGACCATAGAGAGCTTTATTAAGCTTAAATACATAGGAGGAGTGAGTTGGAGAGATGAAACCTGGTGGTTGTTCCACATAGACTTCTTCTTTGATGTCTCCATTAAGAAATGAACTCTGTACATCCATTTGATAAACTTTGAACTTCTTGTATGCAGCAAAGGCCAAAAAGATCCATATAGCTTCAAGTCTTGCAACAGGAGCAAAGGTCTGATCATAGTCTAGGCCTTCTTCCTGTGAATAACCTTGAGCTACCAATCTTGCTTTGTTTCTGACTATGTTGCCTTGATCATCAAGCTTGTTCCTGAAGACCCACTTGGTTCCAATAACTGGATGGTCTTTTAGTCTTGGAACCAAATCCAGTACCTTGTTCCTTTTAAATTGGTTGAGCTCCTCTTGCATTGCAAGAATCCAGTTTGGATCTTGTTCTGCATCTTTTATGGTTTGAGGTTCAACTTGTGATAGGAAACAAGTGTGCATCTGATTTTGATGTAGTTGATGCCTTGTTTGAACACCTACTGAAATATCACCAATCACTTGTGATATTGGATGATCTCTAACTATGATGTGGTCAACAGTTGGAGTTGTTTCAGCAATAGTATCCACTTGGGGAATTTGTTCAGCTGTCACTTGATTTAAGCTGTCAGCAAGATCTGGATGATCTTCTTCTTCACTGTCTTCAAGATTTTGTGTTGATGGAAGTAAAGATTCTTCCTTTTGTAGATTTAATCCATTTAGCTCTTCACATAGAGCTGGTACCTGCAAAATATTCTTGGTAGAGGTGGTGTTCCTCTCATCAATTAACATGTTAGTCTCATCAAAGGATACATGCATGGACTCTTCTATCTTAAGAGTAGATTTGTTGTAAACCCTATATGCCTTACTAGAAATAGAATATCCATGGAAAATGCCTTCAACAGCTTTTGCTTCAAACTTCCTGAGATACTTCTTATCATTGTTGTGCACATAGCATTTACATCCAAATATCTTAAGATAGTTAACCTTAGGCCTTTTATTCTTAAGTAATTCATAGGGAGTCTTGCCCTTGAGCTTATGTATAAGGCTTCTGTTCAACACATAATTAGTTGTGCTCACTGTCTCTGCCCAAAAAGAGAGTGGCAAGTTTGCATCAGCAAGTAATGTAGTTGCTGATTCAATAAGGGTTCTATTTTTCCTTTCTGCTACCCCATTTTGTTGAGGAGATCTAGGAGCAGAGAAACATTGTCTGATCCCTTCTTTTCTACAGAATTCTCTCATCAGAAGAGACTCAAACTCAGTGCCATGATCACTTCTGATCAATGCAACTACAATAGAGTACTCAATCTTAATGGACCAAAGAAAGTCTGTTAGAATATTGAAGGTGTCAGACTTGTTCCTAAGAAAGAACACTCAACTGAATCTTGAGAAGTCATCTACAATCACTAAAGAGTAATGCTTCCCTCCTAAGCTTTGTATAGCAGTAGGTCCAAAAAGGTCCAAGTGCAATAAATACAAAATCCTAGGTGAATCACTCTTGGATAAAGACTTAAAACTACTTATAGTTTGCTTACCTAATTGACAAGCCCTGCAAAGTCCTTCCTTCTTGTATGAACCAGAAGGTAGTCCTCTAACAAGATTGTCCTTAGAGAGCTTAGATATAGGTCTAAGGTTAATATGTCCAAGCCTTTTATGCCATAATTCATTAGTTTTACTTATAGAATTGAATAAGCAAATATCAGAATTGGCAGAGTCAAAATTGACTAAATAAATATTTCCATGTCTAATACCAGATAATATAGTAATATTTTTATTATTGGTAATAAGACATAAGGAATGATTGAAAGTTACCTGATAACCTTCATCACATAACTGGCTTATGCTGATGAGGTTGTGCTTCAGACCTTTGACAAAGGCTACTTCCTTGAAGGTCACCGCTCCAACCTTGATCTTTCCATAGCCTTTGGTTTGTCCATAGTTGGAGTCTCCAAAGATCACCTTGGGTCCAAGTTTTGCCTTATAGTTGTTCAGGTTGGCCTTGTTTCCTGTCATATGTTTTGAACAACCACTATACAAATACCATTGTTCATTCTTTCTTGGATAGATGTGTACCTACAAAACAGAAAAATAAACTAGTTGTTTTTGACCCAGACTACCTTGGGTCCTTTTATATTAACACAAAACTCTGAAATAAAAGACATTTCAGGCTGGTCCTTATAATCTTTTGGATGATATCTCCTTGGAGGTATTATCCATTCTGTGAAAGGATTGTAAGTATGTGAGGAAAAAGAAATCTTTAAATTTTTTGTATATCTTCTGTTCGACGAACTGGGCTGAGTTCGTCGATCGCCGTTCGACGAAGGGATGTGCTTTCGTCAAGCGTCGTTCGAATAATGACTTTACAAGAAATCTATCTTCAGAGTTTGTCGATCTCCGTTCGACGAATTCGTCTGATTTCATCGAGCTCCGTTCGACGAATTCTGCTGAATTCCCTTATTCTTTACAGTCTTGCTTGAAATGTTTTTATTTTCATCTACAACCTCTTTGCTCTTAGCAGAAATGAATTTTATAGGTGTAGAGAGTATGTTCTTCTTAATTAGAGATGACTCACTTATTGATGCGCCCAAGCCTAGTTTGCCACTTAATCTGGCATTTATTGTGCTTGTAATGTCCATCAGTTTGATGTTTCTCCCATTTAGGTATTCTTCAAATTTCTTGGCCTCAGAAAGTTTATTCTCAATGAGAATTATTTGTTCTCTAGAGGCAGCCAAATCTTTCTTAAGATTAGCATTTTCTTCACTTATTTTGTTCATTTCAGCTAGCTTATTTCTGAGAGTGATTATTTCCTTCTCAGATTTTATTAAGTCTAAGCAAAGAACCTTGAATTCATCTTTGAATTCAACTGAAGTAAAATCAAAATTAGATATTACCTGATCTGCATCATTGTCAGCTTCAGCTTCTGATTCTTCTTCTTCTGAGTTGTTTGCTGAGGCATTGATAGCCATCATACAGAAGCTCTTTTCTTCTTCATCATCTTCATCATCAGAAGAGCTGGATGAAGATGCACCTGCTGACTCACTGCTTGAGTCATAAATTGCCATCAGGCACTAATCCTTTTCTTTTGATTCTTCTTCATCATCAGAAGAGCTTGATGAAGATTCTGATTCAGTGTCACTCCAGGTTTCTACTACAAATGCTCTTCCCTTGTGTTTGTGCTTGTGGGAGGAAGACTTGCTGGAGTGATTCTTGTCTTCTTTCTCCTTTCTCTTTTCTTTCTTCTGATTCTCTGGACAATCTGGCAGAATATGTCCAGGTTTCGTGCAACCAAAACAGATAATTTCTTTAGGATTTGATTTATCATACCTTGGCTTTTCTCTGGATTTGGAGTCTTTCTTTCTGAAGTCCTTCTTAGCCATCTTGTAGAACCTTTGGGCTAGAAGGCTCATGAACTCCTCATCTCTTGGAGCCTTTTATTCTTCTTCAGTAGCTTGGAAAGCTATATTCCTCTCCTTCTTGGATCCTGAAGATGTAGTTGATTGTTCAGCTTCTCTGGTTTTGATAAGCTGCTCATAGGACTTGAGTTTTCCTAACAAGCTCTCAGTTGAGATCTCATTAAGGCTTCTGGCTTCCTTGATTGGCCAGATCCTAGAGTCCCAGGTGCTGGGGAAGCACATTAGGATCTTGTCATTGATCTCAGTGATAGAGATCACTTTGTCCAAAGATTTTAGCTCATTAATTATGAGGTTGAGCCTATTGTACATATCAGCAACACTTTCAGATTATCCCTTTTTGAAATTCTCATATTGAGAAATGAGATGTGATCTTCTGTCCTTTCTTTCATCAACAGATCCTTCAACCATATTGTTGAGATAGATCCATATTTCTCTTGCAGAGGTGCATTCTACCAATTTTTGAAAGATGTCATCAGACATTGTTTGTGCTAGAATGTTCATTGCTTTTCCATCTGCACTTCTTTGCTTCTTTTGTGCCTCTATCCACTCAGGTGGTGGAACAACATTGTTGTTAGTTGTGGTGTCAGCACTAGTTGTTGTTGTTGTAGGTGCTGGAGGTCCTGTCAAAATCACATTGAAGATTTCCTCATCAATAGAGTTCATGTACAACCTAATCCTTGCCTTCCATAGTGCAAACTTACTGAGATTGCACATAGGAGGTCTTGTGCTAGAATATTCTTTGTTTTGTGCCATGAGTTTTTAAGAAAAAGAAAACTCTAAAATAAATTAAGAACTAATTGATCTTTATGATTCAGGTGTTAGCCTGTAAAAATCAACCTCCCTCTGATACCAATTGAAAGTGGAGGTTAGATCTTAATGTTACTCTAGAGGTGGGTGAATTGAGTATTAAAAACTTTTCTCTTAATTTTATAGCGGAATTAAATTAGTGATATATATATGTATATTTAGTGATTTATAAAGACTGAATAAAGAAATCAGCACAGCACAAGCAACACAGAAATTCACAAGCACAGAGACACAAGGATTTTTATAGTAGTTCCCCAATAAACCTGGGTACATCTACTCTTCTACCACACTTGGTAGGATCCACTAGGTTTTTGATCAGGTGTCCACACACCAAGTGAGCTTTGATCAGGTGCTCTAACCAAATCACAAGTTTTTATTGAGGTGCCCTGTCACCAAGAGGTCTACTTTTGAAGGGAGTAAGAACCCTGTACAATATGGAATAAAAGGGGTTCGAATGTTCTTCTCTGTCAAAAGTCTGAGAGAAGACTCTAGTGGATGATGGTGTAAAGCTCCCCCCGTCTGATTAAAATTCTTGACAGCTTGAGGATAGAGCTTTCTCTTGAAATGAAAATATCTTCTTTGATAAGCTGATGAATCTGAGAGACAGATATTCCTCAGATTATTGTTGCTTTGTTGAAGATTTGAAACTTGCAGCAGAAAGACTGAGAAAATGATCTTGAAGATGTTCTCAGAGAATGAAAAGCTGCTTGAGGAAGATGATCTTTTTTTTTCTGAATGATTTCTCTCAGCAGATGCTCTGATATTCTCTACGTCTGTATCTTTTTTCTTTTTCTTTTCGGGTATACTATATTTTCTGGGAGAATACGACTGATTTGAATTGCAAAAATCTCTCTGAATAGGAACAGAATAATCAGCATTAAATCTTTTCTTGGAACTTCCACTGATTCAGCCAATCTTAATTCCTTTCCTCTTTAATAATTAATGATATCCTTTTCCAATAAGCCAAACGGCTATTTTTCTCGAGAGAAGGAATTGGAAGGAGAATAGAATTAAAGGAAGGATAAAACTTGTCTTATCTGGAAGAATAACACCAAATGAAGAATAGAACTGAATCTGATGGATTAACTGAGTTCGGAGAAATAGAATGACTGATCTGAGTAATCTGAGAGAAAATTCGTCGATCTGAGATAAGATTTCGTCGACCTGAAGGATGAGTTCGTCGAACTGAACATTTGATAAATAATTCGTCAAACTCAGGTTGGAGTTCGTCGATCTCAATATAGAGTTCGTCGAACTAAAGAATTCGTCGACCGCTGAGCCTGCTGAGCCGCTGAGCCGCTGAGTCTGGAGCACGTTGTTCGTCGAACGCAGAGAGATGGTCGTTCGTCGAACACAGAGAGTAATTCGTCGAACCCAGTATTGAGTTCGTCGAACGTAGAAACTTAGAGAAATTTTAAGTTCTAGCTATCTTATCAGCCTACAACTATGACCCTTAGACTATACAATGGGGGTCAACTTTATCCTAGTCAACACATAGTAATCCTAGCCCAAATCAGTATATAGGGTTGTTCACCTCAAAGGTTGAGTTCCTAGAGGCATAGGGATGGCATGCTCCATATGATGGATGCAAATAAAGAGTTATTCACCAACCATACAAGAGTTGCATAGTGATGCAATTGACAAGTGTTGTCTATCTAAATAACCACACAATGAGAGGAACGCCAAAGCGGACTCGTTGTGTTGGTGAAATATGGATCTTGTCCACTAAGATAGTAGCTCACATAAACTCTCTGAATTGATATTAAGGGTTATCAATTTGATTAAAATAGTGGGAGCCCTTTTTAATAAAAGTTCTTATTAAAAATAGAAATCTATTTTAAAATATAGTACTAAAATTTTACTTTGCAAAAATTCCTTGTAGAATTTCCATGGCAAGCACATCACACTCCACCTTGTCCCTGAGAGTCATCCTTGAGAAGGACAAGCTCCATGGGACGAACTTCCTTGACTGGTACAAAAACATGAGAATTATTCTCAGGCAGGAGTGCATGCTCTATGTCTTGGAAGGGGAAGCCCCTACAGAGCCGACCGGGAATGCTCCACGAGAAGACAAAGATGCTTACAAGAAGTCTCAGGATGATACCTTGGATGTGGAATTCCTCATGCTTGCTACCATGTCCTCTGAGCTTCAGAAGCAACACGAGAGCATGTGTTGTTATGAGATAATCGAGCACCTCAAGAAAATGTTCAAGGGACAAGCTCGACAAGAGAGGTTTGACATATCCAAGGCATTATTTCAGTGCAAGATGGGAGCTCGAGACTTAGTAGAGACTCACGTACTCAAGATGATTGGGTATATAGAGAACCTTGAAAGACTGGGTTTTCCCTTGGGCCAAGAGTTGGCCACAGATCTGATCCTGCAATCGTTGTCGGATAGTTATGAGCAGTTCGTCTTGAACTATAAGATGAATGAAATAGACAAGACACTACCCGAGCTCCTAGGCATGTTGAGAACTGCCGAAAATAATATGAATAGGGTCAAGCCTGCTAGCCCCATACTGATGGTGCATAAAGGCAAGGGCAATGCCATGGGATCCAAGAAGACGAAGATAGGATCTAAGTCTCATCTTGATCCCAAATCTTCTGCACTGAAAAGGAAAGGTCTGGCGAAGGAAGGAAAGTGCCACCACTGCGGTAAGGAAGGGCATTGGAGGCAGAACTGTCCCCTCTACATTGAGGATCTGCCAAAGAAGAAAGGAAGTGTGACTTCCACTTCAGGTATTTATGTTATAGAGATAAACATTTCTGCTCCTTCATCTTGGGTATTGGATACTGGATGCGGTTCTCACATTTGTACAAATGTGCAGGAACTGAGAAGGAGAAGAATGATGGGTAAAGGTGAGGTAGACCTGCACGTCGGAAATGGAGCAAGAGTTGTTATCGTTGCTATTGGTGTCTATTGTCTTTCTTTGCCCACTGGGCTTCTAATAGAATTAAATCACTGTTATTTTGTTCCAGCCATAACTAGAAACATTATATCCATTTCATGTCTTGACATGAAAGGTTTTTCGTTTATAATTAAGAACAATTGTAGTTCCATTTTTATGAATGATGTTTGTTATGGTGTAGCCCAATTGTTTAATGGTTTATATTATTTGAAATTAGACCATCTGATCTATAATGTATAAAATACTAAAGGACTAAAAATAAATGACTTGAATCCTACGTACCTTTGGCATTGTCATTTAGGTCATATAAATCAGAAACGCATATCCAAGCTCCATAGAGATGGACTACTGGACACATTTGATTATGAATCATTTGAGAGATGCGAGTCATGTTTATTAGGCTTCTCCCATTTCTTGATTCATGAAATCGCAAGTTCCTTGAACTGTTTAAGGTTGTTCTTGTTCTTAATTTCCGTTGCGCATATGTGATATGACGTTTACATTTGATGTATAGAAAACACAACATATAAGTCTTATGCATCATCACCATATATTTCTTACCTTGCGCTTTCATGCTTATATCAAAGTCTTTAATCTCAAAATTCCTTTTTCAACAAGTGGTAGACTTGCTTGGTAGAATTTATATTGGTTGTTGATATAAAAATTTCTTGTTTTGAAATTAAGTGAAGGTTTGAAGATTTTCTCCAAAACTATATCCGATTAAGGCAAGTGTACCTTATCATCTATAGTATAGGATATTTAGGAATATCAAGGTCGTACTCTACGGGGTGCGTTGATTACTTCTACTTCGAGGAAAATCACCATTATCTTATCGAACGATTTTTTGGAGGTTATTTTACTTAACTAAAAAAAGACAAATTGCAAGCTAAATGAAAAGATTAAACATTGCATGAAAGGAAAGAATAATTACAATTGCATGAAAGAGAAATTGCTAAAGAGAAAGAGAACATGAAAGAGAGCAAACTTAAATTTATTGAAAACCAAAACTATTGCAAACCTTAATTAAAGAGTACAAAGCAAGGGAATTAAGACTACAAGCTTAAGAAAAACTAGTACATGAAAGTTACGTTAAAACATTGCATGAAAGGAAAAGAGAGAACATGAAATTGAAAGACATGAAGAAGCATTGAAAAAGGTCACTAACAGCTCTAACAGCACCTCCTCCTCCCCCAATATCTGAACTTCCAACTCAAGGGAGAGCCTCTGAATTTATAGGCAAAAATTTCAAGTTACACGCCCTCGTTCACGGGCATGACCTAGGGTGTGTAAACATTGCTGACATTGGATCTGACAGTGGCGTGGACTTTGCGTGACGACAGGAGAAATTCGGACATTACACGCCAGTGTAACTTGGGTCACGGGCGTGACTTTGGATGGCTTCATTAAATGCAGCATGGGCTGGCTTGCGGCTCGGCGGCGTGCAGGGATCACGCGGGAAAGTCACGGGCGTGACATTTTGGGTCACGGGCGTGTACCTGGGCGGCTTCAATTAATGCAGCGTGGGCTAGAATTCGGCGCGGCAGAGCGCGTTCGTCGAACTCAGCTCAGGCTTCGTCGAACGCAGGGGCAGAGAGCTTTCGTCGAACGCAGCTCCAATTTCGTTGAACGCAGGGGCAGAGAGCTTTCGTCGATCGCAGCTCCAATTTGGTCGAACGCAGGGGCAGAGAGCTATCGTCGAATGCAGCTCCAATTTTGTCGAACGCAGGGGCAGAGAGCTTTCGTCGAACTCAGCTCCAATTTCGTCGAACACAGGGGCATAGAGCTTTCGTCAAACTCAGCTCCAATATCATCGAACGCAGGGAAGAGAACTTTCGTCGAACACAGCTCCAATTTCGTCAAACGCAGCTCCAATTTTGTCGAACGCAGATCTTTAGGTTACACGCCCTTGGTCACGGGCGTGATTGACAGCGTGACTTGTGATTTTCTCCAATTTTCCCAAAATTCTGCAAAATAAAAGTAAAACTACATTTAGAACAGAAATTATAAAAGAAGTGATTTTAATCTAAAATATAATTAATATTTACAAAATTATATTAAAAAATAACCTAAATACTATAATTAAAATACACATAAATACTACTCATCAAATACCCCCATACTTGAGGTTTTGTTATTCCAGAGCAAAAGTGTGAGACCTAATTTATAAGACATTCTTAAAAATTATAAGTTTTAAACTAAAATTTCATTTAAACCAAAAGTTAAGTTAAGAGTAAATTCAAGGAGGAGTTAAGTCCTAAATTATGATGATGATTTGAAAAGAGGGGAAAATGTTTAGGCAAGGACTTCTCAAGAAACTTAATTGGTTTAACAATATTGTAGAAATTATAAAACGAGATTAAATTAAAATTATAAGAACTCTATCTTAAAAGAAACTTAAGGAAAAGTAACTTACTAAATATTGCTCTCTCCATAATTTTAAACTAAATCTAGAACAATGATAATTGGCTAAGGGGGATTTCATAAAATTTGGCAAAAGAAGAGAATTTTTTTGAATGGAGGTAATGGGATTTATCCTCATCATGAATATTTTTTTCTCTTTTTTTCTCTTCTAATAAAAACCCAAAATGTATATGTTTAGGAGTAATGAATTTTATCCTCTTACTCCATGTCATATAATCATTTAAATGATTTTGGGTGCATATGTTTAGGGAATAATGAATTTTATCCTCTTATTCCCATGACATATGATCTTTTAAACTTCATTTTTTTATGCCAACAAAGGGAAGTAGGGGAGGAAAATAAATCTAGCTAACTTTAAATTATATTGAGAGCAAATTCTAGTAAAATTAAATTTCCTATGATCTAAAAAGTTAGAAGAAAATATAATTGAAATGTAAAGAAAAATCTCTAATCAAGTTAAAATCATAAGATGATTCTTAAAGCAAAATTACCTCAAATTTAAAATTAACAAACTATGATAAGCAAAATTTTAGCTAATTAAAAACCTAAACATGCTTATAAACATCCTCAACTAGATTTCTAAGAACTCACAAAAACAACAAATAGGAGAGGTATAAGATTTTTATATTTTTTGTATTTTAAGTTTTTCATATTTTTGAATTTTGATATTATCTTTTTTTTTATTCTTTTTTTTTTAATTTTTGATAAGAAATAAACAATAAAACATATACTAAAAAGCTTTAAAAAAATTTTGTTAATTCTTGGACTTCCCGAGATATACCCCATGAAGGGTTCTCACGGTACTAGGAGGTGAGATGGGGTGAGGTCCCAAACGTCCCTTTCCAAGATTTAAATTTTTCGATTTTTTAATTTTTTTGAGTTTTTGGGTTTTACAAGTGCTTAAAAAGAAGAAAACATAAGAAAAAATATATATTTTTTTTAATTTTCTAATTTAAAAAGAACTATTTACACCCTCATACTTAAAGTTAAACATTGTCCCCAATGTTTAAAAGTAAGTATGAAGTAAAAGAAAATAAAGTGCAAGACAAAACAAAAATAATAGAAACGAAGGAGAGGTTAAGAGGGCTTCCCTGGTTATGAAGATGCGGGGGAAGCGGCGGTTACCTACAAAACATGTTAAAATAAAAAAGAAAAACAATAAAAAGATAACTTTGGGGTGCCTCCCAAAAGCGTTTTGTTTAAGGTCGCGTAGCTTGACCCACTTGTCGATCATATTATAGGATGAAAAGATAATGATTCACTCTTCTCGTTAGCTAGCTCTCCCGGAAGATATAACTTAAGGCGGTGCCCATTTACTTTGAAGGTACCTTTTTCCGGGTGGGAAATTAGGATTGTCCCATAGGACCAAACCTCTTTAACAATAAAGGGTCCGGTCCATCGGGATTTTAGTTTTCCCGGAAATAGGCGAAGGCGAGAATTATAAAGGAGGACGAGGTCTCCCGACAAAAAAGTTTTCAGAAATTTTATGTGTTTATCGTGATAAAACTTTGTTCGCTTCTTATATAATTTATTGCTCTCATACGCATTCGCTCTCCATTCATCTAATTCGTTCATTTGAAATTTTCTTTGATCGCCCGCTAAAGTGGAATCGAGATTTAAAATTTTAAGCGCCCAAAATGCGCGGTGTTCTAGTTCGACCGGAAGGTGGAAAGCCTTGTCATAAACCATTTGATACGGTGTACAACCTATAGTGGTCTTGTACACCGTTCGATAGGCCCATAGCGCGTCATCGGGCTTTATTGCCCAATCCTTCCGATTAATAGAAACTATTTTTTCTAAAATCCGCTTTAATTCTCGATTAACAACTTCGACTTGTCCGCTCATTTGTGGGTGATATGCAGTGTATAATTTGTGCGTGACACCATATTTAGCTAAGATTTTTGTAAATTGACTATTGCAAAAATGGGTGCCCCGATCACTCACTATAGCGCATGGTATGCCAAATCGAGAAAATAATTTAAGTAAGAAATTAATGACGACTCGCGCATCGTTGGTGGGGAGAGCTTGCGCTTCCGCCCACCTCGAAACGTAGTCGACTACAACGAGAATAAGAGGGAGGGAGAGGACCAACAAAATCAATACCCCAAAGATCAAAAATTTCACATTCTAAAAAAATGTTTTGGGGCATCTCATCCCGGCGGGAGATGTTCCCCGACCGCTTGCAGCTGTCGCAAGTACTAACAAGGGTGTGACATCTTTGAAGAGCGTGGGCCAATAAAAGCCCGCCTCTAGTGCCTTCTTCGTGGTTCGGTTTGCTTGATAATGACCACCGGTTGGTCCCTCGTGACAATGACGTAAAATTTTAAGGCCTTCCTCACTTGAGACGCATCTTCTCACCACCTGTTCTGCGCAAACATGGAATAAAAAGGGGTCCTCCCAAAAATAATTCTTTATATCAGAAAAGAATTTCTTCTTTTGCTGACTCGAGAATTCTTTTGGCAGGACCCGGGCTACTAAATAGTTAGCCAGATCTGCAAACCAGGGGGTAGAAGATGAATTAATATTTTCGAGAGCAAGGAGGCGCTCTTCGGGAAATTTATCGTTAATGTCGACTTCTATTAATGCTTCCGAGGAGGGATTTTCTAATCGAGAAAGATGATCGGCTGCCAAGTTTTCGGCTCCCCTTTTGTCCCGAATCTCTAAATCAAACTCCTGCAAGAGGAGGATCCATCGCAAAAGATGAGGCTTGGCGTCTGATTTACTTAAGAGATACCTAAGCGCGGAGTGATATGTGAAGACGATAACTTTGGAAAGTGTGATATACGACCTAAACTTATCAAAAGCGAAAACGATTGCTAGAAGTTCCTTCTTGGTGGTGGTGTAGTTCGCTTGTGCCGACGTGAGTGTTTTTCTAGCATAATAAATCGGGTGGAAATACTTACTCACCCGTTGGCCTAAAATGGCACCAACTGCAACATCACTCGCGTCGCACATGATTTCAAAAGGGAGCGACAAATCTGGGGCGACTAGAATCATGGAGTTTATAAGTTTCTCTTTGATAAGTTTAAAGGCCAAATGGCATTCATCATTAAAAATAAAGGAGGATTCTTTTTCGAGGAGATGGGTTAACGACTTTGTGATTTTGGAAAAATTTTGTATAAAGCGCCGATAAAACCCCGCGTGGCCTAGGAAACTTCTAATAGCTTTTACGTTTGTTGGAGGGGGGAGCTTTTCAATTACTTCGATCTTGGCCCTATCGACCTCGATCCCCTTGCCCAAAATTTTATGGCCAAGGAATCCTTCTTTGACCATAAAATGGCATTTCTCCCAATTAAGCGCTAAATTCGTTTCCTCACATCTCTGCAGCACGCGCTCGAGATTTTTAAACAATTTTTAAATGAGTTTCCGAACACGGAGAAGTCGTCCATAAACACTTCCATCACCTCCTCTACTAACTCGTCAAATATTGCCAGCATACACCTTTGGAATGTAGCTGGCGCGTTATAGAGACCAAATGGCATTCTTCGATAAGCGAATGTGCCAAAGGGACAAGTGAAAGTGGTTTTCTCTTGATCGTCGGGCGAAATCGGGATTTGGAAATATCCCGACAAACCATCGAGAAAACAGTGGTAGGAGTGACCTGAAAGGCGCTCTAAAATTTGATCGATAAAAGGTAGCGGAAAGTGATCCTTACGGGTGGCATCATTTAGTTTTCGATAATCGATGCACATCCGCCAACCCGTAACAGTACGGGTTGGGATCAATTCATTATTTTCGTTCGCAACTACCGTGACGCCACCTTTCTTCGGTACGACTTGTACTGGGCTAACCCAAGTACTATCCGATATCGGGTAGATGATTCCCGCGTCTGAAAGTTTAATAACTTTGGCCTTAACGACTTCTTTCATGTTCGGGTTTAGTCGTCGTTGAGGCTGGACTGAGTTGCGGGAATTATCTTCGAGAAAGATTTTATGAGTGCAGAAGGAAGGGTTTATACCCTTAATATACGATATTTGCCATGCAATTGCATGGCGGTGCTTTCTTAAGACTATAGACAACTCAGAAATTTCTGAGTTGCTAAGATCAGATGAAACGATGACGGGTAGCTTAGACTCTTTTTCTAAAAATAAATATTGGAGGTCAGGGGGAGTTGTTTTAACTCTAATACAGGTGGCTCTTCATAAGAATTTTTAATTTTAAATTTTCTTGAAGTAATGGTTCGGGTGGTGTAGGGTGAGATACTTCTTCTTCTAGATAAAAGAGCTAAACGAGCTCGGAATCACTACTTGCCGATGAGACTAACTCGAGGGATGAATCAAACTCACAACACTCTTCCAGGTAAAAACACGAATCGTCGTTTTCTAATGTATTCCGCATCGAGGAATTTATGCCGAAAGTAACTTCATCGTCTCCAACCCGTAGGAGGAGCTTTCCATTACTTCAACTATAATAGCGCGGGAGGTGGCAAGGAAGTGGCGGCCGAGTATGAGGGGTAATTCGGCATCCTCTTCGATGTCAAGAATGACAAAATCCACCGGGAAGATGAATTTGTCAACCTTGACTAGCACATCCTCAACTATTCCTACCGGATATATTAAAGAACGATCCGCTAATTGAATACTCATTCGAGTGGGGCTAGGATTTCTTGACCTAGCTTTTTGAATAATGAAAACGGCATTAGATTGATGCTTGCTCCAAGATCCGCTAAGGCGTGTTTTACTAACGAATTGCCAAATAAACACGGGATGGAAAACCATCCCGGGTCATTTGCTTTTTGAGGCAATTTGTTGAGTACAACCTCGGAGCATTCTGTGTTTAAAGAAATATGCGAAATATCTTCTAAACTTTTCTTATTGGAGAGCAACTCCTTAAGATATTTCACATATTTAGGCATTTGAGAGATAGCCTCGCAGAAGGGTACATTAATATGAATTTGCTTTAAAACGCTAAAAACTTTTTATAAATTTTTTCTGCGCACTCGCTTTTAATCTTAGACGGATACGGAATATTAGAAGTAGAAGCGCGCGGAGCTAACGTAGTGGGCAAATTCGAAGATAAATTATGAGTAGGAGGAGGAGGAGGAGAGGAAGTTACCTTAGGTTCGTCCTTTTTTGAAACAACCTCCTTCCCGCTTCGGAGTGTAATCATCTTTGGATTTTGCTCTGTATTCCCCGGTAGTGCTCCTTGCTGACGCTCAGAAATCATCTTTGCAAGCTGGCCCACTTGATTCTCTAAATTTTTTATAGACCCGGTGAGGTTCCGAATGTTCGATTCATTTGTAGCAACATATTTTGCAAAGACCTCTTCAAGCGAAGAGGGCTTGTGTTATTGCGGTGGAAAACCGGGAGGATTAAAATTTTGAAAAATCAAATTTAGAGGCGGAGTTAAGTTAAGAAGTTGATTAGGGGGGGTTGATTTAGATTCATAGGACGCCGAGCATTTCCTCTGTTGCTCCACGAGAAATTCGAATGATTCCTATAACCCGCATTGTATGTGTTGTTATACGGAGCGGTGTTGGGGTTATAGGAAGGCCGGGGCAGATTTCCCATGTAGTCGGCCTGTTCTTCAATTAAAACGTTATTAGCCCAAGGAGGAGTGGCGGAGGAAGCAGACATCTCCGCTACTTGCTTTGTTAAGCGCTCAACTTGTAAAGCCAATTTTGCGTTTGCATCTATTTCAAAAATTCTGGCTGGCTTATTAGGCCGCGCTCGGGGCATGTTCCATTGGTACACATTCGTGGCCATCTCTTCGAAAAGCTCCTGAGCGGCTTCCGGGGTTTTGTTATTCAACGCCCCCCCCCCCCCCCCCCCCCCACCCCCGCGGCCGCATCAATCATTTACCTCGTTTGGAGATTTAAGCCATTATAAAATATTTGAACTTGTTGCCAAGTGGCAAGTGCGTGGTGAGGGCATCGACGCAAAAGCTTCTTGAAGTGCTCCCATGTGTCATAGAGAGTCTCCGAGTCTATTTGCATGAACGACGCAATATCTGTGCGCAATTTAGCGGTCTTTGAAGGCGTGAAATATTTATTTAGAAATTTTTCCGCCATTTCGGCCCATGTAGTGATGGATCCCCTGGGCAGGGAGCCCATCCACTGCTTGGCCTTAGGCCACAAAGAAAAAGGAAAAAGACGCAATCGAATAGCGTCATCGGTGACGCCATTGATTTTAAAAGTATCGCAAATTTCAAGAAAGTAAGAAATATGCGAATTTGGATCTTCGTCCGGTTGACCATCGAAGTTCACCGATTGTTGCACCATTTGTATGATGCTAGACTTGATCTCAAAATTATTGTTTGCCACCGTGGGGCGAACAATACTTGATTGTGTGCCTTCCAAATTCGACCGCGCATAATAGGACATGGTCTGTTGCACGGCCTCATCAGGATTTGGCGCGTTAGGATTAGGAGGATTAAGATCAGGATCCATATTCGCTGTCTTAGTGTCCCCGATCGACTCTTCAAATTCTAATTGATTATCCTTATCATGAGAACGGCGGCGCCTAAAAAGGGTTCGCTCGATCTTTGGATCAAAAGAAATATTCGAAGCGCTACCTCGGGTCATACACTAGAAAGAAAAGAAAGGAAGAGGAAAACTAAATTTTTTTGTTCTTTTTGAAATTTAGAAAAAACAAAATAAAATAAAAAGAAGCATGATAAAATTAATAGCTATCCTCTTTTCAAAATATCTACGCAAAGTCCCCGGCAACGGCGCCAAAAACTTGATATAAAAATTTCTTGTTTTGAAATTAAGTGAAGGTTTGAAGATTTTCTCCAAAACTATATCCGATTAAGGCAAGTGTACCTTATCGTCTATAGTATAGGATATTTAGGAATATCAAGGTCATATTCCACGGGGTGCGTTGATTACTTCTACTTCAAGGAAAATCACTATTATCTTATCGAACGATTTTTTGGAGGTTGTTTTACTTAACTAAAAAAAAGAGACAAATTGCAAGCTAAATGAAAAGATTCTACATTGCATGAAAGGAAAGAAAATTTACCATTGCATGAAAGAGAAATTGCTAAAGAGAAAGAGAACATGAAAGAGAGCAAACTTAAATTTATTGAAAACCAAAACTATTACAAACCTTAATTAAAGAGTACAAAGTAAGAGAAATTAAGACTACAAGCTTAAGAAAAACTAGTACATGAAAGTTACGTTAAAACATTGCATGAATGGAAAAGAGAGAACATGAAATTGAAAGACATGAAAAAACATTGAAAAAGGTCACTAACAGCTCTAACAGCACCTCCTCCTCCCCAAATTTCAGAACTTCCAACTCAAGGGAGAGCCTCTGAATTTATAGGCAAAAATTTCAAGTTACACGCCCTCAGTCACGGGCGTGACCTAGGGCGTGTAAACATTGCTGACATTGGATCTGACAGTGGCATGGACTTTGCGTGACGCCGGAAGAAATTCGGACATTACACGCCCGTGTAACTTGGGTCACGGGCGTGACTTTGGACGGCTTCATTAAATGCAGCATGGGCTGGCTTGCGGCTCGACGGCGTGCAGGGATCACGCGGGAAAGTCACGGGCATGACATTTCGGGTCACGGGCGTGTACTTGGGCGGCTTCAATTAATGCCGCGTGGGCTAGAATTTGGCATGGCAGAGCGCATTCGTCGAACTCAGCTCAAGTTTCGTCGAACGCAGGGGCAGAGAGCTTTCGTCGAACGCAGCTCCAATTTCGTCGAACGCAGGGGCAGAGAGCTTTCGTCGAACGCAGCTCCAATTTCATCAAATGCATGGGCAGAGAGCTTTCGTCGAACTTAGCTCCAATTTCGTCGAACGCAGGGGCAGAGAGCTTTTGTCGAACTCAGCTCCAATTTCGACGAACGCAGGGAAGAGAACTTTCGTCGAACACAACTCCAATTTTGTCGAACGCAGCTCAAATTTCATCGAACGCAGATCTTTAGGTTACACGCCCTTGGTCACGGGTGTGACTGAGGGCGTGACTTGTGATTTTCTCCAATTTTCCAAAAATTCTGCAAAAATAAAAGTAAAACTACATTTAGAACAGAAATTATAAAAGAAGTGATTTTTAATCTAAAATATAATTAATATTTACAAAATTATATTAAAAAATAACCTAAATACTATAATTAAAATACACATAAATAGTACTCATCAGTTGTTCTAACACGAATATCATTTTTATGCTAAAAACTCTAATTCATTAATGGATTTCAAAATAACTATGTGAGGTTTTTTTAAAAAAAATTCAACTAAATATATAAACCTATAGGCTATGAACTTATCATTGGATTTAAACGCTTAATGTTTCTAGTGATTATTATCCCATGATTACCAATCTCACCATATTGAGGACGTAGGGTTGTAGGCATTAGATAACCTAACCTCTAAGCCATGTCTTGTCCTTAACCAGGGAGGGTTCCAGTGAGGCCTTGCGAGGCACTGGGGGGAAAGAGTGCTAGGTTGAGTAGTTTCTAGTGTTTGCATATGCGACTAACACCCCAACCTATGGCATGTATGCAGCTCCTCATGACCATCCGTCACTTAGTACGGGGCTAGGGTGTAGACATATTGTCTAGGTAGATTGGTTACTTGGAAATCATTACCTTTTATGCTAAAAACTCCTTATCATTTCTTTTCCTCTAAAAGCTCGATCATGTCTTATCTTTTTATCAAAAATCCTCTTTATATGTCTCTTGCTACCTTAACCCACTTTTGCTAATAACAAAAGAGGGAAAACTAACGTGATAAATAAAATTGCTATCAAATGAGAAAACTGGCATAATTAATGACTAAGATGATAGCTTACATATAAGGGGAGCATTTACATAGAGGGGCATGTATTTAGGGGGAGCAATTCTAAATACCAAAAATGATAATTATCCTAAGTCATCACTCTCTCACACACACAAGTAGGTTTCATCATGCTTATATACTAATGCTCTGGTTTATCATTAATGGATTTGTTATTATCAAAAGGGGGAGTTTGTTGGAACATGGTCTTCCGCATCTCCTAGGTTTGAGAATAAAAAATCCTATGTGTATTTGATCTTGTGTGCTTAAGTGTGCAGGAAACATGTCCATATGACTCAAGGATACCATAAGAAGGTTGCCCCCAAATTTGAAGCCAAAATTCCAACATGATCACTAGCGCCGACGGTAGCCACTAGCGCAGGCGCTAGCTCTAATTAGATCAATTCCGGGTGCATTTTTAGAAGGCGCTAGTGCCAGGCGGTAGTGCTAGCGCATACGGTAGCACAGAGCACAAGAGGTAATGTGGCATAGTTTCCTTGGAATGAAATATACGCGCATGCAGAATAATTCTATATAAGGATAGTGCCGGTGGTAGCGATAGCGCAGGCACTAGCTCCAAGGCTGTATAAAGGACCCCTTGGCTCTGTTTTTCTTATCTTCTTCCACTCCTAAATTCTAGAGCTTCGTGCCACATCACATAGAGGAAGGTTCAGAGAGATACTCCCACAAATCCATGATGGCTTATGGAGATCCGTGGAGAAGATTTCAACACGCTTCATCATCGTGATGAAAGACCACATTGACTACGATCATACTCTGCGGGTCTTCATCTACTTCTTCAGAGATCCACATAGAGGGAGTTTTTAATATTGTTGTTCTTTTCATTCTTGTAATCACTTAGTAAATTTGCCTCGTGTTGGAGACTAGGTCTGGGTAGGACTAAGGGAAGAAATTCGCCCCGCATTGGCGACTAGGTCTACGGTGTAGATCTAGGGGGTGCTCCAGGACATATCTGGGGAAGGGTTGGCTAGAGCGGCTTGAGGTCATATCTGGGGAAGGATAGGCTAAAGCCACTAGTTCGTGGGGATACGAGTTAGGATAGAAAACGAAAATGTCTTTTTAATATTCGCCTTCGATTTCTAGCGTCATAGAAATCTATTTTTGTAATCAATTTTATTATTAGTAATCATGTCTCTCTTTGTGTAATAAAATGGATTTGTTCTTCATTTCTCTAAATTGTTAATTATCCACTCTTTCATTATAAATCAATTTAGATCTTTATTCAAAATCACTATTTCAATCTCTTAATATTTCAAGTATTTCAAAATACACTAAAAGTGTTAAAACCCTTATTCACCCCCCCCCCCCTCTAAGGGCGCCTACTGATCCAACATTCTTCTCCCTCCATCCTTTTTTTGCTCTTGCTCCCTCGACTTGCTCCCTCGCGAAATGACAAAAAGTAAGGCTGGCTAGCCTGAGTCCGAGGGTCGCTTGAAGTGTGATGAGAACTTTCGGGAGCACTTATTCCCTGAAGGGAAGGTGTTGGAAGTGGAGTATATCATCTTCAAATCGGTGTACATGCTGACAGGGTATTGCGCTCGCCGCCCCTCAGTGGGCAAGACAATCAATACCACCCACCCCGATGAGTTGGCCTTTTCGCTCACCCATTAGAGGTGGGGAACCGTCTCCCCCACTGGCCTGAAGTAATACAATTCATCAATAACATCGGGCTCGTAACCAAGCAGATTAACTCCAATGCGATCGCCATGCTGGTCATGTTTGCCTGTTATATGCGCGAGGAGAGGATAGAATTTAATTTGACCATTTTCAAAAAACTCTTCACCTTCAAGGCGACCGGGGATGGTGTCGCTTTCCTTATGGGTTGGCAACTGAAGGTGCACAAGACAGAAAACAAGATGCACCATTGGAGTGACAAGTTCGTCGTCATATATGGTGACTTTGCTCCACTACCGTACTCGCTAGTTCAAAAGACCGAGTTGATCTACCATGCGCCTCATGTGGATGGAGAGGAGACTCTCCTCGTTGATTAATTCACGAGGAAGAAATTTGAGTTGGCATATCTCTGGCACCTCCTCGACCAGCTCGCCCCGATTTTTCCTAGCGAAGGTATGTCCAAACTTTATAACTCTTCGTACTCGCCTCTGCCTGTGTATTTACCCTTGGAGTCATCTATAGGAGAGAGGGTAGTCCTCATCCACCCTCCCTATGCGAGCAGGGGTGAGCCAAGCGCCCTTATGAAAACAGCGTCGACTGCGGTGACTGCCTATGTCCATACCCTTGGCTTGCCCGCCGCGAGTGCGGATAAGAAAAAAGGTGGGTTCATTGACCTCGACTCTCCCCCATCATCTTTTCGAAAGAAATAGAAGTCCACAAGGGGAATGCTAGAGGCCCATGCTAAGCAGGCCACACCAAAGATCACAGTTGAAGAGATTTATAAGTTGGGAAACCCAGATGCCCCAGGTAGGTACCTAACTTTCGGATGGGGAAGAAGGCCTCGGATCTCGCGGGAAACCCTTTGTTATTATGGGTTGACTTCATGATCCGGGTCTCCGGGTCCACCCTCCAAACATCTTGGGAGTAGGGCGAGGGAAATGGGGAGTGCGCCTTCAATCTTCTCTACTGCTTGTATGTCCAGGATGATGTCGTGGCCTTTAAAGGGATGACTTTGTGCAAGCTTGCTCGTTGAAGTGCCTCGGCGGCTCACTTCGCTCACCATCTTTCTCATGCAACTGCACGGTACGACCTCGTCATCAACTAGGAGCACGCGCAATGCGAGGAAGCTATCTAGCTGGCGGAGGAGAGAGCTGGGGACCTTGAGGCTCGACTTGAGCTTGTCGAGCGGCCCCTGGCGAAGTCCACTAGCAGAATGGTAAGATTCCTCTCCTCATTCCATTTGCTAGTTGAACTCGTAATTCCATGCTTAAGACTTAAGCATTTTGAACTTCAGGGTTCAGACATCCTTGCACAGCTCCCCCATGCCTAATCAGCGGATCTCTTCTCGGGGCCTTAACCAAAACATACTAGGTTTCATTGTCGCTCAAGTGAGGGGTCTGCCCTGCATGCTTGGGAGAGCCTAGGCAGCGGCTCTCTTCTTGGAGCCTGAACCAAAACATACTTCTTTCCACTGCCGCCCGAGTGAGGGTCCTGCCCTGACAGCTTGTGGGAGCCCGATCGGCGGGATCTTCTCGGGGGCATACAACCAAAACATACTCCTTTTCATTGTCGACCGAATGAGG
The DNA here is from genome assembly GCA_033032865.1 of Dactylorhiza incarnata. Taxonomy (NCBI): domain Eukaryota; kingdom Viridiplantae; phylum Streptophyta; class Magnoliopsida; order Asparagales; family Orchidaceae; genus Dactylorhiza; species Dactylorhiza incarnata. The sequence continues at coordinate 6,854,140 of JAWHQI010000041.1, forward strand.
GGCCTACCCTACTGGCTCATGGGAGCCCGGTTAGCAGTATCTTCTTTGTTTCTTAACCAAAACATACTTCTTTCAACTGTCGCCCGATTGAGGGGCCTGTCCTGCCGTCTTGTGGGAGCCTGGTCGGCGGTATATTCTCGGGGCTTCCAACCAAAACATACTCATTTCCATTGTTCCCCGGTGAGGGGCCTGCCCTGCCGGCTCGTGGGAGCCCGGTCAATGGTATCTTCTCTGGGGCTTATCCAAAACATATTTCTTTCCACTGCTACCCGAGTGAGGGGCATACATTGCCAGCATGGGGGAGCCCAGTCGGCAGTATCTTCTCGAGGGGTTTCCAACCAAAACATACTTCTCTTTGCTGCTGCCCGAGTGATGGGCCTTCCCTGCCGACTTGTGGGAGCCCGATCAGCGGTATCTTATTGGGGGCTTCCAGCCAAAACATATTGCTTTCCATTGTCGCCCAAGTGAGGGGCCTGCCCTGCTAGCTTGTGGGAGCACGGTCGACGGCATCTTCTTGGGGCTTCCAACCAAAACACACTTCTTTCCACTGCCGCCCGAGAGAGGGGCATGTCCTGCCAGCTTGGGGGAGCCTGGTCTGTGGTATCTTCTCGGGGGATTCCAACCAGAATATACTCCTTTCTATTATCGCTCGAGTGAGTGGCCTGCCCTGCCGGCTTGAGGGAGCCCGAACAGCGGTATCTTCTCAGGGGGCTTCCAACCAAAACACACTCCTTTCCATTGCCACTCGAGTGAGCGGGCTACCTTGCCAGCTTGTGGGAGCCCGGTTGGCGATATCTTTTGGGGGGCTTCAAACCAAAACTTACTCCTTTTTATTGCCTCCTGAGTGAGGGGTCTGCCCTTTTGGCTCGGGGAGCCCGGTTGGCAGTATTTTCTTGGGGGCTTAACCAAAACATACTTTTTTCCACTGCCGACTGAGTGAGGAGTCTGCCCTGCAAGCTTGGGGGAGCCCCATCGGCGGTATCTTCTCGGGGGGCTTCCAACCAAAACATACTCCTTTCCATTGTCACTCGAGTGAGGGGCCTGCCTTGCCGGCTCGTGGGAGCCCAGTTGACGATATCTTCCTGGGGGATTAACCAAAACATACTTCTTTCTTCCAACTAGCCTGAAACTTCTGATTCATGGTACCCTTCCCTAAATACTTCAGGTCATCACCGCTCCAGGTGTTGCTAAGGGGGGCTCCCTCAGCATTTTGGAGGCGATAGCCTCCTGACTTTATTGCTTCCAAAATTACATAGGGGCTCTCCCAGTTGGGGTGAAGTTTTCCAACTGTCGCTGACCTCCCTACAACATTAACCCTTTTGAGGACAAGATCTCCCTATACAAACCACTTGATTCTAATATGCTTATCAAAGTACCTTGCTATCCTGCGCTTGATCTCTTCCTGGTGAATGGTTGTCAGGTCGTGGAATTCCTCCACTAGGTCGGATGAGAGTTGTTGCTCCTCATTCTCCACCCTCCACTCATCATCTCCATCCCCCTTTGGCCACGACTCGGGAGGACCTCATTTCAAACTCCACTGGCAACATGACATTGAAGCCTTGAGAGATTTTAAAAGGAGTTTCTTTTGTGGCCATATTGGGTGTGGTTCTTAAGGCCCAAAGGACTGAGTGGAGCTGTTGCACCTAGTTGCCTTTCAAGTTCTATACTTTTTCTTTAACAGATTGAAAGTACAATGTGTGCCTCTGAGTATTCTCTAGAGGGGGGTGAATAGAGTTTTAAATATTTTCTACCATAAATGTACACACACAATAAAAACACTATGTAGTATGCAATCAACACTACCAAAATAAAATAAAGTAAATGCAGGAAATGTAAATGCAGAAAATAGTAAAGAGGGACGGCACAGAAAATTCAATCCAGATGACACAGGATCTTATAGATGTTCCCCAAAATTAGTACACTCCTCTACCTCCCTGGTAGGATTGCACTAGCTGTGCATGAGTCCTTTGATAAGGAGACTCACAGAACCACTGAGTCTTTTGATAAGGAGACTCTTAGAACCAATGAGTCTTTTGATAAGGAGGCTCTTAGAACCATTGAATCCTTTGAAAGAAGGATTAATAAAACTCTTTTACAAATGGTGAATAAAGAAAGAAGAAATGGGGAAAGAATAGAACTCTGTTTTCAGAATTCTTCAGAAGCTGTTTCTTTGAACTGCTGCTTCTATTTATCACAAGATCTGTATATGATGAACCCTTGCTTATGATTGTGATGATTGCAAGGGTTATTGGCTTGATACTAATTCTCTGAGCACTTCTTATAAACTTGTTATTGTGTGAAGAAGAAGAAGAAGATAACAGCTATGTTGTTTTCCTATGCAGAGAGATATATTATTTTCTGTCTTAGGGTTGAAGGAGGAAGGAGAGAAAACCCTATTGGAAAGATTAGAAATTATATGATCAATCCTTTTTTCTTCTCCTCTCAGCATACTTATTCTCCATGATTGGAATTTGAATTTCTTTCTTCTTTTGGGTTGTCCTGAAAAGGAATTCCTATTGGACAGTTGATTTCCCTTTCTTCTTTTGTTCTCGACCCATCCATCAGATTTGAATACATTTCAATTCTATTTTTGCTATCTCCTGGAATACTCCATTCCATTCTTGGCAATAAACGAGCCGTTGTAGAACTATCTTTAGCATTATGGACCTTCTGAAAAGGTATTAAAAGGACAGCTGAAAAGCTTCTATTTCAGACTGTATTTGATACTGCATTGACTTCATCATTCTTCATATCGACGCACCTCTGAGTTCTTATCAGAGTAGCTTTGAATTCCTTCTTAGCTCTGGCTGAACTCAGATGTCGATGTTGCGTCGATTACTTATCGACGTATCCGTCGAGTTGAAGGCTTGAACTTCATCTTCTGCGTCGAATTGAAGTTGAAGTTGTGTTGACTTCTAAGATGGCTTCGACAGGCTCTTAGGTCACAACGCACATTTTTCCCACGAATTTAATAAATATTATCAGAGCAAGGGGAAAATACGTGTTATGATGCCACGTCATACAGGGGACAACTACAGACGCTCAGGAAGCCACTACTCACAAAAATTTATAAAAGACATAAATTTGTTTGAGTTAAATAAAGGATTTACATTTTTTAGCTTAAGACTGTGTCCCTCGGTCCAGTGGATCAACTAGCCCACGAGAAGAAATTTATATATACGCAGCAGAAAGATAGTTTCATTTTATCCTACATGATCATGAAGACTGAACATCCCAGCAATGATATGCACATCTCTAGATTTAGTGTAAGTAATGAAGGATTTTTTTTTCTAGGATCTTCAAAGTAGGTGACATTTACATAAAATCATGTTATGTAAGAATGTCATTTGCTATACATAAAATAACTCATGCAACCTAATATAAACTTCCCAAAGAGCAAGTATGAGAAATAACCAGCAAGTAACAGCAAAAAAGCTAGCAAGTAATCTAACACTATAAAACTAATGCTAAAGCAAAGGAACAACTACCTCACAATAGTGAGGAGGAAACAAACAATCGCAACTAACTGCAGCTCTACCGCTTGTTGCAGCTACTGACATGAACCTGAACCTGGGGCACTCAAAAGAAAAGAATGTCTCAGCCCAAAAGGGAGCAAGTACAACAAGTATAAGAATGAAAGCTATTACGCAATAGGAATAATAACTATCCAAGAGTAAGATAGATTAGCATAATCAGCTTGAACAAGTACACAAGTTCACAGAAAAACAAGCCCATAAATGGGGGCATCAAGCAAAAAAGTTGTTATATAAGAGACTTCGCAGCCCAAAAGTATAAAAAGGCGACGTGGTGGTGGCCTCATTGTCATACCAACCACTACTAAAGGAACTGCAATGGAGGACCACATTGTTCCCATTACCCATCCTTCAAGTTCAAAACAAATCCAAATGTATCCACTATGGTGGGGGCCTGACATATTTACCCACACTCCAGTCTAAAGAGAAACCACTGTGGTGGGGGCCTGAAATACCACCCACACTCCAGTATAAAAGAAGCCACTATAGTGGGGGCCTGAAATACCACCCACACTCCAGTATAAGAGAAGCAATTATGGTGGGGGCCTAAAATACTACCAACACTCTAGTATAAAAGAAGCCACTGTGGTGGGGCCTGAAATACCACCCACACTCCAGTATAAAAGAAGTCACTGTGGAGGGGGCCTGAAATACCACCCACACTCAAGTATAAAAGAAGCCACTATGGTGGGAGCCTGAAATACCACCCACACTGCAGTATAAAAGACCACTGTGGTGGGGGCCTTAAATACCACCCACACTCCAGTATAAAAGTAGCCCCTGTGGTGGGGGCTTGAAATACCACCCACACTCCAGTATAAAAGGCCACTGTGGTGGGGGCCTGAAATACCACCCACACTCTAGTATAAAAGAAGCCACTATGGTGGGGGCCTAAAATACCACCCACACTCCAGTATAAAAGAAAATATCCTTTCAATTTATATTTATCAGCAACATACTTGGTTTGGCATTCAAGGAGGGGTATACATGAATCGCGAAGGAATAAAATTTCAAAAGAAAGAAACCCATGTTTTCACTTATCATAACCATTCGGACAATAACCACATGATCAACCATATATCGTGCACAAGACAAGGGAAAATTACATTGGATTACATGAGAAAACAATCCTATTAGTCCCAAAAGAAAAGGTTGGGTGGCTCAAAATGCAAACTAAAGACTAAGGAAACTGGATCAAGAAGATCCAGTTGAGTATCGGGGTGATCCCGGCGAAAAAAACATAACTTCATTTAAAGTCTCAACAAATGAACTCAAATCGCTCAACATCATACTTTAAGATACCCGAGAATGCCTTGGCAAAAAGGACTTAAATTATTGATGAAACAATTCGGGATATGCGATAAAATCGACAGAAAGACCTATCAAAAGTCGACAGGAAGACTTAACAAAAGTCGACGGGAAGCTTCAATGAAAATCGGCTGGAAGAGAGCCCGGTCGACAGGACGGGAGCCCGATCGATGGGAGGTCCCATTGATTCTTCCTTAGAAGATCAACAGACCTAAACTCCCTGCTCTCTCCCATCGATCGACGGGACTGGAGGTCGATCGACGGGACGGGATGCCAATTTTAACTTAAGATTTTAGAAAATTTCTTCTAGCCACCAAAACATCCTACCAAAGCTCAACTCAACTTCAGAACATATGAATAAGCTTCAGAAGAAATAATCAAACACTCTTAAGAAGAGTAATCTTTCCTAAACCTAGGGAAACAATCTACATTCAAGGGAATGACAATAGGAAATCAAGAATGCCAAACAAGATCCATAAGGGAAAAACAACAGCCATTAACCTAAACTCAATCGGTTTGGCATATAAGAAAGAAGAAGAGGACAGAAAAGAAGGTCCTTCAGTCACACAACAAAACAAGCGAAAGAGGACTACTGTCGCTTAAATAGCATAGCTAACAGGAGAGCCTAGCATAACTAAACTTCAGGGAAAAATGGTCTTCAAGGAGAAGGACTGTTATTTGCAGCCCAGAACCACTAAGAGATCCTTTACAGTCAGCCAGATTACTAAAGACAGGGAGGAAGAAGCATTACTCCTCACTGATAAAGTTAACACAACTTACATAGAAAACAGAGTCTAGAAGGGTTTAAATACTAAGAAATCAATGGCAGATTACAAAGAATACCTTGGAGTTCTGGGCAAAAATTCTGGACAGAAAGAGGGAAATTTTTGGAAATACACAGAGAGAATTTCTGAACAAGTCTATGGTACAAACATGAATCAAAACACTCAGGAAGAAACCTGATTCCTAAGAATACACAGAAAATAACTTTCTAAAAGAATCTATCAAAATAATCAAGAAAGACCATAGACAAAACTGCACTTGCACTAAAGGGGAAGAGAAACAAAATAAGGAAAAAGGCTCCAACAAGGGAGAAAGAGGGCAAAAATCGACAGGAGTTCCCATTGATCGGTGGGAGGTCCCGTCGATCGGCGGGCAGTCCCATCGATCAGCAGGCGGTCCCGTCGATCGGCGGGCGGTCTCGTCGATCGGCGGGCGGTCCCGTCGATTCTGACTTAGAGAACATATACATGAATTTTCCCATCTAAGACCAAAGATCGACGGGATGGTCTCGTCGATCAACGGGAGGTCCCGTCGATCGACGGGAGGTCCCGTCAATTTTGACTTAGAACACATTTTTTCTCTTTTTCATTTTCTAAGCAAATCTAACATACTTCTATCAAAGACCAGCCCTGGACTACCAGCACAAACCTCAACTCCAACACTTCAATTAGGTTAAGTAACTCAATCAATACTCATTACCTAGATACAAAAGATAAGAAAAGAGAAGTAGATTGGAGCAAACATGTCAAGGGAAAAAAGAAAAACAACCATCACTTGTCTATATCTCGAACCACCAAAAAATGGCATCTCAAGCCCTCCACATCACGGATCAGCTCAAACATGGCCTAAGCACGAAGAATCTATGAAGATTTGGACAAAAAGAGGGTTAGGGCCACTAACCCTAGCGCCAAAAACCTACGAAATAGACAAAACTTACCACGCATGCGACGAACTCGACGAGAGCTTTCCAAATATATGCGTCGGCGATGATTTCCAGCACCGAAAAGCTCAGGAAAACCCCACTCTCTCCCTCTCTCTCTCTCTAAAAACTTCTGGCTCGATAAATAGGGATATATATAAGAGATAATGGATAACAACTATTCAATATAATAATAATAATAATAACAAGGGAAGAAAGGCCGAACAACGGTCGTCGATTCCTATGAAATTCGCACCGAAGACAAAAGTCGGCGCTACAAATCCAACGGAGAAGTCAGAAACAAAATCCGACGAGCAAATCTGAAGATATAAATTTTTAAAGTTAACGGTGAACGATAAATCCACAAATCTTTGAAAAATCATCGGGGCTCTAATATCGCTCGGATCGCCACGAAACTTCGACAAACCTTTCTAAAATTAATTAATTTAATTTTCTAATGCAAAATCTTCCAACTTCGTCACACTCCAAAATTTGGTCGACTTGATCGAACGGACCCGCAAACGCGCAAACGACGGCGCACTTCTAACTCTGCACTAACATAACGCCCTTACGTCATAATGACGTCAAAGAGGGATAAAATAATTCCTACAAATTTAGGGGCGTTACACTCTTCCTTCTGCGTCGAGATCCTTTCGACATTGCGTCGACTTGACTGATACTTCAATAGGTTGTTTGAGTTACTTCGACTTTCAGTCAGAGTTGCGTCGACATCTATTCAAAGTTGCGTCGACTTCTATTCGACACAAGTTTTAACTCAACTAAAGTTATGCTTATCTTGACCTGGTCTTAACACTCAACGGTGAGTGAGACATCCTAAGACATCTAATGACCAATTTACCCTTTCTATACAATATGGGTAATATAACCTAACTGATGAAATCGCTTTAAATAATTTGGTAGATAAATCAGAAGGGTTTTTCCCAACAATCTCCCCTTATTTATCGTAACAAATTTTACAAAATAAAGTAAGTGATTTCAAACATGTTTTGACATAAACTGAAATACAAACAAGTATACATAAACAATAAAGACATTAAAGAATGGAATCACATACCATTTTATACATTGTCTAATAGTCATATTGTTCTTAACAGCTTTGTCCTCCAGATGTTATAATGTAAAGTGTTTATAATTACAGAACACCTGGATTTTACTGTTCTTTGTCAGGAGTTTTCCTCTTCCTTGAGAAGACAAGAGGAACTACCTTTATTGCAGTAAATACAATGGGCTTACTTTCTGCTTCAGCAGTCCTGTCAGCTTCTTGATGGGTTTCATTCTCTTTAGGAGTCTTCCCCTGAGAATGTGCATATTGTTCAGCATTTAGAGCTGCCTTCTTAGCAATCATTGCCACCTCATCCAATATTTGTTCATCTTCTAGGAGCTCCCCCTGAGTTGATGGAAGCTCTTCTGGAGGATTTGCAAGGGGGTCCACTTGGACTGTTCCAGTCTGAAAACAGTGAGCATGTTTGGGTCATGAACCTCAGTAGTTGGGACATCTGGAGCAATCTCTTCTTATGCACTCTTGTCCTTCTCCTAGACACTCACAATTTCCTGATTAAGCCTATCCTCCTGGATCTTCTCCCCCTTCTTAACCTTACTCACCAGGGAGGTTAAGAACTCTTTAGTTACCATGGAGGAGGATATGGTTGATTTCAGTGCCAGGAGGGACTCTTGTGATTTTTACAATTCTGACTCCATTTGGGAGTACTTCCTATTGAACTTTCTTGCTTGAGAGGCCATCAGATCAGTAAAAGTGCTAGCAGCTAATCCTAATGGTCTTAAAATCACTTGCTCAAAGTCAAAGCAAGGAGTTGAATGTGTGGCAGAGATAGGAGGTGTTGTTGTGAGGTTCTCATTATTGTCTGGATATCTTGGTGGATAGGAGAGTGAGGTTGATATACTTCTGGAGAGATGTGGTACTGTTGTAGGGGATTAGACTATAATTATGGTGGATGGTTGTTGTTGTGGATGGAGATGAATGTGAGGTGTTGGCTCTGGAACTATAGTAGATGGGATGGACTAGAGGTGTTGGACAGAACTATCATCTGGGATGATATCTTGTTGTTCTACTTTAGGGACCTATGTTGGATTTTCATCCCTTAGGGGATCTGGTACATTTGTCTCTGTGTCCTGTGGAGTTAGAGAAGGAGGAGGTTAAGGTGCAGCTTGACCAGGCTTCAGAATCTTCCTTGTCCACTTGGAAAATATCCCTATGTTCATCCTTTTTCCTAGAGGAATAGGCACTCCTTTTGACTTGCACACCATTGGATAATGGTGGAAGAGCACCTGGCTCATAATTCTCATATAGGCATTTTCTTTGTGTGAATATTTGTGGACAATCAGCTTCAGGAGGCATCTCCTCCAGTTTATCTTCTTATTAAGAATTAGAACACCCATGATCTACAGCTGCAGCTTGGGGATAACATCATGTGCTGATATTTTGCATAGCTGCACCTTTCCCACTATGTCTGCCAAGAACATGTATTCTTCAGATACATCATTCTTTTTCAGGTTAATGGCCTTCTCCTATTTGAGCTGCATTATCTGTAATGCCTTTCTTGTCTCTTCCACTGTTAATTCATAAGAATCACTACCAGCTGGTAGATCATATGTTTGAGTCAACATCTCCTCTGTAATGTTAATGGCAGTTTCAGATATTCTTCCATTGATGGATCCATCATCTCCTATGTGGGAGTTGTCTTTTAGCTCTGTCAATTCAACATCAAGAATCTTGCACCTTATAGATATCAGTTTTTTCAATCCAGCAGCTTGGAACAAGCCGAGAATGGCTTTGAAATTTTCAGATGCTGCATTGAAGGAGTCGACATCCACATCAAAACCCGAGTTCACCTTAGGTGGAGCCATCTTATCTGAAGTACCCACACACACAAGAGAAAAAGAGAGAGAGGGAGAGAGAGAGAGAGAAAAAAAACAAGAATACGAGAGAAAGCTGGAGAGAAGGAGAGCACGAGAGCAAGAAAGAGAGAATTCGAAAGCGTTTGAATTCGACGCCTATGTTGCTTAAAAGAAGACGATTCGTCGCAACTTAGGGTTTTATTCGAACCACCATTGACAGAGACTAAAAGTCCGCGCACCAAATTGTGTCAAGGCAGCTTCTAGAAGTAAAACTACGTCCGCTGGTCATGTCGACGTTGCGTCGATTAGAACTCGACGCACCTTCAAATTTGATGAATAAATATTAAATCAACGGATGCGTCGATATGAAGTCGACGTTGCGTCGAATTCTATTCGAATTATCTATTACAGATTGCTCTCAAAGCAGACGTCGAGTAGAATTAGATGGTACATCGAATTCTATTCAATGCAACTCCGGATAAACATTTCTATTTTCTTAGAAAGTTCTTGTTGTTTTTCTCAGCAATGATGTTTATTGAAAATAGTATTTATACTATTATTTTCATGAACTAATGAAGATGAAGAAGGGGATTCAGAGAAGGAATCACTCCCTTGTTGGATTTAGTTCTTTATTAAGGCCATAGATCTTCCTCCCCCCCTACATTATCTGGTCTTCCCCTTCATTATTATGGGGATCCTACCTAATCCTACACAAGTAGCTCAAATATTAGAAGGAACCCAGGTTACCTTGGGCCCTTTGCTTTTACCATTATAAGGTTCTATGAAAGAGTAGAAGGATATTTCATGATATCCTTTAGGATGGCAGAGAATGGGTCTATCAAACTTATGTTTACTATTTTGGTACTTGAAATGTGTATAAAATGTATCCAAATATAATAAATTAGCAGAGTGTCTAATTATTCTACGTTTGGCTTTAGCCTTTTGATTGTTGTTGATTAATTTCTCTGAATTACTCTTGCCTATAGATTTCTTTTCCTTGTTTGAATTTGTTCAATTAAATATAGTTATTTTATCTAGATTTTTAATATCCTGATCCTTAGTTATTGCACTCCTCTCACCTGTTTGATAATCACTAGGTCTAATAAATATAACTAGATTTTTCCAGGCTGGTCTACTAGTGACTTCAGTGCTAGTGCATGGGTCTGCTCCTAGACCTAGATGCTTAAATCTCATGGAGAGATTTTGTGTAATATCTTTGAGCTTTTGACTCCTCCCATTGAGAGAGTCCTCAACGGCTTTTTCCCTTGTTAGCTCTTCCTATAATTTTTTATTTTCATTTCTCATCTCAACCAATTTTATTTCTTTATCCTGAATTTCATGTCTCAAATCATTATTTTTTTAATAAAATTCATCTTTCTTAAGGTTCTCTAGTTCTTCCCTAATTGTCTCTTTTTCTTTTTGTACCACTAGATGATCATTGCAAAATTCTTTGAAGCAAGTTTTAAAATCATCAGACTTAAAATCAAAATTGTCAAACAGTGATACATGTTCTTCTTCATCATCTGAGAAGATCCCTACTGCCATTATGCGGGCAGCTTCAGCAGCTTCTTCATCACTTTCTGTTGAAGAGGAGCTTAACTCTACTTCAGAGTCACTCAAGGTTTTAACAATGAAACCTTTAGCTTTCTTCTTGTCTTTCCTCCTGAAAGACTTCTTCCTATACTCATCTTTGTTGCTGCTCCTATCCCTTTGTTCTTGTGGGCACTCAGGGGATATGTGCCCTTGCTTGTTGCAGGAGAAGCAAATCACTTCCTTCTTTGGAGTCTTATCAAATCTGGGCTTTGAGCTCCTCTCTCTTCTTCTTGAGTCTTCTGTCTTGACCCACTTTCTGAATCTCCATTCTAAGATACTGAACATCTCATCTTCAGGAGTGGAGGGCTCTCCTTCAGCAACCTTCATAGCAAGGCTCCTTTGGATGGGAGTTGAGGTTGTCTCCTTTACCTCTGTTTCGGCCCTGCTTTAAAGTAGCATCTCATAAGATTTAAGCTTTCCTAGCAAAGCATCAGTAGAGATCTCTCTATGGCATCTGGACTCTCTGATGGCCCAAATCCTTGAGTCTCATGAGCTTGGGAAGCACATGAGGATCTTATCATTGATCTCTGTCAAGGATATCTCCTTGTCCAGACTCTTTAGCTCATTGATTATGATGTTGAATCTGTCATACATTTCAGCAACATTTTCCTCATCTTTCTTTTGAAAGTTCTCATATTGGGATATGAGAAGGGACTTCCTATCCTTTATTTCATCAGAGCTCCCATCTACAATTCTAGAAAGGGGTTCCCAGATCTCTTTTACTGATTGGCAGTCAGCTACTTTCCAGAAAATGTCATCTAACATTATGGAAACCAGAATGTTCATTGCTTTGGCATCACATGCCTTCTGCTTCTTCTCAGACTCTGTCCACTCATTCCTTGGGACATCTTCCAGTGTTGAAGATCCACTGACATTTTGTCTGACTGGAGCTGGAGGACCTGTAATTATAATATCAAAGATGTCTTCTTCAATAGAGTTCATGTAAAGCTTCATTCTGGCCTTCCAGAGTGTAAACTTATTTAGGTTACACACTGGTGGTCTTGTTGATGAATAATCCTTAGAACTCATTTTCATTAGAAAATAGTTTTGGTTAAATTAAAATAAAGAAATGAGAGTGAGGAGATCTTTTGATCAATGTGTTAACCTTTTAATGATCAACCTCCCTCTGATACCAATTAAAAGTGCACGGTGTGTCTCTGAGTATTCTCTAGAGGGGGTGAATGGAGTTTAAATATTTTCTAACCTAAATGTACACACACAATAAAAATACTAAGTAGTATGCAATCAACACTACCAAAACAGAATAAAGTAAATGTAGGAAATGTAAATGTAGAAAATAGTAAAGAGGGACAGAACAGAAAATTCAATCTAGATGACACATGATTTTATAGTGGTTCCCCAAAATATGGGTAGTCCACTCTTCAACCTCCCTGGTAGGATTTCACTAACTGTGCCTGAGTCTTTTGATAAGGAGACACTCAGAACCACTTAGTCTTTTGATAAGGAGACTCTTAGAACCATTGAGTCTTTTGATAAGGAGACTCTTAGAACCGATGAATCCTTAGAAAGAGGGATTAATAAAACACTTTTACAGATGGTGAATAATGAAAGAAGAAATGGAGAAAGAATAGAATTATGCTTTAAGAATTCTTCAGAAGTTGTTTCTTTGAACTGTTGCTTCTATTTATCACAGGATTTGTATATGATGAACCCTTGCTTATGATTGTGATGATTGCAAGGGTTATTGGCTTGATCCTGATTCTCTGATCACTCCTTGTAAACTTGTTGTTGGGTGACGAAGAAGAAGAAAACAGCAATGTTGTTTTTCCAGTGCAGAGAGATATATTCTTTTCTGTCTTAGGGTTGAAGGAGGAAGGAGAGAAAACCCTATTCGACAGATTAGAAATTATATGATCAATCATTTTTTTTTCTTCTCCTCTCAGCATACTTATTCTCCATGATTGGAATTTGAATTTCTTTCTTCTTTTGGGCTGCCCAGAAAAGGAATTCCAATTGGATAGTTGATTTCCCTTTTTCTTTTGTTCCTAATCCATCCATCAGATTTGAATACATTCCAATTATATTTTTGCTGTCTTCTAGAATACTCCATTCCATTCTTGGCAATAAACAAGTCGTTGGAGAACTGTCTTTAGCATTATGGACCTTCTGAAAAGGTATTAAAAGGACAGCTAAAAAAGCTTTTATTTTAGACTGCATTTGACGCTGCGTCGACTTCATCATTCTTCTTATTGATGCACCTATGAGTTCTTATTGGAGTAGCTTAGAATTCATTCGTAGCTCTGGCTGAACTCAGATGTCGATGTTGTGTCGATTACTTATTGACGTATACGTCGAGTTGAAGGCTTGCACTTGAACTTCATCTTCTGCGTCGAATTGAAGCCAAAGTTGCGTCGACTTCTAAGAGGGCTTCGATAGGCTCTTCCTTCTACATCAAGATCCTTTCGACATTATGTCGACTTGACTTATACTTCGACAGGGTATTTGAGTTGCTTCGACTTTTAGTCAGAGTTGGGTCGACATCTAGTCGAAGTTGCGTCGACTTCTATTCGACGCAAATTTTAACTAAACTGAAGTTGCGCTTATCTTGACCTGGTCTTAACAATCTAAGGTGAGTGAGACATCCTAAGACATTTAATGACCAATTTACCATTTCTATACATTGTGGCTAATATAACCTAACTGATGAAATTACTTTAAGTAATTTGTTAGATAAATCATAATGGTTTTTCCCAACACAGATTGACGATGGTCTTATTTGCGGCATCTACTTGTCCATTGCTCTGAGGTGATGGATGGAGGCGAAGTAGAGATCAATGCCCAACTGGCCGCAAAAGCTAGTAAGCTCCTCGCTAGCAAACTGCGATGCATTGTCCGTGACAATTACGAGGGGGAGCCCATACCTCCAAATTATCTCCCCCCCCCCCAAATGAATTTCTTACTACCTCCGAAGTCATTTTTTCCAACGCCTTGACCTCCAGTCACTTGGAGAAATATTTAATCATGACTATAAGGAACCTCCTCTGTCCGCTAGCCTGAGGGAACGGACCTACTAAGTCCATCCCCCAAATGGAGAAGGTGCAGGACGCCATGATAGTCTTGTGCCTTTGCGCATATTGAAGTTGTAGCGGTGTGAAGAGATGACTTTTCTGACACTTCTTCGTATAGTTCATGGTGTCTTTGCGGATTGTTGTCCAGTAGTATCCTTGCCTCAATACCCTCTTCTCTAGAGTCTGAATCCTGGAATGGTTGTCGCATTCCCCAGAGTGGATATCTTCCAATAGCTTTTGGACCTCTTCCTCCGACATACACCTCGCCAAGACTCCAGTTAAATTCTTTCGATACAAGCTCCCCTCATGCAAAAAATAGTAGGCAGATTTTTACATGAACCGCCTCTTGTCCAAGACTTCCTTTGGGAATCTACTCGAGGTTAGAAAGGAAATAAGAAGGTCCATCCACGAGGGGTTCAGATCAATCTCCATCACTTCTCCATCCTCGATGGAGGGTCGGAACAACTCGGTCACCATTCCCTCAGCATAGGGACCATACTTTTCTAATTGATCTGCTTGGACGTTCTCATCTCTTGGCACGTGTTGGATTGAAAAAGTGTGAAACCACCTGATTAGACCCTTGACCTTCGACAGGTACTTCTGGAGAGTTGGCTCCCTGGTCTCAAATCTCCCTAAACCTGGGAGGCCACTACCATTGAATCCGTGAAGACCTTCATATCCTGGATCCCCAGTTCCCTTGCCAGTCGAAGCACGACCACCACTACTTCATACCCAACTTGGTTGTTCGTGACATGGAAGTGGATGTCGATCGCCTGCTAGATCTCTGTCCCTTGAGGGATTAATAGAATGACCCCTCCTCCAAGGGAGTGTCTTCCTAATGCCCCATCTGTGAAAAGTTCTCATGCCACCATCTTGGGAGACCCTGATTCCTCCATCTCAGTCACATACTCTGCCAGGAAGTTGACTACCACACGTTCCTTCATCTATAGGCGAGGAGCGAAAGTAATATCAAACTAGCTAAGCTCCACCGACCATTTTGTTGTCCTCCCTAAGTGTACCACCCCTTCCATAGCGTGGCAAAGGAGATGATCAGTCACCACTTTGATTGAGTGTGCTTGGAAATAAGGTTGGAGCTTCCGAGCCTAGATGATCAGGGCAAAAGCCAATTTCTCCAGAATAGGATATTTGAGCTCTTCCTTCTTTAGGACTCGACTGACGTAGTAGATGGGAAAATGCTTCTTTCTCTCTTCTCGGACTAGTACGAAGCTTACCGCTTCGGCTCCCACCCCTAGATAGAGCAACAAATCTTCTCATTCTCTTATTCTTTACAGCAATGGGGCCCATGTCAGTTGCTTCTTCAAAGCATGGAAAGCTGCCTCACACTCTTGCGACCACTCAAACTTCTAACTCCCCTGCCAAGCCATGAAGAAGGGAGAGCACTTATCCCCTTCCCTAGAGAGGAACCTGCTCAGCCCAGCCAGCTTTCCTGTCATCCTCTACACCTCATTAGTGCTTTTTGGTTACTATAGGTCTGGGATGGCCTTAACTTTATCAGGATTGGGCTCGACCCCCAGCGGGGTGAGTAAATGGCTGAGGAACTTTCCTCGGCTCGCCTCGAAAACACACTTCGAGGATTAATTCTTATTTTGAATTTCCGAAGTGTGGCAAAGGTTTCTGCTAAGTCCCACAAGTGAGATCCCACATCCTTACTCTTTAAAAGAATTGGGTTGTCTATAATAACACCTAGAGGGGGCGTGATTAAGTGTTACAAAAATTATTCAGCAATTTAAATATCTAGCACACCACAGCGCAATCAAGCACAGAAAGCACGCAGAAATTTATAGTGGTTCCCTTCAAGACAATGTGTCAAGAGGTAGTCCACTATCACTCTCACCAATCTAACTGTGTGCTAGACTAGGCAACTTCTCCAAAACTCAGATCTCTATCCAATATATATGATCTTACAACTTAGATCCACAAATGATCCTACCTCAGCAATCACAAAGAAAGCCTACACTCAGTTCCCTAGTACCTTACAAGAACTCAGACTTCACAAGTCCTACACACACTCAGATTTTCTTCAAGATTCCACAGCCTCAGGTCCGCACAGAACCCTACAGAATGATAATGTATATTTTCTTTTTGCAGAAGAGAAAAGCTTCAAAGTTATAGCTTTTTACTGTAGAGTCTTTGTCTTCTGCAGTTGTGAGCACCAGCAATCTTCTGAATCTCTGGAGCTTTCTTAAGAATCTTCCTCTTGAAAAATATCAGATGAACATTTCTTACATAGGAAGAAGATTCTTTCTCTTTGTTCTTGACAGCTGAGCGATGAAGACCTTTTCTGATTTAGAGCTTTTTCTTTTCTTCCCTTTTCAAACTGTGTAAGTGTGTTTTGAATTCGAAAGTTTGGATATATATATATATATATTCTTGTGCTAATTTAGCAAAAAGGCCCAAAATATTTTATTCCATAAACTAAATTGTCAGTTAGGGATATATTCTGAAATGACACAATAAATGTCATAAAGGAATTGCCTTTTTGGAACTTTCACATTTGGAAGTTTTCGACTTTCTTCATTTATGGCTGTGCAACAACTATTACTGTAGAGAATATATAATTAAATGCTCCTTGATTAGTGAGCAGGATAGGCGGCGTGTGTATTCACTGCAGATCAATTTCCAAGAAGATCTGTGCGATAAATGCAGCTCTGTAGCAGTCAAGATGATAAACTGTCTTCAAGATGATATCATCTTGATCATCTAGATGATATATGGTCTTCACGATGATATCGTCGATATACTCCTATCTTCACAACTTAACATAGTCATTTAAATGATATAACTTCTTCTAGTAGATATTGTCGAGATGCTCCTAACTACACAACTTAACTTTAATCTTCAAATCGATATGGCTGCTTCAAGACAATATCGTTTAGACTTCTGTCTGCACGACTTAACTTAGCTGTCTCAACAATTTAGCTTCTTTAAAAAGCTATCGTCGAGACTGTCTCAACGACATACTTCCTATCTCAATGATATTTCAGCTAGGACTTAAGATGATATTTAACTTAGATGATTTTTCACTTCTTTTACAGTCTTGATTCTAGGAATATAACATTGATTCACCTGTCATATCATGAACAAAAACATAATATCAAAAACAACATTTCTTATCTATACTTGTGATCCTTCTTCAAATTTAGGAACATTGAAGTCCATTTTCCCAACACTCTTTAACATCAAGTCATCTACATATACTTCCAAGTATCTACCCTTCTGCTCCTTAAAGACTCGATCCATCATCATTTGATGGTAGATCATGCATTCCTTAGCCTGAAGGGCATCATTATATAACAATAGCACCCATCATCCGTGATGAAGGAAACATCCTTAACATCGGGTGGGTGCTTTCAAATCTGATTGTAACCGGAAAATGCATCTAAAAAGCTCATTAATGGGAAACTGACTGGTGAATCTACCAGTGCGTCGATTCGAGGCAAAGGATGACAATAATGAGGGCATACTTTATTCAAAAGATAAAAATCTACAGAAATTCTTCATCTCTCACCCCCCTTCTTTACCATTACAACATTGGAGACCCAGCAAGGATACTGGGTTTTCTCAACAAAACCTGCCTCCAGCTGTTGTAAGACCCCTCTTGTCCTTATAAGAGAGTTCCTGGATCTTATTCCCAGAACCGCCGCCTTACGGCGAAACCAAATCATGGGTTAGTCGCCTCCGCTCGACGTCGATCCTGGTGGCTAGTAAGATCATATCACAGGCCAATAAATGAGAAAAATAGTAACTAAAAGCAGTTCACGATCACAACACACACACACATATATATATATATATATATATATGTATATATATATATGAAAAGAAATAGTCCACAATGAGTACGAATAAAAGAGTGCAAGGGCTTATGTCCTGTATATATCCAAATGAAATAGAATGACACTCTCTCTCACTACACTATGCGAAAGCTAATCAAATATCTCAACAAACTGTCGCCGGGTAAGTAGTTGTAGTGGTAGCGGTGGTAGCGGTGGTAGCGGTGGTAGCGGTGGTAGCGGTGGTAGCGGTGGTAGCGGTGGTAGCGGTGGTAGCGGTGGTAGCGGTGGTAGCGGTGGTAGCGGTGGTAGCGGTGGTAGCGGTGGTAGCGGTGGTAGCGGTGGTAGCGGTGGTAGCGGTGGTAGCGGTGGTAGCGGTGGTAGTGGTGGTAGTGGTACTAGCGGTACTAGCGGTGGTAGCGGTGGTAGCGGTGGTAGCGGTGGTAGCGGTGGTAGCGGTGGTAGCGCTGGTAGCGGTGGTAGTGGTGGTAGCGGTGGTAGCGGTACTAGCGGTGGTAGCGGTGGTAGCGGTGGTAGCGGTGGTAGCGGTGGTAGCGGTGGTAGCGGTACTAGCGGTACTAGCGGTACTAGCGGTACTACTACTAGCGGTACTACTACTAGCGGTACTACTAGTAGCGGTACTACTACTACCGATACTACTATTAGCGGTACTACTACTAGCGGTACTACTACTAGCAGTACTACTACTAGCGGTACTACTAGCGGTACTACTAGCGGTACTACTACTAGCGGTACTACTACTAGCGGTACTACTACTAGCGGTACTACTACTAGCGGTACTACTACTAGCGGTACTACTACTAGCGGTACTACTACTAGCGGTACTACTACTAGCAGTGTTACTACTAGCGGTACTACTACTAGCGCTACTACTACTAGCGCTACTACTACTAGCGCTACTACTACTAGCGCTACTAATATATGAAATATATTATTTCTCTTATATTATCTAATATTAATTTCTCTTATAATATTTTCTCTTATATTAATTAGCCTATTATTATATATATATTTCTTAGTATATTATTTATATAATATTTTCAGCCTATTATTTATATGTCTATTTGCAGCCTTTTAACTTAATCTAATTTATCCTAAGTTATAAGATATATTATGATATATACTTAGACACTAAAGGTGGATCCTAACTCAAATCAAAACTAAGGTTCCAACAATCTCCCCCTATTTGAGTTGGGATCCTAATCCAAATTAACTAGGTTCTAACAATCTCCCCCTATTTGGTTTAGGATTCCTAAGCATAAAAGTCTTGAGTAGCTTAAGGGATAGAGATTATTTATTTTTCTTTTGAAAAACTAAGCAATTCTGATTTCCTAAATCTTGATTTAAATAGGAATTTTAATAAGATGAATTGCTGGTTGTTAACAGATTCTAAGAATTTTTATAATCAGAAAGACAATGTCTGATAGCTTCTTTCTATAGAATCCCCTTAATCAGAAGAGACTCACACTCAGAGCTCTGATCATTTCTGATCTATGTTACTACAGTAGAATGCTCAACATGATTTTAGGAGAAAGAAAATCTAAGAAAGTGAAGTCTATCTGACTTGTTTTTAAGATAGAAAATTCAAAGAAACTTAAAACCGTTGTTTAATTTAATTTAAGTAAAAATATTAAAAGATTTAAAATTTGCCTTATAGATAAATATTTTGGCCTTTTTATTTCATTAAAGTATAACTTTGTAAATTTTCTTTTATGTTGCTGAACAGACATAGTTTCTTTTTCTTTAAAAGTCTGTTTAAACTTACCAGGCTTAATTAACTTATTTTCTAAATAAATAAATTGTTCTGCTGTTATTTTAAAATCTTCTTTAATTTTAACAGAAATTAATTTGTTTATTAATAGCTTTTTACTAATTCTGTTTTCAGAGATTTTTATACCTGCACAAGGTGATGTGAAAACAGATCTGAATGGATCATAGGTAAAGTTAGGAATAGAATTTACCTCAGTTACCTTTTCTGTTTCAGATTCAGCATCTGATTTGTAGTTTAAGCCATATATTGCCAACATGCAGAAGTTTCTGGCTTTTTGTTCTTCTTTTTCTTCTTCTTCACTTAGAGTAAGTGATGGTTCTGCATCAAAATTAATGTTAGTGGAAGAGGAAGAAGATGGTTCATTTACCAACCTAGAGAGGGAGTTCCATATGCTCTTTGCTGAAGTGCAGTCAGACACTTTAAGAAGAATGTCATCAGACATTGATTTAGCCAATATCTTCATGGCTATGACATCAGCACTGATCAACTTTTCTTAATCATCTATTGAAGAAGTTGAAGATGTAGTTCCTGTCAAAATAGATTTATATATATCTTCATCTATGGCATTCATAAATAATTTAATTCTAATTTGCCATAAATCAAAACTATCCAAATTGCATAAAGGTGGATCTGAAAATAAGAAATCTGAATGTGTCATTTAGAAAAACTTTTTACAATAAAAAAAAATAAGAACTAAGTGATCTTTGTGATTTCAGGTGTTAGCCTGTGTGAAAAATCAACTTCCTCTGATACCAATTGAAAGGGGTTCAATTGAGTATCAGGTGCAAGAAATTGAAAAAATAAAATCAACCTCCCTCTGATACCAATTGAAAGGGACAATTGATATCCTCTGATGAGGCTGATTGATAAAATCAACCTGCTTTGATACCAATTGAAAGGAGAGTTTAGTTCTTATTTATCTGTTAAAACTCTTGTTTAACTTTGCTTTCCAAATAAATGATATATATAAATATATATAGATGAGTTTGCTGAGTAATAAAAACAAACAGTAGAAGTGCATAGAAATAAACATAGCACAGGAAATAAAACAAACAAACAAGAAGCAATCCAGATGACACAGAGAAATATAGTAGTTCCCCAAAACCCGGGTACATCTACTCTTCTACCCACTGGTAGGAATCCACTAGGAGAGTTGATCAGGTGCCCTCACACCAAGGTGTTTTTGACCAGGTGTCCACACACCAATGGAGGTTTGATCAGGTGCCCAATTCACCTATAAGCTTTTGACCAAGTGCTTATAAACCAACTAGATTTTTTGTTCAGGTGTCTTGCCACCAACAGGTAAACTTTTGAAGGGAGTTTTAACCCTATACAAGATGGGGAAGGAGAAAGGGAAAGGATTAATTGTTCTTCTCTTTGTGCTGAGAAGACTCTTGATGAAGATCCTGATTGGTAGTTGAGTTGGATCTTGATGATGATGTTGAATAGCTCCCCCTGTCTGATATAATTGTTGACAGTTTGTGGAGGCCTCTTCTCTTGATTGTACAATCTCCTTTCTTCTTTATGCAGTAATGATCCTGAGCAAGTAATAGTGTTTGGTGTCTCAGGATGAAGATGATCTGCAAGAAAGAAGTTAGGTAAAAAGAAGATAAATAATATATTTGATCTGATCTTCTTTTTGCTCCTCTGTTTATCTTCTTCTTCCTTTTCCTGTACAGCAAGTATTAATGTATTCTGTCTATCGATATTAGATCTGTACAGCAATATATATTCTGTATATTAAGAGAGAACAGCTATATGTATTCTGATATATATTCTGCTGTCGTGTATAGCTGTTTGAATCCTTGCCGACCAGAAAGGAAGGGAGTAAAGTCACTTTCATTTCCCAGATCCTTGAGCAGATAACTTGTCGTCTTTGACTTGCTGCAACGGCTATATTAATTAATGCTTTTGTCAAACGACTACAGCATTAAATGCTTGCATGTTGTAATGTCAGAACTGCAATATATATAGCAATATATAAAATAGAATAAAGAAATATTGCTTTAAATAAAGTCTGACAACATATAGAATATGAAATATAATTCTGCAAAACTTTCGCCGAGCTAAGCTCCACTTTCGTCGAGCTCAAACATTTGATTCATCGACCTCAATATTAATATTATTGTTTCTGAACATTTGCTGAAATTCGTCGAGCGCTATTCGTCATTCGTCGACCTCTGTTCCACGTTCGTCGAACGCAGCTTCCCTGCTATAAATCTGTCGAGCGCTGCTTATATACAATCTTTTCGCCGATCGCCGTCCGACGAATGCCGAGCACCGTTCGACGTTTGTCGAACGCAACTAATATATGAAATATATTATTTCTCTTATATTATCTTATATTAATTTCTCTTATAATATTTTCTCTTATAATATTTTCTCTTATATTATTTTCTCTTATATTAATTAGCCTATTATTATATATATATTTTTCTTAGTATATTATTTATATAATATTTTCAGCCTATTATTTATATGTCTATTTGCAACCTTTTAACTTAATCTTATTTATCATAAGTTATAAGATATATTATGATATATACATAGACACTAAAGGTGGATCCTAACTCAGATCAAAACTAAGGTTCCAACAATCTGCCCTTAAGCAAACGTTCTATTGAACGATGCATAACCCTTTTGACCCCTGATATATGGTGTGTGGTGCAAACCCTTACATATTTATCTACATGTCCCAAAGTTTATAGTAATGAAGTACCATGATCATATTATCATCATGAATTATCATCATAATTTCCTAAGGTAGAAAAACCCCAAATGTTTCATTTATTTAACATGCGACATGATTCTAAAGTAGTATTCAATTATAGGACAATAGTTCTCCAAAAATTCTACAACTTATAGGGACTGATATAAATTATGTCCTATAGATATGTTCCAAATTTCTATAAGATCCTAGGTGTTCTTGATGGTCTATTCATTACAACATTATTTTACTAATCACAGACCATCACACAAAATGAACTAGTTTTGATCCTAAAGATGTAAATATCATTGTTCTTTGACCAAATGATCTAAAATTCATAACCTAGGTTAATCATGAAAAGGTTAAGAAATGACCAAAAATTCATAATATTTCTTTAAATTCATAACATATATCATTTACACATGAAGTGCCTATTCCAGAAGTCAAATTGTTCCAAACAATTTATTAAGGGTATTTAGTGACGAAATATCATGATTGACAAAGTTTCATAACTTCCCATAATAATTATGATCATAATTTCCATACTTAAATATTGATATCAATTTGGCACATTGCAGAGTAAATACTAAAATAATCCCTTCAAAAATTCTGAGAAATTTACCATAGGTTTACACTGTCCTAAAAATAGTGTAACCACAATTTCAGAATTTTCAAGTGATATTGACCACAAAACTTTTAGTAATACAAAAGTGTGACAAGTGAAATTCTTGGTAATTCCCTATGAATAACTTCCAAAAATCATATTAAAATTTTCAAAGATGTAATATAACATAATTCACCATGTGACAGAAGATTGGATTTTTCTAAATCATTAGGTCATCATTATTTCATTAATACACTTATGTGACATAATTATAATTAAGTAAATACCTTGAATTTTTTACTCCAAAAAACCTTATTTTTCTATAGATGACTCCATTCCTCATATTGGATGCATGGACAAAATATTATTGACACGCATCATGTCATTTGTGTTGAATTCACAAAATACCAAAACTTGGCTAAGTGCACACCAAGTCAGATACATCATACGTTCACATGCATGTTGAATACACCAACATGCAGAGGTCCAAATGACCTTAAATTTTGGCCAGAGACTAAGCATATAACCACATCAACCTTGTGCCAAAAATTTGGGATATTTTGAGTTGATTTAACCACATATATCCAGGAATACATTATAGTGCTATATGCACACCAAATTCCCATACATTATAGTGATATATGCACACCAAATTCCCATACACTACTTTCACATGTGAAAGTGCACAGTTAACCTCACTAGAATTCTCTAGAGGGGGGGGGGGGGGGTGAATAGAGATTTAAAATATTTTTGTGCAAAGTTAATAATTATATATATATATATGTAACACCCCAAAAATTGTAGTTCAGCGAGGTAGGCGGAGTGGTAGTGCTGCGTTCGGGATAGGCTAAAATTCCATAGCTGTTCTCTGCGCATGACCAGTGTCCTCTTCGCGCACGACCAGTGACCGTGCGCATGTGATCGTGCGTTAATTCGCAAGGATTCGGAGTTCTGTCTCGAACAGTGCGCACGACAGTGTCCTCTTCGCGCACGACCAGTGACCGTGTGCATGTGATCGTGCGCCCTGTTTATTCTGCTCCGCGATTTTGAGCGGAGAAGGAGATCGGTCCGTCCAAATCTATTGGAATTTGATCCAACGGCTGCGATGGTTGTCTGGGGGGTTTTAGGGCTTGGTAGAGGAGTTAAACCCTCATTATTTCCAAGGCTTTCTCTCTCTTAGGTTGGAGAAAGGAGGAGGAGGCAAGGAGGAAGAAGAAGGGGAATCCGCCATTGCCGGAGCTTCGGAGCTCCGTTAGCCGATCCGAGACCGGCAGTGCGTAGAGGGCATCAAGGCGCTTCTTCTCCACCGTGTGGTTGCAAGCTTCTCATGGCTAGGAGGAGATCTCAAAAGGTAACGACATTTCTCCTCCCGGTCTTTAGGATGCGTGTTTGGCATCCCTTCTTTTTCTGCATTTTGGCACCGGATCCGTCGAGTGAGAGGGATCCGGGTCGCCTTGGTTCAAGATAAACCACCGGGTTGATTGTGTCCGTCCCCGGCATGTTTTGCACTAGAGATCCGCTCCGTTAGCGGATTAGGCATTGTGGGTGAAGCCGGATTTGTGGCCGTTGGTCCGATCCGGTGATGTTGATTTACGCGCATTTTAGGGGTTTTGTTAGAAATACGATTACGGCGAACTCATCGTTGTGATGCCTTTGTAGCTTCGTGTGGTAATGAATGTTGGGTTTAGGGCGGAGAAATAATGTGCGGATTTTGGGGCTTGTGATGCCTAGTGTTGTGCGAAGGCGCGATTGGTCTTTGTGGTCGGCTGGCTATCCCTTGAAGACTGAGATTCACGTGTGGAGAGTGTCCCGGCAATATTAGTCCCTTCGATTGTTGACTGACGAGAATGTCTGTGCTACGGTTGAGTCCGTTGACGGTCGCCAGGCGAGGCAATCAGTGGACGTTGTCCCGAAAGTAAGCCCAGGGCCTTGGGACGTTTTGGTTGGCCAGAATTCTTAGAATCGGTCTTGGTGCGTTGTTGGCGGCCCGAGCGTGTGAGCTGTCAGACAAGCCCGATGGCATGGTGGGCCAAGCGAGGTGGGTCTCAGCGAGAGCGCTTGGCCTTGGGTTTTGATGCCCTTGTGGGGAAGTAATGAGTACCCTTGTGTTGGTGATGTATGATGATGTGTTAGATTCATACGCTTTAGGGTGCCTTGGGTGAAACCCAGGCTTGCACTCATTTTGCATTGTTAGGCCCCTTTTATTACCTGCTCAACATAGAAACGTGGATGATGCTTGTGACACTCATGCCAGTATTTATGTTGTTTTCCTTTATGTACTTTTGCATACGAAGTGCTGACTTGCAGGGTGAAGTAGTTCCCCGGGGTCCGCTAGGATGGCCGGGAGGAGGGATGTTGTTACACCGCTTGTGGTCAGCCATAGCTGACCCTCGTTTACCGCTCTTTGTGATTTGGTTGCAGGGCAAGAATCGCAGGTTGGACCCAGCGCGCCGGCCAAAAAGGCCTAAAGCTTCACGAAGTGCTTAGTTGATTTCCTGCATTACTTTCTTCGTACTTTGTTATATCCGGCTTGCATGTCGAGGTAGTATAGGGAAAAACTATCCTTCCCCTTTTGTTGGGATGTCTTTTATTATGGAATGTTTGATGTTTTGGACATTGTTTTGTAAGGCCTTAAGGCCAGTTGGACTCCTTTGTAGTATGGACAATCTCTGTGGCTTAGTTTGTTTCCGCTGTGTTGTCTGAGTTATGAGATTGGGTAGTTAATATCATCTTTTAATACTAAAGCTGTGGCGGTTATATGCTGTGGGGTCCCGGCCGGACCCATATTATATGGTCATTACAGGGGAGGTGTTACAATTTGGTATCATAGGGAGGTTGGTTCTAGTATTCTTGCGAGGTCTAGTGTTTTTGGATTGCGTAAGAGATTGTTCACATAGGAGTATTGTGCGGGATCATGAGTATCCCTGCGTTCGGGTCTTGCGTTTAGATCCTGATGAGCGCTTATTTGTTTCCTTGCTTATGAAAGGATGTTGGCGACGATGCGGGGACATCGAGGAGGCAAGAGGAGCCTTCGGGGAGTAGTGCTACTGCTCCAGGCCTCATGAATGTGGGCATGTCCCCGGCTGATTTTTGTCGCATGCTAGCGGAGTCAATGGTAGCGGCTCAAGCTGGAGCGATGCCACGGGTTCCTACGCCGGTGGTGCAAGTTGCGACCCCTGTCACTCCGGCGGCTACGCCGGATACACCGGATGTCGAAGTAAGGCAAGCAGAGCCTCTAGCGGAGAGAGCTATTCCGATGGGTGATCGATTCATGAAGTATTTCTTGAGTTTCCACCCTCCGACATTCAAGGGAGTGGGCACTCCAACGGATGCCGAGGATTGGCTTTCGAGGATCCAGGAGCTCTTGAAGGCAGCTGAGACCCCAGCTGAGAGGCAATCTCACTTTGCGAGCTTCATGTTAGAGGGCGATGCGAAGTTGTGGTGGGTGAACCATAACGGTCGACTTTTTGTTGGGCGTGTTCCGTCCATGGAGGAGTTCGGAAACGCTTTCCTAAAGCGTTACATTCCGGCTTCAACAAGGTTAGCACTGCAGCGGCAGTTTCTGCATTTGGTGCAGCGGGAGAAGACGGTGGATGAATATCTGCAAGAGTTCACTCGGTTGGGTCGGTATGCGGGCACGACAATGGCAGATGATGAAGAGAGAGATAACCTCTTTTATCAAGGGTTGAGGGAAAATTTAAGGCAACCACTCATAGCCTTGAAGAATGCGGGATTCAATGAGTTGGTCGAAGCCGCTCGCACGCTGGAGAGCGACTTGGAGCGAACTCAACGGCGAAAGGGTGTTGCGGCAAAGCAGGGAGAAGGAAAGCCTTCTAATTCTCAGTCCCAGTGGAAGTCCGAGGGCAGCCGATGGAAGAAGAAGCCCCGTCCTAATAGGCCTGGGGAGAGAAGTGGCGCACCTTCTGGAGATTTCCATTCCAAAGGTCCGGTTACTTGTTACCAGTGTGGCAAGGTGGGTCACATTAGTCGTTTTTGTACCGAGGGCGGAGCTGGGCCAGAGCCGAGACAAGAACAATCGGTGCGTTCGGGTCCCAGTGTTGCAGAGAAGGGGAAAGCGGCGGAGTCGAGTGCTTCGCGGTTCCCTCCAGTGCAGCCTAGGGCCTATAATCTTGGGCAACAGGAAGTGATACGTCAACCCGATGTGGTGACAGGTACGAAAGGTTTAAGTTTCGTTTGTTACTATAATGTAGTTTGCGGCCTTTCATGTCTGTTTTGCACGTGGTTAGGTTTCGTGCTAGTTTCGGGCTACCCCTCTCGAGTGTTGTTCGACACGGGGGCGTCACACTCTTTTCTTGCAGAAAGTTTTATCCGGAAGATTGGTGCTGAGCCCGTAGTGGCAGGAGTGGAGCTGAGTGTGCGTATGCCGAATGGGTCTTTCATGACTACCATGAGGAAGGGACGCATTGTGATGCAAATTGGCGATTGTGATTTCGTGTTGGTAGCAGCGATTCTGCCACTAGCCGAATTCGATGTTATCTTGGGAATGGACTGGCTTGCGGAGCAGCGAGCTAGTATCGACTGCCAGTTGAAGGTGGTAACCCTGAGAGCTGAAGGTAGAGCAGAGGTCAAGTTTGAAGGCCTAAGCGGAGTGGCTTGCTCCCTGATTTCCGCTATACAAATGAGGCGTGCGGTGAATCAAGGAGGCGAGGTGTTTTTAGCTTTGTTGGAGGCTCACTCCACAAAGTTGGCTATTAGAGAAGTTCCGGTGGTGGAATAATTTGAGGATGTATTCCCCGAGGAGCTTCCGGGAGCACCTCCTCAGCGTGAAATCGATTTCTCGATAGAGTTGGTACCGGGTGCGAGGCCGGTGTCGCGTCCTCCGTTTAGGATGGCACCGAAGGAACTGGCCGAGCTAAAGGTTCAGTTGCAAGAGTTGTTAGATCAAGGGTACATTAGGCCCAGCTCTTCGCCGTGGAGCGC
The DNA here is from genome assembly GCA_033032865.1 of Dactylorhiza incarnata. NCBI lineage: Eukaryota > Viridiplantae > Streptophyta > Magnoliopsida > Asparagales > Orchidaceae > Dactylorhiza > Dactylorhiza incarnata. The sequence goes on from JAWHQI010000041.1 coordinate 6,882,020, forward strand.
ACCGGTTTTGTTTGTGAAGAAAAAGGATGGAAGTATGCGGTTGTGCATTGATTACCGTGAGCTAAATAAGTTGACCGTCAAGAATAAATATCTGATTCCCCGAATCGATGATTTGTTCGACCAGTTAGTGGGGTCGGTGGTGTACTCCAAGTTGGATTTGAAATCGGGGTACTACCAGTTGAAGATTCGAGAAGAGGACGTTGCCAAGACAGCGTTTGGGACTCGTTATGGACACTACGAGTTTTCGGTGATGCCATTTGGACTGACGAACGCGCCATCTGTGTTCATGGATTTGATGAACAGGGTTTTTCGCCCATTCTTAGATTCGTTCGTGGTGGTGTTTATTGATGATATTTTGGTGTATTCAAAATCGGAGGCAGAGCATGAGTCTCACTTGAGGCAAGTATTGCAGACTCTAAGGGAGAATCAGCTTTATGTTAAGTTCTCAAAATGTGAGTTTTGGATCGAGAAGGTGGCTTTCTTGGGGCACATAATTAGTGGAGATGGGGTGGCGGTAGATCCAGCGAAGATTGAAGCCATTAAGGGTTGGCCTGTATTGAGAACCGTGGCGGAAGTCCGGAGCTTCCTTGGACTAGCCGGTTATTACAGAAGATTCGTGGAGAACTTTTCGCGGATGGCGTTGCCCCTCACCACACTCACTCGCAAGGACCAGAGGTTTGTTTGGACACCGGAGTGTGCCCGGGCATTCGAGAATTTGAAGGAAAGATTGATGTCTACCCCAATCCTTAGTCTTCCTAGTGGGACGGAAGGATTTCAGATCTTTAGCGACGCGTCAGGTTGCGGGTTGGGTTGCGTGCTGGTGCAGCACGGCAAGGTGATAGCGTATGGGTCAAGGCAGTTAAAGACTCATGAGAGGAATTATCCCGTCCATGATCTGGAGTTGGCGGCGGTAATCTTTGCGCTAAAACTGTGGAGACACTATGTTTATGGTGCGAAGGTGGAGATCTTCACGGATCACAAAAGCCTGAGGTATCTCCTAGACCAAAAGGATCTGAATATGCGGCAACGTAGGTGGGTCGAGTTCCTTGGGGACTACGACGTGGAGATTCAGTATACGCCGGGTAAAGCCAACGTGGTGGCGGATGCTTTGAGTAGGAAGTACTCCGGGCAAGGTAATTGGATGGAGGCGCATAGCGAGCGTTTGATTCGAGACTTGGAGTCTCTTGACATTTCTTGTGTGGCTAGAGGTGAGTCTAGCATAGCTCGTTTGAACTGGATTGAAATGCAGTGTGATATAACGGATCGAATCCGAGAGGCGACCAGTGCGGACAAGGAGTGCCAACAGTTGGTGTTGGAGGCTCAGCAAAGCGAAGGCACTGCCTTGGAGATGGTTGGTGGAATTCTGAGGAGAGACGGGAGGATCTGTGTTCCGCGCTTCGGCAAGCTTCGCGAGGAGTTGATGTTTGAAGCTCACTTTACGAAGTACTCCGTTCATCCAAGAAGTACAAAGATGTACGCGGATTTAAAGAAATCTTTTTGGTGGCCTAGGATGAAGCGGGATATAGCCGAGTACGTGAGCCGATGTCAGACTTGTGCCTTGGTGAAGGCTGAGTGCCAAAGGCCCGGCGGGTTCTTGAAGCCTCTTCCCATCCCCGAATGGAAATTTGATGACATCTCTATGGATTTTGTGCATGGTTTGCCTCGATCGCAGCAGGGTAACGATGCGATTTGGGTGATAGTGGATCGCCTGACGAAGGTGGCCCACTTCATTCCGAATCAGAAAAGCGATGGCGTGGAGAAGCTCGTGGAGCTTTATGTTCGAAACATTGTGCGGTTGCACGGGATTCCGAAGAGCATCATTAGTGATCGCGATGGGCGATTCACATCGAAGGACTGGAGATTAGTGCAGAAAAGTCTAGGCACGAAGCTCAAGTTTAGCACCGCGTTCCATCCGCAGACCGATGGTCAGACGGAGCGAACGAACCATACGTTGGAAGACATGTTGAGGATGTGTGCTCTCGACTTTGGCAAAGGTTGGGAGGATGACCTTTTCATGGTGGAGTTCGCCTATAATAATAGCTTCCAGGCGAGTATCAAGATGGCGCCATACGAAGCTTTGTATGGAAGGAAGTGTCGAACGCCGATGTCTTGGGCAGAGGTGGGAGACACTAAGCTTTTGGGAAAGCAAGTGGTGGAAGATGCTTGCGAGATTGTGCGGACGATTCAGGAGCGCATGAAGGTTGCTCAGGATCGACAAGCGAAGTATTTTAATGCGCGCCACAGAAATGTGGAGTTTGCAGTGGGCGACATGGTCTACTTGAAGATCAAGCCGTTCAAGGGTGTTTCGCGAGTGCGGCGACTCAAGAAGTTGAGTCCGAGATATTTGGGTCCGTTCGAGGTTACGGAGCGTATAGGCGAAGCAGCCTATCGTTTGGCGTTGTCCGCAGAGCTGAGTGGATTACATGACGTTTTTCATGTCTCCGTACTGAGGAAAGCTTTGGTGGAGCCGAGCGTCGTGGTCGAAGCGGCGGCGGTGCCGGTGATGGAGAACTTGGGGGCGAGGGTTCGCCCGGTGTGCGTGGAGGATTCAGAAGTCCGGCAGTTGCGTAACAAGCAAGTCAAACTTGTAAAGGTGCGATGGGACAACTGCGGGCGAGACGAATTCTCTTGGGAGCGTGAGCAAGCGATGCGGGAGGATTTCCCAGAACTTTTTGCTCCAGGTATGCGTTATGAGTTCCCTGTTTAAATTCTGAAATTTCGGGACGAAATTCGTTTAATGGGGTGGAGTTGTAACACCCCAAAAATCGTAGTTCAGCGAGGTAGGCGGAGTGGTAGTGCTGCGTTCGGGATAGGCTAAAATTCCATAGCTGTTCTCTGCGCACGACCAGTGTCCTCTTCGCGCACGACCAGTGACCGTGCGCATGTGATCGTGCGTTAATTCGCAAGGATTCGGAGTTCTGTCTCGAACAGTGCGCACGACCAGTGTCCTCTTCGCGCACGACCAGTGACCGTGCGCATGTGATCGTGCGCCCTGTTTATTCTGCTCCGCGATTTTGAGCGGAGAAGGAGATCGGTCTGTCCAAATCTATTGGAATTTGATCCAACAGCTGCGATGGTTGTCTGGGGGTTTTAGGGCTTGGTAGAGGAGTTAAACCCTCATTATTTCCAAGGATTTCTCTCTCTTAGGTTGGAGAAAGGAGGAGGAGGCAAGGAGGAAGAAGAAGGGGAATCCGCCATTGCCGGAGCTTCGGAGCTCCGTTCGCCGATCCGAGATCGGCAGTGCGTAGAGGGCATCAAGGCGCTTCTTCTCCACCGTGTGGTTGCAAGCTTCTCATGTCTAGGAGGAGATCTCAAAAGGTAACGACATTTCTCCTCCCAGTCTTTAGGATGCGTGTTTGGCATCCCTTATTTTTCTGCATTTTGGCACCGGATCCGTCGAGTGAGAGGGATCCGGGTTGCCTTGGTTCAAGATAAACCACCGGGTTGATTGTGTCCGTCCCCGGCATGTTTTGCACTAGAGATCCGCTCCGTTAGCGGATTAGGCATTGTGGGTGAAGCCAGATTTGTGGCCGTTGGTCCGATCCGGTGATGTTGATTTACGCGCATTTTAAGGGTTTTGTTAGAAATCCGATTACGGCGAACTCGTCGTTGTGATGCCTTTGTAGCTTCGTGTGGTAACGAATGTTGGGTTTAGGGCGGAGAAATAATGTGCGGATTTTGGGGCTTGTGATGCCTAGTGTTGTGTGAAGGCGCGATTGGTCTTTGTGGTCGGCTGGCTATCCCGTGAAGACTGAGATTCACGTGTGGAGAGTGTCCCGGCAAGATTAGTCCCTTCGATTATTGACTGACGAGAATGTCTGTGCTACGGTTGAGTCCGTTGACGGTCGCCAGGCGAGGCAATCGGTGGACGTTGTCCCGAAAGTAAGCCCAGGGCCTTGGGACGTTTTGGTTGGCCAGAATTCTTAGAATCGGTCTTGGTGCGTTGTTGGCGGCCCGAGCGTGTGAGCTGTAAGACAAGCCCGATGGCATGGTGGGCCAGGCGAGGTGGGTCTCAGCGAGAGCGCTTGGCCTTGGGTTTTGATTCCCTTGTGGGGAAGTAATGAGTACCCTTGTGTTGGTGATGTATGATGATGTGTTAGATTCATACGCTTTAGGGCGCCTTGGGTGAAACCCGGGCTTGCACTCATTTTGCATTGTTAGGCCCCTTTTATTACCTGCTCAATATAGAAACGTGGATGATGCTTGTGACACTCATGCCAGTATTTATGTTGCTTTCCTTTATGTACTTTTGCATACGAAGTGCTGACTTGCAGGGTGAAGTAGTTCCCCGGGGTCCGCTAGGACGGCCGGGAGGAGGGATGTTGTTACACCGCTTGTGGTCAGCCATAGCTGACCCTCGTTTACCGCTCTTTGTGATTTGGTTGCAGGGCAAGAATCGCAGGCTGGACCCAGCGCGCCGGCCAAAAAGGCCTAAAGCTTCACGAAGTGCTTAGTTGATTTCCTGCATTACTTTCTTCGTACTTTGTTATATCCGGCTTGCATGCCGAGGTAGTATAGGGAAAAACTATCCTTCCCCTTTTGTTGGGATGTCTTTTATTATGGAATGTTTGATGTTTTGGACATTGTTTTGTAAGGCCTTAAGGCCAGTTGGACTCCTTTGTAGTATGGACAATCTCTGTGGCTTAGTTTGTTTCCGCTGTGTTGTCTGAGTTATGAGATTGGGTAGTTAATATCATCTTTTAATACTAAAGCTGTGGCGGTTATATGCTGTGGGGTCCCGACCGGACCCATATTATATGGTCATTACAGGGGAGGTGTTACAATATATGGGTGTAGTGATCACAGATTAGAGCTTCCCACACACCAACAAGAATTAAACAAGTAAAGAAAATAAATGTAAGAGGAAAAATCACAGCACGACACAAAGAAATATAGTGGTTCCCCAAATTTTGGGTAGTCCACTCTTCTACCCCCTTGGTAGGAAATTCACTATCTTGCACTGAGTCTTTTGATAAGGAGACTCTTAGAACCACCCTGAGTCTTTTGATTAGGAGACTCTTAGAACCAACTGAGTCTTTTGATAAGGAGACTCTTAGAACCAGTACAACTGAATTTTTTGAAGAGAGATTCTAAAAACTCTTTTACAATATTTGAAAGTGAAAATAAGATAAAGAAGAAAGAGAGATAATAAAAAGACAAGAAAGAATCTTCTTCCTAGCTAGAAGATTGGAAGCACAAGAAGTAGTGAATAAAATCTCTCTTCTATAGTGAGAAGGAGATTGTAGCCCTTTTCTCTCTTTTGTGAGAGCTATCAGAGTATGCAGCAGAGTGGCTTCAGAAGTAGGAGAAGATGGAAGCTTGATCTTTGCTACAGCACTATCTCTCAATTTTCTCTTTTCACTTGGGAGCTCTTCCTCTTTTTCAAATGTAAAAATGGTGGATCACTTGTTACTTGCTTTCTGCCGACCACCTTGTTATTTATAGCTATGTTCATTAAAATAACACTATATGAGAGTAATCAATTAGCAGGCAGAGTATTAGAAAGAAGGAGAAATTTCCATAACAATTATATCCATGGAAGGAAAGTATTCATTCTGATTTCAAATAATGTCCATAATGGATTTAATCGATTTAGCCAAGAATTCATTAGAGGAAAAGAATAATTCAGAACGGCTATAAAGAATAATTTGATTCCATATAAATCAGATCCATGAAAGAAGGAAAGAGATATGGCGATTTTTGAATTAAACATAGAAATCGACGTGCGTCGATTACTATTCGACGTAAGCGTCGAATTCGTCCTGGCAGAACATCGAGAGGAGAATCAGGAAGGTGCATCGACTAAGGTGCGTTGACTTCTCAAGATACGTCGACTAGAAGTCAGAGCTACGTCGACATGGGATACGTCGAATTCTGCTTGGAGCTACTTCGACTCATTCTGATAGAAACGTCGACTTTATTTCAACGTTGCGTCGAATACTATTCGACGCATATTTACTTATCCTAATTTTTTATCTTTAGAATTTATATTTTACTCATTTCTAGGGGTTAAGAGAAAACATTTTCCCAACAATCTCCCCCTATTTGTCTTAACCCTATTTAGAGGGAAATTGTACTAGTATCACAACATTTGTAAAGAAAAGAAATATATTAAACAATCAGAAGAGAAATTAGAATAAGAAAGCATATGACAAGCATTTGTCTTTCACAAGAATTAAACCAGAAACTTCTTTCTGTACATGAAGTTGACAAAAGCAGAATAAAGTTTCCTAGATAAGTTTTCAATAGCATCAAAAATGTAGCCCCTAACTCTATCAGGTCGTTCCTGGACATTCCTGATGATTGTATGCAGTTTCTCCAAGAGTTTATCACCATCATGGATAGTGTCATTTATGGAGTAGCCTTTGCTGATGATGATTGCTGCCTTTTCATCAATCATCTCAATTGTAATGTTTTGTGTTTTCTGTTGAGTAGGCTTGAGCTCAGGTGGCCCCTTGCTATCAACCTTAGGCCTGTACTTTGTTTTCTTTTCTGATTCCTGTTTCTCAGGAATTTTAGTCATCTTTCCTTTCCCTTTCCAGGGTTTGTCAAGCCATTTGTCCATCTTTGCAGGTCCTGTAGGCTTTTTATAGGGGATGTAGGTATCTTCTGTACACCCTACACCCTTTTTGTGCTTTTGACCTTTCTCTAGAATGATCCCTGCCTGAGGGTTTTTCTTTTGATAGGCTTCAATATCAAACAACTTCTTTGGAATTTTGATAGAGGATTCAGCAAGAATTTGTTCCTTAGTCATTCCCTTGTTGATCTTTTCTATCCAGGCATTCCTTTTATCTTCCACTTCTTTCCTAGCTGCTTCATATTCATACAGTTCTCTTTCTCTTATCTCTTCATGCCTCTTTTCCATGTCAGGGTCATGGTACTCCTTCACAGGGCTGTTAGGAGTGATAATAGGCTTCTTTTCAAATCTTTTTATTTCCTCACATGCTTTTCTATACTTCTTTTCTTTTGCATACTCTTTCCTTTCTTCCTTGGAGAAGTTTTGCCAGTAGGGAATGGCTTCTCTTTTCCTTTTCATTTGTCCTTCTGGACTTTGCCTAGGTAGGATCTGTTTAGTGAGTTTTGCTATTGGAGGAGGTAGAGGTAGCAGTGGAGGTAGAGAAGAAGGTTGAGGTGGAGGTAGAGGTAGCAGAGGAGAAGGAGTTTTCTCTTTAGGTGGAGAAGGGATTTGATCAAGAGGGGGCTGAATATCTGAAGGGATGTCCTCAAGTAGAGGTGTCTTCAGTTTGATGTAACTGGCAGAGAAGACAGGAGAGTGATGCTGAATTTCTTCCTTACATGGGATTGCTTCAATCCACACTTGTCCTCTCCAGTCATCAGAGTAGGCTGCTTCTTCCTCCCCCTGGACTTCTGTGTTCTTTACCACAGCAATCTCCCCCTGGGTATGTGGGGCATCTATTCTGAATATTGAATCCACAGCATGCTCTCCTTCAGTATGGTAGGAGGAGGTCTCTTCAAAGTTTTTGTTGAAGGTGTAGTTAGAGTGATTGGAGAAGATTGGATTCTATTGTAAGAAGAGAAGTTGGAGTAATACTTTAGAGATAATAGTATTTAGAGTTTGAAGAGGAAATTAATCCTGAGCTTTTAAGAGAGATAGATAACCTGACAAGGGGGGTTTCTGGAGCAACTCTCCCCCTGGTTTATATCCTGCATAAAGGATTTAAACCTTTCTGGCGATAGAGGCCATTCTTGAATGAGAGCATTCAGCTCGGGAAGAGAAGAAGAGAGGGTTGCCAGTTTGGTTGCACAGGTGTTGATCATGGCAGCACATTCGTTGGCGAAGTGATTCAGGCGATTCTGGAAATCACTTACTAGGTGTTCGAGAGCATCGTTCATCGTTTTGATGAGGGCCGATTGATCAGGAGTTGGTGCCATTGTTGCGGAGAGAGAGAGAGGTAGAAGACGAATTTTTGGCGGGTTTTAGGAGAGTATATGTTATGAAATAAGAGGTATTATTTAAAGGAGGTGAAACGTCAAGAAAGGAAACTGAAATCAAGGTATATCAGGTAATCCAATCGTCAAAAGAGGAAGTAAGGATTTGATTCTAATTGTAGCCAGATGTCGACGTTACGTCGAATTGATGTCGACATATGCGTCGATATAAAGTCGATGCTCCGTTGGAGATTTGTCAACTTAGTGTTCTGTCGACGTGTTCATAGCCCTGCGTCGATATCAATTCGACGGTGCATCGATAAGTTATCGATGTATCTTTGCCGGGAAGAAATCAACGCCAGCGTCGAGTTCTTCTCAAGGGTGCGTCGATATGTATTCGACGCATCTTTAAATACTTTATTAGATTTCCTGATTTCTTTTAGATTTCCCAACAATGGTGGTTACAGACTACCATCAAGCATTCCTAAGGTGTTGATGAAATAATTATGCTTAGTTTCATCTAAGGGTTTTGTGAAGATGTCTGCTCTTTGATTGTCTGTGGGAATATATTCTAAGGTTATCTTACCCTTTTCAACATTGTCTCTAAGGAAGTGATGTTTGATCTCTATATGTTTGGTCCTACTGTGAAGGACTGGGTTGGATGCTATGGATATAGCACTAGAGCTATCACAGTAGATCTTAGAGTTATGTATTTCCAATTTGTAGTCAAGAAGTTGATTTTGCATCCACTGGATTTGTGAACAACAGCTCCCAGCAGCTATGTATTCAGCTTCAGCTGTTGAGGTTGAGACTGAGGTTTGTTTCTTACTAAACCATGATATCAATCTGTCACCTAGGAATTGGCAAGTGTCAGATGTGCTTTTTCTATCAACCCTACATCCAGCATAATCTGCATCTGAGAAACCTATTAATTCAAAGTTGGTTTCTGCTGAGTACCATAGACCTAGTTCAGGGGTTCCCTTTAGGTATCTAAGAATCCTTTTTACAGAGGTGAGATGGGATTCCTTTGGATCAACCTGAAATCTAGCACATATACAAGTGGCAAACATGATGTCAGGTCTGCTAGCTGTTAGATATAGAAGGGATCCTATGATGGCCCTATAAGTCTTTTGATCTACTGATTTTCCTTTATCATCTTTTTCTATAATGGCATTGGTTGCCATGGGTGTTTTCATGGTAGATGCTGATTCCATACCAAACTTTTTAATTAGCTCTTTAGTATATTTGGATTGTGAGATGAAGATTCCCTCACTACTTTGTTTTACTTGTAATCCTAAGAAATATGAGAGTTCTCCCATACTACTCATTTCAAATTTAGATTGCATTAGATTAGCAAATCTTTTACACAGTTTAGGATGAGTTGAGCTAAAGATGATGTCATCTACATATATTTGAACAAGGATGAGTTGGTTTTTATGGGTTCTAGTAAAGAGTGTCTTGTCTACTTTTCCTCTTTCAAAGGAATTTTCTAAAAGGAAATTAGAGAGAGTTTCATACCAAGCTCTAGGTGCTTGCTTAAGACCATATAGTGCTTTGTTAAGTCTATAAACAAAGTTAGGAGAAGAGGGATTAACAAAACCTGGTGGTTGCTCCACATATACCTCTTCTTGAAGGTCACCATTCAGAAAAGCACTCTTGACATCCATTTGGTAGACTTTCATCTTCATGAAGGCTGCATAGGCAAGAAAGAGCCTGATTGCCTCCAATCTGGCTACTGGAGCAAAGGTCTGGTTGTAGTATATCCCTTCTTCTTGTCTATATCCTTGTGCTACAAGTCTTGCCTTGTTCCTGACAATTACTCCAGTGGAGTCTAGTTTGTTCCTGTATACCCATTTTGTACCAATCACATGATAGTTTCTTGGTCTTTCAACTAGGTTCCACACTTTGTTTCTCTCAAATTGTCCTAGTTCTTCTTGCATGGCCATAATCCAGTGAGGATCACAATTTGCTTCCTCAAACTTCTTTGGTTCAACCTGTGATAGGAAGCATTGGAGCATCATCCCATTGGAGACCTGGTGTCTTGTTCTTACTCCTGTATTGGGGTCTCCAATTACTTGAGTTTGTGGATGATCTTTCAAATTGACCATTGTCCTGCCTGGACTTGTCAAATGTTCTTCTTCCTCATTGGTGTTGGGATCATTGTCCACCTGGCCTCCCAGAACCATGTTCTCTTGTGGGAGTTGGTTTTGAATGCTCTTTTCTGAATCTGCTTCATGTTCTTGTTCAGATTCCTCACTTGATTCCTCTATCTGATTTTCTTTTCCATTATCTGTGTTCTCTAGAATCAGTTGCTCAAGCTGTGTTTCTATGCTGCTGTTTTCCTGTGGAAAAGAGCTAGTGGGAGTTCCCTCCCCCTTAAACAGTATGTTAGTTTCATCAAATATAATGTGCATAGACTCTTCAATTTTAAGAGTTCTCTTGTTATAGCACCTATAGGCTTTACTAGATGCTGAGTATCCCAGAAATATTCCATCATCAGATTTCTTGTCAAACTTGGCAAGATGATCTTTTCCATTATTTAGGATAAAACAAGCACATCCAAAGATCTTAAAATATTTAACTATGGGTGTTTTTCCTTTCAGGAGCTCATATGGAGTTTTTGATTTTATTTTGTGTATTAGGCTTCTATTTAGAACATAGTTGGCAGTGTTGACTGCTTCAGCCCAGAAAGTTTTTGGTAAACCTGATTCTGCAAGTAGGGTCCTTCCTGATTCAATTAAATTTCTATTCTTTCTTTCAGCAACTCCATTTTGCTGAGGGGTTCTAGGGGCTGAAAAACTTTGTTTGATACCTATATCTTCACAGAACCTACTCATAAACTGATTTTCAAATTCAGTCCCATGATCACTTCTGATTATGGAAACCTGACTATTGAGTTCATATTGAATTTGTTTGATGAATTTTGAGAGAGTCTTGTAGGTTTCAGACTTAGCCCTTAGAAAGAATACCCAGCTGAATCTAGAATAGTCATCCACAATGACTAGGGTATAGGATTTTCCACCTAAGCTCTGAGTGGATATAGGACCAAAGAGATCCATGTGTAGTAAGTAAAGGACCCTGGGAGAGTCATCCTTACCAATTGGTTTGAAGGATGATTTGGTTTGTTTTCCTAGTTGGCAAGGTCTGCATGGAGAATCCTTAGAGTACCTACCCTTTGGTAAGCCTCTAACTAGGTTATTCTTTGCTAGTTTACTAATGGTTTTGTAGTTTAGATGACCTAGTCTCCTATGCCATAATTCACTTTTATCAATAATATTGTTGAATAAACAGACTTCTGTGGGTGAGGAGCTAAAGTCCATTACATATACTTTTCCTTTTCTAATTCCATTGAGTACTGTGGCACCAGTCTTGATATAAATAATATGGCAGAGTAGTGTGGTGAATTTTACCTCATACTTACCATTTTCACATATCTGACTTATAATTATCAGATTGTGCTTCAGTCCTTTAACTACTGCCACATTCTTGAAGGTGACTTTCCCTTCTTTGAAGTCTCCAAAGCCCCTAGTTTGGCCACAGCTAGAGTCTCCAAAGGTCACTGATGGTCCAAGTCTATCCTCAAACTTGATCAATAAATTTTTGCATCTTGTCATGTGCATGGAGCATCCACTGTCCAAGTACCACACCAGCCTGGAGATGTGATACATCTGCACATGAAGTTTTACACATTAGTTTGGACCCTGCTGAGCTGGGGTCCCTTCCTCCCATCAGTGAAAGAATTAATGAAAGAATAAGTAGGTTTTTCTAAATATCCTTCCTCCTTTAAGGGTATTGGTTTATCATACCAATTTTCTTTGGTGATGTTACATAAATAGTGGTCATAGTAAAAGGAAATGGATTGAGAGAGCTGTTTGGAAGAGGAGAAATTTCTGTCTGATTGGTTGCGTCGATATGGATTCGACGTAGGTTTATGGTTGCGTCGATATGAAATCGACGCTTTCTCCATTCTGCATTTATTTTCAGTCAAAGCATGAGAGAGGTTGCGTCGAGTAGGAGTCGACGCACTTTGGTGCAAGCATCGATTAGAAATCGACGTGCGTTGATAAGAATTCGACGCATGTTTGACCCTTTTTTGAGGATATTTTCCTAGGATTCCTTCATATGTAATGGGATTAGTTTTATTAAAGACAGTGGTTGTTTCTGGATTTTCCTGTGATCTTTCTCCTGTCAAATGACCTTCCCTAGTGAGGTCAATGTGATGTCTCCAAACAGAATTTCTAGGTGATTGAGTTTTTGGTTCTAAGTTAGTATTATCTCCTAGTTGTTTGAGTCTTTCAGTAAGATTTCTAGAGATGTTTTTGACCTTCTGACTTCTCCCATTTAGAGAGCCTTCAAAGACCTTTGCCTTTGCTAGCTCATTTTTCAGTGTTAGATTTTCTGTATAGATTTTGTCTAATTCCTTTAGGCTAAGCTCATAGTTATTATACAGTGTATTTACTTGTTTGAGATTGTTTAATTCATTTCTTAGTTCTTTAATTTCTTTTTCAGATTTGATTAGATTTAAACAGAGTTCTTTGAAATTGTTTTTGAAATCAGTGGAAGAGAAATCTATATCATCAAGTATATTTACCATAGATGTATCATTAGGCTTCTCAGTGGCCATCAAACAGGTTTCCTCTAGCTTGGCCTCTTCTTGATCATTGTCAGATGAGGTGCTTTCTTCAGATTTTGAATCACTCCATGATTGAGCAATGAGACCTTTCTCTTTCTTCTTTTTCTTCTGTAGATCTGTTCTTTTCAGATCTTTCTTTTTGCTGATCTCCTTAGGACATTCAGGTGCAATATGTCCAGGTTTCCTGCAAGAGTAACATATAATCTCTTTAGTAGGTGTTTTATTATACCTGGTTTTTTAGTCTCTTCCTCTGGATCCTTCTGTTTTGATCCACTTCTTGAACCTTCTGGCCAGTAGGCTGATCAGCTCCTCATCACTTGTAGAGGGTTCACCTTCAACAGCCTTCAATGCAATACTCTTTTCTTTTGAGAGTGAAGGAGCCTTTTCTTTCTCTTCTTTCTCAGCTCTTGTCTTCAACAGATGTTCATAAGATTTTAATTTGCCCAACAGGACATCTGTTGAAATTTCTCTTTGACTTCTGGAGTCTCTAATTGGCCAGATTCTTGAATCCCAAGAGCTAGGGAAGCAAGTTAGCAGTTTGTCATTTATCTCAGTGAGAGATATGTCCTTTTCAAGTGTTCTCAACTCATTCACTATGAGGCTGAATCTGGCATACATGTCAGCAACACTTTCACCTTCTTTCTTCTGAAAGTTTTCATATTGAGAGATGAGTAGTGCCATTCTATCCTTTTTCTCATCAGCACTTCCCTCTACCATTTTGGTGAGAGCTTCCCATACTTCCTTAGCTGACTCACAATCAGCAATCTTTTGGAAGATTTCATCTGAGAGGGTTGAGACTAGGATATTCATAGCCTTGGCATCATATCCTTGGGCTTTCTTTTCTTCCTCTGTCCACTCAACTTTTGGAGCAAGTGTTTCAGTCACTTTTCCACTTGAGTCCTTTCTGAATGGCTTGGGGGGACCTGTCAAGATAACATTAAACAATTCATCATCAATAGAGTTTAAATAAATTCTAATTCTTGTTTTCCAAAGTGCAAACTTTTCAAGGTTACAAATTGGTGGTCTGGTGGAAGCATAATCTTTGATTTGTGCCATGTGAAAATTAATATTTTTCAGAAATATATATATATATATAAGAATAAGAGGTAGGGTCTTTTTGATCAAGGAGTTATCCTTTTTAGATCAACCTGGCTCTGATACCAATTGAAAGTGCACAGTTAACCTCACTAGAATTCTCTAGAGGGGGGTGAATAGAGATTTAAAATATTTTTGTGCAAAGTTAATAATTATAAATATATATGGGTGCAGTGATCACAGATTAGAGCTTCCCACACACCAAAAATAATTAAACAAGTAAAGAAAATAAATGCAAGAGGATAAATCACAGCACAACACAAAGAAATATAGTGGTTCCCCAAACTTTGGGTAGTCCACTCTTCTACCCCCTTGGTAGGAAATTCACTATCTTGCACTGAGTCTTTTGATAAGGAGACTCTTAGAACCACCCTGAGTCTTTTGATTAGGAGACTCTTAGAACCAACTGAGTCTTTTGAAAAGGAGACTCTTAGAACCAGTACAACTGAATTTTTTGAAGAGAGATTCTAAAAACTCTTTTACAATATTTGAAAGTGAAAATAAGATAAAGGAGAAAGAGAGATAATAAAAAGACAAGAAAGAATCTTCTTCCTAGCAAGAAGATTGGAAGCACAAGAAGTAGTGAATAAAACCTCTCTTCTATAGTGAGAAGGAGATTGTAGCCCTTTTCTCTCTTTTGTGAGAGCTATCAGAGTATGCAGCAGAGTGGCTTCAGAAGCAGGAGAAGATGGAAGCTTGATCTTTGCTATAGCACTATCTCTCAATTTTCTCTTTTCACTTGGGAGCTCTTCCTCTTTTTCAAATGTAAAAATGGTGGATCACTTGTTATTTGCTTTCTGCCGACCACCTTGTTATTTATAGCTCTGTTTATTAAAATAACACTATAGGAGAGTAATCAATTAGCAGGCAGAGTATTAGAAAGAAGGAGAAATTTCCATAACAATTATATCCATAGAAGGAAAGTATTCATTCTGATTTCAAATAGTGTCCATAATGGATTTAATCAATTTAGCCAAGAATTCACTAGAGAAAAAGAATAATTCAGAACCGCTATAAAGAATAATTTGATTCCATATAAATCAGATCTATGAAAGAAGGAAAGAGATCTGGCAATTTTTGAATTAAACATAGAAATCGACGTGCGTCGATTACTATTCGACGTAAGCGTCGAATTCATCCTGGCAGAACGTCGAGAGGAGAATAAGGAAGGTGCGTCGACTAAGGTGCGTCGACTTCTCAAGATACGTCGACTAGAAGTCAGAGCTACGTCGACATGGGATACGTCGAATTCTGCTTGGAGCTACTTCGACTCATTCTGATAGAAACGTCGACTTTATTTCGAAGTTGCGTCGAATACTATTCGACGCATATTTACTTATCCTAATTTTTTATCTTTAGAATTTATATTTTACTCATTTCTATGGGTTAAGAGAAATCATTTTCCCAACAACATGTATATGGAATACACCAACATGCTTAGGCTAAAATGACCTCATTTTTTTACCAGTGACTATCATTGACCTAATTAACATGTCACCCAAGATTCGTGTCATTTTGAGTTGATCTAGCCACATATATTTCAAATATATGAAAAATCACATTTCTTACAAAACTATAGAAAGATGGTGCCCAAAAATTCTTATTTTTGTGAAAGGGGTGTGGCTATGGTATGTACTTACATGACCAAAATATTAGGCCCATGCAAACAACCATGTGATAAAAATTCACATTTTGGTGACAGGTCCTCCCTTAGGACACATCTCATAAAAATGGCCCTACAGGGAGTTGTAGGTCACCAAATTTGGTGATATAAAATCCTGGAGAAAAGTAGACCTCAAGTGCTACAATGTTTACCTCTATCACTTCTACCTAAAATAGCTTCTAGGTGGCCTAAATATTAGGCCAACGCGTTCGTCGAACGGCCAGCGCGTTCCACGAACGCTAGAAAGTTGGTCGAACGCAGTTCGACGAATCCGGTTTTCTTCACTTTAAGTCGTGGTTGTGCGGATAGCTCCTTATTGCGCGTGGGTATAAAAGAATGCGATTCTTTTGACCTAATTATGCGATCTATTTTCTGCGAAAGCAAGTGAGAGCGGCAGAAGAGTTCCGCCTGTAGCCCCGGAAGGAAGTGTTCCGACCAGTTGATCCCGCAACCACTGTCGCCTCTACTTGTAGTTGGACCTAGCAGTCCGTGAAAGACGTAGAGGACAGTTCTTCTCCGACCTAGATCTTGTTTGACAAGAGGCTAGGGTTCTCTAGTGCTCGTGTGGACTACTATAGAGGTGCAGATCCATTTCTGTGCAAGGAACTCAGCCGCACCATCTTGAATCTGACATTGGAGCATCTCGGTTAAGTATAGACTCAGACCCCTTCAGGTATAATCTCTGCAAATGTTGTAGTTGTTATTTTATTTATTGAATCAGTAAAATCGCAAGTTCCTTATAACTCTTTGGGTTGTTCTAGTTATTTATTCCGCTGCGCATATGTGATATGCTGTATTATCATTTTTGAAATGGTATTAGAAAACCCAATAGTGGTATCAGAGCTAGGTTACAATCTAATGCATGTAAATTAGAAATTTATAAGTGTTCTAAATATCTGGATTTCTTCCTGGATGTTTGAATTTCGAAGAAATGTTCTAGATTTAAAAACTCCCAGGAATGCATGTGATTGGGTTGCGATTTTATTGTTTCGGAAATTGTCTCCTTTGCAGTAACCGACCCTCTAATTGGTTTGTGAAACCAAATGTTTTGGATTTTGAATGTGACATTGAGAGACGAGCTTGTCTACTGCATAAGTTGAGTTGTTTTGCCTTTGTCAAATGCATGTTAATCTGGAGATTTAGAAATGTTCTAAATGCTCAGATTTAGCCCTTTTTTATCAAGCGTTGATAATATTATTTTGTGCACTTCTGGGATGTATTTGGTTGTGAATATTATAATTTTGTATAAGTGCACGTTGATTAATTATTAATCAATTTTATAAATAAAATCCCTTATCCAATATTAAGTAGATGGATGCCTTCTGATGGATGACACTCTTCCTGCCTCGATCAATGAAGTGTGGGATTGCCAAAGCAAGGTACATTAATCTATCTTGGTAAGGGTGCGAGCGGATAATTGTGATATCCCACTGTCGACATTGGGTCTATCTTAACTAGGTGACCTCAAAGGTTGAGTGCCTAGAGGCATAGGGTTGGCATGCACCATGTGATGGATGCGAATAAAGAGTTATTCACCAACCATACAAGAGTTGCATAGTGATGCAATTGACAAGTGTTGTCTACCTAAATAACCGCATTGCGAGAGAAATGTCAAAGCAGACTCGTTGTGTTGGTGAAATATGGATCTTGTCCACTAAGAGAGTAGCTTGCATAAACTCTCCGAATTGATATTAAGGGTTATCAATTTGAATAAAGTAGTGGGAGTATTTAATTAAAGACCTTATTAAAATAAAATGTATTTTGAAATATAGTACTAAATAAACTTTGCATTATTTTGTAGAATTTTCATGGCAAATACTTCACACTCCACGTTGTCCCTGAGAGCCATCCTTGAGAAGGATAAGCTCAATGGGATGAATTTCCTAGACTGGTTCAGGAACCTGAGAATTGTTGTCAGGCAAGAGCGTAAGCTCTATGTCCTTGAAGAAGATCCCCCCGAGGAGCCAGCCACTACTGCACCTCATGCAGATAAAGATGCTTATAATTAGAAGTATGGAGATGACTCCTTGGATGTAGAATGTCTCATGCTCCCAAACATGAACTCTGAGCTTCAAAAGCAACATGAGAACATGAGCTGTTACGAGATGGTGGAGCACCTGAAGAAAATGTTTCAAGGGCAAGCTCGGCAAGAGAGATTTGATATATCCAGGGCATTGTTTCAGTGTAAGATGGGAGCTCGGTACCCAGTAGGAACTCACGTACTCAAGATGATTGGGTATATAGAGAATATTGAAAGACTGGGGTTCCCGTTGGGCCAAGAGTTGGCCACTGATGTGATCCTGCAATCGTTGCCGGACAGTTATGAGCAGTTTGTCTTAAATTACAACATGAATGAAATTGACAAGACACTGCCCGAGCTCCTAGGCATGTTGACAACTGCCGAAATCAATATGAAGAAGGCCAAGCCTGCCAGCCCCATACTGATGGTGCATAAGAGCAAGGGCAAAGCCAAGGGATTCAAGAAGAGGAAGATTGGATCTAAGTCTCCTCTTGATCCCAAGTCTTCTGCACTGAAAAGGAAAGGTCTGGCCAAGGAAGGGAAGTGCCTCCATTGTGGTAAGGCAGGGCATTGGAGGCGGAACTGTCCCCTCTACATTGAGGATCTGCAAAAGAAGAAGGGAAGTATGACTTCCACTTCAAGTATATTTGTTATAGAAATAAACCTTTCTGCTCCTTCATCTTCGATGTTGGATACCGGATGTGGTTCTCACATTTGTACGAATGTGCAGGAACTGACAAGGAGAAGAATGTTGGGTAGAGGAGAGATAGACCTGCATGTTGGAAATGGAGCAAGAGTTGCTGCCATTGCAACTATTTTGATTATGAATCATTTAACAGATGCGAGTCTTGCTTATTGGGCAAAATTGTTAAAATTTTTGAATTGAATCGTTTAGGAGTAAGCAGGAGTTGCATCAACTGAGTTATAGCCAAACAACCACAATATGCCACACAGCAACACAAAGCTTTATTGAATCACAATACTTGATTACAGTGTGAGGTATACATGGCAAGACATGATTCATAAGAATCACGGAGGAGAGAAAAACAAAACACACCAAAAACAAAACTGGCGGCTTGACAAGCAGAGACTGCACAGACCGCTGAACTCCAGAGATTGCCCGACTTAACCTGAGACCGCACGAACAGAAAATAGCCAAGCTGACTTTAGACCGCCACCTCAGACCACACTGCAAGACGCTACCTCAGACCGCAGGAACTGGAGCTTATTGAACAAAGAACAGAAGTTGTCGCCAGACTGCAACTCAGATCGCCTAACCACTAAAGGTCGCCTGATCGCTGAGCTCGCTGCGAACAGCACAAGAACAATCATAAACCAGTTCGCAGACAAGTCACTGTCGAACTATTTATTCAAGCTGCTGGGGAATCACCAAGGAAGGAGACCGCAACCTATTGACCGCAAACCTGCGAACACAACAAACAGTCAACTCGCTTCCGAGACCGCCCGACCTCAAAGTAGAGACCGCATGAAACAACCCAGGATCTAGTTCTTACAGTTCTCGTTATGAATGACAGGCCATGCACCCCTATTTATAGGTGAGAAGACGGATGTCGTCACCGCCGCAAGAGGTATACAGTCACCACCCGCCAGATCGCCAGCGGTCTCACAGAACAGACAGGGCGATCACACACTTAGACAACATCCTGTCCAAGACCGCAGATCGGCAGCAGACCGCGCACAAGCCGTGCGTACACAAGAACACTCATTCCTTAGAACACCAAAAGCAAACCAAGAATATCTGGCTGGCTCAGACAAGTCGCCAGATTGCCTAGCATAAGCCGCCCGGTCAAGAACAGACCTTCCGGTCTTCTACAAAGAAGATAGACCAACCAAGTAGAACAACCCGGGAACAGACAGCAGCAAACAAGAACAAAACGGTCGATCACACTAGACCGCCAGAGACAGACCGGCAGAGCCAAACCGGCACAACACCAGAATAGAGACCGCGCGGACTCTGCGGTCTCCAAAATTCGCGCGGTCTCTAAAATTCAGACCGTCGGTCACCTTCCTCTTCACTTCAACATTTCAACACTCCCCCTTGAAGTGGGAAGTGGAAACCAGCCCAAGTAAACTCCGCAAACGTGTAAACGGTCCCTTCGCCAGCGGCTTTGTGAAGATGTCTGCAACATTGTCCGCACTCCGAACATGCTCGACCATAAGAGATCCTCCCAACACCTCACGAATGAAATGGTGCTCAATCTCAATATGTTTGGTCCTCACGTGACAGACTGGATTATTAACCAGCTTGAGAGCAGTCTCATTGTCCCCGCGTAGCATAGTGGGACCTCAAACTTCCTCATGAATGTCCTCCACCAACCTCCTGAGCCAAATGGCTTCCTGAGCTGCCAAGGCCGAAGCCTTGAATTCCGCTTCTGTGGTAGATAAGGACACCGAGTCCTGCTTTTTGTTGCACCAAGAAATAGCTGTGTGGCCCGTCATAAAGACAAAACCAGACGTTGATCTCCGATCATCCACGTCTCTCCCATAATCAGCATCCATGTATCCAAGCAACTCCAAGCTTGACCCTCTCCTATATAGGAGACCCAAATCAGAGGTCGACTTCACATATTTCAGAACTCCTTTTGCCGCTAGAAGATGAGGCTTCTGTGGTTCCGCCATGTACCGACTCACTTTGCCAACTGCATAAGCAATATCTGGCCACGTGATGGTCAAGTAGATCAAGCTCCCAACCAGAGCTCGGAATACCAACGAATCAGATAGAACTCTCCCCTCATCCTTCCGAAGTTTATGATGTTGTTCCAGAGGTATAGAGCTGCTCTTTCCTTCATCCATGCTGAATCGTTGAACGATCCGCTCTGCATATCCAGCCTGAGAAACGAGCACTCCGCTCTCCCGCCTCTAAACCTCGAGTCCAAGAAAATGGCGAAGCTCACCCAGATCCTTCATCTCAAACATGATAGCAAGCTCGGCTCTCAGCCTTGCTACTGCCTCCTTCGAGTTCCCGGTGACAATCATGTCATCCATATACAGCAGAACAATAACCCGAAGCACCCCCTCCTTCTTGACGAACAAGCTAGAATCAGAGTCTGAAGCAAAGAACCTGCAGAATAGAAGATACTCCGCGATCTTCCCATACCACGCCCGAGGCACTTGCTTCAACCCATACAGGGCCTTCTTCAGTTTGCAGACGTAGTCCGGACAATCCTCCGAGATGAAGCCCGGCTGTTGGATCATGAAGATATCCTTGTCAATCTCTCAGTATAGAAAAGCATTCTTCACGTCGAGCTGCCAAATCTCCCATCCACTGGATGCCGCCAAAGCAATAACAAATTGAACCGAAGCCATCTTGGCCACTGGACTGAACGTCTCATCATAATCTTCTCCATATTGCTGTGAGAACCGGCAAGCCACAAGGTGAGCCTTGTATCGCTCGATCGTGCCGTCAGCTTTCTTCTTGAGTTTATAAACTCATTTGCATGTCACAGGGGTAATGCCCTTAGGCTTGGGCACTAGAGACCAAGTCTCATTCTTCTTGAGAGCATCCATCTCTTCTTGCATAGCAATGTCCCACTGCTTCACGCCTTTGGCCTTCTCAAAGCTCGACGGCTCCCTCTCATCCAAGGGACCAGCGAAGAAACATGAGACAAAGCTCACCATGTTTCCTCCTGTATATCGACCCGGTGGCTTGATAGTCCTCTTCGACCTCCTAAGAGGTTGCTCCTGACTAACCACCTCCTCAGCTGCTTCTTCTGTGCTAGCTCCTCTTCCAGATGAACTTGGAGCATCGCTCCCCCTGCTTCCAGAACCTGAAGCCTCCATATCTGAGCTTGACACAGCTGGAGCTCCTGGTGAAACAGGCAACTCCACTTAAAGATTTTCCACAGCCTTCCCTTCTTTATCAACCCTTCTCTCCGGTAGTTCAACTCATGAACTCCCCTTGTAGGAAGTCACCTCATCGAACACCACATCCCGAGATACCACAGATCTCCGTGTCTCAGGATCCATGCATCTTCATCCCTTCTTCCGCTCATCATACCCAACAAAGACTAGCTTCCTTGCTTTCGCATCTAGCTTTGTCCGAAGAGCATCAGTAATATGCACATAACAGGTTGACCCGAACACCCGAAGGTGTGCAACACTTGGCTTCTCCTTGAACATCAGTTCGTGAGGGGTCTTCATGTTGATAGGACTCAGAGGCATCCTGTTGATGACGTATGCTGCACAAGAAATTCCCTCCGCCCAAAGGGACTTTGGGATACTCTTTGCATGAAGCCAGCATTTGCAGGTTTCCGTCAGATGATGGATCTTCCTCTCCGCAATGCCATTTTGCTGTGGAGTATGGGCACAAGTGAGCTCTCTCCGAACGTCGTGCTTCCTGCAAAAACTTGAGAACTCACCAGAGGTGAACTCCCCACCATTATCAGTTCTCAATTTTTTCACCCGCAGGCCTAACCGACCTTCCACCAGCTCCTTGAACACCACGAACTTCGCAAAAGCTTCCGACTTCTCTTTCAGAAAATACACTCAGACATATCTGGTATAATCGTCAATCAACACCAACATATATCTGTTGCCTCCAAGGCTTGGGGTGGCAGTCGGTCCCATCAAATCACCGTGAATGCACTCCAACGGCGCTTTGCATCTTGTTTGCAATTTATCAAATGGAAGTTGATGAGACTTACCAAACTGACATCCCGTACAAACAGGACCGTCTTCATAAGAAGACAAGCTAGGCAAGCCCTTGACAAGGCCCCTTACCGCCATAGCCTTCAATTTGTCCATGCCAACATGCCCCAACCTTTCATGCCAGATAGTCGCGCTATCGTTGGTCTTCATCTTATCAACATAGGTACTTGTCGATAAAACGAACAAGTCCTTCACCTGCTTCCCAATATGAATAACATCTCCCTTTATCTCAGGTTGAGTTTTAAGAAACTTCACTTCTGTTGGGCCAAACAGAACGTGATAACCGGCATCGACCGCATTGGTCACGGAGAAGAGATTCTTCTTCATACCAGGCACGTGATAAACACTCCTCAAAGTGAGTGGACCCTTATTACTGCTCAGAGAGACAACTCCTTCTTGTTCTACTTCATGAACAGAATTATCAGCCATAATGATTGCATCGTTACCTGAGTAAGGCGCCAAAGAAGAGAACTTTGATTCATCCCCGGTGAGGTGATGCCCACACCCTGAATCCATGATCCAATCCTCTTCGAAGTTGATGGCAGACAAGGCCTTAACGGGCATGGCCGTCATATTGGCTGCAAAGGCTCCTCCACATCCAGCTTCATCAGACTTTGGCTTCTCCTTCTCCGCTGCATGTCCCGACTGAAGATTAACCCGGCAATCCATCTTGAAGTGGCCGGTCTTATTGCACCTGAAGCACCTTGGTCCCTCTCCCTTCTTCTTCCCATCAGACTTAGAAGCATAACCCCTATCCTGCTGACCTGAAGTAGAGGGTCCATCATGACCTGGCTTCTTCTTCTCCCACTTCTTCTTCTTCTTCCCAGAGAACAACACATCACTATCTCCCGTAGAGATAGAAGTCCCCGCCATCTGTCTTGCCAAACTTTCCTGCGAAGCAAGTATGTTCTCCTGCTCCAACAGAGATGGTTGATTTGCCCAACCCTAAACTGACGTAATGAAAGCAAGAGACTCCTTCCGCAACCCGCAGATGATAGGCCTCTTCAGTTTTGCCTCCGAGATGGGCTCATCAGGATCCAATGTAGAAATCTCTGTTGTGAGGTTCTTCATCTTGAGAAAGAAGGTAAAAATATAAAGATCACCTTGAGAGGCCTTCACCAACTCATTTTTAAGAAACTGTAGCCGAGCTACATTCTTCTTATTGAACAGCCCGTCCAAAGACATCCAAATCTCAGCAGCAGATTTACATCCAATGATGTGATCGAATAGCTCTGGTGAGATAGCCCTCTTGAGTGTGAACTCAGCCTTTGCATTAGTCCTCCTCCAAAGTCTCACTTATGCCATATTATCTCCTGCTAGAAACACTTCTTGTGTGTCTTCTCCTCCAACTATCTCCCATAGATCCTCGCCAAGTAAGTAACTCTCCATACACGACCTCCATTTCTTGTAGTTAGTCGATGTGAGGAGTTCAATACCAAGCCCCCTTGCGTATCCAGCTTCCATGGCAAACCTATGTGGTCTCTTCTTCACAAAGACGATGGCAACTCAAGTTGAACACTACTTATCCACTCCAACAACCTCGCTTTGATACCATGTTAAAATTTTTGATTTGAATCGTTTAGGAGTAAGCAGGAGTTGCATCAACTGAGTTATACCAAAACAAACACAATATGCCACACAGCAACAGAAAGCTTTATTGAATCACAATACTTGATTACAGTGCGAGGTATACATGGCGAGACATGATTCATAAGAATCACGGAGGAGAGAAAAACAAAACACACCAAAAACAAAACTGGCGGCTTGACAAGCAGAGATCGCACAGACCACTGAACTCCAGAGATCGCCCGGCTTGACCTGAGACTGCAAGAACAGAAAACAAGCAAGCTGACTTCAGACCGCCACCTCAGACCGCACTGCAAGACACCACCTCAGACCGCACGAACTGGAGCTTATTGAACAAAGAACAGAAGTTATCGCCAGACCGCAACTCAGATCGCCTAACCACTGAAGGTCGCCTGATCGCTGAGCTCGCTGCGAACAGCACAAGAACAATCATAAACCAGTTCGCAGACAAGTCGCTGCCGAACTATTTATTCAAGTCGTTGGGGAATCGCCAAGGAAGGAGACCGCAACCTGCTGACTGCAAACCTGCGAACACAACAAACAGTCAACTCGCTTCCGAGACCGCCCGACCTCAAAGTTGAGACCGCACGAAACAACCCAGGCTCTAGTTCTTACAGTTCTCCTTATGAATGATGGGCCATGCACCCCTATTTATAGGCAACAAGACAGATGTCGTCACCGCCGCAAGAGGGATACAGTCACCACCCGCCAGATCGCCAGCGGTCTCATAGAACAGACTGCGCGATCACACACTTAGACAACATCCTGTCCAAGACCGCAGATGTCACAACCCGCATTTTCCCAAGAATATAATACATATTATCAGAGCAAGGGGAAAATACGCGCCGTGATGCCACTCCTGCAGGAGACGACTACAGGCGCTCAGGCAACACTCCTTACGATAACTTTATAAAAAAACATATCTGTGTTTGGATTAAAAGAGAGATTTTTCATTTTAGCTTAAGACCGCGTCCCTCGGTCCGGTGGATCATCTAGTCCACAAGAAGAAAACTATACATACGTAGCGGAAAATAGGTTTGTTTTAGCCTACATGAGCGTAAAAATAAACTTCCCAGAAATGATATGCACATATCTATGTTTAGTATAGTAAGAAAGGATTTTCTACAATCTTCAAAATATGTGACATTTATTAAAAATCATGATATGCAAGGATGACATTTTTATATCAATAAAGTAACTAATGCATCCTAGCATAAAGCTTCCCAGAGAGCAAGTAGGTAAACAACCCAAAAGTAACAGCAAAACTACTAGCAAGTAATCTAAAGATAAAAGCCATACGGGCGCCAACAACTGACACGAACCCGCGGGAAAGAAGGAAAACAACAAAAAGAAACTGCCTCTTACCTAGAAGAGGGGA
Source organism: Dactylorhiza incarnata (assembly GCA_033032865.1). Taxonomy (NCBI): domain Eukaryota; kingdom Viridiplantae; phylum Streptophyta; class Magnoliopsida; order Asparagales; family Orchidaceae; genus Dactylorhiza; species Dactylorhiza incarnata. The sequence continues at coordinate 6,906,954 of JAWHQI010000041.1, forward strand.
AGGGCCTCGACAGGAGACCTGAACGACGCTGCTCTAAGACCTGCGGCAGCTAAAGACCTGAACCTGAGACATTCATAAGAAAAGAATTCCTCAGCCCAAAAGGGTGCAAGAAAACCAAGATTAGCAGCATCAGAAGCAAAAGAGTGCAGGAAGGAAAAGCTAAGCAGATAAACATCTATAATCTTACAACAACCCAAGACAGCTCAAACGAGTGCACTCGGTAAGAAGAAAACCCTGCACCAGAAGGTAATAGTCAACACAATCAAAGCCCACCACGTGTCTGCCATTGCGGCTCAGAGGTGATGGTCATACATATAATATCATAATACACATATATAAGCATATATGTTTATAAGAACTAGAGACTGATCAGCTCGAGGGAAAAGCATCCCCTAAAAGAAGGCACTGCGACGGTGGTATCTCCACTAACGCCCGCAGCCCAAAAACCAAACAGGAGTGCTGCGGCGGTGACTCCAATCCACCCAAACCAACAACCCAAAAGAGGCACTGTGGCGGTGACCTTTAGCTCACACGCCCAACAGACTCACACATAACACCAGAAGCAGGGTGCATAATCATATACATAAGTATATGTATATACATATAAGTATATAACTATACCACAGTGCAGTTCACCTGAGAACACTCAGGACATTAGAAAACGAAGATCATAGGGATCAAGAACCACTCACCACAACTATCCCGGAGAATTAAACAACATAGCATACTTAGCTCATAAATCCAATAGAGCAAACAGAGGAGTGTCAGACAGGGAAAACAGGATCTCAAATGGTTGTAACCATAACTCAAGACGAGAGGATCAGAAAGCACCGAATTCGGCAATTGATCAATTGATTAATATTTAACTTACAACAAGCTCGATGATTTTAGCAAGACGACACCATGCAAGGCTTGGTGTCGGAACAAGACGAAGGTAACTTAACACAAAGGCCAAACACCAGTACAACACTCAAAGGTCAAAAGAAAACACTTGGTGAGTCCATACTTGACTCCCAACAAATTTCTCGAAACAGTACGATGAATAAGGCACGACAAGACACCACCAATGAACACTGACCAAATATAGGGCAACTCAAGAATAGAGCATAGCATTATCAAAAGTCTCAGCCAAAGGGACTTAAAAGGTTTGATAACAATGCTTAAGATACCCAGGAACACCCGGCGGAAGAGCATGTAGATACATGAGGAAACCAATCAGAATGAGCGATGAAATCGACAGGAAACTCAACAAGAGCCGGCGGGAAAAGACTGGTATCAAGTCAATGAGGAGGACTTATATCAAAGTTGGCTAGAAGACTTCATTTTAAATTCGACGGGAAAAGACAGGTATCAAGTCAATGAGGAGGACTTATATCAAAGTTGGCTTGAAGACTTCATTTTAAAGTCAACGGGGAACTCCATAAAAGAAGAAATAGTTGCACGATCTTAGGGCGAGCAAACCTTTCTAAACCTAAGGAAGTCCTAACAGTCTACCTGGTAGCATAACTAAATAGGTAAAGAAGCTATCCAGATTCTAAGGGGGATGACAGCAGGGATCAAGGACCCAAAACACCAAACAAGACCCAAAAAGGAAACACAACTGCCACTAACCAAAAATCAACCGGTCAGGCAGATAAGGAAGAAGAAAAGAGGGAAACTATAAAATGATAAATATGCTGGTTAGCTGTAGGTAAGGCTCGAATTAAACAATTTCCTCGTATAAAGCATAAGCCAAAAGAGCATCCCCAAACTGGGGCATCTAGCAACCAGAAGAAAAGATAGCCATACCAAGCTGATGCCTAACAAGCTAAAAGAACTGTGGTGGGGGCCTCAATATCTGTCCACACTCCTGTCTGAAACCACTATGGTGAGGGCCCGAACGTCCACTCACTCTCCAGACCAAAACCACTCTCCAACATGAACTCATCAGCAACAAGCTTGGTTTGACGCTCAAGGAAGAGCTTATATTTGATATATGGAAATAAACTTTAGCATTTGCACCTTAAGTATAAGGCCATAAAATAGTATTTGATTACTTAACTATAAGAGTGAGGCGGACAATAATATGAAGCGGTTATAAAGCTCAAAACCGAAATACATCTACACGACTTCCAAGATACAGAAAATTAATTACTTTGCCAAAATCTTCGGGAATTAACACGAGACATTCCCAGGAAATTTAGCCCGCCAAAACATCAAAGCTGAAGTTAACAAAACTATCCAAACTCAATTGAAGCCTCAGTGCGGTTTAGCACCAAAGCAAGTAAAGACCTCAACAACTAAGCTACTAGAATAAGACTATGAGGGATTTAATAATTTAGCTGACGTTAAAAATAATTGCCGAACTTGACAACCGTATTCTCTTATACTCAAGGTCGTATAACCAAAGCATTTAAAAGTCAAAGAGCAGAAATAAACTTAAGCTATGCGTCGACTACGCAACTTGAATCGTCTAGACTTACAACCCGAAGGCAGCCCCCTCATTAAAATAACAGCAGCCCCCACATTAAAGTTCACAAAGCAGCAGCCCCTATTAGAGAGGAAAAACAAGAGTAGCAAACCAAGAGGGCAGCAGCCCCATGTTATCAAAGAAAAGAAAAAAAACAGCAATTAATTTTCGACAACCTCAAGTGCAGCCGCCCCAAACAAATCGACTGGAGCTAAATGCAGCGGCCCCAAAGAGGTCGAGTTGTATAAACATATAACAGCCCCCTCTCAACCGATCTCTAAAGGTACTAAATATCCAGAAATTCAGAAATTTTAGCATAATAATAAGAACAATTTGAATCGGGAACTGGCAATGTGAACAAAAAGGTGAACCGAGCATCAGATGCGGCACAGAGTCCTGGAGCAACCTTGAGCATCAAGAAACAAAATTTCAACATAAATAGGTAAAATCAAGGATCAGGATGATACTGCCAACCCAACTCACCACCAGCTCAAGCAAATAAAAGGAATGGGGGTAAGAGGAAAGAGGAGGGGAGAGGTTTTCTTGCCTGAATCGGGAGCCGACGCCACTCGTCGAAGTGAAATCCACGGCCGGAAGACCTCGTATCCACTGCCGAAACCAACGAGGACTCTCCGCAACCCCACTCCAGCGACGGAATCAAGCCCCGGCAACCTCTAAATCCACTCCGACGCCGGCAACACCGAGAAACCCTCGCTCTCTCCCAGGATGCTCGAGACTTGCACAGGAAGAAAAGGAGATGTCTTAGGGATTTTAATCCTATATATGCTTTACCTAAATTTATTATGTATTTATATATATAAAGTATAATATATAAGTTAATATATATTGTTCATCTATTCGAGTTGGTAAATATGAGCCAACACGCGCACAGGTATATACCAATTTGAATCCCTAGGTCTACATCTATATATTTACTAATAACGTTTTGTGGTTTTAGATACCCGCAAGTATGATCATATAATAAAGTAACTATTTGCACTCAAAAATCTAAATATATATATACATTCCTAAATAGATATTTCCTTAATGTGTATTGCATAAATGACTCGACGAACGACGACGTTTCCGGAAACGGTAACACCCTCTAAAATAATTATAAGAAAACCTGGGGCGTTACAGCAGACCGCGCACAAGCCGCGTGGACACAAGAACACTCCTTCCTTAGAACACCAGAAGCAAACCAAGAACATCTGGCTGACTTAGACAAGTCGTCAGATCGCCTAGCATAAGCCGCCCGGTCAAGAACAGACCGCCCGGTCTTCTACAAAGAAGATATACCAACCAAGTAGAATAACCCGAGAACAGACCGTAGCAAACAAGAACAAACCGGCCAGTCACACCAGACTGCCAGAGACAGACCGGTAGAGCCAAACCGGCATAGCACCAGAATAGAGACCGCGCGGACTCTGCGGTCTCTAAAATTCAGACCGCCGGTCACCTTCCACTTCACTTCAACATTTCAAAAAAAATGACTAAAGTCCCTTTCACTGGTTATACTGAGAGGGATGATGATCTTTTGGGTGTAATACATAGTGATGTATGCGGACCCATGAGTTCTATGGCTAGAGGTGGGTACTACTACTTCATTACATTTACTGATGAGTTCAGTAGATACGGATACGTGTTTCTTATGAAGAATAAATCTGAAACCTATGAAAAGTTTATTGAGTTTAAAAATGAAGTGGAGAACCAAGTGGGAAAAAGGATAAAAGCACTCCGATCTGATCGAGGTGGCGAATATCTAAGTCATGAGTTTCGTGATCATCTAAGAGAGTGTGGTATTGTATCACAGCTCACTCCGCCGGAACACCACAACATAATGGTGTGTCTGAGAGGAGAAATCGTACCTTGTTAGACATGGTACGGTGGATGATGAGTTATGCAGATTTACCCGTTTCCTTTTGGGGATTTGCTTTAGAGACTGCTGCTTTCACATTAAATCGTGCTCCAACAAAAATGGTTCCAAAGACACCATATGAGATATGGACTGGGAAGCATCCTAGTATGTCTTTTATTAAGATTTGGGGCTGTGAGGCATACGTGCGACGTCAAATGCCTGACAAGCTGGAACCCAAGTCGGATAAGTGTTATCTTGTGGGATATCCTAGGGAAACCAAAGGGTATTACTTCTACCTACCGTCCGAGGGCAAAGTGTTTGTCGCAAGGACTGGTGTCTTCTTGGAGAAAGAGTTCTTATCCAGAAAGACTGCAAAGGTGGAACTTGAAGAAGTTCAAGAACCACAAACAATAGTTGAACCGATTTTAGAACATGAGCAAGGACTACAAGTTGTTGTAGCTAGAGAACCTGCTCAAGAAACACAAGTCCTGCATAGATCTGATAGACCAAGATTTGAGCCTGAGAGATATGGATTTCTCGTGTCTCAAATAGGTAACGTGTTGCTTATGGATCATGATGATGAGTCTGCAACCTATCAATAGGCTATGTGTGGACCTGACTCCGAGAAGTGGCTTGAGGCCATGAGATCTGAAATGGACTCCATGTATGCAAACCAAGTTTGGACCTTGGTTGAACCACCTGAAGGGGTACGACCCATAGGGTGCAAGTGGGTCTTCAAGAAGAAGACCGACATGGATGGGAATGTACAGACATTCAAAGGCCGGCTGGTGGCTAAAGGTTTCAGGCAAAGTCATGGTGTTGACTATGATGAGACCTTTTCCCCTGTAGCCATGGTCAAGTCCATCAGAATTCTACTTGTTATTGCTGCGTATTATTACTACGAGATCTGGCAAATGGATGTCCAAACGGCTTTCCTTAATGGAAACCTCCTTGAGGAAGTGTATATTACACAACCCGAGGGTTTTGTATCTCCAAGTGAAGCCACTAAAATATGCAAGTTGAATCGATCCATTTATGGATTGAAACAAGCTTCTCGAAGTTGGAATCTTCGTTTTGATGAGAAAATCAAAGAGTTTGGTTTTATTAAGAACGAGGATGAACCTTGTGTTTACAAGAGGATTAGTGGGGGCATTGTCGTTTTTCTGATTTTGTATGTGGATGACATACTATTAATCAGAAATGACATTCCGACCCTGCAAGCTGTTAAGAACAAGCTAGGGGACTGTTTTTCTATGAAGGACTTGGGTGAAGCAACTTATATACTTGGTATTAGGATCTATAGAGATAGATCGAAGAAGTTGCTGGGTTTGACCCAAAGTACATACATTGAGAAGGTGTTGAAACGGTTCAACATGCTTGAGTCCAAGAAAGGATTCTTACCCATGTCACATGCTGTAAGTATCTCTAAGTACCGGTGTCCAAAATCTTTGGATGATAAGGACCGCATGAAGTTGATTCCATATGCTTCGGCAATTAGATCAATCATGTACGCAATGTTATGTACTCGACCCGATGTCTCTTATGCTTTGAGCATAACTAGCAGATATCAGTCTGATCCTGGTGAGAGTCACTGGATTGCGGTCAAGAATATCTTAAAGTACTTGAGAAGGACTAAAGATGAATTCTTGGTGTATGGAGGTGAGGAAGAGCTCGTCGTAAAGGGTTACACAGATGTTAGCTTCCAGACTGATAGGGACGACTCAAAGTCCCAATCAGGTTTTGTATTTTTCCTTAATGGAGGATCTGTAAGATGGAAGAGTTCCAAGAGATAGTTGCTGATTCTACGACTGAGGCCGAGTATATCACTGCAGCAAATGCGGTGAAGGAGGCTGTGTGGATTAGGAAATTCATCGGCGAGCTAGATGTAGTTCCTAGCATTGTTGATCCCGTAGTTCTCTACTGTGACAACCACGGTACAATTGCCCAAGCCAAGGAACCTAGATCTCATCAGCGCTCCAAGCATATACTTCGGCGGTTCCATCTTATTCGAGAGATTGTCGATCGAGGAGATGTGAGCATTTGCAGAGTACCGACTGAAGAAAACATAGCGGATCCACTGACAAAGCCTCTTGCGCAAAGGAAGCATGATGGTCATGTTAGATCAATGGGTATCAGATACCTGAATGATCGTCTTTAGTGGGAGCCTTGTGGATTGTATGTTTGTTGGTTGTTTATTCATTTGATGAATTGTGACATGTACAATGGTTTTTCATTTTTTTTTTACATTTGTGGAAAGTTCTTTTATTATGTCAACTGTTTCTATATGATAGACTAATTAACATAATGAATACCCTTAGAATGTTTGCTTCCATAGGAATTTAAGTACGTGACTTGAATGTGAGGGCCTATGTTTAAATGAAGCTTCATTCTTAAATGGTCCCTAGTCGAGGTATCATCCTAGAAATTAGTGCGAGGATGAGACCACAATACTAGCATGTGCGTTGACTGATGACCGGTTCTCACAGGTCATGATATTGTGATATCAAGTCATCACATGGGTACTTGTTAGGAATAAGTTGTACTGGACAGACCCACCGTGAGACTACTTTGTGGATTGTTATAAAAATGTGTCACAAGTAGGTCTCAAGTGACAATGGTGTTTGTGGTCCTTTGACCTGAAGTCACAGCATTCATCAGGTGAGGAAGAACTTACTTTGATGCCATCTAAAGTCTTCTCTTGAGAAAGGTTGACGATAAGGGTGGTTGTTGGGTATGTTATGAATCATTAGGATGTTTGTGTGTGAGCAGAAATGGGATTTGTCCTCCTTTATGTCAGGAGTTACATCTATAGGCCCCTTGATGGAATGAGACTAAGAAATGCATGGCCATGCTTGGTTGAGTAAATATATGATATTGAGCTCACCAATTTTGTCAGTCTGTTCTAGATCAGGAAACTAGGATTGAACAATTATGAGGGTGACACGGTCCATGCCTCTAGTTCTATCTGGATGTAAAGGACAAAAGGACATGACGGCACTGATACATTGGTCATGACAGGCTTATTGAGCTATAAACTCTTATTGCTTGGGTAGCAATGATGTATTGCTAGATGCCACTCATTATTTGTGAAACTTTTGTTGACACTTTGAGATCAAGTGGGATACTGTTGGAGTTTCTGAGGTGATCTCAAAGCAATCAACAGTTAGTCTCACTGCCAACGCAATATGAGCCTATAGGGTCGCACATAAAAGTGCTTGGAGAAATTGGAGGTAGAATTGTGTTGGTTTGGGATTTCTCGAGAAGTTTATTACATGGCTTGGGATTTCTCGAGAAGTGTGACTTCTTGCTTTTGGATTTCTCGAGAAGAAATATTTCTTGGCTTTGGATTTCTCGAGAAGTATGACTTCTCATATTTCTTGGCTTTGGAATTTCCCGAGAAATCAGCCAAATCCTATGACTTAGTGGAACATAGAGTTCAGTTCGTCGAACTGATGGCATTCGTCAAACGCAGTATTCAGCTCGTCGAACTGAAGGCATTCGTCGAACGCAGTGATCAGTTCATCGAACTGAAGGTTTTCGTCGACCGCTGAGACTGGTGTTAGTCGACCGCTGAGACTGTTATTCGTCGACCGCTGAGACTGGAGTTCGACGAACGGCGAGCGCGTTCGACGAATGGTGATCGCGTTCGACAAACGGCGAGCCTATTCATCGAATGGCCAGCACGTTCAACGAATGGCCAGCGCATTCGACGAACGGCCAGCGTATTCGACAAACGGCCAGCGCGTTTGACGAACGGCCAGTGCGTTTGTCGAATGGCCAGCGCATTCGACGAACGCTAGCCAGTTCGTCGAACGCAGTTCGACGAATCTGGTTTTCTTCACTTTAAGTCATGGCTGTGAGGATAGCTCCTTGTTGCGCGTGGGTATAAAAGAATGCGATTCTTTTGACCTAATTATGCGATCTATTTTCTGCGAAAGAAAGTGAGAGCGGCGGAAGAGTTCTGACCGGTTGATCCCGCCGCCACTATCGCCTCTTCCTGTAGTCGGACCTAGCAATCCATGGAAGACGTAGAGGACAGTTCTTCTCCGACCTAGATCTTGTGTGACAAGAGGCTAGGGTTCTCCAGTGCTCGTGTGGCTACTATAGAGGTGCAGATCCATTTCTGTGCAAGGAACTCAGCCGCACCATCTTGAATATGACATTGGAGCATCTCGGTTAAGTATAGACTCAATCCCCTTCAGGTATAATCTCTGCAAATCTTGTAGTTGTTATTTTATTTCTTGAATCAGTAAAATTGCAAGTTCCTTATAACTCTTTGGGTTATTCTAGTTATTTATTCCACTGCGCATATGTGATATGCTGTATTATCATTTTTGAAATGGTATTAGAAAACCCAACATCTCCTCCAAAAGTTCTACTCTCAGAGGCTGGCTCGACTCTGATACGTTTAAGCGTTGACTTTTTTTGAAAAGCTCTTTCTTTCTTTAAACTTTAACCTTAGGCGGACGTTTTCGAAGAGTCCCGCGAGTAATTCTACTTCGAGGAATTACCCGTTATCCTATCTAAAGATAGAAGTAACGACCTTTTCCTCTTTAGAAATATCAAGGATTACTCTTTGGCCGCGTCGCCAAAAGCTAAGTAGGGGATTTGAAAGGCTTATGTTTGAAATGAAAGTTGAAAGCTTTTTGAATATGTTGTTGCAACAATTTTGTGAGTTGTTGCAACAATTCTTTAAGAGATCGTTTTAAAACTTCTTTTGCCTTGAGCTAGTTCCAACAACCAAAGAGTTATTGCAACAATTTTTGAAGTGTTTAATAGAGAGTTTTAAAAATTGCTCTGGAGAGAAAGCTTTTGGGTTTATATAATTATCCGGACTAAAATCAATAAAGGCAAGTGGACCTTATCGATAGTAGTATAGGATATTTCTTTTGAAATATCAAGGTCGTATTTTTCCAAGGTCGTATCGATTATTTCTACTTCTTAGGAGCGCGCTATTATTTTATCGAAAAGAGTTTTGAATTGATTTTTATAATTTTATAGAAAAACTAATGACAAAAATTAAGGTTGGCGTGCGTTTAACGATAATTGCGATAAAAAGCGAGAAAGCACGAAAACGTTAATTTAGAAAGTAGTTTTGCTTAGATTTTTTTTAGAGTTTTATAAAGCGATAATGATAACTACGACGATTTTAAGTGATTGAGCGGTTAGCGGAATTAGCAAAAAGCAATTATATTAAAAACAAAAGACGCACTAATTGAAAACTCACGCACTCTACGGAATTAAAATGAAAGCGGTAAATTGCATAAATTAAAGAAGTGTGATCCCTACCCAAATAGGTAGAGGGGAAATAAATGCGTGAGCGAGTCCTATCCAAATGGATAGGCGGGAAATAAATGCGTGACAAGTCCTATCCAAGCGGATAGGCGGGAAATAAATGCGTGACAAGTCCTATCCAAATGGATAGGCGGGAAATAAATGCGTGACAGAAATAAAAGCTATTGAATTACAAAAAAGGCGCAAAATTTATCCTCCTACACACACACACTTACTTTAATTGAAAACTAAGTTAAAGAAAACAAAAATTAACTCATACACTCACACACACAACATAAATGAAACTTAGTTAAAAGAAAATAAAATCTATTCTCCTACACTCACACACCCTTACTAAAAATGAAATCTAAGTTAAAATAAAACAAAATCTATACTAGCACACACACACACTTACTTTAATAAAAACTACGAAAGCACTAAAAAACTAAAAAGAAAAATAAAAATACAAAAAAGAGAAAAATTAACCTAAACTCATACACTCACACACCCAAATTATGAAACCATCTAAAAATTACAAAAAAAAGCTAAAAACATGAAAATTAGCCTCATACACACACACACCCAAATTAAAATGGACAACTAATTATAATAACAAAAATTACAAAAACTAAAAAATAGAGAAAGAAAGAAGAAAAAAGAAAGAACACACACACACTTTCCAACAAACAAGAGAAGAGAATTACAAAACAAGCTAACCTATTTTATTTCCATCAAAAATAAGGTTACAAAACAAGAGAGAGAAAATGCAAAAAGAGAGCTAAAACATGAAAACAGCAAAAATTGGTCCACAATCTTAAGAAAAGGTCTCAAAATTCTTAACCCCCACACTCAGCTGAATCTGGCTATTTATAGGAAAAAATTTGGAATTACACGCCCTCGGACACGGGCGTGTCTGAGGGCGTGACACGGCTTGGGGTGCGAATAGCCAGAACAGCTGGATCCAGGCAGGCATCTGGAAGGCTTGACCGGCGACTTTGGAAGTACATGGGCGTGACCATCGTACACGGCCTAGGTCACGGGCGTGACCTAGGTTGGCTGGCTGGAGCTTGAACTGGGCGTGACACTTGGCGTGTCCTTTGTTCTGTCTGAAATGTCACGGCCGTGACTTTGACTTTTTGGATGAAATGCTTCAAGTGGCTGGAATCTGGGATGGATATCCAACACGGGCGTGACCAAGTACACGGCCTCGGTCACGGGCGTGACCGAGGGCGTGACTTGATGTTCGAGTTGGAAAAAGAACAGAGAGAAGAAAATGTTAGGGATTAGTGAACACGCCCTTGGACACGGGCGTGTCCAAGGGCGTGTCTTAACAAAAAGACAGAAAGTTTATTAAATTAAAATAAAACTTAGTTAAAATTTTAAAATAACAAAAACAAACAATTTATTTATTTAATTACATAGATTATTTATAATTCTAAGCAAAAATACACTAAAAACTATACAGAAAAACACGTATAATTACTATTCATCAAACACCCCCATACTTAAGCTTTTGCTATTCCAGAGCAAAAGTAAGGGATACCTATAAGACGTTTAATAAAATTTCTAATTTACTAAAGTTTTTATTAAATCAAAAGTAAGATCGAAATAAATTTAGGGTATTTAAAGAGGTAAGTCCAAAACTATGAAAGTAATTTAAAAAGAGCGAAAAAATTTTAGCGAGACTTCTAAAGTTAGCTAAATAGCGTCGATTATTGCAGTCTTTGGTACCTTTTAATTAGAATAGAATTATATAAAACTTTAACCTTTTTTTAAGAAAGTTTTTAAGAATAAATAAAGCCTACTAATTATGCTCTCCCAAACTTTCTTAAATTAAAATCTAGGTACATTTTTATTGGCTAAGGGGTAGGGGAAAAAAGGTAGCCTTGGCAAAAAGAAGAGTGCTTGGATTTAGGGGTGACGGATTTTATCCTCTCACCCCACCTTTTTGGTGGCTTTGCTTTGATTCCCAGCGTTGGTTTACGCGGGAGAATTGAAATCTTTTCTAAACTTAACCCAATGCCCGTGTTTACGGAATTATTAATTTTTTATTCCCATTGACACGGGATTTCTTTTAATAATATTGGGTGCCTGTGTTTACGGAATCTCTTTATTCCCATTGACACGGGATTTCTTTTAAAACTCCTACTTTTATTATTTTTATGCCAAGCTAAGGGGTGTTTATAAGGGGGGTTTCAAGAGAAATTCTAGATTAATAAAAAAAGATTTTTGAGAGCAAGTTTAGTAGATTAAAAATATTCCTAAAGTTTCACAAGTTTAGAGTTAGAATAATTGAATCTAAAGATGGTTTGCCAATATAATACAAAAAGGAATCTATTTAGGGTAAACCAGAGGTAGTGCTAAAAATTCTGTTCTCAAATTAAATTGAGATCGCAAGATTTTCTTTACTACTGAAAATTCCTCGATTTATCAAACTATGAAATAAATAAAATTGATTTAGTAAATCAAAAATAATGAAAAATGCTTAAAGATAAAACTAACCTAGCCTTGGAAATAACAAAAAGCTAAGTGGGGGTTTTATTTTATTTTTGGATTTTTTGATAACTTTTTAAAATATTTTTTTTTTGAAATTTTTAAGATATGATATTTTTGGGATTTTTGATTTTCTTTATAACAAAATGCATATATAAATACTAAAAAAAAGAAGAAAATTAAGAAAAGTAAAAATACATACAAAATATTTTTGATTTTTTCTATGAAATTTTTTTCATCATATATTTTTTTGATTTTTTTAATTTTGTTAAAAATATGTACATTAATAAAAAAAAGGGAAAGAAAAGAAAAGAGAGAAGGAAAAACATTTTTGGTGTTATGACAAAATGAATTTTGTTATAACAAATTTTTAAGTACATTTTTCATCATTTTTTTTTTGGATTTTGATTTATTATTATAAATAAGGATTTTTATATACAAATAAAAGACATAAACATAAAACATTTATATTAAAAAAAAATTGTGTTTTTTTTTTCTAAGTTAATTAATAATTTTTTGGATTTTTCATTTGATTTTTTTATTTACATATTAAATTGTTTTTTTCAAAAAGAAAAGAAAAATGAAAAGAGGGACAAAGATGTTGCAACATAATTGTCTTATGTCATAACAAATTTTGTTATGTTATAACAAATAAGTTTTATGTTGTAACAAATTTTTCATATAAAATTTTTTGTTTTTTTCTAATATGGGAGAGGCAAAAATAATTACAAAAAGAGGGAAAACACGCCCCCATACTTAAAGCCAACATTGTCCTCAATGTTGAAGTGAAGTGTGAGGAACGAAAATATTTACAAAAACGTGAAGATTTAATTACAAGATAGAAAAAAAATATATACAAGAATAGTTACAAATAAAAAGGAACTCCATGAATATATAAAAAATTGTTTTTTTGGTTTGTTTTAGTTTTACGAATTGTACAAAACACGAATAAAATACGTATAAAAGAAGTTAAAAGTATATATGTGATCATATTTTTTTTTGGATATGGTAAAAATAAATTTTTATCATCATTTTTATTTTATTATTTATGTTATATTATATTTTTTTTGTTTTGGTTTTAATTTTGAAATATGCATGTTTTAAAATATATCAAAATTTTAAGAAAGATAAAATAAAGTAAATAAAGAAAAAGCTTTAAGATAAAAAGCAAGGAAGAAATAAGAGAAATAAAAAGGTAAAAGCAATAGGGTTTTCTCGTTTCGAAATATCGACAAAAATCCCCTCTCGGGTCTGTCGAGTAATCCTACTTTGAGAAACTTCCTATTGTCTTATCTTAAAATTCCCAAAATTCTTTTTGATTTTTGTTTTAAAGTTTTTGCATTATTTGATTTTGTTTTAAGTTTCTTTTTGGAAAAAAAATGATAATTTAAAATATGCATAGTTATTAATATTATTTTTCATTTTGTTATTATTATTTATTATTATTTATTATTATTATTAATTATATTTTTGTTTAAGTTTTTTTGTTTTGAAATTAAAATTTATTTCATCATTTTTTTTTGTAAATAAGAACAAAAAAAAAGCGTAATTGGATAAATATGGGGGTGCCTCCCACGAGCGCTTTGTTTGCCGTCTCGTAGCTTGACGCGATGGCGGGGTACGATCGTTTTAGAGGTGGGGGAGGGGTATGGAATTTAGCTTCCCTCCCAGTTGATCCCCCGCGTGGTAGAGTTTTAGTCGGTGACCGTTAACTTTTAAGTCGCCTTTTTCCGGGTGGGTTATAAGGACGGTCCCGTATGGCCAAACCTCTTTCACTTGAAAGGGGCCGGACCAACGGGATTTTAGTTTCCCCGGAAAAAGACGAAGACGTGAATTATATAGGAGGACGAGATCGCCCGGCGCAAATGATTTTGGAAATTTAATTTTTCGGTCGTGGTAAAATTTAGAGCGTTCCTTATCAAATGTATTACTCTCGTAGGCGTTCGCACGCCATTCATCGAGTTCGTTTAATTGAAATTTCCGGTTTTCGGCAGTTAAATTATGATCGAGGTTTAAAAGCTTTAACGCCCAAAAAGCGCGGTGCTCTAATTCTACGGGCAAATGGCACGCCTTGCCGTAGACTAATCGATAAGGCGTACAACTGATTGCGGTCTTGTACGCCGTACGATATGCCCACAACGCGTCGTCTAATTTAATCGCCCAATCCTTCCTATTTATTGAAACGGTTTTTTCTAATATGCGTTTAATTTCTCGATTTACTACCTCCACTTGGTCGCTCGTTTGGGGGTGATAGGCGGTGGCGAGCTTATGCGTAACGCCATATTTGGTTAATGTTTTTGCAAACTGGGCGTTGCAAAAGTGCGTACCCCTATCACTAACTATCGCACGGGGCGTACCGAAGCGAGAAAATAATTTTTTAAGAAATTTGACGACGACTCTCGCATCGTTGGTGGGGAGAGCTTGCGCTTCCGCCCACCTAGATACGTAGTCGACCGCCACAAAAATGTAGCGATTTGTATATGAAGGAGGTAGGGGGCCTATGAAATCTATGCCCCATAAATCGAAAATCTCGCATTCTAAATAAAAATTTTGGGGCATCTCGTCGCGACGAGAGATGTTACCCGACCGTTGACAGCTATCGCATGCGCTCACAAAAGTGTGAGCGTCTTTGAAGAGAGCGGGCCAATAAAATCCTGCCACCAGCGCCTTCTGCGCGGTCCGGTTGGCTTGATAATGCCCCCCGGCCGGCCCCTCGTGGAAGTGCCTCAAAATTTGCGCACCCTCCTCGCTCGAAACGCATCTCCGCACGACTTGGTCCGCGCAGACGCAAAATAAGAAAGGGTCCTCCCAAAAGTAAATTTTCAAATCAGAAAAGAATTTCTTCTTTTGCTGTTGTGAAAAGTCTTTCGGGAGCACCCGCGCAACTAAATAGTTGGCGTAGTGTTGGGAAAATGATTTCTCTTAACCCCTAGAAATGAGTTAAAGAAAGAGTTTTATGAATGAATAACAAAGACAAAGTACATATGCGTCGAATGGTATTCGACGCTACGTCGAAATAGAGTCGACGTCTTCTTCAGGATATGTCGAAGTAACTTTAGGAAGATTTCGACGTAGGTCCTGTCGACGCTACTCTGATTTCTAGTCGACGCATACAAAGAAGTCGACGCACCTTTGTCGACGCACATTCCTCATATCCCTCTCGACGTTGGGCTAAGATAAATTCGACGCTTACGTCGAATAGTAATCGACGCACGTCGATTTGTTTGACAGATTTGAATCTGCGCCAGATCTCTTTCCTTCTTTTCTGAAGATCTGATTTATATAGAATGATGTTAATATTTTATAGCCGTTCTGAATCATTCTTTCCTTCTATTTGATTCTTGGCTAAATTGATGAAATCTGTTTTGGATATTATTTGAAATCTAAATTAATATTTTCCATTTATGATTAAATCTGCTATGGAAATATTTCTCTCTACCTAAATCTCTGGCTGCTAATTGATTCCTCTCCTATAGTACTATCTTATTACACAGAGCTATAAAATAAAGAGCAAGTCGGCAGGAAAAAGAACAAGAGTGATCCACCACACATTTTATGATATAGAGGAAAAGCTCCCAAAAGAAAAGAGAGATATTGAGAAAAAGCTCTGCAGCAACTTTCATCCATTTCTACTTCTGCTTCTGCTCACTGATCACTGCTGCAAACTCTGATTGCTCTCACTAAAAGAGAGAAAGGCTACAAATCTTCTTCTCTCTATAGAAGAAAGATTCAATTCTTAACTTGTGCTTCAAATCTTCTTGCTAGGAAGAAGATTCATTATTGGCTTTATTCCATTCTTTCCTTTTCATTCTTATTCACTATTGTAAAAGAGTTTTTAGAATCTCTCTTCAAAAAATTCAGTGTATTGGTTCTAAGAGTCTCCTTATCAAAAGACTCAGGGTGGTTCTAAGAGTCTCCTTATCAAAAGACTCAGTGCAAGTTAGTGAATTCCTACCAAGGGGGTAGAAGAGTGGACTACCCAAAGTTTGGGGAACCACTATATTTTCTTGTGTTGTGCTGTGGATTTTCTTTCTTACATTTGCTTTATTGTTTTAATTCTTGTTGGTATGTGTGGGAAGCCCTAATCTGTGATCATACATATATATATATATTAACTTTGCACAAAATATTTCAAATCTCTATTCACCCCCCCTCTAGAGAAATCTAGTGAGGTTAACTGTGCACTTTCAATTGGTATCAGAGGGAGGTTGATCTAAAAAGGATAACTCCTTGATCAAAAAGGTCCTACCCCACATATATATATATTCTTTAAAACTATTTTTCACATGGCACAAATCAAAGATTATGCTTCCACCAGACCACCAATGTGCAATCTTGAAAAGTTTGCAATTTGGAAAACAAGAATCAGAATCTATATGAACTCCATTGACACTGACTTGTTCAATATTACTGTAACAGGTCCACCAAAGCCCTATAGAAAGGATGCAAATGGCAACATCACACAAACACTTGTTCCAAGATCTGAATGGACAGAAGATGAGAAGAAGGCAAGAACTCATGATCTAAAGGCCATGAACATACTTGTCTCAACTCTCTCAGATGATATCTTTCAAAAGGTTGTCGACTGTGAATCATCCAAGGAAATTTGGGATGCCCTCACAAAGATGGTGGAAGGAAGTGCTGATGAAAAGAAAGACAAGAAGGCCCTTTTGATCTCTCAATATGAGAACTTTCAAAAGAAGGCTGAAGAAAGCATCTCTGAAATGTATGACAGATTTAGTCTGATCATCAATCAACTCAGAGACTTGGATAGAGAAATCTCTCTCACTGAGATAAATGACAAATTACTGATGAGTCTCCCTAGTTCATGGGACTCAAGAATTTGGGCAATAAGAGATACAAGAGGACAAAAAGAGATCTCAACAGATGCTCTCTTAGGAAAACTCAGATCCTATGAGCAGTTGCTGAAAACTAGAGAGGAGAAGGAGAGAAGAGAAAACACCCCAAGTTCCTCAAAAAGCAGGAACATTGCTCTAAAGGCAACAGAAGAAGGAACCCCTGTCACTGAAGAAGAATTATTCAGTTTCTTGGCCAGAAGGTTTAAGAAATGGGTCAAGAAAGATGGACCAAAAAGGAAGGAGTCAAGACCAAGGTATGACAAAACACCTACTAAAGAAATAATTTGCTATTCCTGCAGAAAACCTGGACACATTGCCCCAGAATGTCCAGAGAATGCTGAAACAGAGAAGGATCTGAAAAAGAAAGATCTGAAGAAAAAGGGAAAGAAGAAAGAAAGAGGCTTCATTGCTGAAGCCTGGAGTGAAACAAACTCTGAGGATAGTTCATCCTCTGAAAGTGACAATGAAGGATCCAGACAAGAAGACATCTGCTTGATGGCCCTTGAAAATACAAAGATTGATGATAAATCATGGAGTGAAACAGGATCAGAAGAAGATCTATCCTCTGATGATGAAAAAGAAAAGAACCTCATTCTCATTGAGGAATCTGAGAATGAGGATGAGGTAAGTATGTTTGATGATATTGACTTTCAAAGTGATAGCTTTAAAAATGATTTTATGAAAATGTACCTAGATCACCTAAAAACAAATCAAGAAATTGAGGATCTAAAAGAACAAATCATTGTAGCTAAAAATCAGAAAAACATAGAAATTAACTCCTCTAAAGATTATGAATCAATAGCTAGCAGAATAAAGAAGGAAACAGAAAGGGCTAATATAGAAAATCAGTTCCTTAAGAATAAAATATCCCAGGCAAAAGCTTTTGAAGAGTCAATAAAAATAAGAAGCCAAACTCTAAAGGAAATTACTGAAAAACAAACACTAAGACCCAAACATCTTGGGCTAGGGGCTGATCCTTCAATCAGCCTAACTTCATCCAACAAACCTGCTTGGATGAGCCCTGTAAAATTCACTAAACCTGTAAATTTGTTAAACCAAGAAAAAGACCCACAGGATAAGGGAGAAAAAGAAACCAAGGAAGTTGATGAAACATCTTACTATTCAGCTGATGATTCACATACTTCATCTGAAGAAACAATCAATCCAAGAAGAACAACACATAAAGGAGCAAAAATAGAGAAAGGCAAAATGAAAATTTGTGAAGACACAGATACGTCGACTTCATATCGACGCATGCACGATAATGCGTCGACTTATTCTCGACGTAACCTCTCGGATGCCTCGACCTCTACTCAACGCTTGAATAAAGACAAGTCGACATCAATTCGACGCAACTTTCCTCATGCGTCGACACCAGATCAACGCAATCTGAGGAATACGTCGATAACAAATCAACGCAATTATCAACATACGTCGAATAGTTATCGACGCACCAATACATTCTCTCCAAAAGTCTTTCATCCTAACCCTCATTCAGGAACCAGTCATCCTAATCATGAATTTTGTCCAAATAAACATTTCAATCCCAAACAAAATATTAATCTTAACCAAAAATCCCATCTATATTCAAATCAACATCTTTATCCTAACCAAAACATTTATCATACTCTAAATTTAAATTCCCTTAATACTAGGATAATCAAGTGCTATGTATGTAACAAAGCTGGCCACACTACCAAGCAATGCTGGTACAATTAATCAAACTCTCTATAAAATCTAGTTCAAAACTATCTTAGAAAACATTAGGCCAAGAAAGAAATAAAGAGAAATAAAGTTTTTTTTTTGGTCACTTCTAATCGACGCACCGTCGAAAACCAAAGTCGATTAAAATCGACGCATACGTCGATGGAAAACCCTAAATCCGACGTCGAATTCAACTCGACGTAACGTCGACTTTATGATAAAGAGCGGCAACTTTAGAATATTTTTTGGTCACATCCACTGGAATACCGAAAAAGCCTCGAATTGAGCCCTGTCTCGACGCTTCACCTGACTTAAAAAGACTCTTCAGAAACTTCCTCTTCTCTGCATCTCTTATCCTCCGTGCTCCATTGTCTACCCAATCCTTCTTACTTCTCTAATCTTCAATGGCTCCCAAAATCAACTCGGGTTTCGACATCGACCTCGAATCCTTCCAAGCAGCAGCAGAGAACTATAAAAGCATCATTTCTCTCTTCACTGAAGCAGGACTGAACAAGCTCATCTCCACTAGATGCAAGCTCCTGGAAATTGAGCTCACTGAGCTCATAACTCATGTTCAGGTTTCCGAACAAGGAGAAATCCAAGGAACCCTCTATGAGACTCCAGTCTCCATTTCTGCAGACCACATTAGAGCCACCTTTGACCTCCCATCAGGTATATCCTAATGTCACCCTCATTTCAATAAAATAGGAAAAGAAAATAAGCTTTTTATAAATGACTCAACCAGTATAAAATTATTCCCCTATTAGGTGATGAATCCATTGAGCTCACACCTGATGAAGTCAAGCAATTACTCATCACCATGAAATTCTCAAAAGAAAGACCAATCCATCTGAAAAAGATAGACTTCTCTGATGAATATAGGCTGTTGGCTGATATAGTAGGGAAAGTTCTACTATGCAAGATCTCAGCCCATGATGCAGTGCCCAAACAGCAGCTGAACATCATGGGGGCTCTTGTGCTGAAGAAGAAGGTGGATTGGGCCAGCTGTCTTCTCAAAATGATAGCCTCCAAATATTCCCACAAAGAAAATGCTTATATGAGAATCATGAGTCAGGTTCTCTTCCATTCCTTCCCTGACCTCTGCAGGTCAAAAGGAATTCCCATCCCTCCAGGAAAAAGGATGTCCATAGCCCTATTTTCTAAATGGGCCAGGCAAATCCCTAAGCCTGGTTCCATTCCTGAAAGGACTCCTTCACCTCCTCAAACAAATCTCTCCTCTCTCCCATCATCATCCACACAAATATCACCTCAATCCCTTGCTCAGCATTCTTCTATTCCTCTACCTCCTCCAGATGATAGATTCACCTCTCCACACTCATTATCTACTCCTCCTCCATCTCCTTCACATCCTTCACACCAAGAATCATCTACATCCACTGAGGCTCTCATCACTCAGTGCATAAAATCAGCAGCTGAAAAATTCCAAGCAATGCTAGATGAGCACTGTTCCCAACTTCATTCCTCCATCCTTCACATGCACACCCAAATAGATGGGGTCAGTGCCTCTGTGCAAGTTCTAAAGTCATCTCTCTCTTCCTCTAGAGTGACTAAGTCTTTCTTAACCTCCCTAGCCAAGAAGGTCAAGAAGGGGGAGAATCTAGATGAAGAGCAACCTTCCAATCCTAAATCTCTCTCTCACAAGTCCTCTCCTCAAAATTCTGACAAGATCCTTGGGAATGAGACAGTACCTGAGCCTCTTAATTATGAACAAACAATAGAGGTACTCAGCATAGCAAGAGAGGTTGCAGAACAAGTGACAATACTTCAAGGGGAGGATAACAGAGTAGAAAATGAGGCTGTAAGGATAGATGGTGAACTTCAGGGGGAGCTGGAAGCTATACTAACTGATGAACAAATCAAGGAACTGGGAGCTGAGTTTGTGAATACAGCTGCAAATGAAAAAGAGCAGCAAAAAGTTGTGTTAACTGAAGCTGGGACTCAGGGGGAGCCAACTGCTGTAACTCAGGGGGAGCTGAGAATACTAACTGCTGATGAGCAACCCACCAAGGTCTTCAAAAGAAAAAGAAAGACTCCTCCTACACCACCTGAGTAGTATTTGAGAACAATGCTGATATATATTTTATTGAAAAAGAACTGGTATAAATATGAAATTTGTCTATATGATTCTGGAATATCTGCTTATATGATCTCCCTCTCTAAATCTCACTTTTGATTAAGTGACATACTTCCTATCTTTTCAAATTATATGCTGAGTTGATTTTATGCTAAGACAATTTCTCCTTAAAAAGGGTTAAGACAAATAGGGGGAGATTGTTGGGAAAATGATTTCTCTTAACCCCTAGAAATGAGTTAAAGAAAGAGTTTTATGAATGAATAACAAAGACAAAGTACATATGCGTCGAATGGTATTCGACGCTACGTCGAAATAGAGTCGACGTCTTCTTCAGGATATGTCGAAGTAACTTTAGGAAGATTTCGACGTAGGTCCTGTCGACGCTACTCTGATTTCTAGTCGACGCATACAAAGAAGTCGACGCACCTTTGTCGACGCACATTCCTCATATCCCTCTCGACGTTGGGCTAAGATAAATTCGACGCTTACGTCGAATAGTAATCGACGCACGTCGATTTGTTTGACAGATTTGAATCTGCGCCAGATCTCTTTCCTTCTTTTCTGAAGATCTGATTTATATAGAATGATGTTAATATTTTATAGCCGTTCTGAATCATTCTTTCCTTCTATTTGATTCTTGGCTAAATTGATGAAATCTGTTTTGGATATTATTTGAAATCTAAATTAATATTTTCCATTTATGATTAAATCTGCTATGGAAATATTTCTCTCTACCTAAATCTCTGGCTGCTAATTGATTCCTCTCCTATAGTACTATCTTATTACACAGAGCTATAAAATAAAGAGCAAGTCGGCAGGAAAAAGAACAAGAGTGATCCACCACACATTTTATGATATAGAGGAAAAGCTCCCAAAAGAAAAGAGAGATATTGAGAAAAAGCTCTGCAGCAACTTTCATCCATTTCTACTTCTGCTTCTGCTCACTGATCACTGCTGCAAACTCTGATTGCTCTCACTAAAAGAGAGAAAGGCTACAAATCTTCTTCTCTCTATAGAAGAAAGATTCAATTCTTAACTTGTGCTTCAAATCTTCTTGCTAGGAAGAAGATTCATTATTGGCTTTATTCCATTCTTTCCTTTTCATTCTTATTCACTATTGTAAAAGAGTTTTTAGAATCTCTCTTCAAAAAATTCAGTGTATTGGTTCTAAGAGTCTCCTTATCAAAAGACTCAGGGTGGTTCTAAGAGTCTCCTTATCAAAAGACTCAGTGCAAGTTAGTGAATTCCTACCAAGGGGGTAGAAGAGTGGACTACCCAAAGTTTGGGGAACCACTATATTTTCTTGTGTTGTGCTGTGGATTTTCTTTCTTACATTTGCTTTATTGTTTTAATTCTTGTTGGTATGTGTGGGAAGCCCTAATCTGTGATCATACATATATATATATATTAACTTTGCACAAAATATTTCAAATCTCTATTCACCCCCCCTCTAGAGAAATCTAGTGAGGTTAACTGTGCACTTTCACGTAGTCTGCGAACCAAGGCGAGGGAGAAGTTTTTAAATTATTTAAAGCTAAAAGACGCTCCTCGGGAAATCGATCATCGATTTCCGGTTCGAAGAGCGCTTCCGCGATTGGGTGTTCTAAACGAGAAAGGTGGTCGGCCGTGTTGGTTCCAAAAATGGTACCTCCAAAATTCACACTAAAAAGGGATGGGAGAAAACTGCGAAGTGCAGGTTACTAAGACAGAAGATGCTGGAAACAAAAGGAAAAATGATCACGAAATGGCGATCACGAAGAAATGAGACCGCTTACACAGGTCGTAAGCTGGAGCCTCGGAGCCAAAAGTGCTTTTCTGGTACCCTTACCCCTCTATTTATAGACGAGGGGGCTGCCCAAACGGGTAGAACTGAAAACTACGGGTTGCCCGGGGTACAGGAGAGCCGGGGCAGGGAAATGGAGTACAAATAACAAAAATAAGAAGAACGACCAGACCGCTTGAGCCGGCGATCTCGCACTATCTTGACCGCTGGGTACTTAGAAAATCCCGGTTGAGGAGGCATCTGCCGATCTGGGCGATCACCTAATTCGAGACCGCTGAGACCGAGAAAATTGAACAATGAAAGGAGGTCGCGGGCTCTCTGGGCAAACATAATCCCCGCACATTTTTAAGTTGCACCTGGAACTTCGAAAATGTAAGCTTTGACCGCTGAGACCGCGACCATCATTAATGCGGCTTGGTCTATAAATACCGGCTGAAAACTTCATTTTGCAAGACATTGAGGAACTCCACTATTCGAGCGGTCTTTGATAATTGGGCAGGTGCGACCTAGCAAAGATGACTATGCTCGACCTCTTAAAAGCTCTCCCATCGAAAGCGAACTCTCTTGGAAAAAAGGAAAGTGTCAGCTCAAAGAAAGGAAAGAAGGCACCGAAGATCTTAACAAAAGTGAGCACTTCAAAGGAGACCGCCCGATCTCCGTTAAAGAAAACTGAGCTTCCTGAGGGCTCGATTGTGCCGGTCTCTGTTGCTTCTGATCCGTCTAATACTTCTTCAGATCCTGTATGGAAATTTCCTGACTTTTCCATTTCTTTTAATTGTCAGAAATCCCTGGAGGCACTGAATCAAACATCTTCCAAGCTTCCTGAGACCGTCTCCACCGAGGTCATTCTGGCTGGGCTGCGTCAGAAGGGAGCTGAGGCCGAATCCTTGAGGCAGAAGATCGCTGACCAGGATATCGGTGCAAAGGGCAAGAAGAGAAAAAAAAACAAGTCCATCTAGTTTGACTTATAAGAGGAGCAGAAGAAATGAGGAAGGAAAAGACGTGACCGCCATGGAGGCGACCAGATTTTCTGAATCCATCGACCTGGAAGACTCCGCTGAGTTTCAGAAGGTGAATGCTAAGGGCGATCTCCCCTTCCTTCCCGCGGTCTCAACCTTACCAAGAGAGGATGATTCTGGATTAATCGCCTACCTTGATGAGGTTTCTTCTAACAATTCATCTTTTTCATCATTGCAGGTGTTGGATCCCTTAGAGGCTTCAGCTCTCAGAAATGCCGTCGTTGATGAGGAGATCGCGGACAGGGAGAAGGAGATCGCCGACGCAGCGATCAAGGCAAAGGAAGAGGAAAGGAAAAAGATGGAAATGGAAGAGATGGTGAAGAGGAGGAAAGAAAAAGAGGTAGAGGAACAGAGGGAAAAAGAAGAGAAAGAAAAGGAGAAGGAAGAAAAAGATAAGAAAGAAAAGAGGGAGAAGAAGGAGAAGAAAAAGAAGGAGGACGAGGAGAAGAAGAAAGACAAGGAGAAGAAAGAGAAAAAGGAAAGAGAGGAAGAGGAGAAGAGGAGAGAGGCGGCTAAGGCCGCCGAGGAAGAGAAGAAGAAGGAGGCAGTCAGAGTTGCTGAGGAGAAAGCGGCTCTGATCGCTGAGGAGAGGAAGAAAGAGGCGGTCAGGGTCGCTGAGGAAAAGGCGGCCCTGATCGCTGAAGAGAGGAAAAAGGCTGAGGTCTTGTAGACTTCGGACGAAAACGGTGAGGAGATCGCGGAGGAGCTGCAGATCGCTAAGGAGAAAGCTGTACTTTCTAGCGGTCTCCCGGATGATTCTCTTCAGGGAGATCGCTCGAACAAGGCTGCAGCAGATCGTGCGGCGGCGGTCTCGATTTCACAAGCTGGTAAGAATAAAATGATTCTCCAGTCAGCTGAGTTCCTTCCATTACCTACAGTTCGTTTTGCTTCTCCTGAAAGAAAACACGAGATCGTTTTTATTGAGACCGACAATATCCTCTTAAGTAACGAAGAATTAAAAAGGAGAAGAAAAGAAGGAGAAAAAACGCAGAAAAGAGGTTTGGAAAGAATGGATCTGGAGCGCTTAAGGGGATCAGATCGTCTTTCTCTGACCGCAGATCCCGCGGTCACTAAAGATATCAGAAGAGCTTTACGTGACTGCGGTCTCGACTTCTTTCCAAGTACTCTTTCTGTTTATTTAAAAAGCTTATCTGATCATATGCTCATGATTGACATAACCCATCTCCTATGACCGCAGATAACAAAAATGCTGAGATCGAGGAGGGAGAACTTCCTCAGCCCATCGAGATCTCCCCTCAGTTAACCAACATCCTTAACCCCATGTTTGAGGATGTTCGTTCTATGCTGATGAGGGAGCGGACTCAGAACGATCAGATCCGTGATCTCGAAGAAAGATTGCGTTCCAATGAGAAGAGGATTCGTGAGGAATGCGATCTGAGGGTTGCCGAGATCACGCGAGCTCTGAAGAAGGCTGAAAAAGAGGCTGAATACTATAGGGGGAAAGCTACGGCGCTGTCCGCGGAAAATGAGAGGCTGAGGAGCGGTCACGGAAAGATGCTGATGCGACCGGGTACCTCCAGCGATCATCCAGCGGAGAGACCGCAACCTGAAATTGTACTGATCCCCATGGAGCAGGTGGACAAAGAAATGTCGAAAATCCACCGGTCTGCAATGCTGGCTAATCACAGCCTGGTGTCGCTTATGGCTGCAGTGAACGATATGCAAGATGTCGCAGCTCATGTAGGGAGAAACAGGCCTCCTAGGAGATGAACATTTAACTTGAGACCGAGCGGTCTCTGGATTTAAACAATATGTTTTGTAAAATTTTACTGTTATTTTCCATATATTTGTGACTTGTTTTGATTTTAATGTTTTGTGCGGTCTTGATTTGTTGAGTTTTGATCTCTTTATGCCTGGGTTGCTTGTATTGCTGCTGTTTTTTATTGATTGAGATCGCCAACCATAGTATGCTTTCATATAACTTTGCATAGGTCGAGCGGTCAGAACATGTTTTGGTTGGGCGGTCTTCAAGATGTAATGATTACGAAATGACCCTTCGTCTTCTATAAATAGCCGTCTTCATGACCTTTATTTTACGCTTTCTTGAATGCGCTCTAAACACCGATCTCATCGATCGCTAAAAATGGTGTCCGCTCGTGCTTCTTCTGCCACCATCTTTCTGAATGCCGATCACAAACAAGGTCGGCTATCAAAGGATGAATATATCGAGTTTATAAAGAAATATATGATCCAAACTCAGGTAGTTGTGAGACCGCCAACTGAACAAGAAAGGTTGAACTTTGCGGAGGAGAAAAAGTTTATTATTCCCATCGATCACTTTGAAAATGGGTTGAGGATTCCCCTCCCATGGGAATGGCTTGAGATCCTGAATTATTACGGCTTCGTGCTTGCCCAGCTGGCCCCGAACTCCATCGGCCTAGTTAATGTCTTCATCAATTACTTGAGATCGGAAAGAGTGAAGTTTACAATGAATTTGTTCCGCGCAACCTTCACCGCAAAGATCTTGAAGGAAGGCAGAAAGAAGGAAGAGTTCAAAGGGTTGATGTACTTTTCAGCAGACGGAATAAAAATCTTGAACCTTCCAAATAAAATCTCTTTTTGGACAGAGAGGTTTCTTGTCTTTGAAGGTGACCTTGGCGGTCTCAAAAACTCGCCTTCTTCGCGACCTGATAGTATTTTTAAGAAGATAAAAGCGGTCTCAGAAGAGGAGCTGAAAATCCTGGCTTTCTTGGCGGGCAAGAGGATCGATCTTGTTCATTATCTAGCGATCTGGCCCGAGATCGCCGAGATTATGCCGGCTGAAAGTAAGCTTTTCTTGCGGTCTCGAATAATTTCCTTTCATACCTTTTGTATGCTTTCCTAACTTTTTCCCGCTCTTTAGCGACCTTTGCGGTCCCTGTTCAAGATCCTATCTCCCCAGCTGCAGAGGTTCTTACACAGAGGGAGAGGAGGCTGAAGCGTGAGGCCGACGTGTTCGGCACTACCTCTGAGACCGTCGAGAGAAATTTCCCTTTGATCGGTTTCAAAAGAAGAATGAAGGATATCAAAGGAAAACCCCTCCTCAAATGGGCGGCCAAAGGAAAGTCTGTGAAGGTGTCCACTGATCTGCCCCTGTGGAGCGGAAAGGTGACCCGTCACGCATATGCGGTCACTTCGGCTCTGTATAGGAAAAAGAATACAAATGAAATACTGAATATAGAGACCGATGCGCTCCCCGACCTCTGTGCCCAAGTGACCGCTAGAAGTACAATCTTAAATCACCATATGGGGCGGTCTCTTCGCAGCGCTCTGGATGAAATAACTGCCTTGCAAGAAGAAAGAAAAGTGAGAATTTTATTTATATCTTACGAACGCGTTACCTATGATCGCGCGGTCTAACATATATCTCTTTTTTTTGTAGCAATTTGAAAAAGCAGCTTATGACCCTGAAAATCCAGCTTTTCAGAGGGCTATAATGCATCACATTAAAGAGACCGCCGACCAGGTGCTGAACGAGGTTCGAGGCCGAGGTGGATTCACCGAAGAATATAAGGATGTTACGTTTGTCGATCTCTTCCCTGAAGCGCCACAGAGGATTGAAGAGCAATCTGCAACTGCTGAAGAGACCGCGGATGTTGCTGATGAGACCGCTGGTCAGGACAAAGATGTTGTGATCGAAGATGAAGAAAGCGGAAGCCGCTATACCCTGGGTCTGGATTCCAGTTCGAGCTCAAGCTCTGGATCTAGAATTCCAGGGAAAAGCTTAGAAGAATCTTCCGCAGAAACTGATTCTTCTTCTTCAAGCGAGCGGTCTTCTAAGAGATCAAAGAGAGAGTGAATTGTACAAACTTTCCTTTTTCCCCTTTTGGAGACCGAGCGGTCTCGTTGTAATTGAAAATTCAGAATATATATAAAAATTAGATTCTGTTATGTTGTCTGTGGATGAGTTTATTTTTGATGCATATATTTGTTCCTCTGAGTTTGAACTCGGCATTCGATCTCAATGCCTTAGGCTTGTTACAATTTTAAATCATCATTAAAGGATTTCAGGTGGCGATCTCTTGGAAAAAACAAAAAGGATCTTGAAAGAAAGACTAATACTTTGTATAAATAAAAATACTCTGCGATCTCGAGATAATCAGATCATTGAAAGACATTCAGTAACTCGACTGTGATCAGAAAACCAACTTATTTGCAATAGTCATGCGGTCTCACATTATACGAATCGCAACATAAGGAAACTACAATCCGAAGATGATTTGAAGAAATTAAACTTTTGGGTGTTCGGTGCCCAAATGACTGGAAATCCGTCTGACGACCCCTTTGATAACCAAAACTATTACTTGAAAAGAAAAACAATAACTCTTCATGAATCTCCAGTTTAGCGATCACATTATATTCAGACCGCCCTTTTTGAAGAAAAAAACCCAACTCACTTGATGGGAAACAGAGCATCAAGATTATTCCATGTAACTTTGAATAACGGGGAATACCAGAATCTCGATCTTACTGAGACCGGGTCGAGCTCTGTCAAGTCGGCATAAGAGCTTTCTGAATAGCGACCTCAATTGTCCTGAAAAAGTCATGTCCGGCGATCGTAAATGACTCATCACTCTTTGGAGAAAGTTGGAAAGAAAAACATGCGGTCTCACAAATTTCTGACCGCCCGATCCCCGTACAAAGGGATGAATAAGATTTTTCTTTTTGAAGTAAGAAGATATGAAAATGGGATCTCTAAGAATGATCCAAAAGGAATGTGTGGTCATGCCGCGGAGGCTATACCGCCATTGCCTCCCTTTTTAAACAAAGGATTACTGAGTTTACTGCAAACATGCCAATCTAAGGTTCAGGCGACGGTCACGGATGTTCCTGACCGCCCCTTAACCACGCTTCAACGAGTATTCGAGAGTTACGGATCAAAATGATCGGTAGGGCAGGTGTGGTCATGCCGCGGAGGCTATACCGACATTGCTTTCCCTGAAAGATCATTAAGATCGTAACAATGTCCTTCTTAATGCATGACAGAGCTGAGCCAGCCACCTAGACCCCCTTGAAATGCTGAGGTGTGCCAGATGTCAGCAAGGACCCGGTATCCTAAACTTCCACCGCTCAAGCTTGGCGAGCTACTGCTACACAGATTTGAAATCTCCATGACATCTGTGGTCCCGGCAGGATTACACGTCGAGCTAACAAGTCGAGGGGGAAGATAGTAGGATCCGTCGATGTCTCACTTGACAGGTTTTTGGTTTTTCAAAAAATAACATGCTTAAAACTTATCACCCATCGCTCATATTGCGAATGCTTTGACAATACCTGCATGACATTTGAGAGGGAAAAAATGAGAAAAAGAATGAGTGAATCGGATACGAACATTTAAGAAAAGAAGAGTTTCAGATCATCTCCGCTCCATGAATGAGGCAATTCTTTCCCTTCATAAGTTTGGAGATGGTAAGCGCCATTTTTAAGCACGCTCTTCACCACAAACGGCCCCGCCCAATTTGGGTTAAGCTTTCCAACTGAACCAGCTCTTGCTGCTGAATCTACTTTCTTCAGGACTAGATCCCCAACAGCGAACTCTTTGGTTCTTACATTTCTGTTGAATAGCCTCGCCATTCTTCTCTTCACCTCTTCTTGCCTGATGATTGTCGTATCCCTCAACTCCTCAATTAAATCAAGGCTGCATTTTAACTCCTCATCGTTTCCTTCCATCCAGTCAATTTGACTCTGTTGCGCCAATAATACTCTTGGGCTTTTCACTTCAAATTCCACTGGAATAAGGGCTTCGGAACCGTGTGATAATTTGAATGGAGTTTCTCCAGTAGCAGAACTTGGAGTTGTCCTCAAGGCCCATAAGACGGAAGGTAGTTGTTCTGCCCGGTTGCCCCTGACATTTTCTACCTTCTTTTTCAAGAGATTTATGATGAGTTTGTTGGCGGCCTCTACCTGCCCATTGCTTCTTGGATGATGCACGGAAGCGAAACGTAGCTCAACGCCAATTTGCTTACAGAAATTAATAAGAATTGAATTGTTGAACTGAGAACCGTTATCCGTGATGATTGCCATCGGGATTCCGTGCCGACATACTATCTCTCCCCAAATAAAATTTTTCACGGCTTGAGTCGTAATCTTGGCCAACGCCTTTGCTTCTATCCATTTGCTGAAGTAGTCAATCATAACTATAATATATCGACGTTGCCCACTTGCCATAGGGAAAGGCCCAATCAAATCCATTCCCCAAACTGCAAACGACCATGGAGTTGCTATCGACTTGAGTTGTTGAGCCGGCTGATTTTGGAGAGGAGCAAACTTCTGGCACTTTACACATTTCTTAGCAAATTTTTCCGCATCTTTCCTCATTTAAGGCCAAAAATAGCCTTGCCTTAGAATTCTTTTTTCCAACGTTCTGGCTCCCGAGTGACTTCCACATTCTCCAGAATGGACCTCCTGAAGGACCGCTGGAATCTCCTCCTCCGAAACACACCGTGCTAATGGTGAAAGGAAAGTTCTCCTATAAAGCACTCCTGCAACAAGATAATAGTTAGCCGCTTTCCGTTTAAACCTTTTCCTATCCTTTATTGATGAATGGAGCTCTCCAGTTGAAAGATAAAGAACAAACGGATCCATCCAAGATGGATGTTGATCAATCTTCATGACCTCTCCTTCTTCAATCGCCGGGCAAAACAACTCCGAAGTTGTTCCCCCTGAGAGAAGCCCAAATTTTGCCAACTCGTCTGCTTCCACGTTCTCACCTCTTGGAATATGATTGATAGTAAAGCTTTTGAACTTCCCAACCTCAATTTTTACCAGGGTTAAATACTGCTTTAAAATACTATCTCTAGTTTCGAAAGTCCCATTTACTTGAGAAGCCATCACCAAAGAATCTGTGAAAACTTCGACATCATCAATTCCCAGCTCCCTAGCAAACTTGAGACCGGCTAGCAAAGCCTCATATTCTGCCTGATTGTTTGTTACTTGAAAATAAAACTTCAGCGCTTGATCCAGCCTTACTCCATTTGGGTTGACTAAGACAACTCCTGCTCCAGAAGAATTTTTCCCTGAAGCTCCATCCACGAAGATTTTCCAGGCAAGGGGCACTCCGACCCCCTTCTGTGACTCAACTTCTTTGGCATCCACCATGAAATCTGCTAAGACCTGAGCTTTGATTGCCATCCTTGGAACATAGGATATGTCAAACTCACTGAGCTCTATTGCCCACTTTGCCAACCTGCCTGAATGCTCCGGCTTCTCCAAGACACTTTTCAATGGAAGATCAGTAACGACTAGAATTGAGTGAGCTTGAAAATATGGCCTTAATCTTCTTGCTGAAGTTATAAGCATTAAAGCCAACTTTTCGAGAATAGGATAACGAGTCTCTGCATTCTTCAGGATCCGACTCACGTAATAGACTGGGAATTGCCTCTTTTTCTCCTCTCAGACCAAAACAGAGCTTATGGCATCAGTTCCGACTCCCATATATAGGAAAAGATTTTCTCCCTCTCGCGGGCTTTGGAGCAAAGGAGTTGATGTCAATTGCTTCTTCAGCTGAGTGAAAGCATCATCACATTCCTTTGTCCACTCGAACCTACTCCCTCCCCGGAGGGTTTTAAAGAAAGGTGCACTCTTATCTCCTGAACGGGAGATAAAGCGACTTAAACCTGCCATCCTCCCTCCCAGCTGCTGAATTTCTTTTGGGGACTTGGGAGGTGGCATTTCTAGAATAGCTTTCACTTTGTCAGGATAGGGTTCCAACCCTTCTGGAGTTAGGAGATGACCCAGGATTTTTCCTTTACTTGCCCCGAAAACACACTTCAACGGATTCAACCTCATATTAAAAGTTCGAAGGGTTGCAAAAGTTTCCGAGAGGTCTCTAAGATGAGAAGAAAACAGTTCACGTTTTACCAAGAGGTCATCAACATATACCTCAAGGTTTCTTCCTTTTTGACTTCGGAACACTGTATCCATCATTTTCTGATAGGTTGCACCAGCATTCTTTAGCCCGAAAGGCATTACGAGATAACAGAAGCAACCATCATTTGTGATAAATGAAGTATGGGGTATATCTGGTTTATGCATTCTGATTTGATGATAACCTGAAAAAGCATCTAAAAAACTCATAAAAGAATAACCTACCGCAGAATCTACTAAAGAATCTATCCGAGGCAAGGGGTAGCAATCTTTGGGGCAAGCTTTATTGAGTTTGGTAAAGTCGACACACATCCTCCACTTTCCACCCGACTTCTTTGCCATTACAACGTTTGACACCCATTCCGGGTATTGAATTGGTTGGATGAACTTTGCCTTCAGGAGCTTCTCTATCTCTTCACGGATAGGCTGTGCTAGAGTAGTTGCAACAGACCTCTTCTTCTGCTGGATTGGGATGAAGTTTGGGTCAAGATTGAGATGATGGCAAGCAACATCTGGGTCCACTTCGGGCATGTCATCTGCCGACCAAGCGAAGATATCTAGATTTTGTAGAAGGCAAGAGATGAGCTGGACCTTGTCAGCTTCGGATAACTCAGCGTTGATGGAGAGGCTCTTGCTCTCATCTTCCTCGCTGAACCGGACTTCTTGAGTTGCTTGGGCAGGTTCCAAGCGCACTCCATCTCTTGCACCCTCCTCAATTTCTTCTGCAACTGGAACTTGTTCAGGAGCTTTGATTGATTCAGCCATCATGATTTCTTGGGGAGGAGAGGATACGATCATGTTGACCGTCTTTACATAGCATTCCCTGGCTTTCCTCGGGTCTCTCCTGATTCGGTGTTGTTTGCCATTCAAGGCGAACTTCACCTCTTGATGATAGGTGGAGACGATGGCTTGATAGGCATTCAAGAAGGGTCTTCCAAAGATGGCGTTGTAGCTACTGGGAGCATCAACGACTATAAATTTGACCAGCTTCACTATCCCTCCCAGAATCACAGAAAGAGTGACGAGCCCTTCTACTTCTTTCTTCTCTCCTGAAAAACCATAGAGGGGGCCTTCAGTCGAAAGGAGGGTTTTACCTGTCTTCAATGCCTCGAAGGCGGGTTTGAAGAGCACATTGACTGAACTTCCCGTGTCAATCAGAATCTTCTCTACTGTATAATTTTCAATTACGGCTTTGATGACGACTGCGTCGTCAAAAGGATTCGCGGTCTGAGGAAGGTCTTCGTCACTGAAAGTGACCGTTCCCCGGACCGGAGCTGAAGAGGTGGCAGCAACCTCTGATTGATAAACCCTTTTCAGACTCGCCTTTCTTGAAGATTCCGGACCTGCACCTCCGTGGATGCAGAAGAGATTGCCCAAGGCGCCTTCGTCATCAGCATCCACACATTCATTAGGAAAGCCGATATTGCCAAGATGGCCAATATCGTCCACTTCTTCGCATTCCCAATGGACTTCCGCTACTTCCTTAGCCTTGGAGGTTGAGGCTTTGGTAGAATCATTCTTCTGGATGAGATCTCGAAGCTTACCCTCCTTCAGAAGCTTCTCTAAGAATAGGCGGAGTGCTCTACAATCCTCTGTCAAATGACCCCTATCTCTGTGATATTCACAATAGAGAGTTGGGTTCCTAGTTTTCGGGTCAGAATTCAGCGGAGCTGGCCTCTTGAAAAAGGGCTGCTTCTGAAGGACTTGAAGCACTTCATTCATAGAAAGGCCAAAGTCCGTGAAGGACTCTTGGGATTCATTGTAAAGTGAAGGAATGGGTAGAAGAGGAGGTTGAGCATACTGGATCTGGTGGATGGGGGTGACTTGCAGAGCAGGAGTAGCGGGAGTTTGAAGAAATGAATTTTGAAGTGGGAAGGATTGATTACCTCGGTTGAAGCGGTTGTTGCGGTAATTCTTACCTCTTGGAGCCGGAGGTGGGAGCTCTTGTCGGGGCTTAGAGGAAGACAGAGCCGGATAGAATCCCGCGGAGCCTTTCTGAGTGGCCTTGTTTGTCAGATTGCTCACATAGGTGGGGTTGTTGATCTCCCGTTCTATGTAGTGATTGGCAATGCTAATCAGCTCCTGATAGGAGCTAGGCTCGTTGGTTGTAACTTTGAATTTCAGAGGACCCTCCTGCAGACCACTGATCAAAGCCACCATATAGAGCTCGGGATCCATATCCCTAACTCCCAAGATCTCTTTCTGAAAACGGTCAACGAAATGTGCTGCAGTTTCGTTGTCCCCTTGCCTGATATTGAAGAGGGTCGCAGGACCACTCTTCCTCTTCTTTGCGGTGGCGAACCTCGGGAGGAGCTCTTGCCTCAGGGCAGCAAATCTTGGGATTGATTGACAAGGTAGCTTATAGAACAATTCCATGGCTGACCCATCGAAGGAGGTGACCATCAGCTTGCACCTCACTCCATCTGAAATGTTCCTGAGAGCCACAGCAGACTCGAAGGCTTGAAGATGGCACATTGGGTCGGTTTCTCTTGTATACACCGGAAGGCAAGGTTCTCTGAATCCATGAGGAATCGGATCCCGACGAATCTCATCGGTAAAGGGGGAAGGCTCCCCGAAAACAGAAGGTCCTGGAGGAGGAAGAAAAGAGGCAGGAGGATCTTGAGGGTAAGCAAATCCTTCTTCAAAATTCAGGGTCTGGGCCGGAGGCCCCTGTGCTGCGGCTCGAAAAGAGTTACGACGGGCGGCGAACTCCTCATGCTGAGATCGCTGAGGAGCTGCGGGCTGGAGGACGGGGTGATCGCTCGGGTGACCGCCTGCCATGCGGTCTGGAGTGGCGACCTGAGAGGTTTGAGGAAGGATCTTCTGGGAGATCGCGGCTAGAACCTGGTTCATAGCCTCAATCTGCTTCGCAGACTCCTGCTGAGCCCGGACAACTTCTTGCCGATCTCGAGCGGCCTCTTGCTGAGACCGCGCGATCTCCAGCTGAACAGAGGTGGCGTCCTGCCTAGCTCGGGCGGCCTCACGGAGAGCTTGTTCAACACGAAGCTCGAAGCGGCGTTCAAGCGCTTCTAACGGATTGTGATCGGAAGGGGGAACGCTGGGAGATCGCAAGGGACGACCACTACGGCGATCAGCCATCTTGGAAGTCTATGGATTTCACCTGACACTTCGAAATCTGAAGGTCGCGTGTTCGTTCTGTTGGTGCCAAAAATGGTACCTCCAAAATTCACACTAAAAAGGGATGGGAGAAAACTGCGAAGTGCAGGTTACTAAGACAGAAGATGCTGGAAACAAAAGGAAAAACGATCACGAAATGGCGATCACGAAGAAATGAGACCGCTTACACAGGTTGTAAGCTGGAGCCTCGGAGCCAAAAGTGCTTTTCTGGTACCCCTACCCCTCTATTTATAGACGAGGGGGCTGCCCAAACGGGCAGAACTGAAAACTACGGGCTGCCCGGGGTACAGGAGAGCCGGGGCAGGGAAATGGAGTACAAATAACAAAAATAAGAAGAACGACCAGACCGCTTGAGCCGGCGATCTCGCACTATCTTGACCGCTGGGTACTTAGAAAATCCCGGTTGATGAGGCATCTGCCGATCTGGGCGATTACCTAATTCGAGACCGCTGAGACCGAGAAAATTGAACAATGAAAGGAGGTCGCGGGCTCTCTGGGCAAACAGGCCGCTAAATTTTCGGCCCCCTTCGTATCCCGGATCTCTAAATCGAATTCTTGTAATAGGAGGATCCATCGAAGAAGGCGGGGCTTAGCGTCCATTTTTTCTAATAAATATTTAAGTGCGGAGTGGTCGGTAAATATTATAATTTTAGAAAGCGTGACGTAGGGCCTAAACTTATCTATGGTGAAGACGACGGCAAGGAGTTCCTTTTCCGTTGTCGTGTAATTAGCCTGTGCGGCCGTGAGCGTGCGGGACGCGTAGTAGATAGGATGAAAATATTTATTTATGCGTTGGCCTAATACGGCCCCTACCGCTATATCGCTCGCGTCGCACATAATCTCAAACGGAAGGGTCCAATCGGGCGCCACCAGAATGGGAGAATGGATAAGTTTATTTTTTATGGCATTGAATGTCTCTACGCACGCGCTATCAAAAATGAATGGAGATTCTTTCTCCAGGAGGTGGGTTGCGGTTTTGTTATTTTGGAAAAATTTTGAATAAACCGCCTATAGAAACCCGCGTGGCCAAGAAAACTACGAATTGATTTTATATTTGAGGGCGCGGGGAGTTTTTCAATTATTTCGACCTTGGCCTTGTCTACCTCCATCCCTCTTTCAGAAATTTTGTGGCCGAGAACTAAGCCTTCTCGAACCATGAAATTACACTTTTCCCAGTTTAAAACCAGGTTCGTGTCTTCGCATCGTTGGAGGACTCGATCTAAATTTTGGAGGCAGTTTTGGAAGGAGCTTCCAAAAACCGAGAAGTCATCCATAAAGACTTCCATAATATCCTCTACGAGCTCTCCAAATATCGCTAGCATACATCGTTGAAATGTAGCTGGCGCGTTGCAGAGGCCGAATGGCATCCTTCGGTACGCGAAGGTACCGAAGGGGCACGTAAAGGTTGTTTTCTCCTGATCTTCGGGGGAGATTGGAATTTGTAAAAATCCCGATAGACCGTCGAGAAAACAATAATAAGGATGACCCGATAGTCGCTCCAAAATTTGATCGATAAACGGTAACGGAAAGTGGTCTTTGCGGGTGGCATCATTTAATTTTCGGTAATCGATGCACACCCTCCAACCCGTAATAGTACGGGTTGGAATTAATTCGTTATGTTGATTTGCCACTACCGTTAGACCGCCCTTTTTAGGCACGACATGAATGGGACTAACCCACGTGTTGTCGGATATAGGGTAGATAATCCCCGCATCGAGGAGTTTTATTACTTCAGCCTTAACGACATCCCGCATATTTGGGTTTAGTCGTCGCTGAGGCTGGATGGTTTTGCGGGAATTATCTTCTAAGAAGATTTTGTGCGTGCAAAAAGAGGGATTTATCCCCCTAATATCGGAAATCTGCCATTTTATTGCATGGCGATGCGTGGACAAAACTTTAACTAATTCGGAGGTTTCCGAATCGGTTAAAGAAGACGAAATAATAACCGGGAGTTTTAAGTCCGCGGTGAGAAAAGCGTATTTTAAATGGTCGAGGAGTGGCTTAAGCTCCAAGACCGGGGGTTCTTCGTAAGAAGTTGTTATTTTTAAACTTTTAGAATTAAAAGATTCGAAAGACGAATCTGGCGGTAGCTCGTCCAAAGGGGCGAGGTCCGCCAAATCCGGTTCGTCTAAAGTTAAAGCGAGTAATTCTGTAAGCGAAGAACACTCATCCTCGAACGCGGATTCTAAGTGAAAGCAGGAATCATCGTTCGATAAAGAGTTTCGCATCGAGGGATTAATAAGAAGGGTAACTTCGTCGTCCCCTACCCGAAGGAGGAGGCGACCGTTACTCACATCAATTAATTCTCGGGAGGTCGCGAGGAAAGGGCGACCGAGGATAATTGGTACCTCGGCGTCCTCCTCGATGTCGAGGATGACGAAGTCTACCGGAAAGATAAACTTGTCAACCTTGACCAGAATGTCCTCCACTACCCCGATAGGATATTTTATCGAGCGATCCGCGAGTAGGATGCTCATTTTTGTTGGGGTGGGAACACCCAAATCTAGTTTTTTAAAGAGGGAGAAGGGCATCAAATTGATGCTCGCTCCCAGGTCCGCTAGGGCATACTTTATTAATAAATTGCCGAATAGGCACGGGATGGAAAACCTTCCCGGGTCGTTTAGTTTTAGCGGCAATTTATTAAGTAGGACCGCCGAGCATTCCGCATTTAAGGAAACACGCGAAATACCCTCGAGCTTCTTTTTATTAGAAAGGAGCTCCTTAAGGTATTTCGCGTATTTCGGCATCTGAGAGAGTGCCTCGCAGAAGGGGACGTTAATTTGAATTTGTTTAAATATTTGTAAAAACTTTTTGTAATGTTCGTCCTCCTTCTCTTTATTAAATTTTGCGGGGTACGAAATTTGCGGGCTCGAGACGCCCGGCGCTAATATTTTTTCCGTATCTACTAAAATAAAAGACGAGGGTGCAGGGGTCGGAGGCGAAACAGTTACCTGATGCTCAACCCGCAATGGGGAGTCGACCTCCTTGCCGCTGCGTAAGGTAATGGCGTGGGCATTTTCACGCGGGTTCTGCTCCGAGTTCCCTGGTAGTGCTCCAAGTGGCCGCTCGGAGACCATTTTTGCAAGCTGTCCAACCTGCATTTCTAAATTTTTTTAGCGATCCGGTTATATTCCGGATATTTGCGTCGTTGGAAGCCATGTATTTTGCAAAAATCTCCTCGAGCGGAGAAGGTTTCGGAGGAGGAGGCACAAAACCCTGCTGAAATCCTTGGGGATATCCATGCGGAAATCCTTGCGGGATCGCAGGTGGAGGGCGTTGCGCATTATTAGGGTTACTCCAGGAGAAGTTCGGGTGGCTCCTCCAACCCGGGTTATAGTTATTACTATATGGGTTGAAGGGCGCCCGCACTTGATTGCCCACGTAATCCACCGATTTCTCGCTTAAATTATTGTTATTATTAATATTATTATTAAGATTATTATTATTATTAAGATTATTAAAATTATTATTATTATTATTAGGGTTATTAAAATTATTATTATTATTATTTGGATTATTAGCCCAAGCGGGAGTGGAGGAGGAAGCAGTCATCTCCGCCACTTGCTTACTTAGCCGCTCTACCTGCGAGGCTAAGTGAGTAGTGGCATCCACTTCGAAAATACCAGCCGGTTTAGGAGGACGCGACCTTGGCACGTTCCATTGGTACGCGTTCATGGCCATTTCTTCGATCAGAGCTTGAGCGGCCTCCGGGGTTTTGTTGTTTAACATTCCCCCGGCGGCTGCGTCGATCATCTGTCGAGTTGAGAAATTCAAGCCGTTATAGAACGTTTGTACCTGAAGCCAAGTTGGTAGCGCGTGATGAGGACACCTACGCAAATATTCTTTAAAACGTTCCCAAGTCTCGTAGAGAGACTCGGAATCGAATTGAATGAAGGATGCGATATCGGTGCGTAATTTAGCGGTTTTTGACGGAGGAAAATATTTAGTTAGAAAATTCTCCGTCAATTCGGCCCACGTGGTTATGGACCCTCTCGGAAGAGAAGTCAACCACGATTTCGCCTTTGTCCGCAGGGAAAAGGGAAATAAGCGCAAGCGAATGGCGTCATCGCTGACGCCATTAATCTTGAAGGTGTCGCAAATTTCTAAAAAATTATTAAGGTGTTGGTTTGGGTCCTCATCTGGCAAACCGTCGAACTGAATCGACTGTTGTACCATTTGAATTATACTGGATTTGATTTCGAAATTATTATTAGCTACCGCGGGGCGGGTGACGCTCGATCCTGTATCCTCTAAATTTGGCCTAGCATAATAGGCCATGGTCCGCTGTGGGGCCGCATTTAGATTAGGATCGCCCATCACGCCTAAATGTATATCCCCGGCGGATTCTTCGGGATCTATTTGTAGATTTTGATTACGAGATCGGCGGCGCTCGAGAAGCGTGCGCTCGATTTCGGGATCAAAAGGTAAAATTGGATTATCCGAAGATTCTCCTCGGGTCATACACTATTCTCTCTTCTTCTTTTTTTTTTTTTTTAAATTTTGGAAGAAATAGTTTCTTTTTTTCTTTTTATATTTTTTTTTTTTTGATGTTTTTGTTTTGGAAATTTTTTTTTTTTTACAAAGATGAAAAAGAAAGGAAAAAAAAAAGAGAATAATATAATTTTTGGGTTTTTCTTTACTTAAGTAAAATATATAAATATATATTTTTTTTTGGGTTTGATTTTTGTGGGGCTTTACTTTTAGGACTAAATTAAAATAAAGAGAAAGAAAAAGATGAGATTTTTATTTGTTTTTGTGATTTTGGGTTTTTTTTTATATGAACATATATGTAGCTATATTCGAAAATATATGTAAAAAAAAAGAAATTGAAAAATATATGTATATATTTTTTTTTTCTTGTCTTAGATAGTATATTTTTTTTGTAGTTTTTGGTTTTTTAGATAGAAAAAGAGATGAAATATAAGATAAAATTAATAGCGTTTCCGATTTCAAAATAACGATACAAGTCCCTGGCAACGGCGCCAAAAACTTGATACGTTTAAGCGTTGACTTTTTTTGAAAAGCTCTTTCTTTCTTTAAACTTTAATCTTAGGCGGACGTTTTCGAAGAGTCCCGCGAGTAATTCTACTTCGAGGAATTACCCGTTATCCTATCTAAAGATAGAAGTAACGGCCTTTTCCTCTTTCGAAATATCGAGGATTAGTCTTTGGCCGCGTCGCCAAAAGCTAAGTAGGGGATTTGAAAGGCTTATGTTTGAAATGAAAGTTGAAAGCTTTTTGAATATGTTGTTGCAACAATTTTGTGAGTTGTTGCAACAATTATTTAAGAGATCGTTTTAAAACTTCTTTTTCCTTGAGCTAGTTCCAACAACCAAAGAGTTGTTGCAACAATTTTTTAAGTGTTTAAAAGAGTTTTAAAAATTGCTTTGGAGAGAAAGCTTTTGGGTTTATATAATTATCCGGACTAAAATCAATAAAGGCAAGTGGACCTTATCGATAGTAGTATAGGATATTTCTTTTGAAATATCAAGGTCGTATTTTTCCAAGGTCGTATCGATTATTTCTACTTCTTAGGAGCGCGCTATTATTTTATCGAAAAGAGCTTTGAATTGATTTTTATAATTTTATAGAAAAACTAATGACAAAAATTAAGGTTGGCGTGCGTTTAACGATAATTGCGATAAAAAGCGAGAAAGCACGAAAACGTTAATTTAGAAAGTAGTTTTGCTTAGATTTTTTTTAGAGTTTTATAAAGTGATAATGATAACTACGGTAATTTTAAGTGATTGAGCGGTTAGCGGAATTAGCAAAAAGCAATTATATTAAAAACAAAAGACGCACTAATTGAAAACGCACGCACTCTACAGAATTAAAATGAAAGCGGTAAATTGCATAAATTAAAGAAGTGCGATCCCTACCCAAATAGGTAGAGGGGAAATAAATGCGTGAGCGAGTCCTATCCAAATGGATAGGCGGGAAATAAATGCGTGACAAGTCCTATCCAAGCGGATAGGCGGGAAATAAATGCGTGACAAGTCCTATCCAAATGGATAGGCGGGAAATAAATGTGTGACAAGTCCTATCCAAATGGATAGGCGGGAAATAAATGCGTGACAGAAATAAAAGCTATTGAATTACAAAAAAGGCACAAAATTTATCCTCCTACACACACACACACTTACTTTAATTGAAAACTAAGTTAAAGAAAACAAAAATTAACTCATACACTCACACACACAACATAAATGAAACTAAGTTAAAAGAAAATAAAATTTATTCTCCTACACTCACACACCCTTACTAAAAATGAAATCTAAGTTAAAATAAAACAAAATCTATACTAGCACACACACACACTTACTTTAATAAAAACTACAAAGCACTAAAAAACTAAAAAGAAAAATAAAAATACAAAAAAGAGAAAAATTAACCTAAACTCATACACTCACACACCCAAATTATGAAACCATCTAAAAATTGCAAAAAAAAGCTAAAAACATGAAAATTAGCCTCACACACACACACACACCCAAATTAAAATGGACAACTAATTATAATAACAAAAATTACAAAAACTAAAAAAAAGAAAGAAAGAAGAAAAAAGAAAGAACACACACACACTTTCCAACAAACAAGAGAAGAGAATTACAAAACAAGCTAACCTATTTTATTTCCATCAAAAATAAGGTTACAAAACAAGAGAGAGAAAATGCAAAAAGAGAGCTAAAACATGAAAACAGCAAAAATTGGTCCACAATCTTAAGAAAAGGTCTCAAAATTCTGAACCCCCACACTCAGCTGAATCTGGCTATTTATAGGAAAACTTTTGGAATTACACGCCCTCGGACACGGGCGTGTCTGAGGGCGTGACACATCTTGGGGTGCGAATAGCCAGAACAGCTGGATCCAGGCAGGCATCTGGAAGGCTTGACCGGCGACTTTGGAAGTACACTGGCGTGACCATCGTACATGGCCTAGGTCACGGGCGTGACCTAGGTCGGCTGGCTGGAGCTTGAACTGGGCGTGACACCTGGCATGTCCTTTGTTCTTCTGGAAGGAATTGAGGGTCACGGGCGTGTCTGAAATGTCACGGCCGTGACTTTGACTTTTTGGATGAAATGCTTCAAGTGGCTGGAATCTGGGATGGATATCCAACACGGGCGTGACCAAGTACACGGCCTCGGTCACGGGCGTGACCGAGGGCGTGACTTGATGTTTGAGTTGGAAAAAGAACAGAGAGAAGAAAATGTTAGGGATTAGTGAACACGCCCTTGGACACGGGCGTGTCCAAGGGCATGTCTTAACAAAAAGACAGAAAGTTTATTAAATTAAAATAAAACTTAGTTAAAAGTTTAAAATAATAAAAACAAACAATTTATTTATTTAATTACATAGATTATTTATAATTCTAAGCAAAAATACACTAAAAACTATACAGAAAAACACGTATAATTACTATTCATCCGACTCCTTAAGGGATTTTGAAGGTGATAGAGGGATGTAATGGGAGTGATGTTGGCTGGTTGTCGAGGTTTGAGTTAAGGGGGTTCGGTCATAAGCTTTGGATGCTCCTCCTTAGCTCTAAGTGTCCACCACCCCTGGAATTCAGCTACAAATTACCTAGGTAGCTCAGATATGAGCTTGGGCAGAGGAATGGAGAGCCTTGTGGCCTCCATTCCTCAGATCCTCCTTGTCTTTAATGGATTTTGGGAAAAATCTCTAATTTGCCCTCATGCATGTCTTATCCCTCCAATTTCAGAGGGCATGGGATGTTAATTGGCATGTGGGTTGCTGGATGGGCTTTGGTTGAGGCCTTCGCCCATTTGGAATCCACTTGGGCTTTTAATTCCCTCCTTTAGGCCTAATGTTGACCATGGTTGACTTTATGGTTGACTTGGTCAAATTGATGAGTGTGATTGCCTCACTTATGTAACACCCCAAATCTGGTAGTTCCGCGAAGTAGGCGGAGTGGTAGTGCGGCACGTGAAGCAGGCTAGAATTTTCCCTGTCTGCTCTTAGCGCACGATCAGTGGCCTCATCGCGCACGACCAGTGATCGTGTGCCAGCGATCGTGCGTTAATTCAGAAGAGAATCGAGTTCTGTCTCGGACAGTGCGCACGACCATTTCCCTCTTCGCGCACGACCACTGATCGTGCGCCAGCGATCGTGCGCTTATCCGCAAGAATTCAGAGTTCTGTCCCGGATAGTGCGCACGACCATTGCCCTCGTCGCGCACGACCACTGACCGTGCGCCTGTGATCGTGCGCCCTGTTTATTCTGTTCCGCGATTTTGAGCGGAGAAGAAGATCCGACCGATCAAATTTCTTGGAATTCGATCCAACGGCTGGGATTTGTTGCTGGGGGGTCTTAGGGCTTTGGAGAGGGATTAAACCCTCATTATTTCATAGTGTTTCTCTCTCCTAGGCTAGAGGAAGAAGAAGGGGGCAAGGAAGAGGAAGAGGAGATTTCGCCATTGACGGAGCTCCGGAGCTCCGTTTCGCGAGCCGTTTCCAGATCCGGAGAGTGCAGCCCGGTGCGGTTCTTTCCCTCCGCGTAGAATCTCGGATCCATGGCGAAGAGGAACACGTCTAGGGTAACGATTCTTCCTCCCGAACTTTGGACTTGTATTTGTCCATTTATTCCTCTTTCTTTGCTTGCATGAGGTATCTCTTTCACCAAATGGGTGAAGTGTAGGATTTCCTCAAGTCCTTCGGGACTCCGGGTAGATTGTGTCCGTCCCCGGCATATTGCATGTAGAAAATCCGGTAGTCGTGCGGATTTAGGCATTTTGTGTGAAGCCTATTCGTGGCCGTGAGCCCGAATCGGTGATGCTTGATTTGCGACGTTGCATTTAGGTTAGACCTAGAATGCGTGCCGGAGAATGACTCCGTGAACTCACCTATAGTATTGCGGGAGTTAAGTGTAGGCATCTTGTGAAGATCCCTACGAAAGCCCCATGCTTTGAGTTTTGGATGAAGGCAAACCTTCACCACGTTATTGATGCGGAGCATATGTACCTCCCTTGTTGAGAATTCGCGAAGCCTAGATCCTTGTGAAGGGGTTAGGTGCGTAGCGTATATTTTTGTGTAGCACTTGAAAGTGCTAAACCCTTACGGGCCGAGGTGAAGCCGTACCCGCGTCGTGCGATAGATCGCGACGATTAGAGCACGGGCAAAGCTGAACCGAACCCATTTCCATGCAGATCGGCGAGAGGTCCCTTCCTCACGAAGGCCGTGTGATCATGGGAGAGGTCGTGGAAGGTGTCATACCTAGACCGACCAAAAGATCTTGTTTCCCACCTAAGGTTGTGACCCTTAGGGTGGAGTGTTGTGAATTTGATGTTATGTTTAGCCTCATGCGATTTGCTTAGGCGGTTGTGGGAAACCTTCGGGTGAACCCAACCAACATCACGTGCATACCTAGGTTCCCTTCTTTTTGATGCTCAACCTAGAAGATTGATTGTGCTTGAAACCTCACCTTGTGTAGTTGCACTCTCTTTAGATTTAGTACTTGTGCTAGTATGGCTTACTTGCAGGGTAGAATCTCCGCCACCCCGGGAAAGGGGTGGGGTCGTTATAATTTGGTCAGCTGTGCTGACCGTTGCCTTGTTTACCACCGCTTGGTGGAATGTTCTTATGCAGGTGCAGGTGAGCCTAGCGGGAAATAGCGGGCGTTGGTCCTCTTGCTGTCCTTTTGCTGAGTTGGCCCTCAAAGGCCAGCCTCTTTCCTGTTTTCTCATGTATTGCCGGCCTGCGTGCCGATGTATGCTTTTTTAGAGTTTTGTACATTGATTTGATGTAAGGCCCTAAGGCCGAAACTCTTATTTCTGGATTCATTCCTATGATAGTGGACATGTCTATTTGAATGGTTTAATTAATGCTTCCGCTTACGTTTTGTACTCTCGTTAGTTGTTACTTTTTCTGGTTATCACCTTTTAACTCCTAGCTAGTGTGGTTTGTATGGCGTGGGGTCCCGGCCGGACCTGCTGTTATACTCTTTGTACTGGCAGGGTGTTACAACTTATTTTTCATGAGTCCCTTGACATCAGTCAATGTTCATTGGGCCATGGTTGGGTCCCAATTGGGCTAATTGACCCATGTGGTGTGCATTTGACCCAAATTGGCCTAATTTTGACTTTGGTCAAATTGGATGAATTGGTTAGCCAATTGATGGGGTGTTTGGGTCCATTGGGTGCCTAATGTGGTTAGAAGGTTAGGGGTGAGATCAATTTGACCAATTGAAGACCAATTGAACCTTGATTGGGTTGATTTGGGCTATGTTGATCTAAGTTAGACTTTGGTCAGTTTGGCCTAGTTGGCTGACCAATTGATTGGG
The DNA here is from genome assembly GCA_033032865.1 of Dactylorhiza incarnata. NCBI lineage: Eukaryota > Viridiplantae > Streptophyta > Magnoliopsida > Asparagales > Orchidaceae > Dactylorhiza > Dactylorhiza incarnata. The sequence goes on from JAWHQI010000041.1 coordinate 6,951,787, forward strand.
CTTTTGGTCAATTGAGTATCCTTTAGGGTTAGTGACATAGTGATGGGGTCAATTTACACTTACTAGTTTAATTTGGGTTATTTTGACCTGAGTTTACTTGTATACCATAGTGGTCCCTATGTGAATTCACTCTAACTCAATGAGTCTGAAGGTCACCTCCTTGCCTCAACTAACCACATGTCATGCCCAAACACTATTATGGGGTCTAGTAGGATTATAGATGTTACAAATCCCAATAAATAAAAATAATAATTTCATCACAGAAATTAATGTTTGGGTCTACGGGTTCTATGCACAATAAAAATAAGAAAATTTTCAGAGAGGCTTAGAATGTACCTGAGGCGAAGAGTCTCGGGTACTATTGCTACATGAGATCCATCAGTTTCCATGTGTTCTCCTCTCATCCATGATTGGACCACAACACCTTGATAAGGGGAACCTTCTTCATCCACGGGACTCGGACGGCGGTGTCAACGATACAGACTGGATCCAAACTGATTGATCTGTCAGATGCTATTGGGCCTACTGTAGATGTAACATGTTGCTCCGGTCGAAGTAAGGCTCTCAGAAGTGAGGAGACGTGGAAGATGTCGTGCAGGTTTGCTAACTCCTGTGGCAGCTCCAGCCTATATGACAAGGGGCAGATCGGCTCCGGGATCGTATAAAGCCCCATAAATCAAGGGTTGAGCTTCTTTTGTCCTCGCACTTGTGAGACACCATGTGTAACATCCCTCAAACAACTAGACCCGTAGGATGGTTTTTGTCATGACTAGGTCATGACAAAACCTAGGAAGCACAAAGAGATCATAAGACCTTGGCAAATAGGTGAAGACTATTGGATCTTACGGCGCCCTTAGAGGAGGGGTGAATAAGGGTTTTATGGAATTTAAATCTTAATTAAAAATATTAGAGTTTGCGACTGAAGTTTCAGAATATTTTATAAGAAAATATATTTAAATATTCCAGATAAGATTATATTGAAGATTCCATTTTAAATAATTGAAACAAACTTTTTGTTTACTGTTGCTAACGTCTGGCATTAAGTCTTAACGCTGGGTGTTAGCTCTCCAGAGAATATTCTTCAGAACAAAAAGATTGCCACAGTGACTTTACTTATGAAATCTTAAATGAAATACAATTTCAGAACATCAGAGATAATGAAAATTATTATTGTATTTCAAAGATAATTATACAAATGTTAAATTTAATACTTTGACGAAAATAGAAATTAAAACATTCTCAAAGAGGAAATAAAATCAATTGAATAGAACATTAAAGACATGATTTTATTTCATAATAAATTGAATACACAAATGTTTAATTTCTATAACGCTAGAAATCAAGGCGAAAATATGTAAAAACACTTTCTGTTGTTTCACCGGTCCTTCTCCAAAGGACCGGTTGGCTATAGCCTATCTATCCCCAGATAAGGCCTCTAGCCACCCCCTAGATCTCCCCTCGACCTAGTCGCCATGCACAAGGCGGCAAATTACCCCCTAAGCCTCACAAGGACCTAGTCGCCAACACAAGGCGAATTTACCCACAGAATCCTTCCCGGAATCCGACGTTCTCACCGAATGATTTCTCCACACAAAATACAAAAGAAAAAATAAAAGATTACAAGATAAGTAAAGAGAAACTCCCCAAGAAATTTTGAAGGTGAAGACAAAGTAGATGTAGACGTTGGCGTTCTTAAAATGATCGTCCTTCATATGGAATATGCGTTGTAGACCTTCTCCTTCAAAATCTTCTTTAGATCTTCATATTAGCCCAAGGGAGATCACTTAATTTGTTGTACACCAACCTCTCTCCAAAGTATCAGAATTTTGGAATCATCTCATCTTTTTTTTTGAATGAGAGGAGATGTACTTTTAAATAGCCTAGGAAGCTAACGTGTGCGTTAAGGCTAATGCCTGGCGTTAGTGAGGCAGTTGCTGAGATTGTGCATAAACTCGAGAGCGTGGCTGAACAAAATTTCGTCGAACGAAAATAAATTTCATCGAACGCGCCTTCGTCGAACGCACCCTTCATCGAACGGAAAAATAGCAACCGTATGGATCGTGCAAACCGCCAGGAATGTGACAGAACAAACTTTCGTCAAACGGAACAATTTCGTCGAACGGAGCTTCAAGTTCGTCGAACGGAGCTTCAAGTTCGTCGAACACAATATTGTTGTGCAGGAGCTCAGTTCGTCGAACTCCAATTTGTCGAGCAGCCTTCACATTTTGTCGAACAGAATTTTCATCGAACGGAATTTTCGTCGAACGCAGGCAAATTCGTCGAACGGAACTCCAAGTTCGTCGAACGCAGATTCGTCGACCTCAACTCGACAGCATTCCTCCTCTTGTTAACGCGGGGCGTTAACAGTTACCACGAGCGTTAGCTCTCTTTCGTCGACCGTAGCTCTACGGCTTTGTTCTCGACGGCATTCCTTCTCAGCGGTTTTCTTCTCAGCGGTTTATAACGTTGGGCGTTCACTACTAACGCAAGCGTTAGCTATCTTTCCAGAGAGTCTTTTCCAATCAGCAACCTATTCATAGGAATGTGTAGTTATAGTTCCTGTACAACCTGCACACTATAAACACACAAAATACAAGATCAAATACAACACGGTATTTTTTATTCTCAAACCAAGAGATGCAGAACATAGGCTCCAACAATCTCCCCTTTTTGATAATAACAAATACCTGTATGAGAAATTAGTGAACTTAAAACCATTTGTGTTTATAGATAAGAGTGGTAATAAGATATGCATGAATAACAGGTTAAAAGCATGATAGATTTGATAGTTATAATGCATACTCTTTCTATATGAAGTCCTCCCCCTACATAAGTGTTCTCTTATAATTTACTCCTCCTAAATATCTATTTTACTAGATTTCTCAATTTCTTCTCCCCCTTTGTTATTAACAAAAGTGGGTAAGGATGAGTGTATATCTTTTTAAGATAGATAAGGAACCACTTATTGAAGGATTTTCATGATCGAGCATATGATAGTGTATGCACCTCCTATATGATTACTCCCCTACAAATATACCCCTTTTTTGAGTTTAATATCATTATAATACACTCCCCATAAATATTAGATTTATGCAATTTAATCTCCCCTTTTGGTATAATCAAAAGAGGGTTTAGGTAAGAGTATGCAATAAGGAGTATTATGTTCTATGTCGAGAAGAAAAATAGGATGCAATCAAAAGTTTGTTAAATACTACTTGTTGAGAAAAATATAAGCATGATGTAACATAAAGTAGTAAGCAACATAACTGACATGATAAAGTAAGCATTCTATATTAAGATACCACTTGCTGAAAGGAAAACACGGTGTTAAAAATAATAAGCACTCTTAAACATAAACATCATTTTAGAAGATAAAACCATATAAAGGATAATGAGTTTTAAATTTGAAAAGTTGATGTTTGAGTTAAAGATTGAAGAGATGCTATTCCATTAAGATAAAAAATTGCAAGCATGATTTCATAATATCAAGAAAAGATACACAAACTACAATGTAATAAAATTTGTATTTCAAGTAAACATAAATATTGTAGCGATCATGCTTAGTTATCTAGTGCATTTACTTAAGTTTGTAGAGATTTGAGTAGATGAGCATTAGGATCCAATTCTCATGAGTAGAAGTTTTATGAATGATAATGATGTGTACAAAGTAGTGTTTTGATAAAGTATACAAGTGAATCAATTAAAAAAAACACATGACATATATAATGAAATAACACAACATTAAAATACACAAATAATATTACTTCCACACTATTTCAATGCACATGAATAAATAGTACAACAACCAAGGTGCTCTGCACACACAATGCTTATTAAGACTTATCAGGGTGCAAAGTAGTGCTTGGGGATCACTTTTATACTTTTTAGCTTTATTTTCAATTTTTTATGATCCGGTGTACTAAAGAGAAGTGGTGTATAAATTGTTTGCTACAAGACACTTTATAATTCTTTAGCCAAGGTGCTCAACCTCACAATGCTCATTAAGACTTATCAGGAGGGTGAGTAGTGCGTGGTGGAGTTTTCCTTGTCATTGATTATTTGATTTTTAGTTTAGTGACTAAGGACTCCGAATTCACTTATTTTGCAAACATAGCATTTTTTAAACCACATTTCTCTAAAGAATAAGTGCATGAAAGACAAAGAATTGTAATAACCAATTCATTGTTGTGTAGGTAATCTATTTATGCATTTTAATCATTTATGTTATTACATTACACAATCATGTAAGAATAAGATTATAATCACATGTAGGTTATCAAAAATAAGTGAGTGAATGAATCATTATCAAACATAATACATTACTCATACTTAGAGGCATGCTAAGCGTTTCTACACATGTTTATCTACAATCAATTTCATTGCACATAACAAGATAATATTCAAGGCATGATAAATATAAAACAATGTCTTTTAAGAAACTTGAAAGTTAAATTAAACATTGTATTTAATCTTTAATTGATATAATTAATCATCTTTGACAATGGCAATGAATAACAATCAGTTTTTATAAATTTTTTGATTTTTTATATATGCACAAAATAATAAACACACATAAAGAAAAACATATTTTTGTTCTTTGAAATTGTTTTGTAATTTTGTATTTGTTTTTTATATATATTCTCTGGAAAACATAGAAGTCTTTAATAGCCCTTTCAGTAAATGATATTCTATGCCAGAGAAATAAACAAAAATAATGCAGGAGAAAATACAAATATTTTTTCTTAAAGAAATAAAATTTTATTTTAAAGGAAATAAAAAGATAGAAAACTTTTTACAAACAGAGAAATAAAACACACACAAAATATTAAAATATTACCAGAAATAATTCAAAAACAAAAAAAATATTTTGGAGCAAAGGAGCAAACGCCGGGCGATAACTTCTTAACGCCAAAACAGAACTGCATTTCTTAAATTTTTGAAAAATGTTTTTCAAAATTCATTTGTATTATAAAGAGGCCTTCCTTCAGTTGAAATTTCAGAGTATATTTATTAGATTTGAAGGCTCTTTTAGCATGTTTTTGGTGATTTTTCAAGTACTTGTGTTTGGTAAAATCATTAAAGCTCAAAATAATAAAATATGCAAACACAAGATGTAATGTTATAACAAAAACAAATATGCATGATTTATGTATAAAGAGTGAGATAATGTTCATGCAATGAATATAATATAAGTATATCTAAGATCAAGATACCTCAACAACATGACTACACTCCAGCCCCGTACTAAGTGATGGATGGGTATGAGGAGCTGCACGCATGTCGTAGGTTGGGGTGTTAATCCCATATGCATACAAAAGACGACGCTTAACCTAGCACTCTTTCCCCCAGTGCCTCGCAAGGCCCCACTGAAACCCTCCCAGTTAAGGACAAGACATGACTTAGAGGTTAGGTCTCTAATGCACAAAATCCTACGCCCTCGCTATTGTGAGACACATGTCAAAGGTTTAATGATTATGGACATACTAAGCATATAAGCCTTAAATATATTAACTATGGTATAATTGCATGATTAGTTTTGGATTTACAATTTTATCGAAGATTGTTAATTTTAAATCCATTTAGAAAAGTTTTATTCATTCAAATAACTATAAAGGAAAATATGATTTTCAGATTTTAATGATATAATTTACTTTAGAATTGCAAGATATAACTAGCATGAGCATTGATTTCTATCAATGGTATGTGATAATGCTAGTGTGATGAATTAGGACAACATGGTGCAAAGCTAAGTAAAGATGGACAAAGATAAGATTGAGTTGCATGTATTCAAACATAGAGTTTTGAATTTTCACAGACCTAGAAAGAAGTGACAATTCTATTTGATTTCATCTTGTTGATATCAAGTTAATTCATAGGTTTAAAGATAATGAGATTCATGCAAACAATAAAGATGCACATCACACACACAAAACAAGATATGAAACTATAATACCAATTGCAATCATATATTTCATAATTCCTAAGGTTGATAGAATTAGTTGATTTAAGATAGGTCTTGATGGATCATGAATTATGATATATGATTATAGTGAATTTTAGCATAGGATATTAATAGATCATGGTGGTGATTGTGAAATCATATTCATCATTTTTGTAAATTTTCTTTTTGATTTTAATTTTTAGAAATTAGACAAAACAAATACAAGGTATTTGACAATAATGATAGTAATAATTTTTCAGAGAAAATCAGAATTTTTAGGAAAATATGCTACCGCGAGCGTTAGTGATAAAGCCTTGCGTTAGCAACAGAGTTACAATATTTGATTTTAAAACACATTGTTTTTTATATTATTTGATTCTGATTTTTCTCGATTATGATTTTCAATATAGGGGCTATTATATGCAGCAACAAAAAATAGACAAATATGCAATCGGTTGCGCATTTAATATTTTAGCCTAAGACCCCTACAAATCCATTTAAATCCAATTTTGAAAGTAATTTCATTAGTCTTGATAATATCATATAGGAAATTTAGCATTCAATTTATAATGATAATATAAGACATTTATAGGCAATGGATTTAAAAAAGGATAAAATATATAAAAAGAAAAGATGAACCACTTGAAAATATATATATAACTTTATGTTCAATTTAATTCAATTTGATTTGTTAAACATTAGGCTTAAAATGAAAGTCATATCTCATGATATATAAAGTGATCATAGTGTGTTGGCTCAAAAATAAAAAAACAATTAAGCATATCATGAAGTAGAGTAATGATATTTCATTTTTAATTAATTTCTACTTCATGCAATATAATGATTCCTAGTGAATGAGAGATTTAGGTATCCAAAGGGAACCAAGTGTGATGGTTCCTTTGGGTACCCAAATACATCATGTAGGCTTTTTGAGAGATAGTGATGAATGGGCCTTTACAAGTGGAGTTAGTGTTTCGTTTTTAATTTTGGGCCTCCATTCATACTTTTGTTGTTTATCTTTTAAATTCATATTATGATTATTTGACATCTTTTTGGAATGATAGTTGTTTGAAAAATAATTCATTTGGGATTTATGTTTATTCAAATTACTTTTCAATATACATTGATGTTGATAATCATAATGAATTTAATTAAATTGATTCTTTGAGAGTTTATAAGAGTGATGGTCTTTCTTAAGAATTGAATGTTGAAAGAGTGGGTTAAAATATGTTTTAAATGATTGGTTCTTATTTTGATGATTTTCATTTCAGCTCTTTCTTATAGACATACTCTTATAATATGAAGTTAAGCTTTTAGACTTTTGATAATTTGACAAACTAGAAATAAAGGATGTTTTATTATATGAAAAGTTTTGAATAAACATTTTTAATGATTCTAGTTTATCCTTTAAATTATCATTTTCTTTTATCAATTTTTCATTATGCTCTTTTGAATTTAAAAGGCCCCTTTTTAAAACCTTGAGTTCTTCTTTAAAAGAATTATAATCAAAACAGGTTTAGCATTTTCAATTAAAGAGCATGAAAGAGAATTTGAAACATCAATATAAGATTCTACTTTAGCGTTTGCTTTTAAAGTTTTATTTTATAAACGTAATCTGGAATTAGCATGTTTCAACTTTGAAATTTTACGTTTAGCAAATTTAAGCACACGAAATGTAGAAATAGAATTAGTTACTAAAAGAGAAGATTTAGATTTTCTTACCTTGCAATAGTTTTCGTCTTCTCTTTTGCTTGATGTTTTGCCATCAACTGAGTTCAATATTGTTTCTCTCTTAGATTGATCTTCCTCCAAGAATGAGTCCTCGTCGATTTCTTCTCTTGGATCCATAAGAAATTCCTCTTGTTCATCATCTGTCAGTCGGCTCCGCCGCAGGCATATATTCATCTGTCGGGCGGCTCTAAGGACTCTGAATTCACTTATTTTGCAAATATTGCATTTTTTTAAAACCACATTTCTCTAAAGAATAAATGCATGAAAGACAGAATTGTAATAACCAATTCATTGTTGTGTAGGTAATCTATTTATGCATTTTAATCATTTATGTTATTACATTACACAATCATGTAAGAATAAGATTGTAATCACATGTAGGTTATCAAAAATAAGTGAGTGAATGAATCATTATCAAACATAATACATTACTCATACTAAGAGGCATGCTAAGCGTTTCTACACATGTTTATCTACAATCAATTTCATTGCACATAACAAGATAATATTCAAGGCATGATAAATATAAAACAATGTCTTGTAAGAAACTTGAAAGTTAAATTAAACATTGTATTTAATCTTTAATTGATATAATTAATCATCTTTGACAATGGCAATTAATAACAATCAGTTTTTATAAGATTTTTTATTTTTTTATATATGCACAAAACAATAAACACACATAAAGAAAAACATATTTTTGTTCTTTGAAATTGTTTTGTAATTTTGTATTTGTTTTTTATATATATTCTCTGGAAAACATAGAAGTCTTTAATAGCCCTTTCAGTAAATGATATTCTATGCCAGAGAAATAAACAAAAATAATGCATGAGAAAATACAAATATTTTTTTTTAAAGAAATAAAATTTAATTTTAAAGGAAATATAATGATAGAAAACTTTTTACAAACAGAGAAATAAAACACACATAAAATATTAAAATAATACCAGAAATAATTCAAAAACAAAAAAAAATATTTTGGAGCAAAGGAGCAAATGTCGGGCGATAACTTCTTAACGCCAAAACAGAACTGCATTTCTTGAATTTTTGAAAAATGTTTTTCAAAATTCATTTGTATTATAAAGAGGCCTTCCTTCAGTTGAAATTTCAGAGTATATTGATTAGATTTGAAGGCTCTTTTAGCATGTTTTTGGTGATTTTTCAAGTACTTGTGTTTGGTAAAATCATTAAAGCTCAAAATAATAAAATATGCAAACACAAGATGTAATGTTAGAACAAAAACAAATATGCATGATTTATGTATAAAGAGTGAGATAATGTTCATGCAATGAATATAATATAAGTATATCTAAGATCAAGATACCTCAACAACATGACTACACTCTAGCCCCATACTAAGTGACGGATGGGTATGAGGAGCTGCACGCATGTCGTAGGTTGGGGTGTTAATCCCATTTGCATACAAAAGACGACGCTTAACCTAGCACTCTTTCCCCCAGTGCCTCGCAAGGCCCCACTAAAACCCTCCCCGGTTAAGGACAAGACATGACTTAGAGGTTAGGTCTCTAATGCACACAATCCTACGCCCTCGCTATTGTGAGACACATGTCATAGGTTTAATGATTATGGATATACTAAGCGTGTAAGCCTTAAATATATTAACTATGGTATAATTGCATGATTAGTTTTGGATTTACAATTTTATCGAAGATTGTTAATTTTAAATCCATTTAGAAAAGTTTTATTCATGCAAATAACTACAAAGGAAAATATGATTTTCATATTTTAATGATATAATTTACTTTAGAATTGCAAGATATAACTCGCATGAAAATTGATTTCTATCTATGGTATGTGATAATGCTAGTGTGATAAATTAGGACAACATGGTGCAAAGCTAAGTAAAGATGGACAAAGATAAGATTGAGTTGCATGTATTCAAACATAGAGTTTTGAATTTTCATAGACCTAGAAAGAAGTGACAATTCTATTTGATTTCATCTTGTTGATATCAAGTTAATTCATAGGTCTAAAGATAATGAGATTCATGCAAATAATAAAGATGCACATCACACACACAAAATAAGATATGAAACTATAATACCAATTGCAATCATATATTTCATAATTCCTAAGGTAGATAGAATTAGTTGATTTAAGATAGGTCTTGATGGATCATGAATTATGATATATGATTAAAGTGAATTTTAGCATAGGATATTAATAGATCATGGTGGTGATTGTGAAATCATATTCATCATTTTTGTAAATTTTCTTTTTGATTTTAATTTTTAGAAATTAGACAAAACAAATACAAGGTATTTGACAATAATGATAGTAATAATTTTTCAGAGAAAAACAGAATTTTTAGGAAAATATGCTACCGCGAGCGTTAGTGATAAAGCCTGGCGTTAGCAACAGAGTTACAATATTTGATTTTAAAACACATTGTTTTTTATATTATTTGATTCTGATTTTTCTCGATTATGATTTTCAATATAGGGGCTATTATATGCAGCAACAAAAATTAGACAAATATGCAATCAGTTGCGCATTTAATATTTTAGCCTAAGACCCCTAAAAAACCATTTAAATTCAATTTTGAAAGTAATTTCATTAGTCTTGATAATATCATTTAGAAAATTTAGCATTCAATTTATAATGATAATATAAGACATTTATAGGCAATGGATTTAAAAAAGGATAAAATATATAAAAAGAAAAAATGGACCACTTGAATAAAAATATATGACTTTATGTTCAATTTAATTCAATTTGATTTGTTAAACATTAGGCTTAAAATGAAAGTCATATCTCATGATATATAAAGTGATCATAGTGTGTTGGCTCAAAAATAAAAAAACAATTAAGCATATCATGAAGTAGAGTAATGATATTTCATTTTTAATTAATTTCTACTTCATGCAATATAATGATTCCTAGTGAATGAGAGATTTAGGTATCCAAAGGGAACCAAGTGTGATGGTTCCTTTGGGTACCCAAATACATCATGTAGGCTTTTTGAGAGATAGTGATGAATGGGCCTTTACAAGTGGAGTTAGTGTTTCGTTTTTAATTTTGGGCCTCCATTCATACTTTTGTTGTTTATCTTTTAAATTCATATTATGATTATTTGACATCTTTTTGGAATGATAGTTGTTTGAAAAATAATTCATTTGGGATTTATGTTTATTCAAATTACTTTTCAATATACATTGATGTTGATAATCATAATGAATTTAATTAAATTGATTCTTTGAGAGTTTATAAGAGTGATGGTCTTTCTTAAGAATTGAATGTTGAAAGAGTGGGTTAAAATATGTTTTAAATGATTGGTTCTTATTTTGATGATTTTCATTTCAGCTCTTTCTTATAGACATACTCTTATAATATGAAGTTAAGCTTTTAGACTTTTGATAATTTGACAAACTAGAAATAAAGGATGTTTTATTATATGAAAAGTTTTGAATAAACATTTTTAATGATTTTAGTTTATCCTTTAAATTATCAATTTCTTTTATCAATTTTTCATTATGCACTTTTGAATTTAAAAGACCCCTTTTTAAAACCTTGAGTTCTTCTTTAAAAGAATATAATCAAAACAGGGTTTAGCATTTTCAATTAAAGAGCATGAAAGAGAATTTGAAACATCAATATAAGATTCTACTTTAGCGTTTGCTTTTAAAGTTTTATTTTATAAATGTAATTTGGAATTAGCATGTTTCTGTTGGAGTTGCCATTGTGATCTAGAAGTGGTCAAACATGTAATCTCACTGCCAACGCGATATGAGCCTGCAGGGTCGCACATAAGAGCATGTGGAGAAGATGGAAGATTGACTGTGTTGGTAAAGGTTACCAATCACCATATATATAGAATGGGGAAGTCCAGCAAATGTTGCTGTCTGAATTCGTCGGATATGATTCGTCGGATTCGTCGGGTTTACACGGATTGGATTCGTCGGATATGATTCGTCGGATTCGTCGGGTTTACACGGATTGGATTCGTCGGATTCGTCGGGATTCGTCGGGTCATTCCGTGGAAACTCGACGAACTGTGACAGAGATCCTCCACTCGACAAAGTGTTGTCGTCTGTCTGGATTCGTCGGAATTCGTCGGGATTCGTCGGGTCATTCCGTGGAATCTCGACGAATTATCACAGAGAGCCTTGACTAGGCAATTGTTGCCGTCTGTTGTGATTCGTCGAATTCGTCGGATTGTCCCGTGAAGACTCGACGAATTGTTACAGAGATCATTCTTGGCAAATGTTGCCGTTTGATCTGATTCGTCGAATTCGTCGGATTGTCCCGTGGAATTCCGACGAATTGTAACAGAAGCCCTTATTCTGATGTGTGGTCTGCGGATAGCGATTCTTCTAGAAGCTGTTTATCCTTTGGGTATAAATAGGACTTCGTTTTAGGGTTCATGATAACTGAAAAAGAGAAAGGCCGACGGAAGTGTTCCGCTCTCGCCCGAACCCTAGACGGAAGGAGTTTCGTCGCTCGTTCGCCTCCGCCGACCTCCTCTCCGTCGATTGTCGCCGGCATTGTTCTTCCTGAAGCGGATCTAGCAATTCGTGGAAGTGCAAGGTGCAGCCTTTCTTCCTTCCGAGTTGCGTGCGACGTGACTTGGCGTTCTCCCGGCTCGTGTGGACTTCTGTAGAGACGTAGACATAATTCTACGTGAGAACTCTTCTTGCCATCGACAGGGATCAACTCTTGGAGCATCTTGGTTGGATTTGATCCAACCCCATTGAGGTAATTTTTACCTAGTATTTTATTAACTTCTTGATTCAACATTCATGGCCGATCCAAGCATTTTTGGGTTGTTTCTGTTTATTTCCGCTGCGCCTACATCTTATGTATGGTTCTAGAAAAACCCAACAGTGGTATCAGAGCCAGGTTCTGGTCTTGGATGTTGTTTCAGAAGTTTGGTTATTCCAGTACGTGCAAATCTAGGTATTTAGAAGCGTTCTAAATGTAAAGATTTCTTCCTGGAACATCAAATGTTGATGATTTTAAAAGGGGGTCTTGGAACCCCGCCAGGAACGTCTGGGATTTCGTGGTAATTTCTAATTGTTAGAAATTGTTGTCTCCTTAGCAGTAACCGTCCCTCAAGTGGTTAATGAACCCTTCTATTGTTTTGGATTTTGAATCCAACAATGAGAGACGAGCTTGTCTACTGCTTTAAGTCGAGTTGTCTTTTCCTTTGTCCAATGCATGTAAATCTGAAGATTTAGAAGAGTTCTAAATGTCCAGATTTAGCCCTTTCATCTATCAAAGGTTGATAGTCTTATGTAGTGCACATAAGGGATGCATGAGGATTTTAGAAAGTTTGTTTTTCTGTGGATGTGCACATTGATCAAATGTTGATCATGGTTAAGTGTTAACCTATCTTTAAAATTCCCTTCGTCAAATATTAAGTGTTCGGATGCCTTCCGATGGATGACACTCTTCCTGCCTCGATCGATGAAGTGTGGGCTTGCCAAAGCAAGGTGCATTAATCTATCTTGGTAAGGGTGCGAGCGGATAATTGTGATATCCCACTGTCGACATCGGGTCTAACTTAACTAGGTGACCTCAAAGGTTGAGTGCCTAGAGGCATAGGGTTGGCATGCTCCATATGATGGATGCGAATAAGGAGTTATTCACCAGCCATACAAGAATTGCATGAGGATGCAATTGGCAAGCGTTGCCTACCTAAATAACCGCATTATGAGAGGAACGCCAAAGCGGACTCGTGGTGTTGGTGAAATACGGATCTTGTCCACTAAGAGAGTAGCTCGCATGGACTCTCCGAATTGATAGTGAGGGCTATCATTTTGAATAAAATAGTGGGAGTATTTAATTGAAGTCCAAATTAAAAATAAATTGTATTTTGAAATTAAGGTACTAATTAGATTCTGCATGAATTCTTGTAGAATTCCATGGCAAGTGGTTCACACTCCACCTTGTCCCTAAGAGCTATCCTTGAGAAGGACAAGCTTAGTGGGACGAACTATATGGACTGGTATAGGAACCTGAGAATTGTTCTCAGGCAAGAGCGAAAGCTCTACGTCTTGGAAGAAGAAGCCCCCGAGGTGCCGACCGGGAACTCGTCCCGTGTTGATAAGGATGCTTATAAGAAGTATACCGATGACGCCTTAGACGTCGAGTGCCTTATGCTTGCCACCATGAACTCTGAGCTTCAGAAGCAACACGAGAACATGGGGTGCAAGGAGATTGACGAGCACCTAAAGAAAATGTTTCAAGGGCAAGCTCGTCAAGAGAGGTTCGATGTCACGAAGGCCTTATTTCAGTGCAAAATGGGAGCTCGAGACTCGGTTGGTACTCACGTACTCAAGATGATTGGGTATATAGAGAACCTGGAGAGACTGGGTTTTCCTCTGGGTCAAGAGTTGGCCACAGATCTTATCCTGCAATCGTTGCCGGATAATTATGAGCAGTTCGTCTTGAACTATAACATGAATGAAATAGACAAGACACTGCCCGAGCTCCTAGGCATGTTGCGAACTGCCGAAATAAACATGAAGAAGGCCAAGCCTGCTAGTCCCATATTGATGGTACATAAAGGCAAGGGTAAGGCCAAGGGCTTCAAGAAGACGAAGGTGGGACCTAAGTCACATCTTGAGCCCAAATCTTCTGCGCTGAAAAAGAAGAGCACCGTGAAGGAAGGGAAATGCCACCACTGTGGCAAGGCTGGTCATTAGAGGAGGAATTGTCCTTCGTACATTGAGGGTCTGCATAAAATGAAGGGAGGTATGACTTCCGCTTCGGATATTTACGTTATAGAGATAAACCTTTCTGCTCCTTCATCTTGGGTATTGGATACCGGATGTGGTTCTCACATTTGTACAAATGTGCAGGAACTAGGAAGGAGGAGATTGCTGAGTAAAGGAGAGGTGGACCTACGTGTCGGCAATGGAGCAAGAGTTGCTGCTGTAGCCGTAGGGGTTTACCGTCTTTCTTTGCCCAGTGGGCTTGTAATAGAACTTAATAATTGTTATTTTGTCCCGGCCATAACTAGAAACATTATATCCATTTCATGTTTGGACATGATTGGATTTTCTTTTATAATTAAGAACAATTGTTGTTCTATATTTAAGAATGATGTTTGTTATGCTGTAGCTCAATTGTTTAATGGTCTTTATGTTTTGAACCTGGACCATCCGATCTATAATGTAGATAGTAATAAAAGACTAAGAACAAATGACTCAAATCCTACATATCTCTGGCATTGTCGTTTGGGCCATATAAACGAGAAGCGCATATCCAAGCTCCATAGAGATGGACTATTGGACTCATTTGATTATGAATCATTTGAGCGATGCGAGTCTTGTTTATTAGGCAAGATGACTAAAGCCCCTTTCACTGGTTATACTGAGAGGGCTGAGGATCTCTTGGGTGTTGTACATAGTGATGTATGCGGACCCATGAGTTCTATGGCTAGAGGTGGGTATTTCTACTTCGTTACATTTACTGATGATTTCAGTAGATACGGATACGTGTATCTTATGAAGTGCAAATCCGAAACCTTTGAAAAGTTCAAAGAGTTTAAGAATGAAGTGGAGAACCAATTGGGTAAAAAGGTTAAAGCACTCCGATCTGATCGAGGTGGCGAATACCTGAGTCATGAGTTCCGTGATCATCTGAAAGAGTGTGGTATTGTATCACAGCTCACTCCACCTAGGACACCGCAGCATAATGGTGTGTCTGAGAGGAGAAATCGTACTCTGTTAGACATGGTACGGTCGATGATGAGTCATGCAGACTTGCCTGTTTCCTTTTGGGGTTTTGCTTTAGAGACTGCTGCAATAACACTGAATCGCACTCCGACGAAAACGGTTCTAAAGACACCATATGAGATATGGACTGGGAAGCGTCCTAGTATGTCGTTCATTAAAATTTGGGGCTGTGAGGCATACGTACAACGTCAAATGCCTGACAAGCTGGAACCCAAATCAGATAAGTGTTATCTGGTGGGATATCCTAAGGAAACGAAGGGATATTACTTTTACCTACCGTCTGAGGGCAAAGTGTTTGTCGCAAGGACGGGTGTCTTCTTGGAGAAAGAGTTCTTATCAAGAAAGACGCAAAAGGTAGAACTTGAAGAAGTTCAAGAACCACAAATAGTGAATGAACTAGAGTTGGATTCTGAGCCAGGACTACAAGATGTTGTAGCTAGAGAACCTGCTCACGAAACACAAGTCCTACGTAGATCTGGTAGACCAAGATTTGAGCCTGAGAGATATGGATTTCTCGTGTCTCAAATAGGTAATGTGTTGCTTATGGATCATGATGATGAACCAGCAACCTACCAAGAGGCTATGAATGGACCGGACTCCGACAAATGGCTTGAGGCTATGAAATCCGAAATGGACTCCATGTATATAAACCAAGTTTGGAACTTGGTGGAACCACCTGAAGGGGTACGACCCATAGGGTGCAAGTGGGTCTTCAAGAAGAAGACCGACATGGATGGGAATGTACAGACATTCAAAGGGCGACTGGTGGCTAAGGGTTTCAAGCAAATTTATGGTGTTGACTATGATGAGACCTTTTCCCCTGTTGCCATGGTAAAGTCCATTAGGATATTGCTTGCTATTGCTGCGTATTATGACTACGAGATCTGGCAGATGGATGTCAAAACGGCTTTCCTAAATGGAAACCTCCTTGAGGAAGTGTACATGACACAACCCGAGGGTTTTGTATCCCCAAATGAAGCCACTAAAATATGCAAGCTGAATAGGTCCATCTATGGACTGAAACAGGCCTCTAGAAGTTGGAATCTTCGTTTTGATAAGAAGATCAAAGAGTTTGGTTTTGTCAAGAATGAAGATGAACCGTGTGTTTACAAGCGAATCAGTGGGAGCATTGTTGTCTTCCTGATATTGTATGTAGATGACATACTGCTGATCGGGAATGACATACCTACCCTGAAAGTTGTTAAGAACAACCTAGGGAACTGCTTTTCTATGAAGGACTTGGGTGAAGCGACTTACATACTCAGTATTAAGATCTATAGAGATAGATCGAAGAAGTTGCTGGGTTTGACCCAGAGTACGTACATTGACAAGGTGTTGAAGCGGTTCAACATGCTTGAGTCCAAGAAAGGATTTTTGCCCATGTCTCATGGTGTGAATCTCTCTAAGGACCAGTGTCCAAAATCTTGCGAAGATAAGGACCGCATGAAGTTGATTCCATATGCTTCGGCAATTGGGTCAATCATGTATGCAATGTTATGTACTCGACCCGATGTCTCTTTTGCTTTGAGCATGACTAGCAGGTATCAGTCTGATCCCGGTGAATGTCACTGGATAGCCGTAAAGAATATCCTGAAGTACTTGAGAAGGACTAAGGATGTATTCTTGGTGTATGGTGGAGAGGAAGAGCTCGTTGTAAGTGGTTACACGGATGCTAGCTTCCAAACTGATAGGGATGATTCAAAGTCTCAGTCAGGGTTTGTGTTTTGCCTGAATGGAGGAGCTGTGAGCTGGAAGAGTTTCAAGCAAGAGACAGTTGCTGATTCTACAACTGAGGCCGAGTATATCGCTGCAGCTAATGCAGCGAAGGAGGCTGTATGGATTAGGAAATTCATCGGCGAGCTAGATGTAGTTCCTAGCATTGTTGGTCCCGTAGTTCTCTACTGTGATAACAATGGTGCAATTGCACAATCTAAGGAACCTAGATCCCATCAGCGCTCCAAGCACATACTTCGGCGGTTCCATCTTATTCGTGAGATTGTCGAACGAGGAGATGTGAGCATTTGCAGAGTGCCGACTGAGGAGAATATTGCAGATCCACTGACAAAGCCTCTCGCGCAGAGAAAGCATGATGGTCATACTAGATCAATGGGTATACGATACCTGAATGATCAACTCTAGTGGGAGTCTTGTGGGTTGCATGTAAAATAAATATTCTGTTGGCTGTTCAAAATTTATTCATATGATGAATTGTGTACCAATTATTTCTTTTTACGATTAATGGCAAGTTCTTTTATTACGATATACTGTTTCTATATGATAGAATAAAATTCGTGATAAATACCCTTAGAATGTTCGCTTCCATAGGACATCAAGTACGAGACTTGAATGTGAGAGCTTATGATTTCGAAGCTTCATTCTTAAAAGGTCCCTGGTCGAGGTATCATCGTAGAAGCTAAGGGTGATGATGATACATTAAGACTAGCATGTGTGTTGACTGATGACCAGTTCTCACAGGTCATGATATTGTGATATCAAGTCATCACATGGGTACTTGTTAGTGAACAAGTTGTACTGGACAGACCCAACCTGAGACTACTTTGTGGATTGTTACTTAAAAGTGTCACAAGTAGGTCTCATTTGACAATGGTGTTGTGGTCCTTTGACCTGAAGTCACAGCATTCACCGAGTGAGGAAGAGCGTGCTTTGATGTCATCTAAAGTCTTCCTTGAAGAAGGTTGATGATAAGGGTGGTCGTTGGGTACGTTACGAATCATTTGGGTGTTTGGGTGTGAGCAGATATGGGATTTGTCCTCCTATATAACAGGAGTTGCATCCATGGGCCCCTTGATGGAATTGGACTGAGAAATGCATGGCCATGCTTGGTAGAGTCAATATGTGATATTGAGCTCACCATTCTCTGGAAGTCCGTTCTAGATCAAGAAACTTGGATTGAGCTATTATGAGGGTGACACGGTCCATACCTCTAGTTCTTTCCGGATGTAAGGGACAAAGGGACAAAGACAACGCTGGAACATTGGTCATAAAGGCTTATGAGTTATGAACTCTTATTGCTTGGGGAGCAATGATGCATTGCTAGATGCCGCTCATTGTTTGTGAGGTTTTTGGTTTGATACTTTCAAGATCAAGTGGGAGACTGTTGGAGTTGCCATTGTGATCTAGAAGTGGTCAAACATGTAATCTCACTGCCAACGCGATATGAGCCTGCAGGGTCGCACATAAGAGCATGTGGAGAAGATGGAAGATTGACTGTGTTGGTAAAGGTTACCAATCACCATATATATAGAATGGGGAAGTCCAGCAAATGTTGCTGTCTGAATTCGTCGGATATGATTCGTCGGATTCGTCGGGTTTACACGGATTGGATTCGTCGGATATGATTCGTCGGATTCGTCGGGTTTACACGAATTGGATTCGTCGGATTCGTCGGGATTCGTCGGGTCATTCCGTGGAAACTCGACGAACTGTGACAGAGATCCTCCACTCGACAAAGTGTTGTCGTCTGTCTGGATTCGTCGGAATTCATCGGGATTCGTCGGGTCATTCCGTGGAATCTCGACAAATTATCACAGAGAGCCTTGACTAGGCAATTGTTGCGGTCTGTTGTGATTCGTCGAATTCGTCGGATTGTCCCGTGAAGACTCGACGAATTGTTACAGAGATCATTCTTGGCAAATGTTGCCGTTTGATCTGATTCGTCGAATTCGTCGGATTGTCCCGTGGAATTCCGACGAATTGTAACAGAAGCCCTTATTCTGATGTGTGGTCTGCGGATAGCGATTCTTCTAGAAGCTGTTTATCCTTTGGGTATAAATAGGACTTCGTTTTAGGGTTCATGATAACTGAAAAAGAGAAAGGCCGACGGAAGTGTTCCGCTCTTGCCCGAACCCTAGACGGAAGGAGTTCCGTCGCTCGTTCGCCTCCGCCGACCTCCTCTCCGTCGATTGTCGCCGGCATTGTTCTTCCTGAAGCGGATCTAGCAATTCGTGGAAGTGCAAGGTGCAGCCTTTCTTCCTTCCGAGTTGCGTGCGACGTGACTTGGCGTTCTCCCGGCTCGTGTGGACTTCTGTAGAGACGTAGACATAATTCTACGTGAGAACTCTTCTTGCCACCGACAGGGATCAACTCTTGGAGCATCTTGGTTGGATTTGGTCCAACCCCATTGAGGTAATTTTTACCTAGTATTTTATTAACTTCTTGATTCAACATTCATGGCCGATCCAAGCATTTTTGGGTTGTTTCTGTTTATTTCCGCTGCGCCTACATCTGATGTATGGTTCTAGAAAAACCCAACAGTTTCAACTTTGAAATTTTACGTTTAGCAAATTTAAGCACACGAAATGTAGAAATAGAATTAGTTACTAAAAGAGAAGATTTAGATTTTCTTACCTTGCAATAGTTTTCGTCTTCTCTTTTGCTTGATGTTTTGCCATCAACTGAGTTCAATATTGTTTCTCTCTTAGATTGATCTTCCTCCAAGAATGAGTCCTCGTCGATTTCTTCTCTTGGATCCATAAGAAATTCCTCTTGTTCATCATCTGTGGAAGGAAGACTGTAAGTATTCTCAAGAAATTTCCAAACTTCAAAAGCAGTAGGAAGCGTATAAATAAGTTTGAAAATATTTTGATCTAGAGCACAATATAGACTATTCATAGATTTGGCATTTAAAAATATTTCATTTTTATTTAAAATACTTGGGGGCATTTTAATTATAATATTCCAAACTTCAATATCCAAAGTTTTAAGAAATATTTTCATAAGTATTCTCCACCTATTATAATTTTCACCCATAAATAATGGTAGACATAATGATTTTTCAATTTCATAAAATTATCCCCTCTAGAAGATGCGAGATCATGAAGCGCTTTTATTCCCGGTTGTAAAGCCGTATTGGAATAACCTAGCTCTGATACCACATGTTGGATCTTACGGCGCCCTTAGAGGGGGGTGAATAAGGGTTTTTTGGAATTTAAATCTTAATTAAAAATATTAGAGTTTGCGACTGAAGTTTCAGAATATTTTATAAGAAAATATATTTAAATATTCCAGATAAGATTATATTGAAGATTCCTTTTTAAATAATTGAAACAAACTTTTTGTTTACTGTTGCTAACGCCTGGCGTTAAGTCTTAACGCTGGGCGTTAGCTCTCCAGAGAATATTCTTCAGAACAAAAAGATTGCCACAGTGACTTTACTTATGAAATCTTAAATGAAATATAATTCCAGAACATCAGAGATAATGAAAATTATTATTGTATTTCAAAGATAATTATACAAATGTTAAATTTAATACTTTGATGAAAATAAAAATTAAAACATTCTCAAAGAGGAAATAAAATCAATTGAATAGAACATTAAGAGACAAGATTTTATTCCATAATAAATTGAATACACAAATGTTTAATTTCTATAACGCTAGAAATCAAGGCGAAAATATGTAAAAACACTTTTTGTTGTTTCACCGGTCCTTCTCCCAAGGACCGGTTGGCTATAGCCTATCTATCCCCAAATAAGGCCTCTAGCCACCCCCTAGATCTACCCTCGACCTAGTCGCCACGCACAAGGTGGCGAATTACCCCCTAAGCCTCACAAGGACCTAGTCGCCAACACAAGGCAAATTTACCTAAGGAATCCTTCCCGGAATTCGACGTTCTCACCGAATGATTTCTCCACACAAAATACAAAAGGAAAAATAAAAGATTACAAGATAAGTAAAGAGAAACTCCCCAAGAAATTTTGAAGGTGAAGACGAAGTCGATGTAGATGTTGGCGTTCTTGAAAAGATCGTCCTTCATATGGAATATGCGTTGTAGACCTTCTCCTTCAAAATTTTCTTTAGGTCTTCATGTTAGCCCAAGGGAGATCTCTTAATTTGCTGTACACCAACCTCTCTCCAAAGTATCAGAATTCTGGAATCATCTCATCTTTTTTTTTTGAATGAGAGGAGCTGTACTTTTAAATAGCATCGGAAGCTAATGCGTGCGTTAAGGCTAATGCCCAGCGTTAGTGAGGCAGTTGCTGAGATCGTGCATAAACTCGGGAGTGTGGCTGAACAAAATTTCGTCGAACGAAAACAAATTTCGTCGAACGCGCCTTGGTCGAACGCACCCTTCGTCGAATGGAAAAACCGCAACCGTCTGGATCATGCAAACCGCCAGGAACGTGACAGAACAAACTTTCGTCGAATGGAACAATTTTGTTAAACGGAGCTTCAAGTTCGTCGAACGCAACATTGTTGTGCAGGAGCTCAGTTCGTCGAACTCCAATTCGTCGAGCGGCCTTCACATTTCGTCAAACGGAATTTTCGTCGAACGCAGGCAAATTCGACGAACGGAAATCCATGTTCGTCGAACGCAGATTCGTCGACCTCAACTCGACGACATTCCTCCTATTGTTAACGCGGGGCGTTAACAGTTACTGCGAGCGTTAGCTCTCTTTCATCGACCACAGCTCGACGGCTTTGTTCTCGATGGCATTCCTTCTCAGCGGTTTTCTTCTCAGCGGTTTATAACGCTAGGCGTTAACTACTAACGCGAGCGTTAGCTATCTTTCCAGATAGTCATTTCCAATCAGCAACCTATTTATAGGGATGTGTAGCTATAGTTTGTGTACAACCTGCACACTATAAACACACAAAATACAAGATCAAATACAACACGGTATTTGTTATTCTCAAACCAAGAGATGCGGAACATAGGCTCCAACAAAGACCGCATTGGTCTGCAAATAGTGCATTCCAATTATCCAACCTAGGGTTTGACTTTAGGGCTTCACCTTGACCCTTGAACACATCATAACATGCCTAATCCATTAAGGGGTACCTTTGTAACACCCCAATTGTCCAACCATAGAAAGAAGAGTAATCTGAGTTCAGAGTGTTGGAACACGGTCTTCCGCATCTCCTAGGTTTGAGAATAACAAATCCTATGTGCATTTGATCTTGTGTGTTCAAGTGTGCAGGTTAACATAGTCCACATGACTCAAGGAGTACTCATGATGTCTGCCCCCAAAATTGAGGCCAAAATTCGAACAAGCTCACTAGCGTCGGCGGTAGCGATAGCGCTCGGCGCTAGCATTGATTAGCTCGATTCCGGCGGCATGTTTAGAAGGAGCTAGCGCCCTGCGGTAGCTACTAGCGCTGGCGGTAGTATGCGCACAAGAGGCATAGAGCAAATTGTTGCCACGGATGGGAGATTCGGCCGCGCAAGATCATTCCTAATCCGGGCTAGCATCGGCGGTAGCGCTAGCGCCGGCGGTAGCGTGAAGGCTATAAATTGGATGCTTTGGCTCCGAATTCTTCATCCTCCTCCAATCCCAAAACTCCAGAGCTTCGTGCCACAGCAGAGAGAGGAAGATTCAGAGTGATACTCCCACAATTCCATAAAGCCTTAAGGAGATCCGTGGAGAAGATTTCAACACGCGTCATCATCGTGACGAAAGGCCGCATCGACTATGATCATACTCTACGGGCCTTCGTCCACTTCTCCAAGAGATCCACATAGAGGGAGTTTTTATATTATTGTCTTTTCATTTCATATCTTTTCTATAAACGGTAGTGAAATCGCCTCGTGTTGGCGACTAGGTCTGGGGTAGAACTTAGGGCTGAAATTTGCCTCGTGTTGGCGACTAGATCTAGGCTAGGTCTAGGGGGTGCTCGAGGCCTTTCGGGGGATAGATTGGCTAGAGCGGCTTGAGGCCGTATCTGGGGAGAGATCGGCTAAAGCCAACCGGTTCGTGGGGATACGAGTCGGTATAGAAAATGAAAAAGAGTTTTTATTATTCGCCTCCAATCTCTAGCGCCATTGAGATCAAGTTTTGTAAAACTTATTTAATATCAATAAAGCTTGTCTCTCTTTTTATTTTACTTGACTTCTTGTTTTATTATTGCAATATTCCAAAGTTATCTAAATAATCTTAAGTTTTTGAAAACCCTTATTCACCCCCCCCCCCCCTCTAAGGGCGCCGACCGATCCAACACAGAGCTAACACCGGCAGTAGGTGGTAAAGCTGGCGGTAGTGGTTGTCTAGACAACTCGCTGAGACGAGCTCTATGCCATCGAGACACTAGCGCTAACGCTGGCGGTAGTGGTTATCTAGACGAACTGTGAGATGAGCTCTATGTCGGCGAGACGCTAGCATTGTCGCAGGCGGTAGATGAACCGACGGAATGTGGTCAGGATTAGATTTGGTTGAGTAAATAATGGCCAAGGGAGGCCAAAGGCCTTCCCAATTGATGGGGATTCATTCCCTCTATCAATTAGGAGAATTTTGAGAGGTTTTCCAGCTCACATGGGGGCTGAATTTGGTGGTTTTTAATGGTGGCCGAAATTCACCATTAATGGTGTTAATGGTGGAATCTAAAGCTTTGTCTCTTCCCCTCCCCATATTGGCTCCTTAAAAGCCCCAAATCAGGAATGGCACGAAAAGCTCCACGACCAACAATGGTGGATAGGCGATTGCCACGGCTACATGTCGCCTCTAAGGTACTCCCTCATCTCTCTCTCAGTGGGTAGATCTCATCATGTTGGCCGCAAGGTTTGGGGCCAATTGGGTTTGGATCAGCATGGCCAAAAGCTTGGGTTCAAGCTTTAATTTTATTGCCTCAATCCTCGATTCAGGCCACCTCCGGTCGGCCAACCATCGTCCATAGCCGTCCACCACCTCAACGGAGGTGGTGGTGGCATTGGCCGGCCGGGAGAGGGTCCAGGTGGCTGGGAAATCACCTCCCAAGTCGGTACAGGTCGGGCCGATCGTGGTCGTTGGCTGATTGGAGAAGATGAACCGATGCCCTCCATTTGTTTGTACAGATTATAAAATAATATGATTATTTAATGTTATAACTTCTCCTAGGAATGCATGTTTTTGAAACTGAAAATTGAACCCCTTAGAGGTTGTTTCAAGAAAATTGTCCAGAGACAAAAGTTTTAGATCTTTGGGTCTAGTTTATTATTAAAATTGACTTGAGTCATTTTGGCCCACTTATTTTTCCGCAGCACTCAGTTGGGTGCAAGGTGTCATAAGGATGACCAGAAATTAAAATGTATGCCCCACTAAACTACTCATCCAAATGCTTTGAAATTTGGACCATTGGCTGGATATACCCTTACCCTTAACATGTACAAACATGAAAATTCAAAAATGAAAATTTTTGGAGGATCTTTTTCTATAGTTTTTGTAGAAATTTAATAAACCATATATGATTAAATTTTAGGGTCTAGAAACCTCCAAACCCTTCCAAATTTGGGTGGGCGGTCCTTGGGGTCATGACAAGATTTTGGTAAAAATTTCATCACATTTGGGATTGAATTGGTCGGGTAATTAAGTAACCCAAATTTTATTAAACTAGGGGAAATTAGGCCAAAATTGCAATTGTTGGATTTGAGGGGTCAATCCTCCTCCAAATGTGGTGAAACTTTAACCATTGACTTGATGTCACATAGAATACCCCCACAAGGGATTTTAAATAGTTTGGGGTAGATGTGCCCTAGAACCCTAGTTCAAACCCTAGGTTATATATTGAACCAATTGAAGGACATAGGGTCATATGTCACTGGATTGACTTGGAATATGGTAGAGAGGTTTATAGAGTGGTATTATGCCCTGGATAATTTACCTAGAATTTTTAGGAACATTTATCCCCTCTGAATTAATTAAGAACCAATTAGGGCACCTTCTTATTAGATGAATTTACAGGTTTATATAACCTTGGATGTTCATGAAATTTTCGCAATGAGCTGGTATTAGTGATATTGTTCTTTGATAATTTTATTGTAAATTTTAGATTGATCTATATAGTACTTCATTCACAAGTCCTTTATTTGACCTATTTATAAGGGGAATTAATTAAGGGTTTAATATTCACTGGAAAATCATGAAACCCAGTCAGAGGACTTTTTAGGGCAAGTAGAAGATCTGTTAATTTTAGTATAATTTTTGGAGGAATTTATATATGGTTCCCTTCACAAATTGCCCTAGGATTTGTTTATCTAAATAAAGGATTTATATAGTCAAATGAGTTTGGAAATTTCTGGAACTCAAGCAGTGAACTTTTTTGATCACCTTAGACACCTGTTAATTTTCTTGTAATTTTTGAATGAGTATTTTCGGTACTTTCTTTGTAAATCCTTTATTTTGATAAATTGATCAATATTTTATTTAGAGGTCAAAACTTTTCTTGAAATTTATGAACTTCATATATGGCTGTTATTTTGGTGATATATAGTTGTACAAATTTTAGTAAGGTTATAGCTTATCAGAAAACCATACTTGGTGTTCAAAGTCTTAGGTTCCCTGATTTTGTTGAAATTATAATAAATGTCAAATATATCAGGAAAATTATGAGTTTCTGGAGATAGTCTTGAAATGTCATAACACACCCCCAATAATAATCTTGGGTCATTTGGATAATTACTTGGAGTACCTCTTCTCATACACCTCATATAGTTCATTAGGTCTACGCATAGTAAAATTGTAGAATTAAGGTAACGTGTAGACCTCTAAGCGGAAATGGGAGGTAGTTGGTGTACCTGGTCTGGTTGAGGAGGTTTGAGGTCACCAACAGGTGTCCAAGTAGTGAGTGTGCCGGGTTGGTAAAGGGGCAAAGATGTGTTTGGGATTGACGAGAGGTCGTCATTCCCTTGGAGTGGAGTAAAACACACTTAGTGTTAGTAAGTGTAACATTAATAATAATTTGGTCAAGGGTAGACATCAATAAGAATAAGTGCCTTGGAAAGGGAACCTTGGGGTTCATCCCATCTTAGCTCCTAGTACCGCTATGAGCCCCTCACAGGATAGTCCTCAGGAAGTCCATGGTTAACCCAAAACTATAGGAATAATTTGTTATGCAAGTTTAACTTAATAATACACTCACCCATATCCCATTGCTACAGTTGTATAGCTGGGTTGGTCTTACGAGTAGTAAGCTCGGTGGTTGTAGGTATGGACGGTTTAGTTTGGCGAGTCGGTGGCTCGGAAGGTTATTGCGATGGGCAGGTTAGCCCGGGGGGGCTATGGCTCGGAGATATATAGTAATCATATTTGTATGTGCATAAAGGTGGTGGGTCTTTGGTATTGGATGGTCGTTCGCACCGACGTCGATACTTTGACTCGACAAGTGTGGTTATCACTTAGCCAAGGAAAAGTTTGGTGGACCAGCCGGTAAGAGTACGCAGGCGCTCCGCGGTTGTGTTCTTCGCATTGAGGCGTACGAAGGGTCTAGGTTAGGTAGTGCGAATACCAACCTAGAGGTGGGCTAGGCCCAACCCACCGCCTCTATTTGCCACTACAGAGGTATCCTTGGAGTTTTGCTAGCTCCAAAAGGGGGAACTAAAGGTCTGTGCACATAGAGTCGGTTGCGTGTGTTGTACTTGTACGAACATATCATTAATTTGCATAACACTGCATGTCATAGCAAAAGCATTGCATTTCAACCCCTACCTCTATCGTATAAATTGGTATGGGACTTTTTATATGATAGGCCTTGCTAAATGACCCTTGGTCTATAGGTCTGTATGGGCATTCCTATAAGTCAAGGTTACCACTCTTACTTACTTCACTTTACTTTATCTATGGTAGCTAGTTGTAGGTTGTACTTTACTCAGTTATTAGTCTTTACATGTTCTTTACCCTACTTTACTTATTGTTACATATATATATATACACACTTGTGTAGTGATAGATATTCCTATAGCTAGGTTATGTCATATGCTATGTTTTATACCCCTTGCTATCCTCCACTTCATCCCTCTCGTATGGTGTCTAAGAGCCACTGGGGGCGGGGTGGGGAAATGAGGCTTAGTCTTTTGACTAACGGTCGGTGGACCAAATCATTTTAGGGGATTGAGGAGACGCAGTACCACTAGAGGCCGGTGCAGATGGAGGTGGGTCAGTCTAGCAAAGGAGCTCCAGTCTCAGGATCAGTGAGTGGTTATTAGTAGTTTACTTCCGCAAGAGATCTTGTACTGAGGATATGATGTACTGGGCAGGAGCTCTTTTTATTATGACCCTTTTATTCAGTTAATATCTGTGGACACCTATCTTTATGATTTTACATATTATGTGATATGGACTTGGACTTCCATTTATTCATTTGTACTTTTCTTCTTCTGTGATCATTATTCCCGGTAGGATCGGCGTTTTGTAGTGGCGACCTTCCCGAGTGTTGGTTTCACCGCAAAGCGGCGGTTCTGGGCCTAAGACCCAGTTTTGTAGCAAAAAAGGGGTATTACAAACTGGTATCAGAGAGAAACCTCGATCTGATGAAAAGAAGTCCACAAACCCTGAGCCACCCCACGCGAGCTTAGTTTGAGGACAAACTAGCAGCGGAAGTAATGGTGTGCCCATATGGGGAATCACATGAAAAAGTCCACTTTTAACTGAATCCTTTTAGCCAAATCTCCTTACGAGTGACATATTTTCCTTTGTAGCCTGTGATGAACCCTGCCCCGCAGCATGGAGTGCCTCCAACTCCAAACGTCGCTCCACCACCGCCGCCTCCAACTCCGTTCCAGTAGACAGAGATGGGGCAGACATTGACTGCCATCCTGGAGGCATTCAAGGTGCAAGAGCCCAGGAGGATTGATGCAGCAACTGCTGGAATGGAAGATCGAGGACATTTCGATGGATTTTATGCATGGTTTGCCTCGCTCTCACTCCGAACACGATTCTGTATGGGTGATAGTAGATAGATTGACAAAGGTTGTTGTAAGTGCATAGTATAACCACTAAGTATTCTCTAGAGGGGGGTGAATAGAGATTTGAAACTTTACACTAAATATGCACAGACAATAAAAAACTTCTAATGACTTTGCAATCAGAATACCAGCTCAGAATAAAATAAGCACAGCTTACTGAAATAAAAATAAGTAAAGGGACATCACAAAAATTCACAACATAAGACTAAATCTATTGTGGTTCCCCAAAATATGTGTACATCCACTCTTCTACTACCTTTATAGGATTACACTAAACAGTGTCAGAGTCTTTTGATAAGGAGACTCTTTGAACCACTGAGTATTTTGGTAAGGAGACTCTTAGAACCAACTATTGAGTCTTTTGATAAGGAGACTCTTAGAACCAAGGACTGAGTCTTTTGATAAGGTGACTCTTAGAACCAGTCTAGATCTTTTGATAAAGAGATCTTAAACCACTGAATCCTTTGGAGGGGCATTTTAAAAATTCTTTACTCAAGTTACACAATGTGGCAGGGAGAAAAGAAGAAGAACAAGAAGTTGTAGAGATGATTCTGTTGGAACAACCCTATTTTTGATTTGGGCTAGGATCACTATCTGTTGACTAGGATCAAGTTGACCCCAATGTATAGTCAATGGGTCAAGGTTTAGGCTGTTAGAACTCAAGAAATCATTCAGATTCTGTGTTCGACGAACTCCACACTGCGTTCGACGAACTGCTCTCTGCGTTTGACGAACTGCTTGCTCTCTGCGTTCGACGAATGGCTTGCTTCTATCTCAGCGACTCAGCGTCTCAGTGGCTCAGCAGTTCTGCGTTCGACGAACTCATTGTGCGTTCGACGAACGGCCTCTTCTCAGCGGTCGACCAAATCATCCCGTCTCAGCGGTCGATGTTTTTATTCAGTTCTGTGGTCGACATTTTTGCTCAGCTCAGCGGTCGACGAATTCCTCAGTTCGACGAACTCAGCTCTGCGTTCGAAGAATGAGTATCAAATGTTCAGATCGACGAAATATCATTCAGCTCAACTAATTTAATTCTTCCATCCAGATTCATTTGAGGTCGACGAACTTATTTTTGTGTTTGACGAAATTTGTTGAGATGGACGAAAATTTTCTCTACAGCTGATTTATTTAAGACAGATTATATTATTCATTCTCTGAACTTAGATCGACTACATCAACGGATCTATTCCAGATAAGACAAGATTTATTTTCTTCCCTATTATATTCCTTTCCATATCTTCCCGAGAGAAAATAGTCGTTGACATTTAATGGAAAAGGAACATTTCATGGAAAAGGAAAAATGGTAATCCGCGCAGCAGATTTACAGTTCCCAGATTATTCTATTCCTTAATTCAAGGAATTTGAATTTCAAATCAGACCAGATATATTGAAAAAGAAATAGGAAGAAGAACATTTTTTCTTTACAGCTTTCACGACAGCAATAGACAGAATATTACACAGTACAACATCACAAGAATAGGTGTACAGAGAAAAAAAAGAAGGTTACAGGAAGAAAAAGAAGAACATAAGCTTTACAGATCTTCATCTTCTTCCTCTAGCAGCACTCATACACTGAGAACATCATCAACACCTTCTCTCAGATCTCTGCTTCAAAATCAGATCTTCAAAAGAGCAAAAAAAATCTCAAGAATCTTCTCTTCCAGATTAATCAGCTACAGGAAGATCTGTTTATACATTCAAAAGAATGCTTCCTGCAATCTACTGTCAAACAATTTCATATCAGACAGAGGGAGCTTTTATACATCAAATCCACTAGAGTCTTCTCTCAGAATCTTGACAGAGAAGAACATTCTAAACCCTCTTTATCCCATTCTGTAAAGGATTAAAACTCCCTTCAAAAGTTTACCTCTTGGTGGCAAGACACCTGATCAAAAAATCCTGTTTGGTTTTTGGGCAACTTATCAAAAGCTCATTGGAGTTAGGACACCTGATCAAAAATCCTAGTGGATTCCTACCAAGGGTGGTAGAAGAGTAGGCGTACCCACACTACTACAAATTACACTTTTAGTAAGGACTAAAAACGTTACAAAAGGTAACTAATATCGTTACACAAAGTTTTTGTAACGAAATTTACTTTATGTGACGACCGTTACCTAAGGCTCGACGCTAGAAGTTCTTGTAACGAATTTTTGTTTGTTGTTACAAATAATTTATTTGTGACAAACATTACTTCCTCACAATAGGATGAGTTATTGTAAAGAATATTTCGTTACAAATATTTGACTTCTTCCCCATTAAAGAAATTATATTTATATATCAAATATATGAATATTTCGTTACAAATGTTTGATTTCTTCCTCACTAAAAAATTATGTTTATCAAATATATTAAAATTAATTTATCATTACAAATAATTATAATAAACATTACTTCGTTACAATAAGTTGTTGTAACATATCAATAATTATTTCGTTACAATTGTCATATACTTTCGTAACTAACAAAAATCATTTATATGAACATGAATTTATTCACAAATAAAAATATTACATAGAGTAAGATTACATAACAACAATAATGAATCTTCCGACACAATATTACATAACATGTTTTAAATAAGATATCAACTTCGACACATTCGGACTAATGAATCTTCCGTCACTTTCTGACTAATGAATCTTCCGTCACTTTTCGACTAATGAATCTTCCATCACTTTTCGACTAATGAATCTTCTATCACTTTTCGACCAATGCTCCAACACCCTACAAGTAAAAGAGAGCAATTGTTAATATTTAAAAAATATGAGAGCAGAAACATTCATACACACTCACATCCATACATACACAATCCATACACACACACGAGAGTTATGAACGGAAAATTGTAAGAAGAGAAATAATACATTGGGTAGGTGTCAACACAAATGAATGGAAAAGGAAAATTTCATTTGGAATGCAAGAACTAGAGAACAATGATTAATGGTATACATTCCCAGCACCAAGGAACAAGAAAGTATGATCTGTCAATTTACCACCAACCACATTTAGGGGTGCAACAACCCCAGCTAGGACAACCGAAGTTGTTCCCTGTTAAAGCATTTGGCTGAAGTCCCATGTTCAGAACATAGATTTGTATAATCTAGACCTTAATATGGGAAAATGCAGCACAAATTGTTTAGGAAAAAGTAAGTTTTCATTAAAATGTTGTCTGAATATCATCATTGAAGATGAGATGTGTCTTGTTATACTTTTTTAGCAGTCCGAAAGCATTATGGTTGGCAAAATCTTCAAACTGTAGAGTGAATGAACACGGTACCAGCAATTAAGATTTTTAGTTCAATTTCCAATTAATTGTTCACCATCAAATGACCAACCTGTATAAGCACTTTCTCTCCATAGTTTTGCTTTACAACACTCATAAATTCTTCCAATAGTTCTGCATATTCCTGATCAAGACAAAACGAAACACCATCAATGCTAACTGTTTGTGCAAATAGAGAGAGATCATACATTCATATTTGAAGATGAAAACACCACGCAATAGAAAATTGAAGTAGAAAATAATATCAATCAATCATGCAAGGTTACTTGTTTCACCAAGCTCTATAGTTAATATTTTAAAAAAATCTAATTGAAGTTTTCTTAATGATATCAGAACCCCTCCATCATATCAACTTATCATGCCAATATTAACAAACAAAGATTGTATTATTAACACGTAAAAAATTCAGCTGGTTTTACATGCAATACCCATGCTAAAATAATATAATAGTTGCAAATCTCCTGCATGAGAGCCTCACTACCTTCTCATGAATTAAAAGCACATGGTCCACAACAGATTGTAAATAATCAGAGACAGGATTCTGTACATAATGTGTTTCCACTATTAGAGTCCATAAGTAATATATATTTGTCATAAACACCCTTCTTTGGTTCCAAACCCAACCCACCAGAGCAGGCAGGGCGACCAATAGTCTAAACTTCATTATCAAGATCTGCATAATTTAAGTCATAACACCCTCAGCATTCAGACCAGCTTGAACTACATTTTCTCAAAAAAAAATTGAGGATGAAAGATTAAAATATCAAAATGAAAATTCTGGAGAGAAAGATGTCTATTCAAAGGATAATAATATATCTCATGACTTCTACAACAGTTCTTCAAGAGCTAAAGAGTCACCACTGCGTGCGTAGCGGTAGAGCATTGCTGCGCATTTCTAAAAAAGCGTCGTCGTGAATACTGATTTTTTTAATAAAAAAAATGTTGCCGGCCAGGAAATTATAATTGGCTAGGCTAATTTCTCTACTTGGCTTCTTGGCTTCCACATTATCACTCTGAATTCCCGCTTCATTAAAATCTATCCATCCTCCTAGCTTTATGGTAAAAATATATAAAACATCATGAAAATCATGTTGTAATCTTTATGATTGAACTAAAAATTGTAACTTTGAAATTGCATTGTCTCTTCGGAAAGGCAACAACATAATTAAGAAAATATTAGAAAGAAAAATTTGACACCAAGTAATAACTACCAGCTTTTTCAGTATCATCATTTTAAAAAAACACTTCATGAATCCTCATTCAACCAGCTTCACCATCTCCACAAAGAAGAATTCCTTGATTTTCCACTTGCTCATTTGTATACAGAGGTCACACTCTATATCCCTTCTAACCAGTGGCGGACGCAGGTATTTTTCTAAGTGTGGTCAAACTTAAAAATTAAAACAAAAATTTTATCTAAAAATATGATAAAAATGCATTAATATCGTAAAGTGAACTTAGATAATGCATGTTCTGCACACAAGCAAAAGAGATTCACATCACATGACCATCAATTTTAGCAATGTAGATGCTTTAGCTGTTGATCGAGTTGTGCAGAATTCTTTAGTAAACTAGTGAAACTTCTTCAACATTTCATGGCATTCCATCAAACAACTTGTGAGCAAGAAGTCCAACTTCACATGGCATTCCATCAAACAACTTGTGGGCAATAAATTTATCTTGGTTCAAAATCAAAGCATAAATCCATGAATAAAAAAAGACATCAAAACTAAAATCACTTGAATCTGGAATACAGTAAATAAAAATGACATAAACCAGTTGCCGCCTTAGTGGATCGGTGGATCCATTAGAACAATATGCAAAAGGACAAAATCATTTTAATGATGAAAAAGCAACAGTTCCTCAACAACAAAAAAACTAGGGGAGCCGGGAGTTCATACTTGCAAATCGCAAATGACGGAAGAGATAATTTGAAGCAGGTTTGCTGCTTGCGGATGGTGTTACAACCACTCCGGCTCATCCAACGGCCTCAGAGCTCCTGATTCAATCAAACGGCGCACAAATTGACAGCGCCAAGATCAGATTTATGGTCGAAACTGACCCCAACATAATCAACGCAGATCCAGCCAACAAACCCACGGGACCCAAGGAGCCACTCATCACGGGCCAGGGAATCACAGCCGTCCAAAAGATAACCATCCAAAAGTAATTAGCAAAACACCAACCAGCAATGCCTGTCGTCGCCGCCTGAAGAAAAGTCAGCTAGCAGCCTTTTGTTATTTTTATTATATGTATCGTTTACTGTTCCCCAGTTTCATCCATGCATGTAACGGTCCTATGACCACCTTATATAAACCTTGTCTGTATGCTATTTGAAGGTAAGAAGAAGTTTAGTATTTCTCCCTTCGTCTGCATCCTCCCCTCCTCCTCTCCCTCTCCTCCTACTCTTCAGGCCACTCTCGGTCTTACCCTTCCCTTCCGATGCAGGATCGTTACATCTTTGGTGCCTCGTTGACCTCCCCCACCGGCGCCACCATGGGTGACGGACTGAAATCCATCGCCGAACTAAAAACAGCCATTCAATCTGAACAGACCAACCGGCTCACACAGATGGAAGACATGCACCAACGGATGATGGCGGAACTCCACCAGCAAAACCTCCAGATGCGGCAGCACTTCACCACCGAACTACAAACAAAGGAAAACCTTTTGGCTCGCCAAATCCTGGAGACAAAGGAGAATTCCGCCGACCAAATCACGGACCAGATATCAGGACTACGCAAGGATATCATGCAGCAATTTGAGAACCTTCTCAAACAAACACATCAGGCGGACAAAAGACCCATCATCATCGAAGAAGCAATGAGTACTGAAGCTCGGCCACCGGACAACTTCCCAAATCCGGCAAACCACGGGATACTGGGGCCTGGCCCATCTATCACCACCACCCAGGTAGTCTCTAACCGTCTCAGTAATATAGAAGTAATTTGCCCACGTTTCGCCGAAGGCGACCCAACCGACTGGCTTTACGAGCTCAAACGCTACTTTGATTTCAATGAGACTAGACCTCAGGACTACCTTTTAATCGCAGCCTTTCACCTCGACAAACCCGCCTCGAAATGGTATCAAGCTACCCTGGTTGACCACCCGGCCCTCACCTTCCAAATGTTTATCGACGCTATCCAAAAACGTTTCGGACCATCGCTTTATGTCAATCCTGCCGGCTTATTAACTAAATTACACCAAACCACAACGGTCCTTGCGTATAAACGAGAATTTGAGGATTTAATCACGAAGGTACCCGGATTAGCACCCGATTTCATAGCAGGCATGTTCATCTCTGGGCTGAAGGAAAGCATACGGGGACCAGTTATGCTCGCACGACCAACTGAAATCCACGACGCTTTCGCTATTGCCCGAATGTATGAAGACCAACAAAATTCCACTTATAAAAATCGTACACCTTATAACAACTCGCACACGTACTCCGGTCCCAAACCAACCCCCAACTATATCAACAATAAACCAAAGTTACCACCTATCAAACGCCTGTCTCCCGCCGAACTCCAAGAACGTAGAGCTAAAGGACTATGCTATAACTGTGACGAGCGCTATCATCTAACCCACAAATGCAAAGGATGTGGTGCACTACTATATTTAGGCGGCACGGATGAATCCGAGGATGAGGAAGATGAGCCCCCCGATAGAGGCGAATAATGTGACCCCACCACTCCAATTTGTCTTCAGGCACTCACAGGCGCCATACCCGACCACGGGCTTCGCATGACTGGACACATAAATGGACAACCCTTAGAATTATTCATCGACGGAGGCAGCACTCACAATTTTATCTCCCTTCGAATGGCTGCCCACCTAAAACTGCCCATCCTGCAGATAACTGCTTTTCCTGTCTTTATGGGCAATGGCTCTACCGAGACTTGCCAAGGGAAATGCAGGGACACACAGCTGCTCATCCAAACCAACAAATATAAGACTCACTTATATGTCCTCGACATCGAAGGGACGGACCTTATTTTGGGACAACGATGGCTTCGGACACTTGGACCGATCACCACCGATTATGAGAAGCTCACCCTGACGTACTCAACTTCTCGAGGACAAGTGACCTTAGTGGGCCACCAAAAAGGGGCCCATGTTGGACAAGTTTCATCATCGCAGCTTCGACGAATGATCGCACTTAAACCCGCCGCCATGTGTTTATTAATTAGCAAATATATATCAACAAATACAACACCCAAGCTGACGGAATTAAAGGACACCCTCGCACCATCATTCTATAACATACTTAGGAAATTCTCAACCCTTTTTGAGGAGCCGATAACCTTACCACCTCCTCGAGCCGTTGATCACCAAATCAACCTTCTACCCAACTCAATAACCCCAAATTTAAAGCCATTCCGTTACCCGCACCACCAGAAAAACGAGATCGAGAAAATGGTGGACGACATGCTCCACCACGGTCAAATACGGCCTTCCACATCAGCCTTTAGTTCACCCGTAATACTCGTCAAGAAAAAAGACGGCACCTGGCGTTTCTGTGTAGACTACCGGGCGCTCAATAAAATCACCATCAAAGACAAATTTCCCATTCCCACAATCGATGAACTTCTGGACGAACTATACACAGCTCGATTTTTCTCCAAAATCGATCTGAGATCCGGCTATCACCAAATACGGGTAGCCAAAGAGGATATCCACAAAACCTCCTTTCGAACCCACCAGGGTCACTACAAGTTCGTCGTCATGCCGTTTGGCCTTACTAATGCACTGTCCACCTTCCAATCACTAATGAACACCATTTTCCGGCCATACCTACGCAAATTTATCGTGATTTTTTTTGATGATATTTTAATATTTAGCCCAACGGAATCAGCTCACCATGAGCATCTTCAAAAAACCTTGTCACTTTTAGAAAAACATAATTTATCTATTAAACTATCCAAATGCTACTTCGCGGCCCCCGCAATCGAGTTTTTGGGTCACACCATCAGCAACGGACACGTCCTACCAACCCAAACCAATATCGAAAGCATCTCAAACTTTCCCGTCCCCACCAAACAACGCGATGTTCGGGCGTTTCTCGGCCTCACGGGATACTACCGAAAATTCATTCAAGATTATGCAAAAATAGCTTTTCCCCTAACCGAACTCCTCAAACGCCGTGCTTTTTCCTGGAGCACCAACGCTCAAGAAGCCTTTGAACACTTACGGATGAAACTCATTTCCTATCCCATCTTAACCCTTCCCAACTTCTAACTCCCCTTTATTTTAGAAACAGATGCTTCAGGCACGGGCATAGGAGCCATTTTAAAACAAAACAATCACACCATTGCCTACTTTAGCAAAAAAAATTCCCCCGCCATGCAAAACAAATCAACCTACAGCCGAGAAATGTTTGCTGTCACGGCTGCGGTTAGCAAAAGGCGCCAATACCTGCTCGGGCATCCATTCACCATACTCACCGACCATCAGAGCCTGCACCATTTGCTAACCCAACAAATTCAAACTCCAGAACAGCAATCCTTTTTATCTAAGCTTTTAGGCTACGATTTTATCATCAAATACAAGGCAGGGAAGAAAAATCAAGCAGCTGACGCATTATCCAGGCTACCAGATAATACAACACCCCAATCTGCCGGATACCTGCAATTAATCACCATTCCTCACTCCACCTTGTTAGACGGACTGGCAGAAGCATACAAACAAGATGCCGTAGCAACCCAGGTAACCACAAATCCACAAAGCTATCCCAATTGGAAAATAAAACATAATTACATCATGCGGCACGACAGAATATACATTCCAGATAACTGCAACATTAAAACAAAAATACTCGCAGAAGCCCATTCCATCTTAATAGGAGGCCATTCCGGGATCAAAGGGACCATACAGCGCATTCAACCTCAGTTTTTCTGGCCCAAACTAAAACAAGATGTTACCAACTATATTAACTGCTGTGATATCTGCCAAAAAGCCAAAGCCACTAATCATCTTCCTTACGGCCTATTGCAACCACTACCAATCCCTAATCGGCTGTGGTCCGACGTTACTATGGATTTTATTATACAGCTCCCAAATTCTCAAGGCTACACTATCATATTAGTGATAGTGGATCGACTTTCTAAAGCCGCCCATTTTGCCCCACTAAAACACCCCATCTCAGGCCCTATCGTAGCAAAAGCGTTTTGGGAATGTGTTGGAAAATTACATGGCTCCCCTGAATCGATCATTTCTGATCGAGACCCCATATTTCTAAGTAATTTCTGGGTAGAATTGTTTAGACTCCAGGGCACAAATTTAAAATACAGCTCATCATATCACCCACAGACCGACGGACTAACCGAACGAATCAATCGCTGCCTCGAACAATATCTCCGCATTTTTTCTCATCATCATCCCAAAAAATGGTCAGAATTTTTAGATTCAGCAGAATTTCACTATAATACTTCTTACAACTCATCGATCAACATGACCCCATTTGAGGTCATGTTTGGTCGACCACCTCCTGGTCTACTTCCTTATGTTGCAGGGTCCACCCAAAATGAAGCCGTGGAGGATACTCTACAGACCAGAGATGAATTGCTTCACAGCCTCAAAGCGAACTTATCCAAGGCGCAGCACAAAATGAAAGCCCAAGCTGACAAAAAACGAAAAGAACTTAAATTAGAGAAAGACGACTGGGTCCTGCTCAAATTACATCCGTACCGACAACTTACCATGACCAGACCAAGGGGACGGAAATTGGCCCTCAAATACTACGGCCCTTTTCAAGTAACGGAGGACATCGGAGAAGCGGCATACCGCCTTCTCCTCCCGCCTAAATCCAGGATCCACCCGGTGTTCCATGCCTCACTACTCAAACCCTACATCGGCGACCCAACGGTCCAGGCCATCAATTTACCCGTCCTCACATGGAAAAATAACCCTCTACACCGACCTCTGGCTGTCGTCAGCACTCGCAACATCATCCGACAAGGAGACACCATTCATCAAGCACTGATTCAATGGGAAGGCTTACCCCCCGCCGACAGTACCTGGGAAGACACATCTACTCTAGATCGTGAACTACAACTACAAGCAACAAATAAAACAACAGACCAACCCACTCCAGATATATCATGGTCCAGAAAACAACAACGAAACCCCCGCAGTCGCCCAACATTACCAACACCAACACCAGAAACATGGGGAAGAAAGAAGAAACGCTCAAATCGCGAGAAATCGAACAGCGCCAACCATTCGCCAAACTGCTTACCCCATACCACCAAAGCCCCAAATCTCAGCGGCCACACGGTCAACCGGCATCATCGACACACCATCTCCCTCACGGCAGGCCATCCCACGGCACGACCGGACACGCCGCCAACATCTCTCCTACCGCGCTCACCATCACCGCCCTGCAGAAGGTTTCCCCGCCCAGAAATGGACGACCGGGCTCAAAAAAACAACAAAGACGCTGAGGACAGCGTCTCGCAGAAGGAAGGCTATGTTACAACCACTCCGGCTCATCCAACGGCCTCAGAGCTCCTGATTCAATCAAACGGCGCACAAATTGACAGCGCCAAGATCAGATTTACGGTCGAAACTGA
The DNA here is from genome assembly GCA_033032865.1 of Dactylorhiza incarnata. NCBI lineage: Eukaryota > Viridiplantae > Streptophyta > Magnoliopsida > Asparagales > Orchidaceae > Dactylorhiza > Dactylorhiza incarnata. The sequence goes on from JAWHQI010000041.1 coordinate 6,990,688, forward strand.
CCCCAACATAATCAACGCAGATCCAGCCAACAAACCCACGGGACCCAAGGAGCCACTCATCACCTTCCAAAAGATAACCATCCAAAAGTAATTAGCAAAACACACAACCAGCAATGCCTGTCGTCGCCGCCTGAAGAAAAGTCAGCTAGCAGCCTTTTGTTATTTTTATTATATGTATCGTTTACTATTCCCCAGTTTCATCCATGCATGTAACGGTCCTATGACCACCTTATATAAACCTTGTCTGTATGCTATTTGAAGGTAAGAAGAAGTTTAGTATTTCTCCCTTCGTCTGCATCCTCCCCTCCTCCTCCTCTCCCTCTCCTCCTACTCTTTAGGCCACTCTCAGTCTTACCCTTCCCTTCCGACGCAGGATCGTTACAGATGGAGCTTGAGACTGCTCGGCGTTTGTAATCCTTGCTCATCGTCGTCACTTGAAAGAGCTTTAGATGCTGATCGATTATCGTGGGGAAGACGACCGCTCACTCGCCCCACTATAGGCCCGCCCCTGCTTCTAACACCGTCAAATGGTCCGCCCCTCTCGCTCCTCAAACCTCCGGCGAACCCTAGCTCGCAGTAGCATATCGACTGGCTGCGAATGAGAAAGAGAACGAAATGGGAGTTGGGAAGGGGGAGAAGATCAGGGGAGAGAGGCGGACCAAATGATCGGAAATGAGACGTGAAAAGCCATCAGATTCAAGGACCATGGAGCAGGCTTTGCGAACGCCGCCTGGGTTTCTTCGGGGGCGCGGGCGCGGAGCACATCAATATTAGGGCACACGATGGAATGGAAAAGTAAAAAGGAAGCGCGCGGCAAAGGCCCAAATATTGGCGCTCATTTTATGGTCATGCCAGTGTTTTAACGAAAGAAAAAATAGAAAATTAATTATAGGTTGATAAATAATTATAGGTTGGGAAAGGGAGTTGGGAAGGCGGGAACCTAATCTCACTAAATGTTTAGAGGGAAAAGTCTTCACGGTGTTTTTTTTTTGTAAAAAACGTGGCGAATAATCTATGTTTTTGCAGCGTTCTAATAAAAAACGCCGTCAAATACATACATATTATATTGGCCGCGTTTTCTAATAAAAGCATCGCCAAAGCAAAAACTTGTTGCGGCGCTTTCAAAAACGTAGCAAAAAAACTGTGACATCACGATATTTATTCGTCATCGATCTCTCGGCTCATATGCTTGATTTTCTCCAAAGAGATCATCCTATCATGTATGTATGTTGTGTGTGTGTGTGTGTTTGTCAATGTGTGTGTGTGTGTGTGTGTGTGTGTGTGTTTGTCAATGTGTATGTGTGTGTGTGTGTGTGTGTGTGTGTGTGTGTGTGTGTGTCAATGTGTGTGTGTGTGTGTGTGTGTGTGTGTCAATGTGTGTTTGTCAATGTGTGTGTGTGTCTGTGTGTGAATGTGTGTGTGTGTGTCAATGTGTGTTTGTCAATGTGTGTGTGTGTGTGTCTGTGTGTGAATGTGTGTGTGTGTGTGTGTGTGTGTGTGTGTGTGTGTGTGTGTGTGTGTGTGTGTGTGTGTGTGTGTGTGTGTGTGTGTGTGTGTGTGTGTGTGTGTGTGTGTGTGTGTGTGTGTGTGTGTCTGTATGTGTATCTTTGTGTGTGTGTGTGTGTGTGTGTGTGCGTCTGTGTCTGTGTGTTTGTCTGTCTGTGTGTCAATCTGTGTATATGTCTGTGTGTATGTGTGTGTATGTGTGTATGTGTGTGTGTGTGTACCTTTGTGTGTACGTGTGTGTGTGTGTGTGTGTGTCTGTGTCTGTGTATCTGTCTGTGTGTTTGTCTGTCTGTGTGTCTGTGTGTCTGTTGTGTGTCTGTGTGTCTGTGTGTCTGTCTGTGTATGTCTGTGTCTGTATGTGTCAGTGTGTTTATCTGTGTTTGTATGGTTCTGTGTGTCTGTCTTTGTGTCTGTGTCTTATTGTACTGTTTGTTTCAGTCTGTGTCTGTACTGTTTGTGTCAGTCTGTTTTTGTGTTTGTGTTTGTGTTTGTGTTTGTGTTCGTGTGTTTGTGTTTCTGTGTCTGTGTCTGTGTGTTTGTATTTGTGTCCATCTGTGCCTGCGTATGTGTGTTGTGTGTGTGTCGTATGTGTGTGTGTATGTGTGTGTGTGTGTCTGTGTATGTGTGTGTCTGTGTGTGTGTGTTAATGTGTGTATGTGTGTCTGTGTGTTTGTGTCTATGTGTGTGTGTGCCTGTGGTTGTGTGTGTGTGTGTGTCTGTGCGTGCGCGTGTGTGTGTGTGTGTCTGTGTGTAATAAGATACAAGAAAAGGAGGAAATGACTAGATCATAACACAAGTTTTCTCGATGAAAAAATAACGATGTAATGAGAAAATATGATAGCATGACAAAAGTCGGCGAAGAAAAAGAAGATGACGAAACTGTGCGTGCAGCTGGGTTTGGTGAAACAATTAGCGATTTTTTTAATGTTACGATATGTATTAGTTATCTCGCGCATGCCTGTAAGAAAAATACCTGTAAGAAATATGCGCGCTCTGTCAAAAATGCATGCAAGTGAAAAATGCGCGACTGGGCATAAAACGTGCGCTCGGGCAAAAAACGTGCGCCCGAGTGAAAAACACGTGCCTGGCCGAAAAAATACTCTCGGGCCAAAAATGCTCTCCCGAGCCCGCGCCGTGCATGCGCTTGTGCTCGGAGGTGGTTGCGCGTGCGCACGGGAGTGTCTTTGCGTGCGTGCGGGGCTCGTGCGTGTTTGCTCAGAAAGCCCGCGACCTCCTCTCATGGCACTTTTTTCCCGATCTCAGCGGTCTCCGTTTGTGTGACCGCCCAGATCGCCAACTGCCTTCTCAACCAAGAGTTTCTAAGAGTCAAGCGGTCAGAGCAGTGCGAGACCGCCAGATTGAGCGGTCTACTTGTTTTTCTTATTTTTGTTATCTGCACCCCTCCTCCCTGCCCTGGCTCTCCTGTATCCCGGGCAGCCCGTAGTTTTTAGTTCTGCCCGTTTGGGCAGCCCCCTCGTCTATAAATAGAGGGGTAGGGGTACCAGGAAAAGGACTTTTGGGCTCCGGGGCTTCAGCTTACAACCTGTGTAAGCGGTCTCATTTTTTCGTGATCGCCTTTTTGTGATCGTTTTCCTTTTGTCTCAGCATCTTCTGTCTCAGTAACCTACATTTCGCAGTTTTCTCCCACCCCCTTTAGTGTGAATTTTGGAGGTACCATTTTTGGCACCAACAGAACGAACACGCGACCTTCAGATTCGAAGTGTTAGGTGAACTTCAGACTTTCAAGATGGCTGATCGCCGTAGAGGTCGTCCTTTGCGGTCTCCCGGTGTTCCCCCTTCCGATCACAATCCGTTAGAAGCGATGGAGCGCCGCTTCGAGCTTCGCGTTGAGCAGGCTCTCCGCGAGGCCGCCCGAGCCAGGCAGGACGATGCCGCTGTTCAGCAAGAGATCGCGCGGTCTCAGCAAGAGGCCGCTCGAGATCGGCAGGAAGTTGTTCGGACTCAGCAGGAGTCCGCGAAGCAGATCGAGGCCATGAACCAAGTTCTGGCCGCGATCTCCCAGAAGATCCTTCCTCAATCCCCTCAGGTCGCGACCCCTGACCGCATGGCAAGCGGTCACCCTAGCGATCATCCCGTTTTTCAGCCCGCAGCTCCTCAACGATCTCAGCATGAGGAGTTCGCCGCCCGTCGTAATTCTTTTCGAGCCGCAGCCCAGGGGCCTCCGGCTCAGGCTTTGAATTTTGAAGAAGGGTTTGCTTACCCTCAAGATCCTCCAGCTCCTTTTCTTCCTCCAGGACCTTCTGTGTTTGGGGAGCCTTCCCCCTTTACTGATGAGATTCGTCGGGATCCAATTCCTCATGGATTCAGAGAACCCCGTCTTCCTGTATATACAGGAGAGACCGACCCGATGTGTCATCTCCAAGCTTTCGAATCTGCCGTTGCCCTCAGGACCATTTCAGATGGAGTGAGGTGCAAGCTGATGGTTACCTCCTTCGATGGGTCAGCCATGGAATGGTTCTACAAGCTGCCAAGTCAATCTATCCCAAGCTTTGCCGCCTTGAGGCAAGAGCTCCTCCTGAGGTTCGCCACCGCAAAGAAAAGGAAGAGTGGTCCTGCGACCCTCTTCAAAATTAAGCAAGGAGACAACGAGACTGCAGCACATTTCGTTGATCACTTTCAGAAGGAGATCTTGGGAGTCAGAGACATGGATCCCGAGCTCTATATGGTGGCTTTGATCAGCGGCCTGCAGGAGGGTCCTCTGAAGTTCAAAGTCACAACCAAGGAACCTAGCTCCTATCAGGAGCTGATCAGCATTGCCAATCGCTACATAGAAGGGGAGATCAACAACCCCACCTATGTTAGCAATCTGACTAACAGAGCCACTCAGAAAGGCTCTGCAGGATTCTATCCTGCGGCATCTTCCTCGAAACCTCGGCAAGAGCTTCCACCTCCGGCCCCGAGAGGTAAGAATTACCGAAACAACCGCTTTAATCGAGGTAATCAATCTTTCCCACCTCAAAATTCATTTCTTCAAACTCCCGCTACTCCTGATCCGCAAGTCACCCCCATCCACCAGATCCAGTATGCTCAACCTCCTATTCTACCCGTTCCTTCATTTTACAATGAATCCCAAGAGTCCTTCACAGACTTTGGTGTTCCCATGAATGAAGTGCTTCAAATCCTTCAGAAGCAGCCCTTTTTTAAGAGGCCAGCTCCGCTGAATTCTGATCCGAAAACCAGAAACCCTACTCTCTACTGTGAGTATCATAGCGATAGGGGTCATTTGACAGAGGATTGCAGAGCTCTCCGCCTATTTTTAGAGAAACTATTAAAGGAGGGAAAGCTCCGCGATCTCATTCAAAAGAATGATTCTGCCAAAGCTTCAACCTCCAAGGCCAAGGAGGTAGCAGAAGTTCACTGGGAGTGCGAGGAAGTAGATGATGTTGGTCATCTGGGCAACATCGGTTTTCCCAACGAGTGCGTGGATGCTAATGATGAAGGTGCCTTGGGCAACCTATTCTGCATCCATGGGGGTGCAGGGCCGGAGTCCTCGAGAAAAGCAAGTCTGAAGAGGGTTTACCAGTCAGAGGTTGCTGCTACCTCTTCGGCTCCGGTTCGAGGGACGGTCACTTTTGGAGATGAAGATCTTCCTCATACCGCGAATCCCTTTGATGATGCAGTCGTCATCAAAGCTGTAATCGAAAATTATACGGTGGAAAAATTCTAATAGATACAGGAAGTTCAGTTAATGTGCTCTTCAAACCCGCCTTCGAGGCGTTGAAGACAGGTAAAACTCTCTTTTCAACTGAAGGCCCCCTCTATGGTTTTTCAGGAGAAAAGAAAGAAGTGGAAGGACTCGTCACCCTTTCTGTGGTTCTGGGAGGGATAGTGAAGTTGGTCAAATTCATAGTCGTTGACGCTCCCAGTAGCTACAACGCCATCTTTGGAAGACCCTTCCTAAATGCCTATCAAGCCATCGTCTCTACCTACCATCAAGCGGTGAAGTTCGCCTTGAATGGCAAACAACACCGAATCAGGAGCGACCCAAGGAAGGCCAGGGAATGCTATGTGAAAACGGTCAACATGATCGTATCCTTTCCTCAAGAAATCATGATGGCTGAATTAATCGAAGCTCCTGAACAAGTTCCAGTTGCAGAAGAAATTGAGGAGGATGCAAGAGATGGAGTTCGTTTGGAACTCACCCAAGCAACCCAGAAGGTCCAAATCAGCGAGGAAGATGAGGGCAAGGGTCTCTCCATTAACGCTGAATTATCTGAAGCTGACAAGGGTCAGCTCATTTCTTGTCTTCTGCAAAATTTAGATATCTTCACTTGGTCGGCAGACGACATGCCTGGAGTGAGTCCAGATGTTGCTTGCCATCACCTCAACATCAGCCCAAATGTCATCCCAATCCAGCAGAGGAAGAGGACTGTTGCAACCACTCTGGCTCAACCTATCCGTGAGGAAGTGGAGAAGCTCCTGAAGGCGAAGTTCATCCAACCGATTCAATATCCTGAGTGGGTGTCAAACGTTGTAATGGTAACAAAGCCAGGTGGAAAGTGGAGGATGTGTGTCAACTTTACTAAACTCAATAAAGCTTGCCCCAAGGATTGCTATCCCTTGCCTCAGATAGATTCTTTAGTGGATTCTGCGGTAGGTTATTCTTTTATGAGTTTTTTAGATGCTTTTTCAGGTTATCACCAAATCAGGATGCATAAACCCGATATACCGCACACTTCGTTTATCACAAATGATGGTTGCTTCTGTTATCTCGTGATGCCTTTTGGGTTGAAAAATGCTGGAGCAACTTACCAAAAAATGATGGATACAGTTTTCAAAAATCAGAAGGCAAGAAACCTTGAGGTATATGTCGATGACCTCTTGGTGAAAAGCAAATCTTTCTCCTCTCATCTCAAAGATCTCTCTGAAACTTTTGCAACCCTACGAGCCTTCAATATGAGGTTGAATCCATTGAAGTGTGTTTTCGGAGCAAACAGAGGTAAATTTTTGGGTCACCTCCTCACCCCAGAAGGGCTAGAACCAAATCCAGACAAGGTAAAAGCTATCTTGGAAATGCCACCTCCCAGAACCCCAAAAGAAGTTCAACAGTTGGGAGGGAGAATGGCAGGCTTGAGTCGATTCATCTCCCGGTCAGGGGATAAAAGTGCACCGTTTTTTAAGACTCTCCGGGGAGGAGCCAGGTTCGAATGGACTCAAGAGTGTGATAATGCTTTCAATCAGCTTAAAAAGCAGTTGACTTCAATTCCTCTACTCCAAAGTCCGCGAGGAGGGGAAGATCTTTTTCTTTATTTGGGAGTTGGCATCGATGCTATAAGCTCTGTTTTGGTCCGAGAGGAGAAAAAGAAACAATTTCCAGTTTACTATGTAAGTCGAATTCTGAAGAGTGCGGAGACTCGCTACCCGATCCTAGAGAAGCTAGCTTTGATGCTTGTAATTTCAGCAAGAAGATTAAGACCGTATTTCCAAGCTCATTCGATTTTAGTCGTCACTGATCTTCCATTGAAGGGTGTCTTGGAGAAGCCGGAGCATTCAGGCAGATTGGCAAAGTGGGCAATTGAGCTCAGTGAGTTTGACATATCTTATGTTCCAAGAATCGCAATCAAAGCTCAAGTCTTAGCAGACTTCATGGTGGATGCTAAAGAAGTTGAATCGCAGAAGGGGGTCGGAGTACCCCTTGCCTGGAAAATCTTCGTGGATGGAGCCTCAGGGAAAACTTCTTCCGGGGCAGGAGTTATCTTAATCAACCCAAATGGAGTAAGGCTGAATCAAGCACTGAAGTTCTATTTTCAAGTGACAAACAATCAAGCGGAATATGAGGCTTTGCTAGCCGGTCTCAAGTTTTCCAGAGAACTAGGGATTGATGATGTCGAAGTTTTCACAGATTCTTTGGTAATGGCTTCTCAAGTAAATGGGACTTTCGAGACTAAAGATAGTATCTTGAAGCAGTATTTGACTCTGGTAAAAATTGAGGTTGGGAAGTTCAAAAGCTTCACTATCAATCATATCCCAAGGGGTGAGAACGTGGAAGCGGATGAGTTGGCAAAATTTGGGCTTCTTTCAGGGGGAACAACTTCGGAGTTGTTTCGCCCGGCAATTGAGGAAGGAGAGGTCATGGAGATTGATCAGCATCAGTCTTGGATAGATCCGTTTGTTCTTTATCTTTCAACTGGAGAGCTCCATTCTTCAATAAAGGATAGGAAAAGGTTTAAACGGAAAGCGGCTAACTATTATCTTGTTACAGGAGTGCTTTATAGGAGAACTTTCCTTTCACCACTAGCACGGTGTGTTTCGGAGGAGGAGATTCCAACGGTCCTTCAGGAGGTCCATTCTGGAGAATGTGGAAGTCACTCTGGAGCCAGGACATTGGAAAAAAGAATTCTGAGGCAAGGCTACTTTTGGCCCCAGATGAGGAAGGATGCGGAGAAATTTGCTAAGAAATGTGTAAAATGCCAGAAGTTTGCTCCTCTCCAAAATCAGCCGGCTCAACAGCTTAAGTCAATAGCAACTCCATGGCCATTTGCAGTTTGGGGAATGGATTTGATTGGGCCTTTTCCTATGGCAAGCGGACAACGTCGATATATAATAGTTATGATCGACTACTTCAGCAAGTGGACAGAAGCAAAGGCATTGGCCAAAATTACCACTCAAGCCGTGAAAAACTTTATTTGGGGAGAGATAGTATGTCGACACGGGATTCCAATGGCAATCATCACGGATAATGGTTCTCAATTCAACAATTCAACTCTTGTTAGTTTCTGCAAGCAAATTGGCATTGAGCTACGTTTCGCTTCCGTACATCATCCTAGAAGCAATGGGCAGGTAGAGGCCGCCAACAAACTCATCATAAATCTCTTGAAAAAAAAGGTAGAAAACGTTAGGGTCAACTGGGCAGAACAACTACCTTCCGTCTTATGGGCCTTGAGAACAACTCCGAGTTCTGCTACTGGGGAAACTCCGTTCAAATTATCACACGGTTCCGAAGCCCTTATTCCGGTAGAATTTGAAGTGAAAAGCCCAAGAGTATTATTGGCACAACAAAATCAAATCGAGTGGATGGAAGGAAATGATGGAGAGTTAAAATGCAGCCTTGATTTAATTGGGGAATTAAGAGACACTGCAATCATCAGACAGGAAGAGGTGAAAAGAAGAATGGCAAGGTTGTTCAATAAAAATGTAAGAACCAAAGAATTCGCTGTTGGAGATCTAGTCTTGAAGAAAGTAGATACAGCGGCAAGAGCTGGTTCAGTTGGAAAGCTTAATCCAAATTGGGCAGGGCCGTTCGTGGTAAAGAATGTGCTTAAAAATGGTGCTTACCATCTCCAAACTTATGAAGGGGAAGAGTTGCCTCATTCCTGGAGCGGAGATGATCTTAAGCTTTTCTTCTCTTAAAATGTTCGTATCTAATTCACTCATTCTTTGTTCCTAACTCTTTTCTTTTCCTAAATATCACGCAGGTATCACCAAAGCATTCGCAATATAAGTAATGGATGACAAGTCTTAAAAATAAGTTGATTTTTGAAGAGCCAAAAAACCTGTCAAGTGAGATATCGACGGATCCTACTATCTTCCCCCTTGACTTGTTAGCTCGACGTGTAATTCTGCCAGGACCACAGATGTCGGGGAGATTTCGAATCTGTGTAGCAGTAGCTCGCCAAGCTCGAGCGGTGGAAGTTTAGGATACCGGGTCCTTGCTGACATCTGGCACACCTAAGCGTTTCAAGGAGGTCTAGGTGGCTGGCTCAGCTCTGTCATGCATCGAAAAGGACATTGTTACAATCTTAATGATCTTTCAGGGAAAGCAATGTCGGTGTAGCCTCCGCGGCATGACCACACCTGCCCTACCGATCATTTCGATTTGTAACTCTCGAATACTCGTTGAAGCGTGGTTAGGTAAGGGGCGGCAAGAAACATCTATGACCGTCACCTGAACCTTGGATTGGCAAATTTGCAACAAACTCAGCAATCCTTTAAGAAAAGAAGTATCGGTATAGCCTCCGCGGCATGACCACACCATCCCTTTGGGTCATTTTCAAGATCCATTCCTCTATTTTTATCATAGAGGACTTATTCATTCCTTTGTATTGGGATCGGGCGGTCAGCAGTTTATGAGACCGCATGTTCTTCTATCTTCAAAGGGTGATGTCATTTATAAATCGCCGGGCATGACTTTTTCAGGGTAATTGAGGCCGCTATTCAGAAAGCTCTCGTGACAACTTGACAGAGCTCGACCCGGTCTCAATAAGATCAAGATTCTAGTATTCTCGTTATTCTAGTATTCCCTGTTTCCCATCGAGTTGGGTTTCCTTCAAAAAAGGCCGGTCTGGATATAATGTGATCGCTGATCTGGAGATTTATGAAGCTCTTTTTATAATCTTGGTTATCAAGGGGCCATCAAATGGATTTCCTGTCGTTTGAGCGCCGATCACTCTGAGTCTAATATGTTCAAATCATCTTCTTGTAGTTTCCTCATATTGCGATCTATTGATCTGGTTATCTCGAGGTCGCAGAGTAGTTCCTGTTTATGCAGAATAGTTTCTTTTAGAGTCTTTGGTGTTTTTTCCAAGAGATCGCTACTTGCAGTTTTTTAATGATAAAAATAAAAATTATGATAAACTCAAGGCATTGAGATCGAATGCCGATTTTAAATTCAGAAGAACAAATAAATATATGCATCAAGAACAAACTTATTCATCTAGGCAAAATCCAACAGATCAAATTTTTATATATATTCTGGAATGTCAATTACAACAAGACCGCTCGGTCTCCAAAAAGGAAAAAGGGATTATAATTCACTCTCTCTTTGATCTTTTGGAAGACCGCTCGCTTGAAGAAGAAGAATCGGTTTCTGCAGAAGGTTCTTCTAGACTATTCCCAGGAATTCTAGATCCAGAGCTCGAGCTCGAACTGGAATCTAGACCAAGGGTATAGCGGCTTCCGCTCTCTTCGTCTTCAATCACTACATTTTTCTCTTGACCTGCGGTCTCATCAGCAGCATCAGCAGATCCTTCAGCAGCATCTGCGGTCTCTTCAGCGGTCATAGATTGTTCTTCAATTCTTTGCGCCGCGTCAGGGAAGAGATCGGCAAATGTGATGTCCTTGTACTCTTCAGTAAAACCACCGCGGTTACGAACCTCATCCAGCACCTGGTCGGCGGTCTCTTTTATATGGTGCATCAAAGCCCTCTGGAAAGCAGGATTCTCAGGGTCGTAAGCCGTTTTTTCAGATTGCTGCAAAAGAGATATATGTTAGACCGCACGATCACAGGTAACACATTCATGAAACATAAGAAAAATTCTCACTCTTCTTTCTTCTTGCAAGGCAGTTATTTCGTCCAGAGCGCTGCAAAGAGACCGCCCCATATGATGATTCAAGATTGTACTTCTAGCAGTCACTTGAGCGCAAAGGTCGGGAAGCGCATCAGTCTCAATATTTAATATCTCATTTGTGTTCTTTCTCCCGTACAAAGCCGAAGTGACCGCGTATGCGTGACGGGTCACCTTCCCGCTCCACGAGGGTAAATCAGTGGACACCTTCACAGAACCTCCTGAGGCCGCCCATCTGAGGAGAGGCTTTCCTTTGATATCCTTCATTTTTCTTTTAAAACCCATCAAGGGAAAAACTTGCTCGGCGGTCTCAGAAGTTACGCCGAACACGTCGGCCTCACGCTTCAGCCTTCTCTCCCTCTGAGTAAGAACTTCTGTTGCTGGGGAGATAGGGTCAAGCGCAGGGACCGCAAAGCTCGCTAAAAAGTAAAGAAAAGGTTTTAAAAAGCATTCAAAAGACATAAAAAGAAATTATTCGAGACCGCAAGAAAAAACTCACTTTCAGCAGGGGCGATCTCGGCGATCTCAGGCCAGATCGCTAGATAATAAACAAGATCGATCCTTTTACCCGCCAAAAAGGCCAGAATCTTCAGCTCTTCCTCTGAGATCGCCTTTATTTTCTTAAAAATGCTGTCAGGTCGCGGAGAGGGTGAGCTCCTGAGACCGCCAAGGTCACCTTCAAAAACAAGGAATCTTTCTGTCCAGAAAGAAATTTTATTAGGAAGGTTCAGAATCTTAATTCCATCTGCTGAAAAATACATCAATCCTTTAAATTCTTCTTTCTTTCTGCCTTCTTTCAAAATTTTTGCGGTGAAGGTTGCACGGAACAAATTCATTGTGAATTTCACTCTTTCCGATCTCAAATAATTGATGAAGACGTTAACCAGACCGATGGAGTTCGGAGCCAGCTGGGCGAGCACGAAGCCATAATATTCCAAAATCTCTAACCACTCCCAGGGGAGTGGAATCCTCAGCCCATTATCAAAATGATCGATGGGAATGATAAACTTTTTCTCCTCGACAAAGTTTAGCCTTTCTTGCTCAGTTGGCGGTCTCACAACCACCTGAGTTTGGATCATATATTTCTTTATAAATTCAATATACTCATCCTTTGATAAACGTCCTTGTTTGTGATCGGCGTTCAGGAAGATAGTAGCAGAAGAAGCACGAGCGGACACCATATTTAGTAATCGCTGAGACCGGAGCTTGTAGCGCAATCAAGAAGGCATAAAATGAATGTTATGGAGGTAGCTATTTATAGAAGACGAAGGGTCATTTCGTAATCATTACCTCTTGCAGATCGCCCAGAAGAAAAAGGTTCAGACCGCTCGACCTGTGCAAAGTCACGCAAAAGCATGCTATGACTGGCGATCTCAATCAAATAAAGCGCAGCAGCAATACAGGCAGTCCAAGCATAAAGACCAAGATTATATGAATCAAAGACCGCACAAAGCATAAAATAAAAAGGTCACAAAAACAGATGGAACATTAATAGTAAAAATATTACAAGGCAAAATGTTTAGAATTCAGAGACCGCTCGGTCTCAAAACAAATAATCATCTCCTAGAAGGCCTATTTCTTCCTACATGAGCAGCGACATCTTGCATATCATTCACTGCGGCCATAACTGACACCAAACTGTGATTGGCCAGCATCGCAGGCCGGTGGATCTTCGACATCTCCTTGTCCACCTGCTCCATAGGAATCAGCACAATCTCAGGTTGCGGTCTCTCCGATGGATGATCGCCAGAGGTACCCGGTCGCATCATTATCTTTCCGTGGCCGCTCCTCAGCCTCTCATTTTCCGCGGACAGCGCCGCAGCTTTTCCCTTATAGTACTCAGTCTCTTTTTCGGCTTTCTTAAGAGCTCGAGCGATCTCTTCAACTCTCAGATCGCATTCTTCACGAATCCTCTTCTCATTAGTACGCAGTTTTTCTTCAAGACCGCGAATCTGATCGTTCTGAGTTCGCTCTCTCATCAGCATAGAGCGAACATCCTCAAACATCGGGTTAAGGATGTTGGTTAACTGAGGGGAGATCTCAACATTTTCATTATCTGCGGTCATAAGAGATGGGTTACTTCAATCATGAGCATACAGTCAAATAAGCTTTTTTAAATAAACAGAAAAGTACTTGGAAAGAAGTTAAGACCGCAGTCATGTAAAGCTCTTCTGGTATCTTTAGTGACCGCGGGATCTGCAGTCAGAGAAAGACGATCTGATCCCCTTAAGCGCTCCAGATCCATTCTTTCCAAATCTCTTTTCTGCGATTTTTCCCCCTCTTTTCTTCTCCTTTTTAATTCTTCATTACTTAAGAGGATGTCATCGGTCTCAATAAAAACGATCCCATGTTTTCTTTCAGGAGAAGCAGAGCGAACTATAGGTAATGAAAGGAACTCGACCGGCTGAGGAATCATTTTATACTTACCAGATCGCAAAATCGAGACCGCCGCCGCACGATCCGCTGCAGCCTTGTTCAAACGATCTCCCTGAAGAGAATCAGTTGGGAGACCGCTAGAAAGTGCAGCCTTCTCCTTGGCGATCTGCAATCTCTCCGCGATCTCCTCCTCAGTATTTTTATTCACTGCGGTCTGCAAGACCGCAGCCTTTTCCCTCTCTTCATCGACCAGGGCCGCTTTTTCCTCAGCAATCCTGACCGTTTCCTTTTTCCTCTCCTCAGCGATTAGAGCTGCCTTCTCCTCGGCAGCCCTGAACGCCTCTTTCTCCCGTTCCTCCTCGGCGGTCTTAGCCGCTTCCTTTTTCTTTTCTTCCTCTTCTTTCTCCTTTTTTCCTCTTTTCTCCCTTTCCTTATCCTTCCTTTTCTTCTCATCAGCCTTTTTCTTCTGCATCTCTTCTTTCTCCTTCTTCTTCTTGTCTTCCTCCCTCGCCTTGATCGCTCTGTCAGCGATCTCCTTCTCCCTATCAGCGATCTCCTTCTCAACAGCAGCATTTCTAAGAGCGGAAGCTTCAAGGGGATCCGACACCTGCAGCGATGAAAAAGACGAATTATTAGAAGAAGATTCATCAAGATAGGCGATTAATTCGGAATCATCCTCTCTTGATAAAACTGAGATCGCAGGAAGGAAGGAGGGATCGCCCTTAACGTTTACCTTGGAAGTTTCCACAGTGACCTCCGGATCGGTAGATTCAGACAGTGTGATCGCCCCCGGGGCGATCACGTCTTCTTTTTCTTCTTCATTTTTTCTGCTTCTTTTATAAGTTAAACTGGAAGGGCTCGAATCTTTTCTCTTCTTGTTCTCAGCAACTTCCACGCGGTCAGCAATCTTTTGCCTTAGAGATTCTGCTTCGGCATGTTTTTGACGCAGACCGGCCAGAATGGTTTCTGTAGAAGCGGTCTCGGGTGGCTTGGAAGCCGTTTGATCAAGCATTTCCAGGGTTTTCTGACAATCAAAGGAAATGGAAAAGTCAGATAATTTCAACACAGGATCTGAAGAAGCTTTAGATGGCTCAGAGATAACAGAGACCGGCGCAACTGAACTCTCCGGAAGTTCAGATTTCTTCGGAGATCGGGCGGTCCCCTTTGAAGCGCTCGCTTTCGTCAAGATCTTTGACGCTTTCTTCCCTTTCTTTGAGCTAACATTTTCTTTTTTCCCAGGAGAGTTTGCTTTTGATGGAAGAGTTTTTAAGAGGTCAAGCATGGTCATCTTAGCAGGAGATCGCGCCTGCCAACTTTTCAGTGACCGCTTGAGGATTGGGTTTTCACAATATCTCGGAATATGAAGATATCAGCCGGTATTTATAGATCAAGATGCATTTATGACGGCCGCGGTCTCCACGGTCAGAGTTAACATTTTCGAAGTTCCAGGCGCAACTTAAAAATGTGCGGGGATTATGTTTGCCCAGAAAGCCCGCGACCTCCTCTCATGGCACTTTTTTCCCGATCTCAGCAGTCTCCGTTTGTGTGACCGCCCGGATCGCCAACTGCCTTCTCAACCAAGAGTTTCTAAGAGTCAAGCGGTCAGAGCAGTGCGAGACCGCCAGATTGAGCGGTCTACTTGTTTTTCTTATTTTTGTTATCTGCACCCCTCCTCCCTGCCCTGGCTCTCCTGTATCCCGGGCAGCCCGTAGTTTTTAGTTCTGCCCGTTTGGGCAGCCCCCTCGTCTATAAATAGAGGGGTAGGGGTACCAGGAAAAGGACTTTTGGGCTCCGGGGCTTCAGCTTACAACCTGTGTAAGCGGTCTCATTTTTTCGTGATCGCCTTTTTGTGATCGTTTTCCTTTTGTCTCAGCATCTTCTGTCTCAGTAACCTACATTTCGCAGTTTTCTCCCACCCCCTTTAGTGTGAATTTTGGAGGTACCATTTTTGGCACCAACAGAACGAACACGCGACCTTCAGATTCGAAGTGTTAGGTGAACTTCAGACTTTCAAGATGGCTGATCGCCGTAGAGGTCGTCCTTTGCGGTCTCCCGGTGTTCCCCCTTCCGATCACAATCCGTTAGAAGCGATGGAGCGCCGCTTCGAGCTTCGCGTTGAGCCGGGGATGGGCGAAGCCCGCCGTCGCCGTCGGGTACTGTAGTATATGGGCGCACCCCGCTCGAATGCGGGCTCAGCCCGCTCAGAGCCAGCGAGCACGGGCAAAGCCCGTGCGGAGCTGCTCGTAAAATTTTATATAAAAACTTTATATGAAATTTTTATAAAAATGTTTAATAAATTTTATACACGTTAGTTTATATATAATTAAATTTATAATTATAATTTATTATATATGTAACAGGTTATATATATTTATATATAAATTATAGAGGTACGCCCGTGCTCGATACTTTCCGTTGTGACAGTACCCCGGCAGCGACGGTACCTCCGCCAAAACTGTACTCTCCCACTCTCAGACGCTCGATCGATCAATAACTAACATTGCATAGGAAAAGCGCACATGCCCCACACGACATTAATTACCCCAGCCTCCATATTGTCGCAGTGTGACGACGCTCATGCAGCTGGCAAACCCCTGCGCGTGAAAATACCAAAAATTTAAAATCTTTAGTCTTGTTTTTTTAAACGCTACAAAAAAACGTCGTCGTAAACGTTTCTTTATAAGTGGGGATAATAAATAAATAAAATTATTTTTTAGTAATAATATATTTCTATTTATACAAAAATTTAAGGCAATTGTTAACCGTACCCCAGTTTTGGCTATCCGCAACACTTTTATATGAATTATTATGCGTTTTTTATGGAAATATGTCTTGTAAAAGCATTTTTAGGAAAAGTGTTCAACACGAAATTTGTAGATATCGTCGAGATCTACAACTTTCGTGTTGAACATTTTAGCTAAAAATGCACGCATAAGACGTATTGCCGCCCGAATTGAAATATGAGCGTAACTATAACAAATTTTTGGAAATACGCATTGTGCATGCATTTTTAGGAAAAATGTTCAACACGAAAGTTGTATATCTCGACGATATCAACAACTTTCATGTTAAACACTTTTCATAAAAATGCTTGTACAAGGCGTATTTCCAAAAAAACACGTAATAATTCATATAAAAGGTTTGCGGATAGCCAAAACTGGGGTGCGGTTAACAATTGTCAAATTTAAAAGAATACATTAGACATTTTTCATGTTACGATATTTAATTAATAGTCATCTCTCACGCGCCTGTAAGACAAATGCATGCTTGGGCTAACAGTACGTACTTGCACCCAGTTGAAAATGCGTGCCCGTGAAAAAATGTGTAACTAGCTAGGCTAAAATGTGTCCGGGTGAGAAAAAGCTTCAGGACAAAAAAAGCGCGCCCGAAAAAATGTGTTTTTGAAGAAAACGCTCATGAGCGAATAACTTGTGCGCAAACAAAATTGTGCTCCCGAGCCAAAAAGTGTGCGCAGTCAAAAAAACACGCCCTGACAAAAATGAACTCGGGAGAGAATGAGTGATGATTCGAAAATGCGTTCTTGGGCGAAAATATGATCCCGAGAAAAAATGCACACCTTGGAGACAATGCGCCCGGGCAAAAATGCATGTTAGTGCAAAAACGCGCCACCAGACAAAGAACGCACGCAGAAGTGAAAAACACATGCACGGGCGAAAAATACGCTCTATGGCCTAAAATGCGCGCTCATGTTTTAAAATTTAATTAATATATTTATTGTAACAAAACTTTGGTTACCAAAAAATACTAATTGTAAGAAAATTCTAATTGTTACAAATACTTTCATGGTGTTGTCACAATTGCTACTTATTGTGAGGACATTTTACTATTTGTAACGTAAAACTAGTCTTGTTACAAATACTTGCGCTTATTGTAACAAACATTTAGTTATTGTAACGAATCATAAAATACTTGTTACAAAAAATTAAGTTTTTGTAACGATAGTAAAATTTCGTTACTAAATATAGCTATTAGTAACAAATTTTTTCTTCGCTACAATTTAGTCATTACTAAAAGTGTATTTTGTTGTAGTGTCAGGTTTATTGGGGAACTACTATAGCTCCTTATGTCCTCTGTGATTGCTTTACTTTTCTGTGCTTGTGCTGTGCTGATGTGTTTTTAATTATTTTATAGATCACTATATACACATATATATATCACTATTTTAATTCCGCTATAAAATTAAGTGAAAACCTTTTAATACTCTATTCACCCCCCTAGAGTTAATTTAAGATCTAACCTCACTTTTAATTGGTATCAGAGGGTAGTTGATTTTTACAGGCTAACACCTGAATCATAAAGATCAATTAGATCATAATTTATTTTGGAGTTTTATTTTCTTAAAAACTCATGGCACAAAACAAAAAGTATTCAAGCACAAGATCTCCTATGTGCAATCTAAATAAGTTTGCACTATGGAAAGCAAGGATTAGGTTATATATGAACTCTATTGATGAAGAAATATTCAATGTTATTTTGACAGGACCTCCTACTCCCTCAGCATCAATAAGTATTGATGCAGCAGCAAATACCAATGCTGTCTCACCTCCTGAGTGGACAGATGCTCAAAAGAAGCAAAGGAGTGCTGATGCAAAAGCCATGAACATTCTAGCTCAAACAATATCTGATGACATTTTTCAGAAAGTGGTGGAATGCACTTCAGCAAGAGAGATCTGGACTTCTCTCAACAATATGGTTGAAGGATCTGCTGATGAAAGAAAAGACAGAAGATCACATCTCATCTCTCAGTATGAGAATTTCAAGAAAGGAGAAGTTGAGACAGTGGCTGATATGTACAATAGGCTCAGTCTCATCATCAATGAGCTGAAATCTTTGGACAAAGTGATCTCTATCACTGAGATCAATGACAAGATCCTAATGCGCTTCCACAACACATGGGACTCTAGGATCTGGCCTATCAAGGAAGCTAGAAGCCTCAATGAGATTACTACTGAGACATTGTTAGGCAAGCTCAAATCCTATGAGCAGCTTGTCAAATCCAGAGAAGCTGAACAGCCCACTTCATCTCCAGCAACAAAGAAGGAAAAGAACATTGCCTTTAAAGCTACAGAAGAAGAAGAAGAGACTCTTGACAATGAGAAGTTGATGAGTCTACTTGCCAAAAGATTTTACAAGATGGCAAGAAAAGACTTCAGGAGAAAGTCATCCAGGAGCTATGAAAAACCAAGGTATGACAAAGCTCCATCTAAAGAAATTAAATGTTTTGGTTGCAGGAAACCAGGACACATTGTACCTGACTGTCCAGAGAATCAAAACAAGAAGGATAAGAAGGAAAAGAGAAAAGAAAAAGAAGAAAGAAGACACTCCAGCAAGTCTTCCTCCCACAAACACAAAAAGAAGGGAAGAGGATTTGTAGCTGAAACCTAGAGTGAAACAGAATCAAAATATTCATCCAGTTCTTCTGAAGATGAAGAAGAATCAAAAGAAAATGACCAATGCTTGATGGCCATTTATGACTCAAGCAGTGAGTCAGGAAATGCATCATCATCCAGTGATGATGGGGATGATGAAGAAGAAAGAAGTTTCTACATGATGGCTATCAATGCCTCGGGACATAATTCTGAAGAATCAGAATCAGAAGCTGACAATGATGCTGATCAGGTAATTTCTAATTTTGATTTCAATTCAATTGAATTCAAAGATGAATTCAAAGTACTTTGCTTAGACTTACTCAAATCTGAGAAGGAAATAATCTCTCTCAGATATAAGTTGGCTGAAATGAATCAAATAAGTGAAGAAAATGTCAATCTTAAGAAAGATTTGGCGGCCTCCAGGGAACACATTGTTCTCATTGAGAACAAGTTGTCTGAAGCTAAGAAGTTTGAAGAATCCCTCAATGGGAGAAGCATCAAACTGATGGACATCACAAGCACTGTTAATGCTAGACTTAATAGAAAATTGGGCTTGGGTGCTTCATCAAGTGAGCCACATCTCATTAAAAAAAACATACTATCTACACCTATAAAATTTATTTCGGCTAAGGGCAAAGAGGCTGTAGAAGTAAATAAAGATATTTCAAGCAAGGTTGTTAAGAATAAAAGAATTCAGCAGAATTCGTCGAACGGAGCTCGATGAAATGAATTCAATTCGTCGAACGGAGATCAACGAAAGTTGAAGACAGATTTTCAGTATAGTCATTATATGAACGGCGCTCGACGAAATCTCATTCATTCGTCGAACGGCGATCGACGAACTCAGCCCAGTTCGTCGAACAAAAATTATACAGAAAATTTAAAGAATTCTTATTCCAAACGTACTAAAAATCCTTTCACTGAATGGATAATTCCTCCAAGGAGATATCATCCAAAAGGCTTTAAGGATCAGCATGAAATGTCCTTTATTTCTGATTTTTGTGGAAATTCAAAAAAACCCAAGGTAGTCTGGGTCAAGAACAAATAGATTGTTTTTCTGTCTTTGCAGGTACACAGCTATCCAAGAATAAAAGAACAATAGTAATTGGATAGTGGATGCTCAAAGCATATGATAGGAAACAAGGCCAATCTGAACAACTACAAGGCAAAGCTTGGACCAAAAGTGATATTTGGAGACTCCAACCGTGGACAAACAAAAGGATATGGAATAGTCAAGTTGTAGAAGTCACCTTCAAAGAGGTAGCTTAGGCCAAGGGACTGAAGCACAACCTCATCAGCATAAGCCAATTATGTGATGAAGGGTATCAGGTAACTTTTAATAAATCAAAATGCCTTATTAAGTCTTCTGATAATATTACTGTTTTATCAGGTATTAGGCAAGGAAATATCTATTTAGTAAATTTCAACTCATCAAAATCAGAAATCTGTTTATTTAATCAATTAAGCAAATCTAGTGAACTTTGGCATAAGAGATTAGGACATGTAAATCTTAGGACCATTGCTAAATTATCTAAGGACAATCTTGTTAGAGGATTACCTTCTGCTTCATACAAGAAGGAAGGTCTTTGCAGGGCATGTCAACTAGGCAAGCAAACTAAAAATAGTTTTAAATCATTATCTAAAAGTGATTCACCTAGAATCTTATACTTGCTACATATGGACCTTTTTGAACCAATAGCAACAAAGAGTTTAGGGGGGAAGTCATACACTCTAGTTATTGTAGATGATTTCTCTAGATTCACTTGGGTGTTCTTTTTGAGAGAAAAGTTAGATAACTTTAATGTTCTTACAGACTTTCTTAAGAGCATTCAGATTGAGTACTCTACTGTAGTTGTATTGATCAGAAGTGATCATGGAACTGAGTTTGAGTCTCTTCTCATGCAAGAATTTTGTGAGAAGGAAGGTATCAGGCATTGCTTCTCAGCTCCTAGAACTCCTCAACAAAATGGGGTAGTTGAAAGGAAAAATAGAACCCTAATTGAATCAGCAACAACATTACTTGCAGATGCTAATTTGCCCTTATCTTTTTGGGCAGAGGCTGTTAGCACAGCAAATTATGTGTTGAATAGGAGTTTGATACATAAACTTAAGGGTAAGACTCCCTATGAGTTACTTAAAGGGAAGAAACCTAAAGTTAACTATTTTAGAACATTTGGCTGTAAATGTTTTGTTCACAATAACGACAAAAAAATACCTTAGGAAATTTGAACCAAAATCTGAAGAAGGAATTTTCTTAGGCTATTCATTAATCAGCAAAGCATATAGGATATTTAACAAATCCTCTTTTAAAATGTAAGAATCTATGCATGTTTCTTTTGATGAAACTAACATGTTTTACAAGGAGAAGAATTCTTCTACCCAAGAAAACCTGCAGGTACCTACACTCTGTGAGCAGCTAGATCAATTAGCTCTACAGAAGGAAGGATCTCTAAATCCTGTACAGCAGGATGGTGAAGAAAGTGATGAAGAAATCAGTGAAACTGTACCTGAAAAGGAAGCATTAAGTAACATTCCACAAGAGGAAATAATTACAAATAATGTTGATCCCACTATGCATGTTGATTATGTCAATATTAAGGATCACCCCAGATCTCAAATAATTGGAGACATATCAACTGGTGTCCAAACAAGGCATCAAGCTAATCAGAATCTGATGCATACTTGTTTTCTCTCTCAGATTGAACCTCAATCCCTACAAGATGCAGAACAAGATCCCAACTGGATCATTGCTATGCAAGAGGAGATCAATCAGTTTGAGACAAACAAAGTTCGGGAATTGGTTCCTAGACCAAAGAATCATCCAGTCATTGGAACTAAATGGGTCTACAGAAACAAGCTAGATGCAGATGGCACTATTGTGAGAAATAAAGCTAGACTAGTAGCTCAAGGATACTCACAGGAAGAAGGAATAGATTATGATCAGACTTTTGCACCAGTTGCAAGGTTAGAAGCAATCAGGATCTTCCTTGCATTTGCTGCATACAAGAAGTTCAAGGTTTATCAAATAGATGTGAAGAGTGCATTCTTGAATGGAGAAATCAAAGAAGAAGTCTATGTGGAACAACCACCAGGTTTCATCTCTCCAACTCACTCCTATTTTGTATTTAAGCATAATAAAGATCTTTATGGTCTCAAACAAGCTCCCAGAGCATGGTATGAGACCTTAGCTAGTTTTCTTTTAGAGAATAAATTCTGTAGAGGCATACTAGATAAAACAGTATTTTTCAGGATACATAAAAATCAAACTTTACTAGTTCAAATATATGTAGATTATATTATTTTTGGCTCTACTGATTCAAATCTATGCAAAAGGTTCTCTAACTTGATGCAATCTAAATTTGAAATGAGTAGTATGAGTGAACTATCATACTTCCTTGGTCTTCAAGTGAAGCAAACTCCTAATGGAATCTTCATATCACAATCCAAGTATGCTAAGGAATTAGTGAAAAGGTTTGGTATGTCTGATGCTTCCACCATAAAAACACTCATGCCCTCAAATGATGTTGTTGATAATGATGAATCAGGGAAACCTGATGATCAAAAAGTATATAGAGCAATTGTTGGCTCATTACTTTATTTAACAGCAAGTAGGCCTGATATAATGTTAACCCCAAAGAATCTCATCTAATTTTATTAAAAAGAATTTTGAGATATATAAAGGGTTGTCCAAATCTTGGACTTTGGTATCCAACAGCATCTGAATTTGAATTAACTGGATTCTCAGATTCAGATTATGCTGGATGCAGAGTAGACAGGAAAAGCACATCAGGAACTTGTCAGTTTCTTGGTGATAGGCTTGTGTCTTGGTTTTGTAAGAAACAAACATCTGTGTCTACATCAACAACTGAAGCTGAATACATAGCTGCATGCAGTTGCTGCTCACAGATATTGTGGATACAAAATTAGCTCCTAGACTATGGTGTCAACTTAAATAATTCAATTATATTTTGTGACAATACTAGTGCAATATATATAACACAAAATCCAGTTCTCCATAGTAGGACTAAACACATAGAAATTAGGCACCACTTTATGAGGGATAATGTGGATAAAAATAAAATTTGCCTACAATTCATCTCTACTGATTTGCAAAGGGCTGATATTTTCACCAAACCCTTGGATGAAAAGAAACATATCTTCTTTATAAATCAGCTAGGAATGATAGATGGAGATTCAATCAATTAAAAATTAAATCTTCTATTTATCCCCTCATTCCCTTCAATATTAAACTAAGTTTTTCTGATTATCTGAATGCCTACAGAATTGCTTCTCTTTCTAGTTCCATTTGCACTTGATCTCTATTTCATTTTGCAGGAACAATAGCAATATAAAGATGGCATCCTTCCCTACCTCCTCAAAAGTCCCTTCTTCTAGGGGCCTAGCCTCAGGCTTTCCTGAAACTAGGCAGGGGGAGATGTGTTGAAGAAGCTCCTTGTTGTCACGGGGAGATACTTTCCTTTATGACAGGGGGAGTTTTTTCTGAAGATGACTCAAGCTTCAAGAGAAGATGCTAATGAAGAAGCATGTTTTCAGTTCTATGAACAAGCTCCATTTGATGCAGTTTCTGCTTAGGGGGAGATGTTCTATGAACTAGGCAAAGGGAGAAAGCTGAAGAAGCTCCAGTCTCAGGGGGGGATACTCTCAGGCTAACATATTTTATAAAAGAGAGAAATGATGCATGAAGAAGCTACATATGTTTCAAGTTCAGATTCAGAATACCGTTTTTGATATAGGAAAAGCTATAGATTCAAAATTTGACAGATTTAGGAAGATGTTATAGCAGATTAAGAGATAATTCCAGTTAGAGCAGATATCAAATTTAGAATATAAAGATTCAGTTCAGATCAACAATTCAGAAAGCTGAAATATAGCAGATACAAGCTCAGCTAATCAGATTTCAGAAAAATCAGTTCAGACAATATCAGAATTCAGAAAGCAGATTCAGAAAAGACAAAAGGTTTTTATTATTTCTGTTTTCATTGAAATGTTTCAGAACTCAGAGTATTACTTATTTTTATCTAATGAAAAATTTAAAATATATCAGATATATATGCTCTGTTGTTTTGTTGTTATTTCTGTTTGTTTTCAATTTTTTTGTCAAATAGTGTCCTAACCTAAATAAGGGGAGATTGTTGGAACAACCCTATTTCTGATTTGGGCTAGGATCACTATCTGTTGACTAGGATCAAGTTGACCATAATGTATAGTCAATTGGTCAAGGTTTAGGCTGTTAGAATTCAAGAAATCATTCAGATTCTGCATTCGACGAACTCCACACTGCGTTCGACGAACTGCTCTCTGCGTTCGACGAACTGCTTGCTCTCTGCGTTCGACGAACGGCTTGCTTCTATCTCAGCGGCTCAGCGGCTCAGCGGTTCTGCGTTCGACGAACTCATTCTGCGTTCGACGAATGGCCTCATCTCAGCGGTCGACGAAATCATCCCGTCTCAGCGGTCGACATTTTTATTCAGTTCTGCGATCGACATTTTTGCTCAGCTCAGCAGTCGACGAATTCCTCAGTTCGACGAACTCAGCTATGCGTTTGAAGAATGAGTATCAGATGTTCAGATCGACGAAATATCATTCAGCTCAACTAATTTAATTCTTCCAGCCAGATTCATTTGAGGTCGATGAACTTAATTTTGTGTTCGACGAAATTTGTTGAGATCGACGAAAATTTTCTCTACAACAGATTTATTTCAGACAGATTATATTATACATTCTCCGAACTCAGATCGACTACATCAACGGATCTATTCCAGATAAGACAAGATTTATTTCCTTCCCTATTATATTCCTTTCCATCTCTTCCCGAGAGAAAATAGTCGTTGACATTTAATGGAAAAGGAACATTTCATGGAAAAGGAAAAATGGTAATCGGCGCAGTAGATTTACAGTTCCCAGATTATTCTATTCCTTCATTCAAGGAATTTGAATTTCAAATCAGACCAGATATATTGAAAAAGAAAAAGGATGAAGAACAGTTTTTCATTACAGCTTTCACGACAGCAATAGACAAAACATTACACAGTACAACATCACAAGAATAGGTGTGCAGAGAAAAAAAGAAAGAAGAAGGTAACAGGAAGAAAAAGAAGAACATAAGCTTTACAGATCTTCATCTTCTTCCTCTAGCAACACTCATACACTGAGAACATCATCAACACCTTCTCTCAGATCTCTGCTTCAAAATCAGATCTTCAAAAGAGCAACAAAAATCTGAAGAATCTTCTCTTCCTGATTAATCAGCTATAGGAAGATCTGTTTATACATTCAAAAGAAAGCTTTCAGCCATCTACTGTCAAACAATTTCATATCAGACAGAGGGAGCTTTTCTACATCAAATTCACTAGAGTCTTCTCTCAGAATCTTGACAGAGAAGAACATTCTAAACCCTCTTTATCCCATTCTGTAAAGGGTTAAAACTCCCTTCAAAAGTTTACCTCTTGGTGGCAAGACACCTGATCAAAAAATCCTGTTTGGTTTTTGGGCACCTTATCAAAAGCTCATTGGTGTTAGGACACCTAATCAAAAATCCTAGTGGATTCCTACCAAGGGTGGTAGAAGAGTAGACGTACCTAGGTTTATTGGGGAACTACTATAGCTCCTTGTGTCCTCTGTGATTGTTATACTTTTCTGTGCTTGTGCTGTGCTGATTTGTATTTAATTATTTTATAAATCACTATATACATATATATATATATATCACTATTTTAATTCCACTATAAAATTAAGTGAAAACATTTTAATACTCTATTCACCCCCCCCCCCCCCTCTAGAGTTAATTTAAGATCTAACCTCACTTTCAGATTCTTCTGTTGGTGTTCTTCCGGATCTATTTTTGAATGAACCCTTATTTGAGGTACCAAAGAATGCAACTGTTATGAGCTTGTGATCCTGATGATCTCTCTGTACTCTTAATGGCTTTCTGCTATAAGTGAGAAGAAGAAGCATAGCCTATGTGTACAACCCCGTATTCGCCGAGTGTTTTTCCGAGACCCGGGGGTCCTTTAGAACATTGTGTGGTAGCATGGTCCCAGGCAGGAAGAGTAGGGGCAAAGGGGGCGAGCGGTGGAGGCAGTGGCCTCCTGCTCGCCCAGCTCATGTAGAGGGGGGAGAGGTAGAGGGGCGAGCCCTCCCTCTCATCCCCTCCCCCGGCAGAGGGGGCGAGAGGTGGAGGGGTGAGGCCTCCCTCTCGCCCCCGCCCCTATATAAGGGGGGCGAGCCAGGAGGCGGGTGGCCACCTGGGCTCGCCCCCGCCCCCGTATAAAGGGGGCGAGCCAGGAGGCGGGTGGCCTCTTGGGCTCGCCCCCGCCCCCCGTATAAAGGGGGACGAGCCCAGGAGACCGAGGTGGGTGGCCTCCTGGTCTCGCCCCCGCCCCTGTATAAAGGGGGTCGAGCCAGGAGGCGGGCGGCCTCCTGGGCTCGCCCCCGCCCCCCTATAAAGGGGGGCGAGCTAGGAGGCGGGTGGCCTCCTGGGCTCGCCCCCGCCCATGTATAAAGGGGGCCGAGCCAGGTGGCGGGTGGCCTCCTGGGCTCGCCCCCGCCCCCGTATAAAGGGGGGCGAGCCAGGAGGCGGGTGGCCTCCTGGGCTCGCCCCCGCCCCCGTATAAAGGTGGGCGAGCCAGGAAGCGGGTGGCCTCCTGGGCTCACCCCCGCCCCCGTATAAAGGGGGCAAGCCAGGAGGCGGGCGGCCTCTTGGGCTCGCCCCTGCCCCTGTATAAGGGGGGCGAGCCAGGAGACGGGTGGCCTCCTGGGCTCGTCCCATCCCCTGTATAAGGGGGGCGAGCCAGGAGGCAGGTGGCCTCCTGGGCTCACCCCCGCCCATGTGTAGGGGGGGCGAGCCAAGAGGCGGGTGGCCTCCTGGGCTCGCCCCTGCCTCTGTGTAAGGGGGGCAAGCCAGGAGGCGGGCGGCCTCCTGGGATCGCCCCCGCCCCTGTATAAGGGGAGCAAGCTAGGAGGCGGGCGACCTCCCGGGTCGTCCCACCTCAGCAGGCGATGGATCAGTGAGGGGAGGCGAGCAAGGGAGGAGGTTGGCCCCCTCTCGCCCGGCCCCGGGAAGAAGTTCGGACTGCGTTTAGCGCCGTTGAACAGCGAAATTTGGCTATCCGCAGCCATTTCCGAGGGTATTTTGATAATTTGAGGGACCATTTTTTGGCTATTTGCAGCCCAAGTCCAGGAATCCTATAAATAGGACAAGGGGGCACCATTTGGAAAAAAGCTTATTCTAGGCTAGCTCTCTCTCCCCCTCTCCCTCCCCAAATCTCTTTAGTGGGGTGAGGAGAGCCTCCAGTGGTGTCCAAGCCCGGCGTTGGCTTGGGAGGGGAAGCGTTCTAGAGAGCTTCAGGGTATGTGGTGGGACCTCCTCGCCGAGCCCTTAGTCCAATTCATAGTTCCAACACCTTCAACCTAGAGCTCTCCCTTGGGGGGAGTAAGAGTTGGCTACTCCTCAACTTGTTGGGGGCCCCGAACTCCAAAGAGGCCGAGAAATCGGTTTCAACATTTTGGTGCGGTGAGCATGGAGTGTGACTAACTCAAGAAACTCTCGAGATGAGCTCCATGGATGGAGGTGGAGGAAGATCCGGCCCAGGTCACTCGTAGCCCCCGGTGGCTGGGGTGACATTGGAGATGTTCGAAGATTTCAAGCAAGAGGTCTTACAGACCTTCCAGGTTGCTTTCGCCATGATAGTCGGATGCAGAAGAAGAGATGGTCTGGAGGTCCCGCCCCAGCAGGTAGACGAGGGAGCTCTCGGCTGATAGTCCAGGAAAGAGGTACCGGTAGGGGGGAGTGGGGAGGTGTCATACCCCCACTCGCCCATCCCCAAGGGGGCAAGCTCAGGAGGGAGGTGCCCTCCCAGCTCGCCCCGCCCCTTCAAGGGGGCGAGCTCAGGAGGGAGGCGCCCTCCCAGCTCGCCCTGCCCCTTCAAGGGGGCGAGCTCAGGAGGGGGGGCGCCCTCCCAGCTCGCCCCTCCCCTTCAAGGGGGCGAGCTCAGGAGGGAGGAGCCATCCCAGCTCGACCCGCCCCTTCTATCCCAGCCCCAAAGGGGGCGAACGGGGAAGCACCTGGTCCCCACTCACCCCGCTCCAAAAGGAGTTGAGTGAATGTTGGTGGGCGAGACCACCCCGGGTGGTGGCACCCAATAGCCCGGCAAGCACAGAGGTCAGCAATTCAACTCCGCGAGAGCAAGGAAGGAAGGGATTTCAAAGGAAAAGAGCCAACCGCTCAGGGTGGAGGCAGGGATCGAACACACCCTCTCTACCACCTCAGCAAACCATGACAATCGGTTGGGGGAGAAGGAGGAGAGCCAGGAAAGCAGAGAGAAGAGGAAAAAGAAGGGATATGGTTGAGTTACCTTACACCGACTTCCACGATGAGGAGGGTCACGCGACGTCCGCCTGCCCTGAGTTATTGGAAATGAAGGATGTGAGGGGTCCAAGGCAACAACATCAACTACCAGAAGAAGTCAAGGAAGACCGGGCCGGGGAGTGGGAGACTCAGTTCAGTTTCCATGCTTAGTTTTATTTTTCAATCCCTATGTTCATGTAATGTGATGTTTCGTTTCCATGCCTAGTTTCCTCACATGTATTAGGATCATTAATATAATGAAAGTTTTTCAAAAATATTTAGCCCCGATGCTGGCCCGCTGACCAGGCTCCCACCTAGCTGGCAGGGCCGGGAACCGCCCGGGGGCACGAAGTTATCAAAGTTAGCGCTGATGTTGGCCCACTGACCAGGCTCCCACCTAGTTGGTAGGGCCGGGAACCGCTCGGGGCAGGAAGGAAAAATACTCCACCTCTAGTTGAGTCGGGCTCCTAGATTGTGTCGATCTTATATCCACCTCTAGTTGAGCCGGGCTCCTAGAGTGTGTCGACTTTGTATCCACCTCTAGTTGAGCTGGGCTCCTAGAGTGTGTCGACCTTGTATCCACCTCTAGTTGAGCCGGGCTCCTAGAGTGTGTCGACCTTAGCCTCGATGCTGGCCCGCTGACCAGGCTCCCACCTAGCTGGCAGGGCCGGGAACCACTCGGTGGCTGGATGTTTCTCAAGATACTTAACCCCGATGCTGGCCCACTGACCAGGCTGCCACCTAGCTGGCATAGCCGGGAACCGCTCAGGGCAAGAACGAAAAATACTTCACCTCTAGTTGAGTCAGGCTCCTAGAGTGTGTCGACCTTATATCGACCTCTAGTTGAGTCGGGCTCCTAGAGTGTCGACTTTGTATCCACCTCTAGTTGAGTCGGGCTCCTAGAGTGTGTCAACCTTGTATCCACCTCTAGTTGAGCCGGGCTCCTAGAGTGTGTCGACCTTAGCCCCGATGCTAGCCCGCTGACCACGCTCCCACCTAGCTCGCAGGGCCGGGAACCGTTCGGGGCAGGAAGGAAAAATACTCCACCTCTAGTTGAGCCGGGCTCCTAGAGTGTGTCGACCTTATATCCACCTCTAGTTGAGTCGGGCTCCTAGAGTGTGTTGACTTTGTATCCACCTCTAGTTGAGCCGGTCTCCTAGAGTGTGTCGATCTTGTATCCACCTCTAGTTGAGCCGGGATCCTAGAGTGTGTCGACTTTGTATCCACCTCTTGTTGAGCCGGGCTCCTAGAGTGTGTCGACCTTGTATCCACCTCTAGTTGAGCCGGGCTCCTAGAGTGTGTTGACCTTAGACCCGATGATGGCCCGCTGACCAGGCTCCCACCTAGCTGGCAGGGTCGAGAACCGCTCGGTGGCTGGATGTTTCTCAAGGTACTTAACCCCGATGCTGGCCCGCTGACCAGGCTCCCACCTAGCTGGCAGGGTCGGGAACCGCTCGGGGCAGGAAGGAAAAATACTCCACCTCTAGTTGAGCCAGGCTCCTAGAGTGTGTCGACCTTATATCCACCTCTAGTTGAGCTGGGCTCCTAGAGTGTGTCGACTTTGCATCCACCTCTAGTTGAGCCGGGCTCCTAGAGTGTGTCGACCTTGTATCCACCTCTAATTGAGCCGGGCTCCTACAGTGTGTCGACCTTAGCCCCGATGCTGGCCCGCTGATCAGGCTCCCACCTAGCTGGCAGGTCCGGGAACCGCACGGGGAAGGAAGGAAAAATACTCCACCTCTAGTTGAGCCGGGCTCCTAGAGTGTGTCGACCATGTATCCACCTCTAGTTGAGCCGGGCTCCTAGAGTGTGTCGACCTTATATCCACCTCTAGTTGAGTCGGGCTCCCAAAGTGTGTCGACTTTGTATCCACCTCTAGTTGAGTCGGGCTCCTAGAGTGTGTCTACCTTGTATCCACCTCTAGTTGAGCCAGGCTCCTAGAGTGTGTCAACCTTAGCCCCGATGTTGGCCCGCTGACCAGGCTTCCACCTAGCTGGCAGGGCCGGGAACCGCTCGAGGCAGGAAGGAAAAACACTCCACCTCTAGTTGAGCCGGGCTCCTAGAGTGTGTCGACCTTATATCCACCTCTAGTTGAGCCGGGCTCCTAGAGTGTGTCAACTTTGTATCCACCTCTAATTGAGTCAGGCTCCTAGAGTGTGTCGACCTTGTATCCACCTCAAGTTGATACTGGCTCCTAGAGTGTGTCGACCTTGTATCCACCTCTAGTTGAGCTGGGCTCCTAGAGTGTGTCGACCTTGTATCCACCTCTAGTTGAGCCGGGCTCCTAGAGTGTGTCGACTTTGTATCCACCTCTAGTTGAGTCGGGCTCCTATAGTCTGTCGACCTTATATCCACCTCTAGTTGAGCCGGGCAACTAGAGTGTGTCGACCTTAGCCCCGATGCTGTCCCGCTGACCAGGCTCCCACCTAGCTGGCAGGGCTGGGAACCGCTCGGGGCAGGAAGGAAAAATACTCCACCTCTAGTTGAGCCGGGCTCCTAGAGTGTGTCGACCTTATTTCCACCTCTAGTTGAGTCGGGCTCCTAGAGTGTGTCGACCTTATCTCCACCTCTAGTTGAGCCGGGCTCTTAGAGCGTGTCGACTTTGTATCCACCTCTAGTTGAGCCGGGCTCCTAGAGGGTGTCGACCTTGTATCCTCCTCTAGTTGAGCCTGGCTCCTAGAGTGTGTCGACCTTGTATCCACCTTTAGTTGAGCCGGTCTCCTAGAGTGTGTAGAACTTGTATCCACCTCTAGTTAAGCCGGTCTCCTAGAGTGTGTCGACCTTATATCCACCTCTAGTTGAGCCGGGCTCCTAGAGTTTGTCGACTTTGTATCCACCTCTAGTTGAGCCGGGCTCCTAGAGTGTGTCGACCTTGTATCCACCTCTAGTTGAGCCTGGCTCCTAGAGTGTGTCGACCTTGTATCCACCTCTAGTTGAGTCGGGCTCCTAGAGTGTGTCGACCTTGTATCCACCTCTAGTTGAGCTCAGCTCCTAGAAGGTGTCGACCTTAACCCCGATGCTGGCCCGCTGACCAGGCTCCCACCTAGTTGGCAGGGTCGGGAACCGCTCGGTGGCTGGATCTTTTTCTCCCGAGGTGGTCTCGCTAGTCGTGCTCTTGCTAGCCGGCGGGGTTGGAAGACCTCTCGGGGAGGTTATATGCTTTTTCTCCTGAGGTGGTCTCGCTAGTCGGCGGGGTTGGAAGACCTCTCGGGGAGTTTATATGTTTTTTCTCCCGAGGTGGTCTCGCTAGCCGGGCTCTCGCTAGCCGGCGGGGTTGGAACACCTCTCGGGGAAGTTATATGCTTTTTCACCCGAGGTGGTATCGCTAGCCGGGCTCTCGCTAGCCGGCGGGGTTAGAAGGCCTCTCGGGGAGGTTGTATGTTTTTTCCCAAGGTGGTATCGCTAGTCGGGCTCTCGCTAGCCGGCAGGGTTGGAGGACCTCTCGAGGAGGCTAAGTGTTTTTCCCCTAGGGGGGTTTCGCCTATGGCGCAATTTTCAGCACCACTCGCCGAACATGCGGGGTTGGACTTTCTTTCCGAGCTTGTACCTCGCTCGGAAAGAGCGGGGATTGTGTACAACCTCGTATTCGCCGAGTGTTTTTCCGAGACCCGGGGGTCCTTTAGAACATTGTGTGGTAGCATGGTCCCAGGCAGGAAGAGTAGAGGCAAAGGGGGCGAGCGGTGGAGGCGGTGGCCTCCCGCTCGCCCAGCTCATGTAGAGGGAGGAGAGGTAGAGGGTCGAGCCCTCCCTCTTATCCCCGCCCCCGGCAGAGGGGGCGAGAGGTGGAGGGGCGAGCCCTCCCTCTCGCCCCCGCCCATGTATAAGGGGGGCGAGCCAGGAGGCGGGTGGCCTCCTAGGCTCGCCCCCGCCCCTGTATAAAGGGGGGCGATCCAGGAGGCGGGTGGCCTCCTGGGCTCGCCCCCGCCCCCGTATAAAGGGTGGGGAGCCAGGAGGCGGGCGGCCACCTGGGCTCTCCCCCGCCCCCGTATAAAGGGGGGCGAGCCAGGAGGCGGGTGGCCTCCTGGGCTCGCCCTCGCCCCCGTATAAAGGGGGGAGAGCCAGGAGGCAGGTGGCCTCCTAGGCTCGCCCTCGCCCCTGTATAAAGGGGGGCGAGCCAGGAGGCGGGTGGCCTCCTGGGCTCTCCCCCGCCCCCGTATAAAGGGGGGCGAGCCAGTAGGCGGGTGGCCTCCTGGGCTCACCCCCGCCCCCATATAAAGGAGGGCGAGCCAGGAGGCGGGCAGCCTCCTGGGCTCGCCCCCACCCCCGTATAAAGGGGTCGAGCCAGGAGGCGGGCGGCCTCCTGGTCTCGCCCCCGCCCCTGTATAAGGGGGCGAGCCAGGAGGCGGGTGGCCTCATGGGCTCTCCCCCGCCCCTGTATAAGGGGGGCGAGCCAGGAGGCGGGGGGCCTCCTGGGCTCGCCCCCGCCCCTGTGTAAGGGGGGCGAGCCAGGAGGCGGGCGGCCTCCTGGGCTCGCCCCCGCCCCTGTATAAGGGGGGCGAGCCAGGAGGCGGGCGACCTCCCGGGTCGTCCCACCTCAGTAGGGGACGGATCAGTGAGGGGAGGCGAGCAAGGGAGAAGGTTGTCCCCCTCTCGCCCGGCCCCGGGAAGAAGTTCGGACTGCGTTTAGTGTCGTTGAACAGCGGAATTTGGCTATCCGCAGCCCTTTCCGAGGGTATTTTGATAATTTCAGGGACCAGTTTTTGTCTATTTGCAGCCCAAGTCCAGGAATCCTATAAATAGGACAAGGGGGCACCATTTGGAAAAAAGCTTATTCTAGGCTAGCTCTCTCTCTCTCTCTCTCCCTCTCCCTCCCCAAATC
The DNA here is from genome assembly GCA_033032865.1 of Dactylorhiza incarnata. Classification (NCBI taxonomy): domain Eukaryota; kingdom Viridiplantae; phylum Streptophyta; class Magnoliopsida; order Asparagales; family Orchidaceae; genus Dactylorhiza; species Dactylorhiza incarnata. The sequence continues at coordinate 7,023,451 of JAWHQI010000041.1, forward strand.
TCTCTCGTGGGGTGAGGAGAGCCTCTAGTGGTGCCCAAGCCCGGCGTTGGCTTGGGAGGGGAAGTGCTCTAGAGAGCTTCCGGGTATGTGGTGGGACCTCCTCGCCGAGCCCTTAGTCCAATTCATAGTTCCAACACCTTCAACCTAGAGCTCTCCCTTGGGGGGAGTAAGAGTTGGCTACCCCTCAACTTGTTGGGGGCCCCGAACTCCACAAAGGCCGAGAAATTGGTTTCAACACTATGTATTTTTCCTATACATAGATTTTCTTCTGTTTTATCTAAGAGAGAGCTTGAGGAAGAAGAAGACTGAATGGCTTAAATAGTTGGGTTGTATTTCTTCCTCTGTATACTTATTCTCTGTCGAATAGTGATCGATTTTGTTTCCTCTTCTGTTCTGTACTCAGAAGGAATGTCCATTTGATAATCAATGTTTCTTTCTATTCATGTTCACGACCCATCAATCAGAATTTGAATAACTTCCAAGAATGCCTTTGTTATCTATCTGGAGTACTCCATTCCATTCTTGTCAATAAATGAACAGTTAGAATTTTGAATTACATCCTTGGATACCTTCTGAAAAAGCATCAGAAAAGGACAGCAGAAAACATTCTATTTCTGTCTATATTCGACGTAGCGTCAAATTCTTTTTCCTTATAATCGACGCACATCTGAGTTCTAATAAAAGCTACTTTGAATTCCTTCTCAGCATTGAATAAACCTAGATATTGATGTTGCATCGAATCCATATCGATGTATCCATCGAGTTGAAGACTTGGACTTTGAACTTAATCTTCTGCGTTGAATTCAAGTCGAAGTTGCGTCGACTTCTAATACTGCTTCGACTGGCTCTGTCTTCTGGGTCGAGTACATCTCGATGTTGCATCGACTTCAACTATACTTTGACTTCAGTCTAAGTTACTTCTACTTGTATTTGAAGTTGCTTTGACTTTCAGTCGAAGTTGCGTCGACTTCTATTCGACGCAAGTTTAACTCAACTGAATTTTGTGCTTAATTTAGACTGGTCTTGATACTCTATTGTGAGTGTGATATCCTAGGACATCTAATGACTAAATTACCCTTTCTATACAACATGTGTAATACATCCTAGATTATGAAATCACTTTTAGATAATTTGTAAGATAAATCACAAGGGTGTTTTTCCCAACAATCTCCCCCTATTTATCTTAACAAATTAAAAAAATAATTTAAGTGATTTCAAACATGCTGTTAAATAAAAAACAAAGTACATACAAATATATCATAAACATAAAATGACATCATTACACAGAAGCATTGATCAACATGATAAACTTCCAATTGACCATATTGTCTTCCATAACTATATAACTTCAAATATGTTTACTGAGAAGTTAATATAGAAATTGTTCACCTATGTTGTTCTATTCCTTTAATTTGGAGTTTTCCTCTTTCTTGAGAACACCAGTGGTGACACCTTTCTTGGTGCACAAACCAGAGGCTCATCCTCCTCTTCATTAGTCATGTTGGCTTCTTGATGAGTGTCATCTTCTTTGGGAGGCTCCCCCTGAGTTTGTGCTTCCTTTTCAACAGTCTGAGCAACCTCTTTGGCAATCTTTGAGACCTCTTCCAATAGTTGATCATCTTCTAAGAGCTCCCCCTAGGTTCTATCAAGCATCTTCCCCTGAGTTTGTGCAGGGAGCTCCCCGTGGATTATTCCTGTTTGGAATACTGTGACTCTATTGGGGTCAGCAGAGACTTCCTTTTCTAGAGCAGGAATTTCAGTAGTCTTGTCCTTCTCCTGGCCACTCTCCTTTTCTTGGTTAACCACCTCCTCCTCATGGATATTCTCCCCCTTCTGAACCTTACTAACAAGGGAGGTTAAGAAAGATTTTGTTACCATTGAGAAGGACACAGGGGTTTTGAGTGCCAGAAGGGACTTCTTTGATTGTTGTAACTCAATCTCCATTTGAGAATATTTTCTGTTGAATTTTCTGGCTTGCGTCACCAGCAAATCAACAAATATCGTAGTGTCCAGCCCCACTGTTTTAGAGATTATTTGATCGGCATCAAATGGATGTATAGAATGAGAAGTAGAAGCAGGAGGTGTGTCAACCGGGGGTGTGGATATGATAACTGGAGGAGGTGATTGAGAATGAGATTGTAGTAGGAGAGTAGGATGGATGTCTGGGAGATTTTGGTTGATAGGGGAATGTACTTGATTATCTTCATGGAGGTCTGGGAGATTTTTAGCAGATGGGGTGATAGATGGTTGTTGTTGTTGTGGGGTGAGAATCTGAGGTGCAGGTTCAGGTGTTATATCAGGTAGAGTGAACTGGGGGTCTTGAGCAGGAACATCTCCTGGGAAGTCTGTTAGAACTACCTCATTATCTTGAGGAGCAGGAGAAAGAGGAGGAGACTGTGCTGCTTGACCAGGCTTCAAATTTGCCTGGTCCATTTAGAGAAAATGCCTATGTTCATTCTCTTACCAGGAGGAATAGACACTCCTTTTGACTTGCACACCATTGGATAATGATGGTACAACACATGACTCATTATTCTCATGTATGCATTCTCCTTATGTGCATACTTATGGCCAATCAGCTTCAGGAGGCATCTCCCCCATTGTTGAGCACTAGAATTCCCATTATCTGCAGTTGTTGCTTAGGGATGGCATCATGTGCTGAGATTTTGCATAACAACACTTTCCCACAATGTCTGTCATGAACCTATATTCTTCAGACACATTATTCTTCTTCAGATTGATGGGCTTCTCCTTACTGAATTTCATCATCTGTAATGCACTGGTTGTCGTTGGCACTGTAAGTTCATTTGAATCTCTATCAGCTGGTAGATCAAAGGTTTGACATAACATTTCCTCTGCGACGTTGATATCATTCCTAGAAATTCTCCTAGGGAGTGACCCATCATATCCAATTTAAATGTTGTCTTTAAGCTCTGTCAACTCGATATCATAGATCTTACACCTTATTGAAATCAGCTTTGTCAACCCAGCAGTTTGGAAGAGCCCGAGAATGGCCTTGAAGTTTTCAGATGCCTCATTGAAGGATTTGATATCCATCTCAAATCCAGAGTTGACTTTATGGGGTGTCATTGAATCTTACCTGCAAAGAAAAGGCAAGAAGGATAGAGATAAAGAGGCGAGAGCAAGAACATGAGCGAACTGGAAAGCAAGAAAGCACGAGATCAAGAGAGAGAAAATTTGAAAGCGTAATAACTTCAACATCTAAGTTGCTTAAAAGAACACGATTCGTCGCAACTTAGGGTTGTATTTGAAGTAACGTCAACAAGGATTAATATTCAGCGCGCCAAAACATGTCGAAGCAGCTTCTAGAAGAAAAACCGTGCATGCTTAACATGTCAACGTTGCGTTGATTTGTAATCGACGTGACTTCGAATTTGTACAGCAACTATTAAGTCGGCGCATGCGTCGTTATGAATTCAACGTTGCATTGAATGCTATTCGAATAATCTATTCCAGGTGGCTCTTGAAGCTGGCGTCGAGTAGAACTCGACGGTGCGTCGAAATCTATTCGACGTAACTTTGAATATATAGTTGTATTTCTTTAGAAAATTCCTGTTGTTTTTCCCAACAATGGTGTTTGTTGAAATTAGCATTCATAGGATTACTTTTATAAACTGTAAAAACATCATAGGGTTTTAGAGAAAAGATCACTCCCTTTGAATATTTGTAGTTCTTTATTGAAGATTTAATTCTTCCTTTCCCATCATTATTTCTAAGGGAAGAATCCTACATTTGCCTGCACAAGTAATTCAAATATTAGAAGGTACCCAAGTTACCTTAGGCCCTTTGCGTTTACCATTATATGATGATATAAAGGAATAAGTTGGTCTATTATTATATCCATTTGGTACCCAGACCTAGATTTGTTATATCTTGATATTGGAAATTGGCATAAAATGTGTCTTGGTTTAGTAAATCTGTAGAATGTCTAATGATTCTACTTTTAACTTTATTCTTTTGATTTAGATTTATTGATTTCTCTAAATTGTTTTCCCTAGAGGTCTTTTCTCACTATTAGGATTTACTTTATTAAATACAGTGAGTTTTTTAGGGTTATTGTTATCTAGAGTTTCAATTAATGGTCTAGCCTCACTTATTTGAAAATGAGTGGGTCTAACAAAGGTGATTGGATTTTTCCAAGCAGGTCTACTAGGGACTTCTGAGCTGGTAGATGGGTATGCTCCTAAACCAAGGTGCTTAAATCTCACAGAGAGATTTTGTGTAATTTCCTTGAGCTTTTGACTCCTCCCATTGAGTGAGTCTTCAAAGGCTTTTGCCTTTGTAAGCTCTTCTTTTAGTTTTGAGTTTTTATTGGTTAGATTATTATTAATGTTTCCTTTTTATAAATTTGATTTCTCATATCATAATTCACTGAATATAAATCATCTTTCTTAAAGTCTTCTAACTCTTCCCTAACTGTTTCTATTTCTTTTTGAGCTTTAAGATGATCATTGCAAAATTCCTTAAAACAATTTTTAAATTCTTCTAAATCAAAGTCATCAAAAAGACTTACCTGATCTTCTTCATCACCTGAGGAGGCCTCCAAGGATATCAAGCAGGTAGCTTCAACAGCAGTTTCTTCATCACAATCTGATAAAGAGGGGCTTGAGTTAGATTCTGTGTCGCTCCAGGTTTCAGCCATGAAACCCTTTACCTTCTTCTTATCCTTTTTCTTGAAGGACTTCTTCTTTTTTTGCTCCTTATGTTTGCTGCTCATGTTCCTTTGCTCTTCAGGACACTCAGGAGCTATGTGCCCTAGTTTTCTGCATGTAAAGCAGATCACTTCCTATTTTGGAGTCTTATCAAACCTGGGTTTGCTTGAGATCCAGTCCTTTATTCTTGAGTCTTTTGTCTTGACCCATTTCCTGAATATTCTGTCCAAGAGACTGAACATCTTTTCTTCAAGAGTGGAAGGCTCTCCTTTAGAATCCTTTAGAGCAATACTCCTTTGGTTGGGAGTTGAGACTATCTCCTTGGCCTCTGTCTCAGCCCTGCTCTTTAGTAGTAGCTCATAGATTTGAGCTTTCCAAGCAAAGCATCAGTGGAGATATCTTTATGGCATCTGGACTCTCTGATGGCTCAGATCCTTGAGTCCCATGAGCTTGGGAAGCACATGAGAAGCTTATCATTGATTTCTGTCAGAGAAATCTCCTAATCCAAGAATTTTTAGCTCATTGATAATAATGTTGAATCTCCCATGCATTTGAACAACACTTTCTTCAGCCTTCTTCTGAAAGTTCTCATAATGGGATTTGAGAAGGGACTTTCTGTCCTTTCTTTCATCAGAACTTCCCTCAACTAATCTGGAAAGGGATTCCCAGATTTCTTTGGCTGAGTTGCAGTCTGCCACTTTCTGGAAAATGTCATCAGATATTGTAGAGACTAGAATGTTCATGGCCTAGGCATCACATGCCTTTTGCTTCTTTTTAGTATCTATCCATTCAGCTCTAGGCACAGTTTGCAAAGTTACGGATTCACTAGCATCCTTTTCGACTAGTGCTGAGGGACCTGAAATAATCACATCAAAGATGTCTTCAACAATATAGTTCCTATACAATTTTATTCTGGCCTTCCAGAGTGTAAACTTAGTAAGATAACACATTGGTGTGTCTTGTTGATGCATAGTCCTTAGAACTCATTTTTCTGAAAATAGTTTTAAAAGTAGAAATATGAGTGAGGAGATATTTTGATCAAAGTTTTAGCCTTTTTATGATCAACCTCCCTATGATACCAATTGAAAGTGCACAATGTAACCTCTGAGTATTCTCTAGAGGGGGTGAATAGAGATTTGAAACTTTTACACTAAATATGCAAACACAATAAAAAAAACTTCAAATGACTATGCAATCAGAATACCAGCTCAAAATAAAATAAGCATAGCTTACTGAAATAAAAACAAGTAAAGGGACATCACAAAAATTCACAGCACAATACAAAATCTATAGTGGTTCCCCAAAATATGGGTACATCCACTCTTCTACCACCTTGGTAGGAAAACACTAAACAGTGCCTGAGTCTTTTTATAAGGAGAGTCTTTAAACTGCTGAGTCTTTTGGTAAGGAGACTCTTAGAACCAACTACCGAGTCTTTTGATAAGGAGACTCTTAGAACCAAGGACTGAGTCTTTTGATAAGGAGACTCTTAGAACCAGTCTAGATCTTTTGATAAGGAGATCTTGAACCACTGAATCCTTTAGAGGGGTATTTTAAAAAATCTTTACTCAAGTTACAGAATGTGACAGGGAGATAAGAAGAAGAAAAAGAAGTTGTAGATATGTTTCTTCTGTTGGAGCTCTTCCGGATTTGTTTTTGAATGAACCCTTGCTTGAGGTAGAAAAAAATTCAAGGGTTATGAGCTTGGGATCCTGATGATCTCTCTGTACTCTTAATGTCTTTCTGTTGTAAGTGAGAAGAAGAAGCAGAGCCTATGTATTTTTCCTGTACAAAGATTTTTCTTTTGTTCTATCTGAGAGAGAGCTTGAGGAAGAAGAAGACTGAATGACTTAAATAGTTGTGTTGTCTTTCTTCCTTTGTTTACTTATTCTCTATCGAATAGTGATTGATTTTGTTTTCTCTTTTGTTCTGTACTTAGAAGGAATGATCATTGGATAGTGAATATTTCTTTCAATTCATGTTCACGACCCATCAATCTGAATTTGAATAACTTCCAAGAATGCCTTTGTTGTCTCTCTAGAGTAATCCATTCCATTCTTGGCAATAAATGAACCGTTAGAATTTGAATTACATCCTTGGATACCTTCTGAAAAAGCATTAGAAAAGGACAGCAGAAAATGTTCTATTTCTGTCTGTATTCGACGTAGCGTCAACTTCTTTTTTCCTTCTAATCGATGCACATCTGAGTTCTAATAGAAGCTACTTCAAATTCCTTTTCAGCATTGAATAAACTCAGATATCGATGTTGCATTGAATCCTTATCGACGTATCCATCGAGTTGAAGACTTGTATTTTGAACTTAATCTTCTACATCGAATTCAACTCAAAGTTGCATCGACTTCTAATACTGCTTCGACTGGATCTGTCTTCTACGTCAAGTACATCTCGACGTTGTATCAACTTCAACTATACTTTGACTTTAGTCTGAGTTACTTCTACTTGTATTCAAAGTTGCTTCAACTTTATATCGAAGTTGCATCGACTTCTATTCAACGCAAGTTTAACTCAACTGAATTTTGTGCTTAATTTGGACTGGTCTTGATACTCTTGTGTGAGTGTGATATCCTAGGACATCTAATGACTAAATTACCCTTTCTATACAACATGGGTAATACATCCTAGATTATGAAATCACTTGTAGATAATTTGTAAGATAAATCACAAGGGTATTTTTCCCAATAGTTGCTAGGTTTATTCCAGTCAGGAAGGACGCTCCGGTCAGTGTCTTGGTGCGGTTATTTGTAGAGAAATATGTTAGATACCATGGAGTACCCATGATGATCGTGTCAGATCGGGATGGTCAGTTTACTTCTAGGGACTAGAGGGTGGTTCATGCTTATTTGGGTTCCTGGTTAACATTCAGCATCGCCTTCCATCCCTAGACCGACGGTCAGACGGGGCACAACATTTGGACTATGGAGGACCTTGCACCTTTGCATTTTAGACTATGGAGAGCCATGAGAGAGACTGTTGCCACTGATCGAGTTTTCTTATAACAATAGTCATCAGGAGAGCATCAGCATGGCTCCTTATGAGGCATTGTACAGGACGAAGTGTCGGACACAGCTGACATGGGTCCAGGATGAGGACACGGAGGTGCTGGGATCAGAATATATTGATGACATAGATTCCCTACTGCGGATGATTCGGGAGCGGATGTTGGAGGCCCAGAGCATGAAGGCGAAGTACTACGATGTTAGGCACTATAAGATAGAAATTTAGGTGGGAGACATGGTATTCTTGAAGATCAGACCAGTGCATGGTGTCTCACGGGTGCGGAGACAGAAGATGCTCAGTCCTCATTATATGAGACCTATACGATCTTGGAGAGTGAATCGGTCCCTTGGCTTACCTAATGGAGCTGTCATAGGAGCTGGCAAACATGCATGACGTCTTTCACATCTCCTCGCTTTGGAGAGCAATACTCTGCCCAGAGAAGCATATTACATCCACCTTGGGCCCCGTGGAGTCTGACCAATCAATTCAGCGGAGCCGGTCTGGATAGTAGATTCAAGTGTTCGAGTCCTACGGAGGAAGAAGGTTCCCTTGGTGAAGGTCCTGTTGTCCAACCATGGGCAAGAGGAGCATACATGGGAGTCATTGGATCTCATGTAGCAGTGCTACCTGGGATTATTCTCCTCAGGTACAACCTAACCCAACTGATGTTTACTATTCTTTCACTATGCACAGAACCCCACAGACCCAAACTTAAATTTCGGGGGCGAAATTATTTCTTGTTTATTGGGATTTGTAATATCCCAATTACTACTAGGTCCCTAGTGTGAATTAGGACGTGACATGATGATTAGGGCAAGGTGGTTGTCCTAGGACCCAATAGACTTAATAAACTCACATCGGGAACCCTATGTCAAACTAGGTCCATCAACCCTAATGTGGCTCAATTGGACTTCAATTAGTCAAATTGACTTCACCAATACCCTACTAACCTCTACGATAGACCATTAGGTCAATAATAATTAAATGGGCTCAATCAATTTTATGAAATTGAGCAAACTCAATTTTGGGTCAACTTAGCCCAATTGAACCCTAAGTGGATCAATTGACCTTCCCTTGACCCTATCATGACCCAATCAACATTAGGTGGTGTCATAGGACCCATGACCATCATTTGGGGGCATCCGCCTCATCAATTTGACCAAGTCAACCATAAAATCAACCATGGTCAAAATTTGCCTAATTAGGAAAATTAAGTGGGCAAACCCATTTCCAATGGGCTAAGGCCTTCAACCCATGGCCCATCCTGCAACCCAACTAATAAATTACCACTCATAGCCTCGAAAAGGGGAAAGGACACATGCATTGGGGAAAATTTGAAAATCCCATGGGCACCATATAGGACAAAGAGGAAATTGGGGAATGGAGACCACTTGGCCCTACATTCCATCACCAACCTCATATCTTAACTCCTCATAGCTAGCCAGCCAAAAAATGGAGGAGAATGGATGCCAATTGTCAGATAGGAGGAGCTTCATATGCTTGTTTGAGCAACCCATTAATGGAATTACCTCCTACACCCAACCTCAGCCTCAATTGATCTCCCCAATAGCTTCCAAGCATCCTGAGGAGTCGAGCAAAGACTTAAGCCAAGGAGATAGATCTCAGGCAGCCAAAAATGAGCAGGGTCACCAAAAAACTGCACAACCATGCCTCCCCAGAGAATGACCCGAGCAAGAGATCAAATCCAAGTGCATTTCCGCTCCCCTCCCTCAGCCCTAGCTTCTCAGATCATTTATGTCGGGAAATCAACTTCGAAGCAGATCCAGGGCGGGGGAAATCCTGGTCGTTGCTGGAGCTTGAAGATGAAAGGGATGACGTTAGATCTACGCCAAGATTCACGCAGATCTAATTATCCACAACCATAGGCAGGAATTAAATCAAACATTTGACCTTAGCCCAATTTGGACATCATCTTCAAGCCTAGATTTGGGCTAGGTCTGGTTAGATTCTGACCAGGGCTTCAACATCAAAGTTTCAGCCCTTGGTGAGAGGTTTCTAAATTGGGGTGGAACTTCTCCTGAGATGACCTGTAGCTCCCAGAATCTAAGTTCAAACTTATGGTGTTCCCTGTAGTTAAGAAATGTGATTGATGCAGGCTACCCCGAACAATGAGGCCTTGAAGATCGAAGGCTCACAAGCCGCTCTCCCACGTCTAATTTACGTACGCACAACAAAAACACATTCAATCCAATTTGTGGTAATAACATTCACACACCAACACAAAAGGGTCACTAATCCTTTAGAGATTAAATAAGGGCTATGTGCCAATTTTTGCTCAAGCGAAATGGACCTACCCAATCCGAACAAGTGTTGTTGAGCCAAAGAGATCCACCCAAATGGATGATTCGAAAGGGGATGGTCTCTTCCATCAAAAAGAAAACTAAGGTTCACCAAGACTTTCGATTGCTAGAAGACCAAGAAAATCAATGTCAAAATGAACCGGAGAAAACCACGATTCAATCAAAAGCTTTGGAAACAACGCCGCCGTTTTCTTCACAAGAAATATGCAAGCGAGAGGAATCACACGCGAATGGAGGAAGAGGTCCTTACCCACACTCGAAGAAGAACCCGGAGGCGAATCACTCTACTATGGTCCACCGGGGGCACACTAAAGGAGGCTAGACGTGCCGAGTTCCACGAGCTCTCGCGGAGGAGTTCCAATGGTAGCAGTTTTGGAGGGGCTCGGGTCAATGGTCGCTCGATTCCGACGGGCGGCATTCTGGTGGAGGCCGACGCACAGAGGAGAGGGTGAAGTCCGACGCACAGAGGAGAGGGTGGAGTCGCACCACCGGAGGGGAGGGTAGGTCGTCGGATTCGCACCGTCTGGAAGGGTAAGGCGAGACGCACGCCACGCGGGAGAATCGGGCAAGCCGCAAGTTATCAAAATTAGGTTTTTCCAAGTGTTCTGTTCTCCTTTTCTCAACGTAAAAGGGTTTATAAATAGGGCTTACAAAGCATAATGGCTACATGCAGTCCAGCATTAATAAAAATATAATAAAACATAGAAATATAAAGGCTATACGTAGTCCGACAGATTCTGATGCACATCACTTGAATGAGTTGGGCCGCGGGCGAAAGTTGTAGTGGTGTCGTAAATCTTTAACTTGTAACGGAGAGGATTCATCTGTCAGCTTGTTAGCGCCCGCATCAACAAGTAGATGGTCGTCGGTTCCATCAATCGCACCTGCATCAACAAGTAGAGGTTCGTCAGTTCCATCAATCCTCCCCTTCTCAAAAGAGCTCATCACTGATGAGTTGGCTTGTATGTATTGGCGGAGATGAACATCATCTAAACGACCAACCTCCGCTTTAGGTAGCCACGAGTCATCGGAAGTTGGACGGTCACGCCAATGGACCATGTAGCGGCGAGTGGTCCCGATCAGGGAAGAGAGAACTTCATCCGAGAGGATCCTGTCAGACACAAAAGTGGTCTTGGAGAACCATGAGCACACATTAGCATCAGAAGGTGAAACAGTAGCATCATCCAACATACCTCCAGTAGAAGTTGTAGTAGAATGCGATCCAGGAAGTTGTAGTAGAATGCGATCCGAGAACAATCTCACCCCCCCCCCCCAACCTAGTAGAAGACGTGGTATAAAACGTCAATGGAGAGTGAAATATTTCAAGTGGAGGAGAAACATACGGCGTTAAATCCAAAACGTTGAAAATAGGGGATATACCCCAATCAGTGGGTAAATCCATAAGATAAGCGTTGTCTCCCAGTTTCTACGTGACTCAAAATGGACTGGCTCTCAGATTAGCTAACTTGTTTATGGATCCCACAGGCATCCGTTCAGGAATGAGACAAACCCAAACCAAATCATCAACATTAAAGTGGGTTGCTCTCCGACGCAAGTTAGTGTGTGATTGATAACATGCATATTGCGTGACCAACTTCTCTTGTATGTGCTTGTGTAGATTATGAACGTGTTGAGAAAACTCCAGTGAAAAGTGACTTGACTTATATGAGGGAGGTAAAGGGATCAAGTCAAGTAGCACAGGTATCTTATAACCATGCATAATTTCGTTGGGGGACAAACTAGTAGATCTATTTTTTGAGTTGTTATATGCAAGTTGGGCATGGGGAAGAAGTACATCTCAAGTGCCCTTGTGATCACCCACGAGACACCGCAATAAGTTTCCCAAGATTCTCTTTACCACTTCTGTTTGCCCATCCGTGTGCGGATGATAGGCCAAAGAAAACAAAAGTTTGGTGCCTATTAGCTTCCACAACGTCTTCCAAAAATAACTAGTGAACTTAATGTCCCTATCTGTAACTATAGTTTTAGGAACGCCACGATGCCCAACGACCTCTTTAAAATATAATTTCGCAATATGAGATGCATCGCTAGTCTTGTTGCAAGGGATGAAATATGCCATTTTAGAAAAATGGTCTACCACCACAAGAATAGAATCATGCCTTCGGAATGTTGGAGGAAGGCCAAGTATGAAGTCCATACTGACGTCCTCCCAAGGAGTGGACGGGATTGGGAGAGGTGTATATAGGCCCGCATTAGTCTTATTCCCCTTAGCCAATTGGCAAGCACGGCAGCTACTAACTATTTTATTAACCAACGGCTTAAGTCCGAGCCAATGAAATTTATCTTCCACCAAGATGATGGTTTTAACAGGACCAAAGTGACCACCAAGGCCACCACTATGCAACTCCCAAACAATAAGGTGTCATAGAGAAGATCGTGAGATGCACAACTTCAAATGCTTAAATAAATAACTGTCTCGTATATAATACGTTGAAATAGTGGTAGGTGTCTTGCTTTGAACAGATAAATAAATATCTTTAAAATCAAGACATTGAACATATTCATTCTTGATCCTCTCAAATATGATAACCTTCACTTGTAACGTGGACAACAACAAGGATACACGGCTAAGGGCGTCAGCTACGCGGTTAAGGGTCCCCTTAAGATGTTTAATGATAAAAGTATACTCTTGAAGATAGGATATCCATTTAGCATGACGTGGATTAATTTTGCTTTGTGAGTTAACAAACCTCAATGCCTCATGATCCGATAGGAGAACAAACCACTTGGGGAGGAGATAGTGCCGCCAATGTTGGAGGCATCAAATTACCTCATAGAATTCTCTATCATAATTAGAATAGTTTAATTTAGGACCAGCAAGCTTCTCACTAAAATACCCTATTGGGTGGCCCTCCTAGCTCAAAACACCACCAATGCCTACCCCGGACGCATCACAAGACAATTCAAAAACCTTGCTAAAATCAGGTAATCACAAAACAGGAGCTTCCGACATTCGAGTCTTGATAGTTTGGAATGCCTTAGCGGCTGAAGTAGTCCATTTAAAATCTCCTTTCTTTAAACATTACGTGATTGGCGCCATAATACTACTAAAGTCACGAATGAAATGACGATAAAAAGTGGCAAGACCGTGAAAACTCCTCACCTTACGAAGGGTGGTGGGCTCAGGCCAATCTCTAATGGCATGGATTTTCTTTGGATCAACATGAATACCCTCCGAACTAACAATATAACCTTATGCGGATCCGTCAAGTGATGCCACTCGAAGTAGCTTTCCATGTCTAGCACCCAGTTCAGGAAAAATTGGGGTTCCCCTAAACCATCGTAGGAGGGGCATTAATTTTAATGGCACGGGTGATGTCGACGTCTCATTCTGGGTGACGATATTGCGGCCGGTGACGTGGCGGCAAGTCATCGTGGTGGTGGTGGTAATGATTGGGTGGCCTATATCCTCTAGCTAGTGAAGGGGTTCGATTGGCCAAAAGTTGGTCCATCATCCCCCGGAGTTCCCCCAATTGTTGAGTCATCTCCAAGCGGAGTTCATCAACCGGAGTGGGATTTTGAATCGGTTGTCGTTCGTCGGCCATACTCGACGAAGAGGTGAGATACTCGTGACCGGAGTTGGTGTGATTCTCGTAACCGGATCTAGTGGGCATGCGATGTATTAAAAAAATTGTTTGAAGTTTTATAGGAAAATAAAGTTGTGCACACGTAGAACCTAAAGTGAAATAGTGTGGACCGGGGCCAAGTTAAGAAATTGGTCAACCTTGCTTTGATACCAAAATTGATGCAGGCTACCCTGAACAATGAGGGCGTGAAGGTCGAAGGCTCACAAGCCGCTCTCTCACGTCTAATTCACGTACGCACAACAAAAACGCAGTCAATCCAATTTGCGGAAATAGCATTCACACATCAACACAAAAGGGTCGCTAATCCTTTAGAGATTAAATAAGGGCTATGTGCCAATATTTGCTCAAGCAAAATGGGCTTACCCGATCCGAACGAGTGTTGTTGTGCCAAAGAGAACCACCCAAATGGATGATTCGAAAGGGGATGGTCTCTTCCAACAAAAAGAAAACTAAGGTTCACCAAGCCTTTCGATTGCTAGAAGACCAAGAAAATCAACGACAAAATCGACCGGAGAAAACCACGATTCAATCAAAAGCTTCGGAAACAACGCCGTCGTTTTCTTCACAAGAAATATGCAAGCGAGAGGAATCACACATGAATGGAGGAAGAGGTCGTTACCCACACTCGAAGAAGAGCCCGGAGGCGAATCACTCTACCACAATCCACCGGGGCCACGCTGAAGGAGGCCTAGACGTGGCGAGTTCCACGGGCTCTCGCAGAGGAGTTCTGATGGTAGTGGTTCTGGAGGAGCTCGGGTCGACAGTCGCTCGATTCCGACGGGAGGCATTCTGGTGGAGGCCGATGCACAGAGGAGAGGTTGGAGTCCGACGCACAGAGGAGAGGGCGGACTCGCACCATAGGGAGGGGAGGTTAGTCCGCCAGAGTCGCACCGTTCGGAAGGGCAAGGCGAGTCACACGCCACGCAGGAGAACGAGCAAGCCGCATGTTATCAAGATTTGGTTTTTTCAAGTGTTCTGTTCTCCTTTTCTCAACGTAAAAGGGTCCATAAATAGGGCTTACAAAGCATAATGGTTATACGCAGTCCAACATTAATAAAAATTCAATAAAACATAGAAATATAAAGGCTATACGTAGTCCGGCATATTCTGATGCACATCACTTGAATGAGTTGGGCCGCGGGCGGAAGTTGTAGCGGTGCCGTAAATCTTTAACTTGTAACTGAGGGTCTTCATCCGTCAGCTTGTTGGCACCCGCATCAACAAGTAGAGGGTCGTTGGTTCCATCAATCGCACTCGCATCAACAAGTAGAGGGTCGTCGGTTCCATCATAATTATTTGAATTTCTCTCAAACTACCACTTCCATGTAGATGAAATTTGGGCTACATATATGTTATAATGTTATACACCATCCTTGTGAATGTTAGAATTTTTTGAATTAATTTTCCTATAGTTTTAGTTAAACATTTAGAGTTGTGACACTATTGAAAGAAATGGAATTTATTTGTCTTGAATGATTGAGAAAATTATCAAATCTGTGGTGACACGTTCAGTAAGCCATATTGAATATATGGTTTAAGCTTTGTACCATTTGGACCTATGCATGTGAGGGAATTCCTTTTCAATCAACTTGTACGGTACAAATGTGAGACATGCATGTGATACCTTTAGTGATTTATAAACTCACCCAAAATTACCAAATGCATGTCATTGAAACTTAGGTAGACTCTCATATAGGTCAAAATACACCTCTGAAATTATTTTGGAAATTTTAGAATAATTACTCCTATTATTTGACCACATTTGAATTATGTCACACTTTTAAATATATACAATAATTGATTTATACATTTAAAATACACCTATTGAATTATGTCCACGTTTTCTAGAAAACAGCATTTATACATTTAAAATATAAATATATTTATGCATTTACAGTTAGGTTTTGCAGATTACCTGATCAAGAACCCTAGGGAGATGCAGCGATCGGGATGAATATTGTTGCGAGGTTGGGCAGTCAGGATGAGGAGGGTGCGGGCTGCGCCTGTCGTGATGAGGAGGGTCGCTAGTAACTAATTCTAATTAAGCCGACGAAGTGAAAATTATCCTAATGCAGGTTTATAAAAATGACAGAGTAGTAGAAAGGGGAGCCTTGGCGCACCGGTTAAGGTGTTGTCATGTGACCTTGAGGTCATGGGTTCGAGTCCTGGAAGCAGGCTCTTGCTAAAATGCAAGGTAAGGTTTGCCTACATTTCACCCTTGTGGGGGACCCTTCCCCCGGACCCTCGTTGCGCGGGGATGCTTTGTGCAACGAGCTGGCCTTTTTACAGAGTAGTAGAAACCAAAATATGAAATGAATCCCACCGTAAATTTATAAAATGACATAAATATTGAAACCAAATAATGCAAGCAAAAACCTATAGGAAATTAGCAAAGGTTGCCAAAGTTTGGCCAATATAGTAGTTAATAGCAATCAGCTACCATTTTACTAAATAATGCTAATAATTTATATAACAGCAATTTATAAATTTCACTGAAAATATAAACAGAACTATCAACCTCAAATGTCATTGCACAATAAACCAATAGAAAGTGGACAAATCGAATCACCTCAAAATCCACCAATTATTTGATAATGTCAATAAGCAAGACAATAAAAAAATTCTTATTAGTTCGAAACAATCAAGGTAGACTGAATCAAGTAAGCATATGTTAGGTGAAAAAAAATGGAGATTCCTAAACTAGAGTCTGTCCTTATCATAAATGATAAACATCAAATCTTGCCATCTAAATGGCAAAAAACAAACCAAAGAGGGTATGTAAAGGTACCATGATAATCAAAACACCGATCATGGGAGCATAAATGAAACACCTGCAACAGTCTATCCCCTGCGTCAATGGAAATGAGAACATGAAAGGGATGGATTGGATGATGGGGATTTGGAAACAGTCAATTGGAAGGCATGGAGAAGGCTCTGTTTTTTTTTTCTCTCGCACCTGGATGCAATAGAGGATTTGTGCTTCACAAATGCTCTGGATGCTGAATGAAGGAAGCATGGTTATGTGCACATAAAACAAAATGGATTCTTGGGTCTGCCCTCTCTGATGTCTTTGGCTTTGATTTGAGAGCATGATTCCGCAGCGAACACGATGGTATATGGGGCCACTATTTCAGTGGTATTCTGTGAGCAGCCACTTTGTGCATTTATTGTCAAAGGTTAGGTCTTTCTCCTCTGAGAGAAGCCACTTTGTGCATAGTGCCAAAGGTTAGGTCTGTTTTCAATCTCCCCCCGCCCAAATCCCAAATGATTGGGGACTATATGAGTTCTGTTGTTGTTGTTGTTGTTGTTGTTGTTGTTGTACCTTGATGCAATAGAGGAAGAAAATTAGAAGTCGGGAAATTAAAATGTAAAGTAGCTTCATCTTTTTCTCCCCTCCAAATACCTTGATCGACTTCACATTGAGCTTCTTCACCGCCTCCTTGGGAAATGACAACAGTGAGCACACCATTCTCCATAGACGCCTTCACCTGATCCAAAATCAGGTTCCCTGGCATCCCTCTACAGTGCAGCCCTGTTCTGTTGAATTGCTAACCGCCGTATGAAGGAGATGAGCGGTGTCAGAGTTTGCCGAGGAAGGTGGAATCTGGAGATGCAGAGAATTTTGCAGAGGTGTGTATGACAACAACTATCGATCGGAGACGACAATGTATGCCCATGAATGAAAAAAATAAATCTTGCAATATTTCTATGATGCAATCCTACGAAACAGGTTGCAGCATCGAACAAAAAAAACACCACGACCTAGATCAAACCTCGCTTGAGTACATAACTCCTGTAGCATCGTGGTAATAAAATAAAATGTAGAGAGTTCATGTGATCTAACTACCAGCACTGCAAGAGGACGGTGGATCATTCTGAAGATCGTTCAACTCCTTCATGATCCTCTTTGAAGCCATCAATGAAGACTTCATCCCTTAAAATTCCCTATCAACCTGACCTTTCCACACGTACCAAAAATGAGAGAGTGCTCGTGGATATTTTAAGAAAGAAGTAAAGAGGAGGGAGAGAGGAGAAGTAACCAGAAGGGGGGAGAGAGAGATGTGAACATGTTAGTGTTGAAACCGATTTCTCGGTCTCTGTGGAGCTCGGGACCCTCACCGAGATGAGGGGCGGCTAGCCCTTACTGATCCCTTAGAGAAGATCGGCCAGAAACTAGGAAGATTGACTAAGACCTTAGTCACAGCGAGGAGGTCCCTCCACTAACCCGGAAGATCGTTGAGCGCTTCCCCTCCCAAGCCAAAGCTGAGACTCGGGCACCTTGGAGAGCTCTGGAGATGCTAACCAAAGGAAGCCTAAGGAGAGAGAAGCGGAAGTGGAATCCCCTTCAAAGGTGCCCTTAAGGTCCTATTTATAGATTTTCTGATATGGCCTGCAAATAGCGGGATTCCGCCTTTTGATTTTACTATCTGCACCCCAAATGGGTCTGCTAACAGCCAAACTCCGATGTTTGGAGAGGCTAAAGGCAGACCACCAAGAGTAAAAGGGTAATTTTGCCCTATCGTCTTATGGGGAAGGGGCTGCGAGAACCTTCCTGCGAGATCTTATGTTCTCGCGGGCCTCCTCGCGAGCCCTACTCGCAATGCCTCTCTTAGGCGATCCCTTGCGAGGACCTCGCCGGCCAATTCGGGCGATGTCTGCCGAGATGGGTGGCTCGCCGGCCATTGCTTCTCCGCGGTAAATTGCCGAGGTCGGGATCTCGCGGCTCCCCTTCCGAGACCATCCCTTTGGCTTTAATGATCATAGAACGCTTCGTCGACTGCTGATGATCTCGCCGAACAGGGGTATGGTCGACGAGACCGGGGGAGTTTGACGAACACACCCGCGAGCGCTTGTCTCGTCGACCCTTCTCGCTCACCCTTCAACGAGCTCCGTTCCACTGCCTTCTTTTAGACTGTATCCTTGCCTGGCGAATATCGGGGTTGTATACAATCCCCGCTCTTCGTGAGGACATTTGTGCTAGCGAAGAATCATCCAAACCCTGGTATTCGCCCGCTCCTTGATGATCTGTCGGGAATCTTTGGTGGGACCCACCCTGTGGGCTATAAATATCGTCCTGAGTCTCCAGTGGCGTGCGCTGCTACTCCCCTTCCTCTCCCTTTGCCTGATACTGTAGTTGCTTGGAGATGCCTCTTTCTGAAGAAGTCGAGGCTCGCCTGAGGGCGATGAGAGCCGGCGGGCTACCCTCCACGACCAGGGTCCCTGCCTGGATGAACCGGCCGCCCCCCGCTCAGTCGCCAAAAGTCAAGAAGGAGAAGGCGGCTCGCCGCACCGGGGACGACTCTGTGCTGCTGGATTCCTCCCCGGACGATCGCCACCACGAGAAGGTATGAGCCACTCCTACAGTTCACGTCAACAAATTGGCTTGTCATTCATTTCTACTCGCAAGATGCTTTGCCGAGCGAGAACACTAGCGAACCCGCTGAAGGGTCTCGCAAAAGTCTGCAGGTGGATATGAACCTCGCTGAGAAAAACGTCACCGGTATGATCTTAATCTCGCGTGCCATAATGTTTCTTGTCAACTATATATGACCTCCGTTCCTTACTTCTTACAGTCTCGCCCCTGAAGTCCCCGACCCACCAGGCGTCGCGGCCTCCGTCTCCGCCTCCACCTGACAAAATCATAGATAAGCACGGATTCCAGCTCCTGACGAGCGAGGAGACCGGTGGCTCTGTGCCGCCAAAGATTCCCCTGACCAACAGCGCAGCCTACCCTGCCGGCCTGGGCAAATCCCTCTACCCTCACTACGACAATGTGTTCCAGGGCCGTCCTTCGACATCTCGCCCCCCGTTTGGTAAGCATTTTGACCTCGCCGAAGCCCTACACGAACTCACGCGTGCCATCTAACCTCTTCGTAATATTTTGCAGAAAATACCGAGAACCCGCACATCGATTCCGAGCTGGGCGACGACAAGATGTCCCCCCTTCCTGACCAAGTGGAGGAATTCCTAGGGGATCCACGAGATCCCGAGATAATGAAACAGCGAGCTGCGGAGTTGCTGAGGAAACATGGGCGAATGCTGATGGACCTCAACATGCAGGCGAGACGGGATAGAGAAGCCGCCGAGGACAGGCACGCGGTCCTGATGGAAGAGTGCGCAAGGCTTCGGCAGGCGAGACAGCGTGACCAGGATGAGAATGCCACGATGCCGGAGGTTCATATAGCTAGGTTGAGAGATTACGCCTACCTTATGGACAGGGAGGGCCGTTTGGCCGAGGACTATTATAACTCTAGGGTTCCACCGAGATCTGGGTCGCGGGGTGGGGGCAGGTGGAAATGGTTGCCCCATGATTCTCGCTAACTGTTGTGTTGTGAGATTTGTAATGGGTGTCGTTATTTTTAGACAATCTCGCTACGGTTCGTAACTCGCATATTCGCCACTTATGTTGGATTTTATTTCTTTTGACAATAAGCATCAGTAGCTTTTTGTTGTTTGTCGTTCGTTGTCAATAAATCTTTTTTTATGTTACACTGCGGTCGCGAGGACCTTCTGTCCTCGCTAAATATATCCCGCAAAAATGTTGTTTGTACTAACCCCGCAGGTTCCTCTCGCCCACATCCATGATGTGATGTTTTTGCTGCTACCCGCGCCCGCCGGCGCTTGGACTTCTTCCCGCCATTTTGCTTTGGCTATAAATAGGCGGCCATAACTGAGTCAACCACCGCATTTATTTTCGACCTTCTTCCTCCTCTGCTTCAGAGCTCTCGCTCCTCCCCGTTCTCGCTTTTCTTCTTTCCTTGCAGATTACTGAAATGGGTGGCGACACTAATGAGTCGGAGGGTCGGCGGAAGATCGCTAAAGCTTTCGCCGAGCATAGCTTCTTCCACTGCAATCTGACTGATGAGGAGTACTTCAGCGCGGTCGCCGACTATGTCACCCCCCCACCCCGTTAGAGGCACGTCGTCCTAGCGAGAACGACGTGATTAATACCCCGCTGGTAGGCGAGATGGCCATCCCCACAGCCCATTTCGCGGTCGGTCTGCGCCTTCCCCTATGGCCGGAAGTTCGCCAAGTAATAATCGTTCTCGCTCGCTTCTTATTCTCTGCAGTCCAAGTCTTGTTCATCATGTGGACTAATACCGTTCTCGTTGCTCGCTAGGTGCTCAAGCACTATGGCGTAGTTCCGGGCCAGCTCACCCCCAATTCTATGGCAGTGGTCACCGCCTTCGCCTGCTACCTTCGCGAGGAGCGCATCGAGTTCAGCCTCCCGGCCTTCCGGAAGCTGTTCTCGTTTCGCGCCTACAAGGATGGGACGGCCTACTTCGTGGGCTCGGGTCCTAAGGTCGTCGAGACCGTCAACAAGGCCCACTTCTGGGCCCAAAAGTTCCTCGTCGTCAAGGGGAACTTCGACAATATCCCCCTCTCGCCAGTTCAACACAGCGAGACCACGTACCGGCCTACTGCCCTCGGCGGTCACGACGCCCTCCTCTATCAGTTCTTCTGTAAGAAGAACTTTGAGGTCGTTTATCTCCGCCACAACCTCGATTCGTTGTCTCCAGTTCTCGTCGGGGAAGGTAAAGATCTCGCTTAGCGACTACAATTTTGTTCCCTGCCATTCCGTACTTATTGAAATTTCAATGCTTATTTCTTAGGCGAGCGGGATATTCCCCTTCATCCCCCTTACGCGAGCAATCGAAAAACCGACGCTACCCTGGCTCTCGCAACCATGGGGGCGGAAGCTTGCCGAGGCGCAGTCACCCCGGGTGAGCCCTCTTCTCGCAAGAGACCGGGGGCCTCTGGTAGTCATGCCGCTCCCTTGAAATCTCCGCCAAAGAAGAAGAGCAGGAAGAGCGGGGTCTCGCTCGCCTCCTCGAAAGGAAAGGAGCCCCGCAAGGTCGCCTTCGATGAGTTCGACCTCACCGGCCTCTCCGCAGGGGGTGAGGACGATGAACCTTGCCAGGAGGCTCCTAGAACCTCCATCCTGCCCATCCCTATCAACCACTACAACTTCGGCCTCGGCTAGAGGCGCCGGGATGAGACGGGCGAGCTCCTGGTCAACTGGAAACCGGAGACCAACAGGGTGGATATCTCCACCATACTTCCCTCCTGGGTGGAGAAGGAGACCGTCAGCGGTCACGCCTTCGACCTCGCGTTCGCTCTTTATAGTCGTGAGGACGCGGGGTCTTATAAAGATGAGACTGCGAGGACCCTCGCTTTTGAGAGCGCGAGGTCGCAGTTGCGTTCTGCCGAGCTCGCCCATATGACGGGGAGGCGTTGCTTACAGCTGGAGCTTCAGAACGTGGAGCTCGCGAGGGCCTATCAGGGGCTCCTTACCGAGATCATGCAGCTGAAGGAGAAGCTGCTCGCCGCGGAGGGCAGTGTGGTGAGTTACTTAGACTTCCTTATCCTCCCTTCCTTTGGATGTTTCGCCTTTTTTAATTGAACTTAATTGCAGGATGTCGAGTCCGTCGGGAGAGCCGACGCTCGCTTCAAGGATTTGGAGGGCGAGGTGGCTGGGCTGAAGGCCCTAAACTGCAACCTCACCTGTGCCGTCGTCCCCCCTTCCCCCCGCCGTCTGAAGGAAGAGCGGCGAGCACGAGACAAAGAGGTCCGATTGGAGTCCACTGAGTCCGCTCGCTACATCTTGCAGATGATGAAGGCGGCTGGCCTCCTAACTGCCGACGCGGATGACCTGGACCCTGAGGATATCGTCCCTGAGCTCTTCCACTTGCTTCCGTCGGTGAAGAGCAGCGACGACGAGGAAGTGTCCGCGAGCGACCAATGAGGCTTACAACTTGATTCTGTTCAATTTTGTTTTTGGCTGGCGAGATCGCCGCTTTATGTAAATCAGACTTTGAAATGAATGAACATACACTTTTTGGCCTCGTGTCGTGTTCACTCCTTTCTGTATTGTTTTTTCTGTTGATATCTCGCTCTTGCTTACCTCGAGGTTTATTTGTATGTAGGTTATTCCCGCGATGACCGTTCTCGCCTTTTACGTTGTTGAATAGGCGAGTGTAGGATCTTTTTGGCTGCTCCGGCCTTTCGTTATTCGCCTTAGGATTATTACTCTTTAGGTACGCGTTTTTCTCTAGGTCTCGCGAGCTGTTTTCTTTTCGGCGAGAGTTCGCCTGTTACCCTGCACCGGCGACCTTTCGGCCGAGCACCGGATACCCCTAGTGCATAGGGTTGGTTCTCGTCACTCGCCTACTATCATGCGAAATCTCTCCTCGCCAAGCGAGAAGGATAGGATCGGCGCTGAAGTCTTGCTAACCTGATTCATTTCAGCCTGACCCTATGGAGAACTCATCTTCTTGCCCGGGAGCGGAATCGATCTGGGGCTTTCCAGCACCAAAACTTGTACCTTGTCAGCCTCTCCAGAGATCAACCTGAACCCCCCGTCTAGTGAGAGCCCGGGAGCGAAATCGATCTGGGGCATTCCAGCACCAACACTTGTTACCTTGCCAGCCTCTCCAGAAATCAACCTGAACCCCCCGTCTAGTGAGAGCCCGGGAGCGGAATCGATCTGGGGCATTCCAGAACCAACACTTGTACCTTGCCATCCTCTCCAGAGATCAACCTGAACCCCCCGTCTAGTGCGAGCCCGGGAGCAGAATCGATCTGGGGCATTCCAGCACCAACACTTGTTACCTTGCCAGCCTCTCCAGAGATCAACCTGAACCCCCCGTCTAGTGAGAGCCCGGGAGCGGAATCGATCTGGGGCATTTCAGCACTAACACTTGTACCTTGCCAGCCTCTCCAGAGATCAACCTGAACCCCCCGTCTAGTGAGAGCCCGGGAGCGGAATCGATCTAGGGCATTTCCAGCACCAACACTTGTTACCTTGCCAGCCTCTCCAGAGATCAACCTGAACCCCCCGTCTAGTGAGAGCCCGGGAGCGGAATTGATCTGGGGCATTCCAGCACCAACACTTGTACCTTGCCAGCCTCTCCAGAGATCAACATGAACCCCCCGTCTAGTGAGAGCCCAGGAGCGGAATCGATCTGGGGCATTCCAGCACCAACACTTGTTACCTTGCCAGCCTCTCCAGAGATCAACCTGAACCCCCCGTCTAGTGAGAGCCCAGGAGCGGAATCAATCTGGGGCATTCCAGCACCAACACTTGTACCTTGCCAGCCTCTCCAGAGATCAACCTGAACCCCCCGTCTAGTGAGAGCCCGGGAGCGGAATCGATCTGGGGCATTCCAGCACCAACACTTGTTACCTTGCCAGCCTCTCCAGAGATCAACCTAAACCCCCCGTCTAGTGAGATCCCGGGAGCAGAATCGATCTGGGGCATCCCAACACCAACACTTGTACCTTGCCAGCCTCTCCAGAGATCAACCTGAACCCCCCGTCTAGTGAGAGCCCGGGAGCGGAATCGATCTGGGGCATTCCAGCATAAAAACTATTTGGGACCTGCCAAAGGATTGCTCCAAAATGCATATGTCGAGTAGGAAATATGAAAAGTCATTTACAACAAATGGCTAAGGATAAAACCTTTTTAAATCATCCCCACTCCTAGCTCGGCCAAGAGGTACCCCTTCCACATCCTGGAGGTGGTATCCTCTTGACCTGAGCACTTCGCTTACAATGTAAGGTCCTTCCCAATTGGGCTCTAGCTTGCCAACCGCGGCTCCTCTCCCAGACGCGTCAACCTTCTTCAGCACAAGGTCTCCTTCCTGAAAGTGTTTTATTCAGATGTGTTTGTTAAAGTATCGGGCCATTCGTCGCTTGATTTCCTCCTGCCTGATGGTGGCCTGGTCCCGGAGTTCCTCCACCAGGTCCAAGGATAGCCTTTGTTCTTCATCGTTGGCCACCAGCCACTCTTCATCCCCTTCACCTGCGGCGATCACCCTGGGGGTCTTTACTTCGAACTCAACGGGAAGGACTTCTTCGGATCAACGGGAAAGTTCGAACGAGGTCTCCCCAGTGGCGGTGTTAGGGGTAGTCCTCAGGGCCCAGAGAACGGATGGTAGTTGCTCTACCCAATTCCCTCGAAGGTTCTCCACCTTCTTCTTTAGTAGGTTGATAATTACTTTATTTGCCGCTTCCACCTAGTCGTTGCTCCTTGGGTGGTGAACCGATGCGAACCTGAGGTCAATGCCAAGCTGGGTGCAGAAGCTAACGAATTCTTCCCTAGCAAATTGCGGCCCATTGTCCGTCACTATAGACAGAGGGAGTCCGTGCCTGCAAATTATCTCTCCCCACACAAAATTCCTTACAACTTGAGATTTAACCTTGGCGAGCATTTTTACTTCCACCCACTTGGAAAAATAGTCGATCATGACCAGCAAGAACTTTCTTTGGCCGCTAGCTTGAGGGAAAGGGCCGACTAGGTCCAACCCCCATATGGCTAAGGGCCAGGGGGCAGTGATGGTTCGGAGTCTCTGAGCTGGGAGGAGTTGGAGTGGGGCATAGAGTTGGCACTTTGAACACCTCCTTGCGAACTCCGCCGCATCCTTGCTGAGGGTGGGCCAGAAGTAGCCTTGTCTCAACACCCTTCCTTCCAGAGTTCGGCTCCCGGAGTGACTCCCACACTCCCCGGAGTGAATTTCTTCTAGGACTCTTGGGACCTCCTCCTCTGAAACACAACGGGCCAGGAGTCCCGAGAGAGTCTTCCTGTACAGCCCTCCTGCATGCAAAGAGTAATAAGCCGACTTATACCTGAAGCATCGCTTGTCTATGTCTCCTTCAGGGAACTTCCCTGATGTTAAGAAAGAGATGAAGGGATCCATCCACGAGACCCGTTAATCCACTTCCATTAGTTCTCCTTCCTCGGTAGAGGGCAGAAAGAGTTCTGAAACCGTTCCTCCTGTTCGCGGGCCGAACCTGGCCAGGAGGTCCGCGGGGGTGCTTTCTTCCCTCGGCACGTGTTTGATAGAGAAAGTGTGGAATTGCTCGATGACTCCCTTGACCTTCTCCAAGTATCGCAGAAGAGTCGAGTCATTTGCCTCGAATTCTCCCTTGACTTGGCATGCTACCACCATGGAGTCCGTCGAGACCTCTACATCTTGCACCCCCAGCTCTCGAGCTAACCTCAGGCTTACTATCACTGCCTCGTACTCTGCTTGGTTGTTGGTGATAGGGAAATGGATGTTCAGGGCTTGCTTGATTTTTGTCCCTTGGGGACTCACTAGGATGATCCCCCCCCCCCCCCCTTAAGAGTGCTTTCCTGACGCACCATCCACCAACATACTCCATGCCACTGGGGTAGGCGGTTCATGTTCCCCCACCTCGGTCGTGTAGTCGGCCATGAAGTCTTCCACTGCTTGGGCCTTGATTGATGTCCTGGGTATGAACGTAATATCGAACTCGCTCAGCTCCACAAACCATTTTGCCAATCTTCCCGAGTGTTCCACCTCTTCCATGATTTTGCGAAGCGGGTGGTCCGTCACAACTTTGATGGAGTGTGCCTGAAAATAGGGTCGGAGCCTCCGCGCTGGCACCACTAGTGAGAAAGCCAACTTCTCTAAGATTGGATATCGGAGCTCCGCCTTCTTCAGCACTCGGCTGACATAGTAGACAGGGAATTGTTTTCTCCCCTCCTCCCGGACCAACACAGCACTCACTTCCTCCGTCCCTACTCCCAGGTATAGGGATAGGTCTTCTCCTGATCTCGGCCCTTGGAGTAGGGGGGTTTGGGTGAGTTGTTCTTTCAAGGCTTGGAAGGCTCCCTCGCATTCCGAAGTCCATTCAAACTTTTTATTGCCCCTTAGTGCCTTAAATAAGGGCGCACACTTCTCCCCCGCCTTGGAGAGGAACCTGCTGAGTCCGGCCAGCTTCCCTGTGAGGCCCTGAACCTCCTTCGGGTTCCTAAGCGACCCCAACTCCATTATTGCCTTGACCTTGTCCGGGTTGGGTTCTACTCCTGCCGGGGTTAGCAAGTGGCCTAGGAACTTCCCCCGACTAGCCCCGAAGACACACTTCAAGGGGTTGAGCTTCATTTTATACTTCTGTAGGGTCCCGAACGTCTCTTCAAGGTCTCGGAGGTGAGACTTAAGATCCCGACTCTTCACCATGAGGTCATCAACATAGACTTCTAAATTTCTTCCTTTCTGCTCGCGGAAGACCCTATCCATCATCCTTTGGTATGTAGCACCTGCGTTCTTGATCCCGAAGGGCATCATCTTATAGCAGTAACATCCATCCCCCGTGATGAAGGAAACATCCTTGATGTCCGGGGGATGCATGCGGATTTGATGATAACCTGAAAATGCATCTAAGAAAGACATTACAGAGAAACCGACGGTTGAGTCAACCAGCGCGTCGATTCTATGCAGGGGGTAACAATCTTTCGGGCATGATTTATTAAGAAGTGAAAAGTCGATACACATGCGCCACTTACCTCCTCCCTTTTTTACCATGACTACGTTGGAGACCCAGCCTGGATACTGGATCTCCGATACAAAACCTGTCTGCAGGAGTTTACCCACCTCCTCTTGGATGGGTTCTTCAAGCTTGTCCGCCGTGGCCATCTTCTTTTGGCGGATGGGGACGGTGCCGGGATCGAGGTTGAGGCGGTGGCAAGCCACATCCGCATCGATCCCGGGCATCTCGGCGGCGCTCCAAGCGAAGACGTCCACGTTCTTCTGTACGCAGGCCAGGATCTCGGCCTGCTCCTCCGAATTGAGCTCTCCGCAGACCCGGACCTTTTCCACCATCCCGAGCCGAGTGGTGACTTCAAGCTCCACGACCTCTTCCACAGCCTCCAGCCTGGATTTCTCCCCCCAAGCACTTTCCTTCTCTCCGCCGCGAGCGAGCGCTTGTGCTCCTTCCTCCGCCTCCTCCTCCCCTACCATCATCAGCTCCTCCGCCCCTTCTTCTCGGGCACCCTTTCCTCTCCCCTCTTCTTCTCCTCTCTCCGCTCTGGGCCTCTCAGCGACCCCTTCCTGGGCATGAACTTCCTCTTCCTCCATCCTCTCCTCCACTCCGTTACTGCCTCTGGCCTCCGACGCCTCCTCCATCATTTTATCAAACTCCTCCGCTTCTCCCATCCAGGTGATGGTGTTGACACCCGTCACATAGCACTGTCTCTCCATCTTGGGGTCTCCTCGGATCTGGACCTGGACTCCACCCGCATTTAACTTGACACACTGGTGGAAGGTGGAAGGGACGCATCTGAATGCGCTGATGAGAGGCCATCCGAAGATGCCATTGTAGCTGCTTGGGGCGTCCACTATCACGAAGCGGCAATTCCGGGACTGCCCTCTGAGGGTCACATGGAGCCCCACTCCGCCCTCTACCTCCTTCCTTTCTCATGAAAAGCCGAATAGGGGGCCATCTGAGGCCAACACCCTCTTGGACTCCACCTTCATCTCATTGAACGCCTTCTTGAAGACGACGTTGACCGAGCTACCATTATCGACTAGAATCCGTGAGACGGTGAAGTTCTCGATGGCGGTCTGGATGACCAGCGCATCGCAGAGCGGGTCTTCATAGTTTGGCATGTCCTTCTGTGAGAAAGTAATTCTCTTCGCCGGGGGTGGAGCCGTGGATGTTGATGCCACGCTCCGTCGATAGATGGTATGAAGGCTAGCCTTGCGGGTTGCCTCCACCCCCACCCCCACCCCCCCCCCCCCCATGGATCACCCCTATCCCTCCTCTACTCCCCACATCAAATCTGTCTTCACACCTTTCTTCCTCCTCCCCTCGAGGCTCGACCTCCTCAATTCTCACCTGTTTCCTTGGCGTGGGGGCTCGGCCCCTTTTGGTTTCTAGGAACTCTGGGCAGGTGGCCGTCGCGTGACCTTCCTCATCGTGGAAGTTACAATATGGCAATGCCACCTCCCCGGCTTCGCCTTCCGCCACTCTATTCCTCCTCCTTCTTGATCCCGCTTCTTCTCTCGCCTCTTCTCTCCTTCCTCTTCCTCTTCCCCTCCTGATCGCCATGGCATGTTGAGGCGGGGGAGGCAATGGCCTCGGACCCTGCCTCCATCCCAGCTGATGGGGTCTTCCTTGACCCCCATAAAAGTTACCCCTTCCCGGGCCGTAACCTCTTCCCTGACCTTGCATTCCTTCGGCACGCTGCCTCCACTCTCCCTCCGGGGCCCTGGGCTCTTCCCTTCTCCTTACCTCTTGTTGCCTGACCTCCGGCTCACTGAGCTTTGCTAGCCTCTTGGTGAGCTCCGGATTGGCCTCCTCACTCTCAATCTCCTCCGCCACCCTCTCCATCAACTCTTCGTAGGAGTCGGGGGCTTTCCTCTTCAAAGCCATTTTGAAAAATCTCTCCCTTAGCCTGATAGTGAAAGCGAGCTAGAGTGCGAATCCTGGCATCTCCTGAGTGAGCAGCACTTCCTCTTGGAACCGATCTGCGTAGTGAGCCAACGAATCCCTTGGCTCCTGCTTCACTTTGAAGAGGGACTCGGCGTCCTTCTTCCTCTTCTTTGCAGTTGAGAATCGCAATAAGAAGTTCCTGCGCAAATCACCGAAGGCGTAGATCGACCCTGTAGGGAGTTGATGGAACCAGTCCCTGGCATTTTCTTTGAGAGTGACGGCGAAGAGTCGACACTTGAAAGCGCCCGACATCGGCCTGATGGAGACCGAGTCCTCAAAAGACTGGAGATGTTGGACAGGTTCATCTCTGTCGTTATAGTACACCCTGTCCCACTCTATGAACCCTGCCGGGACTGGTGCAGAAAGTACCAACTCGCAGAAGGGGCTTCCCCCTTCTACCACCCTTTCTCGCTTCGCTCGCCCCCCAAGCTCTCTCGCCAGACTCGAGCTCGCGGGGACCACGCTCGCGAGAACAACATTCGCCTGGACCACTCCCACGGTCGCCGTGTCTTTCGGGCGCTCGCTCGCCTGCGCCGCGCTCGCCGGCACAGAGCTTGCCGGCACGGAGCTCGCCGGGCTGGCGAACAGCACTCGCCCTTCTAAGTCCTGCACTGAACTTCCTGCAACTTCCTTTCCGACCCTCCCCCGGCGTTCTCGCCAACCGCTACTGGGGTAAGGGTCTCCTGGGGTGCCAGGGTCACGAACTCGCTTCGCAGTGCCGCGACCGCGAGCCCAAAGGTGTCCAGCACCTCCCGCCTGAAGTTCGCAAACATCCTCAGCGTCACCACCTGCGGTGACTCGCTGAACTCCTCGCCTTGATCCTCGCCTCCTGTCATATCTGCTCCTTGGAACTTTCTTGGACCAACCACGCTCCACGCTCACCGCACCAAAATGTTGAAACCGATTTCTCGGTCTCTGTGGAGCTCGGGGCCCTCACCGAGATGAGGGGCGGCTAGCCCTTACTGATCCCTTAGAGAAGGTCGGCCGGAAACTAGGAAGATTGACTAAGACCTTAGTCACAGCGAGGAGGTCCCTCCACTAACCTAGAAGATCGTTGAGCGCTTCCCCTCCCAAGCCAAAGCTGAGACTCGGACACCTTGGAGAGCTCTGGAGATGCTAACCAAAGGAAGCCTAAGGAGAGAGAAGCGGAAGTGGAATCCCCTCCAAAGGTTCCCTTCAGGTCCTATTTATAGATTTTCTGATATGGCCTGCAAATAGCGGGATTCTGCCTTTTGATTTTACTATCCGCACTCCAAATGGGTCTGCTAACAGCCAAACTCCGCTGTTTGGAGAGGCTAAAGGCAGACCACCGAGAGTAAAAGGGTAATTTAGCCCTATCGGCTTATGGGCAAGGGGCTGCGAGAACCTTCCTGCGAGATCTTATGTTCACGCGGGCCTCCTCGCGAGCCCTACTCGCAATGCCTCTCCTAGGCGATCCCTTGCGAGGACCTCGCCGGCCAATTCGGGCGATGTCTGCCGAGATGGGTGGCTCGTCGGCCGTTGCTTCTCCGTGGTAAATTGCCGAGGTCGGGATCTCGCGGCTCCCCTAGCGAGACCATCCCTTTGGCTTTAATGATCATAGAACTCTTCGTCGAATGCTGATGATCTCGTCGAACAGGGGTATGGTCGACGAGACCGGGGGAGTTTGACGAACACACCCGCGAGCGCTTGTCTCGTCGACCCTTCTCGCTCGCCCTTCAGTGAGCTCCATTCCACTGCCTTCTTTTAGACCGTATCCCAGCCTGGCAAATATCGGGGTTGTATAGTTAGGGCAAAACAAATAGACGCCTCAGATTTAAAAGGATTGATCCAATGATCCAGATCTTGCCAGCAATTTCCCGCATCCAACGACAGATAATCATCACAGGCGAATCCAATGCTAGGAATCAAGCACAAAAATCTAACTGGTGAAATACGTATTACTTCCCCAAGTCAGATCCAGCGGAGTAGGGCCAGCCTCGTGGCAAATGTAATAAATTAGAAATGAATATTCAATGTAACGGTCATATTGACCGATGAATTAGTATATAAGTTTAGCAGCTGTAATAGATTGATTAATGAAAGTGCACAAAGTGACTCTGAGAATCCTCTAGAGGGGGTGAATAGAGATTTAAAAATATTCCTATTCTAGTTGTGTAAATACAATAAACCTAAGTATTATGCTTCACCAAGATATATCCCAGAATAAAATAATTGCAGTTAAGTAATGAAATAAAAGACAGTAAATGAAATCTAATCTATGAGGGACAGCACAGAATCACAATCCAGAAGACACACAGAATTTTTATAGAGGTTCCCCAAAATGTGGGTACTCCCCTCTTCTACCACCTGGTAGGGATGCACCACTGTGCCTGAGTCTTTTGGTAAGGAGACTCTTAGAACCACTGATCTTTTGACAAGGAGATCATGAACCACCAGATCTTTTAATAAGGAGATCTTGAACCACCAGATCTTTTGATAAGGAGATCTTGAACCACCAGATCTTTTGATAAGGAGATCTTGAACCACTGAATCCTTTGAGTAGGGATTAATAAAACTCTTTTACAGTTGGTAGAATGAAGGAGAAAGAAAGAGGGAGAGGAAAGATTCAGAAATCTGTCTTTCAGATTTCTGTAACAGCAATCCCAAGTTGTTGTTTGAGTGCTCTTCAGGATCTGTATATGATTAACCATAGCTTTTGATAGTGATGATTGCTAGGGCTGTTAAGCTTTTGATCCTTCTGCTTCCTGCTCTTAAAATAGAACTGCTGCTATATGATTTTGATGAAGAAGCAGCAGTTGTTGACACTGAGCAGAGTATATCCTTTTTCTTTTTCTTTCTTTCTTGTATGTTGTCTATTAGGGTTCCTGAGAGAGGAAGAAGAATAGTGCCTCAATAGAATAGTATGGCCGATTGTGAAAAATGCCTTATGTTTTCCTTTTTCTTCTGTTGCCTTTTATTGTCCCTCTATTGAATTTGAATTTGTTTCCCTTTCAGGTAAGTCCTGGAAGGGTATATTTGTCTGGACAATAAAACCTTCCTTCCTTCTTTAATTCTCGACCCGTCCACCAGCACTAAGCTTGTTTCCAAGAAATCTTTTTGTCTTCTCTAATCCTTCTTTCTGTTTCAGGCAATTAATGTGTCGTTGGAGAACGGTCTTGAGAGTGGTGGGCCAAGAGAGAATGACCAAAATGACAGATGAAAAGGTTACCCTTTTCAGACTGTATTCGACATAACGTCGAGTTCTCTTCCTCTCTTATCTACGCAACTTCGAGTTCATGTAGGCGCAACTTCGAATTCATCCTTGCTCTGATTGAACTCTGTAGTCGATGTTGCGTCGATATCCAATCGACGTAATCGTCGAGTTGATGGCTTGGCTCTGAACTTCATTATCTATGTCGAGATGAAATCGACATTGCATCGACTTTGAATGGCATCGACAGATACTTCCTTCTGCTCTGAGTTGAAGTAGAAGTTGCGTCGACTTCTCAGAATACTTTGACTTTATCCATGGCCTCTATGTCGATATCTATTCGACGTGACATCGACTTGAATTACTTTGACAGAAGGGTGAACCACTTGGACTTCTCGTCAGAGTAGCGTCGACAATAATTCGAAGTTGCGTCGAATTCTATTCGACGCAAATATTAACTTTGTCTAAATTATGCTTCTCTTGATATGGTCTTGACACCCTAGGTTGAGTGTAACATCCTAAGACATCTAATGACTAGATTACCCTCACTATACACTGGGTAGTTCAATCCTAAGGAATAAAATTACTTTTAGGTAATTTGTTAAGTTAAATCAAATGGTTTTTCCCAACAATCTCCCCCTATTTATCTTAACAATTTTTACAATTTGAATAAAGTGATTTTACACATTTCTTTGCATAAACCAAAAATACATACATAACAACATAGGAATAAGAAAAGAAGTGACAGATTGAAATCGCAATCCATTTCATTCAATTGTATATGGATCACCATAGTTGTGATTCAGGAATTGTAGGACATTGTAGAGTACTTGAGCCTCATTGCTCCTTGTCATGGGTTTTTCTTTTCCTTGAAAACACCTTTACCTTCCTTGTGGCAATGTTAAGAGGCTCATCATCTTCTGTAGTGGCATCTTTGGGAAGCTCCCCCTGGCTGTGTGCATGCACTTCAGCTTCCTGGGCAGCTTTCTCAGCTATCTGAGCTACTTCATCCAGTAGATCTTTTTTCTGAATCTCATCATGAGCTACTGTTGTGCTTACAGATACCATTTCTTTTCCAAGTTCCTTTGAACATCTAGGGCAAGCTCCCCCTGAATAGATGGGAGGTCACCTTGATGATCATCTTGATCTGCCTCTATTCTTTCTACCGCATTCTGCTTTTCTGGAAGCACACCCTGATCTCTAGGTTCCCCCTGGATCTGTGCACCCTGAAATGTGGTCACTTTGTTAAGAGCAGGCTCATTATCAGCATCTCCTTTATCTTGTGGCAATGTTAAGAGGCTCATCATCTTCTGTAGTGGCATCTTTGGGAAGCTCCCCCTGATTGTGTGCCTTCACTTCAGCTCCCTGGGCAGCTTTCTCAGCTATTTGAGCTACTTCATCCAGTAGATCTTTATTCTGAGTCTCATCCTGAGCTACTGTTGTGCTTACAGCTACCATTTCTTCTTCTAAGTTCCTTTGAACATATGGGGCAAGCTCCCCCTGAATAGATGGGAGGTCACCTTGATGGTCATCTTGATCTGCCTTTGTTCTTTCTACCTCATTCTGCTTTTCTGGAAGCACCCCCTGATCTCCAGGTTCCCCCTGGATCTGTGCACCCTGAAATGTGGTCACTTTGTCAAGAGAAGGCTCATTATCAGCATCCCTTTTATCATGTCCACTCATATCAAGAACAGGTCTTTCTTCCTCTAATATGTTCTTGATGATTTTGTTTCGGATTTTTCTTTTTAATTAATTTGGTTTGCGCAACCTTTATATGACTAGATTAGAATTAGATGGATGTTTTCGAAGAGTTTCGCAAGTACTCCTACTTTGAGAAATTAACCGTTATCCTATCGAAAGATAGAAGTAACAGTCTTTTTCTGCTTTCGAAGTATTGACGTTTACACCTTGACTACAATGCCGAATTCAATTGATTTTTAAAATAGCAAAGGAGAGTTTTGCACTAAATTGGTTTGAAAAGCTTTTGTTTAATTTTTTAATCCAAATTAATCATATAATAAAGGCAAGTATACCTTATTGTGAGTAATACAGGATATTTTGTTTTAGAAAATATCGAGGTCGTATATTTCCGCGGATCGTGTTGATTACACTACTTTGAGGAACGAACTATTATTTTATCGGAATAATATTTTTGGTTAAGTTAACTAGAGTTCTAAATGATAAAATGCGTATAACTTGAGTTAAGAAAACGATAATAAGCGAATAACTAGAGTTCTAAACGATGATAATAAATAGCACCCGATGTCGAATTACCTTGAGACGAAAATAGCCTTTTTTAGAAGTAAAAGAGATGACTTTTTAAAACATTAAAACGGCTTGGCCGTGGAGGTTTCATAATTATGAACGCTCCTCTCTCGAGGGTACGCCCACCTGAGATTATGAATATTCGACCGAACTCTCGTTCTATAATCGAATCTTCTTAATACTCGTTTTATGTTGTGAACCCCGCTATTTGGTTTTTACTTCCAATTCGGGAGACTTACCTCATCCTCTCTCGAGGATAGATCGCACTTCTCTTTACCCATGAGCGATCAGTCCGTACGCATGAGCCTCTCGGTTAACTAGTGTACGGAGACAGAAATGAAAACCACACATCGATTATGTGGCTCCACTCAACGTTATTCTCGGGTAAACCTTAAGCTCGTTAATTATTTTAGAAAGAGATGTTTTATTTTTAGAAAACTATTTTTGGGTCCCAATGCTCTTCGACATCGTGCGCTAAAGTAAATTAGCAACACATCGGAATGGAGACGACATACTTAAGAAAATACATGTTTAATAATTTAAGCGGATATAAGCGGATAAAAATGGAAATAAAAAGACTTATATAAAAGCAATAATAGTATCCGTCCCAACCGTCTTAAACAATCGCTAAAAAGTTCTTAGCCTCTTATCCAGGACAGGGGTGGTATAGAAATGAAATACTTATAAAGGTGCAGAAATAATATCCGTCCCAACCGTCTTAAATAAGTGCTAAAAAAATTAGCCTCTTATTCAAGATGAGGGTGGTATAAACAGTTATATAAAGACTTGAAATAAAGCTAAGTTACAAAAAAGAAAAACGCTATCCCATATACGCACGCACTCTACTTGTAATAAAAAGACTAAATCGAAAAAAAGCATTTAAACGAAAGCGATAAATAAAGCGTTAAAGAAAGCGATAAACTATTTTTATGAAAGCAATAAACTAAGTTATGAAAGCAATAAACTAAGTTATGAAAGCAATAAACTAAGTTATGAAAGCAATAAACTATTCTCATACACACACACACTAACATAAATAAAAAAGGAAGATGATCCAAATGAGAAAACAACATTTTATTTCTAAAATAAGCATTACAACTAGACTAAAAAGGCAAAAATTACAAACGAACAAAAACTTAATTGCATAAAGAAAAACTCACAATCACTCGAAAGAACTCAGAAAAACATTACAAATACTCAAAATTTGGATGAGATTTCCTTCATCCGAGCCCCTCTATTTATAGGAAAATTTTCATTTTTACACGCCCTAGGTCACGGGCATGACTTGGATGCCATGACCGTGACTTAGGGCGTGACATTTGCTCGGCTGTATTCGCCGACTTCTCGAAGGTTCCGCCGTCAAATAAGGCTGCACACGGGCGTGACTTGGTGTGTCACGGGCGTGACTTGTAGAGTCACGGGCGTGACTATGGGCGACAGACGTCAGCAGCATGAGCGCGACTTTGGGTCGTGACGCGCTGGCGGCTCACGGGCGTGACTTTGCTGGAGCACAAGAGTGACTTGTAGAGTCACGGGCGTGACTTGGTCTACTGGAGTGAGCTGGAAGGGGGTTTGTCGAACGCAGAGCTTTAAATTTACACGCCCCAGGTCACGGGCGTGACCGAGGGCGTGACTTGTCGTTTGTCGAACTCAGCTCACCTTTCGTCGACCTCAGCTCGGGATTCATCGAAATTTGAACTTTAAATTTACACGCCCTTGGTCACGGGCGTGACCGAGGGCGTGACCTGAGAAAATTTTGTCAAAAATATGAAAAAAAGAAATAAAGCTAAGTTAGTAACAAAAATAATAAAATAGGCAATTATTCATTAATTTACATAGAAAATTTACAATATTAATTAAAACCATACTAATAACTATACTAAAAATACATATATTTTACTACTTATCAGTTCTCCCCCTTCTTGACCTTGCTGGACAGTGAGGTTAAGAACTCCCTTGTAACCAAGGAGGAAGATATAAAGTATTTGAGGCTCTGAAAAGATCTTTGAAAACTTAATAGCTCGCCCTCTATTTGTGAGTATTTTCTGTCAAACCTTCTAGCCTGAGAGGCTACCTGGTCTGTAAATGTGGAGGAGGCAATGGCCACAGCTTTGGAAATGATCTGCTCAAGATCAATTGTGGGTGGAAGAGATGTAGATGGAGGAGGTGATGGATGAAGGTCTTCTTGGATAGGGGATAGAGGATGGTGAATGTCAGGTGAGAAATGAACTGATGGTGGTGGAGGTGGAGACAACTGATAATCTGGAATGACAGTGGATGGTAGTTGATGAGGGATTTGATGAGATGGCTCAGGGGCTGAAGTGGATGGTAAGGAATGAAGGATATGCTACTGTTGTTGTTGTTGAGGAGAATGTTGGGTTGAAGCATCATCCTGATGGATATCTGTAACATTGTCCAGTGGAGATTGAGAGTGAGGATGAGAGATAGCATCCCTTGGAGGGTCTGATATTTGCCTCTCTGGCTGTTGAGGAGGAGGAGAGGGAGGAGGTGAAGCTGGAGCATGACCAGGCTTTAGGATTTGCCTGGTCCACTTAGAGAAAATTCCAATGTTTATTCTCTTTCAGGAGGAATTGGCACTCCTTTGGACTTACACACACTGGGATAGTGGTGAAGCAGTACCTGACTCATGATTCTCATGAAAGCATTCTCCTTGTTGGAGTACTTGTGAGCAATCAGCTTTAGAAGGCACCTCCCCTAGTTAATCTTCTTCTGCAGAACTAGCACTCCCATAATCTGCAACTGCTGCCTAGGGATAACATCATGGGCTGCAATTTTACATAGCATAACCTTCCCCACCATGTCATCCAAGAACCTGTACTCTTCTGCCACATCAATCTTTTTGAAGATTAATGGGATTCTCCTTCTTGAACTGCATTATTTCTAAAGCTTTCTTAATCTCTTCACCTGTCAGCTCATCAGAGTCACTCCCAGTTGGAAGATCAAATATCTGACTCAGCATCTCCTCTATGATGCGAATGTCTGTCTCAGAAACCTTCCCATTAAGGGAACCATCCTCTCCTATCTGTACTGACTCCTTAAATTCTGTAAGTTCTATATCGAGTATCTTGCTCCTGGTGGATATCAGTTTAATTAATCCAGCATCCTGAAGCAAGTCTAGAATGGCTCTGAAAATATCAGTCGCTGCGCTGAAGGAATCAATATCCACATTGAACCCAGGGTTAATCTTAGGAGGGTCCATTGATTGGATTGAAGCAACCCTAAACCTGCAAAGAGGGAGAAAACGAGAGAGATAGATGCACTGAGGAGCTGGAGAGCAAGAAGGCAAGAGAGCAAGAAAGCAGGAAGAGAGAAATTCGAAAGCGTAATGTTTCGACGCTGTAATTTCTTAAAAGCAGACGAATCACCGCACCTTAGGGTTTAGGTCGACGCACCGTCGATAACACTTATTATTTGGCGCGCAAAGCTTTGATACCTTGTCGAGATTGCTTCTAGAGGCAATTTTTGCGCGCGCTGATATATCGACATTGCGTCGACTAGTACTCGACATAGCTTCGAGACTATTCAGAGACCCTAAGTCGACGTAGTTCTGTCGACGTTACATCGATTTCCAATCGACGTGACTTCGAATTTAATCAGCGATTGATAAGTCGACGTATGCCGATATGAACTCGACGTTACGTCGAAATCTATTCGAATTGTCTGCTCTTAGTGCTTCTTGTCGCTGGAATCGAGTAGCAGTCGACGGTACGTCGACTCCTATTCGACGCTCCTCTGAATGAACAGAACTATTTTCTTAGAAATTTCTTGCTGTTTTTCCCAGCAATTATTTGTATTGAAAATAGATTGTAATATAATTTTAATGACCATTAGGAAAGGTTCAAGGCAGAAATTACTCCCTTGAATAAGTCTTGTTCCTTAATCAAAATCTACATCTTTCTTCCCACTCCATTTTCTTTTGAGTGGGACCCTACCTCACCCTGCACAGGTAATTCAAACATTAGAAGGAACCCAGGTTACCTTGGGCCCTTTGCTTTTACCATTATAGGGTTCATTGAAAGAATAGAAGGGTCTTTCATGATATCCTTTGGGATGATAGGGAATGGATTTCCCAAACATCTTATCTTGATACTTAAAATAAGTATAAAATGTATCAAAATATAACAAATCAGCAGAATGTTTTATTATCCTAGGTTTTTTCTTAACCTTTTGGTTGTTGTTATTTGACTCCTCTATATTATTCTTGTTGGAGCATGCGTTTCGCACTCCTCCGGTTTGACAATAACAAAGTCCCGTTTGTATTTGATTCTATTTTTATTAATGGTGTGCAGGTAACAGGTATGAGATTTTCACATTTCTGCTGGAGCTAAATTTAAATGTAGGAAAATTTCACTGTCGGAAAATTCCGACAGCTGATGTCGCCCAGGCGACAGCAGAGAAGTTACAACTACTTCCCTCCACGGCAGCACGACGAAAGGCAGTTTTGAGCTGTCGGAAATCCGACAGCGATGTCGCCCAGGCGACAGCTCGGAGGTTTCAACAACTGCCCACGACACCACCACGACCGGCAGTTTTGCGCTGTTGGAATTCTGACATCAATGTCGCTCAGGCGACAGCTCGGCGGTTACAGCAACTGCCCGCACGAAGGCACTCCAGCGGCAGTTTAGCGCTGTCGGAAAATTCCGACAGTCGATGTCGCCCAGGCGACATCGATTTTCTATAAATTGACTCCTTGTGTTCGTGCATTCTATGAATTGAAAATTCCAAGTCCCTTCCTGAGTGCATACGAACCAGAGAGCTCCAGAACCTCTTCAACTCCCATTTGTGCAAAGAAGGATTGAAGATTGAAGACGAGATCGGGCGCGCTTCTACATCAACGATCATCTCGAGGCTTCAACCATCCATTCAGAGATCTGAATTTCTAGGGAGTTGTTCTTTTCAAATTGTATTTTCATTTACACACATTTCATTTTGTATTGGTAGAGAAATCGTCATTTTGCGTGCGGCGTCTAAGTCCTTGCGTGGCTTAAGGGAAAATCGCTTCCTTGTGTGGAGCGTCCAAGTCCTTGCGTGGCTTGGTGGGAAATCGTGGCCTTGTGTGCTACGTCTAGATCTTGGGAAGATCTAGTGGATAGGCTTGGGCTTGGTCTTGGGAGAGACAAGTGATAGCCTTCCGATCCTTGGGAGAAGGATTGGTAAACCAAAATTATTGTATTTTTTTTATTATCATAATTGTGCCTTGATCTTAAGCATTGTTAAGATCATTTTTTTATTGTATGCAAATTTCATGATAAATATAATTATGCTCTTTTCACTAATTGCAAATTTGTTTGCTTAAATCTTTATCTTAGAAATTTGTGTTTGGTTTAATACAAAAATTGCATTGGTTTAAAATTATTTATAAGTAACTTTTTAGAAAAGAAAAATCTGTTTAAAAATTATTAAGTAAAAATTTATATTTTTAAACACACCCTTATTCACCCCCCCCCCCCCCTCTAAGGGCGTCACACGATCCAACAAGTGGTATCAGAGCTAGGTTACTCCAAAATGGTTTTACCACCGGGAGTAATGGCGCACAACGATCACGCGTTCGTTGAGGGGCAAGGAATTAGTAGGCCACCACTTTTTACGGGCACAGACTATAATTATTGGAAAACACGTATGCGTTGTTTTCTAATTGCGCTAGATATAGAAGTCTGGAATATGGTAGAATCTAGTTACACTTCTCCAACATTTGTTGTAGGAGATGTAACCATGGATAAGC
Source organism: Dactylorhiza incarnata (assembly GCA_033032865.1). Taxonomy (NCBI): domain Eukaryota; kingdom Viridiplantae; phylum Streptophyta; class Magnoliopsida; order Asparagales; family Orchidaceae; genus Dactylorhiza; species Dactylorhiza incarnata. The sequence goes on from JAWHQI010000041.1 coordinate 7,063,488, forward strand.
CCAAAGACAAGTGGGATGACAACGATAAATTAAAATGTAAGAACAATGCAAAAGCCATGAATGTTTTATTCTGCGCACTAGATCGCACTGAATTTAATAGAGTTTGTGCTTGTAATGCTGCATTTGAAATTTGGAATCTGTTAGAAATCACTCATGAAGGTACTTCGCAGGTAAAGGATTCAAAGCTATTTCTGAGGAGGATGAAGGGATTGGCTCTAAGATCTAAGAAGGAAGAAACTAGTGATTCTGAGGAGGATGAAGAAGATGAGGAAAGTTTATTTGTTAAAAAATTTAGAAAATTTATGAAAAATCTGGAGAGAAGGAATTCGTTTAAGAAGTATTTTAAGAAGGAGACCTTTAGGAAGAAAAAAGGAAAGGAAGGCGATGAGGAGGAAGAGAGACCGCCACCGGAGTGCTATCACTGCAAGAAGTTAGGACACATCTGAAACAAGTGTGCAAAGTACTTGAAAGAACTTAAAGAAAAGAAGCACAAAGGAAGAAGGTGTTGAAGGCGGAAACATGGGATGATACTACTTCTGAGGATGCAAGCAGTTCAGACTCAAGTAAAGAAGAGGAGGCCAACATGTGCTTAATGGGAAAGAGCGTCATATCTGATGACGAATGCAGTGTCCAAAGCGACACTGAGGTAACTCCTCCAACCTATGATGAATTATTTTCTGAATTTTTAAAAACTTGCAAATTTTTTGAAAAAAGTTTAAAAGATAATGATCTTCTTAAATCTGAAAATGAAATTTTACTTAAAGAAAACAAAAAATTGTTAAATGAAATTAAGACTATTGGAAAAATAGATAGTTCTTGCCAAGAGTGTGATCACTTTTTGGGAAGAATTAAAGAACTTGAAGAATCTCTTTCCAAATCTCATTCTACAATAAAAGTTCTTACTAAAAAGAATGAGATTTTAGAGAGAGATCTGAAATCTTCAATTTCCAATGTCCATGAGGGAAAGAAATCCTGTGAACTTAGATGCGTAAATCTAGTATCCGAGAATACATAAATGAGAAACCAGATTCATGACTTAACACTAGCCATGAAAAAATTTGGAATGGGCCGAAGATCACTGGATATGATCTTAGGATACCAACGCCATGGATCTGGAAGGTTTGGACTCGGATACACGTCTGGAAGCTGTCGCCCGGCGACAACCACTGTCGCTGGCGACAGTGAAAAGTCCAGAAATTTACTTTAAAAAATTCTAAAATTAATGAATTGTCAAATAATGCATCCTCATCCAATAAAAGTCCAGAAAAGTTATACTCTTCTAAATACATTACATGTGCCAAATGCAATAGATTTGGTCACACTACGAACTCTTGCTGGAAGGAAGGAAAAAGTAAAATTAAACAAATCTGGGTGCCTAAGGCTCCTACCTATACTATGGGTGGAACCACTTGGGTAACCAGATCTTTACTCACCTCTTCTTTCTAGGTGTGTTGGCAGGCTAAGGACAAAGAAGACGTGTGGTACTTGGACTCGGGCTGTTCAAAACACATGACGGGCAATAAAGAGAAGTTCCTTAGCCTAGAGATGAAGAAAGGAGGAATTGTTACTTTCGGAGACAATGGAAAAGGAAAAATCATCGGCATCAGAGTTGTGGGTAACGAAAATTTTTCAATTTCAAATGTTCTATTTGTAGAAGGATTAAAGCATAATTTGATTTCTATTAGTCAATTATGTGATAAGGGTTTAAATGTTTTATTTGAATCTTCTACAAATTTGTGCAAAATTATTAATTCCAAAACAAATGAAATTGTTTTTACCGCACCTAGATGTCATAATGTATATATGATTAAATTTCTTGATTTTTCAAATTCTACCTTAAAATGTTTTTTATCAAAAAATGATGAATTAGATTTATGGCATAGGCGACTTGGACATACTAGTGCCAAGTTAATTTCAAAACTTTCAAAAGATAAATTAATTAAAGGTTTACCATTGTTAAATGGAAATTTATCTTCTTCACTATGTGTGCCTTGCCAAAAAGGAAAATTTTCAAAATCATCTTTTAAAAGTAAAAATATTATTTCTACCACTAGGCCACTTCAATTAATACATATGGATTTATTTGGGCCAATTGGAATTTCTAGCTTAGGAGGTAGAAAATACACATTTGTATTGATTGATGATTATTCTCGTTTTTGTTGGACTTTATTTCTAACCTCAAAATCCGATGCATTTTCAGAATTTTCAAAATTATGTTTGCGTATTCAAAATGAATTTGAGTTAAAAATTAAACGCATACGATCGGATCATGGAGAAGAATTTGAAAATGAAAAGTTTATTTCTTTTTGTACGGAGTTAGGAATTAAACATGAATTTTCCGCTCCACGCACACCACAGCAAAATGGTGTAGTGGAGAGGAAAAATAGAACTCTTCAAGAGTTAGCCCGTACGATGTTATCTGAATTTAAATTACCAAAATCCTTTTGGGCTGAAGCGGTTAGTACGGCATGTTATGTAATTAATAGAGTAATGCTTCGCCCTATTTTAAAATTAACTCCTTATGAATTAATTTTTAATAAACAACCAAATGTTTCTTATTTCAAAGTTTTTGGTTGTAAATGTTTTATTTTGAATTCTAAAGATTCCTTAGGAAAATTTGATGAAAAATGTGATGAAGGTATTTTTATTGGCTATTCTTCAACTAGTAAAGCTTATAGGATTTTTAATAAAAGAACAAAAATAGTTGAAGAATCTATTCATGTTAGGTTTGATGAGTTTGCTTCATGTGTAGAAAAGAAAATTACAGGAAAAGAAGATGAACTCCTTCCCACGGTGGAGAATGATGATGAAGAACTTGGAGAAAATGAAGAAGGAAAAGAAGAAGAAAGAGAAGGAGAACGAGAAGAAGGAGATAGAGAAGTAGAAGAAAGAGAAGGATATGAGCCTCCAAGTGAATTGAGGTTTTCAAAGGATCATCCAAAGGAGCTTATCATTGGAGATCCGCAAAAAGGGGTTAGTACTCGTTCATCGCTACATGTTTTATTTTCAAACCTTTGTTTTGTCTCTGAAATGGAACCAAAAGATGTTTCCACCGCTTTAAATGATGAATTTTGGTTTTTAGCTATGAATGAAGAACTTAATCAATTTGAACGTAATAAGGTTTGGAATCTTGTAGAACGACCCAAAAAATTGTCCTGTAGTTGGTGTTAAGTGGATTTTTAAAAATAAAATGGATAATGAATCTAGAATTGTTAGAAATAAAGCCAGATTAGTTGCAAAAGGTTATGCACAAATTGAAGGGGTAGATTTTGATGAAACTTTTGCACCCGTAGCAAGATTAGAAGCGGTTAGGATATTTCTTGCATTTGCTTGTTTTAAAAGATTTAAATTATATCAAATGGATGTCAAAACCGCATTTTTAAATGGGTATATAAAAGAAGAGGTTTATGTAGAACAACCCCCTGGCTTTATAAATGAGAAATATCCAAATTATGTTTATAAATTAGATAAAGCGCTTTATGGATTAAAACAGGCGCCTCGTGCTTGGTATGATCGATTAACTCAATATTTGTTAAAGCACGATTATAAAATAGGAAGTGCTGATTCTACACTCTTCATTAAGCAAATTGATCATGATTTAGTTATTTTGCAAATTTATGTTGATGATATTATTTTTGGAGCCACTAATGAAGAGTTGTGTAATGAAGTTGTTCAAATTATGAAAAATGAATTTGAAATGAGTATGGTTGGAGAACTTTCATATTTTCTAGGTTTTCAAATTACACAAAAACATGATGGTATTTTTATATGTCAAACCAAATATATTCATGATATGTTAAAAAGATTTGGATTTGAAAATCTTAAGCATGCAAACACTCCTATGAGTACTTCACTAAAATTAGGAAAAGATGAAAGTGGCGTTTCAATTGAACAAACCCTTTATAGAAGTATGATAGGGTCTTTATTGTATTTAACCGCATCTAGACCTGACATTATGTTTGCCGTATGTTTATGTGCTAGATTTCAAGCTAATCCTAAAGAATCACATTTAAAAGCGGTGAAACGCATCTGTAGATATCTTATAGGAACATCTAAATTAGGATTATGGTATCCTCATAATGATTCCTTTATTTTACATGGTTTTTTGAATTCCGGTTATGCGGGATGTTCACTAGATAGGAAAAGCACTAGTGGCACTTGTCATTTTATCGGCCCTTCACTTATTTCATGGTCGAGTAGGAAACAGAATTCTGTTGCCCTCTCTACTACCGAGGCCGAATATATTGCACTAGGTAGTTGTTGTGCCCAAGCTCTTTGGATGTCACAAACGTTAGAAGATTTTGGCATGCAACAAAGTAGTGTAGAATTAAAGTGTAATAATAAAAGTGTTATAGACTTAACTAACAATCCCGTATTATATTCTAGATCTAAGCATATAGATGTCCGACATCATTTTATAAGAGATCATATTAAGAAAGGTAATATAAAAATCAACTTTATAGGCACGGAAAATCAACTAGCGGATATATTCACTAAACCGTTACCGGATTCCCATTTTTCTATACTTAGGCTAGAATTGGGAATCCTAGACATTTCACAATGAATATATCACTACTTAAAACCTATAAAATTAAAAAAAAAATCACAAAACCTATACATTTTTAAAAAAAAAAAAAAAACCTAAATTTTAAAATCAAACCATAGAATTTAAAATGACTTAACAAAAATTCACACATCATTAATATTACATCAATATTGTTCCATACAAACAGTAGAAAACAACATAAGTTCAAGTTCACTAACAGAAAATAACATCTGAAGAAGTTCACTGTCGCCCAGGCGACAGTGGATGTCGGAAATTTCTGACATCAGTCAACATCAGCAGCCTGATGAAACTACTCAGAATCCTCAAAACCAGCCCAGCTGCTCCCTGGACAGTCTTCTGGAGGTCCTCGTCTTACGGCCTTACCACGGCGAGTTCGCCTCACCGATTGGCGTGGCGGTTCTTCGTCTGGAACTTGCCATTCGGCCTCTTCCTCCGGAGTTGGCTTTAACTTCAGACCTTTCACAAGAAATTTCATGAACTTCTGCATTCTACTATGATCCTTCTTCACTTCTTTCTTGTGATCCTCTAGTGAATCACGTAAATCATCAATAGACTCTCGAAGTGATCCTGCCCTAGGCATTGGAGGCTCTCTAATCTCAATTCCAGGATGGGCCTTTTTATGCATCTTCTTCACTTTCATAGTACCCGTATAATATATCTCCGGATAACAATCATCAAAATACGAATCTTGAGCTATCCATCCATACTTCTTATATAGTATACGCTGAATTATCGCCCCCATTGGCAGCGTATGAACCTTCACCCATTTTGGATGCTTTAATCTAAACGCATACCGAACCTGGGAGAGTATGAAGTCCGCCACATCAAAAGGTTCCTCCTCCATAATAAAGTAAGTAATGAGGGTCAACTGAGCCGTGATACTCCTTGTATCTCCACTCTTTAACATGACTGTGTTCCTTAATATATCTTGAACTAAATATGCATCCAGAGTGAGTGACGTAACTTCAGTGGTTAAGGTCTTCTTTTGACTCCCATGTAAACTTGATGAATAGTAAATATACGCATTTTTCCTTATAATTTTTAGTATAATTTTAATTAGTTATCTAAATAATATATGTAAATTAATGAATAAAATGTTTGTTTTTGTTATTTTTGTTTTTAACTTAGTTTTATTTTAATTTTTGTAAAGTTTTTGTAATTTTGTTAAGTCACGCCCTTGGTCACGCCCGTGTCCAAGGGCGTGTTCACTAATCCCTAACATTTTCTTTTCCCTGCTCTTTTTCAACTCAAACATCAAGTCACGCCCTCGGTCACGCCCGTGACCGAGGCCGTGTACATCAGTCACGCCCGTGTTGAATGACCAAGCCCAGATTCGAGCCAAGATGTCAATGTCACGCCCACTGTCACGGCCGTGATCGGGTCACGCCCGTGACCGAGGCCGTGACCCCTCAATTTCTTTCGGAAGAACAAAGGACACGCCGCCCGTCACGCCCAGCAGCCGACAACACAATGCCGACATCGAACACGCCCGTGTTACTTGGAACACGCCCGTGTACTCCCGAAGTCGCCGATCAAGCCTTCCAGATGCCTGCCTGGATCCAGCTGTTCTGGCTATTCGCACCCCAAGCCGTGTCACGCCCTCAGACACGCCCGTGTCCGAGGGCGTGTAATCCAAAAATTTTTTCTATAAATAGCCAGTTTCAGCTGAGTCCAAGGGTTCAAAAATTTTAAGAGCTTATTCTTAAGGTTTTGATCCAACTAGTTTTTATGTTTTTTTAATTTTGTGCTCTTTTTCTCTCTTGTTTTTTGTAATCTTTTTATTATGGAAATGAAATAGTTGGCTTGTTTTGTCACTCTCTCTCTCTTTGTTTTGTTGGAAGTGTGTGTTCTCTTTTTCTTTTTCTTTTTATTTTTAGTTTTTTTGCAATTTAGTAATTTAGTAATTTTAATTAGTTTTCATCTTTTTAATTTGTGTGTGTGAGTGTATGAGAGTAATTATCTTGTTTTTAGTTTTGTTATAATTTTTAGATGTTTTGTTATTAGTGTGTGTGAGTGTAGGTGGTTAATTAAATTGTTTTGTTTTGTTTTATTTTGTTGTTTTCACTTTCTTTGTCTCTTTTTGTAAGTATGTGTGTGTATGAGAGTAATTTGTATTTATTTTAGTTTTGTTTTGTTGTTAGTGTGGGTGAGTGTATGAGTATAGCTTTTCTTTTCTTTTAACTTAGTTTTCATTATTGTTGTGTGTGTGAGTGTATGAGATTAGTTTTGTTTTATTTTTAATTAGATTTCATTAAAGAAGAGTGTGTGTGTTTATGAGCATAGATTTTATTTTCTTTTAACTTAGATTTCAATTTCAAGTAGAGTGCGTGTGTGTAGGTGAATAAATTTTGCGCCTTTTTTGTAACCGAATAGTTTCCATTTCTGTCACGCATTTATTTCCCGCCTATCCGTTTGGATAGGACTTGCTCACGCATTTATTTCCCCTCTACCTATTTGGGTAGGGATCGCATTTCTTCAATTTCTGCAATTTACCGCTTTAATTTTAATTCCGTAGAGTGCGTGAGTTTTCAATTAGTGCGTCTTTTATCTTTTATATATTTGCTTTTTGCTTAATCACGCGCTCCGCTCAATCGCTAATTATCGCCGTAGTTATCATTATAGTTTCATAAAACCCTAAAAATTTCTAAGCAAAACTACTTTTCAAATTAACGTTTTCGTTCTTTTTCTTTTCATCGCTTTTCTTGGTTTTTGCTAAACGCACACCAAGCCCGCGATAGTTATCGTTTTCGTCACTAACTTTTCTATAAAATCATAAAAATCTTCAAACTCTTCTCGATAAGATAATAGCGCGTTCCTAACAAGTAGAAATAATCAATACGACCTTGGAAAAATACGACCTTGATATTTCAAAAGAAATATCCTATACTACTATCGATAAGGTCCACTTGCCTTTATTGATTTTAGTCCGGATAATTACATAAACCCAAAACCTTTCTCTCTAAAGCACTCTTTAAAACTCTTTTAAAAACACTAAAAAATTGTTGCAACGCCTCTTTGGTTGTTGCAACTAGCTCAAGGTAAAAGAAGTTTTAAAACGCTCTTAAAGAATTGTTGCAACTACTTAAAAAATTGTTGCAACAATATTTTCAAAAAGCTTTCAATTTAAATTTTAAAAGTAAAGTAGCTTTATTTTTCTTTTCATTCTGCCTTAGAAGGACGCGGCCGAGGAGGAATCCTCGATATTTCGAAAGAGAAAGAGTCCGTTACTTCTATCCTTCGATAGGATAACGGATAATTCCTCGAAGTAGGATTACTCGCGGGGCTCTTCGAAAACGTCCGCCCAAGGTTGAATCGAAAAGGAAGAAAGAGCTTTTCCTTTTCTTTCTCTCTTTCTAACAAAGAAAAGAGAGAACCAAACCAATTAAAAAACGTATCAAGTTTTTGGCGCCGTTGCCGAATTTGGAGGAATTTGGAGGATACTATGCCAGGCCGAATTTGGAGGATACAGGATCGAGCATCACTCGCCCCGCGATAGCAAATAACAATTTCGAAATAAAACCCAGCACCATTCAAATGGTACAGCAGTCGGCTCAATTCGACGGCTTGCCAGATGAGGACCCAAACCTTCATCTATATAACTTTTTAGAAATTTGCGACACGTTTAAAATTAATGGCGTCAGCGATGACGCCATTCGCTTGCGCTTATTTCCCTTTTCCCTGCGGACAAAGGCGAAATCGTGGTTGACTTCTCTTCCGAGAGGGTCCATAACCACGTGGGCCGAATTGACGGAGAATTTTCTAACTAAATATTTTCCTCCGTCAAAAACCGCCAAATTACGCACCGACATCGCATCATTTATACAATTCGATTCCGAGTCTCTCTACGAGACTTGGGAGAGATATAAAGAATGTCTGCGTAAGTGTCCTCATCACGCGCTACCACCTTGGCTACAGGTACAAACGTTCTATAACGGCTTAAATTTCTCGACTCGACAAATGATCGACGCGGCCGCCGGGGGAACGTTAAACAACAAAACCCCGGAGGCCGCTCAAACTTTGTTCGAGGAAATGGCCATGAACGCATACCAGTGGAATGTGCCAAGGGCGCGTCCTTCTAAAGCGGCTGGGATTTTTGAAGTGGATGCCACTACTCACTTAGCCTCGCAGGTAGAGCGGCTAAGTAAGCAAGTGGCGGAGATGACTGCTTCCTCCTCCACCCCCGCGTGGGCTAATAATAATAATAATAATTTTAATAATCTTAATAATATTAATAATAATAATAATTTATGCGAGGAATCGGTGGATTACGTGGGTAACCAAGTGCGGGCGCCCTTCAACCCTTATAGTAATAACTATAACCCGGGTTGGAGGAATCACCCGAACTTCTCCTGGAGTAACCCAAATAATGCGCAACGCCCTCCCCCTGCGATCCCGCAAGGATTTCCGCATGGATTTCCCCAAGGATTTCAGCAAGGTTTTGCGCCTCCCCCTCCAAAACCTTCTCCGCTCGAGGAGCTTTTTGCAAAATACATGGCTTCCAACGACGCAAATATCCGGAATATAACCGGATCGCTAAAAAACTTAGAAATACAGGTAGGCCAGCTTGCAAAAATGGTCTCCGAGCGGCCACATGGAGCACTGCCGGGGAACTCGGAGCAGAACCCGCGTGAAAATGCCCACGCCATTACCCTTCGCAGCGGCAAGGAGGTCGACTCCCCATTGCGGGTTGAGCATCAGGTAACTGTTTCGCCTCCGACCCCTGCACCCTCGTCTTTTATTTTATTAGATACGGAAACAAAATTAGCGCCGGGCGTCTCGAGCCCGCAAATTCCGTACCCCGCAAAACTTAATAAAGAGAAGGAGGACGAACATTATAAAAAGTTTTTACAAATTTTTAAACAAATTCAAATTAACGTCCCCTTCTGCGAGGCACTCTCACAAATGCCGAAATACGCGAAATACCTTAAGGAGCTCCTTTCTAATAAAAAGAAGCTCGAGGGTATTTCGCGTGTTTCCTTAAATGCGGAATGCTCGGCGGTCCTACTTAATAAATTGCCGCCAAAACTAAACGACCCGGGAAGGTTTTCCATCCCGTGCCTTTTTGGCAATTTATTAATAAAGTACGCCCTAGCGGACCTGGGAGCGAGCATCAATTTGATGCCCTTCTCCCTCTTTAAAAAACTTGATTTGGGTGTTCCCACCCCAACGAAAATGAGCATCCAACTCGCGGATCGCTCGATACAATATCCTATCGGGGTAGTGGAGGACGTTCTGGTCAAGGTTGACAAGTTTATCTTCCCGGTAGACTTCGTCATCCTCGACATCGAGGAGGACGCCGAGGTGCCAATTATCCTCGGTCGCCCTTTCCTCGCGACCTCCCGCGCTTTAATTGATGTGAGTAACGGTCGCCTCCTCCTTCGGGTAGGGGACGACGAAGTTACCCTTCTTATTAATCCCTCGATGCGAAATTCTTTATCGAACGACGATTCTTGCTTTCACTTAGAATCCGCGTTCGAGGATGAGTGTTCTTCGCTTTATGAATTACTCGCTTTAAATATAGACGAACCGGATTTGGCGGACCTCGCCCCTTTGGACGAGCTACCGCCAGATTCGCCTTTCGAATCTTTTAATTCTAAAAGTTTAACAATAACAACCTCTTACGAAGAACCCCCGGTCTTGGAGCTTAAGCCACTCCCCGACCATTTAAAATACGCTTTTCTCGCCGCGGACTTAAAACTCCCGGTTATTATTTCGTCTTCCTTATCTGATTCGGAAACTTCCGAATTAGTTAAAGTTTTGTCCACGCATCGCCATGCAATTGCATGGCAGATTTCCGATATTAGGGGGATAAATCCCTCTTTTTGCACGCACAAAATATTATTAGAAGATAATTCCCGCAAAACCATCCAGCCTCAGCGACGATTAAACCCAAATATGCGGGAAGTCGTTAAGGCTGAAGTAATAAAATTACTGGATGCGGGGATTATCTACCCTATTTCTGACAGCACGTGGGTTAGTCCCATTCATGTCGTGCCTAAAAAGGGCGGTATAACGGTAGTGGCAAACGAACATAACGAATTAATTCCAACTCGTACTGTTACGGGTTGGAGGGTGTGCATCGATTACCGAAAATTAAATGATGCCACCCGCAAAGACCACTTTCTGTTACCGTTTATCGATCAAATTTTGGAGCGGCTATCGGGCCATCCTTATTATTGTTTTCTCGATGGTCTATCGGGATTTTTACAAATTCCTATCTCCCCCGAAGACCAGGAGAAAACAACCTTTACGTGCCCCTTCGGTACCTTTGCGTATCGAAGGATGCCATTCGGCCTCTGCAACGCGCCAGCTACATTTCAACGATGTATGCTAGCGATATTTGGAGAGCTCGTAGAGGATATTATGGAAGTCTTTATGGATGACTTCTCGGTTTTTGGAAGCTCCTTCCAAAACTGCCTCCAAAATTTAGATCGAGTCCTCCAACGATGCGAAGACACGAACCTGGTTTTAAACTGGGAAAAGTGTAATTTTATGGTTCGAGAAGGCTTAGTTCTCGGCCACAAAATTTCTGAAAGAGGGATGGAGGTCGACAAGGCCAAGGTCGAAATAATTGAAAAACTCCCCGCGCCCTCAAATATTAAATCAATCCGTAGTTTTCTTGGCCACGCGGGTTTTTATAGGCGGTTCATCCAAAACTTTTCTAAAATAACAAAACCGCTAACCCACCTCCTGGAGAAGGAATCTCCATTTATTTTTGATAACGCGTGCGTAGAGGCATTCAATGCCATAAAAAATAAACTTATCCATTCTCCCATTCTGGTGGCGCCCGATTGGACCCTTCCGTTTGAGATAATGTGCGACGCGAGCGATATAGCGGTAGGGGCTGTATTAGGCCAACGCGTAAATAAATATTTTCATCCTATCTACTACGCGTCCCGCACGCTCACGGCCGCACAGGCTAATTACACGACAACGGAAAAGGAACTCCTTGCCGTCGTCTTCGCCATAGATAAGTTTAGGCCCTACGTCACGCTTTCAAAAATTATTATATTTACCGACCACTCCGCCCTAAAATATTTATTAGAAAAAATGGACGCTAAGCCCCGCCTTCTTCGATGGATCCTCCTATTACAAGAATTTGATTTAGAGATCCGCGATAAGAAGGGGGCCGAAAATTTAGCGGCCGACCACCTTTCTCGTTTAGAGCACCCAACCGCGGAAGCGCTCTTCGAACCGGAAATCGATGATCGATTTCCCGAGGAGCGTCTTTTAGCTTTAAATAATTTACAAACTTCTCCCTCGCCTTGGTTCGCAAACTACGCCAACTATTTAGTTGCGCGGGTGCTCCCGAAAGACTTTTCAAAACAGCAAAAGAAGAAATTCTTTTCTGATTTGAAAAATTACTTTTGGGAGGACCCTTTCTTATTTCGCGTCTGCGCGGACCAAGTCGTGCGGAGATGCGTTTCGAGCGAGGAGGGTGCGCAAATTTTGCGGCACTGCCACGAAGGGCCGGCCGGGGGGCATTATCAAGCCAACCGGACCGCGCAGAAAGCGCTAGAGGCGGGCTTTTATTGGCCCGCTCTCTTCAAAGACGCTCACACTTTTGTGAGCACATGCGATAGCTGTCAACGGTCGGGTAACATCTCTCGTCGCGACGAGATGCCCCAAAATTTTTATTTAGAATGCGAGATTTTCGATTTATGGGGCATAGATTTCATAGGCCCCCTACCTCCTTCATATACAAATCGCTACATTTTAGTGGCGGTCGACTACGTATCTAGGTGGGCGGAAGCGCAAGCTCTCCCCACCAACGATGCGAGAGTCGTCGTCAAATTTCTTAAAAAATTATTTTCTCGCTTCGGTACGCCCCGTGCGATAGTTAGTGATAGGGGTACGCACTTTTGCAATGCCCAGTTTGCAAAAATATTAACCAAATATGGCGTCACGCATAAGCTCGCCACCGCCTATCACCCCCAAACGAGCGGCCAAGTGGAGGTAGTAAATCGGGAAATCAAACGCATATTAGAAAAAACCGTTTCAACTAATAGGAAGGATTGGGCACTTAAATTAGACGACGCGTTGTGGGCTTATCGTACGGCGTACAAGACCGCAATCGGTTGTACGCCTTATCGACTAGTCTACGGCAAGGCATGCCATTTGCCCGTAGAATTAGAGCACCGCGCTTTTTGGGCGTTAAAACTCTTAAATCTCGATCATAATTTAACCGCCGAAAACCGGAAATTCCAATTAAACGAACTCGATGAATGGCGTGCGAACGCTTACGAGAGTAATAAATTTTATAAGGAACGCTCGAAATTTTACCACGACCGCAAAATTAAATTTCCAAAATCATTTGCGCCGGGCGACCTCGTCCTACTATATAACTCACGTCTTCGTCTTTTTCCGGGGAAACTAAAATCCCGTTGGTCCGGCCCCTTTCAAGTGAAAGAGGTTTGGCCATACGGGACCGTCCTTATCACCCACCCGGAAAAAGGCGACTTAAAAGTTAACGGTCACCGACTAAAACTCTACCACGCGGGGGATCATCTGGGAGGGAAGTTAAATTCCATACCCCTCCCCCACCTCTAAAAAGATCGTACCCCGCCAACGCGTCAAGCTACGAGACGGTAAACAAAGCGCTCGTGGGAGGCACCCCCATATTTATCCAATTACAAAACCAAAAAAAAATTATGAAGTAAATTTTCATTTCAAAAAAATAAAAACTTAAACAAAAATAATAATAATAATAAATAATAATAATAAATAAATAAATAATAATAATAAAATGAAAAAAAATAATAAATATTAATAATTATGCATATTTTAAATTATCATTCCTTTTTTTCAAAGAAAAACATAAAACAAAATAAAATAATGCAAAAACTTTAAAACGAAAATCAAAAAGAATTTTGGGAAATTTTCAGATAAGACAATAGGAAGTTTCTCAAAGTAGGATTACTCGACAGACCCGAGAGGGGATTTTTGTCGATATTTCGAAACAAGAAAACCCCGTTGCTTTTACCTTTCTATTTCTCTTATTTCTTCCTTGGTTTTTATCTTAAAGTTTTCTCTTTATTTTCTTTATTTTATCCTTCTTAAAATTTAGATATATTTTAAAACATGCATTTTCAAATTAAAACCAAAACAACAAAAAAAAAAATTTACAATATAAATCATAACATAAAAAGATGATAAAAATTTATTTTTATCATACCCAAAAAAATATATGATCACATATATACTTTTAACTTCTTCTCTACGTATTTTATTCGTGTTTTGTACATTTCGGAAAACTAAAACAAACCAAAAAAAAAACAATTTTGTATATATTCGTGGAGTCCCTTTTTTTTATTTTGTAACTATTCTTGTAATTTTTTTTTTCTCTTTCTTGTAATTAAAATCTTCGCCTTTTTTGTAAATATTTTCGTTCCTCACACTTACCTTCAACATTGAGGACAATGTTGGTTTTAAGTATGGGGGTGTGTTTTCCCTCTTTTTTGTAATTATTTTTGCCCCTCCCTTATCAAATGAAAAATCCAAAAAAATTTACATGTTTTATATTTATGTCTTTATTTGTATATAAATAAACCTTATTTATAAAATCAAAATCCAAAAAAAAAAAAAAAAAAAAAAAAAAGATGAAAAGTTTTACAAAAAAATTTGTTACAACAAAATTCACAAAAATTTTGTCATAACATTCAAAAAAATATGTCTTTCTTTTTCCTTTTTTTAGTATCAATGTAAATATATATGTATTTACATATGTTTTTTTTGTTATAAATCAAAATAAAAAAATGATGAAAAAAGTACTTAAAAATTTGTTATAACAAAATTAATTTTGTCATAACACCAAAAATATTTATGTTCTTTTATTTTCTTTTCTTTCTTTCTTTCTTTCCTTTTTTTATGTACATATTTTTAACAAATTTAAAACAATCAAAAAATTATGAAAAGAAAAAAAAAAAAAAATATATCTTAGAAAAATCAAAAAAAAAAAAAATCTTGTATTTATTTATGCATTTTGTTATAAAGAAAATCAAAAATCAAAAAAAAAATCATATCTTAAAAACAAAAAAAAAATATTTGAAAAACTTATCAAAAAAACCCAAAAATAAAATAAAACCCCTACTTAGCTTTTTGTTATTCCCAAGGCGAGGTTAGTTTTATCTCTAAGCGCTTTTCATTATTTATGATTTGCTAAATCAATTTTATTTATTTCATAGTTTGAAAAATTTAAATCGAGGAATTTTCAGTAGTAAAGAAAATCTTGCGATCTTAATTTAATTTGAGAACAGAACTTTTAGCACTACCTCGAGTTTACCCTAAATAGATTCATTTTTGTATTATATTGGCAAACCATCTTTAGATTCAATTATTCTAACTCTAAACTTGTGAAACTTTAGGAATGTTTTTAATCTACTAAACTTGCTCTCAAAATCTTTCTTTATTAATCTAGAATTTCTCTTGAAACCAAAGTATAAACACCCCTTTAGCTTGGCATAAAAAAGTAAAAGAAGAAGTTTTAAAAAAGAAATCCTGTGTCAATGGGAATAAATAGATTCCGTAAACACAGGCACCCAATATTGTTAAAAGAAATCCCGTGTCAATGGGAATTTAATTCCGTAAACACGGGCATTGGGTTAAGTTTAGAAAAGATTTCAATTATCCCGCGTAAACCAACGCTGGGAACCAAAGCAAAACCACCAAAAAGGTGGGGTGAGAGGATAAAATCCGTCACCCCTATATCCAAGCACTCTTCCTTTTGCCAAGGCTACCTTTTTTCCCTACCCCTTAGCCAATAAAATTGTACCTAGATTTTAATTTAAAAAAGTTTGAGAGAGCATAATTAGTAGGCTTTATTTATTCTTAAAAACTTTCTTAAAAAAGGTTATAGTTTTATATAATTCTATTCTAATTAAAAGGTACCAAAGACTGCAATAATCGATGCTATTTAGCTAACTTTAGAAGTCTCGCTAAAATTTTTTCGCTCTTTTTAAATTACTTTCATAGTTTTGGACTTACCTCTTTAAATACCCTAAATTTATTTCGATCTTACTTTTGATTTAATAAAAACTTTAGTAAATTAGAAATTTTATTAAACGTCTTATAGGTATCCCTTACTTTTGCTCTGGAATAGCAAAAGCTTAAGTATGGGGGTGTTTGATGAATAGTAAATATACGCATTTTTCCTTATAATTTTTAGTATAATTTTAATTAGTTATCTAAATAATATATGTAAATTAATGAATAAAATGTTTGTTTTTGTTATTTTTGTTTTTAACTTAGTTTTATTTTAATTTTTGTAAAGTTTTTGTAATTTTGTTAAGTCACGCCCTTGGTCACGCCCGTGTCCAAGGGCGTGTTCACTAATCCCTAACATTTTCTTTTCCCTGCTCTTTTTCAACTCAAACATCAAGTCACGCCCTCGGTCACGCCCGTGACCGAGGCCGTGTACATCAGTCACGCCCGTGTTGAATGACCAAGCCCAGATTCGAGCCAAGATGTCAATGTCACGCCCACTGTCACGGCCGTGATCGGGTCACGCCCGTGACCGAGGCCGTGACCCCTCAATTTCTTTCGGAAGAACAAAGGACACGCCGCCCGTCACGCCCAGCAGCCGACAACACAATGCCGACATCGAACACGCCCGTGTTACTTGGAACACGCCCGTGTACTCCCGAAGTCGCCGGTCAAGCCTTCCAGATGCCTGCCTGGATCCAGCTGTTCTGGCTATTCGCACCCCAAGCCGTGTCACGCCCTCAGACACGCCCGTGTCCGAGGGCGTGTAATCCAAAAATTTTTTCTATAAATAGCCAGTTTCAGCTGAGTCCAAGGGTTCAAAAATTTTAAGAGCTTATTCTTAAGGTTTTGATCCAACTAGTTTTTATGTTTTTTTAATTTTGTGCTCTTTTTCTCTCTTGTTTTTTGTAATCTTTTTATTATGGAAATGAAATAGTTGGCTTGTTTTGTCACTCTCTCTCTCTTTGTTTTGTTGGAAGTGTGTGTTCTCTTTTTCTTTTTCTTTTTATTTTTAGTTTTTTTGCAATTTAGTAATTTAGTAATTTTAATTAGTTTTCATCTTTTTAATTTGTGTGTGTGAGTGTATGAGAGTAATTATCTTGTTTTTAGTTTTGTTATAATTTTTAGATGTTTTGTTATTAGTGTGTGTGAGTGTAGGTGGTTAATTAAATTGTTTTGTTTTGTTTTATTTTGTTGTTTTCACTTTCTTTGTCTCTTTTTGTAAGTATGTGTGTGTATGAGAGTAATTTGTATTTATTTTAGTTTTGTTTTGTTGTTAGTGTGGGTGAGTGTATGAGTATAGCTTTTCTTTTCTTTTAACTTAGTTTTCATTATTGTTGTGTGTGTGAGTGTATGAGATTAGTTTTGTTTTATTTTTAATTAGATTTCATTAAAGAAGAGTGTGTGTGTTTATGAGCATAGATTTTATTTTCTTTTAACTTAGATTTCAATTTCAAGTAGAGTGCGTGTGTGTAGGTGAATAAATTTTGCGCCTTTTTTGTAACCGAATAGTTTCCATTTCTGTCACGCATTTATTTCCCGCCTATCCGTTTGGATAGGACTTGCTCACGCATTTATTTCCCGCCTATCCGTTTGGATAGGACTTGCTCACGCATTTATTTCCCCTCTACCTATTTGGGTAGGGATCGCATTTCTTCAATTTCTGCAATTTACCGCTTTAATTTTAATTCCGTAGAGTGCGTGAGTTTTCAATTAGTGCGTCTTTTATCTTTTATATATTTGCTTTTTGCTTAATCACGCGCTCCGCTCAATCGCTAATTATCGCCGTAGTTATCATTATAGTTTCATAAAACCCTAAAAATTTCTAAGCAAAACTACTTTTCAAATTAACGTTTTCGTTCTTTTTCTTTTCATCGCTTTTCTTGGTTTTTGCTAAACGCACACCAAGCCCGCGATAGTTATCGTTTTCGTCACTAACTTTTCTATAAAATCATAAAAATCTTCAAACTCTTCTCGATAAGATAATAGCGCGTTCCTAACAAGTAGAAATAATCGATACGACCTTGGAAAAATACGACCTTGATATTTCAAAAGAAATATCCTATACTACTATCGATAAGGTCCACTTGCCTTTATTGATTTTAGTCCGGATAATTACATAAACCCAAAACCTTTCTCTCTAAAGCACTCTTTAAAACTCTTTTAAAAACACTAAAAAATTGTTGCAACGCCTCTTTGGTTGTTGCAACTAGCTCAAGGTAAAAGAAGTTTTAAAACGCTCTTAAAGAATTGTTGCAACTACTTAAAAAATTGTTGCAACAATATTTTCAAAAAGCTTTCAATTTAAATTTTAAAAGTAAAGTAGCTTTATTTTTCTTTTCATTCTGCCTTAGAAGGACGCGGCCGAGGAGGAATCCTCGATATTTCGAAAGAGAAAGAGTCCGTTACTTCTATCCTTCGATAGGATAACGGATAATTCCTCGAAGTAGGATTACTCGCGGGGCTCTTCGAAAACGTCCGCCCAAGGTTGAATCGAAAAGGAAGAAAGAGCTTTTCCTTTTCTTTCTCTCTTTCTAACAAAGAAAAGAGAGAACCAAACCAATTAAAAAACGTATCAAAACTCATGTTTACAAGGGTCCAATCTTTATCTTTTCTATAACTCTCCACTATATCCGGCATATTTTCACTCATCAGTAGTCCGAATTCCTCTCTTAGATCAACATGTGTTATTTCCACATGTTGACCCTGGATTCTTGATCTAACTCCCACATCTAATTCAGTGAAATTTAGGTCTTCCAAATGGTTATAAAATTCTCGAATCAAAAAGGATGAAAACGAATCTGCTGTGATTATTGAAAGTATACCTGCATTCGCAAGCCGATCATAGATATGATCGTGCTTCGGCGAATCAAATTCAACATATTTCGCTACTCCAACTATGGCTTTCTCCACCCCAGGAAAAACTTGATACGAACTATGCGCATCTTCAGAGTTACTCCTTCGCGCTTTAGAACTGGAAGCCATTCTGCAAATAACATATCAAAAATGGATTAAACATGTGCTATGCACTGGAACACTGTCGCCTAGGCGACAGTGACTATCGGAAAATTCCGACAGTACTCCAGTGAACTTCTCTCGAAATTTTGTACATACACTTCCAGATCTACTCAAAATCAAGTTTATTTCACATCAAATTTAAAAAAAAAAATATTTTTTTTTTCAAATCTACATCTTCACTCCAGGAAATGATGCACAATAGGGTTTGACTCGGTCCAAAGCCGTATTTATATTTTTGGCTGTCGCCCAGGCGACAGTGACTGTCGGAAATTTCCGACAGCTCCCGCTTTGATTAATCTTCAGTTTTTGGTCCCTTTGATGCTTTACAATAGTTGTATGTCCTTATTAATGCTACAACTCATGAATTGATGCCAAACCATGTGCTTTTTATTTTAACAAATAGCTCTTACATGATAATATGATTTCATTTCCAAGCTATCATCGTAATTGACACTCCTACTTAGTTGTTTAGAACATTGGAAATTGTTTTCGCATGCCTCTAAGTATGAGAAATTGTTTATATATCATAATGCACTATCACGTTCACTTCTTTTGATCAATACGTATGTCTTTTTATTTAATATATACATGAATCATATTTGCTTTAACATAATAAAATAGCACTTCATAAATATAACTTTCAACCTTGATTTGTTAGCACAACAAAATATACACCATCTTTTGCGATTCAAGTGAATTCGGAGATCCTTGGTCAATTAAAAAATTATTAATATCTCAAAATTAAGATATCACAAAATATGTGATAAAAAAAATAAGGTTAAAATTAAAGACAAGGATACTCCACCAAGCACTACTTACCCTCCTGATAAGTCTTAATGAGCATTGTGAGGTTAAGCACCTTGGAAAGAATTATAAAGTGTCTTGTGCAAAAGAAAAATGGTTTGCTATTCTTCTTGTGCTATATCTTCAACGTAAAAGTTGACTTTATATGCTTATATTATGTTCTCCATTTCATGATCATGTACATTAAATAACTTCATATGTTTGATCTAAGTATCACATGTACACATCATTATGTTATATAAACATTCATCTCATGAGAATTGGACCGAAAATATTCCAAATTTCTATCCACTATTGTGTCTTTCTATGATACTTTCAAATGAACTTAATCATGTTTAAGTTATTTTATTTTCTTACTTCATATGGCTATACCGTCGCTTCATGAGTTTATTCATACTATGGCATATACCTATTATTTCATGAACTTCAATCATTTCCATCAAAGTGCTTCCGCTTACTCTTCATTTCTACATCCTATATCTTTTCCCTTAAGAATTACTCCTTTATCTCATATTACCTTTTGCTAATACCAAAAGGGGGAGAATTATAGGTATATTCAAGAAATCTCAAATATATTACACCTAAATATTCCACCTAACCAATACATCATTTCAACTTACTTTAACATTTAGGGAGAGCATACATTTAGGGGGAGCATACATTTAGGGGGAGCATTCATTTAGGGGGAGCTTTCATCTAAGGGGAGATTATTTATTTTAAGAGAAATATATCATGTTATTTCTGTGCACACACCAAATGTTAAAATCAGCAATCTAAATAGACATGATTTCTTTTTATACGGATTTGTTATTATCAAAAGGGGGAGATTATTGGAGCATGCGTTTCGCACTCCTCCGGTTTGATAATAACAAAGTCCCGTTTGTATTTGATTCTATTTTTATTAATGGTGTGCAGGTAACAGGTATGAGATTTTCACATTTCTGCTGGAGCTAAATTTGAATGTAGGAAAATTTCACTGTCGGAAAATTCCGACAGCTGATGTCGCCCAGGCGACAGCAGAGAAGTTACAACTACTTCCCTCCACGGCAGCACGACGAAAGGCAGTTTTGAGCTGTCGGAAATCCGACAGCGATGTCGCCCAGGCGACAGCTCGGAGGTTTCAACAACTGCCCACGACACCACCACGACCGGCAGTTTTGCACTGTCGAAATTCCAACATCGATGTCGCCCAGGCGACAGCTCGGCGGTTACAGCAACTGCCCGCACGACGGCACTCCAGCGGCAGTTTAGCGCTGTCGGAAAATTCCGACAGTCGATGTCGCCCATGCGACAGCGATTTTCTATAAATTGACTCCTTGTGTTCGTGCATTCTATGAATTGAAAATTCCAATTCCCTTCCTGAGTGCATACGAACCAGAGAGCTCCAGAACCTCTTCAACTCCCATTTGTGCAAAGAAGGATTGAAGATTGAAGACGAGATCGGGCGCGCTTCTACATCAACGATCATCTCGAGGCTTCAACCATCCATTCAGAGATCTGAATTTCTAGGGAGTTGTTCTTTTCATATTGTATTTTCATTTACACACATTTCATTTTGTATTGGTAGAGAAATCATCATTTTGCGTGCGGCGTCTAAGTCCTTGCGTGGCTTAAGGGAAAATCGCTTCCTTGTGTGGAGCGTCCAAGTCCTTGCGTGGCTTGGTGGGAAATCGTGGCCTTGTGTGATACGTCTAGATCTTGGGAAGATCTAGTGGTAGGCTTGGGCTTGGTCTTGGGAGAGACAAGTGATAGCCTTCCGATCCTTGGGAGAAGGATTGGTAAACCAAAATTATTGTATTTTTTTATTATCATAATTGTGCCTTGATCTTAAGCATTGTTAAGATCATTTTTTTTATTGTATGCAAATTTCATGATAAATATAATTATGCTCTTTTCACTAATTGCAAATTTGTTTGCTTAAATCTTTATCTTACAAATTTGTGTTTGGTTTAATACAAAAATTGCATTGGTTTAAAATTATTTATAAGTAACTTTTTAGAAAAGAAAAATCTGTTTAAAAATTATTAAGTAAAAATTTATATTTTTAAACACACCCTTATTCACCCCCCCCCCCCTCTAAGGGCGTCACACGATCCAACAATTCTTACCTAGGGGTCTTTCTTTCCTATTCAAATCTACTTGATTAGTATTGTTTATCCTATCTGGATGGCTGTTAGCCTTAACCTTGAATGATGCACTCTTCTCACTTGGTTTGCACTCACTAGATCTAACAAATGACACAGGATTTTTCTAGGCAGGTTTCCTAGGTGCTTCAGTGCTTGTGGAAGGCTCTGCTCCTAAACCTAGGTGATTAGATCTCATAGAAAGATTTTATGTGATGTTTTTGAGCTTCTGACTCCTCCCATTGAGTGAGTCCTCAATGGCCTTTGCCTTTGCTAGCTCTTCTTTTAAATTTGTATTTTCTTCTCTAAGTTTAATCAATTCTAGCTCTTTATCATTAATTTCATTTGTTAGTTTTTGATTTATTAGTTGCTTTTCATTTTTCTTAAGGTTCTCTAGTTCAGTTCTAGCTATGTCTAATTCTTTTTCTACCCTAAGATGTTCAATGCAGAAATCTTTAAAACATGATTTGAAATCATCAGAGCTAAAGTCAAATTCATCAAAAACTGATACCTGCTCATCTTCATCATCTGATGACATTCCAGGAGCCATCATGCAGGCTGCTACTGCTTCTTCATCATCATCACTTTCAGATGATGAGGAGTCTAATTTTGCTTCAGAATCACTCCATGTTTCAGCAATGAAGACTTTGGCTTTCTTCTTGTCTCTTCCTCTGAAGGACTTCTTCTTCTTCTTCTTCTCCTCCTCTTTGCTGTTGCTTCTTTCCCTTTGATCTTGTGGGCATTCAGGGGCAATGTGCCCTGGTTTGCTGCAGGTATAGCAAATAATCTCTTTCTTTGGAGTTTTATCATACCTAGGCCTTGAGTCCCTTTCTCTTCTCCTTGAGTCTTCAGTTTTGACCCATTTCTTGAATCTCCTTGCTATGAGATTGAACATCTCATCTTCAGGATTAGAAGGCTCTCCTTTAGTAGCTTTCAGAGCAAGGCTCCTTTGGGTAGGAGCTGGAGTCATTTCCCTTTCTTCTGATTCAGCCCTATTCTTCAGCAGCATCTCATATGACTTAAGCTTTCCTAGCAAAGCTTCAGTTGAGATCTCTCTGTGACACATAGACTCTCTGATTGCCCAGATTCTAGAATCTCATGAGCTAGGGAAGCACATAAGGATTTTATCATTTATTTTAGTCAAGGATATCTCCTTATCTAAGCCTCTGAGCTCATTAATGATAATACTGAATCTATCATACATAGTAGCAACAGATTCTTTAGCTTTCTATTGAAACTTCTCATACTTAGATATGAGAAGGGACTTTCTGTCCTTCCTTTCATCAGCACTTCCTTCCACCATTGTGGTGAGTGAGTCCCAAATTTCCTTTGCTGATTGGCACTCAGCAACTTTCTGGAAAATATCATCTGACATTGTTGACACCAGAATATCCATGGCCATGGCATCACATGCCTTAACCTTCTTCTCAGCATCTGTCCATTCCTTTCTTGGGACAGCCTCTGTTGTTGAGAATTCTCCTACCTTTTGTTTGACTGGGGCTGGAGGACCTATGAGGAGAACATTATAGATGTCTTCATCAAGGGAATTCATGTAAAGCCTTATTCTGGCCTTCCAGAGTGTGAACTTATTCAAGTTGCACAATGGGGGTCTTGTGGAAGCATAATCTTTAGTACTCATTTTCTTTATAAAATATGTTTGTGATAAAGAAACAAAAGTAGGAGGTCTTTTTGATCAAGGTGTTAACCTTTTAATTATCAACCTATCTCTGATACCAATTGAAAGTGCACAGAGTGCCTCTGAGAATCCTCTAGAGGGGGGTGAATAGAGATTTAAAAATATTCCTATTTTAGTTGTGCAAATACAATAAACCTAAGTATTATGCTTCACCAAGATATATCCCAGAATAAAATAGCTGCAGTTAAGTAATGAAATAAAAGACAGTAAATGAAATCTAATCTATGAGGAACAGCACAGAAAAGCAATCCAGAAGACACATTGAATTTTTATAAAGGTTCCCCAAAATTTGGGTACTCCCCTCTTCTACCACCTGGTAGGGATGCACCACTGTGCCTGAGTCTTTTGGTAAGGAGACTCTTAGAACCACTGATCTTTTGACAAGGAGATCATGAACCACCAGATCTTTTAATAAGGAGATCTTGAACCACGAGATCTTTTGATAAGGAGATCTTAAACCAATAGATCTTTTGATAAGGAGATCTTGAATCACTGAATCCTTTGAAGAGGGATTAATAAAACTCTTTTACAGTTGGTAGAATGAAGGAGAGAAAGAGGGAGAGGAAAGATTCAGAAATCTGTCTTTCAGATTTCTATAACAGCAATCCTAATGTTGTTTGAGTGCTCTTCAGGATCTGCATATGATTAACGCTAGCTTTTGATAGTGATGATTGCTAGGACAATTAAGCTTTTGATCCTTCTGCTTCCTTCTCTTAAAATAGAACTACTGCTATATGATTTTGATGAAGAAGCAGCAGTTGTTGACACTGAGCAGAGTATATCCTTTTTCTTTTTCTTTCTTTCATGTATGATGTCTATTAGGGTTCCTGAGAGAGGAAGAAGAGTAGTGCCTCAATAGAATAGTATGGCCGATTGTGATAAGTTCCTTATGTTTTTCTCTTTCTTCTGTTGCCTTTTATTGTCCCTCTGTTGAATTTGAATTTGTTTCCCTTTCAGGTAAGTCCTGAAAGGGTATATTTGTCTGGACAATAAATCATTCCTTCATTCTTTAATTCCCGACCCGTCCACTAGAACTAAGCTTATTTCCAAGAAAGCTTTTTGTCTTCTTTAATCCTTCTTTCTATTTCAGGCAATTAAAGTGTCGTTGGAGAACGGTCTTGAGAGAGGTGGGCCAAGAGAGAAGGACCAAAATGACAACTGAAAAGGTTTCCCTTTTCAAACTGTATTCGACGTAACATCGAGTTCTCTTCCTCTCTTATCGATGCACCTTCTAGTTCTTGTAGGAGCAGCTTCGAATTCCTCCTTGCTCTGATTGAACTCTGCTAGTCGAAGTTGCGTCGATATCCAATTGACATAACCATCGAGTTGATGGCTTGGCTCTGAACTTCATTATCTGCGTCGAGATGAAGTCGACGTTGCGTCGACTTTGAATGTCTTTAACAGATACTTCCTTCTGCTCTGAGTTGAAGTAGAAACTGCGTCGACTTCTCAGAATACTTTGACCTTATCCATGGCCTCTACTACAATATCTATTCGGCGTGATGTCGACTTGAATTATTTCGACAGAAGGGTGAACCACTTGGACTTCTAGTCAGAGTAGCGTCGACAATAATTCGAAGTGGCGTCGAATTCTATTCGACGCAAATATTAACTTTGTCCAAATTATGCTTCTCTTGATATGGTCTTGACACCCTAGGCTGAGTGTAACATCCTAAGACATCTAATGACCAGATTATCCTCACTATACACTAGGTAATTCAATCCTAAGGAATAAAATCACTTTTAGGTAATTTATTAAGTTAAATCAAAGGGTTTTTCCCAACAATTAAGAAGGATTAATATAAGTCTTTTTTCATCTTACCGCCTCTGCTATTCCTCTCTCTCCCTCTGGACTATCTTCTAGGTCTTCGTCTTGGTACAGATCTACCTATAGGATTGCAACATTTTGGTGCTCTCGTTGAGAGAATTCAATCTTGCCGATTACAGATGGAAGGAGTGAGGTCATTGGCAGATGTCAAGAACGCGTTTCAAGCAGAACAGGCACAACGCATTCTGCAGATGGAAGAACTAAAATAGATGGTGTCCACGGAAATGGAGCAAAGAGTCCAACAAATCTAGAACTCATTCAACACTGAATTGCAAAAGAAAGAAAATCTGCTCTCACGACAGATTATGGAAACAAGAGATCACACGACAGATCAAATTCAAGATCAGATCTCAACATTACGCATCGAGATGAAGCAGCAATACGAGCAAATACATAAATCGTTGAGCGCAAGACAGCCGGAACGGACTTATGTTCCAGCAGCGCCTGACGGATCCCAACAAGATCATCATCGACCACCAGAAACACAAGGCCAGTCTTCCAGTGGGATTCTTGGATCCGCACCAGCTCCGATCGAAACCCAGGTAGTATCTAACAAACTCAGTAATTTTGAATTACCATGCCCTAGGTTCTCAGAAAGCGACCCGACTGATTGGTTGTATGCACTTACAAGATATTTTTATCACACTGAAACACGACCACAAGATTATTTAACCATTGCCTCATTTCACTTAGATAAGCCGGCGTCAAAATGGTATCAAGCAACTTTAAACGATCATCCTGCATTATCATTCCCGTTATTTGTGGATGCAATAAAAAAAGATTTGGACCATCCAAATATATAAAACCCGCAGCTATACTAACCAAATTACAACAAAAAATGACCGTTTTATTTTACAAAAAAGATTTCAAGGATCTAATAACGAGAGTGTCGGGACTAAACCCATCATTCATTACAGACATGTTTGTCTCGGGCCTCAGACCCCACATCCAAAGAGTTGTATTAATGCATGAACCTGTAGAAATTCACGATGCCTACTCAATAGCGAGGATGTACCCGGACCATGAATTTGACGATAAATGATTCAAGAATCAATACACTCGTAGTTCTGGACCTTCCTTTGAATCAAATAGAAATAACAATATCAGTAAATTACCACCAATCAAATGCCTGTCACCCGCAGAACTATAAGCGAAAAGAGAGAAAGGACTGTGTTATAATTGTGACGAGCGTTATCATGTCGGCCATAAATGCAAAGGAAAGGGAGCCCTCCTATACATAAGGGAACAGAGGAAGAGGAAGGGGCAAACGAGGAAATAAGATCTGAGGAAGAGGACCCAACAACCTTAGTATTCTTACAAGCACTGACAGGGACGATACCAGATCATGGACTGCGTTTTGCTGGTTACATAAAAAATAAACCCGTAGAATTATTTGTTGATGGAGGAAGCACGCATAATTTCATTTCAACTAGGATGGAAGCCTTAAAATTACCAGTATATAGAATCACAAAGTTTCCAGTTTATATGGGCAACAGATCAACAAAGCAGTGTAAGGGTAAATACAAGGATATCTCACTGCTCGTACAAACCAACTCTTACTTAGTTCACTTATACGCCCTAGACATAGAAGGCGCAGATATTATACTGGGGCAACGTTGGCTCAGAACTCTAGGACCAGTCACAACGGACTATGTTAAATTAACCATATCATACCAATGGGCAAATGGACAAGTGACATTAGTCGGGCAAAAAATTGCCCAATGAGCTGGTAAAGTGTCTTCATCGCAGTTAATGAGAATGATCGCAGTAAAACCCTCCACTATGTGTCTGTTACTCACTAAGGAAACTCCATTACCCAAGAAAGGCGAGTCGACACTCTTAGATCATAACAATCCTACCATCCCAATTTCAGAAACTATTAACTGACTTTTTTTATACTTATTCGAAGAACCAACCAAACTTCCCCCTAAAAGATTAATAGACCACAAAATCAAGTTGATTCCTGAGGCTACTGCAACAAACCTTATGCCATTTAGGTATCCTTATCATTAGAAAAATGAAATCGAAAGGCTAGTAGAAGAAATGTTGAGGAATGGACAAATCAAACCCAGCACCTCAACCTTTAGTTCCCCGGCCCTGCGGGTAAGAAAGAAGGATGGGACATGGAGATTTTGTGTGGACTATAGGGCCTTGAATAAAATAACTATTAAGGATAAATTCCCTATACCCACTATTGATGAGCTATTAGATGAGTTATTTAACGCCCGTTTCTTTTCAAAAATAGATCTGAGATCAGGGTATCACCAAATTCGAATGGAAGAGAATGACGTGCACAAAACTTCTTTCAGGACACATCAGGGCACTATGAATTCATAGTGATGCCATTTGGATTAACCAATGCCCCTCAACATTTCAAGCCCTTATGAATACCATTTTTCAGGCCCAACTTAGAAAATTTATAGTAATATTTTTCGATGACATTTTAATTATTAGTCCAACTGAAAAAGATCACCTTGAGCACTTAAAAATAACTTTAAAAATACTTTCAGAAAACCAGCTGATGATTAAGCTATCAAAATGTAAATTTTTAACTATAGAGGTTGAGCTTTTGGGTCACACCATCAAAGAAGTGTTGGGGCGGCTCCGCTCAAAGTATTCTACGAATACACTATCAAGTATGGAATAGGTATTTATAGTACCTCCAGCGTAGAGCGATGCCCTAGGACGACACGGAACCTACAAGTCCTTATCGGGTCAGTCACGACACGTGCGGACATACACGAAATCCTCAACAATCGCCTCCTATGTCCGCCGTAGACCCGACTTCGATATAGGAGGTTAGTGCAATGTTCAAACACACATGAATCATTTACATTAGTGTCGCAAAACATGTTAAACAATATCAGACTAAAAGAAGATTTGTATGCGGGCATAAGAATATAATGAAATTCAAAGCAGCATCACAATCTATAAGGATAAAACAGTAGCACATAATCCAGCACATCAAAGTGTCTGCTAGTCACCACACATAATAGTCCAAAATAAACATGAAAGTAGGAAATAGCAACTCTAAGCAGAGATACAAGAAACCAAGAACATAATGAAAATAACACTCGATACTGTCATCGTCCTCAGATGTCCAGCAGGTCGTCCTTATCAGGATCCCAATCAGCAAATGCTCCACCATCTGCACCATCTCCTGTAAATTTCAAACAAAGAATTTCATGTTAGAATGAATTCAAACATTTGAAAAATTACAAGTGTCTAGTTCTACAGTAAGAACTTAGTACTATGTGCTTAAGCAAGGAGAGCACCTACACAGGTTATTATGTTCCAGGTTTAGAATCCATTATCTGTTTCACAAGAGACGATATTATGGACTTCTACTCTACTCAGCTATATTTGTGTTTCAGTTTGGAATGTCACAGTCACTGTTCCCCTCAAGTTAAACCAGATATCATCAGAATTTGGAATGACACTATTTAACAAGAGAAGAATCAAACCCAGTTAGATTGTGTTATCAAAATTTGGAATAACACTTTCTTCCCAAGTAAGAAAGAGAATCTAGGTTGAGTTATAAGCATCAGGATTGGAATGAAACAACTCACCAGATACCAGATCAGCAACTACGAGCATCAGCGAAACACAATACGCTACTAAATGACAAAGGAAAATCTGAAAAAGCATCAAAACATTAAACTAAGGCTGAGCTAAATCGCCCTTAGTCCCATTTCCCCCACTGTTTTGATCAATCGATCTTTAGGCATTCCTTTCGTCAGTGGATCAGCTAAGTTATCTTTTGATCGCACATCAATCAAAGTGATAACTCCTTGTTCCTTTAAATAATTCAACGGAGCATGTCTCAGTCGTACATGTCTCCTCTTAGTGTTGTAGAGAGCATTTTTAACGACTTGGACAGCTGCTTGATTATCACAATACAAGCTCAAAGAATTGACTTGTAATCTAGATAAGGGAACATCCAGAATTAAATTTCTGATCCAGTCTGCCTCTTCACCAGCTGAAGCTAAGGCAAACAATTCTGCTTCCATAGACGACAAAGCTATGCAAGTCTGTCTTTTGGATTTCCAGGTTATAGCAGCTCCACCCAACGTGAATATGTATCCACTTGTGGACTTACTATTACTAATTTCTGAACACCATGAGGCATCAGAAAATCCATCCACTGTAGGAGGATGACCAGTATAGCACAAGGCATGATTTTTGGTTCCTTTCAGATATCTCATCAGTCTATCTAAGGCATCCCAGTGCTCTTTGCTTGGATTACTGGTGAAACGACTCAGCATGCCCACAGAAAAAGCAATGTCTGGTCTCGTGCAGCTTGTGGCATACATGAGACTACCGATTATTCTTGAATAATTTTCTTGATCAACACTGGTCCCGACATTCGGACTCAATTTGACATTATGATCAAATGGTGTCTCTACAGGCCTACAATCTTTATAACCCCAGGTAGAAAGTAGTTGCTCAACGTAATGAGCTTGACTAAGGGTAAACCCACGCTTATCTTTACTAACTTTCATACCTATAAGGGTATCTACAGGACCAAGGTCCTTCATATCAAATTCTTTTGCTAGAGTGGATTTTATATCACTCACTGCAGAAATATCTGAATCCAAAATCAACATATCATCCACATAGAGACATATGATGACAGTCTTGTTTGACACAGACCGATGATAAAGGCATTTATCAGAATAGCTAGATTGAAATCCATAGCTCTTTACCACTTTGTCAAATTTTAGGTGCCACATCTTAGGCGCTTGCTTGAGCCCATAGATTGATTTATCTAGTTTGCACACCTTATTCTGTAAATCTTTCTGGACATAACCTTCAGGTTGTGCCATATAGATTTCTTCATTTAGCTCTCCATTCAAGAAGGCTGTCTTTACATCCATTTGATGGACTATAAAGTTCTCGATAGATGCTAAAGCTAGGAGAATTCTTATAGTTGACAGGTGACACACAGGTGAATAAACATCAAAGTAGTATATTCCCCCTTGTTGCTTATATCCCTTAGCTACTAGACATGCTTTGAATCTAGCTATTGTCCCGTCACTATTCATCTTCTTCTTCAGTACCCACTTGCATCCAAGGACTTTAGCACCTTTAGGTAGGTCAACTAGATGCCAAGTGTTGTTCTGCAGCAGCGAGTCCATTTCATCATCTATGGCTTCTGCCCACATTAATGAATCTCTTGATCTCATTGCTTCCTGGTAGGAGAATGGATCATCCTCTAAGTGGTAGGTAACAAAGTTCTCACCAAAATCCTTAGGGATTCTCTCTCTTGAGGATACTCTAACCGGAAGAGGTTCAACCTCAGAAGGTTGTGGAGCAGTGCCAGAGGGGCCAGCTTCAGGTTCTACAGTAGACTCTGAAATCAAATCAGTAGACCCAGATAAATTAAAGCCTTGATCTTTGATAAACTTATTTTCAAAGAAAACTGCATCTCTAGACTCTATCACTGTGGTAGTGGATAGATCCAGAAACCTATCAGCTGCACTATCCTCTGCACTACCTAGGTATACACAGGTTGTAGTCCTAGGTCCTACCTTGGGTCTCTTTAAGTCTTGTATTCTTACATAAGCAATACAACCCCAAGTCTTAAGAGTATCAAACCTACAAGAGTGACTGTGCCACAACTCATAAGGTGTAGAAGTGAGCTTAGAGTGAGGCACCCTATTTAGAATGTGATTAGCAGTTAAGACTGCTTCTCCCCAGAAAAAGGTAGGCAAACCAGCTCTAAGTAACATAGAGTTCAACATCTCTGTTAAGGTCCTATTCTTACGCTCAGCAATGTCGTTTGATTGGGGTGAATGGGGAGCAGTAGTTTCAAGAATTATGCCCTCGGAGGCACAAAATTCTCTGAACCCAGTTGCAGTGTATTCCCCTCCTCTATCACTTCTAAATCTCTTAATCTTCAGACTTAGCTGATTTTCTACTCTAGATTTGAAGATCTTAAAGGTCTCGAATGCTTCATCTTTCGATTTCAACAGATATACATGACAATATCTAGAATAATCGTCTATGAAGGTAATCAGATACTTCTTTCCTCCTCTAGTGACATGACTTCTGAAATCACATAGGTCAGAATGTATCAACTCAAGAAGTTGGTGTGCTCCTAGAAACCGACTTAAAGGGTTTTCTGGTGATCTTGGTTTGTGCACACACCTCACACCTATCAAATCGAATAGACAAATCTAAATGGATGTTATGACTCTTAGCTAGATCACACATTTTCCTATAGTTCACATGTCCAAGCCTATTGTGTAATAACTTAGGATCAATTAGAGTTGAACTAACTTGGTGAATGCTATCATTGTTTAAGCTAAGTCAATACATTCCATTTATTAGATATGCACAACCGAAGTAGTGTGAATTAACAGTTAAAGTTATTCTACCATTTAGGGTTGTAAAACACATTCCAGCCTTATCTAACAAACTCATAGAGATTAAATTTTTGGTTAAAGAAGAAACTACTCTAACATGCTTTAGAGTTAGAATTTTACCTGACGAGAGTACCAGATCTGCAGTCCCAGCATGAGACACTACTGTCTCTCCTCTATTGCAATTCTGCACAGTATCCTTGACCACAGTCACCTCAGTAAGAAGCCCTTTATCATTTGTAGCATGGTAGGTAGCACCAGAGTCCAGCCACCACTCAAACGAGTCACTGCTGCTGCGACCTCTCCCCATCATGGCTATGAAAGATTGAGGACCAGAAGTGTCCACCAGCATGTTTGCTTTGTTCTGAGGCGCATCCTCCTTGACCTTCTTTGGAGCTTTGCAGTCTGCGGCCCAATGACCCCACTTTCCACAATTATGGCACTTGCCCTTCTTCTTTTTAAGAGAAGGCTTTTTGGCCTGGAGTTGTGAAGAGGATTCACCTTTTGGTGCAGACAGCTTCTTGAGAGATTTGTCGGGACGTAAAACTAGGTTAGCAATCTGAGTAGATTGACTAACCTGTTCCGCGCATTTCCTGACAACATTTTGATCTTCAATATGAATGAACCTCATGAGTTCATCCAGCCCAATCTGCTCCTTCAGCCTGTGCATCTCCGTTTTGAAAGTGGCCCATTCAGGAGGTAGTTTACTGATGATCAGACCAACAAAAAGATTGTCGGAGATTTCTGACTTTTCATCATACAGCTTGTTCCGCATATTTTCCAGCTCAATCAACTGTGAAGTGATTGTCGATGTTGCGTTCAATTTAAAATTAAAGAACTTCTCAGCGAGAAGTGTTTTCGACAATCCTTCCTGTTTCTGAAACTGCGCGTCCAAGCGGTCCCAGGTCTCCTTTGCGGTTTTGAATCCACTGTACGTCATCGCAAGGCGAGGATTCAGGGAATTCAGAAGGTAATCCCTGCAAAAATCCTCGTCTTTCTTCCACAGCAGTTCGTCCACATCTACAGTCGTCGTAGCAAAATCACTAAGCACCATGTAGAAAATCTCCCGTTCTTTTATGCCGAGTTGAACGTGAAGTTTCCAACCATGGAACTCAGTGGGATCGAACGATTGCAGTTTCACTAAATCGTACGTGCTACGCTTCGACATTTTAAACAGATAAAATGTAAATCAGGAAAATATCACCTGATCCGGACGAAGTCGATCAAGTCACTTCAGATCCAATCCAAAAAATATGAGTTGTGTTAGCTCCTCTTCTCCGACTGAAAGTAAACGTCGAAGACAATAGCTCCTCCCAAGAGCACAAAGAAGAAGATTTCTTCCTCTGACAACAGAGACCGAGAAGCTTTAGTGTAGATCCTTGCTGAATCAAAAACCAACCACTTCAGATTTGCTCCTCCTTGTTCACTAAGATCCCTTGGACAGATCTTCCAAAAAAAGATGCAGAGAATCTGTAGTTTCAATTAGATCTGTAGTTTCAAGTAGATCAGCGACAGGAAGAGGCCTTCGATCGAGCAGATCTCCTTGATTAGGAATAGATGGGCCTTAGGTTGATCTGATTCGGAGTTTTCCTCCTATATTGCATAGAAGAACAACTATTCCTTCTTGGTAGCAGATCACAAGAAAACACCAATGATCTAGAGGCGACTTAGATCAGGAAACCTGCGATCAACTGGATCTGCAGCAGCACGAGAACCAGAGGACAACTCACGATCTAACGATGAGAAAGCCCCTTCTTTAACTGGATCTGCGATTTCTCCTTTGCAGCGGCGACGAGAATCCACCGGCGTGAGGAAGAACCGACGGGCTTCGACCCAGATCGCGATGAGGTTTCAGCCGGAGATCCCGATTCCGGCGATGACGCTGGATCTGGAACGGAGTTTTCCCGCGAGGAGAGGCTTCCTCTATCACGATCGACTTTAGATCGAGCGGCGACAGGAAACGTCCTCGACGAGAACTAACAGGAAACCTTCCCGAGCATCGCAAGGACGACGATCGATCAGCGGGAGAACAACTGTTCCTCCTTCTCGATCGAGCACGAGAAAACTTGAGAGGCGGCGAACTCGAGCAGCGCAAGATCGATCAGGAGCGGTGGGAGAGAATAACGAGCGGACGAAAACCCTAGCAGAGCGCAAATTACTTTGAGAATGTTGGGGCGGCTCCGCTCAAAGTATTCTACGAATACACTATCAAGTATGGAATAGGTATTTATAGTACCTCCAGCGTAGAGCGATGCCCTAGGACGACACGAAACCTACAAGTCCTTATCGGGTCAGTCACGACACGTGCGGACATACACGAAATCCTCAACAAGAAGGAGAGGTAAGCCCAAATAAAAACAATATCAAGTCCATTGAGCGATTCCCTAGACCAGTTAACCAGAAGGATGTCAAAGCATTCTTAGGATTAACCGGATATTATAGGAAATTCATTAAGGATTATGCTAAGATTGCATATCCTCTAACTGATTTACTTAAAAAGAATGCTTTACAGTGGACCAAAAAAACTGAGGAGGCTTTTGAAAGTTTGAAAAAACAATTTATCTCATATCCAGTATTAACCCTTCCTAACTTTAATGAGTCGTTCATTATCGAGACAGACGCATCAGGCACTGGAATAGGCGATGTATTAATGCAGCAAAGACATACTGTTTCTTATTTCAGCAAAAAATTATCACCAATGATGCAAAGAAAATCAACCTATATCAGAGAAATGTATGCAGTCACCACAGCAGTAGCTAAATGGAGGCAATATCTCTTAGGGCACCAATTCACAATCTTAACAGACCATCAGAGCCTGCATTACTTATTAACACAAAACATTCAAGCCCCAGAGCAGCAAACTTTCTTGTCTAAACTACTAGGATACGATTTCATAATTAAACATAAATCAGGCAAGCATAACTAAGCAGCAGATGCCTTATCCAGGTCCCCAGTAACTCCAGAGTATCCATCATTAATGGAATTAAACATGATCACTATACCAACCTCCTCCCTACTGGAAGGGTTGGAACAGGATTATGAAGAAGATGCACTCACCAAAAGGATTAGAAATGAGCCTATAGCCTACACAGAATGGAAACAGCAAGGCACAACATAACATACAAACACAAAATTTACATTCCCAGTCATTCCAACATTAAGAAGAAAATAATTGATGAGGCTCATTCTAGTCCAATAGGAGGACACTTTGGAATTAAAGGTACCCTACACAAAATCCATTCACAATTCTATTGGAGCAATATGAAACAAGAAATCACAAACTATATAAGGCAGTGTGACATTTGCCAGAAGGCAAAACCCTTAAATCATACCCCTTTTGACCTCCTACAGCCACTGCCAACCCCCAAGAAAATCTGGGCAGACATTACTATGGATTTTATTACATGATTACCCAAGTCCCACGGATTCACAATAATACTGGTAGTGGTAAATAGGTTATCTAAAGCTATATATTTAATTCCCTTAAAACCTCCCATATCTGGACCCATAGTAGCTAATGAATTCTGGAATTATGTAGGTAAACTACATGGGATTCCAGAATCCATTATCTCTGATAGGGATAGCCTGTTTTTAAGTGATTTTTGGAAGGAATTGTTCCGTATACAAGGAACACATTTAAAATACAGCTCATCTTATCATCCACAGACAGACGGGTTAACTGAAAGAGTTAACCAGTGTGTTGAGCAATACATAAGAATATTCACCAACGAGCATCCTAATAAATGGTCTGAACATCTAAGATTAGCAGAATATCACTACAATATTACATTTAACAACTCGACCAACATGACTCCATTTGAGGTCATTTATGGTCGGCCCCCTCCTGGTTTGATCGATTACTGTGCAGGTGGGACAACAAACGAAGCAGTTGAAGCAACATTACAAAACCGAGAGGAATTCCTACAGACACTCAAGGCAAATTTAGCAAAGGCCCAAAACAGGATGAAAATCAAGCGGACAAGCAACACACAGACATTACAATGACAGAGGGAGACTGGGTCCTATTAAAGCTTCATCAATATCGGCAACTAACGATGACCAGACCAACAAGCAGGAAGTTAAGCCTAAAATATTATGGGCCCTTCCGGATTGAAGAAAAAATTAGGGAAATGGCCTGCCGACTAAAACTACCAGCTGGGTCAAAAATACATCCGGTGTTCCACGTCTCCCTGCTCAAGCCCTATGTTGGCAGCCCAGATCAGCAAATAATCGAGCTGCCACCACTCAGTTGGAATAATAATCCTCTACATCAACCAATGGTCGTCATCAGCTCACGTCAAATCCTTCGGCAAGGGAGAGAAATAACACAAGTCCTAATCCAGTAGCAAGGGCTATCCCCGGCCGATAGCACCTGGGAAGACGTAGATACACTCGAAGACAGCCCAAAAATACAAGTAGAACTACAACAACACAAAGAGAGCTTGGACAAGGAAGAAGTAAAAAAACATGGGGACAAAAGAAACAAAGAGGAAATCGTAAACGTAAAGGTAACGAGGAAATCAACAAAGGCCAGGACCGCGAGAAAATTACTGAAAATAACGATCAAGCATCAGAAATCAACAAAGCCGCAGAAACAAGCATAAAGGACGAACGCCGGCACAGAGATTCAGAAGTTGGAGAGTGGGAAAAGATTACCAAGCACGCACAGGGCCAAGCGCAGATCTAGGGTTGAACATTGAGTTTCAGCCTCAGTAGATCTTGTAGCATCCATCCTCCAGCCTTTTCATACATCACCAGCTGCCATCTCCAAATGTTCCACCCTGATCTAAGACGGATGTACTCAGGAAGCTCGTCATTCCTCTCCTCCCAGATATACAGACAAACTTGCTGCACAAAGTAAAATAAAATGCTGAGGACGGCGTTCTTAAGGAGAGATGAATGTTAGGGCAAAACAAATAAACGCCTCAGATTTAAAAGGATTGATCCAATGATCCAGATCTTGCCAGCAATTTTCCGCATCCAACGACAGATAATCATCACAGGCGAATCCAACGCTAGGAATCAAGCACGGAAATCTAACGGGCGAAATACGTATTATTTCCCCAAGACAGATCCAGCGGAGTAGGGCCAGCCTCGTGGCAAATGTAATAAATTAGAAATGAATATTCAATATAACGGTCATATTGACCGAAGAATAGTATATAAGTTTAGCAGCTGTAATAGATTGATTAAGAAGGATTAATATAAGTCTGTTTTCGTCTTCCCGCCTCTGCTATTCCTCTCTCTCCCTCCCGACCATCTTCTAGGTCTTCGTCTTGGTACAGATCTACCGGCAGGATTGCTACTGAACAACCTTGAGATTTTTGGAGCTTCCTCGGAGATGCGAGAAAGGAATAGTGCGGAGAGGATGAGAAATAAGCATCTTTATTCGGTGGAGGCATCGAAGGAGGCACAGTCGTTGAAGCCTAAAGCGGAGTTCGTGAAGGAAGCGTGGGCGATGAAGATCGGTTGGGGTTTCAGAGTCGTTGAAGCATGAAGCGGAGTTCGCGAAGGAAGCATATGCGATGAAGATCTGTTGGGGTTTCGATTGGAGAGAAGGATCGGTCGCCGCGCAGGGAGAGAAATCTTCCCTAGAGTGGATAGTTGCCAGGGAGGCACGAAAGTCGGGCGGATTTCGAAATAAAAAAAAAAGCGAGCGTGTTTCAGAGAAGAGATCTGACGGCTGGGCTTGGGATCCAACGATGGAGATTATCTCAATGTCTTATTTAGCTAGTCTAATTACCTAACCATGATATTTCTTTTTAAGTAGTAATATATATGCCTTTATTTTTTACTACTTGTCTTATTACCTGTTTCATTTTTGGCATTCATCAACAGGTTATATACTTATCAATTATTAACTACTTAAATCGTCTTGTAATCTCATGTAAAGGTTCGCTCTCGTCCCTAAGGCTTAGGGTTTGAGAAAAATTTGAAAAATCCACAAATCTTTGACTAATGTTTTGTTGAACCCCATTTTTAGGAGTCGCACAGCCCGAGGGTTTAATGGAGCTTGAGGACATATTTGCTTTAAAGCTTGCTCCTACCATAGTAGCTTCTACTTTTCCACTGGTTTATAGAGATTTTAGATATTAGATAGTGGCTACCCAACTTGTCTCTTTTATACTTTTGCTCATGCCCATTTTAAGGTCGCATATTTTACCCTAGGCATCTATGTATAAATTGTGTCTACGACTTTACTTTATGCATGTGTTTTATCTTCTGCTATATAATTGCAATTGATTGTGATGATAACTAGCCTTACAAAGGCGATCATTTTGCGATTGAAGGTAGACCTATATACCTGCATGGATAGAGTAGGACAACCACCTTGAGCATAAAGTCCCATTGACCCTAATCGTGTTTTGAGGGGAGGGGGATCGTACACGCTGCTCTCAGGTGTGACTATACCTGATCACGACAGTCGCCCGCCCCCATAACGCTATTGCCACTAGCAGACCACATAGCACAATGACCAAGTGAAACAGCTGATAGAAATTTTGTTAATATAATAAAATTATTATATAAAATTTCCTTTGAAATAAATAATGAAATATTTTTTAATTGAATTTTCGGAATGAAAAAACAAATATTTAGAAATGCATGAAATAAAATGCTATAAAACATAAAGTTAGAAATTGAGCCTGGGTAAGGCGTGTGATCACTACCCTAAAGAAGTTGCATCACCCACCAGCAGGGCTTTAAACCGATGTTCACTTCTCCAAGGTACAACACCCGGCTAGATCCCGAAACTCCGATGTGCGCAAACACCGAAGAAGCACAGAGCACCCGAACTTCCACTGGATGAAGCAAACATAGAACCGCAAGAAAATAGTATTGAAAATGTGAGAACTAAAGGAAGAAGATGAGAGGAATATTGTGTATATGTCTCATATTTTGAGAGCTATTTATAGACTCAAATTCTATTTCAGTTTAATTGTAATAATTATTATAAAATATTAATTATATAATGTATTAATAATATTAACATTCAAATCTTTAATATATATAACGTTAACATTTATATTATATATAATATATTAAATGTTAATGTATATCTATATATTATTATTAATAATAACGTTATATACCATCACATTAAGAGATATTAATTATATTAAATATTAAAGTTATTATAATAATTTAAAATAAAATTTGATTATTATTAAATAATAATAACAATAATATTTATATTATTGATCAAAACAAATGCTCTTAATTATTGTATATGGGCAAGCTCCCTCATATAATTATTTTTGAGTTTTTTTTATATTAAGTAATTAAAAAATTCTAACAATTCTCCACAAAAGCGAAAAAATATATAAATATTATTAAACTAATGATAATAAATAAATAAATATATATTTGGTTCATCCAGATGTATCTAATGCAATGGGTATAGGTGGAATGGTTACCTTGAACTTATACTTAGTACTTATCATCTATATTGAAGAACATAATGTGTTAGAAGTCCTGAAGTATATTCTTTTCACCAATAGATAAAATAAGCACACACTAGATTGGTCATTCTTTGGGTTATGGCAGTGGGCGCTTTAATGTTCATGCGCATCCCTTGATTTTCATGGAGGTTATTAGGGCTCAGCCCGAATCCCAAAATCGTGGCCATACAACTACCCCCACATAGGTGGTTCCTCAAGAGATATTCACAACACATATATCGCAAAATTATGCCTTTGGCAACCATTAAGGGCTAAACGCCACAACCTATACCATTGCATGAAGCACTTTCATCATAAGAATGGGGAGAGAAAGATACATCTACTTTCTCTAATTTGTGTTCCTCACTTGACTACATCAATAGTTTCATTTCTGCCACATTGAACCTAATTCATGGGATCTCCAATCACATAGGTTGGGTATCCACCATTGGTAGCAAAATTATGTGTGCCTTAAGTCTCATTCCCCTCGATGATTTGATTATCTTATTTCGGGACAAACCCTTTGTGAGATTATCAACCAGATTTAATTCTGACTTTACATAATTTAGTGATATCATATTCTTCCTTCTTTGCTTCAAGGACTTGTACCTGATTCTCATAAACTTATTCATTTTTGAATTATAAATATTAGAACCAGTTAAATCAATAATAGATTTATTATCGCAATGCAAAGAAATATCGGGTAAAGGTTTTGCAATTAGTGAAATTTTAGAAAGTAAATTTTTTGAGCAATTCTGCTTCGGTACATGTAGTGTCTAATGCTATAAGTTCGGATTTCATTGTGCTTCTTGAAATCACAGTTTGTTTTATGGAGGCCCATGAAATGGCAGCTCCTCCTAAAATAAAAACATAACCAGTGGTAGATTTAACATCTAATGAATCTGTTACCCAATTTGCATCGAAATACCCTTCAAGAACTTCAGCAAATCCTGCATAAACAAGATGATAATCAAGAGTGCCACGAAGATACTTAAAAATTCTAGTCAGTGCTATCCAATGCTCACTACTAGGATTGATAGTGTATCTACTCAATCTACCTACCGCGTAGGAAATATCAGGTCTAGTTCGATTTGATATATAAAGTAAAGATCCAATCATCTGAGCATATCTATGTTGATCTACGGGTTCTCCTATATTTTTATAAAGTTTGATACTAGGATCAAAAGGTGTTGCGGCAGGAGTAGAATCATATAAATTAAATTTATGCAACATTTTTTCTATAGAATGAGAAAGAGATAACGATACACAAGTATCATTTTTAGTTAATTTTATTCCTAGGATAATGTTTGCTTCTCCTAAATCTTTCATATCAAATTTGAATAATAAGAAAGTTTTGATCTCTTCTATTATTTTTAAAGATGTCCCAAAAATCAGAATATCATCTACATATAAACAAAGTAATGTGATATCGATATTATCTTGTTTTGCATAAATACATTTATCAAATTCATTAGATAAAAATCTAAAAGATGTGATAACGGAATCAAACTTTTGATGTCATTGTTTAGGAGCTTACTTTAATCCATAAAGTGACTTGACTAACTTACAAACTGTATGCTCTTGATTTTTATCAATGAAACCTTCGAGTTGAGTCATATAAATCTCTTCTTCTAAATCACCATGTAGAAGAGCAGTTTTAACATCCATTTGATGAATGCTCATTTTATGGATCGAGGGCCAATGCAATCAAGACACAGAGAGAGGTAATCCTAGATACTGGAGCGTATGTGTCAAGATAATCGATTCCTTGTTTTTTAGAATATCCTTTAGCCACCAACCAAGCTTTGTATTTCTCAATAGAACCATCAGGTTTGAGTTTTTTTCTTAAAGATCCATCTACAACCTATTGTTTTATTACCAGGAGGTAAGTCGATTAAAATCCAAGTATGATTTCCTAAAATAGAAGTCATTTCAACATCTATAGCTTCTTTTCAAAACGGAGCATCTGAAGAGCTCATGGCTTCATTAAATGCATTAGGATCTCTTTCAACCAAGAAAGTGAAAAAATCTTCTCAAAAGATTTCTCGGATCTAATCATCTTACTCCTCCTAGGTTCTAAATCTTCTATTAAATTAGAACTAGGTAAAGATGAAATAAGACTACTAGAAGGTTGAGATGTGATCTTTTCTTTGAATGAAAATTTATCTTCAAAATACACCGCATCACGAGCTTCTAAAATTGTGTTATTAGAA
Organism: Dactylorhiza incarnata; assembly: GCA_033032865.1. Classification (NCBI taxonomy): domain Eukaryota; kingdom Viridiplantae; phylum Streptophyta; class Magnoliopsida; order Asparagales; family Orchidaceae; genus Dactylorhiza; species Dactylorhiza incarnata. Next base: position 7,104,521 of record JAWHQI010000041.1, read on the forward strand.
ATCTCACTAACTTGGAAATTAGTAATGAGAAATCTATTTGCACTACTATCGGAGGTATAACCTATAAAGATAGAATCTATTGTCTTAGGACCAATTTTCTTTCTTTTACGTTCAGGAATAGAAACTTTAGCTAAACACCCCCACACTTTAAGAATTTGAAGGTTCGGTTTTCTAGACTTAAGGAGTTCAAAAGGGGTTTTATCACTATATTTTGAAGGAATTCTATTTAAAACATAACATTAAGTTAGTAGAGCTTCTCCCCATAACTTTTCTAGGGCACCGGACTCTCCTAACATAGCATTGACCATATTCATAAGAGCTCGATTTTTACGCTCGACTACTCCATTTGATTGAGGTGAATAAGGAGCAGTAACTTGATGAACAATCTCATATTCTTGGCAGAATTGAGTTAGATCATGAGAAGTATATTCTCCACCTCGATCGGATCTAAGAGTTTTGATGGTGGAACCTATTTGATTTTCTACTTCTGCTTTAAAATTTTTAAAATAGGTAAAAACTTCATCTTTAGTTTTTAACAAGTAAATGTAACAATATTTTGTAAAATCATCTATGAATGTTACAAAATACTTATTGTCACCTCTAGTAGGTTGACGATTTGAGTCATAAACATCAGAATGAATTAATTGCAATGGTGTAGAAGTTCTGTCTACGGACTTAAAAGGTTTTCTCGTAAATTTAGATTGAACACAAATCTCGCATCTAGAACTAGGCAATATATCTATCTTGGGTAGTAAATCTAATTTTATCATTCTTTTCATTGATTCAGAATTTACATGTCCTAACCTAGCAACATATTGCTAACTATCGAAATAGAAGAACTAATTTGATTAACTTCAAAATTCATAACATTTAATTTAAATAAACCATCTGAGTTATATCTTTTTCCATAAAAATATTATTGAGAATCAAAACAATTTTATTTGATTCCAAAATAATTTTGCAACCTTTTTCACCAACAACGATCCGATAAAAAAAATCCGTACATTTGGAACAAATAGTACATCATTTAAAATTAAAATTTTCTCAGAAGTCATTCTAAGGTCCACTCGCCCACGTCCATGAATTTGAGCGGTAGATGCGTCTCCTAGAATCACGCTTCCTCCATTGATGTCCCGAAAGGTGGTAAAACATGAGCGATCAAAACATGTGAACATTTGCTCCGGAATCAAACCACCAATCTGAAGAACTAGTGAAAAGAAGACAAGGTGAATGGTCTAACCTGAAGATGGTTTGAATTGGAGCTTGAATCATGTTGACTTGTGGCTTCACGGAATTAGGCTTGCTAGTCACCGGTCCCGTCTTCTTAAAGAAGCAATTGGTGGACATATGATTTGTACGGCCACAAACAAAACACCATTTTTCTTTTCCGAAATTTGACTTGATCATGTCTAAGTCTAATATTAAAGGCGGACCAAGAATCGGGCAAGGAATCTATTAGACATGCTACCAAATAATTTTCGGAAAGAATTGAACCATCGGCTCGGATTTTGGCTAACATTTCATCGAATTGATGGAGTTGGGGGTTAATGGGTTTTGAAGAATCTAGTTTAAATTTGTGGAGATTAGAAACGTTGTAGCGTTCTATAGCCGCATTATCAAGGTTATAGCGTGCCTCGAGTGCGTTCCACAAATCTTTAGAAGTGCGATATTGAAGGAAAACATCGTATAAGCTATCTGATAAAGCACTTAGTATACAATTCCTACAATGATATTCTATATCCACCGGATCTCTATGAGGAATACGCCTAACATAAGTTTTTGTGGTGTTTGTACTAGAAAGATAGGGCGATGGAATTGAAGTAGCTATCGTGTTTGTATTTCCATTAGTATTTATATTTTTCGGGCTGTTCTAATGGTGTAGATTTGAAAACAGCGGACAATAATCGAAGAGTATTTAACCAATATTCTACTTGCGCTTGTCATCGGCGAAATCCAATTCCGTTAAACTTTTCGGGTTTGATCCCCGCAGAATCATCGAAATTGCGAGATGTCATATTAAAGCTGTAATTTAAAATAAAATAAAATAAATTGCAGCACACAAAAAATAAAGACAATTATATTTTCTTTATTCTAAAAATTATTTATTTATTTATTGTTCTTGGAATTCCCAAGGAATACCCAATGATGGGCTCTCACTGGTACTAGGCGGTTTATGGGATGATAGTCCAGCACGGCCCCTTCGCAAGAGATTATTGATGTGAAAATCAACTTCTTTAGATTGATAGAAATTTTGTTAATATAATAAAATTATTATATAAAATTTCCTTTGAAATAAATAATGAAATATTCTTTAATAGAATTTTCGGAATGAAAAAACAAATATTTAGAAATGCATGAAATACAATGCTATAAAACATAAAGTTAGAAATCGAGCCTGTGTAAAACGTGTGATCACTGCCCTAAAGAAGTTGCACCACCCTCTGGTAGGGCTTTAAACTGATGCTCACTTCTCTAAAGTACAACACCCGACTAGATCCCGAAACTTCAATGTGCGCGGACACCGAAGAAGCACAGAGCACCCGAACTTCCACTGGATGAAGCAAACATAGAACCACAAAAAAATAGTATTGAAAATGTGAGAACTAAAGAAAGAAAATGAGAGGAATATTGTGTCTCATATTTTAAGAGGTATTTATAGACTCAAATTCTATTTCAAAATTTATTAAAATATTTAATACATTTAATTGTAATAATTAATATAAAATATTAATTATATAATGTATTAATAATATTAACGTTCAAATCTTTAATATATATAACGTTAACATGTATATTATATATAATATATTAAATGTTAATATATATTTATATTTTATTATATTAATATTATAATTAATAATAACGTTATATACCATCACATTAAGAGATATTAATTATATTAAATATTAAGGTTATTATAATAATTTAAAATAAAATTTGATTATTATTAAATAATTACAATAATATTTATATTATTGATCAAAACAAATGCTCTTAAATATTATATATGGTCAAGCTCACTCATATAGTTATTTTTGAGCTTTTTTTATATTAAGTAATTAAAAAAATTCCAACAACGACTATCGTGACTAGGTACGGTCGCACCCGAGCACCGGCGGAGCTACTCATAAGTATACGTTAATTTATTTGATTGTTTTAATATCTACAAGATTTATCTACCGTTGGATCTTAAAGATTAATATATTATTGGATAGATCTCATGAGATCAATATCCATAGTAACAATCTGACAGTCAGATTGAAAGTTATTGCATTAATTTATATTTAACTTAAAACTATATTTTTAATTAAATTTACTGTGTGAAATTTATTGCATTATAGTAAGAACGTCGGAACGGGACCAATGAAATTGCGTGTGAAATACCCTTTTTTTGCTTTTCAGGCGGGCAGATCACACAGTTGGGAACCAGGCAAACTGTATTGTTTCACATTTCTATGTACAAATACAACCTCTTTGGGAGAAATTTTTGGCACGCATCAAACCCAACTCTCGCATTTGGGCAAGAAATACGATCATTTTAAACCATATATACAATCCAATCCTATATAAAAAAAGACAATATTTCGCGAAAAAACTAAACAAGTTTGCTCACCGAATGCAACCCAATAATTTCTCCTTGGGCTTTGAATCAAATCCCTATAAATGATGGTGACACAAATCTGTGTATATTATAAATGGTGGATAAGGATTAGAAATTTGTGCTCATAACCGCTACCATAAATGGAGAAACTTTTCCAAGATGCCCATTTTTTGCAATAGCATCTATAAGAGAGGGAGAGAGGGAGAGAGAGGGAGAGAGAGAGAGTTACATCATTTTAACACGCTTGGAGTGTGAAATGACATTGCGAATGCCTTTACCGGTGACAGAAAATGACGCCGAAGCTGATGGCAAGGATGGCGATTTCTCGACGTAGGCACGGCGATCGTTACCGTCCCAGTGGAATATGACCCTGTTTGTGCATGAATGCGACCAAGTATCGCCTGCCAGAACAAGAACACGAAACATGAGATTCGACCACTCTTTTATAAAAATATAATCTCCATTTGGGATGTAGCACTTTTCGATGTGTTCATCTCAAATGTAAGTTCACCCCATCTGGATCGAGCATCAGAATGTCAGTTATGAAATGGTGAATACTAAATAATAATATTTACCAATCTTTTGTACTAAATAAATATGTGCATACATATACATATTTATAGGCATGAAGAGTGACATCTCAACTACAAAACCATAGTACGAGACTAAGCTATACAAGATGAATAACACTCATGATGGGCCATATAAGTGAGTCTTTAACCGTTAGGCTTCTAATATAACATTTCTGCTATATCAGTCAGTTATGATTTATCTACATCTAGTTTAATTGATTTTTTATATAAATAGAGCTTTAGGCCTCTTGGTGATCTTAATTTTGAGCTTAGCACCCTTCATGTGGACTCAGCAACCCCTTCAGCAACCGCTGCCACCTTTAGCAACAACCCGCTACCTACCGTTCTCTTTGATAGTTAGATCGGATAGCGCCCCACCCCAATATAGTTTGGAGGAAAGCGAAGGAAACCGAAATGAAATACAAGTACATTTCAAGTTGACTATAAATCAACAGGTAACATATTACCTTCTTTTTAATTTCTAACAATTCAAAATTTTCAGCTTTCAAACAGACCCTTACCTGTTTTCTGCTCAACAACAAGTAACATGACGTTGGCCCCACAAACTAAGGCTTTGTTTAGGGCACCAGTACTGCTCCATTCCTGCTCCCGATGGCAAATGAAGGTCCTCCTCTCTGATGGGCAATGGAACACAGTGGAAGTTCTCCTTTCCCACCAAAGGAAGAACACCATAGTCTAACACGTTTGGGGAGCCTCCAACTTCCACTGCTCCGTGGCAAATGGAGCCACCAGCCCCCCAAATGCACCCAAAGATTAAGGCTTCGTTCTATGCATTTTATGCTCAAAACTAGTTTATTTTATTGGTAGCGGTCATAACCTTTGTCATGTCAAACATACATTCTATGATAATTGCATTTTTGTCCAAACTCACCGGAGCAAATAAACCACGCAAAACGAAGCCTAAACAATTTTGCATCTCGATATGATGCATTCCTTCATTAAAGATTCTATGATTTTGATCACCAAAAGAAATACAAAAGGAAACAGTGAGAGGCGATGAAAAAATACCCAGGGCTAGCGTTAACCGGAACGAACCATCCGTGCGCTTTGTCGTGACTTGGTTCATTACAACCACCTGAAACACAAAAAGCGGTTTTTTTAGCATGTTAAGGTAGAAGGGATAGCTTGAACATGTCAAAACCTCATATCATATATAAATATAGATGATTGTTATGGGCAAACCAATATTGGCTAGGGGCAAACCAAATTTTAAAAAACAAATTATTAAATTAATATATCTATTTCATGCGTAAAATAGATAGGGGCAAACCGAGCACTCTTGCGCCTCTTCATTCCTGATCTTTCGCCCGCAGAAAACCCTAGCCGAGTTTCCTTCGCCACTTTCGCCGTCGCCACTTTCGCGAGCACTCTTGCGCCTCCTACTCGTCCTTTTCCGGCGAGTGCGTCGGTCGCCTCCTACCCGTCCGCCTCCAGGTATTTTTCACCTCTTTTATTTCATAAAGTACAATTTCAGCGCCGGCATTGTCGACGGAAAGCTAAATGTCCATCTCGTACCTCATACTCACGATGATTTAGGCTTGTTGAAGACTGTAGATCGGTACTATGTCGGTTCTAACAATAGCATCCAGGTCTCTTGCTGTTCCTAACAACTAATTTCTCATAATTTTCAACACCGTTTCGGAGGCGGATTGCGGAGTGATTGAGTTAAAGAATTTATCATAAGATCGAAATTTCATTATAGAAGACTATAAACTTCATCTTAATAAGATCATTATACTCTGTACTTGGCTTCCGTTATCAATATCATTCCAGAGTTAGCAGTCAAACTGCAGTGGATTAGCTTCAGCTAGCATGCCTGGTCTGGCTTTTCTGACTTTTTATAGAAAAAACAGTTTGCATTTGCAGTAAAGGATATAAATATAGTATTAAGCATCAGCAAGATTTTTCTAAATTATTGATTAACTGCTTGGATTCTGAACCATACTTCCCAAATTTGGGTGCAGAGTTTAGTTTTTAAAGTTTAGGAGAGCAAGTGGTAGTAAATAAAAGTTTAGTTTAACAAAAAAAAATTGTGACAGGTGCACTTATTGGAGCAAAAAATGTCATGGAAAAAGAAATTCTATGATTACTTAAAAGCTTTCTATATATGTTAACATTTGGACTATTAATGCAAACTATTAGATAGTTTTTTGTTAAGGAATTTATAAAAAAAAATTGGTTTGCACGTAACAATTTGGTTTGCACATATAATTTATTGGTTTGCCCGCATATTTGGTTTGCCCCTATCCAAAATAGGTTTGCCCATAACAATCACCTAAATATATACATAAATAAATGGTGTTACCATGCTTATTTTCGTTGATTGTCCCGCAGATCATCTCTAACATCCATCCTGGAGCACATGAATTATTATTTACAGTAATCCATCTCGAAGCACATGGATTGCCATCTTGTGTAATTTTTTCCCAAATTTAGATGTATATTATTGCATAGAAGTAGTGTTAACTGGACCTGAATGAAATCAGAGTCAAGCACGAGGCATAGGGCCGTTGTATCTTATGCATTGCCGCAATCTTCATGGTCGCTCCATATCCGCACCCTTCATCATTGCGTCATTGGCATGCCTTCACTGTTGTTGATTTCATGCCACAAGCGAGGCCCTGACTTGATGATTCGAGATTCTACTTTCATTCCCAATTCGTCTGCTTCTTCACTCGCCTTCATTGCTGTTGATTTCATGCCTCAAGCGAGGCCCTGAATTGATGATTCAAAGATTCTACTTTCATTTCCAAGTCACCCAAGTTTCATTGCAATTCACCCTGTTTCTGATGCCTTTCCTCTCCTTGGGGCTTCCCCAGCAAGCACACTTTCTCTTAGTACTTCTCTAGGTACACAAGAAACACGTGTTGTTGTTTTCTCCAAGAGAAAGAAACATTAAGTGTTGATGTTTCGTCCGGTTCTAATTTAGCGTCATGCCTTTGTTTGCCTTTTCCTCATCACAGTTGCTGCTTCTTGCAGCGCAACTTTTGACTTCATCACAACCTTTTCCATTGCCTTCGTGAGTGTTTTTCCCCAGTTTTTTATTCTGATAGCAGTTTGTCTTTTGCATTCATTACCATCATCTGTGCTTCTGTAGAATTAGGGCTTCATTTTTTTTCTATTAACACATACATACATATATATACCTCTACAACATCTCTAAACACACACCACTCCTAAACGCACATCACACCTCTAATACACGCCAACACTCCTCATCAAGGTGGGTGAAAGATATTTACTAAACTCATCTTGTCAGAATTTCTAATCATATCTTTCGAGCTAAGACCTTTGGTCAAACAATTTGCGGCCTGATCATTGCTCGCAATGTAACTAAGCTTCAGTAGCCCACTTTCCAGCTTCTCTTTTATGAAGAACCTATCGATCTCAATATGTTTGGTCCTATCATGTTGAACTGGATTGTTTGCAATACTGATAGCTGTCTAGCTGTCACACCACAACTTCGTCTTATCTCCTCAATCCAATTTCAGCTCCATCAGCATTCCCTTTAGCCATAGAAGTTCAACAGCCCCCAATGTCATAGCTCGGTATTCTGCCTCAGTTGTCGATCTGGCCACCACTGAATGTTTCTTGCTCCTCCAGGAGACCAAGTTGCCTCCTACAAACATGCAATAGCCTGAGGTGGATCTCCTGTCGTCTATGCAGCTTGCCCAATCAGAGTCACAGTTGCCCTCAATCTTCATGTGCTTGTTCCTTCTGAATAACAACCCCTTTCCAGGGGCAGTCTTCAAGTATCGAAGGATCTGGTACACAATATCCATGTGGCCCTTCCTAGGGTCATGCATATAACGGCTCACCACGCTCACGACAAAGGAAATGTCCGGACGCATGTTGCTCAAGTAAATCAGCTTCCCAGTTAGTTTATGGTACATCTCTCGGTCGACTGGTTCACCTGCCACAACATCCAGTTTACACTTCTAATCGATCAGTGTTGCAGCACGCTTGCACCCAACATCCCTGTCTCTGTGAGGAGATCCAAGGCATACCTCCTTTGGGACAGAACAATTCCCTTTGCACCATATAGACAATCTCAATCCCAAGGAAATACCTTAGCAAACCCAAATTCTTTACTTCGAACTCCTTGCCCAACGCCTTCTTGAGGCGGACGGCCTCCTGCTCATCGTCCCCTGTGATGATCATGTCAGCCACATACACCGCAAGTATAATGATGTGGCGAGCTTCATTTTCCCTGAAGAATACTGTGCGATCAGCATTGATCTGTCGATATCCCATCCCAATCATGGTCTTCCTGAATCGGTCAAACCACGCACTGGGAGACTGCTTCAAGCCATAGAGGGACTTCTTCAGTCTACAGACTTTGCCTTCGGTCTCAGCTGTGTCAAACCCCGGTGGTATCTCCATGTACATCTCCTCCGCTAGCTCTCCATGAAGAAACACATTCTTAACATCTAGTTGATGCAACCTCCATCCACCATTTGCTGCCAAGCTTATCAGAGTTCGGACAGTGCTCATCTTAGCCATGTGTGCAAATGTCTCGTCGTAATCGATGTCATAGGACTGGCTATACCCATTTGTGACCAATCGAGCCGTAAAGCGCTCGACGAGACCATCCAGGTTCTGCTTCAAAGCGAAAACTCATTTGCACCTGACAGCCCTCTTGTTCTTTAGTAGGTGTGTCAACTACCAGGTTTTGTTCTTCTCAAGAGCTCTCATCTCCTCCTTCATTGTTGCTTGCCATTTTGGATTAGTTTTGACAACCTGCCAATTGTTAGGTACAATAATACTATCCAACGAGGCAATAAATGCTCCATGAGAAGAAGAGATATTATCGTAGGAGACAAAAGAAGCAAGGTCCCAACCGTATCTGTCCGGAGGGTTGCCCACATTGCTGCGAGTAGTCCGTCGGACCGTGGTAGTAGGAGATGGAGGGATAGAGGGAATGATCTCACCAGAAAATGACTGTGGTAGTAGAGGTGCTCCAGGAGTAGAGACTGGCATAGACGAGGGACTAGGCACTGACATTCTAGGCACGGGTACTGGTTCTGCAGTTTGTTTCCCTCTCCTATGATATGTAAGCAGTTCCCCCTGAGTCGTAGGCCTCACGCCTCTCACTTCATCCTGCTCTTCATTACTCCCATGCTCCTCCACTGATCCTTCATGTCATACTTCCAGATCTGTCACCAAACTCTTCCTCTCTCGCCTCGTACTTTCGGAATTTGGCAATTCTGGTGTGAGTTTGGCCTCCTCCTGTCGGTAGTACTGCTCCAGCTCTCTGAAGTGGACATCCAGGCTCACAAAACTTCTCTTCTCGACTGGACTCCAGCACATGTATCCCTTCTGAGTACCAGAGTAGCCCACAAAGATACACTTGAGTGCATTCGCATCAAGTTTTCCAACACTCGGTCTGTTGTCCTTCACAAAGCACACACACCCGGAAACTTTTAATGGAAGCATCCCTCCATTATGTCCTTGCAACTTTTGACACGGGGATTTCCACCCGAGAATACGTGATGACATTCTGTTGATCAATTGTGTTGATGTTAACACAGCATACCCCCATAAGCTTTGAGGGACTTTCATGTAGAGCATCATACTCCTTGCCACCTCCATCAGATGCCTATTTTTTCTCTCCGCCGCGCCATTCTGTGCAGGTGTGTATGCACATGTTGCCTGATGCAGTATCCCATGGACTGATAGGTACTCTGCCAATGCCCGATTAGTGTACTCTGTTCCATTGTCCGACCTTAATACTTTTATCATTGTATCGTACTGTGTTTGGGCATGCTTATGGAAGTCCCGAAAACATGTAAAAACCTCACTCTTATTTTTCATCAGATATAACCAAGTGACACGCGAGGCGCAATCAATAAATGTCACAAAAGATTTATAGTCATTCAAGAAACTTACGGCACAAGGCCACCAAACGTCAGAATGCACAACATCAAAAAAGGAAGAACTTATACGTTTTGTGCTAACATAAGAGCTCCTAGTAAGCTTGCCTAAGTCGCATGCATCACATGCAAGTTTATGTTGATTTGTTTTTTGAAACAATAAAGGAAATAGTCTGGCTAAAGTGCCGAAAAAGAATGCCCCAAACGCTGGAGATGTAGTAGAAGCGTATCCTCTGCACTCATCTTCGTTCCTCCTCCTTTTGTCTGCTCTGCCATAGATATAAGAGCTACGTCCAATCCTTCCCGATCCAAATACCATAGTCCGTCATGCCAGGTCTCAGTCCCAAGTATCCGCCTCGTCCCTTTCTCCTGGAAAGTCACATTGGGAATATCAAAATAAACGACACATTTTAGTTGAAGGATTATGAAACTAATGAATAGAAGGCTAACTGGAAAAGAAGGAGCATGCAAGACGTTGGATAGTTTTACCGAACCTGTACAATTGACCGTGCCCTTAGCGACCACTGATAGAAAAGTCTCATCTGCCGTCTGGATGCTATCAGCAGTAGCTAGGCGAGTGTAGTAGGAGAACACACCCGCATCTCCTGTCACGTGTCGCGAAGCACCGAAGTCAACGATCCAATCTGATGTCCTGGAAGGGTGGGCATACATAGCTAAAGCCGATGGCCCACGGTTCCACTCTTGCTACCTTCACCAGCTTGTTTCCTCTTGAGGCCCTCCATCATGCTCATCATACTTAGTAGAGTCTGCTCCTCGGTATAAATAATACCAGCCTTCTCCACATCCACTAATGCCTAGATTGGCACGATAGCCACTTCTGCCACCTCGACACTGGCACGTCCACGACCACCAAAATCCCCCTCCTTGGGTGGTCTGGGGCAAGCGTACAACAGATGGTCTGTCTCCCCACAGTTGTAGCACTGTCGTGTTTCCTCTCGTGATCTTGGAATACCCGTGCCAGTAGCCACTAGTGCGGACTTTACGGTAGAGGAATCTCCCGTCCCTGCCTGAAGTTTGAACCGGGTCTCCTCCTGAATCATGGCCGAGATGGCCTCTGACAGAGTAGGGATCTTCGTACCCGACAGAAGTAAGGCTCTCCTCTGATTGAACCGTTCATTTAACCCCTTCAGGAACCTCATGGTCCTCTCTTCTACTATAATCTTGGAAGCCTTACATTGTGGGTCACTGCAGCGCATACCACCAGAAGTATGGTCATAGTCCACCCATAGTCGTTCTAACTCTGATGCGTACTCCTGCACACTCTTCTCACCTTGAACTGTGTCATCAATTTCTCCCTTCACCTGGAAGACCCTGAGAGTGTTCCCCACTCCATCATTTGTACTTCGCAGCCTGTCCCAAACCTCCATGACTGTCTTCAGGCCATCAACCGTGGCAGCAATTGATGGGACAACCGAGCTGAGAAGCCGCATGAACACCGTCATGTGGGTTGACTCCCACTCATCTCCTGCAGTTTGGTTCTCTGGCTTCTTCAACTCCCCTGTCAAGAAACCCCCAGCCTTCTGCGCTGTAAGAGTCTTCCTCACGCGGCGCGACCAACCCAGATAGATGGTCGGTCCTTCGAGCTTCAGGTCAACTGGTGGAAGGTCCAACTTCGCCGGTCGGGGTGATGAACACAACAGCTTCAACAAAGTAACTACCTATGCCAGGTCCAACTTCTTGAGAGCGTCCTCCATCCTTTCGTAGTCGTTACTTACTAGTGCACACATCAATCAAGCAAGAAATCGTCGAGAGTGCAATCGTCGAGTGCTGCCAATGTCGAGTGCTACCAGTCGTCGAGTGCTGCCAATGTCGAGTGCTACCAGTCGTCGAGTGCTGCCAATGTCGAGTGCTGCCGATCGTCGACTTGTTGCCAATCGTCGAGAGTTGTATTCGTCGAGTGTTGTATTCGTCGAATGTTGTATTCGTCGAGTGTTGTATTCGTCGAGCTTCAGGCCCCCTTTAGTTGTATTCGTCGAGTGCTCCCAATGTCGTCGAGAGTCGTCAGGAGACTTCAATGTCGTTGTCGAGGAGGCTCCCGTGCTGCAACGCTGTCCTGCAGCAATGTCGTCGCCAATGTTGTCGTTGTCGAAGAAGCTCTCGTGCTGTCGCGCTGTCGTCGTCGAAGAGGCTCCCGTGATGCCGCGTTGTCGTCGTCGAATGCCGACTTCAATGTCGTTGTCGAGGGGACGATCGAAGATGCCCCAGCGAGATCGCGAGGACGGGGACGATCGCGCTGTTGTCGTCGAAAAGGCTCCCGTGCTGCCACGCTGTCATCGTCGAATGTCGACTTCAATGTCGTTGTCCAGGGGACGATCGAAGATGCTCCAGCGGACGACTCCCTCTCCCGGCGCTCTGATACCATGTAGAATTAGGGCTTCATTTTTTTCTATTAACACATACATACATATATATACCTCTACAACATCTCTAAACGCACACCACTCTTAAACAAACACCACACCTCTAATACACGTCAACAACTTCCATTGTTATTTGGCTTCAATCATTACCACCATTGGTGCTTCCATCGTTGTACGGGTTCCATTCCAAAGCAAAAATGCAAAAACTTCGCTATTGTTAGGACCTAATTTCCAATTTAACTTATTGCTCAATCTTCATTATCAACAACAACAACATAACCCATATAGTCCCCAATCATTGGGGGTATGGGCGGGGGAAGATTGGAAACAGACCTAACCTTTGGCACTATGCACAAAGTGGCTTCTCTCAGAGGAGAAAGACCTAACCTTTGACAATAAATGCACAAAGTGGCTGCTCACAGAGTACCACTGAAATAGTGGCCCCCTATACCGTCGCGTTTGCTGCGGAATCATGCCCTCATATCAAAGCCAAAGACATCAGAGAGGGCAGACCCAAGAATCCATTTTGATTTATGTCAATCTTCATTGTCATAAGAAAAAAAACAATTTTGGTCATTGCCATCGACACTGCTCAACCATTGTTAGTATGTCTGAAAAATTAGGAGGTATTTCTTACTCTGTCTAATTATAATAGTGCATATACATTAGTTCAATCTAGTGGGTGCTTACATTACAGGAACTTAATGCCTACAATCTATCGAGATCATGGATGCTCGACTCAAGAGCCACTAATCACATGACATATAACTCATCTTTCTTTGAGACATATAAGCTCCGCCCCCGTGTGTGTTGGGCTAGAGAGCACACAAGTCCGACTGGAGCACATGTAAATTAGTTCGAGTAAACACATACGCGACCGCTTGGCGGTATGCAGTACATAAGAAAACACAACACAATAATAACAAGAAAAAAGAAATTTTAACGTGAAAACTCAATAGGGTGAAAACCACGAGACGATCGGAGTCCAACTTGAAAAGCCGTCACTAAAGATATGTGAAAACACAAAAAATACAACGTTTTCCCTCCTCGATCCACATAGGATCTTACCAACTTTGCACCACACAATATTACACAATAAATACAACAACACTCAAGCATTTATCCCACTATAGTGGGGTCGGTTATATGGATCCTTTGTCGCCATTGTGCCTTATCTTTAGCCATAATCTCACTAATATTACACGATAAATAATGACAAAAAATACAAGTTACCGACAGCGATGGACGAGACGATTACAAAAATCCTCTCTGAGATGCCTCTTTGAATCCTTACTCAAACTTGCTCAAGATCCAATCTGTGTAAGAAGTCTTCATTGTTAACGTCGCAGAACGACGTCCGAACGCTCAGCCATTCACAAAGGCCTCCCAAGAGAAAATCTTTCAATGCTTGTACTTGGAGAAGTGGATGCCTTCATCATCCTCCAGCATGACTATCTATACGGCCAAACCTTTGTAAGTAGTTGTGGTGGATTGCATGAGGTAGTTGTGGTAGGTGACATGAGGTAGCTGCGGTAGGTGGGAGTTAAAAATTGACATGAAACACATTTCAATTTCCACGGTCAAAAAACAATTTTCCCCTTTGCACAAAGGCAGGGAACCGTACACAACAATTCTCCCCTTTGCACTTATATGAAAGAGATAGCCATTGTCGGCGATCCTCGCACAATATTTGAACTTTCCCCTCAACAAGGTCTTCATAAGCATATTTGCTTCATTGTCATCCGTATGTATCTTCTGCAAATACAACTCTCTTTGCTCCAGAGTATCGCGTATCCAATGATATCGTTTGTCGATATGCTTGGACCTCAAGTGGAAGGTGGGGTTCTTCCCCAAATGAATCGCGCTCTGACTGTCGCATAGAAATGTATAGCACACTTGAGTGAAACCTAACTCTTTGATGAACATCTTCATCCAAAGAAGTTTTTTTCTGCCTCAGTGATCAAAATAAACTCTGCCTCCGTAGTCGACAGTGCAACGCATTTCTGCAGTCTCGACTACCATGCAACGACTCCCCACATGAACAAGATCAGGTATCCAGAAATCAATCTCCTAGAGTCCAAATCTCTAGCCATATCAACATCAGTGTAGCCAAGCAACTCTGACTCGCTATCTCCAAACCTCAACGTTAATATGACGTCCCCTGTAGGTACCTCAGAATACCCTTCGCAGTGCTCCAATGTTGTCTCCCAGGATTGGAGAGAAACCTACTAATAGTGTCAACTGTGTGCGTATATCAGGGTGGGTGCAAGTTATTGCATACATAAGACTTCCAACTACATAAGCATAGAGAACCATCTGCATCTCGTATTTCTCTTCATGTGTGTTCGGACACTGATCAGTAGTAAGTCTGAAGTGAGCAGCAAGCGGCGTGTTTAACTTCTTCGCTTGATCCATGTCAAATCGTTGTAACACCTTCTGGATATATCTCTCCCGCGATAGCATAGTAACTTGGAGTCTCTGTCTCTCCGAATGTGCAACCCTAGAATGGTCTTTGCAGCTCCCAAATTCTTCATCGCAAAGGTAGAACTTAGTCGTCGCTTCAACTCAGCAATGCGCACAGTACTCATTCCCACAATCAACATGTCATCAACATATAGCAGTAGGATGATAAAATCGTCTAGAGCATACTGCTTCACAAATACGTGTTGGGTTTTCTATACATAATATTGAACAACATATCATATATGCGCAGCGGAAATAACAAACAAGAACAACCCAAAAGAGTTTAAGGATCTTACGATTTCATGAATCAAGAAATAAGAAAGGTAACAACAACGAAGTACCTTGAGGGTATTGAGTCAACACTCAACCAAGATGCTCCAAGAAGAAATCTTGAAGACGTACTTTGAGTCCCAAGCGCAGAAATAGATCGGCGCCTCTATAGAGATTCACACGAGTGAAGAAGAACCCTAGCTTCTTGTCGAACAAGAAGTAGGTCGGAGAAGGAATGCCCTCTTCGTCTCCCACAGACTGCTAGATCCGACGACAGGGAGAGGCGGCGGCAGCGATCTTGCGGGATGCGAACAGAATGATCGAGACTTAGACGGAACCCTTCCGCTTCGGCTCTCTCAAACTCGCGAAAAGAGAAGACCTACTGCTGGAAACCTAATCGCTTCCTTTTATACTCAAGGCATAAAACACGATATCCGCAGACCCGAGACTTTATTGGAGTTAACACAAATTTTCGTCGAGTTGACCAAATTCGTCGAGACAATTCGACGAATTCGTCGAGTAGAATATAATTCGTCGATACAATTCGACGATTCGACGTGACAAATCATTACGTGTTCCGTCGAGACAATGTCGAGTACATCTAATTCGTCGAGTCATCTCGACGAATTTGACGAGACGAATTAACACGTATTTCGTTGAGACAATTCGACGATTCGTCGAGTACTACTCAATTCGTCGAGACACTCTCGACGATTCATCGTGTACTTCCTTTTTCCCGTCGAGACGTTCTCGACGCAACCCCAATCAGTCATAAGATTAGTCCACTCATATCCAATATGAGTAAGGCCAACACAATCCTTCATCCAATTTCTCCAACACTGTTATGTGAGACCCTATATGCTCAAATTGCGTTGGCAGTAAGACTAACTGTTTGATTGCTTTGAGATCACCTTGGAAACACCAACAATACACAGTGATCAAGGGTCATTGTTCTGAATTCGATCTTCCCCATGAAGACGTCAAACTTCTTGTACCACTGTCGCTGGGCCTGCTTCAGGTCATATAGGTTCTTCTTCAAGCGACATACCAGACTATCTTTTCCCTTGACCTTGAACCCCTCAAGTTACTTTATATACAACTCTTCATCAAGATCTTCATATAGAAAGACGATCTTAACATCCATCTGCTCAACTTTCATGTCTAGCCTTGTAGTAAGGCCAAGAACAACCCGGATAGACGACATCTTCACAACTAGAGAAAAAAATCTCATTGAAATCAACTTCATGTTTCTAACTGAAACTCTTTACCATTAATCTGGCTTTGTATATACGTGGTGTAGAAGAGTCTCCCTACTTCACTCTGAAAATCCAGTGATTCTTCAGTCATCTTGCCCTTAGGTAATCTCACTAGTTCATATGTATGGTTCTCCTGCATGCCTGAGAGTTATGATGAGGTAGTGTAGAGCTTAGAGAAGAAACAATGGATGCCTTACTCAGTAACAAAGTATGGTTCTCCTGCATCTTGCCCCGCATCAATAGATAGAATATACTCAGTAACAAAGTATCTTGGAGAGGGGTGCCTTACTATATCAGACCTCCGTAGAGCGAGCTCAACAGCTGGTGTAGGTATATCATCAATAATCTCCTCTGCAACTCCAGGCTCATTATCAATAGTATCCTCATGATCTGAAAGTATTTCAGTACCATGTATTGGCTCAAGCTCTGTGACCTCCCCAGCATCATCACCTCCAACCATAAGAAACTCTGCATAAGTGTTTTTATAATCAACCATAGTTTGATCCTCATAAAATACAGCGTCACGACTCTGCACAAGCTTCTTCTCAATCAGATCAAAGAACTTATAACCAAACTCGTCGTTGCGTCCATATCCTAAAAATATGCATTGTCGAGTCTTAGAATCCAAATTCGATCATTCGTCCCGACGGACATGCACAAAAGCTCTGCAGTCAAAGACTCTTAAGTGACTATAAGTGGGATCCTTTCTGTACCAAACTCTGTTGGGAACATCCTCATGCAGTGCAGAACTATGTGAGAGGTTGATGATATATGCAGTTGTATATAAAGACTCTCCCCAAGACATGCCAGACAACTTTGACTCAGACCACATGCACCTCACCCTCTCCGTCAAAGTCATATTTATTCTTTCAGCTACGTCATTCAGCCGCAACATTCTTGCACCTCCCGTGGTTACCACCCTACCCACGGATCACGCCAACAGCAGTCAAGTTCCGCTACCGCCGCTCACCCGCCATGAGCCGCCACCGCAAGCCCTCTAACACCCTGAAGCTGTTATTCTGCCACACTGTACCCGGTTGGAATTCTCCACCTACGATAGAAAAATTGATCCCTTGGGCTGGCTCACCAGGTGCGAATAATTCTTTGGCCATCAACAAACTCCAACAGTTGAACAGCTTCCTCTGGCCTCCTTCCATCTTCTCGACTAGGCCTTGTTTTGGGTCACTCGTCTCCTCACTGATCAGCCGGATCTAACGTGGGAAGACTTCAAGTGATTTTGCAACCTGCGTTTCGGCCCTCCCATCCGCAGCAACCCCCTCGGCTCCCTCACGACACTACGCCAGACGGGCCCCATGGACGATTATCTGGACCAGTTTCAACTTCTTCTGGCGCACATCACACTTTCCTCAGAGATGCAGGTCGGCATCTTCACCGCCGGACTTCGTGATCTCCTGCAACTTGATGTCGAATTTGAGGCTCCTCAAGACTTAGTGATTGTTATGAGTCTTGTCAGGTTATATAACTGTCGCCTCCAACTAGCATCGGAGGTCTATTTGCCCACCGACACAGGTATTCAGCAAGGTCGTCCCGAGGGTCATCCAGGCCCACCAGTCCGTAAACTATCTTGGGTCGAGATGTTGGACCGGCACGCGCAAGGCTTGTGTTACAACTGCAACGAACAGTACACTCGCGGCCACAAGTGCAAACGACTTTTCTATCTACAGGTCGAGGACTTTGAGGATGATGGTGTCGGATGAAGCAGAACACAATTGCTCTCCTTCGAGCTTGAGGACAAGCACATTTTTGCAAGGTGGAAGAGATGTTATGAGTCTTATTAGGGCATAATTATTAGTATTTATTTCATAATATTGCTTTTATTCTGTCTTAGAGTCGCGTCCTTATATGACGTTGTCATTTATGTTGTGTTCTTATGTGGTACATTTCTAGTTGCATGTCCAAGTCTGTCATTTATTTCCATTAATAGTCTGCTGTAAGTCATATTTAAAGGACACCAGTGGTCTTGTATCGGTAAGCAAGGAGATAATCTAATTCCCATCTTTGGAATGAGATCTTGGAAGCTCTCTTGTTAAAGATTGAACTGGGGCCTCTCTAAATCTGAACCGTCACTGTAGCCTGTAATGAATAAATGATGTATTAATTGCTGCTGTTTTCAAAGGGGCGTATAACTCTTTGGAAACATTTCTCTTTAATGTCCTGCTAATCAATGTGTAACCTCCTGCATCGCCTGTTCCTGCATCTATAAAAGGAATGGCATTTTGTAAGCACATTAAGGCAATTAAGAAATGAATGAATGAACTTATCCAGCATTATTATCCTCTCAATTTTCTGTTCTCGTTTTTCCTTTCCACCATCAAAATGCTGAGTAACAAGATCATAACTTTCTATCAGTGGTATCAGAGCTACAAGTTTCTGCCACTATAGCAGTTCGTGTTCTTATCCCTCTACATCATGAGCTCATCATCTACAACCCCGATTCCCTACTCTCACCATATTGCCCCCATATTCAATGGGGAACTCTATGATCATTGGGCCGTGAAGATGGAGACACTCCTAGATTCTCAAGACCTCTGGGAGATCGTTCAGAATGGTCCCCAAGCCTCCGAGAAATCAAAGGATGGTAAAGAAGCAACAATACCCAAAGCAGAAAAGCAGAAAAACTCTTTGGCATTGCTCACCATCCAAGAAGTCGTCTCCCCAATCATTTTCCCACGCATCATAGGAGCAAAAACAGCAAAGATTGCATGGGACACACTCAAAGAGATCTACCAAGGAGATCAAAAGGTAATCTCTATTCGAAAAGTAAATGTCAAGAGACAGTTTGATGCTCTCACAATGCAAGAAAATGAGACCATTTTTGAATTCATGCCCAAGTTAACCAATCTATCAAATCAACTAAGTAACCTGGGCTCACCAATTCCAGAAAATGAGTTGGTGCTGAAAATTCTCACAAGTCTCCCTAGATCTTATGATCACATTGCTGCAGCAATAGAAGAGAGCAATGATTTAAACACTCTACCTGTTGCTGCTCTGATTGGGAAGCTCCAATCACATGAAGAAAGGTTAAAACGCCACCTTCCAAGTGTGACTCATGCCCTCCAAACCAAGATGCATATCAGTAAGCAGAGTCCAAATAAAGCTTCTGGAAACTTCAACAAGAGATTCAATAAAGACAAAACTAACTGGAAGCAATCAAACCAAACAAAATTTCAGCAACCAACTGGAGTGCAACATGAAAACAGCCAGTCAAGTGGTTTGTTTTGCACTCTTTGCAAGAAGACAAACCATGACACCACCAAATATTATTTCAAAAGTAAGAGGTGTAAAAAACCCACACATTTTGATAAAGACTGTTGGTACAAAAACAAAGAGGAGGAAAAGTACACAGAAGAAACAAAACCAACTGAAGAAAAAGCTTTCATGACTTGTATCCCAGAATCATCCATCCCAAAGAAAACTTCCAACTGGGTGATTGATTCAGGATGTTCAAGTCACATGACTAATGACAAAACTCTTTTCTCTAAATTAGATGAGAGTTGCAAGTCACTTGTCTATCTGGGAGATGGAGAACCAAGAAAGATTGAAGGCAAAGGGAGTGTGCTTCTCACCACTGAAAATGGAAAGCACAAAGTCATAGAAAATGTCCAGTTCGTACCAAGTTTGGCTCAGAATTTGCTCAGTGTGGGCCAGTTGATTGACAACGGCTACACAGTCGTATTTAAATCCTAAGCCTGTTTGATTTCTGACCCCTCTAATGTGCAGGTTGCTTGTGTGGATATGTCCAATAACAGAATTTTCACGCTTTCTTTTGATTCTCCAATACAGAAGGCACTTTCTTGTGGCAGCCTTCCTGATCCTGTGGTCACTTGGCACCACAGGTTGGGCCATTTGAACTATGATTCAGTCAAGAATCTATTTGATCACAACCTTGCAGATGGGGTGCCTGAGCTGAAGATTCATCATAGCCAATGTGATGTGTGTGCAACAAACAAATCTCATAGACAGCCTTTTCTGCCAGCACAAAATAGAAGATCAAAACCTTTGGAACTACTCCATTGTGATTTGTGGGGGCCATCCTCTACCCCAACCTTGGGAGGCAAGAGGTATTTTTTCTTAATAGTTGATGATTTCTCCCGTTTCTCTTGGATCTTTTTTCTTGCCCAAAAATCAGAAACACTAGATTGTTTCATTGACTTTAAGAGGGAAATAGAAAACAAGTTAGAGAAAAGGATAAAAAGCACAATGGAGGAGAATTCATGTCTCACGTTTTCACACATTTCTGTAAAATCAGCGGCATCAAACATGAGCTAACTGTACCTGGGACACCCCAGCAGAATGGGGTAGTAGAGAGGAGAAATAGGACCATTGTTGAGATGGGTCGATCCATGTTAAACCACAAATGTCTCCCAAAATCCTTCTGGGGAGAAGCCACAAACATAGCAGTTTACATCCTGAATAGGGCTCCTACCAAATCTGTGAAAGATTACACCCCCTATGAGAGCATGTACAACAAAAAACCAAATTTGGCCCACATGATAACCTTTGGATGCATAGCATTTTCTCATGTACTCAAAGAAAAGAGAGACAAGTTAGATGAAACAAGTGAGAAATGCATATTTGTAGGATACAGTGATGTTAGCAAAGCCTATAGGCTGTACAATCCAACTAAAGAAAATCTGATCACCTCTAGAGATGTCATTTTTCATGAAGAAGATGCATGGGAATGGGGGTCAGACAATGTGACAGATCTCAGGTTTTCCCCTACAATCTCGGTTGAATTTAAATCTAATTCCATCCATGAGCTTGAAAGGGAACCCAATGGCCAAGAGGCTCTCACACCTATTGAATCTGATTCAGAAATTTCTGAGTCATCATCCCCCCTTAAATTTAGGTCTCTCCAAGAGATTTATGAAGCCACAGACACTGCTCTATTCCATCTCAGCCCACACAGCTTTACAGAAGCCATACAAAGCTCTGAATGGAAATCTGCAATGGATGAGGAGATAAGACTTGTTGAGAAAAATAACACCTGGACACTTACTCCCAAACCAAAAAATAAAACTGTAATTGGTTTAAAATGGATTTTTAAACTAAAACAAGACCAAGAAGGACAAATTATCAAACACAAAGCAAGGATAGTTGCTAAGGGGTACTCTCAGAAATATGGGAGAGATTATGAAGAGACATTTGCTCCAGTGGCTCGTATGGACTCCATCAGATTGATCCTTGCTATAGCCGCCAATCACGACTATCCAATTTACCAGCTCGATGTTAAATCAGCTTTTCTTAACGGTGTTCTAGAAGAGGAAGTGTATGTGGAGCAACCAGAGGACTACCTGAAGAAGGGAAAAGAAGACCATGTGTACAAGCTCAACAAAGCCTTGTATGGGCTTAAGCAAGCTCCACGTGCGTGGCACTCAAATATCACTCAGTATTTCAAAGAAGAAGGACTTGTCCCAAGCCAGTTTGAACCATCCCTGTTTATAAAGCATGGACCAAGCTCTCAGAAGCTAATCGTCTGTCTGTATGTAGACGATCTTCTGATCACCGGTGGATGCAGCAAAACAATCACTGAGTTCAAAATGAAGATGAAGAAGAGGTATGAAATGACTGATTTAGGTCACCTTAACTTATTTCTTAGCATGCAGGTGAAGCTCCATTCTGGTTTTTTCCTCTCACAAGAACAATATGCCAAGGAGCTGTTAAGAAAATTCAACATGTGGGAATGCAATCCATGCATAACCCCAATGTGTACCAACATCAAGCTCAGCAAGCACAAAGAAGGAGAAGAGCTAGCCGATGAAAATACCTACATAAGTTTGATTGGGTCCTTAATCTACCTCACCAATACACGACCCGATCTGGAGCATTCAGTTAACCTCTTATCTCGTTTCGTAAGCAAACCAACCAAGCAGCACATGGAGGCTGCAAAGCGCATTCTCAGGTATCTCAAAGGGACTGTGACCCATGGGATCCACTACACCAAAGATCTCAACCCAAGGCTCACAGGCTACTGCGACTCCGATTGGGGAGGCCCAATTGATGACAGGAAGAGCACAGAGGGGTACATTTTCTACTACGACACAAATCCGATAAGCTGGAAATCAAGAAAACAATCTACCATCGCTCTTTCAACTACAGAAGCTGAGTACATGGCCATAAACTCAGCTATATGCGAAGGTATATGGCTGCGCCGAATGCTAGAAGAGCTTACTGGGGAGGTAAAAGAAGAAATTCTGCTTAAATGTGATAATACTTCAGCTATAGCTCTGTCCAAGAACCGGGTGTTTCATAATCGAAGCAAGCATATCGAAATAAAATACCATTTCATTCGAGAGAAGCTAGAAGAAGGAGCAGCGAGGATCGAGCACTGCCCTACTCAACTCCAGCTCGCCGATGTTTTCACAAAAGCTCTCAGCCGAGACCGCTTCGTAAACCTAAAGGAAGGCCTCAAAGTCGCTGCAAAGTCCGGTTCAAGGGAGGGTGTTAAAGATTGAACCGGGGCCTCTCTAAACCTGAACCGTCATTGTAGCCTGTAATGAATAAATGATGTATTAATTGCTGCTGTTTTCAAAGGGGCGTATAACTCTTTGGAAACATTTCTCTTTAATGTCCTTCTAATCAATGTGTAACCTCCTGCATCGCCTGTTCCTGCATCTATTAAAGGAATGGCATTTTGTAAGCACATTAAGGCAATTAAGAAATGAATGAATGAAGTTATCCAGCATTATTATCCTCTCAATTTTCTATTCTCGTTTTTCCTTTCCACCATCAAAATGCTGAGTAACAAGATCATAACTTTCTATCATCTCTCTCTCGAGCAGGCCCAGCTTAGGCAGCCACGGTCACGGCTCCGTAGTATCTCCGCCTCCGTCATCTCCACCTCCGACAACCTCTGAGTAGACCCGTAACACCCTTCTGGATAATATGACCTAGTCTTCTATGTCATAGGGATGTGGATGCCTCATCTCTAATAGTGTTGGCCTTAGCAATTTTAAACCTTCCCTCCATGTAGTATAGACCAGTATATTTGTAACCTCTGGCCACTACCAACTTCCCCTTGATTAGCTTCTAAAAGTCTCCACCAAAGACACTCAAGTGTCCCTCATCACCTGGCTTCTCAAATCAAACTAAGTTGAGGCGGATGCCAGGTATATACTACACCTCTTAAAATTAATAGACCTTGTGTACTCATCCTCAGGTGCATGTCTCCTCTCCCGGTGACTTTAGATGTGTCCTCATTGCCCATTATAAGCACTCCACAGTCATGAGTGGTGTAGGTGGCAAATAACTTTCTGTTGTGAGAGACATGTGCAGAAGCACCTGAGTACACAATCCAGCTTTTATCGTCACACGAGAGTGCAACAGTGACGTCCTCTCCTATAATGATAATGTTGTCTTCTTTAGTAGATGCGGTGGCTGCCGTAAGAGTGCCAGTCTTCTGATTTGTGGACACTCCTTCTGATCATTCTTCGGGGAGTAGAAAACTTTTGAATATGCATGTTCTTGTGACAATAGTGATACTCCACATTCTGATAATATGACTTAGACTTCCCCCTTCTTTAGCTCCTCTCACTCTTCATCTGATCTTGCTTATGTCACTCACCCTTTCTTCCTCTGATCTTGCTTATGTCTCTCCTCTTAGGCTCAGTGTAGGGGAAATCATCTCGTGAAGAAGAGTTTGAATGTCCTTGAGAATTCCTTCTCACCTCCTCATTCAGGATGTCACTCTTGTCAATCTCCATAGTAATAATGCCACCGGGAGAGGAGTTGATCAGAGAAACTCTAACCATCTCCCAAAAATTCAGAAGAGACTTCAACAGCCATAATGCGTTGATCTCATACTCGAAGGTCACCTTCATAGTAGTCAGTCGATCAAGGATACCCCGGAACTCATTCAGATGATCCAGGATAGAGGATCCTTCCCTGTATCTGAACTCCCCCAGCTTCTTCAATAGATATAACTTAATTATACCAGTGTTATTGGCATACATTATCTCTAGGGTCTTCCAAAAGGTCTTTGCACCAACAATACTTGCAACATGGTTATAGACATTCAGCTCCACGAACTATTTGATGAATCCACATAGCTTTCGGTGCTCCACCTTCCACTTATTGGGATCCGTATCTTTAGGCATCTCCTTAAAGATGAGAGCATGTCAGCTCTTCATATAAATCATGCCCTCCATCAGTAGACGGCACTGATGGTAATTTACGCCATTCAATTTCACCATTAGCTCAAAACCTGAACTTGAAGTAGATTCCATCGTGCTCTATCAACTGATCGGACTGACCTCAGTTCTTTGAACCGACTATTTCAAAGAAGGCAATCAAATAGAATACGGAGCAGACCAATGGTCGTCACCTACCGCACCCGATCACCAACCCAAAATATCTAATCGACTCGTCACAAATCTCAAACAGGTCAGCACGATAATTGTCCGGACAATAACTTGTCCTCTCATAGATACCTCTTCGAATCCTTGCTCAGATCTGCTCCAGATCCAATCCGTGTAGCGAAATCTTCCTCGTCAACGTTACAGACAAGGTTGTAAATATCGGATGTTGACAACATGTCGAATTGAGTTTTTAAATGTCGGATATCAAAAGTCGGAGACACGTCAGAGATATTTTAAAATATCGGATTTCATCTCTCCTATGTAAAAAATTGTTTTATGTATACTACTTATAATTATATGTTATAAAACTAAAAACTATTATAACAAGTTTACAAACTCCGAGTTATGTATATCTCAAAATATATTCAAAACGTGTATCCAAAATAAAAAAATTGTAGTACACTGCACCTACTATTAACAAATATAAATAGATGCATTGTAAATTATATTTAGTATTATACAATAATTTTATTTAGATAACACTTAATTTTATAGCAAATAAATAAGTTTTAAAACCTAAATATTTTTTATTTATTATAAGTATTTTCATTCTTAACACATTTATGTTAAAATATTAAAAAATTCAATTAATAAATGTGCTTTGTAATATTTTTGTAATACGAAATAAGAAAGATACATTGAGAGAAAATTAAAAAAAATTGATTATAAGAATGACACATTAAAGAAAACGAAACAATAAATCATATTGACTTAAGCATATATAATATAATACATATAAATGAAATATATACTTCCCACATAATAAAAAATAAAAAATCGGACAATATGTTCAAAAGTCATGTCGGCCAATATATCGAATAAAATCAGATAGGTCGGCTTATATTTTAAATATCGTTTTGCCATCAAAAATGACATGTCGGCAGATATGTCGGAGGACATTTAAAACAGTGGTCGCAGAACAACTTCCAAAAGCTCGCCTCAAACTAAAACTGATTGCCACAAAGGCCTCCCAAGAGAAAATATTCCAATGTTTATATTTGGAGAGAAATGGATGCCTTCATCATCCTCCAGCATGGCTATTTATAGGGTCAAACACTTGGAGGTAGTTGCAGTGGATGACATAAGGTAGCTGCGGTAGGTGGCATGAGGTAGCTGCGGTAGGGGCATGAGGTAGCTACGGTATGTGGGAGTTGAAAATTGACATGAAACACATGTCAATTTTCATGGTCAAAAAGGTGGCTACCATTTTCCCACTTAGGAAGAAAATAACTCAATAGTGTGATGCAGGGCGAACATAATGAGTGAAATCGTACCTAATGGAACTCTTATGAATGAATGCGAGTGTAGTGATAAAGGGGGATTGCTCATGCAAAGTCCAGCATTTAATTGTAATAAATTCTGAAATTAACATAAGAATTTGCAATTAGAAACAAAAGTAAGTTCTAATAAAAATTAGAGTAAGAACACTTTGATTAATTACTCGGCAAAATAAATCCTTCAAGTAGGATAGAAATATCGAGTAAATTACAAATACAACATCAACGCTCGAGCCTTTATCCCACTATTGACTAAATTACAAATATATATCTAAATTGTATGTATTCCAACAAGTAATCAACACAAAATTAAATATTCCAAATTAGAACTTACACAAGTAATCGGGGCCGGGAAAGATGTGTGGTGGCTGATTCTTAGTCCGGACAGCAAAAATAGAGTATTTCTGTACTGATTTCAGGTCCCGAGACAGTTTTCACAAGTAATTGGAGCTGGAATGTTTGAATGGTGGCTGAATATGGGCTGGGGAGCAATCTGAAGGTGGTCCAATACTCTTTCAGGGCTGGTGGAATGTAGGAAAGGATTGAGATGAATTTGGGGCAGGAAATTTATGATGGGCGGGGCGAGGAAGAAAGTATATACTGCTGGGAGGGAGGGAGGGAAGGAATTGCGGTTTGAGGGTGGAAAATGAGATTTCACTTGATTTCAGAAGGCTGGATAGCCCTTGGACAGTCGGCTGGGATGCTGATTGGGACATTCCTAGAGGCAGGAAGGCTGTTGGAGAGTGGTGTTTAGGCGATGCTTTCTTTGTGAACAGGAGCGTTGCTGGTGGTTTAGAAGGAATGGGCGAGCTCTCCAAGGGTGGGATTTTAAGGGCCGTTGGATTGAATGGAGAAGGATTGCTTGGTCAAAAAAATCCAGGCAGAGAAGGTTTCTTTTACTTCAGGAGTGAGAAGTTATGCAGTTTGGAGTGGAAGTGGCGGGGGTTGTGAGAATTTGAAATATTATTCCAAAAATTGTTTAACATTTACAAGAAAACATCCCTCCTTATATATAATAGAAGAGGTGGAAGATTATACAATTAGAAATGCAGGACTAAATACAAGAGAAAAAATATACAATGACCCTTTTTCTTTGGGTTTTTCATCTTTGGGCTTTAACACTCCCCTCAAGCTAGAGCATATATGTCGATCATTCCTAACTTGACACAAATATCTGAAAAAGATGAAGAAATTGGTTTGGTGAAGATGTCATCCAACTCATTATCTGAAGAGATAAATGTAGTGCATATTTGTTTTTTGATAACTTCCTCTCTGATGAAGTGACAATCAACTTCAATATGTGTTGTCCTAGTAGAACCGGATGATCGAAAAATTAGTGAGTGCCCTAACCGGGCATACACATATATATATATAGAGTCAAATAAAATACATCAAAAATTAATTTCAACTCTCCCCCTCAAGTTGGGAATATATATTGATCATTCCCAACTTGTTTGTGTTGTCCTTGAAGTTGTCGCTATATAAACCCTTGGTGAAGACGTCCGCAAGCTGATCGGATGAGTTCACAAAAGGTGTGCAGATATTCCCTTTGTCTAGATGATCCTTGATGAAATGTCTATCAACTTCCACATGTTTAGTTCTATCATGTTGCACTAGATTGTGCGCAATACTGATGGCGGCTTTGTTGTCGCAGTAGATCATGATAGGATTGTTCCCCTGAAAGCCAATGTCCCGAAGGAGAGTCCTCAACCACAATCCTTCACAAACACCTTGTGCCATTGCCCTATACTCTGCCTCTGCACTTGATCGAGCTACCACATTTTGCTTCTTGCTCCTCCACGAAACGAGGTTGCCACCCACAAAAGTGCAATACCCAGTAGTTGATTTTCTGTCATCTTGGCTACCAGCCCAATCAGCATCGGTAAACACTTCAACTTCTAAAGATTTGCCGTTCCTGAAAAGGATCCCACAGCCGGGTGCCTTTTTGAGATATCGTAGCCCTCTAAAGGCCGCCTGCTGATGACGAATGGAAGGAGAATGCATATACCTACTGAGGACCCCCACAGCATACGTAATGTCAGGGCGAGTATGGGACAGGTATATGAGTCGTCCAACCAAACGTTGGTATTTTGAGACATCTACCTTTTCTCCACTAGTATCTGCATCAATTTTGTGATTAGCCTCAATGGGGGTGTCCACGGGTGCGCACCCAAGCATCCCAGTCTCTTTAAGAAGATCTAGAGTATACTTCCTTTGGGAGATGAAGATCCCTTGTTGAGACCTAGCCACTTCAATTCCCAAGAAATATTTCAGCTTTCCAGGTCTTTAACTTCAAATTCCTTGCCCAGTTGTTCCTTCAAGTAAGTGATCTCCTCCATGTGATCCCCGGTAATGATGATGTCGTCCACATTCACAATCAGAATAGAGACCAGGGCATCTTTTCTCTTAATAAAGAGCGTGTGATCAGCATGACTTTGAGTGTACCCAAGTTGAAGCATGAACTTGTAAAAACGCCCAAACCACGCTCTCGGAGACTGTTTCAAGACGTACAGAGATTTTAGAACTCGGCACACCTTCCCCTTGGACCCTTTGATAACAGAGCCCAGTGGAGTATCCATGTATACCTCCTCCTCCAGATCACCATTCAAAAAGGCATTCTTGACATCTAGCTGAAGTAGTTCCCATCTACGACTTGCAGCAATAGAAAAAAGGACACCGATCGAATTCATCTTAGCAACAGGAGCAAAGGTCTCCTGGTAGTCAATGCCATGGGCCTGGGTATATCCCTGAGCCACCAAACGAGCTTTATACCGCTCCACAACACCATCTTGGTTTTGTTTAACTGTGAACACCCAACGGGATCCGACCGTTCGCTTCCCTGGAGGAAGGCTCACCAGCTGCCATGTTTTATTCTTGTCCAGGGCACGCAATTCCTCCTCCATTCCCGCTTTCCATTCAGGTATCTGAGCAGCCTCCTGCCATGTCTTAGGAATAACAATAGATGAGAGGGAAGAAACAAAGGCTTGATGTGCCTGAGAAAGGTGATCATAACGAATGTAGTTGGCGATGGGATGTTTAGTGCTACCCTTCTTACCTATAAGGCGAGCAAGAGGAATATGGAGATCGTCATCAGAATCTGGGTTGGAGGCATTCACCGATACTGGCGGGACATCTTCAGCCTGCACATGCTCAACAGTCGTGGGACGACGGGAGTATGTATATATGATCGGAGGAGCGGAGGTAGAAGGAACAGGAGCAAGTGGCGGAGTAGGATCAGGTGGAGGAGTAGGAACAGAAGGTGGAGGAGCACAAATCGGAAGCGGGGAGTCGGTCATCTCGGCATCTGTACAAATCATCTCCCCCTGACGAGGACCAAAGTACGACTCCCCCTCACGAAAGGTGACATCGACGGTACAATAATACCGACGTGTCGGAGGGTGATAACATCTATACCCCTTGGTGGTAGAGGAATACCCAACAAAAACACAGCGAAGGGACCGCGCATCAAGTTTATCACGATGCGGGGTATGGACGTGAACAAAACACACGGAGCCGAAGATACGAGGGTGAAGGTGAGAGGTGTGGACAATGTGTTTTTGCTCTAGGCGAGAGAGAGGCGTAGCAAACGAGAGAGCACGGGACGGAAGGCGGTTAATGAGATGCGCGGCGGTAAGAACAGCATCCCCCCAATAGGATTTAGGGAGGTGCATAGAAAGAAGTAAGCACCGGGCCACCTCCAGCAACTGCCGATTCTTCCGTTCGGCCACCCCATTTTGAGTGGAGGTGTGGACACATGTAGTTTGATGAATTATACCATGGTCCGCAAGATAAGCCCCAAAGACACCGCGATCGTCATATTCCCCACCATTATCACTACGTAACACACGTATTGTGCCTCCGAATTGTTGGACTACCATCTTATGAAAATTTTGAAAGCAAGAAAGAACATCACTTTTCTTTTTAAGCATATAAAGCCAAGTAGTGCGAGAGTAGCAATCAATAAACGTCACAAACCATCGAAATCCAGATAAAGAGAGAACGGGGGATGGACCCCAAACATCAGAGTGAATAACATCAAATGGATACAGACTAGGGACAGACAAATGAGTAGAACGACACCGTACATGTTTAGATTGCTCACAAGCATCACAAGAAAAAGACGGAAGTAAATGAGAAAAAACAGGAAACAATTTAGCAAGATATAAAGGTGAAGGGTGGCCAAGGCGCTGATGCCATCGTCGAAGATCGTCAAGGGTCGGAGATCTGGTGGAAGATAGGGCACTGGGAGAAGACTGGTTCAGCAAGTACAGGCCGCCGACATTCCTACCACTGCCAAGTGTCCGCCTCGTAGCTAGATCCTGAAAAACACAAACATCAGGAAAGAATGTCACAGAACAGTGTAAGGAATTAGTCAAGTGACTAATAGAGAGTAAATTTCTGGGAAAAGAAGGGACATGTAACACAGAGGAAAGTGATAGGTCAGGAGAACATGAAACAGTCCCTTTACCGGCAATGGAAGAGAGGGAGCCATTGGCAGCAATAACCTTATCACGACCAGAGAGGGGAGTATAGGAGGAAAAACCTGAGGCAGAGCCAGTCATGTGGTCGGTCGCACCTGAGTCGATTATCCATTCGGAGGGTGCGGAAGACACGGCATGAGCACTGGACAGACCTGAAGTGGCAACAGCAGCATGGGAGGAAGCAGGAGTAGAGTCAGTGTGAGAGCGCAACAGGCGACGGAAGGCCTCTAACTCAGCAGTAGACAGGCCTCCAGAAGTATCATCCAGAACAGCAGTAGAGTGAGCTGAAGACTGAGAGCGGCCATCAGAAGAGCGACCACCACCACCACGGTACCCTCCTCGACCACGGGTACTAGAGCCCCGACCACTTGGAGCAAGGTGCGGGTGCAAACGAAAACAAGAGCTTTTGACATGGCCTGTCTTCCCGCAATGACTACAAACAGGAGAAGGACCACGAGTCATACTTGCCAGCGCAGAGTGATCGGTAGCAGAACCAAGAGTGCGACGGCGATTCTCGTCGCTGAGGAGCATGCTGAATGCCTCCCGAAGGGAGGGAAGGGGCTCACGATGGAGGATGTGCAGACGAACAGCATCAAACTCCATGCTAAGGCCCATAAGGAAGACATGAACACGGAAACGGTCTTTATCCTTCTGAAGGGCCACCGCATCAACCGTACAAGCGGCAGTAAAGGTACTAAAGAAGTCCAACTCCTGATAAAGGCGCTCAAACTCAGAGTAGTAGGCGGCAACGGTTAAAGTCCCCTGTCGCAATTCCAGAACACGGCGAGTGAGCTCATATACCTGCATCGAACTGCTTGCCTGGGAGTAAGTATCACGGGCTCTCGTCCAAATATCATATGCGGAGTCCAACAGCATATAGCTGCGATATACCTGAGGGGACATCGAATGAAGCAGCCACGAGACGACCAAAGAGTTGTCCGCATCCCATTTGCGCCATGAGGGATCGGAACGTGATGGCTCAACAATAGTACCATCAATAAGACCATACAACTGGTGGCTGCGAATCGCATGTTGCGCCGCCCTAGACCATTCCAGGTAATTGGTGCCATCCAAGGCGACTGTAGTAATCTTCAAAGACTGGCCATGACTCCGAGGAGGATCACCCGAGAAACGATGCAAAGCATCAACCGGAGGGGCCGAAGATCCGGGAAGAGCACCGGATTGAGACGAGGGAGAATGTGTGGACGGATCGGGGCTGGAATGATCTCCCATAGAGAAAAAAAACTGAAGATCTCAAGAGGAAAGAGAGAACATCCACCGGGTGCAAACTAAATCTGAAAAACGAAGAGAGCACCCGAGGATGGAGGAGGGGCGTCTCCGGCAGCCCCCATGGAGGACAAAACGGCAAGCCGAAAGAGACGGCGGAGCAGGAGAAGACGCGTCAGCCGACAGGAGAGAACGTCGGCTAACGCATCCAGGGAGATCGGCTGGCACGCGGCTAGGCGAGCGCGAGCGGGCGAGGACGCGCTGAGCGAGGCGAGGCGAGCGCGAGCGGGCGAGGAGGACGAGGGCGAGGCGAGCGGGAGCGCGAGCGGGCGAGGAGGACGCGCGGCGAGCGGCCGCGAGCGGGCGAGGACGAGGACGCGAGCGGCGGAAGAGTTCCTGCGGCTTTGATACCAAGTAGAACCGGATGATCGAAAAATTAGTGAGTGCCCTAACCGGGCATACACATATATATATATAGAGTCAAATAAAATACATCAAAAATTAATTTCAACTGTCCTTTCATGGAATACTGGATTTTTAGATATATAAATAGATAACTTTTTTATCACAATACATAAGTAGAGCCGTAGAGGATAATCGTAGATTTCTC
Source organism: Dactylorhiza incarnata (assembly GCA_033032865.1). Lineage (NCBI taxonomy): Eukaryota > Viridiplantae > Streptophyta > Magnoliopsida > Asparagales > Orchidaceae > Dactylorhiza > Dactylorhiza incarnata. Next base: position 7,136,931 of record JAWHQI010000041.1, read on the forward strand.
CTAAGTCCTTTAGAAATATTCTTAACCACTTTAACTCACACGCAGTTTGAACCCTACTTCTGTATTCAGCTTCCACCCTTGACCTAAATACCACTGCTTGTTTCTTGTTTTTCCAAATAACAAGATTTCCTCCGACGAACATGCAGAACCCATAAGTGGATTTTCGAGCATTTTTGTCATCTGCATAGCTAGCATCAGAATATGTTTCAGTGTGCAAATTGTTGTTTCATTGAAACAATGGACCTTTTCCCGGAGACCCTTTGACGTATTATAATATTTTTAAGGCGACGTCCAAATGACACTCTCTGGGGGTTTGCATAAATTGACTGACTTTTTCAATAACATTAGAGATGTCAGGTTTGGTTACAGTAAAATAAATGAGTTTACCGACAAGCCGCCAATAACGAGTAATATCTTGAAGAAGAGATGTTTCATTCCAAAGTTTGTCAGCACCCACAAACATAGGACTTCAAGCAAGTTTTGTGCAAAGAAGACCAATTTATTTGAGTAGATCTAAGACATACTTGCATTGGGAGAGAACAATAGAGTTATTGTATCTTGCAATTTCAAATACCAAGAAGTATTTGGGAGGACTCATATCTTTAGTGACAAAATGTTCACGAAGATATTTTGTTGTTATCTCTATTCCAGAGGAGTCATCTCCAGTGAGAAGAATGTCAGCAACATAGACAACACCAATAATTAGTCTGTGGTTGGTCTTCCGTATAAAGAGAGTAATCAACAGTACTTCTGGAAAAACCAATGGTTGAGACGACTTGACTGAATTTGTCAAACTATGCTTGAGGGCTTTGCTTTAGACCATAAATAGCTTTCGAACCTTACACACCTAAAACTCCCCCTGAGCAACAAAACCAGGAGGTTGCTCCATATAGACTTCTTCATGTAAGTTACCATAGAGGAAGACGTTTTTAACATCAAGATTACTCATTTGCCAATTCTTGTTGACCAACAACAGAGAAGAAAAGTCAGATAGTACTTATACGGGCAACGTGCGAGAATGTCAAAGAAATCAACACCGTACGTTTAGATGTACCCCATGGCAACCAGACGAGCCTTGTATCTATCAACAGTGTCATTGGGAAGAAATTTGATGACAAAGACCCATTGAAAACCAACAATATCAGCACCAGGTGGGGTAGGAAGAGGAGTCCAAGTTCCCTGTGATATCAAGGCAAACATTTCTTCATCCATAGCCGCCTTCCAGCAAAGCAAAGGGCATCATGATGGGTAGTCTGGATGGTTGTGGTAAAGAGTACCAGGCAAATCTGCTGCAAGAAGGGCTAAGATTTGCATAAGACAACGATATTAATCGGATGTTGAGTACTCCCCCTTACCCCCTTGCGTAGAGCGATGAAAAAATCTAGATTTGAGCCTGCTGAGGTGAAGGAACCTTCAGAAGAGGAGAGAGTTGGCCTGAGAACTGGCAATGGGGACGCTGGAGAGGAAGGAGCGAGGGTTTTGACAGGAAGCTGGGCGACGACGATAATGATAAGGGGTGAAATAGGAGGTATATGTTCAGTAGGTGGTGGCAGTTGTGGGAGATCATGGGGAGGCGCATGAATTGTAACAACCCAAAATAATAATAATAATAATAATGATAATAGGTTTAATTAAATCAATAAAAAAAAACTCTCCTCTATTAATCCCGAGCCGCCCCCCCCCCCCCCCCCCCCGTCCCGATAATTCCAAACCCGCTAGGGCTCCTGCTCCCGTGCCGCTCCCATCACGCGCGCGCGTCGCCGCCTGGTGCTTCCCCTCTCGCCGGCGCCACCTCCTGCTCCTCCTGCCGGCGCCGCCGCCTGGTGCTCCTCCTCCTGCCGGCACTGTCGCCTGCTGCTCTTCCTGTCAAAGCCCGACAGTCTCCCCCTGTTCTGGCCGGAAGCAGCCCTTCTCCTCCCTCCAGCAGCAAGGTCTCTCCTCCAAGGGACCGGCAGCCGCTCCCCCTTCTCGTGGGCAGCAGCCACCTTCCTCCAACAGCCCTTCTCCTCTCCGTTGGGCCGAGTTTTTGCGTGGGGAACGTCTAAGGTTTGCTCGGATCCGCCTCTCCGTGGATTTTTGGGCTCCGATCCGGCCTCCTTGGGTAAAAAAAAAACTCCTCCAATCTCATTGTTTCAGATTTGCCCTAATTATTTTTTTTGTAACAGTACTGGCTAGCCTGACCCGGGCCCCTAGCCCAGAACTGCCGGCACCGACGGCCCAGGCCCATTCTGGGACGGCCTGACCAAGCCCATCCGGGTCACTGGCCCCGCCCTAGGACACTGGCACCATCGGTTCAGCCTGACCACAACTGGTCAACAACAAGCCTGCAGGCCGTACACCCCAACCCCTCTCTGGCCTGCCACAGGGCACAGCGGGTTGTTGGAGGGGGGGCACGAACCCACGCCCTCCCTTTGATGAGAATTGAGCCAGTTAAGCGGCAGCGCGTGGACTTCCCAGGAGGTCAACCATCCCGTGACTACTCCAGCCCGAGCACGCTTAACTCCAGCCCGAGCACAGTTGGTGATGAGAAGTGAAAGAACTCCGTAGTTAAGCGTGCTCGGGCTGGAGTAGTCACGGGATGGTTGACCTCCTGGGAAGTCCACGCGCTGCCACTTAACTGGCTCAATTCTCATCAAAGGGAGGGCGTGGGTTCGTGCCCCCCCTCCAACAACCCGCTGTGCCCTGTGGCAGGCCAGAGAGGGGTTGGGGTGTACGGCCTGCAGGCTTGTTGTTGACCAGTTGTGGTCAGGCTGAACCGATGGTGCCAGTGTCCTAGGGCGGGGCCAGTGACCCGGATGGGCTTGGTCAGGCCGTCCCAGAATGGGCCTGGGCCGTCGGTGCCGGCAGTTCTGGGCTAGGGGCCCGGGTCAGGCTAGCCAGTACTGTTACAAAAGGTGCACTTTTTTGTAACGCCCCGGCCCAATGGGCTTTCACCAGGTGTGCCCAGCACAGTACGTTACCGGGCTGCAGCCCAAGCACCCCAAAGCCTCTCCGCGCCACTATTTCTCAGCAACGGCGCATTGTTGAGGCCGGGTCTTGAACCCGCAACATCCTTGATAAGGAGTTTCCAAACCACTTCTCATCACCAATTGAGCTGCAATAGTGGCGCGGAGAGGCTTTGGGGTGTTTGGGCTGCAGTCCGGTAACGTACTGTGCTGGGCACACCTGGTGAAAGCCCATTGGGCCGGGGCGTTACAAAAAAAGTGCACTTTTTGTAACAGTACTGGCTAGCCTGACCCGGGACCCTAGCCCAGAACTGCCGGCACCGACGGCCCAGGCCCATTCTGGGACGGCCTGACCAAGCCCATCCGGGTCACTGGCCCCGCCCTAGGACACTGGCACCATCGGTTCAGCCTGACCACAACTGGTCAACAACAAGCCTGCAGGTCGTACACCCCAACCCCTCTCTGGCCTGCCACAGGGCACAGCGGGTTGTTGGAGGGGGGGCACGAACCCACGCCCTCCCTTTGATGAGAATTGAGCCAGTTAAGCGGCAGCGCGTGGACTTCCCAGGAGGTCAACCATCCCGTGACTACTCCAGCCCGAGCACGCTTAACTACGGAGTTCTTTCACTTCTCATCACCAACTGAGCTTAGTTAAGCGTGCTCGGGCTGGAGTAGTCACGGGATGGGTTACCTCCTGGGAAGTCCACGCGGTGCCGCTTAACTGGCTCAATTCTCATCAAAGGGAGGGCGTGGGTTCGTGCCCCCCCCCCCCCCCCTCCAACAACCCGCTGTGCCCTGTGGCAGGCCAGAGAGGGGTTGGGGTGTACGGCCTGCAGGCTTGTTGTTGACCAGTTGTGGTCAGGCTGAACCGATGGTGCCAGTGTCCTAGGGCGGGGTAAGTGACCCGGATGGGCTTGGTCAGGCCGTCCCAGAATGGGCCTGGGCCGTCGGTGCCGGCAGTTCTGGGCTAGGGGCCCGGGTCAGGCTAGCCAGTACTGTTACAAAAAAACGCCCGGGCAGACCGAAAGGGTTAATCAGATTCTTGAAGACATGCTTCGGTGTTATATTCTGGACTTCAAGGGAGCTTGGGATGAGCACCTATCGTTGGTTGAGTTCGCCTACAACAATAGCTATCAGGAAAGCCTTAAGATGGCCCCCTTCGAAGCATTGTATGGGCGTCGTTGTAGAACTCCTCTCTATTGGTCAGAAGTTGGTGAGAAGGTGGTGTTGGGCCCTGAGTTACTTCAGGAAATGGAAGAAGCCACCAAGAAGACTCGTCTTCAGCTCAGTCGTGTCATTGAAAGACAGAGGAAGTATGCTAATCAGCGCCGCCGTCCATTGGAGTTTGCAGTAGGTGACCAGGTGTTCTTGAAGGTTTCTCCTACTCCTGGAGTGAAACGGTTTGGTCGCCATCATAAGCTCAGCCCGAGATTTGTGGGGTCGTACACCATCTCAGAGCGTGTTGGAGGATCTGCTTATCGTTTGGAGTTACCAGATTCGTTGTCCGGTGTTCATGATGTTTTCTATGTCAGTCAGCTCCGGAAATACATCCATGATCCTAATCGTGTTCTCGAGGAAATCCCGGTGGTTCCTGAAGCTAATTTGTCGTATCCGATTGAGCCCGCCAAGATAGTGGAATATCAAGAGCGCAAGCTTCGAAAGAGGACTATTCCTATGGTGAAGGTACTTTGGATGCATGGCAAGTCTGAGGAGTTCACTTGGGAGCTCGAAGCTGACATGCGTAGCAAGTATCCGCACCTTTTCTCTTGATCCTGGTATGCCCCCGCTCTTGTTCTCTTCTCATATTGCTATATTCATAGTTATTTTCCATGCTTTGATTTGCAAACCTTGTCGGTGTAAATGACGTCTAAATCTTCGTCATATTAGCCCCTGGCAGGAAATCCTCAGAAGTTTCGGGACGAAACTTTCTAAGTAAGGGAGAATGTAACAACCCAAAATAATAATAATAATAATAATGATAATAGGTTTAATTAAATCAATAAAAAAAAAACTCTCCTCTATTAATCCCGAGCCGCCCCCCCCCCCCCCCCCGTCCCGATAATTCCAAACCCGCTAGGGCTCCCGCTCCCATGTCGCTCCTGTGTCGCTCCCGTCACGCGCGCGCGCCGCCGCCGCCGCCTGGTGCTTCCCCTCTCGCCGGCGCCACCTCCTGCTCCTCCTGCCGGCGCCTGGTGCTCCTCATCCTGTCGGCACTGTCGCCTGCTGCTCTTCCTGTCAGAGCCCGACAGTCTCCCCCTGTTCTGGCCGGAAGCAGCTCTTCTCCTCCCTCCAGCAGCAAGGTCTCTCCTCCAAGGGACCGGCAGCCGCTCCCCCTTCTCGTGGAAAACAGCCACCTTCCTCCAGCAGCCCTTCTCCTCTCCGTTGGGCTGAGTTTTTGCATGGGGAACGTCTAAGGTTTGCTCGGATTCGCCTCTCCGTGGATTTTTGGGCTCCGATCCGGCCTCCTTGGGTAAAAAAAAAAACTCCTCCAATCTCATTGTTTCAGATTTGCCCTAATTATTTTTGTGGTGATTTTCGCTCTCCGATCGACGTAATTTCGTCGGTCCGCCTTGCGTTGGTCGTATATCCACCTAATCCCAACGTTTGTTTGTGTTTCCGGTGTCGCACATCAAATCAGGTGGTGGAATCGCTTTGAACCCTCCCCAATTTAGGGTTTTCGTCGCCTCAAAGCCGTCAAACTCCGGATCCTTGTGGTAACTTCTTCTCCCCTCACCTTGAGGGAGGTAAATTGCTAATCCGCTCTTGAGTGTGTTTTCGCAAATAAACTGCATGTGTTAGCGTATGGTTTTCTACTTGTCAAGTATCAAATATCGGCTGCGATCATTTCTGAACAGGTTCAATAGAGCCTTGTCCTTGCTTGCGCCGCGTAGTTGTTGCTGGTAGTTGCGGCTCCACTTTAAGGCAAGTGGAGAAATTCCCTCTCGCTTGCAAACAAGAATTTAAGTTCTCTTTCATGTATCTAATTTATTACCAGTTTCTGATAATACAAGAATTATCGCTCGTGAGTATGTCGCATTGTGATAGGAATCTCCTCGGAAAAGACATGAATCACTTAGGTCTTGAGTGTCATAAGCAAATCGTGGAAACTAGGGTTTAGGTGGTGCAACGTCTTGATTGCATGGTCACGGTGAGCATGGAATACCCTTATTCTGGTAAGCCTTACACTTGGACTTGAGTGTGAACCATGTGTGCCCACTATAAACACCTACGCATTTCATAGATTTCAGCTTATGTCGTTGCAAAACACTTGTTTAGGCTATACTCCGGAGTAGGCTAATTTTTCTTGATAGTTTTTGCTTGCTTCAGTTACCTGCCTGTTTCACTAGACTGTTTCAAGAGTTAATTGGTACTTTAGAATTACTTCTGCATGTACTTAAAATTACAGCTTGTTTTCTATTATTTTCTTGTTCTGAGGCATTTTCCTTCTGTTTGGATTTGCCTTAGGGTTCGTGACAGCGCCGTCTGCTCCCTGAGTTTTCTTCGTTCAGCTGCAGTTTTTTCTTGGAGGCTCTATTTTGATTACTGTGTCAGCAGGTTCTAGGTATTTTGTTTCAGTACTGTTGGATCTACTTCTCTTGTATTAGTTATTGTCAGCCATTTTCTCTGGTATTGTGGACAACTCTTAGGGTGTTTTTTTGCTTGTATCAGATCATTTTACTTATAGCATTTTACTATTGTGACTCATTTCATGTTCATCATTTCAGTATAATGAGTGACATTTGTTTTTAATGAAAATGCATGAGTTTTAATCTTTCTTTGTGGCTTCCGCCATTTTCTGTGGCATCACGGCCCGCCCGAAGTGCGCTCTGACTCTTGTCGAGACGGGTCGTGACATGAATGATAGGGAAAGATGAATAAGAGGTAGGAGGCGAGGAGGACGGAGGAGGTGGAGCCTCGAGATTGAGTGTCCCACCATTCATGGAAAAATAGAGAGTAGACTCACAAAATGTAACATCAACATAGACATATTGATGTTTGGAGATAGGGTCGAAACACTGATACCCCTTCTGAGTCAGGGTGTACCCTACGAAGATGCATTTGGTGGCACGAGCGGAGAGTTTGTCTCGACCAGGGGAAGGAATGTGGACGAAGGAAGTACAACCAAACACACGAGGGGTGGGGGGAAAAAGTGTACCATCTGGGTAAAGAATAGAAAATGGTTTCTCACTATGAAAAGTGGAAGAATGTAGACGATTAATGAGAAAACAAGAAATGAGTACACAATAACCTCAATAAGAGTGAGGAACATTCATTTGATATATGAGTGTCCAAGCAACATCGAGGAGATGACAACTCTTCATCTCTGCCACTCCATTTTGTTGGGATATATGCACACAACTGGTCTGATGAATAATACCGTGAGAGGTGCAAAAAAAGAAAAATTGTTCGCTCATAATTCTTTTGCATTATTGGTTCGAATGATATTTAGATGTAAACCAAACTGCGTGTGAATTTCATTATAAAAGGTAGAGAATACAAAATAAAGTTCAGAGCGTTATATTAGAAGATACATCCAATTACATTGAGAAAAATCAACAATAAAAGTTACAAAGTAGAGACTTCCTCGACCAACGGACTTGGTGGGACTATGACTCCAGATCTCTGAGTGAATAAGGTCAAACAGATGAACAAAACTCTAACAAAACTTAGCAGGGAAAGAAGTACGGTGATGTTTTCCATATTGGCAAGCCTCACATTCAAAAGTGGAGTCCACTGACTTTAAAAAGGGCAGGAGCTGGTGGAGGAGACATAGCGGAGGATAGCCAAGTAGATGATGTCACTGGAGCAGAGAAGTGGAGACTACAAATACAGAGAGAATAGGCAGATCGTCGAGGTAATAGAGACCATCGCGTTCAGTTCCACTAACAACCATCCTCTTGGAGTGAAGGTCATGTAAATAACAAGCAGTATGAGAAAATGAGAGAGAGCATTGCAATTGTCGTGAAAGAGTATTGACGGATAACAATTTGCAAGAAAATTTGGGACGAAGAGAGTGTCGTCCAGCTGGAGAACATAGTTGGTGGTAACAATTCCAGTTTCACAAACTAGAGCAAGAGAGCCATCAACCATGAAAACCGGTGGTAATCGATTGTTCTTTTTGTGGTGAGAAAAGACAAGAGAGTTCACAGTCATATGAATGGTGACACTAGAGTCGATGAGTCACTTACCCTGTGTAGCAACACGTGCGCTATCAGAAGAGGTAGCAACATGTGTGCTACCTGAAGAGGTAGCAATTGAGATAAATTACTGAAGCACTGATGAGGGCCTCAATATCTGCAGAAGAGAACCATCGGTCGGATTCTGGCTGCGAAGTGGAAGGAGACGAAGAAGGCTCGGACTTCGTAGTACTGAGATGAGCTTGGGGACGAAGGTGAGGGTGTTTCGCAAAGTAGTGCTCGATCAGATGCCCAAGCTTCCCGCAATATGAGAAAAAGGGGGCGATTTTCCCCACGGCCCCTAGTGAGGCCTCCACGACCACGATGAGCTTCACGACCTGCCGCATGAGCATAGTTATCTGAGGATGGAAGGGATACAATTGGAGGTCGTCGCAGGAGGTTGGTAACAACATAGATGTGAATAGCAATGGCACCCAAGGTGGGAGTGTCAGATTTTTCTAGGTTCCTGAAAATGTTTCTACTGAGTTGCAAGTTCAGCAGAGAAGGACCGATGTTGGAGATGTTTTGTTAGAAGAGATTGAACTTCTTGATATGCTGCATCGGGAGAGAAAGTTGGTCGGGCGAATAGATCAGAGTAGAGAGTGTACATGCGGGAGGTTTTGGGCAGCAAGATGATCACATGCCGTCTTTACTGTGTCATCATGACGGATGATAGACAAACTTCCATCAGAGAGACTATTTGCAAACCAGGTGCGAACAAAAGCATCACTAGTGTCCCAGTCATCATAAGTGGGATAAGCGGGGTCCGGCAGGGCATCAGTGAGATGAGTTCGTTTGCGTCGAGAGCGTAGAAGAAAGGTGAAAAAGACACTCCAATATGTATAATTTTGGGCTCATTAATTTGGAAGTCGTCCCAAGATTTCCAGATGTACTGGAAAAAGTCGTCGGTATAGGAGCTAGAGTGGATAGAGGTGTTGCCATAGATTAGCGATAGGAGCTCGACGAGCTAGGCAAATGAGTGTTTGCGATCAAGAGATGTATGCGAGCTCGGGGAAGAATTTATGCGAGCTCGAAAAACACAGGTAAAGTGTGAAAACAGGGTTGCGAGTTCCCAATTAAATCGAGAGGAGTTCGGAGAGAACGTAGATCCAAAGAGCTCGCAGGATGAAAGTGCGGACGCTAGTGAGGACTCGCGGGAAGATAACGAGAGGAGAGGGCGAGATCTTAGAAATCGCAGGAAGCGTCATAGAAGGTGCGGACACTGCTGGATAAATTCGCAGAAGCTGGAGATGTTGCCGAGGTTGGAGAAGTCACAAGACGGAGTGGTCACAGATGCTGGTGGAGAAGTACGGACTGGAGAGGGTGCGGACACTGTTAGAGAGGTTTGCAGACACTGAAGATGTCGCCGAGGTTGGAGAAGTCGCAGGTTGGAGAGGTCGCAAGCACTGGTGGAGATGTCACAGACTGGAGATGGCGCAGATGATGCGGGCGAGGTTCGCAGATGATGCGGGCAAAGTTCGCAGATGATGCGGGCCGAAGTTCGCAGATGATGCGGGCGAAGTTCACAGATGATGCGGGCGAAGTTCGCAGATGCCGCAGAAGTTGAAGAGGTCTATAAATATCCATGGGAAAGGGCTAGTTTGAGCGTCGATCCCAATCGATGGGAGAGCCGCACACGGCGAGTACCACAAGGAGTTGGCGAGTACCCGAGAATACGGGAGCACAGGTTGTCGCAGGAACATCGGGATGGAATTTTTGTGTGAGACCAGAGTGTTCACGCGAGATCGGAAATTTCTTTGTGCGAGATCGGGAATTCACGCGAAAGGAGAACAACGAGCAATTTCTCCGTGCTCTGATACCACGTGAGAATTTGAAATATAAAGAAATATTATTCCAAAAATCTTAATATTTACAAGAGAATATCCTTCTTTATATAGAATAAAGGAGGAGGAAGTACAATTAGAGAAGTGGGACTAAATACAAGAGAAAAATATACAATTGGCTCTTTCTTTAGGCTTTTCATCTTTGGGCTTTAACAGGGTTACAGTAGAAATGGGGGGATATGATGGGAAGTGGGTGGAGGTTGTTGGGAAAATGATTTATCTTAACCCCTAGAAATGAGTAGAAAATGAGTTCTCATAGTGAAAAATTAGTTTAAGTAAAATATGCGTCGAATAGTAATCAACGCAACGTCGAAGTGTAGTCGACGCATCTCTCATACTGAGTCGAAGTAACTCTAAACAGAATTCGACGTAACCAAAGTCGACGTAACTCTGATTTCTAGTCGACGTAACTCTGATTTCTAGTCGACGCACCCAGTAAAGTCGACGCACCTCAGTCGACACACCTTCCATATTTTCTTCTCGACGTCTAGCCAGGCTGAAATCGACGCTTACGTCGAATAATAATCGACGCACGTCGATTTCTGTGACAGATTCAAAAAACAAGCCAGATCTCTTTCCTTCTTTCTGTAGATCTGAATTTTATGGAATTATATTATTCTTTTCTAGCCGTTCTGAATCAGTCTTTCCTTCTAAATGATTCTTGGCTAATTTGATTAAGATTATTATGGACATTATTTGAAAATAGAATGATCTCTTTCCTTCTACAGATATAATGATTATGGAAACTTTTCTCTCTTGCTATTTCTCTGTCTGTTAATTGATTATTCTCCTATAGTAATATTTTTGAATAAACAGAACTATAAATACACAAGGAGGTCGGCAAAGAAAATAAGCAGTGATCCACTCCATCCATTTGAAAAAGAGGAAAAGTTCTCAAGTGAAAAGTGAGAAAGCTGAGAAAAGTGAAAGAGTGCTGCAGCAAAGAAAAAGCTTTCTTCTTCTCCTCCTTCTGAAGCCATACAGCTGAAAGCTCTCACTGAAAGAGAAAAGGGCTTTCAATCTCCTTCTCATTATAGAAGAGAGATTTCAGTCACTATACTTGTGCTTCCAATCTTCTTGCTAGGAAGAAGATTCTTTCTTGCTTCAATTGTTTTTCTTCTACTTCTTCTTTTTAGTCTTATTCCATTTTCAAATTGTGTAAAAGAGTTTTTAGAATCTCTCTTCAAAAAATTCAGTTGTAGTGGTTCTAAGAGTCTCCTTATCAAAAGACTCGGGCTGATTCTAAGAGTCTCCTTAACAAAAGACTCAGTGCAAGATAGTGAATTCCTACCAAGGGGGTAGAAGAGTGGATTACCCAAAGTTTGGGGAACCACTATATTTCTTTGTGTTGTGCTGTGATTTTCTTTTTGCTATTTCTTTCTTTATTTGCTTAATTCTTGTTGGTGTGTGGGAAGCTTAAATCTGTGAATATTACATATATATATATATTTATTAACTTTGCACAAAATATTTTTAAATCTCTATTCACCCCCCCTCTAGAGAATTCTAGTGAGGTTAACTGTGCACTTTCAATTGGTATCAGAGCTAGGTTGATCAAAAAGATGTAACTCCTTGATCAAAAAGATCCTATCACATATATATATATATATATATATATTTCTAAGAACTTTTTATGGCACAAATCAAAGATTATGCTTCTACCAGACCACCAATGTGCAATCTTGAAAAGTTTGCACTTTGGAAAACAAGAATTAGGATCTATATGAATTCTATTGATGAAGAATTGTTTAATGTTATTTTGACAGGTCCCCCCAAGCCTTATAGAAAGGACTCAAGTGGTAAAGTGACTCAAACACTGGTCCCAAGGGCTGAGTGGACAGATGATGAGAAGAAGGCAGGACCATGTGATGCAAAAGTTGTGAACATTCTTGTCTCAACCCTCTCAGATGAAATCTTTCAAAAGGTTGTTGACTGTGAATCAGCCAAAGAAATCTGGGAGGCTCTTACAAAGATAGTAGAAGGAAGTGCTGATGAAAGGAAAGATAGAAAGGCTCTATTAATCTCCCAATATGAGAACTTTCAAAAGAAGCATGAAGAAAACATATCTGAGATGTATGACAGATTCAGTCTAATCATCAACCAATTAAGGAGCTTGGATAGAGAGATCTCTCTCACAGAGATCAATGATAAATTATTAATGAGTCTCCCAAGTTCATGGGACTCAAGAATATGGGCAATAAGAGATACAAAAGGACAAAAGGAAATCTCAACAGATGCCCTCTTAGGAAAACTCAAATCCTATGAGCAACTACTGAAAACCAGAGAAGAGAAAGAAAGAAGGGAAAACACTTCAACCTCTTCAAAAGATAGAAACATTGCATTAAAAGCAACAGAAGAAGAAACCCCTGTTATTGAAGAAGAATTATTCAGTCTCCTGGCCAGAAGATTCAAGAAATGGGTCAGGACAGATGGGTCTAGAAGAAGAGAGTCAAAACCAATGTATGATAAGACTCCCACTAAAGAAATTGTTTGTTATTCCTGCAGAAAAACTGGACATATTGCCCCAGAATGTCCAGAAAATGCTGAGAAAAAGAAAGATCTGAAAATGAAAGATCTCAAGAAAAAGGGGAAGAAGAAAGAAAGAGGCTTCATTGCAGAAGCTTGGAGTGAAACAGATTTTGAGGACAGCACCTCATCTAAGAGTGACAATGAAGAATCTAAGCAAGAAGACTTATGCTTAATGGCTCTTGAAAGCTCAAAGGAAGAATATGCTGTTAAATCATGGAGTGAAACAGGATCAGAAGGAAGCATCTCTTCTGAAGATGAAAAAGAAAATTCAACAACAAAAGCAAATAGCCTTATTCTCATAGAGGAATCTGAGGATAAGGATGAGGTAAGCATTTTTGATGACATAGATTTTCTATGTGATGATTTCAAAAATGATTTTAAAGGATTCTGTTTAGATCAACTAAAAGCTAAACAAGAAATCAAGGATCTAAGAGAACAAATTAATCTGAGAAAAATAAAGGATACATGTTCAAAAAATTATGAACTAAGGTGTGAAATCTATAAAACAGAAAGAAATAAAAAGTGCTAAAATAGAAAATCAACTCCTTAAGAATAAGGTATCCCAAGCAAAAGCTTTTGAAGAATCTATAAAAGTCAGAAGCCAAACACTTAAAGAAATCACTGAAAAACAAACAATCAGACATAAGAATCTGGGGCTAGGGGCTGATCCTTCAACCAGTTCAATACCATCTACCAAACCTGCTTGGATGAGCCCTGTTAAATTTACTAAACCCATCAAATCAACAAACTTAGAAGAAGACTCACAAAATAAAGAAGAAGACTTCACCTTCAAGGAGATAAACCATTTTGATGAAACATCATACAATTCAGATGAACTCTCAAACTCCTTCTGAGAAGGCAACTAGGCCAAAAGAAACAATTCATAAAGAAATAAATCTCCAACCAGAAAAAGGGAAAAATAAAATCTGTGAAGACACAATTGCGTCGACTTCATATCGACGTATGAATGATAGTACGTCGAATTCTACTCGACGCAATCTCTCAGATGCTTCGACCTCAAATCGACGCATGAATAAAATTACGTCGACTTACAATCGACGCAACTACTTACATGCATCGATTTCAGATCAACGCAATCTAGAGAAAGCGCCGAATATATATCGCTGCAACTCTCAATATACGTAGAATAGATATCGACGCATAAAACCTCAGAGCAACTTAAATACAGGACATATCTATCCTTCAAAAATTTGCTATCTTAACCCCCATTCAGGACCCATTCATCCTGATCAAAATTTCTATCATAATCAAAACTTTTATCCTAATCAACAACTCTATCCTAATCAACACCTCTATTCCTCTCTAAACTCAAATTCCCATAATCTAAAGACAATCAGGTGTTATATCTGTAATAAAACTGGTCACATTGTCAAACAATGTTGGCACAATCAATCCAATTGTCTATAAAACTAGTCCAAGGCTGACTTAGAAAACCTTAGGATTAGGAAGAAATAATCTCTCAAGAAAAACTTAGAATTTTCAAAATAAAAGTCACGTCGATTAAGAACGCATCGTCGATAGGAAACCCTAACATCTCAATTCAGACTGTACCGACGCATACATCGACTTCCACTCGACGCAACGTCAACTTCATGAAAAAGAGCGGCAATACTAAAATATTTTCAGTCACATCTACTGTTGTACCGAATAAACCTCGAGTTGTGTCTCGTTTCGACGTTTCACCTGACTTAAATAAACTCTTCAGTTAGAAATCTGCACGCTCTCTGCATCTCTCATCCTTCTCACTTCTCAATCCAGCCATCTCTTCCTCTCTCTCTCACTGACCAAAATGGCTCCCAAGATCAACTCTGGTTTCGATATTGATCTTGATTCCTTCCAAGCCGCCGCCGAAAACTACAAGAGCATCATAGCTCTTTTCACTGAAGCCGGTCTAAACAAACTCATCTCAACAAGATGCAGACTCCTGGAAATAGAACTCACTGAGTTGATGAATTATGTTCAGATATCTGAACAAGGAGAGATTACAGGAGCAATCCATGAAACACATGTTTCAATCTCTGCAGAACATCTTAGGGACACCTTTGATCTTCCATCAGGTAATGAACCTGTGGAACTCACCCCTGAGGAAATCAAAAACTTATTAATCACCATGAATTTCTCCAGAGATAGACCAATCAACTTGAAGAAAATAGACTTCTCTGATGAATATAGGCTCTTGGCAGACATAGTAGGAAAAATACTACTATGCAAAATCTCTGCCCATGATGCAGTGCCCAAGCAGCAACTGAACATTATGGGGGCCCTTGTGCTGAAAAAGAAGATAGACTGGGTCAGCTGCTTACTGAAGATGATAGGCTACAAATATTCTCATAAAGAGAATGCCTACATGAGGATCATGAGTCAGGTACTCCTTCACTCCTTCCCTGACCTATGTAGGTCAAAAGGAATTCCCGTTCCTACTGGAAAAAGGTTGTCCATAGCCCTCTTTTCAAAATGGACCAGGCAAATCCCCAAGTCTGGTTCCATTCCTGAAAGGACTCCCTCTCCTCCTAATTCTCCTGTGCATCCATCTTCACCTCCTCCACATACAAACATCTCTTCCCTACCAACATCATCCACACCAATAGTTTTCACTACCCTCACACCTCCTACCTTAACTACATCTTCACATACACCAATTCAATCACCACCTCTTCCTCCTACTATCACATCCTCTCTACCTACATCAAACACACCTCATCTTCTTACCACAACCATTGATCTCAGTAATACAGTCATCTCTCCACCTTCATCTCCTCCTCCATCATCTCCTCCACAATTATCTCCTCCACCAACACAACCTGGACCATATTCATCTACACAAGCACTCCTTCTCCAATGCATTCAACAAGCAACCCATAAATTTCAGGACATGCTTGATGGGCACTGCTCCCAACTTCACTCCTCCATCATGCACATGCAAACCCAAATAGATAGGGTCAATGCCTCTGTGCAAAGCTTGAAGTCCTCTATCTCTTCCTCTAAGGTCACTAAGTCTTTCTTAACCTCCTTGGCTAAGAAGGTCAAGAAGGGGGAGAAGTTAGATGAAGAGCAGCTCTCCAGTCTCAAATCTCACTCACACAAATCCTCTCCAACATCAAAATATGATAGTCTTGCTCTGCTTAAAACTATTGGGAATGAAATAGTACCTGAGTTACATACTACAGAACAGATAACAGATGTGCTCACTATAGCAAGAGAAGCTGCACAACAAGTAGTTCTCTTTCAAGGGGAGGCAAGTAGAGTAGAGAAAGAAGTTGAAAAGGAAGTTGAGGCTGAAGGTGTGGCTGAAAGTGAGAAAGAAAAAGAAGCTGAAGCTCGGGGGGAGCCAGATGTTGTCATAGCTGAAGCTGGAGCTGGGAAAGAAGCTGAAGAAGCAGAAAAAGAAAGTGTAAAGGAAGTTCTATCTCAGGGGGAGCAGACTGCTTTAACTCGGGGGGAGCTGAATGAACATCTTGCTACTGAGAAGGAGCAACTCACCTCTATAAAAAGACCTGATCTCCCTTTAGTATTCTCTAGGAAGAGAAAAACTCATCCTACTCCTCCTGAATGATATGTTGAACAATTTTGATATACTCTACTTTTAATGCTTAAGTACTGATTGATCTGTACAAAAAAAAGCCTGTTATATGATTTCTTTTTCCATTATCTTCTGATTATCTAATATATCTCTTTTCTATAAATATGCTTTGATGTGTTGATTAAAAACTAATAAAATTTCTCTCTGAATAGGGTTAAGACAAATAGGGGGAGATTGTTGGGAAAATGATTTATCTTAACCCCTAGAAATGAGTAGAAAATGAGTTCTCAGAGTGAAAAATTAGTTTAAGTAAAATATGCGTCGAATAGTAATCGACGCAACGTCGAAGTGTAGTCGACGCATCTCTCATACTGATTCGAAGTAACTCTAAACAGAATTCGACGTAACCAAAGTCGACGTAACCAAAGTCGACGTAACTCTGATTTCTAGTCGACGCACCCAGTAAAGTCGACGCACCTCAGTTACGTCGATTTCTGTGACAGATTCAAAAACACGCCAGATCTCTTTCCTTCTTTCTGTAGATCTGAATTTTATGGAATTATATTATTCTTTTCTAGCCGTTCTGAATCAGTCTTTCCTTCTAAATGATTCTTGGCTAATTTGATTAAGATTATTATGGACATTATTTGAAAATAGAATGATCTCTTTCCTTCTACAGATATAATGATTATGGAAACTTTTCTCTCTTGCTATTTCTCTGTCTGTTAATTGATTATTCTCCTATAGCAATATTTTTGAATAAACAGAGCTATAAATACACAAGGAGGTCGGCAAAGAAAATAAGCATTGATCCACACCATCCATTTGAAAAAGAGGAAAAGCTCACAAGTGAAAAGTGAGAAAGCTGAGAAAAGTGAAAGAGTGCTGCAGCAAAGAAAAAGCCTTCTTCTTCTCCTCCTTCTGAAGCCATACAGCTGAAAGCTCTCACTGAAAGAGAAAAGGGCTTTCAATCTCCTTCTCATTATAGAAGAGAGATTTCATTCACTATACTTGTGCTTCCAATCTTCTTGCTAGGAAGAAGATTCTTTCTTGCTTCAATTGTTTTTCTTCTACTTCTTCTTTTTAGTCTTATTCCATTTTCAAAAACTCTCTTCAAAAAATTCAGTTGTAGTGGTTCTAAGAGTCTCCTTATCAAAAGACTCAGGCTGGTTCTAAGAGTCTCCTTAACAAAAGACTCAGTGCAAGATAGTGAATTCCTACCAAGGGGGTAGAAGAGTGGATTACCCAAAGTTTGGGGAACCACTATATTTCTTTGTGTTGTGTTGTGATTTTCTTTTTGCTATTTCTTTCTTTATTTGCTTAATTCTTGTTGGTGTGTGGGAAGCTTAAATCTGTGAATATTACACATATATATATTTATTAACTTTGCACAAAATATTTTTAAATCTCTATTCACCCCCCCCCCCCCCTCTAGAGAATTCTAGTGAGGTTAACTGTGCACTTTCAGAGGTTATAAGGATTAGGGGGGAAATGGTAGTTAATAAGTGGTTATAAAGGTGATGAGCGGTTATGGTGGTTAATAAGTGGTGGTGATTGAGAAAGGTAGTTACCTTGGCTTTGGCACCAAGGGTCCACAGATTCGACACTGTGATTAGGAGATCGTGAGCCCAGAAAACTCTCCAAATTCTGTGATGCCTGAAAATCAGCCCCTAGACCACTATTTATAGACTTCGAACCCATTACGGAAGGCCACGATCTTCCGAACATAAAATAACTAAATTTACATAAAATAAATATATAAAATATGTTGTCGTCGCTCTGAAAGAGACTACAGGCTCGTATCGTTCATCTGATGATCCTAACTACGTCTTCCGTGTAAGTAGACTTGGGTGGGTTCCAATAAGGGTTGGCTCACCCGTGAAATGTGATCCCATCACAGTGTAAGAAAATAACTCCTCAGATGCCTCTTCCAACACCTTTGTAAGGGAGCATCAATCTATATTCTACACTCAATTTTAAGAAGCGTTTTGCATATTTCCAATTTTCCACAATCGTATCTCTGTTCATCTATTCACAGAGAATTTAAATTGCAAAATTATCTTTTGACTATTGAATTTAATAAAGGAAAAGACAAATTCTATCAAATTGAAACAAACAAAAATCCGAATATAATGGTAACCAATAAGTTAAACACTGCAACAAGTTAGTCGAGTAGGGAATCAGAAGACTAGTTGATGACCTACAAAATCCTAAAAAATCCATGTAAGTGTCCGAGGAGCAGACAATGAGCACTAGGCTAGCGGGACTGTGGAGGTCTGATCAGGGACAGAGACATTGAAGAGGCAAAGCTGTTGGACTCCACAGAGAAAGGAGGGCCAGAGTCATAGTGATTAGGGCACTATGTAATTGTAGAGTAGGTGACGTGGAAGAAGCAGAACTATAAAGGAGCACTACATTCATGTTTGCATATGGTTACACCATAAGAGCGCTATTCATTGTCACAGATGAAGCCCAAATAGGCATCATGCCAAAGGGGAGAGGGTCATCTGGAGTGCCTTCGAGGACACAAATGGATGCACAAAGATGCATGTGGGACGAGGATCTGATTTAGTTAGAACCTAATAAAATAGGAAACAATAAACACAAATATGCTATTAATGCTGAAAATATTCTTTGATTGGACGAACATCATCACATGGCTTAGCCAGTTATATAAACCTATGTAGCACGGGGACGGAAACGGGATACGGGATACGATACGAAATGGATACAGGAAACATGAATTTTAAAAAAATAAGGATACGAGAAACATTTTTAAATATTTTTAATTATTTTAATATAAGTATTAATTAATGTTAATATTAACATCATTAACTGTGCTAATATTAAGAGACAATCCTCAACTGAGTTTGTTTGTTTTGAGTATTTTTCAACATAGATTTATATTTCCATGCAGGAAATGAAGAAATCCTCAACTGCTATTCGACTAATACATATAATAATCAATTGGTTTGTTTTGACTTTTGAGAAGTCAGGTTGTTTGATATAATGGAGTAATATAGCTAGAAAATCAAAAGATAGCATCCATAGGTGTCTCACCGCAGATATAGCAAGAAAATGTAAATATAGCTTGGCTACAGGAAGATGCAGGTACATGCACAAACGAAGAGAAGTTATAATTAAGGGAAAAGCAGATCCCCAAGCTGTGATTATATATTTCCGTGAAATATACTTACCGGAGCTATAATGGTGTAGTCGGAGTCGGATTCAGAGTCGCAGTCACCTAGGGACTGAGCTTGCAGAGGAGCAGTCAATGTTGCACTTGCATGGGGTTGCCGCGGAAGGTGGAGTCTTGCTTCGTGAGACCGCTGCGAAATGTAGGTTAGAATAGTGCGAGAGATGATAGCTCTTGCAGAGGAAGAGCAGAGAATGGGATTTAGGAGCCGCACACACCTATCGAAGGGCTTTCGACGCAGAGCTTCGACTTCGGGGGAGAACGACCTAGAAATGCTTTGGGGGAGAACGACTTAGAAATGCTTCGGGGGAGAACGACGTAGAGCGAGGAGAGCTGCGACGGGCTTTTGACGCAGAGATTCGGCTGCGGGGGTTGGGGGAGAACGACACAAATCGAGGAGAGTTGCAGGGGTCGTGTGCGTGAGTCGTGAACCCTAAAACTCAAATTATATCAGGCGTGAGTCATGAGTCTTGAACACCGCGCATGACGCGTGAACGAGAAAAGCGGGAAACGCGTATCCGCAAGCGGGATACGCGTTTCCCAATTAAATTTTATTATTCAATTTCAATATTGTGTTTCCTGCGTTTCGGAAATGCGTTTCCGGACGTTTCCCGTATCCGATACGCGTTCGAGCCGATACGCGAAGCGTTTTTAAGTATCCGTGCTTCGTAGATATAAACCTAGTAACTATCATTCCAAGCCTCGAGTTTAAAGAATATATTTTTAATTGTGTATGCAGGGAGTAGCAATGCATGGTACAAATGATGCATAGGGCCGTCGTATCTTAGGCATTTCTGTTGCATGGTCTACTCCGCAGCAGCAATTTTCATCGATGCTCCTCCATATCCGCACCCTTCATCATTGTGTCTCCCACGTGCCTTCATTGTTGTTGATTTCATGCCTCAAGCGAGTCCCTGACTTGATGATTCAATGATTCTTCTTTCATTCCCAAGTCATCGGCTTCTTCGCTTGCATGCTACTCGCTCCAAGTTTTATTGCATCTCCAACCGTTTCCGACGATTTCCATCTCCTTGCTGCTGCTCCAACAATGCACACTCTTTCTCATAGTACTTCTCCAGGTGCACAGAGAAAACATTGTTGTTCTCTCCAAGAGAAAGAAACATCAACGTCGTCGTTTTTTCAAGTTCCAATTTAGCACCGTTTCTTCAAGATCCAATTTAGCACAACACGTTTGTTGCCCTCACCTCCGCTGCTTCTTTAGCCTTCATCACAAACTTTCCCGATGCCTTCATAAATGTTTTCCTTAAAAAAAATTCTTTTTATCCTGGTAGCAATTTGATGTTTCGCCGTCATTAACATCATCAGTGCTTCCATCGTTACTTGGCTTTAGTCCTTCATTACTGTTGAAGAAATTGTAAACAAAAGTCCATTTTGGAGGCCCATGTAAATCCCTCCTAGGGATTAGTCCCACGCCTTAGGATAGAGTTTAGACTCTCCTCTCTCCCCCTATATATATGTACAAATTCTTGCGTTGTGTTAATGAAATATATGAGAAATTAATAAATTATTGATTTTCTCTCTCTTCTGTCACAATTCTCTATATGGTATCGGAGCCATCAATCCTCAAAATTCATGTGTGGCCTGAGTTTCTATCCCATATTTGCGGTCAGCCTTCTAACCGCAAATCTATTCTGTGAGGATTTCCTCCTGCCGCTCCCTCCGAGCTTCTCTTCCCCGCATTTTATAAGGCCTTCCATGCTGCCATCTGAGACCCACCTGAACGGTGCTGGCCGCGGTCTCCCTCTTCTAACCGCTCGGCCCGCGTTGCGCGATCTGCGGTCTTCCCCTCCTTTGTGGTCTCCTGATCGCTTCGCTTCGCTTCGCTTCTCTAGTCGCGCTCCTTCTGCTCGCGTCTCTGACCGCTCCGCTCCCGAGCGCTCCTGTAGCTCGCAATGTCAGATCGCGCCGCCAGACCGCTCGTGCCCCCCTTGTCTCGGCTCTCTTGCTTCTCTGGTCGCATCTTTCCTGACCGACAGCTCTCCTTCGCGCTTGCTGCGTCCGCCAGCCAGTCCGTCGGCTTCCTCTCGATCGTCGGACCGCCGATCTCCTTGACAGTATCAGTGACCTTGTCGCGCACCTCGCCAGTCTCTAACCGCCCTTGCCGCACGGTCTCTTGTGCTACCCTTACAGCATGGTCTCCTGCTCGCTAGTTTCTGACCGACCTTGCCGCACAGTCTCCTGCTCGCCAGTTTCTGACCGCCCTTGTCGCGCTTCCCTTCTTGGTATCTCATCTCAGCAGTTATGGCCTTGAATGATGTCTCGTCTCTTCCGGCTCGTGCCGCGACCGCTCCTTCTGAAGTTCGGGATGAGCGTCGGATCACCACTATCTCTCTTAGTGAACGGAAAAATTTTGTGGAGTGAGTCCACTCAGTGCGTCGTGTCCTCCAAACCAAAGGGCTTCTTCATCACCTTACCAAGGCACAACCAACTACCCCCACCGAGAACTGGCTCCGCAATGATGGGCGAGTTCAGACATAGCTTCTGAACTCTATGGACAGTGAACCCTACCGTATGACCATGTATCATGAAACGGACAAAATTATGTGGGATGAACTTCACTCCTTATACTCTGGCAAAGGCAGTTTGCAACACCTGTTTGACATATTCACCGACCTCCAGTCTCTTGATCTAGGAATGGATGGTGACCTGACTTCCTTTGTTGCACGATCCAAGACTCTTATTGAAGCATGGATTCAACAGCAGCTTCCCACGACGGATCTCGCTGCCCAACGGGCCCAGAAAAAAGTTGTTGGCATAGCCATGATGATGGCTCGTGTTCCCCCACATCTCCACAGCGTCCGTGCAAATATTCTCTTATCCTCCACGGTGCCCTCTCTCTCCGATGTGTGCTCCATGCTCTTGAAGGTGACACCGCCTCCTGATACTCCCGGCACTGTCTCTCCAACTCTTCTTCAACAATCTTCTATTACTCACCTACCTCCTCTGCCGGCTCGTGGAGGTCGCATCGGCTCTCGAGGGAGAGGTCGATCTGGTAGGCCACGTCCCAAGTGCTCCTACTGTGGTCGGCAAGGTCACCTTGAGGCCACTTGCTATCATAAGCATGGTGTCCCTCCAACAAACCTTGCATCTATGGAGAATGTTGCTCCCACTACTACCTCTCCTGACAATGCTGCCCTACGCACTCAGCTCCAGAATCTTCAGGCTCTGTTGCGACCATCTCCAATGAAGGTATCTCCTGCTTATCGCATAGTCCGACTTGAATTATGGACTTTGGGGCAACCAATCATATTACTCCGCAGAAGCCTCCTCAGTACTTAGACACTGCTTGTCCTAAGTTCATCACTGTAGCAAATTGTGACACTACGCCCGTTCATGGTTCTGGCAACATGGACCTAGCTTCATCTCTCTCTTCGCTCGGTTCTTTATGTTCCGGGCTCTTATTTTAATCTTCTTTCTGTCAGTCGTCTTACTCAGGACCTCGACTTCTCTGTAACATTTTCTTCCACCTCTTTTGTTGTGCAGGATCGACAGACGCAGAATATCATTGGTAGAGGGTGATTGTCTAATGGGTTGTACACCTTGGATGTTTCCACCACTGCTCTCTCTTCTGTGACCTCCGTTGACTGGCATCGACGTCTTTGGCATACTCCTCTCCCCATTCTCAAGAAAGCTCTTCCAAATGTCCCCCTCACTGACTTCACCTGGGAATCCTACATCTTCGGCAAGAAGCATCGCTCTTCTTTTTCCTCTCATTGCACTCGGAGCAATGCTCCTTTTGTTTTAGATCATTCGGACATTTGGGATCCCTATAAAATAGTTAGTGTTTCTGGGTATCGCTATTTTCTTACTTTTATTAATGATTACTCTCGCATGACCTGGTTGTACTTACTTCGCGATCGCTCTGACTTAGTTCGTGTCTTTTAAGCCTTTTAATGATGAGATACGTACTCAATTATCTGTTACTATTAAACTCTTCGGATCGATAATGCGCGAGAGTATACGAGTCATGCATTTCAAAATCTTTGTACTGACTTCGGTAACCTCCACCAAACCTCATGTGCACACACCACAACAAAATGGTGTTGTTGAGTGCAAGAACCGCCATCTCCTGGACGTTGCTCGTTCACTCATGTTTCAAATGCAGGTACCCAAGGTTTATTGGCATTTTGCGGTGTCCATCGCTTACTATCTCATCAATCGCATGCCCTCCTCCATTCTCAATTTTGTCACTCCATTCAGTCTTCTCTTCCCCTCCACCTATCCCTTTCCCATAATACCTCGTGTCTTTGGCCGCACCTGCTATGTTCACTCACTTGGCCTTGCAACTGACAAACTTGATCCTCGCGCCACTAAGTATATGTTTGTTGGTTACTCCCGCACCCAAAAAGGTTATGCATGTTATTCTCCTTCCACTCACAAATCAATAACAAGTGTGGATGTAACCTTTCTCGAAGATCAGCCTTTTCACTCATCTTTGCCCTCTCCTGCACCTCCTCTCCTACCACGTCATGTCATTCATGTCACCTCTTCCGCACCACCTCTTCTTCCCACGCCATCCACCAGAACCACCAACCCACCTCCTCTTCTCCATGTGTACACTCGTCGTCCTCCTCACTCTGGTGCCCCGAGGTCATTACCTCCTACCGATGATACTTTGCACTCAGCTGATCCGTTCTACAGCTCACCCCATCAATATTTTTTTTCTTTGCATCGATTATCTCTGATGCTTCACACCTTTGCGACATCATTGTCGTTGGTTTCCACCCCTACTTCTTTGTAGAAGGCTCTTCAACATCCAGGGTGGCGGGCGGCTATGGAAGAAGAAATGGTTGCCCTCTGGGCCAATCACACCTGGGATCTTGTCCCTCTCCCTCCGGGCCAGACATGTATGAGCTGCAAATAGGTCTTTTTATCAAAAATACTCCAACTGGGACGGTTGAACGGCTAAAGGCTCGTCTTGTCGCTCATGGTTTTACTCAGCAACACGGTCTTGATTACGAAGAGACATTCTCCCATGTTGCAAAGCTAAACATTGTCTGTGTCTTGATCTCTCTGGTCGTTCATCGTCATTGGCCGTTGCATCAGCTGGACGTAAAAAATGTCTTTCTCAACGATGATCTTGCTGAGACTGTCTACATGCATCAACCTCCCGACTTTGAGACCACGGGGGAGTGACTTGTATGTCACCTCAAGAAATCTCTACCCTTAGAGCATCTCCAACGCCACTCTATTTTCTCCAAAACTGGTTTGTTGGCGGAAATTTCATCTCCAACCAATCGGCGGAAATTTCATCTCCAACCAATTGGCGGAAATAATCTTGTTACATCATTCGCATTAGGATATCGTAAATATTTATCCCTGTACACTTGTACAATCGCCCTGCAAAATCTCTTCAAGCATTGGATCACGGTTGACTCACCAATTCGAATGTACTCATCACAATTATCAGCTGATGTTTCATATGCCAACATACGAAATGTTGCTGTAATTTTTTGTAAAGTTGATAATCCAAGCTTACCAAGAGCATACTTCTTTTGAATGAAGAAATTATCATGCTCCTGCACTGCAGCGACAATGCGAAGGCAAAGATTCTTTCGCATGCGAAATCTTCTTCGAAAAAATGTTTCCCCATAAGTGGGATGCTCAGAGAAGTAATCATTCCAAAGTTTAGTGTTACCTTCAATCCTCCCCCGATTGATTACCACGTGGCCAGGTATTGAACCTCTGCGTCGCGGGCGTGCATCATCTTGAAGTTGAGCTGCGATTATGGCATTGTTCGAGGCATACATATTAGCCACAATTTCATCTTCTTTCTCTCATTCATCTGTGTCTTTTTCCCACTGGAGAAGTTGTTGCGAAAATAATTCATCATCTGAAGACGATGAAGATCGCAAATGCGATGACCCTGCTCCATAGTTCATTTTTTTTTACGAGGGAAGTATATGTGGCTAGACGGCAATAGTGTTTATATAGATAGTTTTGAAAGTATTTTTGGCTAGCTGGAAGTGGTGTTTATATAGATTCTTTCTCCACTCACACCTCCCTTTCAACTCATCAATCTTGTCAACATCAATTCCGGAGCCTTGTTTTTTTCCCCAGCATTGGATTCTTTCTCCACTCACAAGTCACATCTCCCTTTCAACTCATCAATCTTGTCAACATCAATTCCAGAGCCTTGTTTTTTTTCCCCAGCATTGGATTCTTTCTCCACTCACACTCATCCTTTCAACTCATCAATCTTGTCAACATCAATTCTGGAGCCTTGTTTTTTTCCCTAGCATTGGATTCTTTCTCCACTCACATCTCCCTTTCAACTCATCAATCTTGTCAACATCAATTCTGGAGCCTTGTTTTTTCCCAGCATTGGATTCTTTCTCCACTCACATCCCCTTTTCAACTCATCAATCTTGTCAACATCAATTCTGGAGCCTTGTTTTTTTTCCCAGCAATTCTTTCTCCACTCACATCTCCCTTTCAACTCATCAATCTTGTCAACATCAATTCCGGAGCCTTGTTTTTTCCCCAGCATTGGATTCTTTCTCCACTCACATCTCTCTTTCAACTCATCAATCTTATCAACATCAATTTCGGAGTCTTGTTTTTTTCCCCAGCATTGATTCTTTCTCCACTCACCCTCATCCTTTCAACTCATCAATCTTGTCAAAATCAATTTTGGAGCCTTGTTTTTTTCCCTAGCATTGGATTCTTTCTCCACTCACATCTCCCTTTCAACTCATCAATCTTGTCAACATCAATTCCGGAGCCTTATTTTTTCCCCAGCATTGGATTCTTTCTCCACTCACATCTCCCTTTCAACTTATCAATCTTGTCAACATCAATTCCGGAGCCTTGTTTTTTTCCCCAGCATTGGATTCTTTCTCCACTCACGCCTCTCTTTCAACTCATCAATCTTGTTAACATCAATTCCGGAGCCTTATTTTTTCCCCAGCATTGGATTCTTTCTCCACTCACCCTCATCCCAAGACTTCGATAAGTACTTATCACTCTGTCTCCAAAACCAAGCACTCTCTACTTTCTTTAGCTTTCACCATGTCTGTCAACCGTGGGCTAGCATTCTCCCATAAAGAAGATCAAGCACTATGTTATGCTTGGCTTGAGGTCTCAGAAGACCCAGTTATGGGGAGTAATCAAAAAGAGCGCAGGCTATGGGAAAGAGTTCCAACCATTTCAAACTTGCATAGGACAGAGAACCCCAAAATCTCTCTCATATCGTTGGTCCTTTTTGGCAAGTAAGGCTAGCAAATTCCTAGGATGTATTCGACAGATTGAGCAACGAAACCCTAGCGATGCATCTGAACTCGATATTGTAAGTATTTCTTTAGATTTTAAATATTAAATCCATTAATTAATATATTATTAAAATAATTTATTTTTTGTAGCTCAATCAAGCAAAAATTTTATATGCCGACGATCCAAAAGAGAAGAAAGGCTTCTTGTTTGATCATGTCTGGTTTATCTTACAAAATACAGAGAAGTGAATAGATACGTCTCGGTCACAAACTTTAGGTTCTAACTCTCAAAGTCAACGGGGAAGTATAGACTTAAATACAGATAGCAATGAAATGAATCATGGTAGTGCTGGTGATGAAGAATTTCCGATCTCAACTTCCATTAATCGACCTAATGGAAGAAAACAAGAAAAAGAGAAGAAAATTGAGTGGTAAGAGTTATGATATTGAGGCCCAAACTAAAAAAACGAAGAACTCTTAGAGGTTTAAAGAGAGGGTAAGAAGAACGAGCAAACGATAGGTCTTCTATCCAAGAGCTCATGAAGTTAAAAGCAGAAAATGAAAGGAGAAGACTAGAGCTTCGGAGCGATAAACAAGATCACGATATCATGCTGATAGATTTGGGTAGCATCAAAGGAACTCAAGAGGGCAGTATTTTCGACAAAAAAACAAGCTATTATGAATAAAAACATTATAAAACCACTATTTGGAGGATCTTCATCACTCGAAAGAACTGAATATGGAGGAGGCATATATGCAGGTAGTGGTTATGGAGGAAG
Organism: Dactylorhiza incarnata; assembly: GCA_033032865.1. NCBI lineage: Eukaryota > Viridiplantae > Streptophyta > Magnoliopsida > Asparagales > Orchidaceae > Dactylorhiza > Dactylorhiza incarnata. Next base: position 7,164,174 of record JAWHQI010000041.1, read on the forward strand.
TCAGTATGAAGTAGACCCACACGACGGACCTCAATTTGGAGAACCTCAAATTGGAGGTCGTCAATTTGGAGTAAGTCAGTACCGAGAAAGTCAGTACCGAGAAAGCCACTACCGAGAAAGCCAGTATGGCGGAAGCCAATTTGGAGGACCTCAGTTCGGAGGAGACCAGCACGGAGGAAGCCAGTATGGAGGAAGCCACTATGGCATACCAGGGTATGAAGGAGAACAACACGGGGAAAGCGCGGGCGGAAGTCGTAGCGAACCAAGTGATGACCTACCAGAATTTTAGTTTTAATTCTAAATGTAATATTTTTATTTTGAATTTTGTATTGTTTTTGTATTTTAATTATGTAATGAAATTTGAAGTAAAAAAAAAACTTTACAAAAATAATATAATACAAAAAAAATAATATAATTGGCCTGCATATAATATAATTGGCCTGCATATAGCCATTTTTAAATTGCATGGTCCGCACATAGCCAAAATGAGACTGCATATAGTAATTACCTATAAATACATATATACATAAACATAACAAAATATCATGTTCTCTAAATATAGAGAACATGGTTGGAGTTGCTCTAACCATGTTCTCTATATTTAGAGAACATGGTACAATAGGGATCTCTAAATATAGAGATCCCCATTGGAGATGCTCTTAAACAGTCTCCTCCGGCATGGTTTGACAAGTTCAGTCGGGTTGTTCGTCATGTTGGGTTTACTCGAAGCTCGGCTGACTTCTCTCTCTTTACCTGTCATTGTCCAACAAGCACCGTGATACTCCTAGTTTATGTTGATGATATTTTAATTACTGGCGATGGTTCAAAAGGCATCCATATGATCAAGGAACACTTGGCCTCTGTGTTCCAGACCATAGATTTGGGGAATCTCCGATACTTTCTTAGCATTGAGGTAGCTCGTCATCCCGATGGTCTTGCCCTATCTCAAAGAAAGTATTGTCTTGATCTTCTTCATGACGATGACTACTCTGGTTGCAAGCCAGCTGACACACCCATGGATGTCAACCACAAGCTCTGTGCCTGTTCCTCCGACTCTGATACGCTCCTACCAAACCCAAAATATTATCGTCGTCTTGTGGGAAAGTTGATCTATTTGACAGTTACAAGACCTGATATATTGTTTGTTGTTGGGGTTGTCAGTAGGTTTATGCATGCTCCACGGATCTCTCATCTCCATATAGTTGAGCGCATTCTCCGGTACCTAAAGTTTGCTCCCGGACAAGGGCTCGTATATAAGCCCTTCCTGTCTGTATCTCTCATTGCTTACTCTGATGCTGATTATGATGGATCCCTAGATGATCACTGTTCCACAAGTGGTTTTTCATATACTTTGGTGGACATCTTGTTACCTGGCGAAGCAAGAAGCAATCTATCGTCGCACGCTCATCTGCAGAAACTAAGTATTGATCAATGGCCTATGTCGTCGCTGAACTCACATGGCTAGAAAGCATTCTGGGAGACCTGAGTGTCAAACTCTCCTTTCCTGCCACCTTGTTCTGCGATGGTCAAGCTGCTATTCATATTGCCAAAAATCATATGTTCCATGAACGTACCAAGCATATAGAGGTCGATTCGGGAAAAGGTTCAACTAAGGAAATTGGACTTGAGACATGTTCCTGCTATAGAACAAATCGTTGATATTCTTACCAAAGCTATACCGCGACCTCTATATTTTCAGTTCTTATCCAAGCTTGGTTCCTACGACTTGTATGCTCCAGCTTGCATAGAAGTGTTGAAGAAATTGTAAAGAAAAAACCATTTTGGATTAGTCTCATACCTTAGGATAGAGTTTAAACTCTCCTCTCTCCTCCGATATATGTACAAATTCTTGTGATGTATTAATGGAATATATGAGAAATTAATAAATTATTGATTTTCTCTCTCTTCTGTCGCAATTCTCTACAATTACCATCATCGGTGCTTCTATCATTGTATGGCTTCCATTCTAAAGCAAAAAACTTCTCTATTGTTAGGACCTGGTTTCTAATTTAGCTTATTGCTCAATCTTCATTGTTATAAGCATGACATTTCTCTTCATTGTCATCGACACTGCTTGACCTATGTCATTATCTGAAAAACTAAAAGGGTCCGTTCGTTTGGACGGAATTGGCTTTCTGGAATTGGCATTGGCGATTAGAAATCAAATTCTAATATTCGGCGCAACGGAATTTATGCGGATATTGGCTTTCATGTGAAAACTCATGGCTTTGACTTTGAACTAAAAAATCAAATCACCAATTCTTAACTCCGCCCACGAGTTTTCCACATAATAGAGTGTTTTCACCAGAGTTTTTCGGCCTACGCGCGGGTTTTTCACCCGGGCGTGCGTTTTCCTGCAGTGTGTGTTTTTAGGCCGGGCAGGTGTTTTTCGGTCGGGCGCGTGTTTTTCGAACGGACGTTCATTTTTCGCCCAGGCGGGCGTTTTTTCGCCAGGGAGCGCGGTTTTTCGCTCGAGCGCGCGTTTTTCACCCGGACACGTATTTTTCCCGGGCGGGCGTTTTTTCGGCTGGCCGGGTGTTTTTTGGCCTGCCGGGCATTTTTCGCCAGGGCACTCTTTTTTCGCCCGGGCGCACGTTTTTCGCCCGAGAATGCGTTTTTCGGCCGAGCGTGAGTTTTTTGACTCGGGCACACGTTTTTTGACCAGCGCGAATGTTTTTCGGTCGGGCGCACGTTTTTCTGCCCGGGGGCGCGTTTTTCAGTCGGGCGCGCATTTTTCGCCCAAGAGCGCATTTTTTGTCGGGCGCAAGTTTTTCGCCGGGCGCGCGTTTTTCGCCCGAGCGCACGTTTTCGCGCGGGCGCGCGTTTTTGGCCCTGGCGCGCTTTTTCGCCAGGGCGCGCGCTTTTTGCCCGGGCGCGCGCTTTTCTCCCGGGCACGTGTTTTCCGTCGGGCGCGCATTTATCGCTCTGAAGCGCGTTTTCCGTGCGGTAACATATTTTTTGCCCGGGCGCACATTTTTTGCCAAACCGCGTTTATTTCAGCCTGGGCGCTCGTTTTTTTTTTCGGGCGCACATTTTTCTCCCATCCGCGCATTTTTTGCCCGGGCCGCAAAACGCACACCCGGGCCGAAAAACACCCGCTCGGGCGAAAACGCGCACCGGTGCAAAAAATGCGTGCACGGGCAAAAAATGTGCGTCCAGACAAAAAGTGTGCTTCCGTGCCAAAAAATGCACTCTCAACCGAAGAACTCGCGATCGGGCGAAAAATGCGGTCATGGGCCAAAAACACACACATTGGCGAAAAATACACGTCCTGGAAAAAATGCATGCCCGGGCAAACACGCACCTGGGCGAAAAAATTGCGCTTGGGCGAAAAACACGCGTCTTAAAACATATTATGCAATTTAATGCGTTCAGCTCTGACACCTATTTTGAGTTTTATAAAATTATTGTATAATGTCAATTCCAATACCAATTCCATCATTCAGCCGAACAACTTTTGTACCTCAATTCCAATTTTGTTGACTGAATTTAATCTTACAACCGAATAACAAAATTGGAATTTTGTACAAAGTCAATTCATGTAGATATTGGTTTTCGTCGAAAAGCCAATTCTAAAAAACCAATTCCGTTCAAACGAACGGACCCTAAGGTATTTCTTACTCTGTCTAGTTATATCAGGTAAGCTCTTTCTAAAGTCATTCACTCCATCTTTTAGTTCGAGATTTTGATACAATGTTTAGAAACATTAAAAATTTAGGTTGATTTCATAAGGTACGCACCGTTGGAAGAATCCACATAGATTGTTAAATGTTAGCACACAAAAATAAAGCTTATCTCAATTTGCAGCTGATTTTGATAGCTTCACTATTACACGCTAAATGCAATTGCTAAGCATGTTTTTTGAACCTTAAATGTAAAGAAGGATGGAAGCTACCTATGCTACTTTGCTCATCAATGCTGCCAGTCATTTTCTACAAAATTAAGGATCTACATGAAGGAAAGTTAAGTATCTACATGAAGGACAGGTTAGGACCTAGGTAGTTAAGTGACTTCAAATGAGTAAATAATGAGTGGAAAGCTCAGAGACCCATTTGTAGGATTTTTACAAAATGCAAACCATCATGTAGCGCGACCTTAATCTCAAGGACACAAGTAAAATACCCTAATGTAAATCATGAAGATGATACTCTAATGCATATTAGCAGAACAAAAAAGGAACTTTCAAGTGAAAAGATGATAGCACTTACAGCAAGGGTAAATTTTTTAGCAAGCTTCATCAATGTCTGAGATAGTTCCTTAAGCACCCTAGTCCTTAGGGCCATATCCTCAAAATCTTGGCGAAAGTGAAATGAGATGCTATCAATGATAACAATCTTCACCTGCCACAATTATAATAAACCAGTCAGGAAGGGCTGCAAAATTAAGGGAAGCAAGTATTCTCAGAGGATTAAAATGTTATGGGCCGGGCCGGGACTCTGAGCCTAATCCCGCTCGCGCTCCACTAGCATGCCCATCAACACGACTGTAGTCCTGTACACCCCAACCCCTCTCCGTACGTATTATCGGCAAGGCAGGTTGTTGAGGCTGGGGCTCAATACCCAGACCTCCTTGATGTAAGCTCTTAACGCTAGCACACATCGAGCAGTTTATAACGTATCCACTATAAAATTAAGTAGTTTAAGAGTGCCTGGACTTTCCGGAGTTGAGCTATGTGCAAGAGGGAATATGCTTGTCAAGGATGAAGGTTGTGAATATATATATTCACCTTACTCATGGGAAACATATGAGAAAACAACCTAGAGATCACGTAGGATAGTAGATCCGACAAACTTCATAAGATCTTTAAGTATATCTGCATATGTGACAAATGGAACAATAAGAAATCCATCACGAATGTTCTATCAAACAAAGTGGACACCAATCTCAAAATATTTTGTGCTATCACAAATAACAGAATCGCTGGATATTTGGGCAGTTGTCTGATTGTCATATGAAAAAAGTCCCTGGAAAAACACCTTAGCGACAGATCTGTACTTAGTCGCACTAGAGCAAGCAACAACAGATTATTTCGTGTTTGCCGAAGGACTGGGTTGCCTCCAACAAAGGCATAATAAGTTGACGTGGACAGCTAATCAGCGGGTAGTTGTAACATACAAAATTCTAATACAATTATAACTTTAAAATTTTAGGGTCAGATCAGAGTTAATACTGACATAGCAGTCGACAATCGAGGTAATCGTGTGTTTTAACTCCATGGTGATTATTTGACTAATAAAATAAATTATTAATTTTAATTTGGCGTAATTTAGTAGTCCGTGAGAGTACGCATTGATTAGGTAATAAGATGTTAAGTGTCAAATGGCATATCGGCAATTAAAGAGGAAAAACCTAAATTACACCTCTTAAGTATAGGGGCCGGTTAACATGTTTAGGTCGTAAATGATGCCTAGCATTCATGTGCCTCTTAATTTATCTCCCAATCGAGCGCATAACAAAAGAAAAACCACCGCTCCTCTTCCTCTTGCAGATGCTCCCAGTCAAGCACGATCAAAACCGTCTTTACTCCCCTTTCTCTCAGACGACTCCAATGACAAGTTCTTCCTCGATTCTACAACCGACGACGCCTCCCAATGAAAACAGTAGCCTCGTTGAGCCCTCCTCTCCCTTCACGTGGTCGTAGAAGGGGCGTTCCCTCAACCCTAGTTGACGTGTACAACACGAAACCACACGTCTCGCTCTTTGGTGAGCCATTTTCACTTCCTCACTTTCCTTCTTCATTTCAGAAGTCATTTGCTCCGTCTTCCTAAAATGTTAGTTCGATTTCAGGAATTTAGAATCCCGACTTCTCCGGTTAGAGGACATGGATCTATTTGAGAAAGGGCCACGTTCTTCGAATTAATCCTACCAAACCCTAAGATGAAGAGGTGATCCCTAGATCTGCGAGATTCTACCTATTATTTTTTAATTAAGAGTTCCCTTTTTATTTTATGTATCGATTAATCGTTGGTGCTTGGTTTAGATCGAAGAAGGATTCATACCGTTTTCCACGTAACCTAGACAAAATCATGTCGCCGCGCCGCGTATACGAGTGTCAATTACCGAGGTAAGAAATTCGACTGCTCTTAGCTAGACATATCACTTATAAATCCATTGCTTAGTTCGCTCAAAAAAATCATGTAAACTAGAAGTACATGTATTCCATTTAAATGTATGTTAACAATATAATAAATGAATACAAGATACGTATGAAATCATATTACACGCAGACTTTAGATAAATATTAAATGTCACTTAAATTAATGTAATTCGACATTCAAATCAAAGCGTGAAAAATAAGGTAATTGTTATGTGCAAACCAGTTTTGGATACGTGCAAACCAGTTTTGGATACGTGCAAACCAATTTCTATGAGTTATTACACGCCTTTTGAAAATACGTCTTGTACATGCATTTTTAGGAGAAGTGTTCAACATGAATATTGTAGATCTCGTCGAGATCTACAACTTTCGTGTTGAACACTTTTCCTAAACATGCACGCACAAGACGTATTGCCGCCCTGATCGTAACTATAGCGAATTTTTGAAAATACGTCTTGTCCATGCATTTTTAGGAAAAGTGTTCAACACGAAAGTTGTAGATCTCGACGAGATCCACAATTTTCGTGTTGAACACTTTTTCTAAAAATGCATGTACAAGACGTATTTTCAAAAGGCGCGTAATAACTCATAGAAATTGGTTTGCACGTATCCAAAACTGGTTTGCACATAACAATTACCAAAAATAAACATCTTAAAGCACGAACAGAATTAATCAAAAATGTAAAATGTAACTAGACTAAATACAAAAGCTCAACAGACGTAATAAGTCTCGTACAAGTGAATAAAAATCACTAAATTAATTCAGAGAAGGACATAAGAGGTATTTTCCCTCAAGATTGATGGATGCACACCATTATACTCATATGTCCAGTAGCCCATATGAGCCCTAGACATAGGATCGACGACCCACATTTCAAGACCGGGAAGTAATCAGACGCGAGTCTGTATTCCACCCAGGGGACACAACAATTCAGGGCACCTTCGGCTCGCCATTAGGACTCCATAATCAGGATGTGCTCAGTAAATCATAAAACATAAAGCTAATAAGGGAAACATGAAATTTAATTACCCCAACTATAGAAAGAATTCAGGACACAAAAATAATTATATACGAGAATTCAAGATAATGAGACAAAAGTCATAATGCAACAAATACAAAAAAAGAACTTATAAAACTACAATTAATTTATTCAGAAGCATGCATAATTACTCAAATGTTCATATTTTTATATACAAGCAAATTACTAACTTATGTATTTTTAGTGTTACTGAGGGGAGTAGTTTTTCTTACTCACCAGTTGGGTTGTCCTGTCTTCAGACATTTCTTTTCAGGGGTCACGGCTGGGGAGATATGCCAAGGATAAGCGTTCGCGGTTCTCCACTTTTGTTAGTTTTCATTCAGTTGTATTTCATTCAGTTATTGTACTTGTTTATGAACTCAATGTATCTGAATTACCAAAATATTACAATGTATCAATCAATGTTTTAGTTTCAGCGTTTCAGATTTATGACACTTTTCAATTCTAGTTGGCTCTGTGAATCAGAAGTTGAGGTGTCATTTTCACCAATAGCTTCACTCTTTGGTTCCACTATAACTTTTTAGATATTACTTTCATTTATTCCTACCATATACCAATTTTATTACTGCTGCTTAGTTTGTTACCGGTCGGGCTTTTGATTATTACTAAACTAGCTATGGGTGTTACAATTGGTATCAGAGATAGGTTTAGAATTCTATGACCCACAAAATTCACAAAGCCTTAGGATTTCATCTGAATCAATATTCGACGTTAAAGTCCCTAAGCTTGATCTTGTCCTTAGATTTTACAAATGGACGTTAGATAATTCCTTAGTTATTTTTATGCGTCATAAAATTTTCGGTAATGACAATCTCTCTACGCTTTACAGGCACCTCCTTAGCAATTTTTATGCGTCATAGAACATTAGAGATCTCCTCCCCTCCAAATTCAGTGGAGAAGAAAGTCCTATGGAGACTGATGATTGACTGGTTAAGACCCGGGACTTGTAAAATATGATGTAGTGCCCGGAGAATAAGAAGGTACCTCTAACGGCCTTCCTTCTTGAGGGCGAAGCCAATCTGTGGTGGAGTAGACACCTAGATGATGACCCAGATGTTAAGAATTTAAGTTCAATTTTCCTTCTTTTAAAATACAATTCTTATTCTGAGTAATGATAATGCGATATCTCCCTATGTCCGGTAGTTCTGTGGATATGTTTACTTGAAACGAATTCTCCACAGTACTCTCAAACCGGCGTGCCTCCTTCAGAGCGTCGTACTCTTCAGGAGAAGTAGCTTAGGCTGAGTCAAGGAGATAAGACTGTCACAGCCTATGGGCGAGAGCTTACTCATTTACCTCTCTATGGGGGCTTAATGCAAGGAAATGAAGATGATAAGTGTCACCGTTTTACAAAAATCCTTCGTGACTCGGTGAGACAGCCATTGTTTACTATGGTCGATGTTGACTAAAGAAGTATGGTCGAAACTGCTAGGAAGTTGGATGCGGATCAACTGAAGGTGCAGAGGCGCAACAACTTCAAGAACAAGCGAACTCAAGATGCGCCACAACAAACTCATAATAAAAATCATCAAGGAAAAAACTAGAACAAGAAGCAGAAGACGAGAAATAAGAGAGGAATTAGCCCAAAGTCGAGGTCAAAGATTTCCCCCTCTATCCAAAGTGCAACTGCTACCTTCCGGGAAAATACTTAGTTGATGTCGGTGTCTGTTACAAGTGTCAGCAGGCAAGACGCATTGCTGTCTTTTGTCCAAGACTTACGGGAAACCAGGTAATTTAACCTTAAGTATTAGTATTTTCTCAACACATTTAAGTTTCTCTTTCGTAGTTTAATGCATATTAGGGAAATCTTTTAAAAGAAAATATTTTTAGGCTCTTTTTAAAATATTCTGAAAAACTTTTATTTCTTAAAAAAATTATAACTTTTTTTAACTCGAGAAAGAACGATTTTTTTTTAGATCTTAAATTGTTTTTATAGAGACTTTTGTAGAAAATGAAAACAAATTGTTTAAGTTTTTTTGTAAAAAATCAGATCGGGATTCACGATAGGAGTGAATCAACAAACTACCTCTGATACCAAACTGATGTAGACTAAATTGGAAAATATGTTGGAAATTAGAAACTTAGCTAATTAATTTATTTGTGCTACGACCCAGAGGGAGTGGGTTCCGAGTTAAAGAATCTCGAGCTTAACTCTTTTACATAAATATTTTTCAGGGGAACAAACGAGTTAGTTAATCGCGAGGATGTCGCAAATGAATAACCACAATATGAGCAATGGGTGTGAAAAATAACGTCAACGGCCAAGAACTAGTGCAAGTAATAGGTAGTGATAACTTAAAATTTAATTAGATAAAATTAAATGAATAGAACGGGGCCGAGATTATACCTATCGAGAATTGTCATGGCTGAGCTGAGAAGGTCGGAGATGTGATATCGGGTTAAGGGAGAAACATCGGGTTTAATGGATCGGGTGGAGTGGTATAAGGATGAAGACGGACACAACTTAGGTGGAGATGGAGGCACGGCTTAGATGGAAATGGAGGCTGCGTTCGGGTAGAACTTTGGTGGCTCGAAAAAGAAAGAAAGAAAAAAATAGACGGGCTTGTGGGAGGGAGGAAATCAATCCTAGATGGCTTACAGGTAGGTTTACAGTGAAATAGTTTTAGGAGGTTATCAGCTGGATCAGAGATGAGCAGTACGAAATCATGAGTACTGTTAGATGTTGTGTTTATAGTTACCTCTTATATATATATATATATATATATATATATATATATATATATATATATATATGTATGACTGGGTCCGGTTTATGGACAGAAAGTCATTTTGATTCACTTCGTAACATGGTATCAGAGGTGCTCTGCTAGGGTTCTCCCACAGCCGCCGCCGCGTTCGACTCGCTCTCTCCGCTCGTTCGCTCGTCTCTCGTCGCTGTCCGCTTGCCCATTCGATCTCTTCGTCCTCGTCGCCTCTTCCTCCGCTAGTCGTCTGGTTCCTCCCGTGCCCTAGACGGAGGCGCGCCGCTGATGATGCCGCCTGCCGTCGCTACTTCTTGATGTCGATGCCGATCTGCTGCTACCTAAAGTCGACGCCTCCCGTCCTGCCGTCGCTGAAGATGTCGTCCGCCGTCGAAGCCGTCATTACTGCCTAAAGCCGTCGCTGCTACCTGAAGAACGCTGCTGTCGTCCTGTTGTCGCCTGAAGCCGTCGAAGCTGCTACCTAAACCCTGAAGCCGCCGCTACTGCCTGAAGCCGTCAAAGCTGCTGTCGTCTTGCTGTCGTCCTCCCGTCGAAGCTGCAACCTAGAGGACATCTCTGCTACTCTGATGTCGAGCATCGAGCGCTGCTACTGCGATGCCGTCTCCGGGTACTGTTCCTTGATGCCTCCTGCAGATTATTGAAGGTTCCTGCCATTGCCATGGGGGACTCGGCCACAAGCACCACTCAGACACCTGTTCCCTCAGGGGATTCTACCAACACTTTTCCTTCCAATGCAAGGTTGGCTACCACTATCCTTACCTCCTCCAACTTTCAGTTGTGGAAAAAGGGGGTTACTATGTCTCTAGCAGGCATCCGACGTACTCACCACCTTACTAGACTACCTACTCATGTCGTGGTAAGTGCTGAATACGACGATTGGTACAGTGATGATTGTCGTATCTTTGCTCTCCTTCTGAGTTCCATGGACCCATCAGTTCAGCAGATGTGCAAGAATTGTGATAGCACTAAGGAGCTGTGGGACACCCTGCATATGATGTTCTCTCAAGCTAACAACCTCTCTCGCCTTGGTGAACTCTTTCCCAAGATGGCTGAGCTACGACAAGGAACTCGTTCGGTCACTAAGTACTTCGCCGAATGGAAGGTTCTTGCCGATGAAATCCTGGATCTTTGGGAGATCCCCTCTACCCGTGAAGGACATCAGGCTCAACGTGAGCATCTGGTTCTCATCTGGCTTCTGAACGGACTTGATCCAAACTTCTCAACAACAAGAACGGAAATGCTTGCGAGTCCTTCTACTTTGTAGACTGCTAGTGTGTACCATCGTCTGACTAAAGCGGGCTCTGCCGCTTCTCCAGCTGCTCTACATGTTTCCTCCAGCGAGTCAATTGCGCTGGCCTCTCGAGGGGGAAGGGGCACTAGCCGAGGTGGTCGGTCTGGTTCTGGACGTGGTCGGGAGACTGATACGCGACATTGTACTCATTGCGGACGTTGTGGTCACACAAGGGATACGTGCTGGCTCGTGCATGGAAAGCCAGACTGGGCGGCCAAAACCTCGTCAGCTTCACCTCGATCTGCTCACGTTGCCGACTCGACACCGGCTCCTCCGTGTCACCTCACGGTCCAGATCTCTGAGGAGGATTATCGTCGCCTGTAGGCACTTCCAATTTCCTCTCAGCCTCATAGTGCTGCTGTGGCCCAGACTATTCAGCCTGCCTGCACTTCCCAGACCACCCAGCGCCCAGTTCAGTGGCTGGCAGATTCTGGAGCTTCTGACCACCTGACTAGCTCTTCAGGTATCCTGCATTCGTATCATACCCATTGTGGGTCTTCCATTACTGTTGCAGATGGATCCACTGTGCCTATTGTTGGCTTTGGAAGCTGCAATGTGACACCGGATATGCCTCTATCCTCGGTTGCTCATGTTCCTCAATCTGCTTACAACCTATTGTCCATTAGTAAGCTTACTCATGATTTAAACTGTACTGCTATCTTCACATCTTCTGGTTGCATTTTTCAGGAACAGTCGACGAGCCGTATTATTGGTAGAGGAAAGCTGCGTGGTGGTGTTTATGTTCTGGATGAAGTTTCCCACATTGCCTGTTCTGCTGCTTCGGCCAAACTCTTGGACCTCCACTACCGTCATGGTCATCCTTCTATGCAGGTCATGCGTCGTTTGTATCATGAGTTTGGGAACGTTTCCCATCTCAGCTGTGAGTCGTGTTTGTTTGCTAAACTCCATAGAGTTAGCTATGTACCTCGTGTAGATGTTCGTGCTTCTGCACCTTTTGATTTACTTCATTCTGATGTCTGGGGACCGTGTCCTGTCCCTACGTTGTTAGGACACAGATATTATGTTACCTTTATTGATGATTTTTCTCGCATGACTTGGGTTTACTTAATGAAAAATCACTCTGAATTACTATCTATTTTTCAACATTTGTGGAATGAAATTTTCACTCAATTTTCTGTTCGTCTGAAATGTCTTCGTACTGATAATGGGAGGGAATACATGTCCCAGTCCATGTCTAGCTTTCTTTCCGACAAGGGTATCATACACCAAACCAGTTGCCCTGATACCCCCCAACAAAACGGGGTTGCCGAACGAAAAAATCGCCACCTTCTTGAGGTAACCCGGGCTATCCTTCATCATACGCATGTTCCCAAACACTTTTGGGGAGATGCTGTTCTTACCGCTGCCCATCTCATTAATCATCTTCCTACTCATATACTTCAGGGGGAGACACCTTATCACATCCTTTATCCCGACCACTCGGGGCCTCCTCTACCCTTCAAGGTCTTTGGGTGTGTTTGCTATGTCCAGGATGCTCGTCCCTCCGTTTCCAAACTTGATCCTCGCTCTTTGAAGTGTATCTTCCTTGGATACTCTCGGACTACCAAGGGATATCGCTGTTATTCTCCAGAACTTCACAAATATATCATTTCTTCAGATGTTGTCTTCCTCGAATCTGACTCTTATCGTACCACTGGCTCTCCCCTTCCCACTTCATCTTCTGATCTCTCTCTCGATGAGATGCTAGTTCCTCGTCCTGATTCTGCTCTCGTCTATCCGACTGACATATTGTGCCCCCTTTGGGGACAAGTCTACTCTCGTCGCACTTCTGACAGAACTGCAATACCACCATCTCAGCCTACCTCAACCATTGATGGCACAACTACTGTTCCTCAGATTGCTCCTGCAAGTGAGGCCCTGAACCAAACTGAAGTGCCTGCCGCTCCACCTCTGGCTAGTACTGAGCTTCCTATTGCTCTCCGAAAGGGAAGTCGGACTTGCCAGAATAGACCTCTCTATGTGAGCTCTTATCAGGGGTTGTCTGCTTCTCATACCGCACTTCACTTGATGTTGGATCAGTACACCATTCCCTCAACGGTTGGGGAGGCCAAAACTCATCCTGGCTGGATGGCTGCTATGCAAGAGGAATTGACGGCACTTCAACTGAATAATACTTGGGAACTTGTGTCTTTGCCTCCTGGAAAGCGCGCTATTGGTTGCAAATGGATCTATTCTGTTAAAGCCAATGCTGATGGCTCTCTTGCTCGCTTGAAAGCCAGCCTTGTTGCCAAAGGTTATGCCCAAACTTATGGCGTGGATTATGAGGAAACGTTTGCACCTGTTGCCAAGATGTCCTCTATTCAGATCGCGATCTCTCTTGCAGCCACTCACCGGTGGCCTCTCCATCAGTTGGATATCAAGAATGCGTTCCTTCATGGGTCCTTGGAGGAAGAGGTGTATATGGAACAACCACCTGGGTTCGTTGCTGAGGGGGAGCGTAACAAGGTGTGTCGTCTCCTTGCCTCCTTATGTGGGTTGAAACAATCCCCGCGCCAGTGGTTTGCTCGCTTTCGGTCTGTTGTCACCAAATTCGGACTTACCAAAAGTGTCAAAGACTCATCTCTCTTTTATCGGAACTCCTCAGCTGGTACTGTGCTCCTAATTGTGTATGTTGATGATATTGTCATCACGGGTAGTGATCCTACAGGGATAGCCGATCTCAAAGCGTTCTTACACTCCAACTTCCAAACCAAATATCTAGGGCTGTTGCGATACTTCCTTGGGATTGAAGTTACTGATCATGACGACTCTATCTTTGTTTCTCAACGTAAATATGCCCTTGATCTGTTATCTGATCTTGGAATGTCTGACTGCCGCCCTATGGATTCTCCCCTTGAACCAGGAGAAAAGAGTCTTCATGCCGAGAGCAAATCTTTTGATTCGCCAGAGAAGTATCGTAGAGTAGTTGGAAAACTTAACTACCTTACTATGACTCGCCCAGATATTGCTTGTGCTGTGAGTAAGGTCAGTCAGTTCATGGCCACCCCAACTATCTCTCAATGGGACTCTGTTCTCCGCATTGTTAGGTACATAAAGAAGGATCCTGGTCTAGGAATATCATACAAGAATCGTGGTCATTCCAATATAGAGGCTTACTGTGACTCCGACTGGACAGGTTGTTTAGCCACTCGGAAGTGTACCACAGGATTTACTATATTTATGGGAGGAAACCTTGTCTCCTGGAAGAGCAAGAAACAGACCACCGTCGCCAGATCTAGTGCCGAGGCAGAGTATCGGGCTATGTCGCACACTGTTGCTGAGATCATGTGGATCAGACAGACTCTTTGTGAAATCGGATACCCTGTTCATGACCCAACTCTGTTATGGTGTGATAATCAAGCTGCAATACAGATAGCAACCAATCCTGTGTTTCATGAACGCACGAAGCACATCGAGGTTGACTGTCACTTCGTACGAGAGAAGTATGAAGGTCTTATTTCCTTGAGCCATGTGAAGACTGGAGACCAAGTTGCTGATATTCTCACGAAAGGAGTTACTGGGGTCAGAATGAATTTCATATGTAACAAGTTAGGTCTGGAAAGTTTCCACGACCCAACTTGAGGGGGAGTGTTAGATGTTGTGTTTATAGTTACCTCTTATATATATATATGTATGACTGGGTCCGGTTTATGGACAGAAAGTCATTTTGATTCACTTCGTAACAAGTACCAAACTACCCAACTGAAATCGTTGGAATAGGGCAGAGATGGAGTCGAAGGAGGTCATTCGGCCCTGGGTAGGTCAGGGTGAGACTGCAACTAGATGGAGAAAGGGAGAAAATGGGGTTGCAAGCTCACTGGCACGTTGTCATCGCTGGAGGAGGGTCGGGATGAGATCGTTGGAGGTCGACCAGCCCTCAAAGAGGATCGACGGGGTTCGTTGGGGTTGTTGCTGCAGAGGCACGACCGTTGGGAGGATCGACGAGTTCCCTACGACAGAGGCACGGGTTCTGTATGGGAGATCTGCAAAGGCGCGGGTTATTCCAAAATTAATTTTTAATATAATTTTATGCAATTTTTATTTTCTTGAATACCACCCATAGTCAGTGTTGACAAACCAATTTATTCAGGGACTTATTGGTTGTTCGAGCCAATAAGCCAAAATTTGTGACATACAAAAATAACTTACAAGCATATAATTACATGTAACGCGATGACGAACGATCATGCAATATGCATACGAACACATGATGAAATGTAAAACATACGACTTACAAAGATATGAATAATCACAAAACAGACGTCGAATTTAAAAAGAAAATCAGGGAGTTTATTTTTATTCAGATGCGCTGCATGGTGCATCAGATGCTCTCTATGGAAGGCTCCTATCCTTTGATCTGGCTACATCCCAGGACAAAGGAGAAAAAGAAGCAGACACCCAAATTAAGTCAACTCAACAGAAGCGAGTGGCTCTTGCTGGCCGCTGACCTCCTACACAGATGAAGAGATAAGCTTCTTAGCCAGGAAGTTATTTGGCTGGAAGAAGAATTATTCTTCTAGACATAGGAGCAAGGAAAAAGGCTCCAAAAGCTTAAGATTTGATAATAAAAATAACGTTGATGATATTGAATGCTACTACTGCAGAAAAAAGTGGACACATAGCCACTGAGTGCAGAAAGGAGTGGGACTTGACACAGTTCAAGGGAAAGGCTGGAGACAAAGAAATTCAAAAAAGGGAGAAAGACATGATTGCAAAGAGCTAGAGTGACGCTTACTCTGAGAAAAGCTCAGTCAATGAGAGTGGGGAAGAAACAAGGTGCCTTGCAGAATAGGAAAAAGAGGAAGACAGTAGTCCTCAAGAAGAAGAAAGCTAGTGCAGAATACTGAAAAAGAGACTAGCAACTCCAATAAGGTACTAGATCTGGACTCTTTTGATTTTAATGCTTCAGATCTTAGGAATGTATTTGAAAATGTGTGTCTTGGCGATCTTAAGTCCGGCAAGCGGATCAAGGCTCTTGAAGAAGAGCTGATGCAACCGTCCTCGCATCTGAGGAGGCGCTCGCGTGATATCATCACGCGGCGGTTATTTTAATTATTTTCTGTCATTTTATTTTCCACGCACCAATGTTATTTTTAATTTCGGCTTATTGGTTTGACCACCCGGTGAGACCATGAATAAATGGTCCGACAATTTTAGCAGTTAGGACGTAAGAGGAAAGCTTAATTTATTTTAAAAAACGCACAAGTTTAATGAGAGGAAATTTCAAAATTCAAAAGGATTCTGATGTAGAGTAGGCTATGGGGTGCACAAAACCTAGGACTCCAGGTGAGAATGCAAATGCGACACACTAATCTTAGTCTAAATGCGATGCAACCATTGCCGACGACGATGAATAATGTGAGCAATGAAATTTTCTGACACTACGCGGATATTTAAAATTGAAAGCAATTAGTTAATTCAGCAATTTATAATGGCTTTCCTCCGCTCGGAGGGCCAAAGCAAAGCGCGCGGCGAATAACTCCTGCAAATTAATAGTGTATCGCAAACAATTTTCTACTAGCAAGAATCACAGCACATATACTAATTCACCAATGAAAATGTCAAATCAAATAAACCAACACCACAAGAAACTCACAAAAGTAGTGGGCTGAAACGAGACACTGAAGAATTTGGGTCTGGGTATGTAGATCGGCGATCGAAGGTGGAACCGGATGGGTGACAGGATGGCGGTGGCTGTCCTTGGTGGAAAATGGGGAGATCGGGCCGGAAGTGGATAGATATGTCCACTAGGGAATAGATCCGGATGGGGGGTGGATAAATCCGATGTTTGAGAGCGGATCCGGGGTATGGGATGATGTATGATGGTGGAAATAACGGATCGGGAAGCGAAAACACTAGATCTGGACTGATCTAGGATTTTTGGGTGGAAAGGAGGTGGATCCACGTGAGGGGAGGCTTAGGGGGTGTCAGTTAGGGCTGGGGACAACAGGGGGTGGCTGCTGGAAGGGAGATGGGGCTGGCGGTTGGAGTGGGGGTTGTGGATGGGCGGTTGTAGGCTGGCGGCAGGGAGGAGGGACTGTTGTAGGCTGGCGGCAGGGAGATGGGGCTGCTGGAGACTTGTGGCATGGAGGAGGGGCTGCTGGGTTCTGGCGGCAGGGAGATGGGGCTGCTGGAGGCTGGCGGCAGGGATGAGGGGATGTTGGGGGCTGGCGGCAGGGAGATGGGGTTGCTGGAGGCTGGTGGCAGGGAGGAGAGGCTTTAGGTGGCCGGCGGTGGCTGGGAGGAGGGGAAGAAGAGGGGGATGGATAAGGGGGTACATTGGGGAGAAGAACGAGCACCTAGGAGTCGTCACCTAGGGTTCCACGACGTCGGCACCGCGGGGTGATCGCTAGAATCCGGGATTATGTTTCCCCCAAATTCTGCAATCTGAATTCAGCCCCTACAACATCTATTTATAAGAGAAAACAAAGCTAGGGCATCCCCATCAACGTCTATGATTGGCTGGTGGGGTCGGCCACTAAATACATGAAAATAAACTCAAAAAAAAACTAATATATGTTTTGACTCGCAACGACGTGCCGGACGCAACCGTGGAGTCGGATCGGCAATCCGATCAAGCCTTCCTGCGCGAATAAATGAACGTGGGCCCCGCCTTGCGGTGAACCTCTCCAGTGCACAAACTGATGGCTCCCCATCAACTCCCCCCGAGTGAAAAGTCTTCATCTCCGATGAATGGAGACGATCGTACTGAAGTCGAAGTCCGGAGGCGAATCGATCAAGCTCTGTCGGTAGTATCCAAGAATCGTCTGCGTCGGGGCGGCCCTGCCAATGTACCAAGTAGCGACACCGCGGCCCGTCCGTGGTGGGAAAAAACTGGTGGGATCTGACCTCTATGATGCTCTCATCTCTCGCCTCTCGAAAGGTGGATCCCGGTGCGATCGGTGGTATCGGTGGTAAAACCAGAGAAGACGAGTCCCCAGGTGGGTGGGTGTTAGCCATGGGTGGACTGTAGTGGCTATCAGACGTAGGTGGGGTATGAGGGTGGTAGGGCAACGACAGCGGGGTCGGGGGTGGCTGGGCATATCCACTGCTCGGGTCCACATACTCGTGAGGCTCGTAGTATGGAGTCAGATCCTCAACATTAAACATCGGGTGAATTCTCATACTAGCCGGGATATCGAGTCGGTAGGCGTTTGTCCCAATACGACTAATAATAGAGTATGGACTCATTCGCCTGGCGCTTAACTTTTTGGCAGGCCCCGAAGGGAGCCTCTTGGGACGGATTCACACCATTACTTTCTCGCCTTCATTAAATATTTGCTCTCTCCTTCGCTTATCTGCATGAGTTTTATAATTTTCATTGCTCGTTATTATCCGTCGGCGAACCGACTCATGCAAGTCATGCAAATGTTGTGCAAATGACTCAGCTGACTCACTAGGGCGCGACTCCAAAGGACTCGGGACGAGGTCTATGGGTTTCCTAGGGTCGTATCCTGATACTACACGGAATAGACTCAACCCGGTGGACCTATTGACTGAGCTATTGTAGGCAAACTCCGCAACTAGAAGATCTAAATCCCAACTACCTACATGCTCTCCTACTAGACACCTCAAAATGTTTCCTAGGCTCCTATTCACTACTTCGGTCTGCACGTCTGTCCGTGAATGATACGTCAAGGAGAACCCAAGGATGGTGCCAGTCTTATGCCACAGGGTCTTCCAGAAGTAACTCATGAACCTCACATCGCGGTCTGATACGATCGACTTGGGTAGGTCATGCAATCGAAAAACATCCCTCATGAAGATAGATCCAACGTGAGTCGCATATGCCGTCTTACGGCAAGCGATAAAGTGTGCCATCTTCGAAAAACGATCGACTACCACAAAGATGGAGTCGTGTTTCCTTAGAGTGCGGGGAAGTCCTAGAGCAAAATCCATGCCAATGTCCTCCCAAGGGCGGTGTGGGACAGGTAAAGGCGTGTACAGACCCGTGTTCTATTTAGTACCCTTCACCGTTTGGCAGATACGGCAGTGGGGGACAACGCGAGTCACGTCTTTCTTAAGGCTGGACAATGGCTATGGAATTATCTCGCCCAAAGTGCCCTGCGGCTCCGCCCGCATGCAACTCCCAAATCAGATAGTCGCGATATGATGTCTGGGGAATGCACAGGCGGGCGACTCGGTACAGGTATCCCTCGAAGATTTGATATCCCTCAACGGAGTCTGGGGGGTCTCGGGATAGGGCGGTGTAAATCTCGCCAAAGTCAGGGCATGTCGGATAATCCTGAATCAATCGCTCAAGCCCATCTACGCTTGCGGTCATCGTCTGCAACAGGGAAACGCGGCGACTCAACGCATCAGCCGGTTTGTTCTCAACACCAGCTCGGTGCTTGAGAACATAGTGAAAGTCCTGCAGGTACTCGACCCACTTGGCATGTCGGTGTCCCAACTTGCGCTGCGAATCGAGATAACGTAAGGTCTGGTGGTCGGAATACAACACAAACTCCCTGGGAAGGAGATAGTGTCTCCAGTAGCGCAAGGACTGGACAATAGCATAAAATTCTCGATCATAGTTCGAGTATTTCTGCTTGGCCTCGTTCAGCTTCTCACTAAAATAAGAAATTGGGTGTCCCTCCTGGCTCAACACGCCACCAATACCAACCCCAGACGCATCACATGCAACCTCAAAAGCACGGCTAAAGTCCGGCAATCTCAGGGCGGGGGTCGTCGTCAGTCTCTCTTTTATTTCCACGAAAGCCCTGGTGGTCGCGGGGGTCCACTGAAACTCTCCCTTCTTAAGACAGCTCGTGAAGGGGGCCATAATCGTACTAAACCCTTGGACGAACCTCCTATAAAAGGTGGATAGCCCGTGAAAACTGCGAGCCTCTAGGATGTTCGCGGGCACCGAACATAGTATCCAGTAAGTCATCGAGTCGTGGGATCGGAAAGCGATACTTGACCGAGATTTTGTTAATGGAGCAGCTATCGATGCACATACGTCAACTACCGTCCTTCTTAGAGGTAAGAAAGGCGGGAACCGCACACGGACTCATACTCTCACGAATAAACTGCTTTCACAGTAGCTCGTCAACCTGCCTTTTGAGCTCAGCGTGCTCATCAGGATGCAAACGATAATGGGGCAGGTTCGAGATAGAAGCCCCCGGGACTAAGTCAATGGCATGTTGAATGCCCCGTGGAGGGGGCAGCTCGTCGGGGAGCTCATTAGGCATAATGTCCGCAAACTCATCTAGAAGGGGACGCACCGCTAGTGGGTAGTCAACAGGGGTGTCATCGTATGCCTGAATGGCGGCCACGACATAAATGATGTCCGACTCAATACTGTCTCGAAGGAACTCACCTCGCCTCAAGTTATGCAGGGGCCGCGAGGCGCTCGTACTCACAGATTGCTCAACCACACCCTTGTATCTCTCCCGGGGCTGGGTGGGCGTCAATGTAATCTTTCGCCCCTTGTCATAGAAGACACACATGTTCGAGCGGCTGAAACACGTGACGTCACGATCGAATAGCCAAGGGCGGATGAGTAACACATGAGCGACGTCCATGGGGATGACGTCACACCAGACCCGATCCTGGAATGAGGCAATGCTAGTCGAGACGAGGCTGCGCTGGGTGACCTGAATCGTCGTCTTATCTACCCAGACGACACGATAAGGGTGGGGGTGAGGCTCTGCCTTCACCTGCATGCGGTCAAGCCCCTTTTGGGCCACGATGTTCACACAACTCCCGCTGTCGATGACCAATTTGCAGGGCCCACCTGCGCTAGGAAAATACATATAAAAGATGGTGGTGCGTCGTCAATCCTCATCTACACGCGGGGTATGTAGGAGGCGCCTAATCACTCCCACCTCCAATGATCTCTCTGCGTCGCTCTCCAGCCTTCCTCGATAGTGGCCTTAATCTCTTTCATACCCTCCTCATCTTCCTCTAAACCGCACTCCTCATCCTAAACTAGCAGGGTCCGTGTGGGGGCACTGTGCTGCCACGTGCCCTCTGCCAGAACATCGATAACACTGAATACCCCCAAAAGGCTGACCATTAGTGGCGACGGCCTTGTCCTTAGTATCTGTGGGAACACGTGAGGGTGCAGCCGAGGTGGTCTGGGGAAGGAGCGAGTTTCCTGAAAGTCGAGGAATCGGTCCGAGAGGGAAACTGCCTCGTATTAGATGATCGGAGATACTGCTCGTACTCGAGGGTGAGCTGGAATATCTGATCGACGGTCTCTAAGCGGTGGGGAATCAACTCTCTCTGAATCTCAGCGCGTAGACCCGCCTTGAAACGAGAGGCAGTGGCAATGGATTCCTCTGAAACGTCACTCCTAACGACTAACTCGTCAAAGCGAGCCATATACTCTGCGACAGTGAGTGTCCCCTGCCGTAAGTTCTGCAACTGCTCAAATAACTGGTCTCGGTAAGACGCGGGGCGGTACTTCTCGCTAAGTCTCTGCTTCATCTCATCCCATCTGGCGATGGGGTAGTAACCATCACGCTCCAAAGCTCTCTCAACGCTAATCCAGAATACCTTAGCCTGTCCAATCAGCTTCATTTTTGCGAAGCGAACACAACGCTCGTCACTCATATCATACCAATCGAAATAGTGGTCCATGTCCAGGAGCCAATCGCTGAAAACTTTCGGATCCAAACGACCATCGAACGTAGGGGCGTCGAGTCGAATACAACGAGTGATGTCCAAGTGGTGGCCACCTCTCCGTGGGTCGGGATAGTCCTCGGGATAATCATCATGGGCGTAGTCGTATCGAGTAGGTGGGGGTCCACGCTCTCTTCGAACCGGGGGATAGTACTCATCTCGGTGAAGATCCCGTCGATCGTGTGGGGGGACACGATCTCTGGGGTCAGGCTGAGGCTAACGTGGCATACAGCACTCATCACGCTGAAATGGAGGTCTATCTCGTGTCAGAGCTTGTCTACGCTCAATCGCAGTGTCAGGTTCTCGCCTTGCCGGTGGAGTTGGGGCTCGATGAAGAACCTCACGACGGTGGCGGTCTACTGGAGGCTGGCCATCTCTCGGACGCTGGTTAGGACGTGGAGGATCATCGGGGTCGTCCTCAAGCGAATCGTCACGCTGTGCTGGAGTGTCCCTGGCATTCTCTAAGTGGTCTAAGCGAAGATTCACCTCGGTAAGATCATGACGCACATCATCGAACTGGGCGCCTAAGGTGTCAAAACGATCTAGGATAAGATGTTGAAACTCGGCGAAAGCGGTACCCGAATTCGAGCTCGTCGTTCGGTCATCGGTGACTTGAGGATCTACCATGCTTCTTCTAAAATGCCTACAACTACGGAGCATGCAAATGGCCTAACCTGATGCTTTGATACAAATTGATGTAGGGTAGGCTATGGGGTGCACAAAACCTAGGACTCCAGGTGGGAATGCAAATGCGACACACTAATCTTAGTCTAAATGCGATGCAACCATCGGCGACGACGATGAATAATGTGAGCAATAAAATTTTCTAACACCACGCAGATATTTAAAATTGAAAGCAATTAGTTAATTCAGCAATTTATAATGGCTTTCCTCCGCTCGGAGGGCCAAAGCAAAACGCGCGGCGAATAACTCCTGCAAATTAATAGCGTATCACAAATATTTTCCTACTAGCAAGAATCACAGCACATTAATTCACCAATGATAATGTCAAATCAAATAAACCAACACCACAAGAAACTCACAAAAGTAGCGGGTTGAACCGAGACACTAAAGAATTTAGGTCCGGGTATGTAGATCGGCGATCAAAGGTGGAACCGGAGGCATGACGGGATGGCAGTGGCTGTCCTTGGTGGAATATAGGAAGATCGAGCCGGAAGTGGATAGATCCGACCACTAGGGAATAGATCTGGATGGGGGGTGGATAGATTCGATGTTTAAGAGCGGATCTGGGGTATGGGATGATGTACGATGGTGGAAATAACGGATCGGGAAGAGAAACCCCTAGATCTGGACTGATCTAGGATTTTAGGGTGGAAAGGAGGTGGATCCACGTGAGGGGAAGCTTATTGGGTGTTGGTTAGGGCTGGGGACAAGAGGGGGTGGCTGCTGGAAGGGAGATGGGGCTGGCGGTTGGAGTGGGGGTTGTGGAGGGACGGTCGTAGGCTGGCGTCAGAGAGGAGGGGCTGTTGTGGGATGGCGGCAGGGAGATGGGAGTGCTGGAGGCTTGCGGCAGGGAGGAGGGGCTGCTGGGGGGCTGGCGGCAGGGAGATGGGGAAGCTGGAGGCTGGCGGCAGGGAGGAGAGGCTGCTGGGGGCTGGCGGCAGGGAGGAGAGGCTGCTGAGGGCCGGCGGCAGGGAGATGGGGCTGCTGGGGGCTGGCGGCAGGGAGGAGAGGCTGCTGGGGGCTGGCGGCAGGGAGGAGAGGCTGCTGGGGGCTGGCGGCAGGGAGGAGGGGCTGCTGAGGGCTGGCGGCAGGGAGATTGGGCTGTTGGAGGCTGGTGGCAGGGAGGAGGGGCTTTGGGTGGCCGGCGGTGGCTAGAAGGAGGGGAAGAAGAGGGGGATGGATAGGGGGTACCTTGGGGAGAAGAACGAGCACCTAGGAGTCGTCACCTAGGGTTCCACGGTGTCGGCATCACGGGGTGATCGCTGGAATCCGGGATTATGTTTCCTCCAAATTCTGCAACGCTGAATTCAGCCCCTACAACATTTATATATAAGAGAAAATAAAGTTAGGGCATCCCCATCAACGGCTATGATTGGTCGGTAGGGTCGGCCACTAAATACATGAAAATAAACTAAAAAAAACTAATATATGTTTTTGACTCGCAACGACGTGCCGGATGCAACCGCGGAGTCGGATCGGCAATCCAATCAAGCCTTCCAACGTGAATAAATGAACGTGAGCCCCGCCTTACGGTGAACCTCTACAGGTGCACAAACTGATGGCTCCCCATCAGATTCCAATTCATTCAAAGATATCAATCATAAGCAAGTTAGGAAAAAAATTTCTGGAAAATTCTATTTTGAAAGAGATGAATTGGAAGTCAATCAGGAAAGGCTATTAGGAAAGAGATCATCATTCAGAAATCCTAATCAGAACATATTTAGGAAATAGTTAAAATTCGGAATCCTTCATAATTATTTTCAGAAACATTAAGAAGCATTTGGAAAGTTGATGGAAAGGACTCTACCCCTTTAAAAGCAGAGGCTTACCGTGAAGGAGAGGGACCCAAACAGAGCAGACATTTCTCTGCAATTAACGGTCAAATCCGTTCGTTCCTGTGAAGCAAACTCCCTCGCCTCCGCTGTTCTGGTGCACTGTTGAATCGACGGAAGCTGATATTACTCATCGACGCCCGAGATCCAAACGCCAACGGACGAAAGAGGCCGCCAATCCACCCTCTCCACTGCTCCACTGTGTCGGCCTCCCCTTCCTGCCGAACGAATACCGTCGACCTCGCATCCACTCCGATTTTCTCCCAGTTTTTTCATCGCCAGTTGTTGTCGACAACAACCACTCCTTCCAGCAACTTGTCGACGGATCTCCGCTCCGCCTTTACGCAACAAACTCTGGATCGGACCACTTATTCTCTACCCGTATCCTTGTCGTATCCTTGCTCCCTTGCATTTAGCATTAAATTTATGCAACCTAATTAAATAACTACAAGCTTGCCATGAACGTTCCTATTGCTTTTATTGTCGTTATTCATAAATTATGACTGTAATTTTGCTTGTTGATGTACAAATCTCGCCAAGATTCAACTCAGGAAAACGCTCGAGAAATCATTTTCAAATAATAATTAACGGCTTAAAGAAGTTCAACGTTTGAAAGTAATTTTGCGCGCAAAAAAACTTCGATTTGTCCCTCTCGGCCGACATCAAATAAAATCAAATGCATACAAATATCATATTTTCAAAACCATAATTTTGATTTACATCAGTTTGGTGTCAAAGGTAGGTTGTGATTCACTTCTCTCGTGGATCAAATGATCCTTATTTAAATTTTGTTGATTATTCATTTAAATTCCAAGAATTAAACAAAAAAAAATCTCTTTTGTAATGAATATTTTCAAGTATTTTAATAATAATAATAATAATAAATTCCGCTCATAATTTTTTTTAATCTTGAGTATTTTAAAAGAGCACGGAACTTTCTTTAGGAAGTTTTCTAAGTAAATAAAAATTATTTTTACTAGGATCTTTATTTCCCTTTAAAAAAAATAGTTGCTGAGATCATTTATTAGGATCTTTATTTCCCTTTTTTTTTAATTAGTTGCTCTTAAATCATTTGCTCTTTGACCAAAAATATTATAATATAATAAAAAACATTTTTTTAACTTGAACATTCTCTCGTATTGGAATATTCCACTATTCTAAATATTTTTGTATTTCAAATAAAAAATGAATTAAGATTTAAATTTCTTTTTATTTCAAATCTAAATATTTCCTCTAAAAAATTTTAAGCATTCAAAAAATGGAAAATCACGTGGATTTAGAGACTAATATGAGAGATTTAAATACTAAAATAAAAAATTTATAAGAAATTGTAGCGTCTCTCGCCAATATAAACACTCATGGCATGAAGAGCACACTAATCCTAAGCGCTTAGAGCACACACACGAGCAATTTTTATGGGCGTCTAGAACCTTGTGAATGCTTAGATTGGTGTCATAACATGAAATATTTCATGAGTCAGAGTTGAATACATTTGAGTATACAAATCGAGTATGTGACCCCGAGACTAAAGGGACCCGCATTAGATTGGTGGAAACAACTAGAACACGTGAGAGATAAGTTATGGTTGCCTCCGATAACTACCTGGGTTGAGTTTAAAATGGAGTTGCGCAAACACTACGTCTCCCCCGACTACCTCCAAACTTTATATCGTAAATTTCATAATCTATAACAAAGGAGTTTATCAATAGACGAGTACACCCACAAATTTTTAATCCTTCAGTCTAGACTAGATATTCAAGAGGGTGGTGTGATGACCATATCCCATTACCTGCACGGGTTACACTATTCCATTAGGGACAAACTAGAGTTGAACAATTATCACAATTTGGACGAAGCTACTAGCATGGCTCGTAGAGTGGAGTCTGGGTTCAGGTCTACTGATAGGCATCTCTCTAGTCTCGTCAGTGCCACCACCAGTAAGATCATAAAGTCCTCTAGTCCTACCACCCATGCGAGTACATTGGCCTCACCTCTCTCCACCATATTGCTGAGATTCCTCCTCCGCATTCGATCATCCCAACAAATATTGTGACTCCACTTGCCTGCACTATATCATAGCCTTTAGTCACTAAGATTCCTCTCGAACCCCTGCTCGAAGAAGAACTTATTAGTGGCGTGTCACTCATCTTAGATGACATTGAATCAATCTCTGTCGTTTCTAACTCTCCTCGTCTATTTCAGTCACATACACTTGAGACTATTGACCTTATGCTTGTTGGTCACTCACCTTTAACACTAGAGTCACCATGGTATGTTGGCTTTGTATTTGGTGATCGCATGCTTGGTCCACTTCACCATCCGCCGAGTTTAGGCAAAAATATTGAATATGACAATCACTTTCCCGTGGTACAAGAATCAACACAAAATATTGATTTTATAATTGGAGATCGTCCATTTATGTCACTACATTATCCTACGAATATAATCATGTCCGACGAACTCTATTGTCAAATTATCGATATTTTTATCAAAATTATTATTATAAAGTTAGAGAGAACTCCAAAAAATTTCACTCCCAATAAAGATACATGCTTTAACGGTTTTCTCTGAAAAATTTTAAATGAAAATTTTGGAGATCACGTTGTTATTTCACTAAGCTTTCATTTGGATATAGGCGGACGTGTTCATTTGGATATAGGAACACACTATGGGGTCGAAAGGGAACCAAACTCGAGTTTAGTAGCGCTTATCACTCTTTGACCGATAGACATACCGAGGTTGTTAATAAGAGTTTGGGAGATCTTATTAAGTGTTTAACTGGGGAGAATCTAAAACAATGGGATCTTGTACTTATACAAGCAAAATTCATAGCCTTTATTTAATAATTCAAAGGGAGATCGGATGTTTGCGTACTGCAGGAAGCAGAGATTTATTCCAGGGACATATCAAGAACTACCACATAAGAAGTTTGGTCCATTTCAAATTCGGAAGCGCATCGAGCCACCTGTTGAGGCCCCAGACATACCACCCAACTCAGCGCCAACGACGACGACCGATCTCTCTGTTACCAGTTTTTATGAGTTCTCGCTGGGGTCGAGCTCTGTCAACCCTGGGAGAATTGATGCAACCGTCGCCGCATCCGAGGACGCGCTCGCGTGATATCATCACGCGACGGTTATTTTTATTATTTTCTGTTATTTTATTTTCTGTCATTTTATTTTGTCATTTTATTTCCCACGCAGCGATGTTATTTTTAGTTCCGGCTCATCAGTTTGACCACCCGGTGAGACCATGAATAAATGATTCGGTAATTTTAGCAGTTATGACGTAAGAGGCAAGCATAATTTATTTAAAAAAATGCATAAATTTAATGAGAGGAAATTTCAAAATTCAAAAGGATTCCAATTCATTCAAAGATATCAATCATTAGCAAATTAGGAAATTAATATCCGGAAAATTCTATTTGGAAAGAGATGAATTGGAAGTCAATCAGGAAAAGGCTATTTGGAAAGAGATCATCATTCAGAAATCCTAATCATAACATATTTAGGAAATATATAAAATCCAAAATCCTTCACAATTATTTTTAGAAACATTAAGAAGCATTTGGAAAGCTGATGGGGACTCTACCCCTTTAAAAGCAAAGGCTTACCGTGAAGGAGAGGGGCCCGGACAGAGCAGAGAAACGAATTCACGTTTCTCTGCAATTGTCGATCAAATCCGTCTGTTCCTGTGAAGCCGACTCCCTCACCTCCGCTGTTCTGGTGCACTGCTGAATCGACGGAAGCTGACATTACTCGCTGACGCCCTAGATCCAGACGCCAACGGACGGAAGGCGACGCCGATCCGCCCTCTCCGCCGCTCCACTGTACCACCCTCCCCTTCCTGTCGATCGAATACCGTCGACCTTGCATCCACTCCGGTTTGCTCCCAGTTCTTTCATCGATGTTTGTTGTCGACAACGACCACTCATTCCAGCAACTTGTCGATGGACCTCCGCTCCACCTTTACGCAACAAACTCTGGATCGGACCGCCTGCTCTCTGCCCGTATCCTTGTCGTATCCTTGCTCCCTTGCATTTAACATTAAATTTATGCAACCTAATTAAATAACTATAAGCTTGCCTTGAACGTTCCTATTGCTTTTATTGTCGTTATTCATAAATTATTATTGTAATTTTGTTTGTGGATGTATGAATCTCGCCAAGATTCAACTCAGGAAAACGCTCGAGAAATCATTTTCAAATAATAATTAACGGCTTAAAGAAGTTCAACGTTTGAAAGTAATTTTGCGCGCAAAAAAACTTCAATTTGGCCATCTCGGACGACATCAGATAAAATCGAATGCATAAGAATATCATATTTTTAAAACCTAATCTGGGTTTACATCAAAAGCTTAAAGTGTCCTTTGAGGAAAACAAGAGACGGGCTACAGATTTATCAATAGCTAAGAAGTGCTTGACTGCGTAGATGGAAAAAGTAGCAAGCTGAAATTCACAACTGAACCTCAAAACAAGATTTCAAAAATGGGAATTAGGAGTTGACCCCTCCATTATTATATTTCAAGGATCTCTTCCCTTGAGTAAAGACCCTCCCATCTTTGTATTTGGAGGGATGCAAAATGAGAAGAGTAATGACTCTGCTTGTAGTTCTAAATCCATCAAGAATGGAGCAAATCATTTAAGCCTGTGAGGATACAGAAGCAGCACACTCACTGCTCTTCTCATCTTCTTAAGGACAGTGTTCCTTATCACTGCCTCATCTCCCTCTCAAAGATAAGGAAGTTCTCTACTCAGGAGAAAGGGAAAGGGAAGGTTGCAGGAAACTATTTCCCTAAGGATGTTCAGCCTCTAAGAATTCCTGCTGCATTCTCTTTTCCTTCTTTACCTAAAAGGAAGAGCAGGTATAATATATTTACATATTTCTGTTGTGAAAAAATTGGCCACTTCATGGTTGATTGTTGGTATAACCATGCAAACACATACTCCAAAGGTAACTGGTATTAGAGGAAGTCAAGGGTTTGTGTGCAATCTCTTGTTAATGGTCCCAAATCTATTTTAGGGACTTACCCTATCTAAATGCAGGCACAGCAGGTCTAAGTATCACTAAGCTGCACACTAAGTACTTGAACAGGAGCAGCCCAGTAAAGCACTAGGACTAATGTGCTTGGAAGAGCCCTTAACTGTCTTAAAAACTTTATTGGAAGTTGGCACCAGGAAAGCTGAAGGAAGTGAAGCCACAACTGATGAAGTCGAGGAACAAAAAATTGAGCTTGTTGAAGGAAGAAAAAGAGAAGGGCATGACCAACTCAAGGAGAGTTGTCCTTATCCCTCACTTGGCACTCGACTCAGGAGGGTCTAGCACAACAAGGATGTTGAGGAGGCAAGGATGCAAAGTTGTGAAGAAAATGGAAGCTGAAGAAAGTCTCAGCAAAATTTGTCAATTGGTATCAAGACTTAAGGGGAGTCTTATGCTGGAAAATTCAGAAAATTTCAAGAAGGAAAAGGAGACTCCTCTAGTGAAGAATGTTGCAAGGAGAAAATGGAAGCCCATGAGGCTAGAATAAGAAGTATCTACATGAAGACCCATAACATGTAAACTTTCAAAAAGGGGGAAAAGGACCTCCAAACAGAAGGTGAAGAAGTATGATGATGTCGTCCCTATTTGACTGAGAACAAAAAGAGGGAGAAGTATGAAAACAAGAAAATTGGTATCTTCAAATTTCTAATAAAGGGGAGAAGACCGTGACAAGAAAATTGGATTCATATTCTGAAGCTTTTCTTAAAAGGGGAGTTCTTTGTAGGGTGAGTAGAATTATGAAGGAAGTTCAAGGGAGCTCGACTTGAACAAGAAAGCAAGAGGAGCAAATTAGAAGAAACAGGAAGCTGCTAAGTCTTATTAATTTTCTTAGCGATTTTATCCTCATCTAATAGAGGAAGATTGTTGGAAAAATCTCTATAGATTTGAAGGTACAAAACCAGAATAAGAATTGTCAAACAAGGTGGAAGAAGCTCAGGAGAAGAAGGCAGAAGAAATCCTCAAAGAAGATGTCAAAACTATGAAGGCAAGGCAGAAACTTCGATTTGATATCAACATACGTCGAATGGTATGGGAACCAATTCGACGCACAATTATGAGAAGTCGAAGCACAGTCGCTCAAAGCTCAGAATTAAGAAGACGCTGAAGGAACCTCTAAATGCAGTTAACACGAAAGAAATAGGAGCATGTCGAATTAGCCAGAATGCAATTAACAAATTCAGTCGATGCATAGAACCTTACGTTGAATTATAAATCGACGCGCGGAGCATTTAAAGGAGATTTCTGACGGGATCTTTTTCGACCCTTTAGGGTTTCCTTTCTAGTCTTTGGGCATAGGGCCAAAGGTTAGGTCTGTTTCCAATCTTCCCCCACCCATACCCCCAATGATTGGGGACTATATGGGTTCTGTTGTTGTTGTTGTTGTTGTTGTAGGGTTTCCTTTCCAGGAAGGAATCGGAGAATCTAGAAGGCGATTTCTCGATTAAGGAGGTTTCGGTGATGAAGGATCTACTTTTTCCAGAGTAGATATGGAAGATATATCAAAGGAGAATTCGACCCTGAAGGAAGGAGATCTCGTGTTCAATCCTTCCCACTTGATCTGGGAGAAAGAAGGCTTATATCTATACAATACAAGAAGAATAAAAAAGAAGAATCTTTGCCTCTCCTCTCTCTGTCTCCATACAATTCTTTCTTCCTTTTTCTTCTCTCTGAAAACCGCCTCTTTCTTTTCTCTGAGACACAGCTAAAAGAATTCTCTCCCTTCTCTAAATACTCTCATTCTCAAATTGATATAAAGGTTACATGATTTCCTATCAAAAGATCTAAGAAGGTTTTGAATCTCCTATGTGAAAAGATTTAGGAGGTTGCGGTCTCCTATGCAAAAAGGCCCGTCTCCTTGGTGAAGGTAGAATGATCACATAGGCTGTGGAAGAGAGAAGTACCCATTTGATTAAGAGAACCTCTATAAAAACATCGATGTCGATTGGATGCACCTTTCTATAGCTTAGCTTTTAATTCTTGCATCGTTCTATTCCAGTTTATTGTTTAATGTTTGTAATCTTGAATCTGGTTTGCTGAAATATTGTGTGATTTAAATATTTAGAGTTGAAAAAAGAATTTTAATTTTTATTCACTCTCCTATAGAGTAATATTCAGATTTCAGCAAATCTTTCAGGTTAGTTGCAATAGCGGGAGAATTCTGCGAGGATTGGAACTTACAGAAGCAAAGGTATCGCCCCAGTCACGGGCACGTCGCATTCGCGCTAAGGTGTTGAACTCGAGGGGGTGAAGCTCCGATGAAATCATGAGGATGATGTCACAGAGGTGCTAAACTTGTTGCCGAAGAAGTGGGGAAGCAAAATTCACAAGCAAAGAGTAGATCTCCTAAGTCACAAGGTTTAGATCTTGTGCGAGCACGCGGAGAGAAGTGGGATTGGACTGCTGGTTGTGGACTGAATTGCGCGAGATGAAGGTTACGCTGAAGAGTAATACACACGAGACCGGGAGCGTTCACATGAAAGGAGTTGTCATATGAGCTAGAGCAGAGAAAAAGAATTGCTTAGCTTTGATACCATGTGAGATTTTGAAATATAAAAGAATTATTTTATTTCCAAAATTTAACTTATCACATAGGAATTCCTCCCTTTATATAGAGTAGATGAAGAGGAAGAATCTTCATTTGAAGATGTGAGACTAAATGCAAGGAGGAAAATCTATAGTGGGCTTTCCTTCGAGCTTTTTACAAATGGGTTTTAACACTAGCCATGCAATACTGGGAAGGAATTAGTACATTATATTTGAACAGCATGAAAGACAATAAATTTATGCAACGCACGGAATTTTAATTACCAATTTGATGAAAAAGAATAGTGAACCAAAGGTCAGCAATTAGGATGGACAAGAATACGATTCTTCTGCAGACATTGCAGATTCAAAATTATGCATATTGCTATAAGCATAGATGAAAGATTTCACATCATGTCAAACATACATTTCACCTTCAGACACTCTAAAAACTCTGGCACTAAAACAACCTCACATACCATAATTACTATTGTGTAAAATATACAGAAAAATACATCATGCTATGATTTTTCAGCTGCTAGAATTGAGTTTTGCCAAGCATGTAAATAATAATTATACAAATGAATGTAATATCAGAGGAACGGTTCAAATGGCACATTAGGTGGATAAAATTTAATGTCTAACGACTAACAAGGAGAAGAGGTAGATCTAGGTAAAGTGGATAGAAATTGCTCAAAATGATTTTTGAACAATAAATGAGCACCTCCATAAATTGTTGTACTATGGCTAATGATAGTCATGATGCTGATATAAAGGATACGCAATAAACATCCATTGAAACTGCAGCAGCAGAGAATAAACTAACTGGTAAACAAGCTGTGATTCTCAAGATAGAAATTAAGCCAACTTTCTAAACCAATAAAGAAAATGATAACTGCAATGGAATTCTTGAACAACAAAAGGTGCTACCAGCCTATCAAAGAAGAAAAACTAGAGGTCGAACAACAAAACACTCAAACATTAGATTTGAACAGATAATGCTGGGATGTTTTTGTTACAGGCTTCCAATAAAGTGGTCGGAACTCGCCGGAGAGGTGGACGGTGATGGAAAGGGTGGCAGAGATGCAAAGAAGTAGTCCAAAGGGAGCCCAACTCAACCTACAGGATGAGACAAGGGAACCGGACTCAACCTCCCAATGCCCTAGAGTGGGAACTGATTAGGAAAGGGAGAGGGAGAAAGACTAGGAGGAAACAAAAGATTAATTTATGCTTAATTCCTCAGACCCAAGATGGTCTATCAATAGATGATGCATGACACATTTGCATTTAAGTCCACATACTCTGACTAATTACAAAAATACCTGAACATAAAATAAAGAGCCAGACAATAATAAAGAAACATAATTTATGTCATGAAAGGGGAAATTAGTTTATGCCCATAACAGTTTTCAAAGACCTAAGACCAAAATTCCAGGAATGCTGGGTCATGAAAAATTTTAGGACATGAAACACATTGTGAGAACACTATCACATATTAACAGTTTTGAATCTGCAAAGCACCAAGTGGAAATTTCATTAACGTGATATAACAGACTAAGACAATTAATAGAATATCCAAAAAAAATGATCATTCATCATTTATGTAATCAATTTATCTGCATAAAGCAAGTTTACGTGAATGTTTATGAAATAGAATTAAAAAATGTGACAAACATGAAAAGCTCACATCCTTTTGTTCTCCGACGATCTTGTTGAGGTTGTTAATCACAGCAATCTGCTCAGTGTAGCTGCAGATGCGAAAGTAAAGGATGTTAGCTAAGAAATAGTTGGCCTGCATTCTTTCTTGGCAATCTTCAGCACCCTTTCGATGAAATCTAAAACTTTCCAAAGTATCCATTATGCAGGCTTCGGCAATTTGATAAGCACGTTCAGGCATAAAACTCCCTTCAGTATCTAGAACCATTTAGTTATGAGATTATTATAAGCTTGGACAAACAGAAATTGTAAATAATGTTAATGAGTGAGATTAGAGAATAGAAGTATACCTATGTAGATTGCTTTAGAACCAAGACCACCATAAACAATTGGAATTTGGACATTAACTCCAAGCTGAATCCTGCATGTTGTTTTAATTACTAAATTACTGATGAAAGTTCATAGAACAAAGATTGATATAGAAAAGCAGTCATACCCTAGTTGTGTTTTCCCAATACCTGGAACACCACCTGAAAAACAGAATGTCAATGATTCGGTGGGAAGATCGTGTTATGACATTTTATCATTTACAGAAAAAACATGCATTCACCATTAAAAACAAATACAGGGCATCTAATTAACTATATATGCCAGAAAGATTATCTACTGCTGAATGAAAGTTACCAAGAGTAGATTATAGAAATAGAAATATGAAAACTAGAAGAACAAGCTCATAAATTATATCTTTCTAGAAATTCAGACCTTAGATGAAAAGGCATATTGGATTAAAAGTTAATTAACTGAATTTATCTGGTAAGATTCTTATTGCAAAAGGCCATATTTATGTATGGTTTCCCCCATGCATGCTTGAAAATTCTAGTCATGAATGAGAGGACATACCAACTTCAGTAACCTCTCCGCAATGTATACCGCCACCAAGAATACCATCCAAATCTTCACTACCTGTGCTTATATGCTTCAGGTTTTGTTCGTCTGAAAACATTTCCCATGCAGTCTGGGCTCCTACAGAAAATGTGGAAGCTTTTTGCTCATTAATGAATTCAACAATCCCAAGGTAACATAAATTTGTATCAAGAAACTTAAATAATCCATATTAACATGATCCTTTATAGTTTAGTTCTTTATAGGATGCAGAATTATAATCTGTCTTCAAGACATACAAATAGGTCGAAAAGAAGTAAAAGAAAAGGAAAAATCATTCAAACTTTCAAGCAGTAATGAAATCCATACCATGATTACTAGATTCAGTGCTCTCCAATCATATGCTCACCCATAAAATAGTCTCAATATAATCTGAAACCCGTACATGTACATTCTTCCTTGGCCTCTTACGCTAGTGTCACCGGATTAGAGTTTGCACACATTTAATCCTATGCGTCCTCAGGAATCCTCCACTCCTAAGTCAACATTCCTCCTCTCTCTCGCTCTCTCTCGCTCTCGCTCTCCCTCCCTCCCTCTCTCTCTCCCTCCCTCTCTCTCTCGGACAAAAGCCCTACAACACAACGGCACAAGAACCCTCAAAGCTTGTTATTTCCAAGGATGAATACAAATGAGAGGGTCTTCCCCCTTTTATAGGGCTCCAAGGATTTCCCTCTAAGAGAATTGACTCTTCTAGAATTCTATATATATTGGAATCGTCCTCTACCATCTAGACTTGTCTACCTTCTAGACTCTTCAACATCTCCATCTACATCTCTTTACATGCTTCTAAAATAGTCTGGGTACAAGTAATTTCTACACAAATTCAATATCTTCCTGATGTCCTTATGCTCCTTTGCTTCGCACCCTTCTAGAGTATTCCAACGGATGGCTGCCCCAACGTGTCACATATAGGCCTATGGCCCCAAACCTATGACATTCTCCCTCACGTACGGGCAACATCTTCATTGTGTCTTTTGCATGGAATGGCATCGATCAACTTCTCGAATTGCCAGACTGCCTCCTTAAGTATCCAACTTGTCTCGTTTCCAGTAACACCTTCCAACCAAGAAACTTTTCACTCCTTGGTGATCAGTGCTTTTCTATATGACTACCAGCTATGATGAACTCTAATTCCTAATCCTGGAACGTATTCTTTCCACTTGGTGTACAATTCGATCCTAGGATCCACAATTTTGGTCTTCTATGTATTTATGGAACGATTTTAGCATGCTCACATGAAATACTTGACGGAGCTTAAGCTTCGCAGTAAACTCAACTTTGTATGCTAAGATCCCAACACACTTCAGTACTCATAAAGGGCCCCATATCACCTCACTACCACACGTGTATGTCCTTATGTCAGAGAACCACATGCAACTTCATCAACACCAAATCTCCTGGTGACATTTTGGGGTTGAGCAACAGGAATGAAATCGATCCTATGAACCACTTCCCTCTTTGGGGGTAAATGCTTTCGTAGTTCAAGTGGCATGACGCCTAAAAATAACTTAAGTGCATAACTTACCTCCATGGAGATTATTTCTATGGCATTGTTGCATTATTCCGTCTTTAAGGCAGCTATGTAAGTCATTTCTCTTTTCTTTATTCCTTCTGAGACTTGCATAGCATATAATGTCTTATGCTTCTGAGGCACGTTTCAACGACATTGTAACAAGTATTCAATATGCATAAGCAGTTAACAAAAGGGAGAAGAATGGCTTGGATATGATCCAAGTCCATGTCACTGACAAAGTTGTAGTCTTCCAAGGGAACCACCTCGATGGATTCCTTACTATTCCATTGCTACTACTTTCGTAGGTATCTCCTTGGGTTGACTATCTTGAGCCACCAGACTCATTTCTCCATGCGAAGATCGATTTTATTAGATGCCTCTTTGCAAATGAAGAGTCTAAGATAATGCCTTGAATCCATTCTTGTATATATTTCACATTTGTTTTTGTATACTCGCGTCTGGTTTGGAGTCTGGTGATCAAGATCCATACACTTGTTATTTGCCTGATCACTTTGTTTATGAATTCATCTGAAGAAAAGATGAAGAATCTGCTTCTGTTTCTGGATCGTCGAGCGGCCAACCAAGGAACCTGACGATCCTATCTAAATCGTCGAGCGGCGACCAATGTGCTCGACTATAGTCGACATCTGAACCCAGTATTTGTTACTTGGGCCACTGTTGATGAATCATCGAGTGGCACTCGATGTTCATCAACTTTGATGGCATAAATCCCAAAACTTTAATCGTCTACCTCTGCTCTGTATATGGATTGTTGAGCAGCGACCAATGCACTCAGCAATAGTCGACATCTATTCGTTGGATCAGAGAAGCTACTATCTAAATGTCAACCTCTGAACATTGATTGTTGAACGATTAAGTGGCAACCATTGCGCTCAACAATTGTTGGCGTATGTTCTCAGATCAACAATTTACCTCTGAACCATTGAACGACAACCATGTGGTCAACAATGAACGCACAATGCTCATAGAAGGATAAACCATGATTAGTGAACCCCCGTTTTTTATTCTAGTCGATAAATATTCTAACGTGTTAGGATTTCAATATTCTATTCTTCATTTTCATATATGATTGTGAAGAAAAAACATGTAAATGCTCAACTATCATTTGCCAAGCATAGCTCTCTCATCTGAAGCTGATCTTAAGAATTTGTGACTGGCAAACCTAGTACTTGGATATGTATCTGGGAGTTGTTAATTAAAGGCATAGCCCTCCATCTGTAAATCTGAAATATAGTGTGAATATTTTGTTGCTACCAGTGGATGTAGTTAAGTTGACGGTGAACCATGTAGATCTGTGTTTTGCTTGTATGTTGCTTTATTTTATATGGTTTAATTGTTGTGTTTGTGGGGTAAACATGTTCATTTCCGCTCTGTTTTATGCCTTCATCGATTTACACTAGTAGTTGTCATCTGTCTTAGTATATGTGTTTGATTTAAGACTTCATAACACTCTGAGAATTCCCTACTTCCCTCTATCCTACGCAAAATAAGCTGGTATCAAGCGCCATGTTGGGCTTCTACCTATCTTTTGTACAAAATAATATGTTTTGTATATCTAAGAAATTTCTAACACTAGCTTGAGGATAGACAAGTTTACTGGCAAAAATAACTTCAATCTCTGGTTCATCAAGATGCGCACTCTATTAAAATAATAGAGCATATGGATCAGGCAAGAGGACTGAAGGCATGAAGCAATTTGAATATGAGCAACTAGATGAAAAGAGTTTCTCTTCCATCCTCTTGTGCCTTGGGGATGAAGTCATCCTGGAAATAGTTAATGAAGACATAGATGCTAGATTATGGTTGAAATTGGAGATCCTGTATATGATGCAGTCTCTGATTAACAAATTGTTGCCAAAGCAACACTTGTTCTCTCTAAAGATGGGGAGAATGAATATGGAGGATCATCTTGACAGTCTGAAATCCATCTTGAACTTGGTTATTAAAGGCACAAAAGGGATCTTAGAGCCTAGGCTCAAGGCGCAGGCGCGCGCCTGACGAGGTCAAGATGCAACCACATTCATTTTAAATAATCAGCATCAAACATCAGTTCATCTTCTTGATCAGATTCTCCATCTATTTTACCCATTAATTATTCATTACTACTATTTATATCTCTTAAAAATAGAATCAATGCGGTCACTTGCATCATATAAGTCTCAACGCTCGATTATGCTTCACAAACACTAAATCATGCAAAAATTATTGAGTTCTTACATTATTTCTTTATTTATTTTGAAAAAACAATTGCAACAAAAATTGCACCCAGGTGCCTTTTATGCTTCAAAGACGCACGAAGGCACAAGCCACTGAGCCTAGGAAGTCGTGAGCCTTAGGCATGCCCGAGGCTCGCTTTTAACAACATAGATCTTGATGGATCAGAAGAATGTGAAGGTCAAGATTAATGATGAGGATTCTGCTGGTGCCTCTTCCCCATATCATTTGAGAATCTATCACCTCTAAGGACGTTAGATTCAGACTTCACTCAAGAGAGCTTTGACTGAACACGGGGGTTCGACCTACAAATTTGTAAGTGGGATTAGAAGTCTCTACCTCTGGGGATGTAAGAAGCAGATCTGAAAAAGGCAAGAGCAACTGGGGATGAAAAGGGATATCCAAGTCCATGGGACAGCCCTCCAATGCTAATCCCAAGAATGTGTACAACTACAAGAAGATAGGCCACTGGAAGCCAGAATGTCCCAAGAAGATGGAGAAACGGTCACATGCAGTTGCCACTACTGATTCCATATTGACTTCTAACTTCTAACCAGGTATCGTCAACTATTGATCTTGCGTGACCATCGAAAAGATGGATCCTAGACTCTGGCTGCACCTCACATGTCAAAATTGGTACTGTTTCAGTTCATATGAGGAGGTTTGCGGAGATGTGGTCATGATGGGGAATAATGCCCCATGCAAAGTTGTTGAAAGAGGCTCAGTCAAAATCAAGTTGCATGATGGAATGGTGAGAACACCGACAGATGTCCTACACATTCCTAAAAAGGAATTTGAGATCCTTATGGGTTTTGGATTAAAGGGTTTCAAATACACCTGTTCGAAGGGAATTCTGAAGATCACCAAAGGCATCATGATGGTTATGAAGTGGTGCAAGCAAGATTCTTTATACATCCTACAAGGAACACT
This sequence comes from Dactylorhiza incarnata, assembly GCA_033032865.1. Classification (NCBI taxonomy): domain Eukaryota; kingdom Viridiplantae; phylum Streptophyta; class Magnoliopsida; order Asparagales; family Orchidaceae; genus Dactylorhiza; species Dactylorhiza incarnata. The sequence goes on from JAWHQI010000041.1 coordinate 7,203,305, forward strand.
TGAATCTGGATCTATGCAAACTGCCCTATGTGTATCTGTCTGGATCTGAAGTAGAAACTCTGGGAATGCCTCCATGTACTCATTCAAATCGAGCAGAGAATTAGGAAGGGGATAACTCGCTGAGAGCATAGAGATATCACCGAGGATAACCACACATGGCTTGAACCGGCCCAGGCGACAAAAGTCTTAATTTTATGGGTTCTGCCAATATTTCCCATGTTCAATCATGCTGGTTGGTTCAAGTTTTGAAGGTGCAAGACCAAAGCAAGAGAGAGTTCTCAGGAACAAATGAACCCCGATTTATAAAAGGGGAAGGGAAAGCGAAGCGTTGCATAGCCCGAGTGACACAGGACGAATCTATAGGCGGCGAGAAATCCGCGACCTAACCCTACATGTTAAGCAAGTCCGACGGATTAGTCACGAATTAGATAATAAATTTAAACATCACACGCAGTTAATTCACAGCAAGATACAATAATTAATTAGGGCGAACAAGCACAGGCGTTCCCCGGCGTGGAGGGCCAAAGCAAGAGCGCGCGGCGAACAATTCTTTCCTGCAGTTAAAGATATTCACGGGCAAATGATAACAAGCTAAAATTCCTTTTAAAACAACGAGTTCCACAAAGTGCACAATGTTTTGCAACCAACAACAACTAGCTTCACACATAACAAGCAATATAAAATCTGGAATAAAACTAAGGCCACAATAATCCAAGCAAAACTGAAATTAAGGAGGTGAAAACGTGGTTTCCGGGTGGTGAGGGACTAGATCAGGCAAGGGGGAGGTGGATCCACGGAAGGGAAAGGGGTTGGCTGCGGGTACGGGTGATTTAGGGGCTGGATCGGGGTCCGGGACTGGATCTGGACAAATCTGTCCAGATCTGGATAGATTCTGGGTCGGCGGAACAGGGAGTAGGGGGCTGGAACAGGGGCGGCTGAGGGCGACTGTTGGGGGGCTGCTGGCGGCGTGTAGGAGGGCTGGCGGCGTGGGGCTACAGGGAGGAGGGTGGTCGGCGGAAGTGGCCAGAGGGGTGGCGGCTGGAGCTTTGGAGAGGGGCTGGCGGAAGCAGCTTGTGCAAGGGCTGGCGGCTGAGTTCCTGCAGAAGGCTGGCGGCAGTGAATTAACAGGGAGATGAGCGGCTGGGGTTTGGAGGGTGGCTGCGGGAGGAGGAAGGAGGGGCTAACAAAAGGAAGAGATACTTACCCAAGGAGTCGTCACCAAGGGGGCTCCACGGAGTCGGCACCGCGGAGGAGATCACCGGAAATGAGGAAGAAGACTCTCCAAATTTCAGCAATGCCTAAAACTGCAGCCCTATGTCCTATTTATAATGAAATAAAATTAGGGCAACCAAAATGGACGGCTATGATTGGCCGTCGATCTCGGCGCCAAAACAACCCTAAATAATATTCAAAATACAACATGCTATATATGAAAATTCATCAGAACGATGAGCCGGGCGCAACCGCGGTGGCGGATCGGCGATCCGGTCACGCCATATATGGTAAGTCGCCAAATCAGCTCTGAATGGGCCCAAAGCTCGCCCTCGCCTATGCTCCGCATCACCGAGCACTTGCACAACTCATGTCAAACTCAAGAAGGTTCTAGTAAACATTTTTGTTGCAAAAAATTCAAGTACAAGAAGCACCGCTGAATAGTGCGCCTATTTTCTAGCCTGCGCGGGAGCCCAAATAGAGTAACCACTGGTAAGCCATGGGTCCTATAAATAGCGATGAATAGCAGATGGGACGGGACCGTGGCTAAATTTTCTCTACAAAATCTTCACCCTCTCGCGTAGTCAACTTGTTTTTGGAGGGGGAGCATACACTCCTGGGTTAGCGAAGGGACCTCCACTTGTAATACTTCCCACTTTAATAGCAAACTCGCATAGCTTTTCTCAAGATTGTGACTTTTCCCCTCCTTTTGGACTCTTCCCTCTCAAGAACACAAAAGCACTAGAACACAAGGGCCCAAAAACTCTCAGGCCCCGTTCGTTGAGCGGAATTGGAGGAAAGGAATTGGAATTCAATTCTCAATTCCAATTTTGTTGTTCAGCGGCCAAAAAACTCCATAGGAATTGAAATTCAAATGAATGCAGTGCAATTCCCACCCACCCCCCACCCTCACACACCACTTCCGACCACGCGACCTAAGAACCGTGAATTCTCACAGCGTGCCCCCTCCCTCCTGATTCTTCCTTCGAGCGCAACAGCGAGACCTCCATTCCTCCTGATTTTCACGTCAAGCAACACAGAGACCCCCCCCCCCACCCCGATTCTCCAGCATCACCATTCCTCTTCTCCGGCGAGACACTCCTAGCAGTGGCGAGGTCTTCTTCTCGGGCAAGATACCCCTAGCAGCAAAATCTCCCTCCCGACACTCCAACGCACTCTTAGCAGCGACGAGGCCTTCTTCTCTCACGAGACACCACTCTATTCCTCTGGGGCATCTTCTCCGGCGACGGCATCACCGCTCCTCTTCTCCGGCAGGTCGAATGTGAGATTTTGCTGATTTTGTTTTTCGTTTTACCCCCATTTTGTGAGGTTTATGCAATTCCTTGCGATTTCTAGGGTTAAATGCTTGCAATGTCAAATATTTTTTCAGGCATTGAGGTGTATTTGGCATTTAGGTTTTTTGTTAGGGCTTATGGATTTTTGTGTGCTTATGTTTTGTTTGTGTGCCGACCCCACCATCGTGGGATAAAGGCTTGAGTGTTGTTGTATGTTTGTTTGTGTGGATGAATGTGTAGGTGTGTGTGTCTGTGTGGATGAAATTGGTTTTGTATGTTTGTGTGTGTATGTATTGTGTGTAAGTGTGGATGAATGTGTATGTGTGTGTGTTGGTATTTTTTTGTGGATGAATGTGTGTGCGTTTGAATTTTTTTTAGTGGATGAATGTGTGTGCAGATGAAAAGGGTATTGTGCGTGCGTGCGGGGGGGGGGGGGGGGGGGGGGGGGGGGGGGGGGGGCGTGCTATTTTTGCATTATTATTTATATGTAGATTGATGAAAAAATGAAGTGTGGTAGAAGTGGGAGGGCAGCAGTTGCAGGGCTCTTGCAATGTGGAGATATCAAAAATGTTGGATACTAATAGATTCAGTTGGGATTGGGAGCGCAATGTTATGAGGGTAGACATCGAAGATGTTCGAACCAACTATGTTCAAGTAATGTTTTATTTTTACGAGATTGATTACATGTTTTATAAGAAGTACAAATATTTAAAATTTATGAGTATGATGTCTACTAAACTTGTAGGCACATTCGGCTATAAAACATTATCGAAGTAAGATGATCATGAATTGGGGTGACTTAGCTATGATATGTGGGGTTGATAGAGCTACCGGAGCTCATACTGCGACTGCATCTGAGGCAATGAATGAAATCAACATTGACTATTCAGTGGAGAAAATGTGGTCGAGATGGTCAAGCCACAACCCAAGAAGAAGAAAGCAGTTGCGGTAGATATGATTACATATGTTGTTTCAGCGATTGCGAGGAACAGGAGAGCAGTGTGACTGTTCAGCTTCCACCATTGATCTCAAGAGTCGATAGGATATATGCGGCCATTGCAGCTATTACAGATCTCACTAAGCATGAGATCATACATGCCATCAATATGCTGAGCGTTGATGAAACAAAGAGCGACGTGTTCATGACTTTGTCGATGTCAATCAGGAGGACATGGCTCCGCTTACATTTGCGAGATTGATTACACGTGGACTTATGTTTTTATATGTGGACTTTAGTTATATATGTTTTTATTATTTTAAGTGAACTTATTTTGATGTGAACATTTTTCATGTTTATGTATGGTCCTGATATTTCATTTATTATCTGCATCCACAATTTTATCAGTGTTTTTAAATTTAAATTTCAATTCCAACCGCTTAATTCTAACATGCAGTCAAATAGCGGAATTACTAATTCCAATTCCTGTGACAGAATTCCTGCCAACAGCGGAACAGCATAATTGGAATTTACTTCAATTCCACTTCATGCAGGAAGCCAATTCCAATTCCTTTCTCTCAATTCCTGCATAACGAACGGAGCCTCAAATGTTGTTATTTCAAGGATGAATACAAACGAGAGGGCCCCCCCTTTTTATATGACTGAGGATTTTTCTCTCCTCTCTTCTACCTATTAAACTCCTTTGCATGTGTATCTTTTTACATGCTTCTAGAATACTTTAGGTACAAATGGTTTCTATGCAGTTATAGTATCCTAATTTTGTCTTCTTTGTTCTCCAGCCATATAGTCTTTCAAACGGATGGCTTGCCCAATATGTCACGGGTCATCCTATGACTCCCAATTCGTGACACTAGTCCCAATACTTAGCTTCTCCATGCTCCTTAACTTCTCTTTCTCCCTTAACTTTATCTGATGTGGGTGATGGGAGAATGAGATATGTAGTTTGTCCTTTTTCATCAGTCGGGCGTCAACCTCCCCCCCTCAAGTACAATTACATTCATACTTTGTAAGATGATTAGAACCAAAGACTTGAATTTTGATGTACTTAATTTGTTGAGGTTCTTCTACCTAATCGAGGCACGCTCAAGCGTTTAATAGTATGTATTGATGTTTAATATTAGCGGATTTTTTTGTTTTCAAGGAAATTCTCCAAAGCCTCTCCTATTAAATTGAAAATTAAACATGGTACTTCAAAACAACATCGTCCTCTAGTACACCAGATGCACCATCCATTTGATGATTCGTAGCTGATGACTGTATTAAATATCAAGCAAGCTTATTACCACTTGGGGGTGACCATACCATGAAAAGTAGCTAGGGTTTCTCTTGGATTTAGTTCTCACTGTTGTCTATAATTGTCATTGTCGACAAGAGGCATATTGGAAAATGAAAAGAGAATGGGATTTTACTTGAAGGTATTTTCATTTCTAGCATGGTATCAAAGCCCTTCATGAAGCCCCCCCCCCCCCCCCCCCCCCCCCCCCCCCCCCCCCCCCCAATTAGCATTCAGATTTGCTTCCAGTGCCATCTGCGTGACTATCTGTCGAAGTCAACTGTATATCCTTCATTTACTAGATCTTGAGCTTTGTTCCATTTCTCGGTGTTAAGTTGTGTGAGGCCTTGGCTGAAGTTTATGCCGCCACAAGTTCGTTGGTCGTATCTTTTGTGAGTCATGCGTGTATCTACCGTAGGCTCCTGCCCATCGACGGTACCTGCATTTTTTATTGGGATCAACATACGCTTCTCTGTTTGATCTCCCGCCAACCATCAGCTCCTAACTACTGTTGAATGTTTCTTTGGTTACTGGATTGATCCGCCACACACTGTGGCATGCCCACAAGTTAACAAGCAACTCCAGAATTTGAGATTAGCAACGTAGATCCTTAACTAAGCTCAAGTAAACACTTCCTTCTGTTGTTTCCCTGGTTTCTGTTGAAGTCTCGGTTTCCGGCTGTCCTCCAGTTTTTTAGGTAGACATTGTTAGAAATGAGGATGCGGGGATGCCATCAGGTAGAAGCCCAACCGCCACTCCCCAAGCCAATCACATCTCTTATCAGTTACCGTCAACTACAGATCACCCAGAGAACAAAATTCAGGAGAAACCTTAGCCACTTTTCATGGTACGATCACCTGTAAGTGACAATAAGCTAGCTTGAAATTTAACACCTCCCTCAAGCAAATACTATAAGCATCCATCGTTATAAATCTAAGGGAGCTCCGATGAAGACTTTTCTAAACATAGCTTTAGTAAACATGTCTGCCAACTGAGAGCCAATAAGAATAAAGACAGTAAAGATGATTTTGTTCTAACTTTTTTGTTGCACAAATTCACAATCAATCTCTAAATATTTGGTGTGTTCGTGAAAGACTAGATTAGAGGTGATGTGAATGGGAGCTTACTTATTACATGCAACTTCATCGCCCCTTGAACACCGAATTTCATGTCTTCCAAGATTGATTTGATCCAAATAATTTCAAATAGTGGGGCAATAGCTTTATATTTTACTTTAGCAGATGATCAGGCAACAACATTTTGTTTTCTACTCTTCCAAAAGACGGTTTTCTCCAACAAAAATAGAATATCCACTAATATAACTAATATCGGATGAAGATTCAGCTCAATTTGCATCAAAATAGCTATAAATATCAAGGTTGACATGGTTTTGATATATGATACATTTTTCCTCAGTCCTTTTTAAGATACTTCAAAATCCGAAGAGCAGCTTCATAATGGTGTGCTTTGGGATTGTGCATAAATTGACTATCAAGTCCAACAACAAGGAAATATTAGTCAACAAAATGCATTTCCCTCCCAAACATTGGAAGATTAATTTTCTTGCAAGATCAGGAGAATCATTTATATGAATGTCGTAGTTATCATCAATTGGGTTATCCACAGGTTTAACACCAAGGCACTGAGCTTTAGTAAGAAGATTCAAGACATATTTTCATTGAAAAATCATGATATTCCCAGTCAGGCATGCAAATAAAGCCTGTCGAGCCCATGTCCCCTGGGCACGAGCTATCCTGTTGTCGGACCCAGGTCAAACTAGATCAAGGCCGGACTCGGGTCTCCTTAAAAAGAGGGCTTGCCTGAGCCTGCCATACCAGGCCTTGGTCTAGCTTAGGGGTGTAAACGAGTCGAGCTCGAGTCGAGCTTGGCAAAAATCCCAAACTCGAGCTCGAGCTCGAGCTAAATATTTCGAGCTCGAGCTCGAGCTCGAGCTCGTCGAGCTCACCCTGCTTGGCTCGAGCTCGAGCTCGAGACCAGTATATTGAGCTCGAGCTCGAGCTTTCGAGCTCGAGCTGCTCGCGAGCTTTTTGCTCATGAACCCATTTTTATTTTTATTTATTTATGTTTTAAAAAAAAATACCCAAAAAAAAGCTCGCGAGCCGGCTCGCGAGCTCAAGAACAAGAGTAATCGAGCTCGAGCTCGGCTCGAAATCGAGCTCGAGCTCGTCGAGCTCGAGCTCGAGCTCAACTGGTTCGAGCTCGAGTCGAGCTTTTTTCGAGCCGGCTCATCGAGCTCACGAGCCGGCTCGACTCAACTTGCAGGGCTAGTCTAGCTAGCAGGACCCCGCCAAATGGTAGACATTGTTGTCATTTGGCAGCAGCTAAAGCTAGGTGAGTGCTCCAACATTTTATATGTTGGGGAAGCCACCCCAGCTATAAATGTTGGGCGCCTGCCTAGCTTTACAGCCGGGCAGGCGCCTAGCTGGGCGGGCACCAGGAAAATTCTGATGTCTGGGCCTGGCCCGGACCGGGCACCAGGCCAGGCCCATGCAAGAAAAAGGGGTCTGGTAAGGCCCAGCCTGGGCCTAACCAGGAACGGACCTAACCGGGTAAAAATCCTAACCTGGCAAAAATTGGGCAGACCCGGGCACAGGCTTCTCTTGCACCCTTATTCCCAGCAGATCCAATTATCTAGTCTCAAGGAAACACCAAAGAAGACCCAAATCTTTCCATTTAACTTGGATAATATGTTGTTTATCAGTCCCAGTAATAAAAATATCATCCACATATAGAATCAAGATAATAGTACAACTAATTGTCCTATGAATGAAAAACAGAGTATACGTACTCTTAGAGAGTCCCGTACTCATGAGGTTAGCACTCAGCTTCTCAAAACAAAGCACATGGAGATTATTTTAGACCGTATAAAGCTATGGAGGCATGCATGCCTCTTTAGGCACTTGTATTCCAAGGGACGAGACCATATAAATTTCTACTTTCTGATCACCATGCAGAAATGCATTTTTCACATCTAGTAGATTTTGTTTTCAAGTGTTGTGAGCTGTTATAGGCAAGAGAATCCTCATTGAATTAAACTTAGTAACATGGAAAAGATCTTTTGGAAGTCAATGTCATCAATCTGGGTGAATCCTATGACCCCAAACGCGCTTTATAACGATATATAGAGTCATCTTGCAAATACTTAATGGTATATAATTATTTGCATTCCAGAATGTGATGTCCCCTAGGCGTAAGAACAATCTCTCAAGAATCCCACATTTAAAGGGCTTCCATTTCTACTTTCACCTTCCTCCAATGAGGATAAGAATAAGCACTTGACAAATCATTAGGAATGGCAATAGAAGAAATATAGAATTTCAGTGAGGGAGAGATAGAAATATACTTAACATATTTCTTAAGAGAATATCTAGTACGCCGACTATGAATCTGGGCACAATAGATCAATCTCCAAAAATCATCTCAGTACCTAGAACTGGTGGAGTAGGAATGGATGGTGGAACACGAGTATCAATAGCATGATTTGATCTTCTGATTTGTTTTCTATGATAAACTTGAAGCTTCCTATTATGGCTATTATAAACCAGCATATCAATATTTTCAACTTCCTTCTCACCCGGATCGTTGATAAATAATAACATTAGCAAGAAGGACATCAATAAGAGCGCGTAAGGGAGGCATAATATAATTTGTTACGAGCCTACTTTCGGGTTTCGTCGGAGGTTGCAGTGGAGGCGGAGATACAAGAGGAGTCAAGCTCAACCCGCGGAGAATGCGAGGGGGGAGAAGTGGAGTCGTGCTCAACCCTAAAACTTAGAGAAGATGAGAGAACTAGAGAGATGAATAGAAACTTACATAATTTGATTCATGCCTCATACATTGACCCAAGGGGTCTATTTATGGACCCAAGACATTAACCCTAAAACATTACATAAAAGACAACACAAAAACATTTAGATTCTAAAGACTCGACATGACTTGACACATACAACTCGACTCGATACATAAAGACGTATAATAAAAATATGCGTAAAAGAACCGTTAATAAATAACTAACGATGTGGGACCCTAACATAATCATTCTTAATTTCTCTATATACTTGGAACTTGGTACTCTTTCCTTCCTCTGAGTAAAAAAGGAATGTGTTGTGTTCAAAGAATGTGACATCTTTGGAGATACTCATATGTAGATGTGGACAATAATACTTGTGTCCTTTTACATTAACATATCCTACTGTTAGAAAAGCTCATGTAAAGGCCCATATTGGAGCCCTTTTATGTGTTTGCTTCTCTCTCTTCTCTTTAGTCTCACATCATGTATAAGGATTTCCTCTCTTTCTCCCTCCTATATATTTGTATTCATACATTGCATTTCATACACAGAAAGGTATATACAAGTTTTTGCTCATTCTTACATGGTATCAGAGCTTTCGGTCCGAAATTGCGGTCTCCCATTTTTTTGACCACCCCCCCCTCCCCCGCCCCCCTACGAGCTCCTCGCGGTCTCCCTTTTCGGTGACCGCAACCCCCCCTGCCAGCTCTGCTTCTTCCAGCTTCTCCTTCTCTTCGGCTCTCTTATAGCCTTCTCCTTTCTGACAAGTGGGCCCCGCCCCTCCTGGCCTTCTCCCTTTGCTTTGCGGCCTCTCCTCCTGCCCGTAGCTCCCTGCACGGTCTCCCTGCGATCCCTGCCGAGCTCAGCGATCCTTCCAGCGGTCTTCCTGCCGAGCTCAGCGATCCTCGCACGGTCTCCATCTGCCGAGCTCAGCGGCCTTCTCCCAGCGGTCTCCTCTTAGCGAGATCGTGTCGAGCTCCCTCTGCCGAGCTCCCTCTGTCGATCTCCCTGCGGTCGTGCGGCCTCCTCCCTGCGATCTCCTCAGCAGCCGCCTCCCTCTGCCGAGCTCCCTGGGGTCGTGCGGTCTCCTCCCTGCGATCTCCTCAAGAGCCGCCTCCTCTCTAGCAGCTACTCTAGCAGCGGTCACCTCCCTATCAGCGGTCTCCTCCCTATCAGCGATCTCCAGCAGTGAGCACTTCTCTAGCAGCGATCTCCTCAACAGCCGTGCTGACCTCTCTGCAATGGGTTCCTCCAGTGATCCCTCCGTGCATTCCGATGGGCAGATCGCTACGTCATCTGCAGCCCGCTTGCTTCCCACTTCTGAACTGCGCGACGAACTAAGAATCACAACCAACTCTCTGACTGGGAAGAAAAACTTCATCGAGTGGGTGCACTCTGTCAGACGGGTCCTTTAGTCCAAAGGGCTTCTGTCTCATCTCACTAAGGACCCCCCATCTGATCCTACAGAGGACTGGCTGCGTAACGATGGTCGTGTTCAGACGTGGCTTCTCAACTCCCTTGATGGCGAGCATTACCGCATGACCATGTATCACGAGACGGCCAAGGCAATGTGGGAGGAACTCCACTCCTTGTACTCCGGCAAGCACAGCCTTCAGCACTTGTATGACATCATTACCGAGCTTCAAACTCTTGACACTGGCGGGGCGACCGACTTAACCTCATTTGTTGCTCGGGCCAAGACTCTTGTTGAAGCCTGGATACAACATCAGCCCTCTACTACAGATCTAGCATCTCAGCGTGCTCAAAAAGAGGTTGTATGTATTGTTATGATGATGGCTCGGGTCCCGCTTCACCTTCAGAGTATTCGGGCGCAAATCCTTTCGTCGGCTACAACCCCATCATTATATGATGTATGCTCCATGTTGCTCAAAATCTCACCGCCTCCGGATATTATTGTACCTCCCTCCCCGGTCCTTCAGAGTATTCGGGCGCAAATCCTTTCGTCGGCTACAACCCCATCATTATTTGATGTATGCTCCATGTTGCTCAAAGTCTCACCGCCTCCGGATACTATTGGACCTCCCTCCCCGGTCCTTCTCCAACACTCGTCTGGACCATTACTACCTCTCCCTCCCGCTACTCGTGGAGGACAGTCAGGCCCCCCCCGGGGGGGGGGGGTCGCGGAGGCCGACCACGTCCTATGTGTTTGTTCTGCGGAAAGGATGGCCATCATGAAGCGACCTGTTATCGCAAACATGGTCGTCCTCATCCGACTACTAATATTGTCGCTGACAATCCCTCTGCCACTCGTGCTGATCTTAAAGCAGTTCACCTCCAGCTCCAGCAACTTCAAGGGATGCTCCGCCACCCACCTGCCTCCGTCGCCTCCATCTCCAATGAAGGTATCGCTTGTCTCTCCCCTAGTCCGCGCTGGATAGTAGATTCAAGTGCTACCCACCATATCACCTCGCTGACACCACATCACTACCTGGATGCTCCTCATCCTAAGTACATCACAGTAGCCAATGGCGACACCGTCCCCGTCTCCGGCTCTGTTGATATCCCTCTCAATTCTTCTCTCTCTACGCTCAGCTCTTCATGTTCCGGGTTCCCCGTTTAACTTACTTTATGTTAGTCGTCTTACTACCGATTTGGATTGCTCAGTAACATTCACCTCTTCCTCTTTTCCGATGCAGGATCGACGGACGCAGAGTATCATTGGTAAGGGACGACTATAAAACGGGCTCGACCTTCTTGATGTCTCTCCTACCATCCTCTCCTCAGTCTCCTTCGTTGATTGGCATCGGTGTCTTGGGCATGCTCCTCTTCCAGTCCTTCTGAAGGCTCTTCCAGATATCTCTCTTTCTGCTTTTAAGTGTGAATCATGTATTTTGGGCAAACATCGTTCCTCTTTTCCCCCTCATTGTACTCGGAGCTCTGCTCCTTTTGTTTTAGTGCATTCCGATATTTGGGGCCCGTACAAAATTACTAGTATCTCTGGTTATCGCTATTTCATCACCTTTATTGATGATTATTCTCGCACAACTTGATTATATTTATTTTGTGGTCGCTCTGAGCTTCCCCGTGTGTTTCGGGCTTTCGTCCTTGAGATTCGCACGCAGTTTTCCGAAAATATAAAAACTCTCCGAACAGATTTTGCTCGTGAATATATGAGTCACGACTTTGCTAATCTCTGCTCTAAATTTGGGATCATTCACCGGACGTCGTGTGCCAATACTCCCCAACAAAACAGCATTGCTGAACGAAAAAATAGACATCTCCTCGATGTTGCTCGATCTCTCATAATCCGCATGCAAGTACCTAAATCCTACTGGAACTTCGCGTTGTCCATAGCATGTTATCTCATTAACCATGTCCTTCCTCCAAAATGCTACTCTGTTTAGCCCTCCTTTTTCCTTCCACTCTAGCATTCTCTCTCACACCTCGGATATTTGGTTGTACCTGCTACGTCCACCTACTTAGCCCGTCCAAGGACAAGTTGGATCCCCGAGCAGCCAAACACGTATTCGTCGGCTATTCTCGTACTCAGAAAGGCAACGTCTGCTATGTTGGGTCCAGCGTTCTTCACTTGACCCGTAGCGCATTTCCTACTTCCTTAAAGAAAAAGTAGCGTCATTCTCATCAGTCCGGGCTTTTGGGATAGTTGGTTGCGCTTGACCATACAAGTGGTATCAGAGGAGGTTGTGGGTTCGAGGCCGCGGGGGGGGCTGATTAAATCCTGAAATTTCTCTACCTGTGTGGGTCCCGGCGGGTCAGGCGGTCGCGGCCATGTGAAAAGCCACCTCTGAGCCAAGTGGTGCGCCACCTCTGAGCCATGTGGAGCACCTATGAGCTTGCGGGTCGTGCTGGACGCTGGGGGGGATTGTTGGGTCCAGCGTTAATTCACTTGACCCGTAGCATCTTTCCTACTTCCTTAAAGAAAAAGTAGCGTCATTCTCATCAGTCCGGGCTTTTGGGATAGTTGGTTGCGCTTGATCCTACATGCTACTCTCCTGCTACCCGAAAAGTGACTGTTTCTGCAAATGTTACCTTTCAAGAGGACCAACCTTTCTTCTCCGCACCAACCACACCTCTTCCACTACCATCCTTCCCAAGACTTGTCGTCCAGTTACCACTCCTCTACCACTACTCCTTCCTGACCCTGCTCTCGCTCTCAACAAACCATCGCTTATCCGTGTCTACACCCGTCGCCCTCCTCGCTCCGTTGTCCCAATGCAGTCGGCTTCGACCTCTGACACTCTGCGCTCTGCTGATCTGCCACCGGCCTCCACCGCTCATCCTTTGGTGAATTATGTATCCTTACATCGCCTCTCCCCACAGCTTCAAACCTTTGCTACTTCATTATCCTCTATTTCTATACTTAACTCTGTGCAGGAGGCTCTCCAACATCCAGGCTGGCGGGCAGCCATGGAAGAAGAAATGACATCCCTCTGGGCTAACCAGACATGGAACTTGGTCCCTCTCCCTCCAGACCAGACTCTTGTTGGGTGTAAATGGGTCTTTGTCATCAAGCATGCTCCTGATGGGACCATTGACCGGATGAAAACCCGACTGGTGGCACGTGGCTTTACCCAACAACACGGTCTCGATTGTGAGGAAACATTCTCTCCAGTGGCCAAGCTCAACACAGTTCGTGTCCTACTTTCCATAGTTGTGCATCGTTGATGGCCCTTACACCAACTGGATATCAAGAATGTTTTTTTAAATGGGGATCTACAGGAAACAGTCTACATGCAACTGCCTCCCGGGTTTAAGACCACGGAGGAATCCCGAGTTTGTCATCTTAAGAAGTCAATCTATGGTCTCAAACAATCCCCTCGGGCATGGTTTGACAAGTTCAGTAAGGTTGTCCGGGAGGTTGGCTTTACTCGCAGCTCGGCAGACTTCTCCCTGTTCACTCGACATCGAATAACAGGGACAGTTCTTTTGTTGGTATATGTTGATGACATCCTAATCACTAGAAATGATTCAAAGGGGATACAAGCGGTCAAACAACACGTTACCTCTGTTTTTCATACAAAAAATCTGGGGAACCTTCGATACTTCCTTGGTCTTGAGATCGCGAGGTGTCCTGATGGACTTGTCCTCTCTCAACGGAAGTACTGTCTTGATCTTCTTCAGGATGTTGGCTACTCTGGATGCAAGCGGATTAACACTCCTATGGATGCCAATCACAAGCTGTGTGCACATACCTCTGATAATGATCTTGCTTTTCCAAATCCAAGAGTACTTTCGACAACTTGTTGGGAAATTGATTTACCTAACAGTCACGAGACCAGATATATCCTTTGTTGTTGGGGTTGTCAGCCAATTTATGCATTTCCCTCGAATGTCCCATCTTCAGGCCGTCGAACGCATCCTAAGATATCTGAAAACAGCCCCTGGTCAAGGGCTGGTATACAAAACCTTGTCTTCTACTCCAACATTGGTTGCGTATTCTGATGCAGATTGTTGGAACAACCCTATTACAGATTTGGGCTAAGATCACTATATGTTGATTAGGATCTGTATTGACCCCATTGTACAGTCTTAGGGTCAAGTTTTAGGCTGATTAGATTAGTCGGAACTTAGGAAAATTCAGGCTCAACAAATGGCGAGTGGTGTTCGACGAATGACCAGATTCGTTCGACAAATTGTTTCCAGCAGACTGAAGAAATATAGATAGTTCCAGCTCTCGACATTTCCTGAGCAGTGCTCGACAAATGGCTAGCAGCGCTCGACGAATTCTAGCCAGCACTTGACAAATGGTCAGCGGCGCTCGACGAATTCTAGCCAGCGCTCGACAAATTCCTTTCTGAAGCTCAGATTAATTTTCTCAGTTGGATGTCAATTCTCTGAACACAAATCAGCAGTGTAACGGATATATTTATTTCTCCTTGGACGTATTCAGTCAGCCATGTAAGGATATATTTCTTATTTATTATATCCTTATATTCCTTCTATTCCAAGAAGAAGAATAGCCGTTGACATTTAATGTCAAGGCATCTTTCTCGACAAAAGGAATTGAAAGGACCTGCCAAAGTCATTTTTTTTTTGTGGCTACCTAGTTCCAAAAAGGATTTAAGTCAGAAAAATATATTCCTTAAAGAGCAGAAGATTTGAATTTGAATAGAGACAAGTTATCTAAGAAGAAAATAATCTAACAGATATACAGTCGATTTTTCCAACAGATAACAGAGAAAAACTTCACCATTTTTCTCAGTCTCTCTGTTATCACAGAATAAGGAGAACAGAAGAAGGATTAGAAAAGGAAGAAGAAGAGAACATATTATTTTTCTATTCCAGATTTCTTCTTCATCAAAGCAGCATTCTCATCATTCGGAGAACAAGATTCAATCTCTCAGATCTGCTGCAAGATAAAGTCTTTCAAAGAGAAACAACAATCTGAAGATTAATTTCTTCCAGATAATCAGCTACAAAGACTTCTGTTTGAGAAAGCTCTGTCCACAAAGCTGTCATCAACTCTCATCAGACAGGGGGAGCTTTCTGCTTCAACACCATTTGTCTTCTCTCAGATCATTGACAGAGAAGAACATTTTAAACCTTTTATCTCATCTTGTACAGGGTTAATACTCCCTTCAAAAGTTTACCCAGTTGTGGCAAGACACCTTATCAAAAAATCCTTGTGTGATTTTAAGCACCTTATCAAAAGCTTATTGGTGTGTGGACACCTTATCAAAAACCCCTTGGTGCCTGGGCACCTTATCAACCCTCCTAGTAGATTCCTACCAAGGGTGGTAGAAGAGTAGACGTACCCAGATTTATTGGGGAACTACTATAGCTCCTTGTGTCTTCTGTGCTTGCTTATTTCTGTGTGCTTGTGTTGCGTGCTTTTTACTGTTCCTGTTTTTATCTTTAATTCTCACTGATTACACATACTTAAACAGTATTTTAAATTCCGCTATAAAACTAAACAAAAAGTTTTAATACTCTATTCACCCCCCCCCCCCCCCCCCTCTAGAGTAATTTAAGATCTGACCTCCACTTTCAATTGGTATCAGAGGGGTGTTGATTCTTTACAGGCTAACACCTGAATCACAAAGATCAACCAGATCTTAATTTTTCTAAGATTTTCTCTTTCTCCACTATTATCTTATTTAAAAATAAAATAAAAAAACTCATGGCACAAAACAAGGAATATTCCAGCACAAGACCTCCTATGTGCAATCTCAATAAATTTGCACTATGGAAAGCAAGGATTAGGCTCTATATGAACTTCATTGATGAAGTAATTTTTAATGTTATTCTAACAGGGGCTCCAGCACCTACAGCATCAACCAGCACTGGAGCAACAACAGACAATACTGCTGTCCCACCTCCTGAGTGGACTGAAGTTCAGAAGAAGCAGAGAAATGCAGATGCAAAGGCCATGAACATTCTGGCCCTAACTATGTCAGATGACATATTCCAGAAGGTTGTTGAGTGCACCTCAGCAAAAGAAATTTGGAAATCTCTCAACAACATGGTGGCAGGCTCAGCAGATGAAAGAAAAGATAGAAGATCTCACCTGATCTCTCAATATGAGAACTTCAAGAAGGGAGAATCAGAAAATGTTGCTGATATGTACAATAGGCTCAGCCTCATAATAAATGAGCTGAAGTCTCTGGACAAAGTGATCTCACTCACAGAGATTAATGACAAATTCTTATGTGCTTCCCCAGCACATGGGACTCCAGAATCTGGCCAATCAAGGAAGCCAGAAGTCTCAATGAGATCACCACTGAAGCTTTGTTGGGCAAGCTCAAATCTTATGAGCAGCTTATCAAAGCTAGGGAAGCTGAAGAATCTACTTCATCTCCAGCACCCAAGAAGGAAAGAAGCATAGCCTTCAAGGCTGCAGAAGAAGAGGGAAAAACTCCTGACAATGAGGAGTTTATGAGTTTATTAGCCAAAAGATTCTACAAAATGGCTAGAAAAGATTTCAGGAGGAAGTCATCCAGAAGCCATGACAAGTCAAGGTATGACAAAAACCACTCTAATGAAATTATATGTTTTGGTTGCAGGAAACCAGGACGCATTGCTCCTGAATGTCCAGAAATTCAACACAAGAAGGACAAGAAGGAAAGAAGAAAAGAAAAGGAAGAAAAGAAGGGCTCCAGCAAATCTTCCTCTCACTCTCACAAAAAGAAGGGAAGAAGATTTGTAGCAACATCCTGGAGTGAAACAGAATCTGAATCAGAATCTTCATCTTGTTCTTCTGATGAAGAAGAAACAAAAGAAAACAGCCAATGCCTAATGGCTATTTATGACTCAGACAGTGAGTCACAATCAGCATCATCATCCAGCTCCAGTGATGATGAAGAAGAAAAAAATTTCTGCATGATGGCAATCAATGCCTCAATCAACAATTCTGATGAAGAGAAATCAGAATCAGAAACAGAAGATGATATTGATCCGGTATTATCTAGCTTTGATTTTACTTCTATTGAATTCAAAGATGATTTCAAAATTCTTTGTCAAGACTTAATAAAATCTGAGAAAGAAGTAATCTCTCTCAGAAATAAGTTAGTTGAAATGAACAATATAAGTGAAGAGAATGCAAATCTTAAGAAAGATTTGGCTGCCTCCAGAGAACACATTATTCTTCTTGAGAATAAGTTATCTGAAGCCAAAAAGTTTGAAGAATCCCTCAATGGGAGAAGTATCAAACTGATGGACATCACAAGCACTGTCAATGCTAGATTTAACAATAGCAAACTGGGCTTGGGTGCTTCATCAAGTGAGCCATCTCTGAATAAGAGAAACATCCTTTCCACACCCATAAAATTCATTTCAGCTAAAAGCAAAGAGGCTGCAGAAAGAAATAAAGATATTTCAAGCAAGTCTGTTAAGGATAAGAGAATTCAGAAAAATTCGTCGAACGAAGCTCGACAAAAAGATTCAAATCTGTCGAGCGGGGCTCGACGAAAACTGAGAACAGATTTTCAGTATAGTTATAATATGAACGGCGGTCGACGAATTTATTCAAATTCTTCGAACAAGCACTATACAGAAAACTCTAAGAATTCTAATCCTAAATATACTAAAAATCCTTTTACTGAGTGGACTATACCTCCAAGGAGATATCATCCACAAGGCTATAAGGATCAGCCTGAAATGTCATTTATCTCTGAATTATGTGGTAACATAAAAGGACCCAAGGTAGTCTGGGTCAAAAACAACTAGTTTATGTTTTTGTGGTTGCAGGTACACAGCTATCCAAGAACAAATCAAAAATGGTATTTGGATAGTGGCTGCTCAAAGCACATGACAGGGAACAAGACCAACCTGAACAATTACAAGGCAAAGCTTGGACCCAAGGTGATCTTTGGAGACTCCAACTGTGGACAAACCAAAGGCTATGGTCAAATTAAAGTTGGAGCAGTGGCATTCAAGGAAGTAACCTATGTCAAGGGTCTGAAGCACAACCTCATCAGCATAAGTCAGTTATGTGATGAAGGTTATCAAGTAACATTTAATAAATCAGAATGCATTATTAAATCCTCTGATAATGTTATTGTTCTATCAGGTATTAGACAAGGAAATGTATATTTAGTAAATTTCAACTCATCCAAATCAGAAATTTGTTTATTTAATGAGTTAAGCAAATCTAGTGAATTATGGCATAAAAGATTAGGACATGTAAACCTTAGGACCATTGCTAAACTAGCTAAGGATAATCTTGTTAGAGGTTTACCATCATGATCATATAAGAAAGAAGGTCTTTGTAGGGCATGTCAATTAGGTAAGCAAACCAAAAATAGCTTTAAGTCATTATCTAAAAGTGATTCACTTAGAATCTTATACTTGCTACATATGAACTTTTTTGGACCTATAGCAATAAAGAGCTTAGGGGGGAAGTCTTACACTCTAGTTATTATAGATGACTTCTCTAGATTCACTTGGGTGTTCTTTTTGAGAGAAAAATCAGATAACTTTAAAGTTCTT
The DNA here is from genome assembly GCA_033032865.1 of Dactylorhiza incarnata. NCBI lineage: Eukaryota > Viridiplantae > Streptophyta > Magnoliopsida > Asparagales > Orchidaceae > Dactylorhiza > Dactylorhiza incarnata. Next base: position 7,221,763 of record JAWHQI010000041.1, read on the forward strand.
ACAGACTTTCTTAAGAGCATACAGATTGAGTACTCTACTGTAGTTGCATTGATCAGAAGTGATCATGGCACTGAGTTTGAGTCTCTTCTCATGCAAGAATTCTGTGAGATAGAAGGTATCAGGCATTGCTTCCCAGCTCCTAGAACTCCTCAACAAAATGGGGTAGTTGAAAGGAAAAATAGAACTTTAATTGAATCAGCAAGAACATTGCTTGCAGATGCTAACTTGCCCCTATCTTTTTGGGTAGAGACTGTCAGCACAGCAAATTATGTTCTGAATAGAAGTTTGATACACAAACTTAAGGGTAAAACTCTCTATGAATTGCTTAAAGGGAAGAAACATAAAGTTGATTATTTTAGAACTTTTGGATGTAGATGCTTTGTTCATAACAATGATAAGAAGTACCTTAGAAAATTTGAACCAAAATCTGAAGAAGGAATCTTCTTAGGATATTCAATAGTTAGCAAAGCATATAGAGTATTTAACAAATCCTCTCTTAAAATAGAAGAGTCTATGCATGTTTTCTTTGATGAAACTAACATGTTTTACAAGGAAAAGAATTCTTCTACCAAGAACACTTTGCAGGTACCAGCTCTATGTGAAGAGCTTAAAGGGTTAAATTTAAAGACAGGAGATTCACTGCATCCATCACCTCAAACTCTTGAAGACAGTGAAGAAGAAGATTATCCAGATTTTGTTGATAACATAAATCAAGTAACAGCAGAACATCCTCCACAGGCTGTAACAGCTGAACAAATTCCCAATGTGGATACTGCTGCTGAACCAACTCCAACTGTTGACCACATCACAGTTAGAGATCATCCAATTTCACAAGTGATTGGTGATATCACAGCAGGTGTTCAAACAAGGCATCAACTACACAACCAACTACACCAAAATCAGATGCATACTTGTTTCCTATCACAAGTTGAACCTCAAACCATAAAAGATGCAGAACAAGATCCAAATTGGATTCTTGCAATGCAAGAGGAACTCAACCAGTTTGAAAGAAACAAGGTTTGGGATTTGGTTCCAAGACCAAAAGGTCATCCAGTTATTGGCACCAAGTGGGTCTTCAGGAACAAGCTTGATGATCAAGGCAATATTGTGAGAAACAAAACAAGATTGATAGTTCAAGGATATTCACAGGAAGAAGGCATAGATTATGATCAGACATTTGCCCCTGTTGCAAGGCTTGAAGCTATAAGGATTTTCTTGGCTTTTGCTGCATTCAAAAAGTTCAAGGTATATCAAATGGATGTGAAGAGTGTTTTTCTCAATGGAGACATCAAAGAAGAAGTCTATGTGGAACAACCACCAGGTTTCATCTCTCCAACTCATTCCTCCTATGTATTTAAGCTTAATAAAGCTCTTTATGGTCTCAAACAAGCTCCCAGAGCATGGTATGAGACTTTAGCTAATTTTCTCTTGGAAAACAATTTCTGTAGAGGCATAGTAGACAAAACATTATTTTACAAAATACATAAAAATCAAACTCTACTAGTTCAAATATATGTAGATGACATTATCTTTGGATCTACTGATTCAAATTTGTGCAAAAGATTTTCCAATCTAATGCAATCAAGATTTGAAATGAGTAGTATGGGTGAATTATCATACTTCTTTGGTTTTCAAGTGAAGCAAACCCCATCAGGAATCTTCATCTCTCAATCTAAGTATGCTAAGGAATTAGTGAAAAGATTTGGAATGTCTGATTCTTCTACTATGAAAACACCCATGGCCTCTAATGCTGTTATTAATACTGATGAATCAGGGAAACCTGTTGATCAGAAAATGTATAGGGCAATTGTTGGCTCTCTACTCTATTTAACAGCTAGTAGGCCAGATATAATGTTTGCTACATGTATTTGTGTTAGGTTTCAAGTTAACCCTAAAGAATCTTATCTTACTTTTCTAAAAAGAATTTTAAGATATATAAAGGGTTGCCCTAATCTAGGACTTTGGTATCCAACAGCATCTGAATTTGAATTAACTGGATTCTCAGATTCAGATTATGCTGGATGCAGGGTAGACAGGAAAAGCACATCAGGAACTTGTCAGTTTCTTGGTGATAGGCTTGTGTCTTGGTTTTGTAAGAAATAAACATCTGTGTCTACATCAACAGCTGAAGCTGAATACATAGCTGCTGGCAGTTGCTGCTCACAGATATTGTGGATACAAAATCAGCTCCTAAACTATGGTGTCAACTTAAATAATTCAATTATATTTTGTGACAACACTAGTGCAATATCTATAGCACAAAATCCAGTTCTCCATAGTAGGACTAAACACATAGAAATTAGGCACCACTTCCTTAGGGATAATGCGGATAAAAATAAAATTTGTCTACAATTCATTTCTACTGATTTGCAAAGAGCTGATATTTTCACCAAGCCCTTGGATGAAAAGAAGCACATCTTCTTTATAAATCAACTAGGAATGATAGATGGAGACTCAATCTGCTAAAAATTAAATATTTCTATTTATCCCACAAATTCGTCGAACGGAGAATGACGAATTTAAATCATTTGTCGAACGATGGTCGATAAAACCTCTTAACCACAGAATCAGTTAAGGCAATCTCATTTGTCGAACGATGGTCGACGAAAAAAATGTTCTCGTCGAACGCATTCAGACAAGAGAAATAAAGCCTTTTCAACTTCTAATTTTATTAGGTTTTGACGAACAGCGGCTTACGAATGCGCCCTCATTCTTCGACCTGTCTATATAAGCTTTATTTTATCTTATTCTAAGTTTTGCGCCTACAGAAATCGTCTTTCCCTCCAGTTCCCCTCTGCACTTGATCTTCAACTTTCTTTGCAGGAACAATGGCGATTCCTCAGGCCTCTCTGCACTCAATGAAGTTTGACGCAGGCTTCGACATTGACAAGGACTCTTTTGCACAGTCTGACCAAATCTTCAAAGATATTTTTCAAATGCTGGAAGAACAACATCTAAGGAAGTTTCTAAGCACCAGGCAAAAGATAGCTGTGGCAGAGATTAAGGAATGGGTTTACACTGCAAAACCAGTCGATGAAAGCTTGTCTGGAACAATCTCAGGTCATCAAGTATCTCTCTCTCCCACCATTCTTTCTGAAATTTTTGGTTTTGTGAATGGTGAAGATGACTTAGACATAAGCTCAAATGAATTTGATGAAGCTTTAGTCAAAATGGGTCATTTGACTGGAAACCCTAACCACCTTCTGGAAAAGAACTTGTCTCAGGACTACAAGTTCTTAGCAGACATTGTTGGAAAAGTCTTGCTGGGCAAGACCTCTGGGCATGACTACATCAATAGGCACCAATTTCTGTTGATGGTGGCCTTGATGGAGAAGAAGAAAGTCAACTGGGGATCAATTCTTTTTGAACTGATTAAAAAGAAAAATTCTAAAGATAGTGTAAGTTTTGGAAGAGTTATAGGAATTGTCCTGCAGGAAAGGCATCCAGACCTTTTGGTGTCACCAAAAGTGACTATAAATGCCAGCAAGAGGCTGACCTCAGCACTCTTTGCTAAGTGGGATAGGGTAATTCCCAAGAAGAATACAGGAGCTAATGCCTCTAGAAAAAGGAAAACTTCTGAGGACACAAGGACTGATCAAGTCACTCCCTCTACCCTTCCAGAAGCTCCTTCCTCAGTTCCTTCTCCTTCTCACATCACATCTTCACCTGCTCAACAGTCTCCTGCACATTCTCATTCTTCACCACCTCCTTCAACTGCCATATCACCCATCAATGGTATTTCACCTCTATCTCCAGAACCACTACCTACCACACCTCCATCTCCAATACATACTGAATATCAATCACCCATTCATCCCCTTAGTCCAATCCATCCATACATTCCCACACATACTACCAACATCAGCAATATCTCTCCAATTCCTCCAATCTCATCTCCATCCACTTCACAACCATCCTCTACTCATCCACCAGATTATCAATCCCTCAACCTCTCCTCCATTGCTGATCAGGTTTTTGATCATATCCTTCCTAGAATAAGCCAACTCCTGGATGCAAAATTTGCTCCAGTTCTTCAGGCAATTTCTGCTCTATCTGCTAAGATAGCTTCTCTCTCTTCCTCTCTTGTTGTCCCTTCTTCTAGGGGCCTAGATTCAGGCTGCCCTGAAGCTAGGCAGGGGGAGATGTCCTATGAAGAAGCTCCAGAAACAGAAGCTACTCCAGAAGATACAGAAGTTACAGTTTTTGATACAGATATGATTGATTCATGTATAATATCAGATACACAAGTTATAGAAGAAATAAATAGTATATGCATTCATCCATCCTGTGACCTATACAGTTTATTATCAAAATTTGATGTCACATATACTTCAAGGGTATAACCAAAAGTGTACATAGAGGATTTATCAAAGGCTCTGATATGCCTTCCTCAGAAGATTCATTCTGATATCATACAAAATTACATCTCCTCTATTCCTTCATTCACTGATCAAGACATTCAAATGAAGGATCTTTCTGCAGAATATGAAGATGATCTTGCAGAACTCCTTGATGATACAGAAGATCATCCTACTCCACCAGATACAACAGTCTCACAAATTGTTTCTTCACCTCCAATTCCTTTATGGAATGAAGAACCAATGTCAAGCTTTGATGAAATTTGGAAAGAGGCAGATGCAGAATTTGACAAAGCTGAAGAAGAAAGATTAAAGGCTCGTGAAGCAATCAAAAGAATTGATGATTTATATGATAAGCCAATTTCTTCTTCTGACTCTGAAGATGATGATGGTGATAACAGTGATTCTGATGATACATCATCAAGGAAAAGAAAGAAAAGAACAGCTAAGTCAAAGGCTGCTCTCAAGCCTCCAAATCCAAAGAATGACATTCCTCTTTATATTTTGTATAATGTTCCTCTTGATGAGAAAACTCCTCACTGGATGAAGCTCTCCAGAAATGAGAATAACAGGAGGAAGAAATTCAAGAAGACTGGCTACATCTCTGACAAACCTGTCAAGCACAATCATCCTCCTCCACCTCCTCCTCCAGCAGCTGGTGCAGCAGGATCAGCAGGTGTATCATCCTCTTCTCAGAAGCAAAGCCCTCAACAATCAGGGAGACCTGGTAGTTCTAGTGGTTCTCAAACCTCTGGATCAGCCAGTGCTCCTCCTTCTAAGAAATCAGCACTTGCCTTACAAAAGAGTCAAGCCATTATTTCACCTCAAATATCTTCAGAATACAAACTTCACATTTCTGATGGATCTCTTCACAGAGATAAAGCACCTCAAAAGGTCACTAAGGATAAAGATGATTCAGAAGATATTTATTATTCTCCAGATCCTGAAGAAGAAAGATTATTTCAAATGGCAAGATTCAAAGAGTCAACTGCTCTTGCACAGATTAACAAAGCAAAATCAGAAGGTAAAGACTTTTCAAATATTTCAACTATGTCAGAATACAGAAGGAAAGAACTTGAAAAGTACAAACCAAATAAAGCATTCAATGCTGGGGAATATATTGATATGCACCCAGAAGCATTTATTCCTCATGTCAAAGAACAGAAAATTATTGGAGCTCAAGATCTGTTCATCAGCAAAAAGAAATCAGAATATCTCAACAGGAAGATCATATTCAAGCCATCTTCTCGGGACAAAAAGTCTTAAATCTTTGCTTGTTTATGACTGTAAAATTTCTAAAACTCAGAGCATCTTACTTTTGTCTTATCTGATGATCTATTTAAATCTGTCAGATATATTTCATTTTATCTTGCTCTGTTGATTATACTCTCTGCTGTATTTATTCAATTATTTGTCAAATAGTATCCTAACCCAAATAGGGGAGATTGTTGGAACAACCCTATTACTGATTTGGGTTAGGATCACTATATGTTGATTAGGATCTGTATTGACCCCATTGTATAGTCTTAGGGTCAAGTTTTAGGCTGATTAGATTAGTCAGAACTTAGGAAAATTCAGGCTCAACAAATGGCGAGTGGTGTTCGACGAATTACCAGATTCGTTCGACAAATTGTTTCCAGCAGACTGAAGAAATATAGACAGTTCCAGCTCTCGACATTTCCTGAGCAGTGCTCGACAAATGGCTAGCAGCGCTCGACGAATTCTAGCCAGCACTTGACAAATGGCCAGCGGCGCTCGACGAATTCTAGTCAGCGCTCGACAAATTCCTTTCTGAAGCTCAGATTAATTTTCTCAGTTGGATGTCAATTCTCTGAACACAAATCAGCAGTATAACGGATATATTTATTTCTCATTGGACGTATTCAGTCAGCCATGTAAGGATATCTTTCTTATTTATTATATCCTTATATTCCTTCTATTCCAAAAAGAAGAATAGCCGTTGACATTTAATGCCAAGGCATCTTTCTCGACAAAAGGAATTGAAAGGACCTGCCAAAGTCGTTTTTTTTTTTTTGTGGCTACCTAGTTCCAAGAAGGATTTAAGTCAGAAAAATATATTCCTTAAAGAGCAGAAGATTTGAATTTGAATAGAGACAAGTTATCTGAGAAGAAAATAATCTAACAGATATACAGTCGATTTTTCCAACAGATAACAGAGAAAAACTTCACCATTTTTCTCAGTCTCTCTGTTATCACAGAACAAGGAGAACAGAAGAAGGATTAGAAAAGGAAGAAGAAGAGAACATATTATTTTTCTGTTCCAGATTTCTTCTTCATCAAAGCAGCATTCTCATCATTCTGAGAACAAGATTCAATCTCTCAGATCTGCTGCAAGATAAAGTCTTTCAAAGAGCAACAACAATCTGAAGATTAATTTCTTCCAGATAATCTGCTACAAAGACTTCTGTCTGAAAAAGCTCTGTCCACAAAGCTGTCATCAACTCTCATCAGACAGGGGGAGCTTTCTACTTCAACACCATTTGTGTTCTCTCAGATCATTGACAGAGAATAACATTCTAAACCTTTTATCTCATCTTGTACAGGGTTAATAATCCCTTCAAAAGTTTACCCAGTGGTGGCAAGACACCTTATCAAAAAATCCTTGTGTGGTTTTAAGCACCTTATCAAAAGCTTATTGGTGTGTGGACACCTTATCAAAAACCCCTTGGTGCCTGGGCACCTTATCAACCCTTCTAGTGGATTCCTACCAAGGGTGATAGAAGAGTAGACGTACCCAGATTTATTGGGGAACTACTATAGCTCCTTGTGTCTTCTGTGCTTGCTTATTTATGTGTGCTTGTGCTGTGTGCTTTTTACTGTTCCTGTTTTTATCTTTAATTCTCACTGATTACACATATACTTAAACAGTATTTTAAATTCCGCTATAAATCTAAACAGAAAAGTTTTAATACTCTATTCACCCCCCCCCCTAGAGTAATTTAAGATCTGACCTCCACTTTCACAGATTATGCTGGTTCCCTGGATGATCGGCGGTCTACTAATGGATTTTGCACCTACTTTGGAGGTCACCTTGTTACCTGGCGTAGTAAGAAACAAGTTGTGGTTGCTCGATCTTCAGCTGAGGCAGAGTACCTTCAATGGCATCAGTTGTTTCTGAACTCACATGGCCTGAAAGTCTCCTTGCTGATCTAGGAGTAAAACTTTCCTCACCAGCTATCCTACTATGTGGCAGTTAAGCTGCTATACACAGAGCTAAGAACACGGTCTTCCACGAAAGAACGAAACACATTGAAGTGGACTGTCACTTCATCCGGGAGAAAGTTCAACTGAAGAAAATAGAATTAAAGCATGTTCCGGGTACTGACCAAGTTGCTGATATTCTCACCAAGGCCCTACCAAGTACCATATTTTATCAATTCCTGTCCAAGTTGGGTGCATACGACATGTACGCTCCAGCTTGTGGGGGAGTATTAGAAAAGCCCATGTAAAGGCTCATATTGGAGTCCTTTTATGTGTTTGTTTCTCTCTCTTCTCTTTAGTCCCACATCATGTATAAGGATTTTCTCTCTCTTTCTCCCTTCTATATATTTGTATTCATACATTGTATTTCATACACAGAAAGGTATATACAAGATTTTGCTCTTTCTTACACCTACAAATACACATTTAATAGCTTGGGGTCTCAATTTATTTTTGTTTGGTCCAACGATGTGAAACAAATGTCATACACCAGAACACTTTAGGAGGAGGATTGGATGAGGAACACTTGGAAGGAGCAGTTTCAATGGATGCATCCGTTCCAAGGTGTCTAACGCAATTAGATTAATATTATATATGTCAATTAGCACACATTCATTCCACAATAGTATTGGAGCGTGCAACTCTTGTAACAAACATACAATACTTTTAATAATGCGTCGATTATTTCTTTCAGCAACTCCATTTTGTTGAGGGTTCCTAAAAAAAGTTTGAAAAATAATCTCATTTTCCCCCAAGAACTTTTGAAGTTCGCCACAATGAACTCTACACCATTATTACATCTAAGTATTTTAACTTTGACTCTAAATTGTGTTTCCGTATAATGACAGAAATAATTTAAACATGTCATAAATTTTGGTTTTCTTCTTCATAAGATAAATCCAGATAAAATGAGAATGATCATCAATAAATGATGCAAGATAACAAAAAATATTACAATAGCAAACAAGAGTGGTCTAAACATCAGAATAAATCATCTCAAAACATTTAGCACTTCTATTGTACCTAGTAGAGTATGTGGTTCTATAATGTTTTCCATTCCCACTCAATCATTTGGGTAAATTCTGCAAAATGACTAGGGAAGATAGATAATATGGTCTCCAGACTCACTGTCCAAATCTGTTACGCTACAACATCAAGCAATCACTATCAAAAGCTCTTTGTGCTCCAAAGGTCTGTCTAGTATTCATCATAAACTCCACCAGACTCATGCCCACCAATAATCATCCCCCTACTCACTAGGTCCTCAAAGATATAATGAGAGGAAAAGATGGTAATATATAAGTTAAGTTGATCTGTTGAACTACTCGCATAGAGCAAATTAGAAGGAAATGGTGGAACTAAAATAATATATCTACGTGGTACATCAGAAGAGATTTGAATACTCCTTTTAACCGCCACAGAAGCAAACAATCCATCAACAAACCTAATTTTTCCAGAGAAAGGAGTGAATGCAGTGATTCAGTAGAAGATCATATCATATTATCATAAGCTCTGGCATCAACAATTCAGGGTGTGAACGTTTTCCTAGCTGGTAGGACAAAAATCTGAGTACGAGCAACAGTACTAGATATGTCCTTCATAGACGACCTCCAAATAATAGCGTTCCGCTAATTCTCTAATTAGTCTCTCATTTTCAACAATAAGATTCTCTTTATTGTCCATTGTACCATAAAAATTAGGTGAGGTATAACATCTCTCATCAATCTCTCATCAATCCGGAACATGCACAAGGGTGACGGGAACGAGCCGAAGAACGCCGATGAAGAGGCGCCTCGATCGATCAATGCAGAGATCGATCGAACGCAGAGATCAGGAGAGCGAACGCAAAGATCGATCGAGCCTTCAGGTCGACGTCAACAGCGGATATACCGCCTATGATACCATGTTAGAAGAGGAGAACGCACCTTTAGGTTTCTTCCGTTCTAACGATTCAGGGTATGGAAACCTTATTTATTCTCTTTCAGCCACCGCTTGAGTTACAGCCACCACCCGGTGAGTCAGTGATAGCTTGCCTTTTGACAATTCCAACCCTTGTTGTGAAAGTCAGTCCTAGTATTTTAATATTTTTTTACGACATTTTGGTGTACAAGCCCTTGGCCGAGCATCTGCAGCATGTTCGCATTGTTCTCCAGCTGATCTATCATCGCCGCCTCGTTCTCAAGGCCTCGAAGTGTTCCTTCGGCACAGGGAGCGTCGCCTACTTAGGCCACGTGGTGCAAGCTCAGGGAGTGTCAACTGATCCGAAGAAAATCTAGGGTGTGGCCGCTTGGCTCACTCCCCAAACACCGCATGACCTCCGCGAGTTTCTTGGGCTGACCTGGTATTACCGTCGCTTCATCTGAGGGTACAGTACTATTATCGAGCCATTATTGGCCCTCTTGCGAAAGAATGACTTTGTGTGGGGTGACGTCGCCACAGCGTCTTTTCAGGCACTCCAGCAGGCCTTGATTTTCGCCTCTATCCTACGCCTACCAGATTGCTCACAAGAGTTTCATGTGGAGTGTGACGCATCCAGTCAGGGTTGTTGGGCCGTCCTACACCAGGAGGGACACCTCATTGCGTACTTTAGTCACAAGATCGTGCTCCACCATCAGAAGCTACCAGCATATGAGCAGGACCTGATTGGGCTCACCAAGGTCGTGCAACACTGAAGTCCTTACCTTTGGGGTCACGCTTTTGTGATCCAACAGCCTGAAGTATCTTCTAGAGCAGCGCCTCACTACTGTACAGCAGCAGCGTTGGCTCAGCTAACTCCTCAGGTTCGACTTTCATGTGGAATACAAGGCAGGGGCCTTGAATAGGGCAGTTAATGCTTTATCATGCCATGAGTATACCACTGAGGAGGATATCTTTGCCATATCCTCCCCACAGCCGCACTCCTCTCCACCCTGCCCCACGAAATCCAAACTTCTCCAGTTTCATTAGAGCTCCACCACCGCATAGAAGAGGGCCTCATGCACCCATGCTGGACCGCTAGGGAGGGCCTCACCTTTTACAATGACCGGCTATACTTAGAGGCCACTTCTCCCCTTGTTCAGACCATTTTGGAGGATATGCATAGTCACGGGCGCGAGGGGGTCCTTAAGACCCTTCAGCGCATCTGCAGAGTTCTTTTGGAAGGGCCTCCGCAGCCGGGTGCAAGACTTCATCGCATCCTGCCCAGTTTTCCAGAAGAAAAAGACAACTCATCTCCTTCCTGCAAGCCTCTTGCAGTCATTGTCAGTGCCGACTCAGATCTGGGAAGACGTGTCATGGACTTTGTGGAGGGGCTGCCCACTTCCAAGGGCAAAACCGTACTCATGGTCGTTGTCGACTTCTTTTCCAAGAGGGCGCACTTCATTACCTTGGCTAACCCCCTTGTTGCTGAGATTGTTGTGTGGATTTTCTTTGATGGTGGGTTCCTCCATGGATGTCAGAGCATCGTATCTGATCGTGACAAATTTTACCAGTCGCTTTTGGAAGGAGTTATCCACTCTTAGCGGCACCAAATTGTCCTTCTCCACCGCCTACCATCTGCAGTCTGATGGGCAGACCGAGGTGGTCCACCGCACAGTAGAGATGCACCTACGCTACATTACTGGGGATCGCCCCAAGGATTGGGTTCGGTGGCTTCCTTGAGTCGGGTATTGCTACAACATGTTGTATCACACCGCACTACAGATGACACCCTTCCGCTTGATTTATGGGAGTGAACCTCCCCATCTTCTATCTTACAGCGGGGGTACCGCCATGATTGATACCGTCGACCGGGAGCTCCTCGACCGTGATCAGATTCTGTACACCGCAAGGGAGCGGCTCCTCCAGGCGCAGCAGCGCATGGAAGCTGCTTACAACGGGGGCCACCGAGAGCTTTCTTTTGCCATTGAGGATTGGGTTTGGCTGAAACACCGCACTTACCGGCTGACTTCGGCCTCCACCCCACCTCCAACAAATTAGGTCACAAACTTTACGGGCCCTTTCCAATCCTCCAATGTACCGGCCAGGTGGCATACTAGCTCCAACTTCCATCGGAGGCCCGCATACACGACGTCTTCCTCGTCTCCCAGTTGAAGCCATTCATGAGGGCTCCTCCAACAAAACCATTGGTTTGTTTGCCTCCACAGCTTGAGGACAAGCTGCCTCTCGACGGGAAAGGAGATGTTATGGATGTTATGGACCCACGTTGGGAGCGCGCGTATCAGCAACGCATACAATCCACCGGGGATTGATAGTTCTATTGTCGCATCTTTTATATTTTATTATGTCGCGCTTAGATAGTTTTTGTTGACGTGTCTTATGGACGACATGGCAACCCTCACCACGAAGCTTAATGAACTCATAACCACACCGCCCGTTGTTACCACCCCATCCACGGATCACGCCAGTAGCAGTCAAGTCCCGCTTCCGCCGCTCATCCGCCACGAGCCACCTTCACCGACCCTTTTACGCCCTGACGATGTTATTCTATCGCGTTATACCCGACTAGAATCCTCACCCACAATAGAAAAATGGATCTGTTGAGTTGGCTCACCAGGTGCGAGCAATTCTTCGGCCGCCAACAAACTCCGGCAGTTGAACGACTTCCTCTGGCCTCCTTCCATCTTCTCGACCCGGCTTCGTTTTGGGTCACTCGTCTCCTCACTGATCAGTCGGGTCTGACATGGGACGACTTCAAGCGACTCTGCAACCTGCACTTCCCCCCCCCCCCCCTCATCCGCAGTAACCCCCTCGGTGCCCTCAAAATTCTACGCCAGACAGACTCGGTGGACGACTACCTGGAGTAGTTTCAGCTTCTTCTAGCACATGTCACACTCTCCCAGAGATGCAGGTCGCCATCTTCATGACAGGACTTCGCGATCGCGTACGACTGGATGTCGAATTTGAGGCCGCGCCCGACTTAGTGATTGTTATGAGTCTGGCCCGGCTATGCGACCATCGCCTCCAGCTGGCGCAGGAAGCCTACTTTCCCGACATCAGCACTCTGCAGGGCCGTACCGAGGGTCAGGCCGCTCCGCCAATTCGTCGTTTATCTCGGGCCGAGATGTTGGGCTGACGTGCTCATGGATTATGTTTCAATTGCGACGAGCAGTACACTCGCGGACACAAGTGCAAAAAGCTTTTCGACCTGCACGTCGAGGACTCTGACGAGGAGGGAGTCGGATGAAGCTCGCACCGATCCCCCTTGAGCTTGAGGTCAAGCTCGATTTGGACGGCGGGAGAGATGTTATGGGCCGTGTATCGTCTATTATGATTATCTCTATTATCTAGGTGTCTAGGTGTTATCATTATGTAGGGTTCTCGAGCACCGGGCCTAGTATTAGGCGTCATTATTGTTGCTTGTCTCTTTATATGTTGTAAGCCTATATAAAGGTATATGGTGAGTTGTATGGGTAAGTAAGAAGAAGTCTATTCTCAATATTTGTGTGAGATCATTGGTGGCTCTATCCACCGCAAGGGAGCGGCTCCTCCAGGCGCAGCAGCGCATGGAAGTTTCTTACAACGGGGGCCACCGAGAGCTTTCTTTTGCCATTGAGGATTGGGTTTGGCTGAAACACCGCACTTACCGACTGACTTCGGCCTCCACCCCACCTCCAACAAATTAGGTCACAAACTTTACGGGCCCTTTCCAATCCTCCAATGTACCGGCCAGGTGGCATACTAGCTCCAACTTCCATCGGAGGCCCGCATACACGACGTCTTCCTCGTCTCCCAGTTGAAGCCATTCATGAGGGCTCCTCCAACAAAACCATTGGTTTGTTTGCCTCCACAGCTTGAGGACAAGCTGCCTCTCGACGGGAAAGGAGATGTTATGGATGTTATGAACCCACGTTGGGAGCGCGCGTATCAGCAACGCATACAATCCACTGGGGATTGATAGTTCTATTGTCGCATCTTTTATATTTTATTATGTCGCGCTTAGATAGTTTTTGCTGGCGTGTCTTATGGACGACATGGCAACCCTCACCACGAAGCTTAATGAACTCATAACCACACCGCCCGTTGTTACCACCCCATCCACGGATCACGGCAGTAGCAGTCAAGTCCCGCTTCCGCCGCTCATCCGCCACGAGCCACCTCCACCGAACCTTTTACGCCCTGACGCTGTTATTCTATCGCGTTATACCCGACTAGAATTTCCACCTACAATAGAAAAATGGATCTCTTGAGTTGGCTCACCAGGTGCGAGCAATTCTTCGGCCACCAACAAACTCCGGCGGTTGAACGACTTCCTCTGGCCTCCTTCCATCTTCTCGACCCGGCTTCGTTTTAGGCCACTCGTCTCCTCACTGATCAGTCGGGTCTGACATGGGAAGACTTCAAGCGACTCTGCAACCTGCACTTCGGCCCCCCCTCATCCGCAGTAACCCCTCGGTGCCCTCAAAATTCTACGCCAGACAGACTCGGTGGACGACTACCTGGAGCAATTTCAGCTTCTTCTAGCACATGTCATACTCTCCCCAGAGATGCAGGTCGCCATCTTCATGGCAGGACTTCGCGATCGCCTACGACTGGATGTCGAATTTGAGGCCCCGCCCGACTTAGTGATTGTTATGAGTCTGGCCCGGCTATGCGACCATCGCCTCCAGCTGGCGCAGGAAGCCTACTTTCCCGACATCAGCACTCCGCAGGGCCGTACCGAGGGTCAGGCCGCTCCGCCAATTCGTCGCTTATCTCGGGCCGAGATGTTGGGCTGACGTGCTCATGGATTATGTTTCAATTGCGACGAGCAGTACACTCGCGGACACAAGTGCAAAAAGCTTTTCGACCTGCACGTCGAGGACTCTGACGAGGAGGGAGTCGGATGAAGCTCGCACCATTATCGATCCCCCTTGAGCTTGAGGTCAAGCTCGTTTTGGACGGCGGGAGAGATGTTATGGGCTGTGTATCGTCTATTATGATTATCTCTATTATCTAGGTGTCTAGGTGTTATCATTATGTAGGGTTCTCGAGCACCGGGCCTAGTATTAGGCGTCATTATTGTTGCTTGTCTCTTTATATGTTGTAAGCCTATATAAAGGTATATGGTGAGTTGTATGGGTAAGTAAGAAGAAGTCTATTCTCAATCTTTGTGTGAGATCATTGGTGGCTCTCTCCTCTAACGAGCAACCTCGCATAGGCAGCCGCGATTAAGGCTTCGTTGTATCCTCCACCACCATCGTCTGTCTCCACCTCCGACAACTACTACGGACACCGCTTGAATAGGTCCCTAACAGACCCCTTTGCGCCTCGGTGCGCCTTGCACCATTAACGAGCCCGAGTCCATATGTCAAAGGCCGAGTCCATCAGCATGTAGCTATGATAGACCAAAGGAGACATGGAGTGAAGCAACCGCGAGACAACAAGCAAATTTTCAATGTCCCACTTTCGCCAACCCGGATCAGTACTGGGAGGCTGAACAGTCATCTCATCGATGTACCCATAAAGTTGATGGTTGCGGATAGCACGTTGTGCTGCACGAGACCACTTGAGGTAATTTGTTCCATCCAAAAGGAACAGTTGTAATTTGAAGTGAACCAGAAGAGGCATGAGGTCGTGAGAATTCACCACCCGAAGGAGGGATAAGCGAGGAGGAAGACTGAACGCTTAAGTCCGAGGAGTTAGCCATGCTGAAGAAAGAGGTCGCGGAGAAGGGGAGACTGCAAGGATCGGATGAAGGAGTTGATGCTGCTGAGAGGAGGAGATCGCACTATAGAGAAGACAGCGAGGAGCACGCACAGGTTGCTGAGCCACAGAGCTCGCGTAAATCGCAGAGGGAGGATCGCAGTGAAGCCACAGAGCTCACGTAAAACGCAGAGCCGCAGAGCTTGCATAACTCGTAGAGCTCGCATAGGCGCACAGCTCGCATAGGCGCACAGCTCACAGAAGGGAGACGAGAAAGGAGACGAGCTCGCGTAAATCGCAAAGTCGCAGCGCTCGCAGAGGTCGCACAGACGCACAGCTCGCAGAACCGCAGAGCTCGCAGAGGGGAGGCGAGACTGTGAGCTCGCGAAGGAGGAAGGCGGTCAGAGAGCGCGTAGGAGAAGGGCGCACACGCAGACTGAGCGCGTGAGAGAAGAGGCCGCACACGTGTAGAAGAAAGGCGGACTGAGCGCACAGATTGGCCACAGACCGAACCTATCTCTGATACCAAGTCAAACGAAATAATGAGCTCAATTACAATTTCAGGGGCAACGCCCTCTATTTATACACAATGGGTGAAGACCCAGAAACAAGAAAAAGAATGGGCCTTTTATAACGGGCGTTTTTACAATTATGCTACAAATAATGATTTAATTCAACTTAATTGGCCCGTGAATTAAGTGTCTAATTGTTTATTTTATGGGGCATTGGTTGAAGTCCTGTGCTTTAATCCTATTGTGTCTCTTCAATGGACTGCTGGTTGCTTCTAGCAATGTGGTCGACCCTATCTTGATGTTTTTTTAGTGTATGAAAATAAAATAAAGTTGGCTGCTTCCAGCAGTGTGGCCAAACCTACCTTGATTTTTTTAGTGTATGAAAAATAAAATAAAAATGCAGGTGTGGTAGGGCAATTGTGTAAGGTTTTAAAGACTATAATAAGGAATCATTTTGCTCTTCTAAGCCTACTATACTGGCTAAAATATCTAATAATATTACACATCATTAAAGTGGGATTTTTTTAAATTAAAATGCTTTTAAAATGTGCCAATATGGGGGCTGTTTAATGGTGTTAAACTGAAGGGTTGTTAGAGGCTTGGTCCCTATATGGCATGCTCTTATCCTCCCTCTTTCCTATTACATGTTATATTCTTAACTCCTTGAATACTAGTATGTTATGGATGGGCTTCCATCTTACTGATATGAAAAATTGTGAGGTTCCTTTAGAGTTAATTAAAGGGGATCATTTTGAATTCTTAAAACCTCATTATTTAAATTTTTAAGGTCCTCTTGGGTAAGTTGTAACCTTTTTCTCTCGTATCGCAACTCGCGTAAGGCTTAACTGCCCCTCAGAAAATAAAATGAATTGTTGTTGTATGGAGCGCCTCTCATCAAGCTTTTGCGAGATCTGTTCAAAAATTACTACGTCTGAGATAGCATAGAGAGAAGGAATGAATACCGACCCGAAAAGGAATAAGGTTAAATAGAAAGTAAATATGGGTTCTTATTTCTTTAATTTGCGCTCTATTTCACATGACCAATGATTGGATACTTCAAAAGGAAAAATAATCAATAAATGTGAGGCAAGTAAGGTGTTGAAGTTATTAATATTTAGGTATTTATATGTGTTTGGGGTTTAGTCCCACACCGTAGTTTTAGGTTTAAGAGTCCATGTAAGTCCTATATATTGACCCTTGTGGGATGAATAAATTGCACAACTTCTATTTCCTTTCTATTATTTCTACATGGTATCAGAGTGGGAATTGACTCCGTAAAAATTTTTGTCACCCTAATTTGTTGGCGACCTAAGGATCTCGGCGGCTTCCTCTCTAATTTCCGCCACTTCCTCTCATTCTCGTCGACTGTCCCTGCCTCTGCTCTCGTCGGGGAGTCCTCCTTCCGCTCTCGTCGACGAGATCGATTTCTAATTCCATCGAGGCCTTCTATCCCCTCGACAAGGAGGGTTTCTCTGTTGATCTCGTCGAGCCCCTGTTCCCCACGATCCCGTCGTTGCTCCTCGCCTTCGTTTCCGTCGTCATCTGCGTCATTGATCCCGTCGCCGAGAGTGGCTGTTGCGATTGTCCTCGATATCGACGGCTGCTCCCGTCGTTGGTTGGTCGACTCCTACGCTCTTTATCGCAAATCCCGCTTCCCTCTTCATCGACGGTCCTATCGATGGTGGCTCTCGCCTCTACCATCTCCCTTCTTCAGATCAAGCAACCTCTATTGGCTCCGTCTATCTTCCGGAGCGGGCTCTCCATCGCTCGATGTCGCTGATCTCGTCGAGCTCCTCCTCCGATGCCCAGGTCGTGCTTCAGATCTGCTCCCGATCTGTCCCCTCTCTTCTTCCTACTAGTGACATGGCTCCTCTCGTGTCGAGCTCCTCTCTTTCTTGTTGTGCTCCCTCTTCTGCTCGCCACTTCTTGAGTCTTCTGCTCGCCGCTGCTTGAGCCCTCTGATTGCAGCTGCTTGAGCTTGAGCCTTCTGCTCGCCTCTGCTTGTGCCCGTGCTTTGCTCGCTGCATCTTAAGCCCGTTCTCGACGGCAAGCTTTATACATAGTTGTTTACCTTGTTATTTTGTTTATGGGTTGTTTATTTTTTGTGTTTTGTTCGTGTGTTATAGGCTTTCTTGCACGTGTTCCTCATGAGGGGGAGTGTTCGTGACAAGGGCGAATCGGATGACAATTTCCCGACTCTCGTCATAGTCACACACGGCCTCCAGGCATATTTTGTGTGTTGTTTGTATCTCCCCAATTTCTCTTCGTTGTTGGGTATGGGTGGTATAGCCTTTGTTGGTTGACCTGATTTCAGCTACGGGAGCATCCAGTGTGATCATGGTCAGTTTGTGGAACCAACGTCGTGTGGCTTGTGCCCAGTTGGATATTTCTCGGTGACACGCGGTTGGACCCCGATGACTGTTATTTTGTCCCACATAGCCTACCACTGTTACATTTCCTTTATGATGTTTTCAAGCTGGAGGTTTCCTCTCTAGCTTGAGGGTGAGTGTTGAAGTTATTAATATTTAGGTATTTATGTGTGTTTGGGGTTTAGTCCCACACCATAGTTTTAGGTTTAAGAGTCCATGTAAGTCTTATATATTGCCCTCTTGTGGGATGAATAAATTGCACAACTTCTATTTCCTTTCTATTATTTCTACATAAGGAAACACGTGACCAGCTAAACACGTAAAAACAGTGCAAAGTTAATAGGTAAAAAAAAACGATGTGACATTTTCTGCAATATCACATACATTAGTTTTATATAAGGACATAATGGAGGTAATTTAACACATTCTAAATTCAAGAGGAAGAGGTGATATGGTCTCTCTATATGATATCAAAAGAAAAACGAGAATAGCATGTACAATTGAATTTATAGATAATTTACTGCCCATAGTGCAATGGTTTAGCTAAAACAAAGAAACAGAGAGTACTTCATAGAAGCTCTAACCATGTATTGTGCTAGGTTAAATAACCCTACAGAACTTGTAGGATAGAAAAAGCTTAAGAGCAAGGAAAAGAGATGTATACCTTTCAGAACTACATGACCATCCGACCCTACAGCTCCGGAACATTGTAGTGTTTTTTTAATGATATTTGAAGCTTCCTGGACCGAAATTTGTAGTTCTGTGCAATGATGCAGAAGTTAAATATTTCAAAAGAAGACTAATATATAAATGAAGATTATCCCCTGTAGAAATGAAATAATGCTGAACAGCAACAATGAAATGATACTGGATGCAGCCAGTACTTCAGAACACTTTTCAATAAAGAAAGAGAAGACATGTACATAACTTTAGATTGCCAAGCATTCCCTAATTGAGTATTTCTGAATAGTGTTACTGTTCAAAACCATCACCAGAATCAGTGTTGTGGAAATCGGACGACATAAAGATTTCATCGACAAAACGACACGTTTCCGACAATTGTTTGCAAAATATCCTTTTGGAATATATCTAAAGGCTTGAGTGTTGTTGTTGTGTATCCTTTTGAAATATATCGACCGATATATCAGCTATCGACCGGTCTATGGGCCAAAATATCCCAAAGGTATATCAATTGATTATTTATAAAAAAAAAATTATTTGGTGTATATGATTTAATAGATAACAAAACGAAATTGCTTCATTGTCTGGGTTGTTTTGTGACTTAGCTCTCGACCCATTTTATGCTTCCTCTGACTTTCTTCCATACGTGCGTACGTCGTCGACGATGATTCTGCTTGACTTTTAGATTTTTGACTGAGGATTCCTTATCTTCGATTGTTGACGACGAATTCCGGGTTTACTGATTCTACTAGCTTTTTTTCCCGTGTTATACTGTTATTACTCATGTAATATAAAATGTTTATACTAATTTGATAGATTTAGAATTTCAACAAATGTTAGATTGTTAATATATCTAGGTATATGAATTAAAAAATGATTATATGTATATAGAATTGTGTATATAAATGTTTAAATATTGAAATCCGATATATGAAATATCCCTGACATATTAAAACCGACATGAAAAACACAAACCGACGTGTCACCGACATTCGACATTTGCAACCTTGCCAGATATGCATGTTCTAAAAATTTCATACAAAAATAGGTGGGAGTGTTGTCCCTTGCTTTAACAAAGAGCAAGGGCAGGGTAGGAAGCTTAACATAGAAGGCACAAAAACTGTGGCATAAAAACTGTGTGATTCAACAAGATTGCCCCCCCCCCCCCCCCCAATGCCCTCGACCTCATTGAAAAACAAATTTAATTATAATTTACAATTATAAATCATAAGTTTTCTTCCGAATATTTCTTTATATATTTGAAAAAAAGTTAACAAAAGGACCAAATACGTGTGGAGTAGATATAAGGAAAAGCACGAGTCATATTCCCTATTCACAACAATAAGACATTTTCAGAAAACGCCACAATTCCCACCTATGACACCCCTTTTTGTTTAAAAAAAGAGCCAATCTTAGTTTTTTTATCTATACTACACTTTATTTTGTATTTTATTCACTCATGTAAAATTTTCCCCGTCCTCTCTCTCTCTCTCACACACACACAATCTCTCTTTCTTCTTCTACCTCTCCCTTTTTAAAGCATTTGAGATCATCAAGGTTCTATCATGATGTGGGCAGTCCTATATCATTTATCCACCTTAACCACCATCAATTTCTTTCAACTTCCTCAGCCTCCGTCCCCATCTATTGAGTCACTGCATCACCTGCCTCCATCATCATCCCCTTCGATCATGCATTCCACATGTTCCTCTATTGCAACAAGCTGGCTTATGATTCCTTAAGTTGTTAAATGATGTTTCGGAAGTCTTTGTTACAGTTAAGTGTCTTGAGATATTCTTAACAATGTTTAACTGTCCTTCATCATGTCCGATATATCGTCCGACATGTATCTTTTGAGGACAAAATGATATTTTTTCTTAAAAAATAGATTATCTTTTAGTAAAATATGAATCAACATATCCACTTTTTTCTGATATATCGGCTGATACAACTTTTAAGAATATCGTCTGCTATATTATTTTAGGTTATAGGAGTAATATACATGATTAAATCATCTCCACGTATTGCATTATATATATTTAAATCGATTAGACTTATTATTTTGTTCTCTATCTGTTATGGGTTCCCGATCTTGATCGCGTGATGGGGTCGGAGGTGGAAGAAGACCCCCACGGTTCGGAGGAACCCGTGGTGACCCTAGTCGGTGCTATGGTGGAGATGCGGGGTAGGAGAGCAGGGAGAGGGAGGAGAGGGAATAAGGAAGGTAAAGAGAGGAGACGAGGAAGGGCTCGGTGAGAGGAACGGTCTCGATCGGAACGAAGCGGGCGGACAAGCGCGGCTAGGGCTTTCCGCTGCAGGTTGCTCGGTAGAGAGGGGGAGAGAGAGAGTTTTAGAGAGAGGGAGGAGAAAGAGAGTTTTAGGAGATAATTGATTGCCTGCTTTTCCTAGCACACCAAACCGGACCATATAAGTCCAACATAACCAAACCGGACTGGCTCAGTCCAAACATCAAAAACACACACCTAAGGTTCACGCCACTCACCTGGGCTTACTACAAGTGAGCACAAAAACTGAATTAAAATACGCAGCGATAAAAATAACATAGATAGAACCATGCGGCCTCGGTTGGTCGGCGACATCGGTAGGCGCGCCCCCAATATGGATCCGTAGCGTCAAGGGTCGTAACATCACCGTCCTCGTCCGAAGACAGCTTGTCCCCGAGTTGTGGTGGGATGTGAACCAATGGACCCAGTGGCGGAGGCCCCACGAACAACTTCAGCTGGGAAATGTGGAAAACATCGTGAATGCGTGCCTCCGGTGGCAGGGCGAGGCGGTAGGCCAAGGCGCCAATGCACTCGGTGATGGCAAAGGGGCCAAAGAACTTGGGGCCCAACTTGTTGGAAGTGGGGCGCACCACTGTAACTTGCTGAAAGGGGCGGCGTCGCACCCAAACCCAATCTCCAACCACAAGGGTGAGATCTCTATGCCCCCGGTTGTATGAAATCTCCATCCGTTGTTGGGCTTGCAGAAGGCGATCCCGGGCGACCTGTAAGTAGGTGTCACGATCCTCCAACTCCTGATCAATGGTCGTTAGGCGAGCCGAACCACCCGTGTAGGACAATAGGCGGGGGGGCGCGGCCGTAAATGAGACGGAACGATGTGGTCTGCAGAGCCGTGGGGTATGCCATGTTGTAACAATATTCCACCCAAGGTAGCCAGCGCGGCCATTCCCGCGGTCAATCCCTGGTCACGCATCGCAGGTACATCTCAAGGGTGCGGTTGACCACCTCGGTCTGTCCATCTGACTGTGGATGGTATGCTGACGAAAATGCCAATTTGGTGCCGCTAAGGGAGAAAAGCTCTCTCCAAAAGGTACTCGTGAATACCTTGTCCCGGTCCGAGACGAGTGACTCTGGCATGCCATGCAGGCGAAAGATCTCCTGGAAGAACATGCGGGTCACGTGCTCTGCGATAAGTGACCGAGCTAGGGGAATGAAATGGCCCCCTTTGAGAACCGGTCCACCACTACCATCAAAATGCACTTGTCGCGTACCAGAGGTAGCCCTTCAACAAAATCCATAGAAAGATCCGCCCAAACTTGTGTAGGGATCGGAAGGGGCTGAAGCAATCCCGTCGGAAGGAGGTGGTCGGCCTTGTTTTATTGGCATATGGATTATGGAGCATGCGGAGATGAAGTCGTGGACATGTCGACGCATACCCTTCCAATAAAATTCTGTGCGGAGGCGCTGGAGAGTGCGGTGAACCCCTTCGTGGCTTCGAGAGTGGATGTCACCCATGATCGTGAGAATGAGGGGCGAGGCCGGATCAACGTACAGCCATTTTCCGATAATAGATGAGCCCATGTCGGGCTGTCCAGGTTGTATCTGAAAGGCCCTGCTCCGCCCTATGCAGCAGCTCGGATAAACTGGGGGAGTCTGGACCTCCTGTCGCAGCAAGGAGAGGAGGTCGGCCGTAGGAAAAGAAACGGCACATATGGTGGCAGTCGTAGGTGTGTCCCGGCGGGAGAGCGCATCGGCGGCGCGGTTGAGGGACCCGGCCTTATGCTCCACTTGAAAGTCGAAGCCGAGTAATTTGTTGACCCATCGTTGTTGTGGCACGGTAGTGAGGCGTTGCTCTAAGAGGTATTTGAGGTTGCAGTGGTCTGTCCGGATGAGAAAAGAACGGCCCCATAAGTAAGGCCGCCAATGATGGACTGCCTTGGCGAGCCCAATGAGCTCTTGCTCGTAGGCCGGCAACTTTCTGTGGTGGATGGCCGTTTGACGGCTGAAATAGGTGACGGGATGACCCTCCTGCTGCAGTACTGCCCCGTAGCCCAAACTGGAGGCGTACACTCGACTAGGAACGGCACGGTGAAATCTGGAAGGCGGAGAACGGGAGCGGACAGCAAGGCCGCCTGGAGGGCATGGAACGCCTCGGTTGCGGTGTCCGTCCACACAAATGCGTTCTTCCGCAGTAAACTGATCAGCGGAGCGGCCACGGTGTCGTAGTCGCGGATTAAGCGGCGGTAGTAGCCCATGAGGCCGAGAAATCCGCGGAGGTCGGTGATGCTTTGCGGTCGTGGCCACGACGCCACTCCCTCGAGCTTGGCCAGGTCGGTCGATACTCACGAATGATCCACCACATGCCCCAAGTAAGCGATTGATCGTTGCCCAAATGAGCACTTCGACAGTTTCAGGATGAAATGGTGCGTGTGGTCTATATGGAGGACGGCTCGAAGATGGTGTAGGTGTTCCTCCCAATATTTACTATACACCAGAATATCGTCAAAAAAAACTAGAACGGACTTGCGGAGGAAGGGTTGGAATACCTCATTCATCAAAGCTTGAAAAATGGAGGGCGTGTTTGTTAGGTCGAACGGCATAACGAGGAACTCGAAGTGGCCGTGATGCGTCCGAAAGGCCATCTTCACCACGTCCCTTTCCGCCATGCGGACTTGATGGTACCCGGAGAACAAGTCAAGCTTGATGCGCCATGTAACTCGTCCAGCAGCTCTTCAACCACCGGGATCGGAAATTTGTCCTTGACTGTAATTGAGTTAAGGGCGCGGTAGTCCACACACATGCGCCACATGTTGTCCTTGTGCACCAATAGCACCGGCGAAGAGAAAGGTGAAACGCTGCGCCGAATGAGACCCTGCTGGAGGAGGAGGTCGCATTGTCGTCCGATCTCATCCTTCTGGAGGAAGGGGTACCGGCAAGGTCGGACCACCACTGGAGCCGCTCCCGGAAGGAGGCAAACGCGATGGTCCTGCCGTCGCCTAGGAGGGAGCCCCAAGCGCGGGCTAAAAAGTTCCGGCAACGACAGAAGAAGGGTCGCTAGAGCCGCTGGATGATCCTCCGTCGGATGTAGTAGAGCGGACAACTGCTCCGTATGAACGAGGAAGGAGGACGGCGACTGTTGTGGAGTCTGTCCTTGCCACTGAACCACACAGGAGCCCGCGCGCCATGAGATTGTCATCCGATCAAAATCCCACGTAAGCGGCCCCAAAGTGCGCAGCCAACGCACACCAAGCACAATGTCGAAGCCCCGAAGATCGACGAGAAAGAAATTCGTCTGGTAAGAAGAGCCGTCCACATCAAAAGCTACGCGGCGACAGACTCCCGAACACGGCATTTGTTGCTTATTTGCCACTGCCACCGTGACGTGGCTACATGTCATTAACTGAAGTTGAAGTTGGAGGGCCCGGTCCTTGCGGATGAAACTGTGGGTATTGCCCGTATCCAAAAAAGCGAGGAGTGATGTCCCCATGATGGTCACGAAAAGCTGAATGGTGCAGCCCTCCTGTGGCTCGTTTAAAGCATGCAATGATAATTGAGGGGTACTCGTATCGATGTAGCCACCGTCCTCTTCCTCGGTTGGGTCGTCCACTTCTAACCAAAAAAGGTGTTTGCATCGATTAGTGGGAGTGTATAACTCGTCACAATTAAAGCATAAGCCCTTCTCACGTCGGGCCGTCATCTACGGACGGGTCAACCGGCGGTGGAAAGCAGGTCGTGGGGGCTAGTCCCCTTCCGGCGGCTGTGACCGAGAGAAAGGTGTGGATGGTCGAGGGCAGCCCGAAGGCTTCCCATCCAATGCGAGGCGCCGGTCAAAAGCGTGGGCTAGGCTCATAGCCGTCAAAAGATCCGGGGGCTTCTGAAATTCAACATCCCAACGAAGCCGGTCAGGCAAGCCGGCGGTGAAGAGTGGTACTTGTTGGGTTAGTAATACAGTCGTGGCGCGTGAGAGCAGCATCTGAAATTGCTCGAGATAGGTGTCGATGGAGCCGATGTACTTGAGAGCAATTAGATCGCCGAGAGGGTTGCCCGGCATTGCCGGCCCAAAACGGAGGGAGCATGCTGTCCGAAATTCAGCCCACGGGGTGGTAGGGTGCTCCAAGAGGATTTGTGTGACCCACAGTTGCGCCGGACCGAGGAGGTGGAATGAGGCGATGCCGACACGCTCCACGTCGGGAGTGTGTTGGTTAGTGAAGAACTCGCAGCGAGTTAGTCATGGGAGGGGGTCTTCGCGACCCTCGTAGAGGGGAAAATCCATCCGGATGAAACGGTTGTTGGTGTAGGGGTCGCCGCGCGAGGGCGGCGTGGAGTCCATCCAGCTCTCGGACAGAACTGCGGCTGGGGATGGTGGAACACCGCTGGCGGAGTTCAATCACGTATTAAGAGCCTCCATTTTTTCATTTTGAGTGGCGAACATTGACTGAATCATTTCCATGAGTTGGCCGATAGAAGGACCACCTTCATCCATTGGAAGAGGGGGAAGAGACGGAGAGGGCAGCAGTCCGGCAATATCTCGGGCGGGCGGGCGGCGGGAGCTGGTGAAAGCGGCGCGGTAGGTGCCGGGGAAGGGGAGCCCGGCGTTTGGCTCTGATACCAAACTGTTATGGTTCCCGATCTTGATCGCGTGATGGGGCCGGAGGTGGAAGAAGACCCCACGGTTCGGAGGAACCCGTGGTGACCCCAGTCGGTGCTATGGTGGAGATGCAGGGTAGGAGAGCAGAGAGAGAGGGAGGAGAGGGGAATAAGGACGGGAAAGAGAGGAGACGGGGAAGGGCTCGAACGGTCTCGATCGGAACGAAGCGGGCGGACAGGCGCGGCTAGCGCTTTCCGCTGCAGGTCGCTCGGTAGAGAGGGGAGAGAGAGAGTTTTAGAGAGAGGGAGGAGAAAAAAGAGATAATTGATTGCATGTTTTTCCCACCACATCAAATCGGATCATATAGGTCCAACATAATCAAATCGGACTGGCTCAGACCAAACATCAAAAACACACACCTAAGGCTCACGCCTCTGGCTTACTACAACTGAGCACAAAAATTGAATTAAATACACAGCGATAAAAATAACATAGAAGGAATCATGCGGCCTCGGTTGGTCGGCGACATCGGTAGGTGCACCCCCAATATGGATCTGATACTATCATAATTATTTATGCTTACAATCATATTTGTATAATCATTTTATAATATACATTTGTTTGTTTCTATTAAACAAAATAATAAAACATTCTACATATTTATACATTTGATTCGGAAAGCTCTCGACGAGAGCTTCGTCCTCGTGGTAATTTCTTTCCGTTTCGTGAAACTTTTTCGTTAAGGTTTTCGGCCCTAACCTTCGTTTTGGTCATTTTTCTGTAGATCTCGCCTCGTCGTGCCTCCTTTTGGGCCGATCTACGACGAGGAGTTGTTCGGAGAACGATTCCGGTGATTTGAAGGCAAGTGGTGATCTTGCTCCTTCTCTTTGCTAAAATCCCTTCATTTTTGTTTCTCGCTTTTGTTGAAACCAGCAACTGGTCTCTTGAGTTCGGACCCACTGGGGGTGTAGCCGATGCTTATTTCTCCCTCACTAGACTCTCTCGACGGTGGATGCTGGAAACGGAATAGACCCAAGGCTGAAGCGAGGAGGTCCCGCCACACACCCGGAAGATCTTAGAGAGCTTCCCCTCCCAAACCAAAGCTCAACCGGGCACCTTGGAGGGCACTGGCTGCCAACCAAAACTAGCCTAGAGGAGAGGATGCTCTAAAAATCGGATCCCCTCCAAGGTGCCCTTAAGGGTCTATTTATAGTTTTTCTTAGGCTGGTCTGCAAATAGCATGAATCCGCCTTTTAATTTTACTAAACGCACCCCAAATTGGTCTACGAATAGCCTAACTCCGCTGTTCTGAAGGGCTATATGCAGACCACAAGGGGTATTATGGTCATTTCCTCCTCACTGCCTTCTGGGCGAGTGGTCCGTGAGGGAACCACTCGCCGAGTTCCCGCTTGACTGGGCGAATGCTCAAGCCCCTGAGCGAATGGTCCGTAGAGGCACCACTCGTCAGGTTCCCGCTTGACTGGGCGAATGCTCAAGCCCCTGAGCGAATGGTCCGTGGAGGCACCACTCGTCAGGCTCCCTCTCGCCTGCAGCCTACCCCCACTAATCTGGAGATCCTTTTTCCTATCTTGGTACGGGCGAATGGTCTGGATGACCCCTGTCCCATCAACTGACTCGAGGGACCCACTCGCCAAATACGGGTTGTACACAATCCCCGCTCTTTGCGAGTGGCTCGCCCACTCGGAAAGAACAGTCCAATCCCTTATTTGGTGAGTGCTTGTTGAGTGGGCCCCGCAAGATTCCGTGGGTCCCACCGTTATCCTATATATACATACATCCCGTGTCCGGTTCTTTCTGGACCACTTACCCATTTCGGCTCAGGATTTCTTCTCTCTCTTGACCTTTTGCCACTTCCAATGTCTTCTCATAAGCCTTCCGCGAAACCCCTTTCGCAAGAGATGATCGAGCGCCTGGCCGCGGCCCAGGTTGCAACCGCCCCAAAAACTGCCAGATTCGCTCCCTGGCTGACATCCAAGCGAGACCCAAGCGTCCCGTACGTCTCGCGGCGAGCCAAGACGATTCGGTTGAATCGTCAAAAAGGCGAGGCCGTGTCCGAATCTCCGGCGCGTACTCCTGTTGACCTCGGGACCCAGGTATGGGAATTCCTCCCACCTTACCTTTTAGTTCGGACCCTTACTCCAAAGTTGTTTTGACCACTCGCAGGGGACCTCGGTGCCAGAGGACGGCCACGCGGTCGTCTTGAATAGTGTCGCGGCGCCACCCCCCGAGTCTGAGGGACCTCCTCCAGATCTGGCCCTGGCTCCTCCCCCTCCTCCGGGCGAGACCGTACTTCAGTCCAGTAAGTTTTGGGAACCCTTCCGATTTACCTTTGAGACGGATTGTTCCTGACCCTCAACTTTTTGCAGTCCTCAACCCAGACGTCTCGCTACGGGACACTATTCCTCCGCCTTCCCCAACCCAGCGGAACCTTTCTGTTACAGCGAATGAGCAGAGGGTCCACCCCGAGCGGGAGCCGGGTCAGCACCTCCGTGCTGAAGATAGCGCGAATCCTCCGGCGGATGGTCAGGCTCCTCCTCCCCCGCCTTTCCGCCCCGGAAAAGGGAAGGTTTTCCCCCCTTTCGCCGGTTTGCCCGAAGTACACCTCCATACTTCTCGCCCCTCAGGCCACAGGGTACCTGCCCCAGGTGAGGCTTCTATCTTGTCCTCGCCGCATTATCTAACTTCATCGTATTGATCCTTTTATAATCTCGTAGGGTATCGGGAGGTCTCCCCCCCTGAGTCCTACTATGAGGGGGAAGACGGGGTGCTCTCGCCCCTTCCCTCCCCAGGTGATCTCGCCGACTTCTTGGGTGACTCATCTGACCACGTGACCCTGAAGGAGCGAATCACGGAGATCTTTGGGAAACTTATATATCTTCAGCGAAATGCTGCCGGCCAGGTGGATGAGGAGAAGCTGGAGATCAAGCGCGAGCTGAAGGAACTCCGGAGGGACTACTCGCGGCTTCTCGCGACAGTGGAGCGACTGGGGGGCGAAGGTGGGGAGCTGTCGCCTGAAAGGCACGCGGCGAGAGCCCGGGACCAGCTCCAACTGGCTTCCCACGAGATCACCAACATGATGACATACTACCGTCAGCGAATGCCCCCAGAAGCAGGGTCGCGAAAGCGAGGTCGATGGGTTTGGGTGGAGTACTGACCCAGACGCCATAATCTCTTTCTTTCCCTACCCGCCTCGCCGCGAGTGTCGAACATTAATATTTGTCTGTAATAACTTTGTATATTATGATTCTGAGAATGCTCTATTTATCGCTATTTACTTTCCTCAGCCTGTCTGATTGTCGCCGAATGATATGCTTTGCGAATGCTTACCTAACCATTTTTGCTTCTTTCATAACCTGCCTTGGTACTGCCGAATGATATGCTTTGCGAATGCTTACCTAACCCTTTTCGCAAAGCCGTTGAGCGAATAGTTATAGGTCACTCGCCATTAATGGGCGAGAGAGACTTGGACCGGGTTTCGAGGCGCCGGACTGCCGCAGATTGCTATCCGCACCCCCCGTTGCCTCGAAAGCCCAAACGCCGTTTAACGCCTCTATAAATAGGCCCCTCAACTACCGTAATAAATACATCACCATTCGCTCCCTCTCTTTCCTTGCTCCTAGCATTCGCACCTCTCCCTTCTTTGCTGCTCCTTTCCTTTCCCTCAT
The DNA here is from genome assembly GCA_033032865.1 of Dactylorhiza incarnata. NCBI lineage: Eukaryota > Viridiplantae > Streptophyta > Magnoliopsida > Asparagales > Orchidaceae > Dactylorhiza > Dactylorhiza incarnata. The sequence goes on from JAWHQI010000041.1 coordinate 7,251,024, forward strand.
TCGCGAGATGGGTGCCGATGCCGAAGGAAGGGGCAAGTGTGCTAGCGCATTCGTCAGTCATGTGTTCGATTCCTGCGACCTTTCCGAAGAAGCCTACTTGACGGCGGTTGCTGACTACGTCCCCGGGGGGTTCGAGGGGCGAAAGCCCAGGCCTGAGGAGCGCCTGAACTCTATCTCGCCTTGTGCTCTCGCGATCCCGCTAGAGCACTTCGAGGTGGGCTTTCGCCTCCCCATCTGGCCGGAGTTGCGCCAGACTTTCAGGTACTATGGGGTCGTGCCCGCCCAGCTCAACCCCAACTCCATAGCCATGCTGGTCGGGTACGCGAGCTACTTGCGAGAAGAAGGGATCGAGTTCTCGCTGCCTGTCTTCCGCAAACTCTACACCTTCCGCTGCTCCGGCGGCATCTCCTTCTTCTCGGGTTTAAGCCCTCTCAAACACTACGGGCTCCCGAACAAGAACCACGAATGGGTTCGCCGCTTCATCTTCGTCAGCGGGAGCCTAGGTAACACCCTTCTCGCCCCGGTGCAGGAGGAGGAGTCGACCTTCCGCCCCCCGACCCTAGGGGGGCATGAGGCGAAACTCCATCAATACATTCTTCAGTACGGGATGGACCTCGTCTATCTCCGGCGAAACGTCAACACGCTCCCGTTCATTCCGCAGGGCGAGGGTAAGATTCCAAGACTTTTGAATTCATTTTGGTTGTGATTCTTACTCCATTCGCCTAAACCACTCGCAACATCACGCAGGTGTGCGTAATCTTCCCGTTCATCCGCCTCGCCCTCCTGGGTTTTGCCTACCTCTCGCGCAAGCCGCCGCGGATGCTTGCCGGGAGGAGCCGTCCTCCTCCAAACCTAGTAGCCGGAAGCGAAAGTCGGCGAAGGCTTCTTCCCCTCCTCCCTCGAAGTCGCCCTGTCCTCCCGCGGCGAAGGGCAAGGGGGTTCTGGACGAATCCTCTGGGGCGGGTGCTCCACCCTCAACCCTGGGGGCCGACGCGCCTGGCGCGAATGCTCCTCCGGACAAATTGGCGCTGCCGCCACCTCCGTTGCCCCGGGACCATCGCAACTTTGCGAACGGCGAGAGGTACGTGGATCCTTCCGGGGCTCCTTTGCTGAAGTGGGACAGGAACGCGAACCGGGTTTCGCTATCCACTCTCCATCCCTCTTGGGTGGAGACCAACATTGCCAGCGGCGAGGCCTATGCCCTGGCGTATGCTCTTTATGGCCGGGAGGACGCCGAGGTCTTCGATTTGGAGAAGACTCAGGTTCTCGCCCACGAAGCCGCCCGGGCTATGCTGCGCGCTCTCGAGCTCTCGCATATGTCCTCTCGACGAAGCCTTGAGGTCTCGCGGAACCTGGCCAAGGTCGAGGAGACCAGGGCTCTTCTGTCCCAGGAGGCGAGCGATCTCAGGGAAAAACTAAAGACCGCGGAAGCTCTTCTCGCCAGCCGCCCGGTTGTAGAGGTACATTTACTTTCACTCCCGTGAATGGTTATCACTAACCGTCCCATACTCCTCATCATGATAACTTTATTTTTTTTCAGGATGCTACAAGTGCTGGGATGCTCCGCGCGCGGGTGGCCGACCTCGAGGAAAAAGTCCGTCTCGCCCAGGCCGAGACCCAGCTACTGCGAGAAGCTGGAATGACAACACTCGCCCCGGGTGATGGGGGGCACTTTTACCCCCATCACGAGCTGGAGCAACTGCTTCAGGAGAATGCGCAACGCGCCGTCAAGCATTCGTTGCAGGTGCTGCGGCGGGCTGGGTATTTGAAGCCGGAGGCCGAATGCCTCACCACTCGCCAAGTAGTCCCGGAGCTTTACATTCCGATTCCTTTCCCGGAGGACGATGGCGTCGCGCCGCGAGAAGACGCTCCCGACCAGGATGAGAGCGAAGATTCTTCGGAGGAGTCTGGCGACCCTTGAGGGGGGCCCTCTGTATTCCCCCCCCCCCTTTTTTTTTTTCCTGTTTTTACCTTTTCTTTTTTCTGATGTACCCATGAATTGGGCGAATGCCCCCAAAAGATATATCTATGGTTTACAATTTTTATGCTATCTCAATTTCTACATAATCTCAACTTTTATGTTATCTCAAATTTTATTATCATTCGCTGTGACGTCTCGCTAGGCTTACCAGGACGTTAGGTCGTAGAGTAACCGCCCCGGCCACCCAGCGAGTGTTCGAAGATGACTTAGGTGTGTTGCCCCTCTTCGACTTCCCGCTACCCGAAACACTCGCGTACCCTCATCATTCGCTCGGACGGGGATTTCGCCCGGGCAGTCAGGAAGAGAGGTAGGATTATCATTCGCTTGGGTGGTCCCTGCGAATGCTCCTGGATCCACCTTAGAGAATTTGGATCCTGCTACCAAGTGGACCCTCCAACCTGCCAGCTGGATGAGAGCCCGGACAGCGGGTCTGCTCGGGGCCAACCTCTGGAACATAGAACCTGCCACCGAGTGAGCCTTCGGACCTGCCAGCTAGATGAGAGCCTGGACAGCGGGTCTGCTCGGGGCCAACCTCTGGAACATAGAACCTGCCACCGAGTGAGCCTTCGGACCTGCCAGCTAGATGAGAGCCTGGACAGTGGGTCTGCTCGGGGCCAACCTCTGGAACATAGAACCTGCCACCGAGTGAGCCTTCGGACCTGCCAGCTAGATGAGAGCCTGGACAGCGGGTCTGCTCGGGGCCAACCTCTGGAACATAGAACCTGCCACCGAGTGAGCCTTCGGACCTGCCAGCTAGATGAGAGCCTGGACAGCGGGTCTGCTCGGGGCCAACCTCTGGAACATAGAACCCGCCACCGAGTGAGCCTTCGGACCTGCCAGCTAGATGAGAGCCTGGACAGCGGGTCTGCTCGGGGCCAACCTCTGGAACATAGAACCTGCCACCGAGTGAGCCTTCGGACCTGCCAGCTAGATGAGAGCCTGGACAGCGGGTCTGCTCGGGGCCAACCTCTGGAACATAGAACCTGCCACCGAGTGAGCCTTCGGACCTGCCAGCTAGATGAGAGCCTGGACAGCGGGTCTGCTCGGGGCCAACCTCTGGAACATAGAACCTGCCACCGAGTGAGCCTTCGGACCTGCCAGCTAGATGAGAGCCTGGACAGCGGGTCTGCTCGGGGCCAACCTCTGGAACATAGAACCTGCCACCGAGTGAGCCTTCGGACCTGCCAGCTAGATGAGAGCCTGGACAGCGGGTCTGCTCGGGGCCAACCTCTGGAACATAGAACCTGCCACCGAGTGAGCCTTCGGACCTGCCAGCTAGATGAGAGCCTGGACAGCGGGTCTGCTCGGGGTCAACCTCTGGAACATAGAACCTGCCACCGAGTGAGCCTTCGGACCTGCCAGCTAGATGAGAGCCTGGACAACGGGTCTGCTCGGGGCCAACCTCTGGAACATAGAACCTGCCACCGAGTGAGCCTTCGGACCTGCCAGCTAGATGAGAGCCTGGACAGCGGGTCTGCTCGGGGCCAACCTCTGGAACATAGAACCTGCCACCGAGTGAGCCTTCGGACCTGCCAGCTAGATGAGAGCCTGGACAGCGGGTCTGCTCGGGGCCAACCTCTGGAACATAGAACCTGCCACCGAGTGAGCCTTCGGACCTGCCAGCTAGATGAGAGCCTGGACAGCGGGTCTGCTCGGGGCCAACCTCTGGAACATAGAACCTGCCACCGAGTGAGCCTTCGGACCTGCCAGCTAGATGAGAGCCTGGACAGCGGGTCTGCTCGGGGCCAACCTCTGGAACATAGAACCTGCCACCGAGTGAGCCTTCGGACCTGCCAGCTAGATGAGAGCCTGGACAGCGGGTCTGCTCGGGGTCAACCTCTGGAACATAGAACCTGCCACCGAGTGAGCCTTCGGACCTGCCAGCTAGATGAGAGCCTGGACAGCGGGTCTGCTCGGGGCCAACCTCTGGAACATAGAACCTGCCACCGAGTGAGCCTTCGGACCTGCCAGCTAGATGAGAGCCTGGACAGCGGGTCTGCTCGGGGCCAACCTCTGGAACATAGAACCTGCCACCGAGTGAGCCTTCGGACCTGCCAGCTAGATGAGAGCCTGGACAGCGGGTCTGCTCGGGGCCAACCTCTGGAACATAGAACCTGCCACCGAGTGAGCCTTCGGACCTGCCAGCTAGATGAGAGCCTGGACAGCGGGTCTGCTCGGGGTCAACCTCTGGAACATAGAACCTGCCACCGAGTGAGCCTTCGGACCTGCCAGCTAGATGAGAGCCTGGACAGCGGGTCTGCTCGGGGCCAACCTCTGGAACATCCAGGGTCTCTCCTGCGAGCTGTAGCATTATTTTCATACACATAGTTTAGACAAAATGCTTTCATTCAAAAAGAGTATCATTATTACATGGTACTAAGGATAAAAGCGTTTAAGGTCGTCGCCACTCCATGTGTGGCTGAGGGGTTGGCCCTCCACATTCTGAAGGCGATACCCCCCAGATTTCAGTGCTTCTTCCACAACATAGGGGCCTTCCCAGTTAGGATTAAGCTTTCCCACCGCGGCGGACCTCCCGGCTGCGTCGACCTTCTTGAGTACCAGATCTCCCTTCTCGAACTGCTTGATCCTGACGTGTTTATCGAAATACTTGGCCATCCGCCGCTTGACCTCTTCTTGATGGATGGCTGCTCGGTCCCGGGCTTCTTCGATGAGGTCGAGGGAGAGCCGTAACTCTTCCTCGTTCTCGGCTCTCCAATCTTCCTCTCCCTTTGCGGCGACCTTTACCCGTGGTGTTGTAATCTCGAACTCTATGGGGATGACCGCCTCGCAGCCGTGAGAGAGCTTGAAAGGGGTCTCCCCCGTGGCGGTGTTGGGGGTGGTTCTTAAAGCCCATAGGACCGAGGGGAGCTGTTCCACCCAATTGCCTTTGAGATTTTCCACCTTTTTCTTGAGCAAGCTCACGATGACTTTGTTCGCCGCCTCTACCTGCCCGTTGCTCCTGGGATGGTGGACGGACGCAAACCTAAGGTCTATCCCCAGCTGGCCACAGAAGCTGATGAATTCCTCGCTTGCGAACTGCGGTCCATTATCCGTGACTATGGCCTGCGGAAGCCCATGTCGACAAATGATCTCCCCCCATACGAAGTTGCGGATTACCTGGGAGGTGACCTTAGCCAACGCCTTGACCTCCAGCCACTTTGTGAAGTAGTCAATCATGACTAGGAGAAATCTCCTCTGCCCGCTAGCCTGGGGGAAGGGTCCTACCAGATCCATTCCCCATATGGCGAATGGCCAGGGCGCCGTGATACTCTTCAGCCTCTGGGCTGGCACGAGCTGAAGCGGGGCGAACATTTGACACTTCTGGCATCTCTTTGCAAAGGCTGCCGCGTCTTTGCTTAGGGTTGGCCAGAAGTACCCCTGCCTCACGACTCTTGCCTCCAACATCCTGCTCCCCGAGTGGCTGCCGCATTCGCCGGAGTGGACTTCCTCCAAGATCCTTGGGACCTCTTCCTCCGAGATGCATCGGGCCAGGAGGCCCGAGAGGGTCTTCCGATACAAGTCACCCTCATGGAGCACATAGTAGGCAGACTTATACCGGAAGCGCCTCTGGTCCGGAACTTCTTTTGGAAATTTTCCCGTTGCAAGGAAGGTGACGAAGGGATCCTTCCAGGAGGGCCGTTGTTCTACTTCCATGAGCTCTCCTTCTTCAATCGAAGGACGGAATAGGTCCGTCAGGGTTCCTCCGGCTCGAGGACCAGATTTTGCCAACCGATCTGCCGGAGTGCTCTCTTCTCGTGGGACATGCTGGATGGAGAAAGTTTTGAACGTCCCCACGAGACCTTTGACTTTTGCCAAATACTTCATGAGCACAGGCTCCCTTGTTTCGAACTCTCCCCTTATCTGAGAAGCTATTATCATGGAATCCGTGAGTACCTCCACGTCATGGACCCCGAGCTCCCGGGCCAACCGCAGGCCGGCGATCACAGCCTCATACTCCGCCTGGTTGTTGGTGATTGGGAAGTGTATCACTAGCGTCTGTTCTATCTTCACTCCGTGGGGACTCTCCAGCACCACCCCTCCTCCGAGGGAGTTCTTGCCCGAAGCCCCGTCCACCAGCAGCTTCCACGGGATGTGACGAGGGGCTCCGTCTTCTTTCATCTCGGCCACGAAATCTGTCATGAAATCAGCCACCACCTGCGCCTTCATAGATAATCGAGGGACAAAGGTAATGTTGAATTCACTTAGCTCGATTGACCATTTTGCGAGTCTTCCTGAGTGCTCCACTCCTTCGAAGATCTGGCGGAGTGGATGGTCCGTCACTACTTGGATCGAATGGGCCTGGAAGTATGGCCTGAGCTTCCTGGCTGCGATGACCAGGGCAAAAGCCAACTTTTCTAAAATTGGGTACCTGAGCTCCGCTTCCCTCAGGACCCTGCTTACGTAGTAGACTGGTAGCTGCTTCTTTCCTTCCTCTCGAACCAGGACGGAGCTTACGGCCTCCGCCCCGACCCCGAGATATAAATGTAGGACCTCCCCTTCTTTGGGACTTTGTAGTAGCGGAGCCTTGGTGAGTTGGCTCTTCAAGGCCTGAAAGGCTTCCTCGCATTCTCTCGTCCATTCAAACTTCTGATTGCCTCTTAGCGCCTTAAAGAAGGGAGAGCATTTTTCCCCTGCCCGGGATAAGAACCTGTTCAGCCCGGCGAGTCTTCCGGTCAAGCGCTGAACCTCTTTGGCGCTCCGAGGCGACCCCAGCTCCATGATAGCCCTAACCTTGTCCGGGTTAGGTTCTACCCCCCAGGGGGTGAGAAGGTGCCCGAGGAACTTCCCTTTGCTGGCCCCGAACACACACTTCAGGGGGTTCAGGCGCATCTTGTACTTGCGTAGGGTGGCGAAGGTCTCCTCGAGGTCCTGGATGTGGGAGCTCACGCACTTGCTTTTTATCATAAGATCATCCACGTAGACCTCCAGGTTCCTTCCCCTTTGCTTTCTGAATACCCGATCCATCATCTTCTGGTAGGTTGCTCCTGCATTTTTCAGCCCGAAGGGCATCATTTTATAGCAGTAGCATCCCTCCCCGGTGATGAACGAGACATCTTTGACGTCTGGTGGGTGCATTCTTATTTGGTGATAACCTGAAAAAGCATCCAAAAAACTCATCACAGAAAAACCGACGGCTGAGTCAACCAGCGCGTCGATCCGAGGCAAGGGATAACAATCCTTAGGACAGGCCTTATTTAACAATGAAAAGTCCACACACATACGCCAGCGGCCATCGGCCTTTTTTACCATTACGACATTGGAGACCCAGCCTGGATACTGGATCTCTGTTACAAAACCTGCCTCGAGGAGTTTCGTCACCTCCTCGCGGATTGGTCCTTCGAGCCTGTCAGCTATAGCCCTTCTCTTCTGCCGGATGGGGCGGGCTTCTGGATCGAGGTTGAGACGATGGCAAGCCACGTCCGCCTCGATGCCCGGCATGTCCGCTGCGCTCCACGCGAAGATGTCCATGTTCTTTTGGATGCACTCCAACATCCTTTTCTGGTCCCCCGGGCCGAGGCCCCCGCTGATCCGCACCTTCTCCACCCTTCCTGCCTGGGTGGTAACCTCCATCTCTATCACCTCTTCTGCTGGCTCGAGCCGGGCTGGCTCGTCCCACTGGCCCTTCGCTTCTCGCCCCTCCTCCCGGGCCTTCTCCCCTGCAGCTCTTTCCGCCTTCATCGGCTCGACCTCCTGCTCCTCGCGAGCGACCTCCAACATCTCAACCTCCTGCTCCTCACGAGCGACCTCCAACACTTCAACCTCCTGCTCCTCACGAGCGACCTCCAACACTTCAACCTCCTGCTCCTCACGAGCGACCTCCAACACTTCCTTTCGGGCAGCGCCCTCTCCCCCTTCTCCTTCCTTCTCCCCTTCCTCTCCTGGCCCCTCCGGCCTCTCCATCTCTTCATCCATCTTTTCGGCATCCGCCATCCATGAGATGGTGTTGACGGCAGTTACGTAGCATTGCCTCGCCACCTTAGCATCTCCTCGGACGCGGATCTGGACTCCTCCACTATGAAGTTTTAGGCACTGATGGTACGATGAGGGCACGCACCGAAAGGCACTGATGAGGGGTCTTCCAAAGATGGCGTTATAGCTGCTCGGAGCGTCCACGATGACGAACCGGCAGTTTCTCGGGACTCCTCCTAGCGTCACCTGGAGACCTACGCCTCCCTCGACCTCCTTCCTCTCTCCCGAGAAACCAAACAGTGGCCCGTCGGAGGCCTGCATCCTCTTCTTCTCTACCTCCATCGCGTCGAAAGCTTTTTTGAAGATCACATTCACCGAGCTCCCGTTGTCCACCAGGATCCGAGAGACCGTGAAGTTTTCTATTGCCGTCTGGATCACCAGGGCGTCGCAGAATGGGTCTTCGTAGTCTGGCATATCCTCTGAGGAGAAGGTGAGCTTCTCGGAGGGGGGTGGGGTCTGGGAAGTTGACGCGACATCCCTTCGGAACATGGCCTGGAAGCTCCTCTTGCGAGAGGCCTCTATCCCAACCCCACCGTGAATCACCCCGATTCCCCCCCTGGTTCCTGTATCCGCCCTATCCTCACACCGGTCCTCTTCTGCCTCTGGAAGCACTTCCTCAATTCTGGCATGCGGCCGCCGTGGCCGTCCTCTTTCCCTCATTTCCAAGAACTCTGGGCAGGTGGCGATCGCGTGACCTTCCTCCTGATGAAAATCACAGTAAGGCAACGCCACCCTGTCCTCTCTTCCAGCTCTTCCTCTTCCTCCTCTTGCTCCTCTACCTCTTCTTCCTCGGCCTACCGCCATGGCTTGCTCCCTCGGGGGGTTAGGGGGTCTAGGACCCTGCCTCCACCCCTGATTCACTCCTCCTGCCTCCCTTCCTGGGTACCTTTCATCCTGACCTCGCGCTGGTCCTTCTTGGTTCCTCCAGCCCAACCTGTTGTTGGGTTCCTGGTTCCTCCAAACCCGAGGTGGTCTTTCGAACCCCTGGCCCCTGGGCTCCTCTCGCCTTCTTCCTTCTGGTTGCCTTGCCTCGGGCTCGCTCATCTTTGCCAACCTTTTATAGAATTCGGGGTTGGCCGCCTCCCCTTCGATCTCCTCCGCGGCCCTCTCCATCAACTCCTCGAAGGATACGGGAGGTCTTCTCTTCAGGTCCATCTTGAAGAACCCTTCTCGCAGCCCTACGATGAATGCCATCTGGAGGGCGAATCCCGGCACCTCCTGCACTAGGTGTATCTCCTCCTGGAACCTGTCCACGTACTTAGCCAGGGATTCTCCCTCCCTCTGCCGGATCTTGAAGAGAGCCTCCGCATCCTTCTTCCTCTTCTTTGACGTCGAGAAACGTAGTCGGAAGCTTCGGCGCAGATCATCGAACGCATAGATGGAACCTGTGGGAAGTTGGTGGAACCAGTCCCTTGCTTTTTCCTTCAGGGTGGTTGCGAAGAGTCGGCATTGGAAAGAATCTGACATGGGAAGGATTGAAGTCATGTCCTCGAACCACTGCAGGTGCACAACTGGGTCCTCCTTGCCGGTGTAGTAGGACATCTCCGGCCCACGAAACCCTTCTGGCACTGGGGCTGAGAGGATCATCTCGCAAAAGGGGCTCCCTTCCCCTGCTCGGCGAGTGGTCCTCTCGCGCGGGACCAACTCACACACCTCGGCACTCGCCGGACTGTTGAACAACTGCCGTCCGGGGAGGTCTCGCGCACCGCCTTCTGCTGGCACCTCCTTTCCCGGTCGCTGCCCCGGGGCGTTCTCGCCAATCTGCAAAGGCGGGACCACTGGAACCACCGGGGTCTCGCACTCGGTCCTTGACGCGAGAACCGTCTGCAGGACCTCTCGCTTAAACTTCTCAAACATCTCCAGCCACTCGCCCGCCGCGGGTGGCTGCGAGTGACCCGAGTCAGAACCATTTCCTCCATCTCCTGTCATCGAAACCAGCTTGGGATTTTCTTTCACCGGCTACGGTCCACGCTCACCGCACCAAAAATGTTGAAACCAGCAACTGGTCTCTTGAGTTCGGACCCACTGGGGGTGTAGCCGATGCTTATTTCTCCCTCACTAGACTCTCTCGACGGTGGATGCTGGAAACGGAATAGACCCAAGGCTGAAGCGAGGAGGTCCCGCCACACACCCGGAAGATCTTAGAGAGCTTCCCCTCCCAAACCAAAGCTCAACCGGGCACCTTGGAGGGCACTGGCTGCCAACCAAAACTAGCCTAGAGGAGAGGATGCTCTAAAAATCGGATCCCCTCCAAGGTGCCCTTAAGGGTCTATTTATAGTTTTTCTTAGGCTGGTCTGCAAATAGCATGAATCCGCCTTTTAATTTTACTAAACGCACCCCAAATTGGTCTACGAATAGCCTAACTCCGCTGTTCTGAAGGGCTATATGCAGACCACAAGGGGTATTATGGTCATTTCCTCCTCACTGCCTTCTGGGCGAGTGGTCCGTGAGGGAACCACTCGCCGAGTTCCCGCTTGACTGGGCGAATGCTCAAGCCCCTGAGCGAATGGTCCGTAGAGGCACCACTCGTCAGGTTCCCGCTTGACTGGGCGAATGCTCAAGCCCCTGAGCGAATGGTCCGTGGAGGCACCACTCGTCAGGCTCCCTCTCGCCTGCAGCCTACCCCCACTAATCTGGAGATCCTTTTTCCTATCTTGGTACGGGCGAATGGTCTGGATGACCCCTGTCCCATCAACTGACTCGAGGGACCCACTCGCCAAATACGGGTTGTACAGCTTTTGCTTCCAGTAATTGGTTTTATGCTAAATTTTATCATCTGCCTCACTTTTGCTCATTTTTACTCAATATAAATTTTCTCAGCTCGTTAACCAAAAATGTTGCATAATGTTCTGACGGGTCTCGTCCCTATTCCTTTGAAATTGCATGAAAATATGAATTCTGTTGGAGGTCGTACGCGGTGTGGTTTTTGCCCCCGGTGCGGTGCTCTTTTAAGCTTTTGATTTGGAGGCTGTACGCGGTGTGGTTTTTGCCCCCGGTGCGGTGTCCTCTTAAGCATTTTGATTGGGAGTCCGTACGCGGTGTGGTTTTTGCCCCCGGTGCGGTGCTCTTCTTTTGGATGAGCTGATCAGTCTCTATAATTCTGAACAAGAGTAACATGATTAATAATTTGAAAACGGATAGCTTTTCTTTTGCTTATGACGAGTTTTGTCATCGCCTGTGTTCTCACCTTTGTTTGGTGAGCATATTCTGCTGATTTTTTTTTAGTTGTTCTGCTGTTTCTTTTTGCTGATGATTAGATACTTCTGTTGTTCCTTTTCCTGTCGATTACTTGCTGCTAGCTTTGTCATGACTGACCCTTGCAGCTTCTGTTTCCCTCCGGTCTCGCGGAGGTTTGCTTACTTTCTTATTTTCTGCACCACTTGTAACTTGCTTCTGAGGTGTTCTTTCTTTGAATGCCTCAGGTTCTGGACAGTAGCAGGTGTTAGTGCAGAGCTGCTTTAGTTGCTGTCTCCTGACTCTCTTGAGGTAGAGTATTCTGTGGACTTGTCGGCCCATGGGTTCGTGTCAGGTGTTGACGCCCGTGGTGCCGTTTAGTTAGATTTTTGTTTCACTGCTGCTGTTACTTGTGGTTCACTTTTGAGCACTTGTTCTGGAATTGTTAGATATTGGTTGGCTTTATGGCCCCTTGTTAGATATGTTAAGGTAATTATTGCATTGCATATCATGTTCCGAAATGTTAATCTCACTATTTTCCGCGCGTGATAAATCTATTTTTATATATAGTAAATCCACACATTCGATCTTGCATGGTGCACCTCACTAGGTCCTCATGTTCATTTAGGCCACTAAGTAATTAAATCAAGTATTTTTCCGTCGCGTAAAACTATATTTTTAAAAAGCGTGGACTAGTTGATCCACCTAGCCGAGGGACGCGGCTTGTTAATCTTTTTGCATAAATTATATTTAAATCTCTTTGAGTTAATAATAATATTTGCTTGACTGCGAAGAATGATGAATTGTCTTAACGTCAGTAGGCGTCCCCTACGTGACGTGGCATCACAATGCGCAGCTTTCCCTACTCTGATAGCATTTTAAATGTTGGGAAAATGCGGGTTGTGACAGGTACCGAGCCTAGACGGGCTTTTCCGGGCCTGGCCCGGTTTTTTTCGACACGACTAGCACAATCTGTCTACTTTTTATGTTAATTTTCTATTAGAAGAATAATGTAACAACTCAATTTCCAATGCACTGAAATCAGCAAATCGTTAAGTCTTAAAGCTAACGCCAGCGTTAGCGCTAACGCCAGGCGTTAGCCTAGGACTTAGTGTCGGCAATTTCTCGAGAAATCAAAATAAGAGAATTGCATTTCTCGAGAAATAGAGAATTACATTTCTCGAGAAATCAAAGCAAGAGAATTGCATTCTCGAGAAATTAAAAGGCTGAAGACTAATGCCAGCGTTACGACTAACGCCCGGCGTTAGCCCTAGACGTTCGTCGAACGCAGCCAGCTGTTCGTCGAACGTAGTTTTCTAGCCGTTCGTCGAACGCAGCCAGTCGTTCGTCGAACGCAGCTTTCTAGCCGTTCGTTCACGTAGCCAGTCGTTCGTCGAACGCAGCCAGCCGTTCGTTGAACGCAGGCTTCAAGCGGTTCGTCGAACGCAGGCTCAGGCGGTTAGTCGAACACAGGATGTAGAGAGTTCGTCGAACGCAGGCTGTAGAGAGTTCGTCGAACGCAGCTTCAAAGAGTTTGTCGAACGCCGATCGTCGAACGTCGTCGAGCCTTAAGCGGCTGTGGATAAACTCAGGCACCGCTTTAAGGGCTAACGCCCGGCGTTAGGTGCTAACGCCATCGTTAGCTAAGAAAATATAAAATGCAGCCAAATTCTGTTTCACTTCTCATTTTCTTATTCCAAGCTCATTCCAAAGGCAGAGAACTTGGGATTTCTGAAGGAAGGAGGTCTTTTTGGGCTAGTCTTTTGCTTGTGTTGAGAGCAAATTCATGGGGGAGATTGCTTGCGTGTTTGACATCGTTGATCTAGTGGAAAGGAAGCTGTTTCAAAGTGTCCAGCCGAGTTCCTCTCAGATCTATGGCACCGAAACGAGCGCCGAGGGTAATGATTCTCCTCCTTCATCTCTGGACACGTTCGTCCTTTGATTTGCATAATAGTAGGTAGATTTCCACTAATGAGTTGATAAATTTCTGCCGACGGGTCGATGTTATCCCCGTAGAAATTGCATATAGAGTCCATAATGATAGTACGGACGTAGGCATACTGTGTGAAGCCCATCTGGACAGGTTGGTCTGGATTGGTGATGTTGATATGTTATATTGCATTCCGGAGAAGACTCCGTGTATGTTTTCGGGTTCTGTGTGTTGTGTTGTGCTGCAGGGAGTCCTGGAGGTTACCCTCAGGAAATACCCGAAAAGGGCTAACAGAAATGTGTTCTGTTGGCTAACGCCTGGCGCAAGCGTTAACGCCGACGCTAGTGCCAGTGATCCGTGAGATTGCTTAGGGCACTTGAAAATGGCCCTTGAGGCTGAAGAGATGACCCTGTGTGGTTAACATTGATGGGCACAAGGGGAAGCCAAACCCGTGTCAGGCTTTGTTGAATCCTGACGTTTATGAGCGCGGGCACAAGCTGAACCGAACCCGAGGTAGGCATAGTTGAATCCTGCCATCTAGCTCATAATGTACATCCAAGTTGAAAAAGGACTTGTGGATGTCCTGCCGTGAGTGCACAAGGCGTGTGACTTGACGTCATCGTGTGCTGAATGTTTCTATGTGGTGCTTAGACGCACATGTGAAACATATATACTGATATTGCTTGCTTGCAGGGAAGGAGCACCGCCGCCTCGAGCATGGGGCGGGGTCGTTCTGGGTTAGCTAAAGCTGACCGGTTACTTCTTTTCCCACCATATGGTGGATTTGTTTCTACAGGTCCTAGAGAGACTAGCAGGAAATAGTGGGCTGAAGTCCCTGCTGTTGTGCTGAGCTGGCCCTCGAAGGCCAAGTTATTATGTTTACTGTTTTCACGTGTGGCCGACTTGCGTGCCGATGTTTCTAAGCCACCTTGTAGATGTAATCAAACCTTGTTTGTACTTTCATTCCTAGTTATAAAGTGGATAAGTTTTGTAATCTGGTTTACTAAATAAAATAAATGCTTCCGTTGTACGACTCTGTTTGCTGAGATAGTTATGTTCTTAACTGTTTAAAACTAATTATGTAACGCGTTCTTCTGTTCGTTTAATATGGCGTGGGGTCCTGGCCGGACCTACTGCTATATTCTATGTAACAGGGCGGGTGTTACAAATTGGTATCAACTTCCGGTGTCGATCCCTTCCTTGCGAATTCGTGGTCGAATTCTTTTAAGGGGTGGTGGGCACGTGTGTGCGTCACCATTTAACTCACTTAAATAACCAGAATGTCTGCTTAGGAATGCATTATGTGTATGTTTTAGCATGATCGTGGAACCTGTGTGTTCCTTACTTGCTCTTTAGGTGTGTTACTAGTCACTAAATTGTCTTTGACATAATTGTAGGGGACTAGAAGTGGTACGGGGCAGTCCCAACCCCGGCACACTGCCGAGAGTAGTGCATCAGCTGAGTTGCCTACGCCTCCTCCTTTTGATGAAACAATATGAAGGCTTGCTGATGCAGTGGTCACCTTGATAAATGCGCAGCCTCCTGTCCGTGTGGTGGCCCCGGACCCGGTTGTTGCAGTTGAACCCGTTGTGGACAGACATGTACCAGCAGTACCGGGTGAGGTGCCACGAGTGATAAACCATCACTTGAAACAGTTTCTAAGTTTCCATCCTCCCACGTTTGAAGGGGTAGGAATGCCAACGCAAGCTGAGGATTGGCTGTCGCGTGTAAAGCGAACCCTAACGGCTAAAGAGACGGAGGAAAGGCAGAAGGTAACGCTAATTACCTATCTGTTGGATGGAGAGGCTAGACTGTGGTGGGAAAGCTTGGAAAGGCATCAGTATGCTGGTAGGCTTCTGACGGACATCTCGATGGAAGAGTTCTCGAGAGTGTTCTTAGCAAGGTATCTCCCTTCTGCGCAACGCATCGATATGGAGAACCTGTTTCAAAGGTTGACGCAAGGGAAAAGAATGGTGGATGAGTACGTCCACGAGTTTACGCGGCTGGGAAGGTATGCGGGCTCTTCCTTTGACGATGAAGAGAGAAAGACCAACCGGTTTTATGAAGGTCTGCGTGATGATATGCGGGTGCTGCTATCAGGCCCGATGACGCAGGGCTTTCTGACGTTGGTCAATACCGCCAGATCTCTTGAGAAGGACCTGAAGCGGATTCAAGCAAACAAGGACCAAGCAGTGACAACGACGGAGTTTAAAGTACCTAGCTCGTCAAAGTCTGGGTCCCGACGATTCACAAAGAAGCCCAGGTTTTCGGAACCGGCTTCCTCTTCTGCTGTAGGAGTGTCGATTGGGCGAGGCCCAATTATTTGCTTTAATTGTGGTAAGTCGGGACACATAGCCCGAGACTGTCGTGGCGGCAAAAAGGCAGCTGCGGCTTATGCGGTGGAGAAAGGGAAGGCAGCGGAGTCGTCTGCATCCCACTACACTCCAGCTCAACCGCGGGTATATAATCTTGGCCAGCAAGAGGCCATCAAGCAAAGTGATGTCGTGACAGGTATGATTTGCGATATAGTATTTATGGCATTCTGTCTTTTATAACTTGTGTGCGATTGCCTGTATACCTTGTTTGTACGTATTAGGTTTTGTCCTAATTCGAAACTGTCCGGCGAGAGCTTTATTTGACACTGGAGCTTCACACTCCTTTTTATCAGAGGACTTCACACTGCGTGTTGGAGTGCCTTCGTTCGTGGCAAAGAACAGACTAGACGTAGTACTGCCAAATGGGTGTCGAATGTATGCAGACAGAGTTTGTGTTGTTCAAGTGCGGATAAGAAGTCATGAGTTTGACTTGGAAGCGTCGATGCTGCCGCTATCCGAGTTCGATGTAATCTTAGGCATGGACCGGCTTTCGAAGCAGCGTGCATGCATTGATTGCAACTTGAAGGAGGTCACGCTAGGGCAGAACACTGAACGCGAGACTACGTTTACGGGATTGCAAGGATCGAGCAAGATGTTCATGTCTGCTCTCCAAGTAGTCAAGGCGGTTCGAAAGGACGCAGTGTTATTCTTCACGGTCTTGGAGATTTCTGAGCCAAAGCCCAGTTTGTGTGATGTCCCGATCGTATCGGAGTTTGCAGATGTTTTCCCAAAATATCTTCCTGGGGCTCCACCTCAACGAGAGATAGACTTCACTATTGAGTTATTGCCAGGTGCCAAACCTGTGGCACGCTCACCGTACCGAATTGCGCCAAAAGAGATGGCCGAGTTAAAAGTTCAGTTGCAAGAATTGCTAGAGCAAGGCTATATACGTCCAAGCTCATCCCCTTGGAGTGCACCGGTCCTCTTTGTAGAGAAGAAGGATGGCAACTTGCGTCTATGCATCGACTATCGCGAACTAAACAAGTTGACGGAAAGGAATAAGTATCTGATTCCACGAATCGATGACTTGTTCGATCAGCTAGTTGGCTCGACTGTATACTCAAAACTAGATTTGAAGTCTGGCTACTACCAGTTGCAAATTCGGGAGTGCGATATACCCAAGACGGCATTTAGTACCCGCTACGGGCACTATGAGTTTATTGTGATGCCGTTTGGATTGATGAATGCGCCATCAGTATTTATGGATCTAATGAATCACATGTTTTGAGAGTATCTCGACCGATTCGTTATTGTCTTCATAGATGATATTCTGGTCTACTCTCAGTCGGAAGAAGAACATGCAATTCACTTGCGCATTATATTAGATACCCTGCGGCGAAGTCAGCTGTATGCCAAGTTCTTAAAGTGTGAATTTTGGTTGTCCTCTGTGGCATTCCTAGGTCACGTGGTCAGTGGAGAGGGCATTGTAGTGGATCCTGCAAAGATAAGTGCAATACGGGAGTGACCTATATTGACTACAGTGGCGGAAGTCCAGAGTTTCCTAGGACTTGTCGGCTACTACAAACGCTTCGTAGAGAATTTCTTGAAGATAGCTTTGCCTCTCACGACACTGACTAGGAAAGTTGAGAAGTTCGTTTGGTCGCCAGAGTGCGAGTGAGCTTTTGAAGAGCTGAAGAGTCGTCTGACCACGGCGCCAATTCTATGTTCGCCATGTGGTATGGAAGGCTTTGAAATCTACAGTGATGCGTCAGGGAGCGGCTTAGGCTGCGTTCTTCTTCAGAATGGTCAGGTTATTGCTTATGGCTCTCGCCAGTTGAAAGTGCATGAGCGGAATTATCTGGTCCACGACTTGGAGTTGGCGGCCGTGATTTTTGCTCTGAAATTGTGGCGGCACTACTTATATGGTGTGAAGGTTGATATATTTACGGACCATAAGAGCCTAAAATATCTGCTAATTCATAAAGAACTCAATATGCGACATCGAAGATGGATGGAGTTCCTGAGGGACTACACTTTCGAAATACACTATACTCCCGTGAAGGGAAATGTCGTCAAAGATGCTTTGAGCCGGAGGACTTCTGCGCGGGCCAACTGGATTCAGATGTATGATCCACGTCTGATCAGTGACTTGGAAGCCTTAGAGATCTCCTGTGTGGAGAAGAGTTCTAGTGCGAGTGCGTGCTTGAACTGGACGGAGGTGCAATACGACCTCGCGGACAGAATACGACGGGCCCTGGAACTTGATTCGAGCATGCATCGCTATTTGGCGGAGTCTGAAGTTGGGTCTGTTGCAGAGTTTGTATTGGACGACGGTATGATGTGGAAAGACGTCCGGTTGTGCGTCCCAAATGTGTGTAAATTGCGAGAAGAATTGATGTACGAAGCACATTTTTCAAAGTACTCAATTCACCCGGGAAGCACAAAGATGTACCAAGACATGAAAAAGCTGTTTTGGTGGCCAGGTCTGAAGAAAGGCATCGCCTTGTATGTGGCAAAATGCAAAACTTGTGCACTTGTGAAGGAGGAATGTCAGAAACCTGGTGGGTTCCTGAAGTCGTTGCCAGTACCAGAATGGAAATTTGACGATATTTCTATAGATTTCGTGCACAGTTTGCCGAGATCTCAGAGTGGGAATGATGTCATATGGGTGATCGTGGATCACTTGACGAAGGTAGCCCACTTTATTCCAAATCGGAGGGACAATTCAGTTGAAAGGTTGGTAAAGCTATATGTTGATAGCATTGTACGATTGCACGGTGTGCCCCGTAGCATCGTCAGTGACCGAGATGGGCGCTTTACTTCGAAAGATTGGAGGCTAATCCACCAGTTGTTGGGTACAAAGTTGAAGTGTAGTACTGCCTTCCACCCTCAAATGGATGGACAGACTGAACGTACGAACAGAACTCTGGAGGACATGCTTCGTATGTCCGTCTTGAATTTCGGTAAGAAGTGGAAAGATCATCTTTTTATGATCGAGTTCGCTTATAATAACAGCTATCAGGCAAGTATAAAGATGGCGCCCTTCGAGGCCCTCTATGGTAGAGCTTGCCACACTCCCTTAGCTTGGGCGGAGACAGGTGATACGAAGCTGTTTAAGCGGAAAGAAGTGGAAGATGCAAATTCGGCTATTCAGACAATACTGAAGAGATTGTTGATTGCATAAGATAGGCAGGCGAAATACTACAATGACAAGCACAGAAATGTTGAGTTCGTTGTGGGCGACTGGGTTTACCTAAAGATCAAACCTTTCAAGGGTGTGTCCAGGATTCGGCGCTTGAAAAAGCTGAGTCCGAGGTACCTAGGACCTTTTGAGATTCTGGAGCGTGTTGGCGAAACTGCCTATCGGCTCGCTCTTTCGACAGAGTTGAGCTGACTACATGATGTGTTTCACATCTCTATGCTGCGGAAAGCTGTGCTAGAGCCTAGCCAGGTCCTGGTAAAGAATTAGGTGTCGGTCGATGATGAGCTGAAGACGTTGGTCTCGCCTATTTGCATCGAAGACACTAATGTCAGGCAGTTGCAGAATAAAATGATCCGAATGGTCAGAGTCCGCTGGAACAACTGCGGTCGTGAGGAGCATTCATGGGAGCGGGAGCAAACCATGCGGGATGATTTCCCCGAATTGTTTCGTTGAGGTACAAGTTATGTTTTGTATCTCTTGTTCCTTTGCACTGTTAAAATTTTGGGACGAAATTTCTTAAAGGAGGGGAGATTTGTAACACCTCAATTCCCAGTGCACTGAAATCAGCAAATCGTTAAGTCTTAAAGCTAACACCAGCGTTAGCGCTAACGCCAGGCGTTAGCCTAGGACTTAGTGTCAGCAATTTCTCGATAAATCAAAACAAGAGAATTACATTTCTCGAGAAATAGAGAATTACATTTCTCAAGATATCAAAGCAAGAGAATTGCATTCTCGAGAAATTAAAAGGCTGAAGACTAACGCCAGCATTACGACTAACGCCCGGTGTTAGCCCTAGATGTTCGTCGAATGCAGTCAGCCGTTCGTCGAACGCAGTCAGTTGTTCGTCGAACGCAGTTTTCTAGCCGTTCGTCGAACGCAGCTAGTCGTTCATCGAATGCAGTTTTCTAGCCGTTCGTCGAACACAGCTAGCCGTTCGTCAAACGCAGCTTTCTAGCCGTTCGTCGATGCTGTCAGCTGTTCGTCGAATACAACCAGTCATTCGTCGAACGCAGGCTTCAGGCGGTTCATCGAACGCAGGCTGTGGAGAGTTCGTCCAACGCAGGCTGTAGAGAGTTCGTCGAACGCAGCTTCAAAGAGTTTGTCGAACGCCGATCGTCGAACGTCGTCGAGCCTTAAGCGGCTGTGGATAAACTCAGCCACCACTTTGAGGTCTAACGCCTGGCGTTAGGTGCTAACGCCGGCGTTAGCTAAGAAAATATAAAAGGCAGCCAAATTCTATTTCCCTTCTCATTTTCTGATTCCAAGCTCGTTCCAAAGGCAGAGAATATGGGATTTCTGAAGGAAGGAGGTCTTTTTGGGCTAGTCTTTTGCTTGTGTTGACAGCAAATCCGCGGGGGAGATTGCTTGCGTGTTTGCCATAGTTGATCCAGTGGAAAGGAAGCTATTTCAAAGTGTCCAGCCGAGTTCTCTCAGATCTATGGCACCGAAACGAGCGCCGAGGGTAACGATTCTCCTCCTTCATCTCTGGACACGTTCGTCCTTTGATTTGCATAGTAGTAGGCAGATTTCCACTAATGAGTGGATAGATTTCTGTCGACGGGTCGATGTTATCCCCGTAGAAATTGCATATAGAGTCTGGAATGATAGTACGGACGTAGGCATACTGTGTGAAGCCCATCTGGACAGGTTGGTCTGGATTGGTGATGTTGATATGCTATATTGCATTCCGGAGAAGACTCCGTGTATGTTTTCGGGTTCTGTGTGCTGTGTTGTGCTGCAGGGAGTCCTGGAGGTTACCCTCAGGAAATACCCGAAAAGGGCTAACAGAAATGTGTTCTGTTGGCTAACGCCCGGCGCTAGCGTTAACGTCGGCGCTAGTGCCAGTGATCCGTGAGATTGCTTAGGGCACTTGAAAATGGCCCCTGAGGCTGAAGAGATGACCCTGTGTGGTTAACATTGACGGGCACAAGGGGAAGCCAAACCCGTGTCAGGCTTAGTTGAATCCTGACGTTTATGAGCGCGGGCACAAGCTGAATCGAACCCGGGGTAGGCATAGTCTAATCCTGCCATCTAGCTCATAATGTACATCCAAGTTGGAAAAGGACTTGTGGATGTCGTGCCGTGAGTGCACAAGGTGTGTGACTTGACGTCATCGTGTGCTGAATGTTTCTATGCGGTGCTTAGACGCACCTGTGAAATATATATACTAGTATTGCTTGCTTGCAGGGAAGGAGCACCGCCGCCCCGAGCATGGGGCGTGGTCGTTATATTCTGGGTCAGCTAAAGCTGACCGGTTACTTCTTTTCCCACCATATGGTGGATTTGTTTCTACAGGTCCTGGAGAGACTAGCGGGAAATAGTGGGCTGAAGTCCCTGCTGTTGTGCTGAGCTGGCCCTCGAAGGCCAAGTTATTATGTTTACTGTTTTCACATGTGGCCGACCTGCTTGCCGATGTTTGTAAGCCACCTTGTAGATGTAAACATTGTAATAATCAAACCTTGTTTGTACTTTCATTCCTAGTTATAAAGTGGACAAGTTTTGTAATCTGGTTTACTAAATAAAATAATTGCTTCCGTTGTACGACTCTGTTTGCTGAGATAGTTATGTTCTTAACTGCTTAAAACTAATTACGTAACACGCTCTTCTGTTCGTTTAATATGGCGTGGGGTCCCGACTGGACCTACTGCTATATTCTATGTAACAGGGCGGGTGTTACAAATAACCATTCCATGCCGTAAAAATGGGAATAATTATATAACCTAGAAATGTCATCTCACTACCATGTCAGGAAAGTGATCAACTTATCATGATATGGAGTGATATATGTCATCTCCATCCAAGTAAGTGGGCAAGGAGCACTCCACTAGCGAGAAGACTTCCAGACGCCAACCCAGGAAAACCTCCCAGAAAAAAATCAACCCACTAGGTTCAGTTCGAGGAGCGCCCACAAAGGCAGAATAATTTTCAAGGGAGAAAATTCCCCGCGTAACACACATTCAAGAATAGTGTGATGGTCAAAAGTTGTCTCTCTCAACCAATCGAAGGAAAAAGGATTTGAAACCCAACATTCTGATCCTTTTCTCCTTGAACCTAAATTGTATCATTCAGTTGACAAAGCAGGAGTTCACACTTTCGGGCTAGTGGTGGGTTCTCCTAATACTAATCAATCTTATATATTTGCTTTTATTTACTTGTATTTGTATTGTTGGAACATTTGTGGAGATCGAATAGGACTTAATTAGCATTATCTAGGACAAATCAAGGTCCAACAATTGTAATTGTAATTAAAATTAATAATTATGTAATAGATATAGAGTTCTCAATGAAATACCAGTTATAAACACCACCTCTCTCTATATCCCTTTCTATCTCTATCTCTCTTGTGCACGACAATTTCTGCAAGCCATTTCACCTTACCCTAGTCCTCCAGCAAGAAGACTATATACTTGATCTCTGGCAAGCTTTCCTCTAAAGAATACCTTGAGGATACCAATATCCATCGATCACAGGAGAAACAAGGAGTAAAGAAATACAGATTGCCCAGAAACTTGTTACGTTTCAGTTCTGATGGGGATGGTCAAACCGCTAATTAAGTAAGGCTTGAGGGTATTTATGTCTTTTTGTGGTATTAGGGCTTTTATTTAAATAGCATCAGTGTTGTGTAAGAAACTGTGTTAATTTTGTGATTGTGCTGCTACTTTCGGATGGTGAGCAATGAGAAAGCTTCCCCTACCCCTGCCATTCAGTCTGTTCAGGGAGAGTGTCCCTTAGGACCGATTGTATCTTCCTTGCTTTGAGTATTCTAGCTGCTTGGTTCCTATCTGATGTGTTGTGTGAGTTTTTTTCCCTATTTCAGATTTGTTGTCGCTGATTTGCAGGTCCAGGAAAGGTGTCGCGTTTGGACTGCATCATTGGTATCAGAGCCATCAGCGTCTGGGCATATGCTGGTGTCGGCCGCTACTCGATATGAAGATCATCAGGTAGAAATGGAGGCCCTCAAACAAACCTTGAGTGAAGAACTCAACCGATCCATGCAAGCGTTGGGCGACGAAATGCGGACCATGTTCGCAAGTTTGAAAGCGGATCGGCCCTGTGAATCCAGCCACCACGGACCATCCCAAGAGAGCCAGTCGCTGGTCCCAACACACAAGCTTCCCACCCCACTCTCCCGCATAGACTTTCCTCGATTCAGCGGTGAGGGGCTCCTCGAATGGATCTACAAATGCGACCAATTTTTCGACATCGACGGTACCCTAGAGGATATGCAGGTGAAAATGGAAGTCGTTCACATGGAAGGCAAAGCTCTTTATTGGCACCAATCCTTCATGAAGGCACGCTTGACTAGACAGTGGCCGAATTGGGAGGAGTACATCAAGGCATTGCATGCACGTTTTGGATCAGTTTTGTTCGATGACCCTATGAGCGAGCTCAAAAACCTGCGCCAGCGCACATCCGTCCAAAGTTATCTGGATGAATTCGACCTCCTTCTCCATCAGGTTCACATCTCGGAAGAGCACGCAATCAACTTTTGCCTCGCCGGCTTGCAGGATGAGATTGGCTACTCCATTCATATGTTTCAGCCCAAATCCCTCCAAGAGGTCTTCTCCCTAGCTCGCTTGCAGGAACACAAAATTAGTGTCTGCAACCATAAATCAGCGTTCACGATTGTAGAAATATGATATCGCGAGGAAAAGGTGTGGTCGACTCCTAACAGGCAGCTGCAGTACTCGGGTATACCGGCCTCAATCAACCATCCCGCCCCAAGCCGAAACTCCAATAATCAAGCACGCTGACTGAACTCGTCAGAAATGTATGAAAAGTGGAAGAATGGGTTATGCTTTTGGTGCGATTAACCCTATGCCCCATGCCACAAATGCTCGAATCGTAAACAGTCATATGCTTTGGAGTTGGTGGTGGAAGCGGAGGATGACTCAGAGTCATCAGAAGATGGGGAAACACCACTCGATGTGGATGCACCGGAAGCGGACCAGCAGACACCATAAGTCTCGATCCACACCCTTACAGGAATTACATAATATCACACGATGCGGGTCATTGCGTCCTTCCTGTTGGAACATGGTCTTCCGCATCTCCTAGGTTTGAGAATAACAAATCTTATGTGTATTTGATCTTGTGTGTTTAAGTGTGCAGGAAACAAATCCATATGACTCAAGGATAACATATGAAGGTTGCCCCCAAATTTGAAGCTAGAATTCCAACATGTCCACTAGTGTCAGCGGTAGCACCTAGCGCAGGCGCTAGCTCTGATTAAAGCAATTTTGGGAGCTGTTTTAGAAGGTACTAGCACCAGGCAGTATCGGATAGCGCATGCGCTATTGAGGAGCACTTAAGGAATGTCTGGAGGCTTTCCTTGGATTGAAGATACTCGCGCATAGAATGTTTCCTAATCTAGGATAGCGCCGGCGATAGCGCTAGCGCAAGCGCTAGCTTCAAGGCTATAAAAAGGACCCCTCTCATCCCGTTTTCAAACATAGAAGTTGAAGAGAGGTTGAGTGCTAAAATTCCAGAGCCTTATTCCGCAAAAAGTGATCTCCCACCAAAGCTCTGCCAATTTTTGAAGGAGGATTTCTTCACGCCAGATCCGAATGACGATCGCTTCAACAAAGCTTATTCTACAGCGGTTCTTCGCCTCCAACTTCAGAAGTTCTTTAAGAGGAAGTTTCTATTATTGTTGTTAATTTTATTCTTGTAATCACTTAGTAAATTCGCATCGTGTTGGCGACTAGGTCTGGGTAGGACTTAGAGCAGAGATTCGCCTCGTGTTGGCAACTAGGTTTTGGGTGTAGATCTAGGGGGTGCTCGAGGCCGTGTCCGGGGGAGGATTGGCTAGAGTGGCTTGAGGCCGTATCCGGAGAAGGATAGGTTAAAGCCACCGGTTCGTGGGGATACGAGTCGGGATAGAAAAGTAAAAATGGTTTTTTACTTATTCGCCTTTGATTTCTAGCGTCATAGAAATCTAGTTTTGTAATCAATTTTTATCAATAATAATCATGTCTCTTTTTGTAATGAAATTGATTTACTCTTCATTTCTCTAAATTGTTTATTTTTAACTCTTTCATTATAAAACAATTTAGATCTTCATTCTAAATGACTATTTTAATTTACTTACTTTTCAAGTTTATCAAAATATGACAAAAGTTTTAAAACCCTTATTCACCCCCTAAGGGTGCCTACCGATCCAACAAGTGGTATCCGAGCGATTTATTCCAAATCGGTATAACAACCGGGAATAATGGTGTCTCGTGATCTCGCTTTTCCAGAGGGTCAGGGTATTAGTAGACAACCTCTTTTTACTGGGTTAGATTGCAAGTACTGGAAAAATAGGATGATGTGTTTTCTTATGACCATGTGTTGAAACCAGTAAATGGTCTATGTGGAGTTCGGGGCCCCGAACTAGTTGGGGGGCAGCTGGTACTTACTAATCCCTTGAAGAGACAGGCTGAAGCCTCGGAACTAGACACAGACCCTTAGACTCAGCAAGGAGGACCCACCACACACCCGGAAGATCTTTAGAGCGCTTCCCCTCCCAAGCCAATGCTGAAGCCCGGGCACCTTGGAGAGCTCTGAAAATGCCAACCAAGGAAAGCCTGAGGAGAGAGAAGATCAAAAAAGAGAAGCCCCCCTCCGAAGGTGCCCTTTGGGTCTTATTTATAGATTTTCTGAACTGGCCTGCAAATAGCAGGATTCCGCCTCTTGATTTTACTATACGCACCCCAAAATTGGCCTGCTAACAGCCAAACTCCGATGTTTGAAGAGGCTAGTGGCAGACCACCGGGGGTAAAAAGGTAATCCTTCCCTATCAGCCTACGAGCAAGGGGTCTATGAGAACTTTACTCGCGAGAGCTCTCGCTGCCTTCTCACGGATCTCTCCTGCGACATCCCTCCTAGCGAGCGCGTCATTAAGAACTCACTTGGGACCCTTCTGGCGATATCCACTGAGACCTAGTCTCGCGCGCCTTCCTGCTAGCTCACCCTGGTCCCTCCGAGATGATTGCCTATCCCAGCGGATCCGTTGGGATGGGACTGAGCTGCCGAGACAATAGGCCCTCCCAGCCCAACTGCTGAGATAAACTTGTTCGGTTGAAACTTGACGTTCGTCGAACTGACAAGTGAGTTCGTCGAACGCAGAATACCTTTCGTCGAGCGCGCTCGATTTTGTCGAACGCCTTTCATCGAACCCAGAAAACTGCTGTAAGTGGCTCGCGAGTGGTTGGCTTGCCTACCCTTCTCGCGTATGCACGACGAGTACCCGTCTCGCCAGCCTACCAGCAAAAAGTCGGCGAGGGCTTGTCTCGCCCGCCCGACTCTTGCGAGAACTTATCTGGCTTGTCCCCCTTATTACTTTCTTCACAATGTTGACCTCTCGAAACGCCCCCTTGCCTGGCGAATATTGGGGT
Organism: Dactylorhiza incarnata; assembly: GCA_033032865.1. Taxonomy (NCBI): domain Eukaryota; kingdom Viridiplantae; phylum Streptophyta; class Magnoliopsida; order Asparagales; family Orchidaceae; genus Dactylorhiza; species Dactylorhiza incarnata. The sequence continues at coordinate 7,276,976 of JAWHQI010000041.1, forward strand.
TTTACACAATCCCCGCTCTTCGTGAGGCTATCTAGGCTCGCGAAGAAACATCAAACCCCTGGTATTCGCCAGCTTCTTGATGATCTGTCAGGAATCTTTGGTAGGACCCACCGAGGGCTATAAATATCACCCCAAGCCACAGTGACACGCACCATCATTTTCTTCTTCTTTTCTCTTTCTCCCCTTACTGTAGCTGTCGAAAGATGCCGCTCTCCAAGGAGCTTGAGGCTCGCATACAGGCCTCCAATGCTGGCGAGCTGTCTTCCATGGCCAAAATTCCTGCATGAGTGAATCGTCCGCCTCCCGCTCTGGCGCCGACAACTAAGAAGGCGAAAACGGTTTGCCGAACCAAGGATGAGTCAGTACTATTGGAATCTTCCCCAGACAACCGCTCCCCCGAGAAGGTATGAGTTATCCCTCTAGCTAAGCCAATAAATTAACTTCTCTGAGTCTCGCTTGATCGCAGGATCACGCCACCAACAAGGGCGGTGGTGAGCCCGAAACTGGGTCTCGCAACATTCCGCCAGCGAGCACAGATCTCGCTGGCTAAAAGGCTGCAGGTACGCCGCTATTCTCGCTCGCTCGCACTCATTTTGTTGACTAATGGATCCTGGTTTCCCGCTCTTCGCAGCCTCGCCCCAGAAGACCCCGCCTCATCAAGACTTGTGACCTCTATCACCGGTCCTCCCTGACACGGCCTTAAAAATGCCGGGGTTCAACCTCCTGGCGAGCGAGGACTCCGGTGGCTCAAGTCCGCCAAAGTTTCCCCCAATCAACAGCGCGGCATACCCTCCTGGCTTAGGCAAATCTCTCTTGCCCCACTATGACAATGTCTTTGAGGGTCGGCCTGGATCTTCTCGCCCTGAGCCTTCTCGCCCTCCTCCCGGTAAGGGTTTCTGGACCCTCGCATTATATGGGGATTTCCCCCAACCACTAAAACTACTATTCTCTTTCGCAGAGAACTCCGAGACCCCGTACACCGACTCTGATTTCGGGGATGAAGAGATGTCCCCCCTCCCAGAGCAGATGGAGGACTTCTTGGGTGATCCGCGTGATCCCGAGGCGATGAAGCGGCGAACTACTGAGTTATATCAGAAATAAGGTCGAATGCTGCAGGACCTCAACCTTCAAGCGAGACGAGATAGAGAGGCTGCCAGGAGAGGCATGCTGCCCTGATGGATGAGTGTGCGAGACTCCGGGCCGCGTTACCTAGTGACCATGACGAGAACGTCACGTCGCTGGAGGTGCATATCGCGAGGATGAGGGATTATGCCTACCTAATGGATAAGGAGGGCCGCGCGGCCCAGGATTATTATAATTCCAGGGTACCGCTGCGGTCCGGATCGCGAGGTGGCGGCAGATGGAAATGGTTGCCCCATTAGTCTCGTAACCCCCCCCCCCCTCTGCGAATCCTTTATGTTTGTGAACGTTTACTCTTAAATTGAACAGCCCCGCGACCATTTACTACTTATGTTTATGAGTTCTCGCTAAACAGTAGCTATTGACAATTATTTACGAGTTCTCGCTCGCGGTTCCCATAACAATGCCCTCTTATTATTTTGTTCTTGCAGTAAGCGATTCTGCTCTCGCGAGATATTTGCTCGTGCTGACCTCGCTATGCTATTCTGTTTACTCATACTGTTCTCGCGAAATATTTGCTCATGCTGACCTCGCAGGGTGTTCTCTCCCGCATGTTATTTTTGAAAACCATTTGTGTTTTCGCACGTGATCATGATGTGATATTTTGCTAACCGCACCCAACGGCGCTTGAACTTCTTCCTTCCTTTTTTTATTTTGCTATAAATAGGGTCTCATAATTGAGAGCCACCTACCGCGTTCATCGTCAACCCTCTTTCTTCCTTTGCTTGAGAGATCTCACCGTCTCTCTCTCTCTCATGCTCCTTTCTTCTCTCATAGGCTTTCAAGATGGTCACAGATGTTGTCGAGGCCGAGGGTCGGTGAAAGTGTGCCTGGGCTTTCTCCGACCACACTTTCTTCAATTACAATCTGACCGAGGAGGAGTACTTCACTGCGGTCGCCGACTTCATCCCCCCCGGGTTCACGACGCGTCTCCCTCGCGAGGACGACGTGATCAATACCCTCCTCGCTGACGAGCTAGCCATCCCCACAGCTCATTTTGCGGTTGGCCTGCACCTGCCCCTGTGGTCCGAAATCCGCCAGGTACCGATTAATCTCGCTTACTTCTTCCTTCTGCCGAATTAATCTCGCTCGCAGTGTATTGATCTCGCTTTATATTGCTCACCAGGTGTTCAAGCACTATGGCGTCGTTCCAGGCCAGCTCACCCACAACGCCATGGCGGTCATCATAGCTTTCGCCTACTATATGCGCGAGGAGCGCATTGAGTTCAGCCTGCCGGTTTTTCGGAAGTTGTTCTCCTTCCGAGCCTACAAAGATGGCACCGCCTACTTCGTGGGCTCGGGTCCCAAGGTCGTTGAGACCGTGAATAAGGCCCACTACTGGGCCCAAAAGTTCCTCTTTGTAAAGGGGAACTTCGCCAATATCCCTTTCTCGCCGGTTCAACATGGTGAGACCACGTACCGACCGCTGACTCTTGGCGGCCACGATGCCGCTTTATACCAGTTCTTCTGCAAGAAGAACTTCGAGGTGGTTCATCTTCGTCGGAACCTCGACTCGCTACTTCCAGTTCTTCCTGGGGAAGGTAATTATCCCGCTCGCTAACTTGCATCCTTTCAACCTTTTGCCATCTGTCTAACCTCCACCATTTCAGGGGAGCGAGATCTACCAAACAACCCCCCTTATTCGAGCAACAGGAAGTCTTCCTCCACCCTCGCTCTCGCGACAATGGGAGCGGAGTCCTTCCGCGAGACCATCACCCCGGCTCCGCCGTCTTCTCGCAAGAGATCGGAGGCCTCTAGCAGCCAAGGCCTGCCCCTAAAGTCCCCACCAAAGAAGAAGGCTAAGAAGAGCCAGGGCTCGCTCCCCTCCGCGAAGGGAAAGGAGCATGCCGAGATTACCCTCGGCGAGATCGACCTCACCAACCTCTCTAAGGAGAGGGAGGTTGATGAGCAGAGCGAGGAGGCCGCCCAGACCTCCGACCCGCCTATTCCAGTTAACCACTAGAACTTTGGCCTCGGCCAGAGACACAAGGATGAATCCGGCGAGCTCCTGCTGTGCTGGAGGCCTGAGATTAACAAAGCCGACATCAGAACTTTTCCAGCCTTCTATCGAGGAGGGAGAGCTGATGGAGGTGGATCGGCGGGTGTCATGGATGGACCCCTTCATCACCTACTTGATGACAGGGAAGTTCCTCGAGGAGGGGGTAGACATGCGGCGGCTCAGGTACAAATCAGCATATTACTCCTTGCATGCAGGGTCGCTATACCGCAAGACTCTCTCGGGGCTCCTAGCTCGTTGTGTCTCGGAGGAGGAAGCCCCGAGGGTCCTGGAGGAGATTCATTCGGGGGAGTGTGGCAGTCACTCATGTTGGAACATGCTTTCCGCATCTCTTGGTTTGACAATAACAAATCCTATTGTATTTGATCACACTTGTTTTGTGTTTATAGTATGCAGGATTCAGTGCTTTCAAATCTCAATGGAAATGTGTTTGGTTGTTGCTATCGCGTATCATCAGTACTATCGCTGTCGCTAGTGCTGCGTTTGACGAACTGGCACTCGACGAAATGACACCTCAGTTCGACGAACTGCATGCTCTACCACGGCGCTCGACGAAATGCATGCTTTACCGCGGCGCGCTAGAACTACCGCTGGCGCTAGCGATCGACGAAATGAAGGCTGCGCTCGACGAAATGCTTATCACTGCGTTCGACGAATTTGCGATCGATGAAAGCCGAATCCCGTTTTACGAAAATTCGATATACGAAATATAAGGCCGGTTCGACAAAGATGCGCCCGACGAAAAGAGATGTGCTCTACCGCGGAGCGTAAGCACTACCGCTGGCGCTAATATAAATGGAAAGAATTGCAAGAAGGAAACAGTGGAGAAAAAGAAATGTCGACGGAATGCTATTTTGGCATGTACTATCGCGACGCGTTAAGTCTAACGCCCGACGGTAGCTTTTTGGAAACATCCCGTCTGTAGTTGATTGAGGAGCAGATTTGGAAGAAGATTGTGGCTGAAGGAAGGAAATCTCGCTAACGCGGGGCGTTAGCGGTACCGCGGCGCGCTAGTGTTTGGCGCTCAGAATGTTGCCTAAACTACCACGATCCGTGTGCTTCATTGCCTTATGTGGATACCGCGGGGCAGAAGTACTACCGCAGGCGGTAGTGGCTGAATCTATAAAAAGACGCGCGCCTCCTCCGTTGTTGCTTGCTGTTGCAGAATGAATTGAAGCCATATATTCAGAGCTCTCGTGAGAGCCTTCTTCAAGCATCCTGAAGAACTCCGTCAACGTTCGTGAACGCAAAGAACTTGAAGACCAATACGATCGCATCTACATCGACATCAAGTTCTACTTTTGAGGGAATCTTTAGTTTGAGTTTTGTTTTACTTTCAACTTGTAAGCTTTATATCTTTTGTTCGGTAGAGGAACTCGCCACACGGCGACTAGGGCCTTGCGTAGACTAGGGGGAATTCGCCACACGGCGACTAGGTCTAGGTAGGACTTAGGGAGGAATTCGCCACACGGCGACTGGGTCTAGGGAGTAGATCTAGGGGGTGCTCGAGGCCTTTCTGGTGATAGATTGGCTAGAGCGCCTTGAGGCCGTATCTGGGGAGAGATCGGCTAAAGCCAACCGGTTCGTGGGGATACGAGTCGGTATAGAAAACAAAAAGTGTTTTCATATTATTCGCTTCGATTTCTAGCGTTATTGAAATCAGATTTTGTAATCAATTTTATAAATGTTAATCATGTCTTTTCTTATTTAATAAAATTGATTTCATTCCTAATTGCATTATCTCTGTACTCTTGATTTAACTACGACCAAAAGATCAAAAGTTTTCTATTAAAGTTTAAAGTTTTTAAAACCCTTATTCACCCCCCCTAAGGGCGCCTACAGATCCAACAAGTGGTATCAAAGCGAGGTTACTACAAATCGGCTTAACAACCGGGAATAATGACGTCTCTTGATCATGATCTCGCTTCTACCAGTGGGGAAAATTTTAATATAACTGAAAAGGTATTAGCACCACCTTTATTTATGGGCAAAAATTATAAAGGGTGGAAAATATTAATGAAAAATTTTCTTAAGACCTTAGATGAAAAAGTTCAGAATTTTACTATTGAAAAGCCTCCTAGCGTACTAACTAGAAATGAAATTGTTTTAAATGCAAAATCTATGAATAGTTTATTCTGTGCGTTAGATCAAAATATTTTTAAACTTATTTATACTTTTCCTACCACTTATGAGATTTGGAATTTTCTTGAAAGAACTTATGATTCTCCTTCTGCAGGTATGAAACAAACACAAGAACTGGAGAATATGCAAGCTTGTACATGTCTTTAAGAATGCTCCTCTCATGACGAATCAATGGAGCACACATCAAATGGAAGAGAAGAAGAAGTACTGTCTTCAGAAGAGGAGTGCCAAAAAGATGCCAAAGAAACGATATGTTCAAATCGTGCCTCTCCCGAAAGCAATGTAATTAAATCAAATTCCATTTTTTGTACCTCTATTTCTTCATTATAATTGCTTCAAACTACAAAGCGCAAAATTAAGAAATTAAAAAATGCTAATAAACATTTGCGCTTAGAAAATAAACATTTAAAGGCAAAATTAATGAACAATCAAATTCAAATTTATATAGTTCTATCCTTGGTTCCTTAGTTGAAAACACTACACCTTGTGTAGAATATAATGAATTAAAAGAAAAACATAAGGAACTTGAAAAAGAACTTCTTTTTATAAAAGAACAAAATGAAAGATTATGTTTAGAAAATTCATCCTTGAAAAATGATTGTGCTAAGTGTAAGGACTATAAAATTGAAATTAAAGAGATGGATGAAATATTTGATGAATATAGAAATAACTATCAAAATAATATTGATTCAATTGTTTCCATTCAGAAAAACAGCACAATCGCTTATAATAAAGCTAGACATAATATTATAGTTAAGAATGATGAATTAAAATCAAAAATCAACTTGCTTTTGAAAATGGTAAATACAAATTTACAATATCAAACTATATCTAAAAACAAGTTGAATATGAATATGAACATCTTAACTAAGTTTAATAATGGGAGTAAGAAACATAAAGGATTTGTAAATCAAAATCAAAATCATTATTATTTACAAAATCATGTTTTTCCAACATAAAATTAAATGTTCACAAATTTCCTATAAACAATGTTTTAAAAAATCATCAAGGAAATTTGACATATAAGAATAATATTAAACCAAGGTTTGAATGGAGACCCAAAGTTAAAGATGAAACACAAACTCCACTCAAAAGGGCTCATTCACTTCCATCTCCCCAAAAGCAAACACGATGTATTTGGGTACCCAAAGGAACCATCACACCCGGTCCTCTTTGGATACTTAAGTCTCTCATTCATTAGTATCCAATCATTTGCATGAAGTAGAAATCAACTAAAAAGGAAATATCAATTTTCTACTTCATGACATGCTTAATTTCCTTCTTGTTTTTTTGTTTTTTATGTTTCTTTGAGCCATCATGATGAGATCACTTTATATAACTTGTAATATGATTTTCACATATTAAATCAAAATTCATTAATACTAAATTGAAATAGCTATGATAATGCCACATGATAATTTAACTTTTCACATGATAATGCCAAGACAAATAAGAATAATTATCAAACTATGAAGTAAAAAAAAAATTTCATAACCATGCTGGAGATCCTTAAACTAATTCAGCAAGATAAGCATAAAAGAACAATTAAACAAAGCCAGACATTAGTTCAAACTGAAGAAAATATATAAACCCAAATAGTATGCTGATACTAACGCCAACGCTAGAACTAGCGCCATGCGTTAGTAACATTATTATGTCTTGCTGTCCCTGATAACCTGCATTAATTACAAAAATGAAAATAAAATTCATTATCCTATTCTCCAGCCCCCATACTGCTGCTCTCCCCTTCATCACCTCCACGATGTCTCCGACGAACCGATCGTCGTGGCTGGTCCTCTTCAGGACTCTCCTCTCTTGGCGGTGATGGAGTTAATTTAAGTGCTACCATTATCTTCCGTACCATCTTCTCGATACCGAATATCTTCTTCGACATTCGTGTCACTTTCCTATTTAGGTCTGCTCCCTGCTCCGCTAGCTCCTGTAGTTCTTGCTGGGTCTCTCTCACTGACCACCTCGTCGAACTTGAGGTTGTGGAGATGGAGCCCTTTCTTGTCGTGGAGGATGAATTGACAGGGTAAATAATCTGGCTGGTCGACAATCTAGATGATAAACCTCCCTATTGAGAGACCGACATTTCTTGTAAACAATTCGTTGAATTATTCCTCCCAACGGAAGAGTATTCAATCGCTGTCGCCGTGGATCTTTCAATTTATATGTATATCGGATCATTGATAATAGGAGATCAGCCATATCAAACTGAATTTTTTCTAAAATATGGTAAGTGACCATACTCAATTGCGATGTGATCATCCTTGTATCTCCCCCCTTTATCATGATCGTACGCCGTAGGATCTCTTGGATAATGTATGTGTCGGGAGTTAATGTTGTAACCGATGAAATCAAATCCTCCACACCTTCTTGACCATACAACACTTCATTTATTCGAGTCCAGTTTTGAAGTGTTCGGAACCTCTCTACAATGTCCAAGAGATTACCACTCCACTCTAGACCAAACTCCTCACGTAAATCATCATGAGTTATTGCTACCTCAAAGGGTAAAACTCCTTATGAATTACTCAAGAATAAAAAGCCTAAGGTTAACTATTTTAAGATATTTGGGTGTAAATGTTATGTGCATAACAATGATAAGAAGTATCTAAGGAAATTTGAAGCAAAATCTGCTGAAGGTATATTCCTTGGATATTCTCTTTCTAGTAAAGCATATAGAGTTTACAATAAATCTACTCTTAAGATAGAAGAGTCCATTCATGTATCTTTTGATGAATCTAATATGTTAAATGAGGAGAGGAACACCACCTCTACCAAAATTACTTTGCAGGTACCAGCTCTATGTGAAGAGCTAAATGGACTAAATCTACAGAATGAAGAATCACTACTTCCATCAAATGAAATAATTGAAGACAGTGAAGAAGAGGATAATCCAGATCTTCCTGATCATTCAAATCAAGTGACAGCTGAACAAGTCCCTCAAGAGGAAACCATTGCTGAACCAACTCCAACTGTTGATCACTTCACAGTTAGAGATCATCCAATATCTCAAGTCATTGGAGATATTTCAGCAGGTGTTCAAACAAGGCATCAACTACACCAAAATCAGATGCACACTTATTTCCTATCACAAGTTGAACCTCAAACCATAAAAGATGCAGAACAAGATCCAAACTGGATTCTTGCAATGTAAGAGGAGCTCAACCAATTTGAAAGGAACAAGGTTTGGGATTTTGTTCCAAGACCAAAAGGCCATCCAATCATTGGCACCAAGTGGGTCTTCAGGAACAAGCTAGATGATCAAGGCATAATCATCAGAAATAAAGCAAGATTAGTAGCCCAAGGATATTCTCAGGAAGAAGGAATTGATTTTGATCAAACCTTTGCTCATGTTGCTAGAATTGAAGCTATAAAGATTTTTCTTTCATTTGCTGCATTCAAGAAGTTCAAAGTCTATCAGATGGATGTGAAGCGTGCTTTTCTGAATGGAGACATCAAAGAAGAAGTCTATATGGAACAACCACCAGGTTTCATCTCTCCAAACCACTCTTCTTATGTATTTAAGATTAATAAAACTCTCTATGGTCTCAGGCAAGCTCCCAGAGCATGGTATGAGACCTTAGCTAATTTTCTTTTGGAGAACAATTTCTGTAGGGGCTCTGTTGATAAAACCTTATTTTTCAGGATACATAAAAATCAAACTTTACTAGTTCAAATCTATGTAGATGACATAATTTTTGGCTCTACTGATTCAAATCTATGCAAAAGGTTTTCTAGCCTAATGCAATCTAAATTTGAAATGAGTAGTATGGGTGAGTTATCTTACTTCCTTTGTCTTCAAGTGAAGCAAACTCCAAATGGCATATTCATATCACAATCCAAGTATGCTAAGAAATTAGTGAAAAGATTTGGTATGTCTGATGCTTCCACCATGAAAACACCCATGCCCTCCAATGCTGTTGTTGACACTGATGAATCAGGGAAACCTGTTGATCAGAAAGTATATAGAGCAATTGTTGGCTCACTACTTTACTTAACAGCTAGTAGGCCTGACATAATGTTTGCTACATGTATTTGTGCTAGGTTCCAAGTTAACCCCAAAGAATCTCACCTAATTTTATTAAAAAGAATTTTGAGATATATGAAGGGTTGTCCAAATCTAGGACTCTGGTATCCAACAATATCAGAATTTGAATTAACTGGATTCTCAGATTCTGATTATGCTGGATGTAGAGTAGACAGGAAAAGCACATCAGGAACTTGTCAGTTTTTTGGTGATAGGCTTGTATCTTGGTTTTGTAAGAAATAAACATCTGTGTCTACATCAACAGCTGAAGCAGAATATATTGCTGTTGGCAGTTGCTGCTCACAAATATTATGGATACAAAATCAACTTCTAGATTATGGTATCAACTTAAATAATTCAATTATATTTTGTGACAACACTAATGCAATATCTATAACACAAAATCCAGTACTCCATAGTAGGACTAAACACATAAAAATTAGGCACCACTTTATCAGAGATAATGTGGATAAAAATAAAATTTGCCTACAATTCATTTCTACTGATTTGCAAAAGGCTGATATTTTCACCAAACCCTTGGATGAAAAGAAATATATCTTCTTTATAAATCAGCTAGGAATGATAGATGGAGATTCAATCAATTAAAAATTAAAATTTTCTACTTATCCCATCTTTTCATCGAACTAAGATCGACGAAATCTAGTCGTTCGTCGAACGGAGATCGACGAAGTCATCTAGATCGTCGAACTGAGATCGACGAAAATTTATTTTTCGTCGAACGCAGTTTTGATGAAGCCTGTGTTTCTGATCTTTCCTTTTTATCAAATCTCTTATTTCATTCTAACTGTATGCCTACATAATTGCTTCTCTTTCTAGTTCCTTTGCACTTGATCTCTATTTTTTGCAGGAACAATGACAATATTTCTTCAAAATAATTGCATCCTTCCCTACCTCCTATTCAACTGTCCCTTCTTCTAGGGGCCTAGCTCCAGGTCTTCCTGAAACTAGGCAGGGGGAGATGTTTTGAAGGAACTCTTTTTTGTTAGGGGGATGCTCTCCTTTTTGATAGGGGGAGATGCTTTTTGTAGAAGCTCAAGTTTCAAGGGGAGATGCTGTATGAAGAAGCAAAAATCATTCGGTTGATGAAGAAGCCCCTTTATGATAGGTTTCAGTTATTTGAAGAAGCTCACAACAATTTTAGTTTGAAGATCCAGATATTTCAGTTTGAGATATGACAAATACAGATGCAAATTCAGAAATAATTCAGAATTCAGAAAGCAAGAATTTGAAAGGCAAATCACATTCAAGCCTCCTTCAGAGAAAGACAAAAGGTTCTGATTATTTGTTTTTATTATTTCTGTTTTCATTGTAAAATTTCAAAACTCAGAGTATCATATTTTATATCTGCTGAAATGTTTACATTCTGACAGATATATATGCTCTGCTGTTTTGTTGTTTATTTTATTATTTGATTTTGTCAAATAGTGTCCTAACCCCAATAGGGGGAGATTGTTGGAACAACCCTATTACTGTTTTGGGCTAGGATCACTATCTGTTGACTAGGACTTTATTGACCCCCATTGTATAATCTAAGGGTCAAGGTTTTAGGCTGTTAAGTTAGCTAGAACTTAAGGAAAGGTTAATGTTCTGCGTTCGACGAAATGCATTCTGCGTTCGACGAACGTCTTGCTCTCGTTCGACGAATTTGCTCAGTCTCAGCGGTCGACGAATTTGCCCAGTCTCAGCGGTCGACGAATTTGCTCAGTCTTAGCGTTCGACGAATTTGCTCAGTCTCAGCGGTCGACGAATTGCCTCAGTGTCAGCGGTCGACGAATTTGCTCAGTGTCAGCGGTCGACGAATTTGCCCAGTCTCAGCGGTCGATGAATTTGCTCAGTCTCAGCGGTCGACGAATTTGCTCAGTCTCAACGGTCGACGAATTGGCTCAGTCTCAGTGGTCGACGAATTGGCGCAGTCTCAACCGTCGACGAATTTGCCCAGTCTCAGCGGTCGACGAATTTGCCAAGTCTCAGCGGTCGATGAAATATCATCTCAGCTCGACTAATTCAATTCTTCAAGCCAGATTTAGCAGTTTATTCTTCAGTTCGACGAACTCCAACTTGAGTTCGATGAATTCCAGACTGTGTTCGATGAATCAGCAACAAATGTTCAGTTCGACGAAATCCAACATTCTGTTCGATGAACTCAGTTCTCAGGTCGACAAAAGTTTCTCTTCAGCTTGTTTATTTCAGACAGATCAGTTTTACTCTATTCTCCGAACTCAGATCATCAACAACGGATCTATTCCTATCAGATAAGTCAAGGATTTTATCCTTCCATTTATTTAATCCTTTCCTTTTATTAATCTCTTATTTCGAGAAAATAGCCGTTGACATATTTTGGAAAAGGACACTTTCATGGAATAGGAAAAGAAATAAAGTGTATCAGATTTGCAGTTCCAAGAATCTCTTCTGAATATTTTATTCCTTCAATTAAAAGATTTGAATTTCAAATCTGTCAGAGATTCCTTTAAGGAAAAAGAAAAAAGAAGAAGTAATATAGTATTACAGCAGCACAACAAGAGAGGAAGAAACAGTCGAGAGATATACAGAAAGAAAAATACAGAGTTCATCTTCCTCAAGCAACAACTCTCTCAATCTCTGAGAACATCAACATTATTCTCTCAGTATTCTGCTGCAAGTTTCTCAATCTTCAAGAGCAACAATAATCTGAGAAACCTTTGTCTCTCAGATTCATCAGCTATCAAGTAAAATCTACATTCAAGAGAAAGCTCCATCCTCTACTATCAACTATTTTCTATCAGACAGGGGGAGCTTTACATCAACACATTCCACTAGTCTTCTCTCAGATTATTGATAGAGAAGAACTTCATAACCCTCTTTATTCAATTCTGTACAGGGTTTTAACTCCATTCAAAAGTTAACCCCTTTGGTGGCAGGGCACCTGATCAAAAACCTGTGGTTGGTTTGAGCACCTGATCAAAAGCTCATTGGTGTTTGGACACCTGATCAAAAATCCATTGGTGATAGGGCACCTGATCAAAAACCTAGTGGAATCCTACTAAGGGTGGTAGAAGAGTAGACGTACCCAGGTTTATTGGAGAACTACTATAAATCCTTGTGTCATCTGTGTTCTTGTTTATTTTTCTGTACTGTGCTCTTTATTTTGTTTTATAACGCACTCAGTACACATATATATATATATATATCACTATTTCAATTTCGCTATAAAAATAAGTGAAAAACCTTTTAATACTCTATTCACCCACCCTCTAGAGTAAATCTAAGATCTAACCTCACTTTCAATTGGTATCATGGTTCTACCTCTTTGCCTGCCTAAATTGGGCCAGACATAACTCCTTGATTTCTGCAGTGGCCTCTAACTGTTTGTTGCAACCTGAACAACTTGTTGAGGCACTGTCGAGGGGCCTAGCCATAGCATCTTCCTCGGTCCCAGGGTGAGTAGAATCGACTCTGGCCCCCTCTCTCAAATGTCTCAGCATTTGTCCGGGGTTGGTCAGCCTATTTGCCCCACTATTGGAGAAAAGTCTTTGGTGATGGGTCCCATGCCTGGGGGAGGGGCATGGTCCTCCGCCTACCCGCCTCCACCGAAGGACTTTGGGCGAATCTGCCTCGACTTCAGGTTGAAAGTCTCGCTCCGGCAGGTACTCGCTCGCCTCAACGCTGTCCTCCAAGCCCATGACTCCTTCTTGATGGACATGCCTCCCATCGATGTGAATACGCGGTTGGTTGATCTCGGAGATCGCCTCGCAGAAGCGGAGGATTTTCAACAACAATGGTAGGGCGAGGAAGGCTTGTACGCTCGGGTAGCCAATCTGAGGCTATACGAAATGGAGACTCGCCAATAAGCCGCCGAGGTAGATCTCCATAGGTTCGCGCAAGTTGCGGGCACTGTGGGCGAGATCACCCTGTTAGAATAGCACATCAAGAGAAGTACCTTAATGTGTGTTAGAAGATATCTGAGAAGAGAACATCAGGAGAAGAGCCTTAAGAGCACATTAGGAGAAGAGCCCTTGAACTATAACTCTTAACATGGTATCACTTACCCCTATTTTGATAGCTTTTTTCGGAGGAGCTTATCTAGGGTTTGGAATAAAACTCCACCAGTTCTCTATGCATAATCATAGTGGGTTCAGATAGAACATACTCCAGGCCGACGACTGTGAATAGTCCAATAATTGATTTTATCTCTTCGTCAGCCATATTGAATCCACCTCTGACTAGTTAGCATCCAATATTGCAATATTCTTCCCCTTTCTTTGGCACCATGGCAAGAAAAGATGGAGAATTGAAGATCACCGATGTCGTAAGTTGTCGAGCGGGATGAGATTTTTGTTTTGACGACTTAGGGCAAATGAAGGTGTAATCTATTTCTAAGCATTTACCTTATATATATGTTCTATTTTAAGAGTGTCAAATGGCGCGTACCTATGTGAGTTTGCTAAGGAGATTGATCCTTAATTGATCGGCTGTGATTAAAGATCCAATATAAGCTGATATCTGAGTGTCGAACTCACTAAGCTCCTAATTGATCCTTAATTGATCAGTTCTTCTTACCTCAGAAGAAGATGTCAAATTCACTAAGCTCCACTGACCATTAATCTAGCTAATCTGAATGCTCCACCCCTGGCATGATGTTGCTTAGGGGATGATCAATCACTACCATGATGGTATGTGCTTGAAAGTATGTCATGAGCTTCTAAGCTGAGATGCTCAAGTGAAAAGCCAGCTTCTCAAAAATTGGATAGTGTAGCTCATCCTTCCACAAGACCCTGCTCACATAATATATCGGGATCTGCCTTTTTCCCCCTTCAAGGAAAAGTGCCAAGCTTACTAACTCTGCTCCTACCCCTAAATAGATAAAAAGATCTTCTGCTTCTCGAAGTCCTTGTAGCAACGACACATGCATTAACTGACGATTTAAGTTTTGGAAAGCTTCTTCACACTTCGACGTCCATTCAAACTTTTGGTTGTTCCGAAGATTCTTAAAGAATGGAGAGCACTTCTCCTTGTACTTGGACAGAAACCTGGTCAACCTGCCGGTCAAGCATTGCACCTCTTTGGTATCTTTTGGTGCCACCATCTCCATGATGTTGAAAATGTTGAAGTGGAAGTTTTGTGGAGCTTTTGGATCTGGGCGGTCTGGGAGGAGGTCGGGCGGTCTGGTGAGACTGCACGACCTGGCGATCTGTTTTACGGTCTGGCTTGTCTTAGCCTAGCCGCAGTCTCCTGGCACGACCGCTGGTATCTATCCAAGGCGGTTGAAGGTGAGGCCACGCGGTCTGTCTGTGACTGCGTGGCAGACTGTCTTCTTCAAGGCTGTGCCGGTCTGGTGTGACCGCACAGGTTGGTCCAGTTTTTCCGGAATCCGGTCTGATGACTCTCCGAGGTTTCGAGTGGTGTTCGCGGACTAAGGATCTTAGTCGCGTGGTCTCGGTTCGCGGTCTCAGGAGGAGGCTGGTATGCGAACAGGTGTTCGCGGTCTTATAGCGAACAGGCAGTGTTTGCGGTCTCGAGCAAACACTGGTGGTGGGCGGCGTCTTGGCGGTCTGGAGATCTCTTGTGGAGTCGCGATCTGACTGAGGGAGTGGCGATCTCCCACGGTCTGGGGTGAAGCCGGCGAGCTCATCAAATGAAGCAGAAAGTACTATTGCTGATCGCGCGGGTTGATCGGTCTGGTCGCGCGATCTGAAGGTGGTGATCCTATCTCATAGGGCGGTGATTGGATCAGGTCCCACGCCTATAAATAAGAGTCACTATAGCAACAAAATCAACACACCAAATGTAAGCTGAGTTTATCCTAATTCCTGCGGTCTGTATTATTGTGACCGGGCGGTCTGCTGATTGAACTTTTCTTGTGCAGCTTCTGTGGATAGTGCGGTCTGCAATGATCACCTCTTCCTCTGAAAGTGTTCGGGCGGTCTGCGGCTTGCAGTGTGGGTTGCTGGAGTTCGGGAGAATCAGTAGAGTTCGAAAGGAGGGTGCGGTCTGCTCAGCGGTCTGAGGTGGTGTTCTGTAACCGGCTGTTTTGTGCGGTTAGGCAGCTTGCAGAGATCGGCAAGGAGACCGAGCAATCTGGAGCGGTCTCATTTATCTTTCTTCAAGTTCTTGTATTTTCCTCTTTGGTTTTGTATGCTGGCGAAATCATGTCTCGCCAAGCATACCTCATCCTGTAATGAAGTTTATGCTATCAATAAAGATTACTTGTTTGCCTCCATTTGTTTCTGGTTGTTTGGCTTGAATCTCTAAGTTGCACATTTCTTGCTCACTCCATAAAGGTCTACGGAAAATTTCACATGGTATCAGAGGTAGGTTGGAGTGGATAGAGCAGTGAACAACTTAGAGTAGCCATCGCCTTTGTGAAGAAGGAACCAGTGGTAAAGCAATGGAAGGTGGTTTTGCAAGAGGTCTTGGGATTAAGATGCTTACATCGACTAACTTCAAGAAGTGGAAGTCGTGTATGCAGAGCTATCTTCTGGGTGAGGACCTCTGGGAGGTAGTTGGAGGAGAGAGCATGGAGGAAGTTTTTCTGGTTGGAGATAACCAGCATGAGGTGAGGAACTGGAGGCGGCTTAATGCCAAAGCAGAGTTCGCCCTGAAGAGGGCAATATCACCTGATCTGTTTGATCACATCTTGGGGTGTGCATCAGCTGCGGAAATCTGGAGAGCCCTGGATGGGCTGTTTAATAAAAAGAATGTGGCAAGACTTCAGTTCCTGGAGAATGAGCTGGCCAGATCGGCTCAAGGTGACCTTTCTATTTCTACGTTCTTCTTAAAAGTGAAGAACTTGTGCGCCGAGATTTCAGCGCTGGATCCTGACGAGCCAATCTCTGAGGCGAAGCTGAAGAGGCACATCATCCGTGGCTTGCGGAAGGAATATGTTGCCTTTGTGACATCAGTGCAGGGCTGGGCAAATCAGCCGTCTCTGCTAGACCTGGAAAATCTGCTTTCTTCGCAGGAGAGTCTGGCAAGGCAGATGGCGGGGGTGTCAGTGTCTGGGGGAGATGGCGAAGTTCTCTTCACGGGAAAGAAGAAGAAGTGGGATAAGAAGAAGACCGCTGGAGGAGGCAATGGGCCTTCAACTTCTGGATAGCAGGAGAGGAGCTATGCTCCTAAGGCTGAAGGGAAGAAGAAGGAGGAAGGTCCCAAGTGCTTCAGGTGCGGAAAGGTTGGTCATATCAGGAAGGAGTGCCAGGTGAATCTTCAGCCGGGGCATGCTGCTGCAGGAAAGGGAGAAGCTGAAGCCAGGCAGGTTGATGGAGGATGGGGAGGAGCCTTCTCGGCTTCTGTTGGAGCTGAGGCTCCTATCAACTATTAGGAGGACTGGATCGTGGACTCGGGGTGTGGTCATCACCTCACTGGAGACGAGTCGAAGCTTACTTCTGCGCAGCCCTACTCAAGTAATGATGTTATTATTACTGCTGATAATATTGTGCATTCTGTAGAGAAGGTAGGGGTTGTTTCCTTGGGCAGTGATAGGGGGCCATTAACTTTGAAGAGTGTCTATCATGTGCCCAGAATGAGGAAAAACCTCTTCTCCGTGACCAACGCCGTAGACGCTGGGTATCACGTTCTGTTTGGCCCAACAGAAGTGAGGTTTCTTCGGAATGTGGAGGCGGTGAAGGCCGAGGTAGTTCATGTGGGGAGGAGAGCTAAAGACTTGTTCGTTTTATCGACAAGTTCTTATATTGACAAGATGCGGACGAGTGATAGTGCCGTGATATGGCACGAGAGGTTGGGGCACGTAGGAATGGATAAGCTGAAAGCTATGGCGGTGAAAGGTCTGGTCAAGGGCCTGCCTAGTCTATCCTCCTATGGTGACGATCATGTTTGCGCTGGATGTCAGTTTGGCAAGTCTCATCGGTTTCCGTTTGACAAGTCATAGACAAGGAGTTGTGTGCCGTTGGAGTGCATCCACGGTGACTTGATGGGACCGACTGCTACCCCAAGCCTCGGAGGCAGCAAATATATGCTGGTGTTGATCGATGATTACACCAGATATGTCTGGGTATATTTCTTGAAGGAGAAGGCAAAGGCGTTTGCCAAGTTTGTGGAGTTCAAGGAGCTCGTGGAGGGTTAGCTTGGACTGCGGGTTAAGAAGCTGAGGACTGACAATGGAGGGGAGTTCACCTCTGGTGAGTTCTTTACTTTTTGTAGGAAGGCGGGCATCCGGAGGGAGCTTACTTGCGCATACTCCGCAACAAAACGGAGTTGCAGAACGGAAGATCCATCATCTGACAGAGACCTGCAAGTGCTGGCTGCATGCCAAGAGTATCCCAAAGTCCTTCTGGGCGGAGGGAATGTCTTGTGCTGCCTACGTCATCAATCAGATGCCTCTTAGTCCCATCAATATGAAGACCCCGCATGAACTGATGTTCAACGAAAAGACAAATGTGGCACACCTTCGGGTGTTTGGTTCCACCTGCTATGTGCACGTTCCAGATGCGCTTTGGACGAAGCTAGATGCGAAAGCAAGGAAGCTAGTCTTCGTGGGTTATGATGATCGGAAGAAGGGATGGAAGTGCATGGACCCCGAGACGCAGAGATTTGTTGTATCTCGTGACGTCGTGTTCGACGAGGTGACATCTTACAAGGGGTGTTCTGGTGTTGAGCTACCAGAAAGCAGGGTGGAGGAGCCGGAGAAGGCTGTGGAAAATCTTCAGGTGGAGCTACCTGTGTCACCAGGTGGTCCATCAATATCTAGCTCTGAGACAGAGGCTTCTGGCTCAGGAAGCAGGGGGAGCGATGCTCCTAGTACGTCTGGGAGAGAAGCTAGAGAAGAAGTAGCTGAGGATACTGCGAGTCAGGGGAAGGCGTTGCGGAGATCAAAGCGAACTATCATTGCCCCTGATTGCTATACAGGAGGAAACATGGTGAGCTTTGTCTCATGTTTCTTTGCTGGTCCCTTGGATGAGAGGGAGCCGTCGAGCTTTGAAAAGGCCAAAGGCGTGGAACAGTGGGATTCGGCAATGCAGGAAGAGATGAGTGCTCTCGAGAAGAATGAGACTTGGTCTCTGGTTCCCAAACCCAAGGGCATCACCCCTTTGACATGCAAGTGGGTCTACAAGCTTAAGAAGAAGGCTGACGGCAGCATCGAGCGATACAAGGCTCGCCTTATGGCTCGGGGGTTCTCGCAGCAATACGGTGAAGACTATGAGGAGACTTTCAGTCCGATGGCTAAAATGACTTCAGTTCGGGTTGTGATTGCCTTGGCGGCGTGTTGGGGGTGGAAGATCTTGCAGCTCGACGTAAAGAATGCGTTCTTGTACGGCGAGGTTGACAAGGACATCTTCATGGTCCAGTCGCCAGGCTTCATATCTGAAGATTTTCCGGAGCATGTCTGCAAGTTGAAGAAGGCCCTGTATGGGTTGAAGCAAGCGCCGAGGGCGTGGTATGGAAAGATCGCAGAATATCTCTTATTCTGTGGATTTGGTGCTTCAGACTCAGACTCAAGCTTGTTCGTCAAGAAGTGCGGGGAGCTTCAAGTCATCGTGCTGCTATACGTCGACGATATGATCGTGACGGGGAATTCGAAGGAGGAGGTAGCGCAACTTTGGGCTGAGCTGTCCATCAGGTTCGAGATGAAGGATTTAGGTGAGCTGCACCACTTCCTTGGACTCAAAGTGCAGAGGAAGGAGAATGGAGTGCTGGTGTCCCAGGATGGATATGCGGAGCAGATCGTGGAGCGGTTCAGCATGAAGGCAGGGAAGTGCACTTCCACACCTCTGGAGAAGGCCATGAAACTTCGCAAGGATGAGGGAAGGATTCTACAAGATCCGTTGGTGTTCTGAGCTCTGGTCGGGAGCTTGATCTATCTGACGATCACTAGGCCAGATATTGTGTATGCAGTTGGCAGAGTGAGTCGGTATATGGCGGAGCCACGGATGCCTCATCTGCTAGCGGCCAAGAACATTTTGAAGTATGTCAACGCGACCTCGGATATGGGTCTCCTTTACAGGAGGGATGTGGGCTTCGAAGTGCATGGATACATGGATGCTGATTATGGGGGAGATTCGGATGATCGGAAGTCGACGTCTAGATACGTCTTCATGGCGGGCCCCACGACTATATCATGCTGCAGTAAGAAGCAGTATTCCTTGTCGGTCTCAACCACAGAAGCGGAATACAAGACTTCGGCCTAGGCAGCTCAGGAAGCCATCTGGCTTAGGAGGTTGGTTGGAGATGTCTATAAGGAGGTTCAGGGTCCGACTCTGCTCCGCGGCGACAATGAGAGTGCTCTCAAACTGGTTACTAATCCAGTTTGTCACGCGAGGACCAAGCATATCGAGATCGAGTATCATTTCATTCGTGAGAAGGTGCTGGAGGGGTTTCTTTCGGTCGAGCATGTTAGGAGTCAGGACAATGTCGCTGACATCTTCACAAAGGGGCTGGCAAAGGGGCCGTTCACACGGCTAAGGAGCCTACTGGGGCTGTTTTCAACTTCCCACTTCAAGGGGGAGTGTTGAAAATGTTGAAGTGGAAGTTTTGTGGAGCTTTTGGATCTGGGCAGTCTGGGAGGAGGTCGGGCGGTCTGGTGAGACCGCAAGACCTGGCGATCTATTTTACGGTCTGGCATGTCTTAGCCTAGCCGCAGTCTCCTGGCATGACCGCTGGTATCTATCCAAGGCGGTTGAAGGTGAGGCCGCGCGGTCTGTCTGTGACTGCGTGGCGGATTGTCTTCTTCAAGGCTGTGCCGGTCTGGTGTGACCGCACAGGTTGGTCCAGTTTTTCCGGAATCCGGTCAGATGACTGTCTGGGTTTCGGGTGGTGTTCGCGGACTAAGGATCTTAGTCGCGCGGTCTCAATTCGCGGTCTCAGGAGGAGGCTGGTATGTGAATAGGTGTTCGCAGTCTTGTAGCGAACAGACAGTGTTTGCGGTCTCGAGCAAACACTGGTGGTGGGCGGCTTCTTGGCGGTCTGGCGATCTCTTGTGGAGTCGCGATCTGACTGAGGGAGTGGCGATCTCCCGCGGTCTGGGGTGAAGCCGGCGAGCTCATCAAATGAAGCAGAAAGTACTGTTGCTGATCGCGCGAGTTGACCGGTCTGGTCACGCGATCTGAAGGTGGTGATCCTATCTCATAGGGCGGTGACTGGATCAGGTCCCACGCCTATAAATAGGAGTCACTATAGCAGCAAAATCAACACACCAAGTGTAAGCTGAGTTTATCCTAATTCCTGTGGTCTGTATTATTGTGACCGGGCGGTCTGCTGATTGAACTTTTCTTGTGCAGCTTCTGCGGATAGTGCGGTCTGCAATGATCACCTCTTCCTCTGAAAGTGTTCGGGCGGTCTGCGGCTTGCAGTGTGGGTTGTTGGAGTTTGGGAGAATCAGTAGAGTTTGAAAGGAGGGTGCGGTCTGCTCAGCGGTCTGAGGTGGTGTTCTGTAACCGGCTGTGTTGTGCGGTTAGGCAGCTTGCAGAGATCGATAAGGAGACTGAGCGGTCTGTAGCGGTCTCATTTATCTTTCTTCAAGTTCTTGTATTTTCCTCTTTGGTTTTGTATGCTGGCGAAATCATGTCTCGCCAAGCATACCTCATCATATAATGAAGTTTATGCTATCAATAAAGATTACTTGTTTACCTCCATTTGTTTCTGGTTGTTTGGCTTGAATCTCTAAGTTGCACGTTTCCTGCTCACTCCATAAAGGTCTACGGAAAATTTCACACATGATTGTCTTCACCTTGTCAAGATTGGGCTCTACTACCGCTTGAGTTAGAAGATATCCCAAGAACTTTCCCTTCCCGACTCCAAAATTGCATTTTGTCTGGTTAACCCTCATATTATACTTTCGCCACGTCGCAAAGGTATCGATCAGGTCTTCGAGATGCTCCTGGATGCTTTTTCTCTTCACTATGAGGTCATCTGCATAGACCTCTAAGTTCCAACCCTTCTTCTCCTTGAAGACGTGGTCCAACATCCTCTGGTAGCTTGCTTTTGTGTTCTTGAGCCTGAAAAGCATCACTTTTTAGTTATAGCAACCATCATTTGTGATGAAGGAAATATCAATAAGGATGATGCATCTGAATCTGATGGTATCCTTAAAAAGCATCAAGAAAGCTCATTACAAGAAAATCGATGGCTGAATCAACTAGTGTGTCAATCTGAGGCAAGTGGTAACAATCCTTGGGAAAAGCTTTATTAAGTACTGAAAAGTCTATACGCATCCTCCACCTCCACACAACCTTCTTCACCATTATTGAAAGTACCTAGTTGGTATCTAAATCACCTAGAGTGGGTGAATATGTGAATTTTATGTCTTTACGCAGAATTAAAAACTTTAGAAACAAAGCACACAGAAAACAAGCACACACCACAAACACAAGGATTTATAGTGGTTCCCTAGAATGGGTACGTCCACTTTCCCGCCTCACCTATCTAGCACACCCGACTAGACTGGGCTACTTCACTATTCTTAGATTTAAACAAATCTTACAACTCGGAGTTAGCAACTCCTACAAACTCGGAGAACAACCTCTCCTACAAAATCTCGGAGAATAACCTCTCCTACACTCGATCCTCTAAACTAGGATCTACAAAAACTCGGAAGTAAAACTCGCTACAAAATATGTAAAGGGGTTTTTACACAACTATAGATTGAGAAACAATCTACTAAAATCTCAAAGAGATTTAACTTGTTCAGATCTAAAAAAATAGATCTTCTTCTTCCTTGACTGAAATAAAAACTTTGATCTTGAAAGGGGAAGAAAAAAATCTTATCTTGAGAAAACTTGATCTGAAAAACTTATTGAGACAACAAGATCTGAAAAAGCACTTGAGAGAGTCTGAAATCTTTGATCTTGCTGAATCTGACTTGAAGAAGAATCGTGCAGAAACTTTGTCGGCAGCAGAAAAATCCTTTGCAAAAATGAGAATGGCCGACACAAACGATTTGCGATTTTCTAAAATAAGCATAATTAGGGTTGAACGAAATAACCCTAAAGTATATATTGTAATTCTTCTCTAACGGCTAAAAATGAAAACTAAGGAGGTATCTCCACGTGTACTGTACATGGTGAAGACCTAAAAGGAAAGCCGTCTGCGATTTTGAAAACGAAAGCGCACTGTCTTCATTCGTCGAGTGAACTCGTGAAGTATGTGATTACTCAACAAATTCATTTCATCACTCGACAAAAACATCTTGAAGACTCTACGAAAAGGACTTAGCTGAAAGTTGAGACGGGAAGAAATATTAAATCAGGCCACTCGAGAACTTCTCGAGAGCACTCGACGAATTCGTCGAGTCACAAGAAATCAGCAGACCACTTGACGAATTTGTCGAGTGTTCTCGAGTGAACACTTTGTTACTCGACGAAAGTACTTAAGAAATTTTTCAGCAATCTTTCAAGTAGACTCGATGAACAGATCAAGTCCTCATGAGATGTCTCGATGAATTCGTCGAGACTTCTAGAGAGTACTCGATGAAAATGAGTTGGAAAAATTTTCTTCCAATCCTAAACACAGCAACAACTTCTTCTTGACTTCTCCTTAGTATTTGAATATGAAGTACACCCCAATAGAGAGATTTCACATGAGTCAACACCTTGGTCTACACAATGAGGAATTACATTGCATAGGCATGCGTTTTATGATCCATTGAAACCTTACATTGGTTTGTACTTAGAAATTAATATCCTGCAAACACATAACTAAAATGTCATATCAAATACAATATCAATTCATCTTAGTTTAAGGGGCACTTTTTCAAATCCAGGTTATTGTGGCTACAATACACAACAATCTCCCCCTTTTTGAAGAAGTCAAAACCCTATCTACTAAGGTGAATTGCACAGATAATAAACATAATCACAAACAAATTAATGGCATAAGTAATTGAGATAAATAGAATATCAACAAAACATTAATAAAGATATAAATGTTTGTAAGAGTTAAACACAAAGTCACAACACATAGTTAAGGCATTTTGGCCTTCCCATCTTTGCTTTTCTTCAGTTGCCTATCAAAGTAAGCATTTGGCTTTGGGTAATACTTTTGAGGAGGTGGAGGAGCACTTGGATTGTTGAACCCATAGGTTCTGAAGTGAATTTTCCTCTTCAACTGTGATGCCTTGTGCTTGTTTATCTCTTCTTGACTGTAATGGTTCTGAGATAGTTCATTAGAAATGTCAATTATTTTGAAAGTGTCCAAAATTATTTCTTTAGAAGTTGGGCTCCAAACTTCAAAATATTCTCTTTTATCTTTTGATACTTCTCTGAACACAATTCCTATTTCTTTTCTTGCAGAAGAATTTGATTTACTGGCAGGGGGCCTTCCTTAAATTTCCTTTCCTTATAGGAGGCTCTGAAGGTTCAACATCCTCTTCTTGATCAGACAATACATAAGTGTATTGAACTAGATGGATAGGAGGTACATCATCATAGAACTGTTCTAGAGTATATTGATCTGGAGCCCTTCCTGTCAACTCTTCATATAACCACTTAAAATTTTGATAGTTGAAAACATTGGCTTCATGAACTTTACTATTCAATTATGTGCTAAACTCACCTATTCTGGACATAATATCTTCCTCCCCCTTTCTAACTTCTTCAGTCAGGGTTTGGATTATTTCTTCTTTGAAAATCTTGATCTCTGTGTTAAGATATCTCTGTCAGATTCTGTAGACCTTATTATCATGTCATGATCTTTGGACAGATCTTGAGCTACATTATACACAACTTTCACACGATCCATTTTCAGATTAACGGCCTTTCCTGTAGTAGCAAAATTTGTGTCTATTTAATCTTTAACTTTATCCACACTGTGCTTTATCTCAGCTAGATGGCTGTGCATGTCAGATTCAACGTCACTGATTTTCTCAAAGACTTGCTTGATAGAGAATAAAAAATATTCAGCTTGAGACATGAGGAGTGCTTCAATAGTCTTCAGCAACTCTTCATTGTTAAAGGAGGTAGAAGTCACACTAGCTCTAACCTGAACAGGAGGTGGAGTTCCACAGCTCTCATCCTCAAACAAGAAATCATTGGATACTTCTTTTTCTGGTGAGACTTGAATTTCATTCTGAGCAGGAGGTGCAGAATGCACATCCTCTCCTTCTTGCACTGAGGGTATCACCTCATCTTCCTTGAGAGCTTCAGCAGGAACTGCATCCTGAACAACAATCTCCCCCTCAAGATTTGCAATAAAGATCTGAGTAGAGGGGACAACACTTACCATATCAATAAATCCAGCAGATGTGGACTCATGTTCTTTCTCAACTGTTAGCTCCTCAGAGAACTGATTTCTGATTACCTGATCCACTTTTTTCTATATTTCTCTGGACATCTGGAAGATCGCCATCATTGTCATCATCATCATCATCATCATTATTATCATCATTCTCATCATTATCTTCAGCATCCTCTTGATCATCCTGATCATATTGATTACCTTGATCATCATCAACAGAATTATCTTGATCATATACTACTGGAGAGGAGATAAGAGGTTGGGGAGGGAACCTTTGGAACTTCTTCTGAAACTACTGGGGCTGGAACATTGAGGTTCTCCCCCTGGACTGGTGCAACAATTGACTTGGGAGCAGCCCCTGATGGAGAGGGTTGAGACCTTTGCGCTTCTTCAAAATATTCTTCCTCATCAACAGGCCTCTTCAGACCAGGTCTAACTATTTTCCTTTCCCATCTATAAATAATAGAAGAATCTATCTTTTTGAGGTGGTGGATAGGACTCCCAGCAGACATATCAAACTGACTTCCATCAATTTGACTTAGATAAAGTGAGTTGATCCTTCCAAAATTAGGAATCATCAAACTAGCTTTGATTCTCTTAAACAAAATCAATCCCCAATTCACTCTCTTTCTACAGATTACTCTGGCTAGAAACTTGAACATATCATTTGAGAGGTAGTCATGTGAACCTACCTTGCACAATAAGACTTTTCCTATAATATCTGATAGAATCTTTCCTTCACCATTCATATTCTTTCTCTTGATAGAGGTAGTGCCTCTAGGCAATCCACATAATAACAAGGCTCTGTTATAATCTTGGTCATACAAACAATATTCTTCTTCCATTGCTGGCATCTTCAAAAATCTAGACAACTGAGAAGGCTTCATCTTAATTACTGTATTCTTGACTGTCGACTTGATCACAGTTCCATGGTGATGAAGATTAGCATTCTTGAAGAACTCCAGCACTTCTCTATCCAGCACACGACAAGGGTGTTCAAGAACGAATGAAAGCCCCGTTTCTTCTAGACAGAGCACCACGTTCATGAACTCATCTGAAGCAGTATCAAACCTTGTACGAATGAGCTCTCCCCTACTTGAAGGAATCTTGCACTCCCGCGAGACATTGCTAGCAGACGACGTTTCGGTGAATGGGAGACAAATCGTCGGAGGGTTTCAAGAAATAATCATGTGTGACTCGTGAAACCCTTAAAAACCTTTATATAGTATTAAAGTATTGAAGTGAGAGGAGGCGCGTCCCTTATTGTAGACAAATGACTCTTCGGATCCAATAAAATTAATAGAGAAAGAAATAAAAATTCGTCGAAAGCCCTAAGTGAACTCGATGAATCGTCGAAATGATTCGAGTACGATGTCAATTTGTGAAAATGACTCGATGAAGTGAGCAAATTCGTCGAAATCACTCGTGAACTTTTCTTAATTCGTCGAAATGACTCATGAAATTTACTTGTATTCTAGAAAATTCTTCTCTTGGACCGATTTCCTTGAGTTTTTAGAGTCCTTGTTCATCATACCTAGTTCCATTTTGAAGAAATTGAACTTGGTCTCATCAAGCGGCATCGTGAAAATATCTGCAACTTGCTTATCCGTCGGGACATAACTGAGGTTGATGTCCTTGTTCTCCGCATGCTCCCAGATGAAGTGATAACGTATCTCTATATACTTTGTCCGGCTGTAAGAGTCTGGATTGTTGGCAATAGCAATAGCACTTGCTGAGTCGCAGAACATTGGAATCTCCTTCAACTTCAAGTTGTAATCTTCTAGCTAATTCCTGATCCAAAGAAGTTCTGAGCAACAACTGTCTGCGGAGATATACTCCGATTCAGCGGTTGAGATTACAACACAATTTTGATTCTTACTACTCCAAGAAATAAGCCTCCTTCCTAGGAATTGACACGTCCTAGAAGTGCTTTTTCTATCATCTCTGCAACCTGCAAAATCAGCATTTGAAAAACCAGTTAGTTCGAAGTCATTACTTATTGGGAACCATAAGCCAAGAGTTGGTGTGCCTTTAAGGTATCTCAAAATCCTCTTTGCAGCGACATAATGAGATTCCTTAGTGTTCACCTGAAATCTAGCACATACATATGTTGAAAACATTGTATCCGGTCTACTCGCAGTAAGGTAGAGCAATGATCCAATTATGCTTCTGTACAAGGTTTCTTCAAAAGGTTTCCCTTTCTCATCCTTGTCCAGAGTCATATTTGAACCCATTGGAGTCCTCATCAAGGTTGCATTCTCCATTCTGAATTTCTTAATCAACTCTTTGGTGAACTTTGTCTGAGAGATGAAAATTCCATCTTCAGTTTGTGTCACCTGAAGTCCTAAGAAATACTTCAGCTCACTGATACTACTCATTTCAAATTTCCCTTGCATCAAGTTGGAAAACTTTTTGTAAAGGTTATCATCTGTAGATCCAAATATAATGTCATCGGCATAGATTTGCACTAGCAAAATCTTGCCTTTTACTTCCCTAAGAAATAATATTTTATCTATTGAAACCGGCAACTGGTCTCTTGAGTTCGGACCCACAGGGGGGTGTAGCCTACACCTACTTCTCCCTCACTTGCACTCTTGACTGTGGATGAAGAAAAACAAATAGAACCAAAGCTATAGCGAGGAGGTCCCACCACACACCCGGAAGATCTTAGAGAGTTTCCCCTCCTAAACCAATGCTCAACTGGGAACCTTGGAGGGCAATACAAGCAAACCAAAACTAGATAGGAGGAGAGATCCAAAAAGATCTGATCTCCTCCAAGGTGCCCTTAAGGGTCTATTTATAGATTTTCTAGTCTGTTCTGCAAATAGC
The DNA here is from genome assembly GCA_033032865.1 of Dactylorhiza incarnata. Taxonomy (NCBI): domain Eukaryota; kingdom Viridiplantae; phylum Streptophyta; class Magnoliopsida; order Asparagales; family Orchidaceae; genus Dactylorhiza; species Dactylorhiza incarnata. The sequence continues at coordinate 7,304,323 of JAWHQI010000041.1, forward strand.
GTAAATCTGCCTTTTAGTTTTAGTAATTGCACCCCAAATTGGTCTGCTAACAACCTAACTTCGTGGCTCTGAAGGGCTATTGGCAGCCCACCAAGGGTATTTGGGTAAATTCACTTGCATACCCCCACTGGGCGAGTGGCCCGTGAAGGCGTCACTCGCCAATCTTCCTGCGAGCTGGGATCGCGAGGTCTCCCTACGCAAATGTCCCATGAAGGTGCCACTCGCTAGCCTCTCGGCGCTATGAATACCAGTCTGGGTTGCCAATGCGAAGCGGCGAGCCCTCACACGCCTCGCCATTTGCTAAATGCACCCCAAAGCTGAGAGCATACACTTATCTCGCCCTCACACGATGCTGTTGGAGTTGTTGATATGATCTCAAAGCAATCAAGCAGTTAGTCTTACTGCCAATGCAATATGAGCCTATAGGGTCGCACATAAAAGCGTTTGGAGAAGTTGGAGAAAGGATTGTGTTGACCTCACTCATATTGGATATGAGTGGAGAACCAATCCTATGACTGCTCGGAATTGAATTGAGAATGTCTCAAACGGGAAACAAGTACTATTAATGAATCGTCGAAATGGTTTAGACGAATTCTGTAGGATTTAGCAAATTCCTCGAAAGGGTATCGACGAATGGATTTATACTTGACAAATTCGTTGAAAGAGTTTAGACAAAATATGTCAATTCGTCTATTCAAGTTTGTCGAAATTGTTTCGATGAATAAGATACAAACGATACAAATTCGTCGAAAGAGTTTAGTCGAAATTGTATCGACGAATTCGTCGAAAGTGTTTTGATGAAAATATGATGATTCGTCGAAAGTGTTTAGATGAATTATATCATATTCGACGAATTTAAATCCTGGCGGAATTGTTCTGCTTTTCCCAGGTCTGCGGATAACCTGTTTTATGCCTTGCGTATAAAAGAGATGAGATTAGGTCTTCTGAAGCAGATCCTGTTCACGATTTTAGAAGGGCCGAAAATGACAGAAGTGTTCCAATCCCTCTCGCCCCATCTACCGACCTCATCGTTCCCTGACCATCGCCGCCTCCTCTTCAACGGACCTAGCAGTTCGTGGGGACGCAGAGGGTTGTTCTTCTCCGACCCATTCCTTGTATGACAAGGCATTGGGGTTCTCCTTCCTTGTGTGGATCTCTGTAGAGGGGCCGATATATTTTGGTGCTTGGAACTCAAAGTTCGTCTACTGGATTTTTTCTAGGAGCATCTTGGTTGAGTATTAACTCAATCCCGGAAAGGTATATTGCATTTTGCTTTCCTAATCTCTTGATTCATGAAACCCCACAAGATCCTTACTCTTTGGGTTGTTCTTGTTATTCCTTCCGCTGCGCATATTTGATATGCTTTTATCATTATGAATGGTATATAGAAAATCCAATAGTGGTATCAGAGATAGGTTGCGATCCCATACGTGCAAATCTAGAAATTTAGAAGCGTTTTAAATGTGTAGATTTCTTCCCGGAATATCAGATTTGATGTATTTTGTGAGGTTTATGGTGGTGGGATTTCAAAAATTGGTCGGGGCTCTGCCCCGCACCACCGCCAGGGGTGCTCCCCTCGGACCCCATTAGGGGCTCTGTACCTAAGACCCCGCTAGGGGAGCGGCCCCTTGGAATCCCACCAGGAACGCATGTGATTGCGTTGTGATTTTCATGTTTCAAAGATTGTTTCTCATTTGCAGTAACCGTCCCTCAAAATGGTTTGTGAAACCAAATTTCTTGGATTTTGAATCTGACATTGAGAGACGAGCTTTTCTACTGCATAAGTGGAGTTGTTCATTGGTCCAATGCATGTAAATCTGGATAGTTAGAAGAGTTCTGAATGTTCAGATTTAGCCCTTTTCATCAAAGTGTTGATGATTCTTTTTGTACACTGGGATGTATTTAGATTATGAATGTTGTTGTATTTCTATTTTGTGAATGTACACTGTGATTAAGTGCTAATCACGATGAAATGTTCATCGATTGAATAATAAAATCCCTTATCCAATATTAAGTATACGGATGCCTTCCGATGGATGACACTCTTCCTACCTCGATCGATGAAGTGTGGGCTTGCCAAAGCAAGGTGCATTAATCTATCTTGGTATGGGTGCGAGCGGATAATTATGATATCTCACTATTGACATCAGGTCCAACTTAACTAGGTGACCTCAAAGGTTGAGTGCCTAGAGGCATAGGGTTGGCATGCTCCATATGATGGATGCGAATGAAGAGTTATTCACCAACCATACAAGAGTTGCATAGTGATGCAATTGACAAATGTTGTCTACCTAAATAACCGCATTATGAGAGGAACATCAAAGTGGACTCATTGTGTGGGTGAAATATGGATCTTGTCCACTAAGAGAGTAGCTCGCATAAACTCTCCGAATCGAAATTAAGGGTTGTCAATTTGATTAAAATAGTGGGAGCTTTTAATAAAAGTCATTATTAATATAAAATATATTTTGAAATACAGTACTAAAGGTTTTGCAAATTTATTGTAGAATTTACTTGGCAAGTGGATCACACTCCACCTTGTCCTTGAGGGCAATCCTTGAGAAGAACAAGCTCAACGGGACGAACTTCCTTGACTGGTACAGAAACCTGAGAATTGTTCTCAGGCAAGAGCGCAAGCTCTATGTCTTGGAAGGGGAAGCCCCTACAGAGCCGACCGGGAATGCTCTGCAAGCAGACAAAGATGCTTACAAGAAGTATCAGGATGATACCTTGGATGTGGAATTCCTCATGCTTATTACCAAGTCCTCTGAGCTTCAGAAGCAACACGGGAGCATGTGTGGTTATGAGATAATCGAGCAGCTCAAGAAAATGTTCGAGGGGCAAGCTCATCAAGAGAGGTTTGACATATCCAAGGCATTATTTCAGTGCAAGATGGGAGATCGAGACTCAGTAGGGACTCACGCACTCAAGATGATTGGGTATATAGAGAACCTTGAAAGATTGGGCTTTCCCTTGGGCCAAGAGTTGGCCTCAGATCCGATCCTGCATCGTTGCCGGACAGTTATGAGCAGTTCGTATTGAACTATAACATGAATGAAATAGACAAGACACTGCCCGAGCTCCTAGGTATGTTGAGAACTGCTGAAAATAACATGAATAAGGTCAAGCCTGCTAGCCCCATACTAATGGTGCATAAAGGCAAGGGCAAGATCAAGGGATTAAAGAAGACAAAGATAGGATCCAAGTCTCATCTTGATCCCAAATCTTCCGCACTGAAAAAGAAAGGTCTGGCGAAGGAAGAAAAGTGCCACCACTGTGGTAAGGCAGGGTATTGGAGGTGGAACTGTCCCCTCTATATTGAGTATTTGCATAAGAAGAAGGGAAGTGTGACTTCCATTTCAGGTATTTACGTTATAGAGATAAACCTTTCTGCTCCTTCATCTTGGGTATTGGATGCCGGATGCGGTTTTCACATTTGTACAAATGTGAAGGAACTGAGAAGGAGAAGAATGTTGGGTAAAGGGGAGGTAAACCTACGCGTCGGAAATGGAGCAAGAGTTGCTGTCGTTGTCGTTGGTGTCTATTGTCTTTCTTTGCCCACTGGGCTTGTAATAGAATTAGATAACTGTTATTTTGTTCCAGCCATAATTAGAAACAAAATATTTATTTCATGTCTTGACCTGAAAGGTTTTTCATTTATAATTAAGAATAATTGTTGTTCAATTTTTATGAATGATGTTTGTTATGGTGTAGCCCAATTGTTTAATGGTTTATATGTTTTGAATTTAGACCATCCGATCTATAATGTAGAAAATAGTAAAAGACTAAAAACAAATGACTCGAATCCTACGTACCTTTGGCATTATCGTTTGGGTCATATAAACGAGAAACGCATATCCAAGCTCCATAGAGATGGACTACTGAACTCATTTGAGAGATGCCAGTCATGTTTATTAGGCAAGATGACGAAAGCTCCTTTCATTAGTTGTAGTGAGAGGGATGATGATCTCTTGGGTATAATACATAGTGATGTATGCGGACCCATGAGTTCTATGGCTAGAGGTGGGTTCTACTACTTCGTTACATTTACTGATGATTTCAGTAGATACAGATACATGTTTCTTATGAAGAACAAATCCGAAATCTTTGAAAAGTTCAAAGTGTTTAAGAATGAAGTAGAGAACCAACTGGGAAAAAGGATAAAAGCACTCCGATCTGATCGAGGTGGCGAATATCTGAGTCATGAGTTACATGATCATCTCAAAGAGTGTGATATTGTATGATAGCTCACTCCGCCCGGAACACCACAACATAATGGTGTTTCTGAGAGGAGGAATTGTACCTTGTTATACATGGTGCGATCGATGATGAGTCATGCAGATATGCCCATTTCTTTTTGGGGTTTTACTCTAGAGACTGCTGCTTTCACACTAAATCGAGTTCCAACGAAAATGGTTCAAAAGACACCATATGAGATATGGACTGGGAAGCGTCCTAGTGTGTCGTTCATTAAGATTTGGGGCTGTGAGGCATACGTATGACGTCAAATGCCTGACAAGCTGGAACCCAAATCGGATAAATATTATCTAGTGGGGTATCCTAGGGAAACCAAAGGGTACTACTTCTACCTGCCGTCTAAGGGCAAAGTGTTTGTCGCAAGGACTGGTGTCTTTTTGGAGAAAGAGTTCTTATCCAGAAAGACTGCAAAGGTAGAACTTGAAGAAATTCAAGAACCACAAACAATGAACGAACCAGAATTGGAACATGAGAAAGGACTACAATAAGTTATAGCTGGAGAGCCTGCTCAAGAAACACAAGTTCTATGTAGATCTAGTAGACCAAGATTTGATCCTGAGATATATGGATTTCTCGTGTCTCAAATAGGTAATGTGTTGCTTATGGATCATGATGATGAGCCAGCAACCTACCAAGATGCTATGAATGGACCTGACTCCGAGAAGTGGCTTAAGGCCATGAAATCTGAAATGGACTCCATGTATATAAACCAAGTTTGGACCTTGGTGGAACCACCTGAAGGATTAAGACCCATAGGGTGCAAGTGGATCTTCAAGAAGAAGACCGATATGGATGGGAATGTACAGACATTCAAAGGCCGGCTGGTGGCTAAAGGTTTCAGGCAAATTCATGGTGTTGACTATGATGAGACCTTTTCCCCTATAGCCATGGTCAAGTCCATCAGAATTCTACTTGCTATTGCTGCGTATTATGACTATGAGATCTGACAAATGGATGTCAAAATGGCTTTCCTTAATGGAAACGTCCTTGAGGAAGTGTTTATGACACAACCCGAGGGTTTTGTATCTCCTAGTAAATCCACTAAAATATGCAAGTTGAATCGATCTATTTATGGATTGAAACAAGCTTCTCGAAGTTGGAATCAACGTTTTGATGAGAAAATCAAAGAGTTTGGTTTCATCAAGAATGAGGATGAGCTTTGTGTTTACTAGAGGATTAGTGCGAGCATTGTTGTCTTCCTGATATTGTATGTAGATGACATACTCCTGATTGGGAATGACATTCTGACCCTGCAAGTTGTTAAGAACAACCTAGAGAACTGCTTTTCTATGAAGGACTTGGGTGAACCGACGTATATACTTGGTATTAAGATCTATAGAGATAGATCGAAGAAGTTGTTGGGTTTGACCCAGAGTACATACATTGAGAAGGTGTTGAAACAGTTCAGCATGCTTGAGTCCAAGAAGAGATTCTTACCAATGTCACATGGTGTAAGTCTCTCTAAGGACCAATGTCCTAAATCTTTGGAAGATAAGGACCGCATGAAGTTGATTCCATAAGCTTCGGCAATTGGATCAATCATGTATGCAATGTTGTGTACTCGGCCTGGTGTCTCTTATGCTTTAAGCATGACGAGCATGTATCAGTTTGATCCTGTGATGGTCTCTGGATTACTGTCAAGAATATCCTAATGTACTTGAGAAGGACTAAGGATATGTTCTTGGTGTTTGGTGGAGAGGAAATGCTCGTTGTAAATGGTTACACTGATGCTAGCTTCCAGACTGATAGGGATGATTCAAAGTCCTAGTCAGGTTTTGAATTTTGCCTTAATGGATGAGCTGTAAGCTGGAAGAGTTCTAAGCAAGAGACAGTTGCCGATTCTATGACTGAGGCCGAGTATATCGTTGCTGCAAATGCGGTGAAGGAGGGTGTGTGGATTAGGAAATTCATCAGCGAGCTTGGTGTAGTTCCTAGCATTGTTAGTCCCATAGTTCTCTACTGTGACAACAATGATGCAATAGCCCAAGCTAAGGAACCTAGATCTCATCAGTGCTCCAAGCACATACTTTGGCAGTTCCATCTTATTTGAGGGATTGTCGATTGAGGAGATGTAAACATTTGCAGAATACCGACTGAAGAAAACATAGCAGATCCACTGACAAAGCCTCTTGCGCAAAAGAAGCATGATGTTCATGTTAGATCAATGTGTATTAGATACCTGAATGATCGTCTTTAGTGGGAGCCTTGTGGATTGTATATTTGTTGGTTGTTTATTCATTTGATGAATTGTGATATTTACTGTATTTTTCATTTTACATTTATGGCAAGTTCTAATTGTTATGTCAATCGTTTCTATTTGATAAATTAATTAGCATAATAGATGCCCTTAGAATGTTTGTTTTCATAGGAATTCAAGTACGTGACTTGAATGTGAGGGCTTGTGTATAACAAGAAGCTTCATTCTTAAATGGTCCCTAGTCGGAGTATCATCTTAGAAGTTGAAGGGCAATGATGGTACGTTAAGACTAGCATGCGCGTTGACTGATGACCGATTCTTACAGATCATGATATTGTGATATCGAGTCATCACATGGGTACTTGTTAGTGAACAAGTTGTACTGGACAGACCCACTTGAGACTACTTTGTGGATAGTTATATGAACGTGTCATAAGTAGGTCTCAACTGATAATGGTGTTTGTAGTTCTTTGACCTGAAGTCACAACATTCATCAAGTGAGGAAGAGCGTACTTTGATGCCATCTAAAGTCTTCGTTGAGAAAGGTTGATGATAAGGGTGGTTATTGGGTATGTTACAATTCATTTGGGTGTTTGTGTGTGGACAGATATGGGATTTATCCTCCTTTATGACAGGAGTTACATACATGGGCCCCTTGATGGAATGAGGCCGAGAAATGCATGGCCATGTTGGGTTGAGCCAATATGTGATATTGAGCTTACCACTCTCTACGGACTATTTTATTTCAGGAAACTAGGATTAAAAAATTATGAGGGTGACACGGTCCATGCCTCTAGTTCTATCCGGATGTAAGGGACAAAGGGACATGACAATACTGGTTCATTATTCAAGACAGGCTTATTGAGTTATGAACTATTATTGCTTTGGTAGCAATGATGTATTGCTAGATGCCGATCATTGTTTGTGAGGCTTTTGTTGATACTGTGTGATCAAGTGGGAGACTGTTGAAGTTTCTGATGTGATCTCAAAGCAATCAAGTAGTTAGTCTTACTGCCAACGCAATATGAGCCTATAGGGTTGCACATAAAAGCGTTTGGAGAAGTTGGAGAAAGGATTGTGTTGGCCTCACTCATATTGGATATGAGTGGAGGACCAATCCTATGACTGCTCGGAATTGAATTGAGAATGTCTCAAACGGGAAACAAGTACTATTAATGAATCGTCGAAATGGTTTAGACGAATTCTATAGGACTTAGCAAAATTCGTCAAAAGGGTATCGACGAATGGATTTATACTTGACAAATTCGTTGAAAGAGTTTAGACGAAATATGACAATTCTTCTATTCAAGTTCGTCAAAATTGTTTCGATGAATAAGATATAAATTCGTCGAAAGCGTTTAGTCGAAATTGTATCGACGAATTCGTCGAAAGTGTTTTGACGAAAATATGATGATTCGTCGAAAGTGTTTAGACGAATTATATCATATTCGACGAATTTAAATCCTGGCGGAATTGTTCTGCTTTTCCCGGGTCTGCGGATAACCTGTTTTATGCCTTGCGTATAAAAGAGACGAGATTAGGTCTTCTGAAGCAGATCCTATTCGCGATTTTAGAAGGGCCGAAAATGATGGAAGTGTTCCGATCCCTCTCGCCCCGTCCGCCGACCTCATCGTTTGCCGACGGTCGCCGCCTCTGTTGGAACCTTAGTTTTGGATTTGAGTCGTGATCCTTATTTATAAATATTCTGTGATCGACGAAATTCCATTAGGACAAGAGACAAGAGAAAATTAGACATGTTCTCTGGGTTCGACGAATGGCTATCTGCGTTCGACGAACGACGCTCTGCGGTCGACGAATGATGTTCATTCTGCGCTCGACGAAGAACAGCTATCTCAGCGGTCGACGATCCCGTCTCAGCGGTCAACAAAATCCAGCCGTCTCAGCGGTCGACGGAAAGCTACGTTCTACGATCTCAAGTCTGCAGTCGACGAATATTCAGCAGAAGCTTAGAACGACGAATTAAATAATCAGATCGACGAACTTGAAGCTGAGCTCGACAAATTTCTACCAGCTTTATAATTTAGATATTCTCAGTTCGACCAATATTCTTATATCTGATTAAAGAAATATTTTAATCATTTCTATTTATATATTGCTATATATTGATGCCTTTATAAATTAACAATATAGCCGTTGCAGCATTAAATATTATAGCCGTTGGCAGAAAAGACAAAGACGGAAATTTGTCTGCTCGAGGAAATTAAAGAGATATTATCTCTTTCCTTGTCGGGCAAGAATTCAAATCAGCCCTGAAGCCTTCTCCAGAATATATGTAAAAAGAGAAGAGCAGAGAAGAAAGATAATAGAATAGGAAGAACCAGGAAGAATAAACAAGGAGAGATACAGGAGAAAAATAGAGAAGCAAAAAGAAGAACACATCAGCAGAGTTCTTTATAAGAACAATATATTTTCTCTATCTTCTTTTTGCTAACTCTTCTTTGTAGAACATATTTATCCCGAGACACCAATCAATATCATTTGCTCAGGATCAAACTGCAGAAGAAGAAAAGGAGTATTTACAATCAAGTGAAGAAGCTTCCTCAACTCTATCAAATCAGGGGGAGCTCTTCAACATCATCTTCAAAGATCCAATCTCAACAACACCATCAGGATCATCTAGAGTCTTCTCAAGCAAAGAGAAGAACAACATATTCTTTTGTTTTCTTTTACGTGTATAAAGGGTTATAACTCTCTTCAAAAGTTACAGCCATTGGTGGCAGGGCACCTGATCAAAAATCTGTAGTTGGGTTAGAGCACCTGATCAAAAGCTCACTTGGTGTGTGGACACCTGATCAAAACTCCCTTGGTGGCAGGGCACCTGATCAACAACCTGTAGTGAATTCCTACCAAGTGTCGTAGAAGAGTAGATGTACCCAGGTTTATTGGGGAACTACTATATTTTCTTGTTTCTTTTGATTGCTCTGCTTATGCTTTTATTTACTATGTTTATAATAATCTGTGATAACTGTGATAAATATTTGTAGTTATATAAATCACTCTGTTTCACACATATATTTATATATATCATTATTTTGAAATAACCCACAAAAAGTTTTTACTTAAGAACTAACCTCACTTTCAATTGGTATCAAAGCAAGGTTGATTATATTAATCACCTTCAACTAATACTCAATTGTACTTTCAGCCTCCTCTTCAACAGACATAGCAGTTCGTGGGGATGCAGAGGGTTGTTCTTCTCCGACCCATTCCTTGTACAACAAGGCATTGGGTTTCTCCTTCCTTGTGTGGATCTCTGTAGAGGGGCTGATACATTTCGTTGCTTGGACCTCAAAGTTCGTCAACCGGATTTCTTCTAGGAGGATCTTTGTTGAGTATTGACTCAATCCCGGAAAGGTATATCACATTTTTCTTTTCTAATCTCTTGATTAACGAAATCCCGCAAGATCCTTACTTTTTGGGTTGTTCTTGTTATTCCTTTTGTTGCGCATATTTGATATGCTTTTATCATTATGAATGGTATATAGAAAACCCAACATATGCTCCTCGCAAGGAGGTATGTCTGGCTCGCTTCGCCTCGCGACTCGCTCGCTGCGAGTCAGCGAGCCACTAACTGCTTCGCCAATGTCCGATTCTCTAGGTACCACTGGGCGAGTGGTCCGTGTGGGCACCACTCGCACGACCCTTCACTCTCTGGGTGAGTGGGACTCCAACCCCTCACTCGCTTGACCTCATGCGTATCCGCACACCCAAGCGGGTGCATGCTTTGCGGATGATGCCTGCACTCGCCCATAGGCTTCTCTGCCTCTCCTGGCCTGGGCGAGTGCTCTTCTTGACCTACCTTGCCTGCCTTTTGACACTTTGGGACCCAGGGACCCACTCGATGAATATGGGGTTGTACACAATTCCCTCTCTTTACGAGTGAGTTCTACGCTCGGAAAGAAAAATTCCAACCCTTAGTATTCAGAGAGTGCTTGCTGGCCTGGAGGGAATCTTTTTGGTGGGCCCTACCCCTCTGCTATATATATATATATCAGGTCGCTGCCTTGAGGGTGCCTGTCTTCCAATTACTGTTTCTCTTTTTCCCTCTGAGCTCTCGCCATCCTAATGATGTTCATGAGGCCATCGCTGAGACCGCTTTTGCAAAGCCTGCTGGAGCGTCTCGCCGCTGCGCAGGAGAAGAATACCTCCAATGCCTCTCTCTATGACACCTGGCTTTCGACGAAGAGGGACCCATGCTTACCTTATCAATCAAGGAAGGTCAAGGAGGTTCGACGGGACCCCCTGGTGACCGAGTCTGCATCGGGGACTCTGTCCCCTTCCCATAATCCTTCTAATAACAACGTCGAGGTAATGTGATCTGGCTTGCTCTGTGGTTAATGCTCGTTGATGCGCTGACTCAATACTCAAGATTATTCGCAGGACATACCGGGGAAAGGAGGTGACCCCGAGACCAGCCTGGCGGGCGCTGACGTGCTCCCGCCTGTTGTTAAGGACGTTCCACCGACCCAGGAATCATGCCCTCCCACCACTCTCAGTGAGACCCTATCTGAGATCGGTAAGCTGCTTGTTGCTTTCTCGCCCGCCTTATTACCTCTTGTCGTCTTTCTTACCCTGTCTTCTGCAGCCCCCACCTTCGGAACCACGGGGCTATCCTTGGTCCTGCGCAACACTCCAGCCCACAAGACCATCTCCACTCTTTCGACATAGGAGCCAGAGAACTCAGTCGGGAGGAACCTCAACCGCGTTTCCCCCGCCGCCGACTAAGCTACCACTCCTTCCGCCAACCAGGTTCTTTCTCGCCCTGGTTAGGGGAAATCGCTTCATCCCCCCAGCCAATCATTTGAAGGGAAACCTATCTCCTCTCGCCAGCCCCCATCGAATAATATGTATCAGGTTAGCTGCTTCATTCACTTCAACCTTACTCGCGAGCAACTATAAAAGACTGTCTAACTTTTGCTCCCGCGGGCTACCAGGAGGCCTTGTTGATGGACCCTTGGTTTGAAGATGAGGTGATCTCACCACCCCCTTCCCCCAGCGACCTCTCGAACTTTCTCGGAGATCCTGCTGATCCCAGGATGATGAAGGAGATGATGATAGAGGTCCTCGACAAGCTGATCTGGATGCAGCGAGACCTAGCCAGCCAGACGGACGGGCACCGGACAGCCTTCAAGTGTAGGTTGAGCGCTCTTGAGACGGACTACTCGCATCTCGTGGGAGAGATGGAGCGTCAGGGATGCGGGTGTCAGGGGACTTCCCCCAGGAGGCACATCGCGTGGGATAGGGATCAAATGCGCTTGGTTAACCAAGTGCTCACGGCTGTAAGCGCATATTACTACCCGCAAGTGCCACCGTGGATGGGGAGGCGAGGCCGGGGTCGATGGCAATGGATTCAATATTGAGCCTATCAGCACTCGCCCCCTGTATCACCTCACCCCGCGCAGTAAACTTATTTCTATAATGCATGCCGAGATCAACTTTGTAATGTAAACAATCATGTACTTTAGATGTTAATCGTGCTTCTATTCCGCGTAATTTCCTTTCTATTTTGCCGAGTGGTGAGCTTAATTCCTTGATCTCGCTTCGCATTATGTTGCTTTCGCCTTTCTATAGAGGACTCTGTGCGCGACCATTGCCACTCACCGGCGAGTGGACTGTTGGTGGGGCTGGCTCGAATCCCGAGGCATCGGGGGGGGGGGGGGGTAGCGTGATCACTATCCTCACCCCCACGCCTCAGAAAGTTATTGATTTCTTTATTTTTCTATAAATAGCCAGTCCCACCGACCGCAGTTATCACTTTCATTTCAACTTCTTTCTCCTTCTTGCTTTCACACTCGCACTCGCACCTCTCTCCCGATTTCTTTCGCAACCTTTCGTCTGTGTGATGGTGGTCGAATCCGATGGGAGGGGTAGGTGCGCCCAAGCATTAGCCAACCATGATTTTGCCACCTGTGACCTGTCCAAAGAGGATTTCACCATGGCAATCGCAGACTACATCCCGCCAGGGTTCATTGTGCGCTGCCTTGGAGATCGCGACCGCATCAACCAATTCTCGCCACACACCCTTGTTGGATCGATAAGCGCCCTTAGAGGGGGGTGAATAAGGGAATAAAATTCTTTTTGTAATATTAAGCAATTTACTATATTGTTTTAAAGTTAACAAGAGAGCAAAATAACAATTTAACAAAAAGTAATTTCCAATAATAAAATTTACGCCAAATGAGAGAAATCAAGTAAACACAAATAGAGACATGATTGTATTATATGAATAAGTGTTTACATAAATTTGATTTCAATATCGCTAGAAATCAGAGGCGTACAAATGTTAATAATTTTTCCTTTTCTATACTGACTTGTATCCCCACAAACTGGTTGGCTTTAGCCTATCCTTCCCCGAATATGGCCTCAAGTCGCTCTAGCCAATCCTTCCCCGGATATGGCATCGAGCACCCCCTAGATCTAATCTCCTAGACCTAGTCGCCAACTCACGCTGCGAATTATCCCCTAAGCCGCGCAAGAACCTAGTCGCCAACACAAGGCGATTTTAGTACAAAAATTACAAAAATGAAATAAAGTAAATAACAAGAACTCCCTCTATGAGATTTCTGAAGTTGAGGATGAAGGATCGTTGTAGCATAAGCGAGGTTGAAGCGATCGTTCTTCAGATGCAGCATGGGGGCTTCCTTCTTCTGAAATCTTCTTTGGCTTTGAGAGGGAGATGAACTTTCGGCAGAGTAACAACTCTAGAATTTTGGCACAAGTAATCTCTCTGGAAGCTCTAGGCAAAACAAGAGAGAAGCCATCATTTTATAGAACATGGAGATAGCCCCTTCGGTAGCTCCTAATGCATGCGGTAGCGTTCATGTGGAGGCGGTTATAAAACCGTCGGCGGCGTGGCGTTGTGCACGAACTTGAGCTAGCGCCAGGCTGTAGCACTAGCGCTGGAGGTAGCACTAGCACTGGAGGTAGCGCTAGCGCTGGCGGTAGCGCTAGCGCATGCGGTAACCCCTAGCGCTGGCGGTAGTGCTTAAGTTCAGTTTGTTGGTTCCAAGCTGCTTTCTACCTGTGGAGTATTGCACCTATAGTTCCTGCACATTATAAACACACGACAAGCAAGATTAAATACAATTTAGGATTTGGTATTCTCAAATAAAGGGATGTGACACACATGTCCAACAACCCTCGCCATTCCCTTGTGACACTTTGAGGTGGGACTCCGATTCCCCCTCTGGTCTGAGCTGCGCCAGACCTTCCACTACTTTGGCATAGTTCCCGCGCAGCTGAACCCCAACTCCATTGCGGTGCTGGTAGCATTCGCTTGCTACCTGCGGGAGGAGGGGATCGAATTCTATCTCCCCATCTTCCACAAGTTCTTCAACTTCCGGGCAAAAGGCGGGGTAGCCTTCTTCTTCGGCCAGAGCCCGCTCAAGGTCACCGGTACTGCCAACAAGAACCATGAATGGGTTCGGCGGTTCATATTCGTGACCGGGAGCTTCGACAACACCCTCCTCGCGCTAGTGCAGGAAGATGAGTCGACCTATAGGCCTCCTACTCTGGGGGCTATGGGGCCAAGCTCCACCTGTTCATCCAAGGTCATGGCATGGACGTATTGTACCTGTGAAAGCACATCAATTCACTCTCTCCAGTCCTGCTGGGAGAGGGTAAGGCGAACCATTTCAACCCTAGCTCCTGCTTACTTTCGTCCGCTTTCTTTTTTCCTTGATTCATGTAATGCAGGGATTCGAGATCTCCCCCTCCACCTGCCGAATACGGGTGTGATGATTCCCGATGCCGCCCTTGCTCTCGCACGGTCTGCCGCCGAAGCCTGCCGTACTGACCCGGGCTCTTCGAAGCCTAGCGACCAGAAGCAGAAGCCTGGTGCGCCTACCGGTTCTCCTTCTAAGCGGTCCAAGCCTCCTCCAACTGCTGGCAATCGCCGCCGAGACCCCTGAGCCAAGTTCCTCGGTCACGGTGGATACGGCGGTCAAGACCTCCAGCGCGCTTCCAGGGTCTTCCTCGGGACCATTGCCGAGATGGCATCGAAATTTTGCCCTTGGCAAGAAATACTTGGATGAAGCAGGTGAGCCCCTGCTCCAGTGGGACCGGAAGGCCAACCGGGTCACCATCTCCTCCCTCCTTCTGACCTGGATAGAGCAGGAGACCACCAGCGAAGAGGCCTATGACCTTTCCTTCGTGCTTTACAGCCACGAGGACGCCTCAATCTATGACATCGAGTCCACCCAGATGCTCGCACATAAGGCTACGCGGGCTCAGCTGCGCGCTCTCGAGCTCGCTCATATGTCCTTGCACTGCAATATTACCCTAGCGCAGATCCTCACTGAGGTCGAGTGGACGTGCGGGCTCGCGTCTACTAAGATCGTGGCTCTGAAGTAGCAGATGGCAACCGTCGAAGCCCTTCTCACCAGCTGCCCAGCCCGAGTGGTAAGTATGATCATTGTAGAGATTTAAGCTTTCGCACTTCCTTGCTTTCTTGCCCTGGTGCTAACAATTTCTTTTCTTGCAGGACTCAGCCAACTCTGTCATCTTGCACGTGCGAGTGGCCACCCTCGAGGACCGGGTCAAGGAGCTGCAGGACAAGAACCAACGGCTGTGAGACGCTGCTGTTCCGCCGCCTCCCGGAGAGAAGGACACCCGACATCACTACATCAACGACGAGCTCGAGGTGTTGATGCAGGAGACTGCCCAAGGAGCAGCGAAACATGCTTTGGAGGTGCTTAGGGGTGTTGGGCTCCTAAAAAAAGGGGGCGAGATGATCACAGATCGCCGTAAACTACCCAAGCTCTTCGCCCGGCTTTCAGGCGCAAGCAGTGGATCATCCAGCGAGAAGCCCGACGGCTCCTCCTGAAGATCTTCATCCATCAATTTTGTTTTTCTTTATTGGTTGTAATGTGAGATCCCTCTTTTTGTAAACCCTTTGAAAGTGAAATGAAATGAAATATTTTTGCTTGTCCAAGTTTGATTTATTCATTTTTTGCTTTTCTTACTGTCATTCGTAAGTAGTTTGCGCGTTCGTATGTCGCCCTCCATGTTCTCGCACTTTTTGTGCACGTGCTCGCATATCACTTGCTTATAGTTCATGCTTTCGCGCTCGCGCCCACGTACTCGTGCATCCCTTGCTCATCCGCATATCGCCGACCCTTAATCCTAGGTCGCGATTAAGACATTCTCACCCCATAGGCGTGCCACACAATTGCAACTCATTCGCGTGCATCCATGCCTTTTAGGACTTAAGCAGTCGCGTTGACTTCTGTCGGTAGCGTAACCACGCTGAGAGCTCACCTCGTCCTGCATGTTTCTCACACCCTTTGGGGTAGGTTATCACCACGGGTTCATTCGCCGGGCGAGTGCCCTCTTCGGTGGACCCCATTCACATGCGAGTGTCCTTCTCTATGGACATCATTCACGGGCGAGTGTCCTTTCCTATGGACTTCATTCACATACCTCATATTGAGAGACTTACCCCGTGTCGATCTTTACTTTCTCGTATTTCCCTTTCGTATCTCGCCTTCATCGTGAGTCACCACCGAGTGAGCCTACGACTCTGCCAGCTTGGTGGGAGCCGGGTCAGCGGGTCTGCTCGGGGCCAACCTTTGAAACCTTCCATACTGCTACCAAGTGAGCCTACGGCCCTGCCAGCTAGGTGAGATCCTAGTCAGCGTGTCTGCTCGAGGCCAACCTTTTGAAACTTCCTTCCTACCACCAAGTGAGCCAACGACCCTGCCAGCTAGGTGAGAGTCTGGTCAGCGGGTTTGCTCGGGGCCAACCTTTCTTTGAAACTCTTTATCCCGCCACCGAGTGAGCCTACGACCCTACTAGATAGGTGAGAGCCTGGTCAGCGGGTCTGCTCAGGGCCAACCTTTCTTTGAAACTTTTGAAAGTGGAGGTTAGATCTTAAATTAACTCTAGAGGGGAGGGTGAATAGAGTTTAAAACTTTTTCCCTTAGTTTTATTTGCGGAATTAAAAATAGTGTTATATATATGTGTAAGTAGAGTGATTAATAAAAAATAGAATAAATAAAATCACACAGCACAGAACAAAGAAATAAACAATCACAGAGGACACACGGAGCTATAGTAGTTCCCCAAAAAATCTGGGTACGTCTACTCTTCTACCACCCTTAGTAGGAATCCACTAGGAGTTTTGATAAGGTGCCCTCACACCAAGGGATTTTTGATAAGGTGTCCACACACCAATGGGAGTTTGATCAGGTGCCCAAATCACCGATAAGCTTTTGATAAGGTGCTTAAAACCCACACAAGGATTTTTTGATAAGGTCTCTTGCCACCAGTGGGTTACACTTTTGAAGGGAGTATTAACCCTGTACAGAATGTGATAGAGAGGGGTTTATATGTTCTTCTCTGTCAAGATGTATAGAGAAGACTCTAGTGGATTTGATGTTGAAAAGAACTCCTCTGTCTGATAGAAGATGTTTGACAGTTGATGTTGCTGGAGCTTTTCTCTTTGAAAGACTTGATCTTCCTGTAGCAGATAAATCTGAAATGCAAGAGTGCTTCTCAAGTTATTATTGCTCTTTTGAAGATCTGGGCTTGCAGCAAAAGACTGAGAGAATAGTGTTAATATTGTTCTCAGTTGAAGTGAAAATGCTGCTGTTGAGGAAGAAGAAAATGATTTTCTTTTTGTTCTTCTTTCTCTTCTCTTCCTGAAGCTTTCTCCTTTCTTGATCTTTATTTTGCAGCAGGACAACTGAGAGAAGTGTTGTTGTTCTCAGAAAATATTTGCTGCTGAAGGAGGAAGAAGATGAAGTTCTGTTCTCTGAAGAACGCTGAGAAGGAAGAAGAAGTTGTTTTTAATTTCTTTTCTTCCTGTATATACTTTTTCTCTTCTTTTCTCTGTACTTTTCTGTACAACAAAACTGTAAAAGATGATCTGTATATGTTGTCGAATAAAAACAGCTGTATATTAATCTGATATATCTTCTGCCTTATTTTCTTTTGAATCTCTGACAGGTATTAAATGCAAATCCCTTATATTAAGGAATATATTATATCTGAGAAGATATTCTGGGAATAGTACATCTGCAACGCCGTTTGCCTTTTTCTTTTTCACGAAATGTTCTTTTTCTGCTGGATGTCAACAACTATAATCTTGGAATAAATAAAGGAAATAAATTATTCTTACTTGATCTGATGGAAAGAGCCGTTGTTGTCGTCGATCTGAGATCAGAGAATGAAATACGTATAATCCTGCTGAATTCTCTGAACTGAAATATCAATTCTTCGATCAGAATAAATTTCGTCGAACTCAGATTCGTCAACCTCAAGATTTTCGTCGAACACATCATTTACTTCATCGACCTCAATATTTAATTCACTGTTCTGAACATCTGCTGAATATTCGTCGAACGCAGACTTGAGTTCGTCGAACGAAAGGATTCGTCGACCGCTGAGCCTGGATAAATTCGTCGACCGCTGAGCTTGAGCAAAAAGCGTCGAGCGCTGAGCTTAGACAAATTCTTCGACCGTTGAGACGGGTTCGTCGACCGCTGAACCGCTGAGACGGGATCGTCGAGCGCTGAGAACAAGTCTATTCGTCGAACGCAGATAGCTTGCCATTCGTCGAACGCAGCTGGCCATTCGTCGAACGCAGCTAGCCATTCGTCGAACGCAGAATCTGAATGAAATTTCTAGTTCTAACAGCCAAAACTCTTGACCCATAAACTATACATTGGGGTCAACTTGATCCTAGTCAACATATAGTGATCCTAGCCCAAATCACAAATAGGGTTGTTCCAACAATCTCCCCCTATTTGGGTTAGGACACTATTTGACAAAAATTGAAAATAAACAAACACTAAAACATCAAAAACAACAGAGCATGAAAATATCTGATATTATTTAAATATTTTATCAGATATGAAGTGAAAAGTACTCTGAGTTTTGAAAATACATTTCAATAAAAACAGAAATGAAAATACAATCAGAACCTTGATTTTTCTGAATTCTGCTGCTTCTGAATGCTGAAATTCTGATTTTATCTGATCTGTATTATTCTGAATTCTGATCTAAATATGTAACTGATTTCTGAATTTCTGATAAGCTGAGCTTGTAGTTGTGCCTATAGCTTCTTTTAAATCCAAAACTGATACTGAATTTGCTATATCAAAAATTCTTCTTCTGAGCTGTACTGTATCTCATCTCAACTTGATTATGTGCTGTATCAAGCTTCTTCATACAACAACTCCCCCTGAGAGTGTCTCCCCCTGAGACTGGAGGTTCTTTAGCTTTCTCTCCTTGCCTAGTTTATCGAACAACTCCCCCTGAGCAAAACACTGCATCAAATGAAGCTTGTTCATACAAACTTCTCCCCTGCCTAGTTCAGGAAGGCCTGGAGCTAGGCCCCTTGAAGAAGGGACATTTGATGGAGGTAGGGAAGTATGCAAGATTGTCATTGTTATTGTTCCTGCACAATAAAATAGTGATCAAGTGCAAAGGGAACTAGAAAGAGAAATAATTTTGTAGGCATTCAGTTAAATGAAAGTTCTGGTTCTCTAATATTGAACTTGCAATTTCATTTGCATTCTTTGTCTTGAGAGTGTAAACCCTTTCTTTTATTTCTGCAACTAATAGTTTGATCCCAATTGAAAGTGCAATTGAGTATCTATGTTCTGCTTTGATACCAATTGAAAGTCCTCTAATATCAGTTGAGGTCTCTGATAGTCTGATACCAATTGAATACCAATTGAAAGTGACTTCTGGTACCTGCACAATGTTTCTGGTAGAGGTAGTGTTCCTCTCCTCATTTAATGGGTTAGTTCCAACAATGCATGGACTCTTCTATTTTAAGAGAGGATTTGTTATAAACCCTTTATGCTTTATTAGAAGGAAAATATCCTAGAATGAACAGATATATAGAATGAACATATAGTAAAATTAAGTTGTTCTTTTGAAAACATTTAATCATAAATTACTAAATTTCTTCTTATTTTAATTTCTCTTCTTCTTTTAACTTTCCTAGATTTTGTTTCAATATGATTCTATTAATATGATGAATTGCTACAGCTTTTAATGGATTCTAAGGAATTCTTATCTTCTCAAGGATACATTGCCTGATACCTTCTTTCTTACAGAATTCACTTATCAGAAGAGATTCAAAAACTCAGTGCCATGATCACTTCCGATCAATGCAACTACAGTTGAATACTCAAATCTTGATGAACCTGAGAAAGTCTGTAGGAACATGAAGTTATCTGACTTTGTTCTTAAGATGGGAAAATTCAATTGAATCCTATAACTTTTTGTTGTTACAATTGGAGTTAAAAATATTTTCAATAGGTTTAAGCATTGTCTTATAGTTAAATATATTGGCCTTATCTGTTAAAGTATTGCCAAATTGAAAATTTCTTTTACAAATTGAGAATTTGATTTCTGATACAAATTAAGATCATCAAAATCTGATTTCTATCATATGCTTTGAGTAGCCACTATCCAAATACCATTTTTCATTTATTCTTGGACAACTGTGTACCTGCAAAAACAAAAACAAAAAAACTATTTGTTCCTGACCCAGACTACCTTGGGTCTTTTTGTATTTCCACAAAAATCTGAAATAAAAGACATTTCAGGTTGGTCCTTATAACCTTGTGGATGATATCTCCTTGGAGGTATAATCCATTCAGTGAAAGGATTGATAGAATGTGAAGAATGAGAATTGTTCAGATTTGCTGTATAGTTTCTGTTTGATGAACTGGGCTGAGTTCGTCGAGCGTCGTTCGACGAATGATTGAGATTTCGTCGAGCGCCGTTCATATAATAACTATATTGAAAATCTGTTTTCAGAGTTTGTCGAGCTCCGTTCGACGAAGGGGATATATTTCGTCGAGCTCCGTTCGACAAATTCTGCTGAATTCTGCTATTCTCGACAGTCTTACTTGAAATGTTTTTATTTACTCCTACAACCTCTTTGCTTTTAGCAGAGATGAATTTTATAGGTGTAGAAAGTATGTTCTTCTTAATTAGAGGTGACTCACTTGATGAAGCACCCAAGCCTAGTTTGCTATTAAATCTAGCATTAACAGTGCTTGTAATGTCCATCTGTTTGATGCTTCTCCCATTTAGGGATTCTTCAAATTTCTTGGCCTCAGAAAGTTTATTCTCAAGGAGAATAGTTTGTTCTCTAGAGGCAGCCAAATCTTTCTTAAGATTTACATTTTCTTCACTTATATTTTTCATTTCAGCTAGCTTATGTCTGAGTGAGAATATTTCTTTCTCAGATTTAATTAAGTCTAAACAAAGAACCTTGAATTCATCTTTGAATTCAACTGAAGTAAAATCAAAGTTAGATATTTTCTGATCTGCATCATTTTCAGCTTCAGATTCTGATTCTTCATCTGAATTGCTTGTTGAGGCATTGATAGCCATCATATAGAGACTTCTTTCTTCTTCATTATCTTCATCATCAGAAGAGCTGGATGATGAATCTGATTCAGTTTCACTCCAAGTTTCAGCTACAAATCCTCTTCCCTTCTTTTTGTGTTTGTGGGAGGAAGATTTGCTGGAGTTTCTTCTTTCTTCCTTTTCTTTTCTCTTTTCCTTCTTGTCCTTCTTGTTTTGATTTTTTGGACAATCAGGTGCTATGTGTCCTGGTTTCCTGCAACCAAAACATATAATTTCTTTAGAATTGTTTTTATCATACCTTGGCTTTTCCCTTGATCTGGAGTCCTTCTTTATGAAATACTTCTTAGCCATTTTGTAGAATCTCTTGGCTATAAGGCTCATGAACTCCTCATTTTCAGGAGTCTTTCCTTCTTCTTCTGTAGATTTGAAGGCAATGTTCATGTCCTTCTTTGTTGGAGAGGAAGTGCTCACTTGTTCAGCTTCTCTTGTCTTGATGAGTTGTTCATAAGATTTGAGCTTTCCTAACAGTGTCTCAGTAGTAATCTCATTGAGGCTTCTGGCTTCCTTGATAGGCCAGATCCCAGAGTCCCAAGTGTTGGGGAAGCACATTAGGATCTTGTCATTGATCTCAGTTAATGACATTTCCTTGTCCAGTGTTTTTAGTTCACTTATGATTACACTTAATCTAGTGTACATATCTGCAACTGATTCTTTTTCACCCTTTTTGAAGTTCTCATACAGAGAGATCAAGTGAGATCTTCTGTCTTTTCTTTCATCAGCAGAGCATGCAACCATATTGTTGAGAGAGGTCCATATCTCTCTAGCTGAGTTGCATCCACCACTTTCTGAAATATGTCATCAGACATTGTTTGAGCCAGAATATTCATGGCTTTTACATCAGCACTCCTTTGCTTCTTTTGTGCTTCTGTCCACTCAGGAGGTGGGACAGCATGGTTGTCTGTTGTTGCTTCAGTACTTGTTGATGCTGAGGGAGTAGGAGGTCCTGCCAATATGACATTAAAGATTTCTTCATCAATAGAGCTCATATAAAACCTAATCCTTGCTTTCCACAGTGCAAACTTACTGAGATTGCACATAGGAGGTAAGGTGCTTGAATACTCCTTGTTTTGTGCCATGAGTTTTTAACATAAAATAAAAACAAAAAAACTCTAAAATAATTTAAGATCTAATTGATCTTTATGATTCAGGTGTTAGCCTGTAAAGAATCAACAACCCTTTGATACCAATTGAAAGGAGATTCAATTGAGTATCAGTTAAATATGATTAATACAATCAACCTCCTCTGATACCAATTGAAAGTGGAGGTTAGATCTTAAATTAACTCTAGAGGGGGGGGGGGGGGGTGAATAGAGTTTAAAACTTTTTCCCTTAGTTTTATTTGCGAAATTAAAAATAGTGTTATATATATATGTGTAAGCAGAGTGACTAATAAAAAACAGAATAAATAAAATCACACAGCACAGCACAAAGAAATAAACAATCACAGAGGACACAAGGAGCTATAGTAGTTCCCCAATAAATTTGGGTACGTCTACTCTTCTCCCACCCTTGGTAGGAATCCACTAGGAGTTTTGATAAGGTGCCCTCACACCAAGGGATTTTTGATAAGGTGTCCACACACCAGTGAGAGTTTGATCAGGTGCCCAAATCACCGATAAGCTTTTGATAAGGTGCTTAAAAACCACACAAGGATTTTTTGATAAGGGGTCTTGCCACCAGTGGGTTACACTTTTGAAGGGAGTATTAACCCTATGCAGAATGGGATAGAGAGGGGTTTAGATGTTCTTCTCTGTCAAGATGTATAGAGAAGACTCTAGTGGATTTGATGTTGAAAAGAACTCCTCTGTCTGATAGAAGATGTTTGACAGTTGATGTTGCTGGAGCTTTTCTCTTTGAAAGACTTGATCTTCCTGTAACAGATAAACCTGAAATGCAAGAGTGCTTCTCAGGTTATTGTTGCTCTTTTGAAGATCTAGGTTTGCAGCAAAAGACTGAGAGAATAGTGTTAATGTTGTTCTCAGTTGAAGTGAAAATGCTGTTGTTGAGGAAGAAGAAAATGATTTTCTTTTTGTTCTTCTTTCTCTTCTCTTCCTGAAGCTTTCTCCTTTCTTGATCTTTATTTTGCAGCAGGAAAACTGAGAGAAGTGTTGTTGTTCTCAGAAAATATTTGCTGCTGAAGGAGGAAGAAGACGAAGTTCTGTTCTCTGAAGAATGCTGAGATGGAAGAAGTTGTTTTCAATTTCTTTTCTTCCTGTATATATTTTTTCTCTTCTTTTCTCTGTACTTTTCTGTACAGCAAAATTGTAAAAGATGATCTGTATATGCTGTCAAATAAAAACAACTGTATATTAATCTGATATATCTTCTGCCTTATTTTCTTTTGAATCTCTGTCAGACATTAAATGCAAATCTCTTATATTAAGGAATATATTATATCTGAGAAGATATTCTGTGAATAGTACATCTGCAGCGCCATTTGCCTTTTTATTTTTCACGAAATGTCCTTTTCTGCTGGATGTCAACGGCTATAATCTTGGAATAAATAAAAGAAATAAATTATCCTTACTTGATCTGATGGAAAGAGCCGTTGTTGTCGTCGATCTGAGATCAGAGAATGAAATACGTATAATCCTGCTGAATTCTCTGAACTGAAATATCAATTCTTCGATCAGAATAAATTTTGTCGAACTCAGATTTGTCGACCTCAAGATTTTCGTTGAACACATCATTTACTTCATCGACCTTAACATTTAATTCACTGTTCTGAACATCTGCTGAATATTTCTCGAACGCAGACTTGAGTTCGTCGAACGAAAGGATTCGTCGACCGCTGAGCCTGGATAAATTCGTCGACCGCTGAGATTAAGCAAAAAGCGTCGAGCACTGAGCTTAAAAAAATTCTTCGACCGCTGAGACGGGTTCGTCGACCGCTGAACCACTGAGACGGGATCGTCGAGCGCTGAGAAAAAGTCTGTTCGTCGAACACAGATAGCTTGCCATTAGTCGAACGCAGCTGGCCATTCGTCGAACACAGCTAGCCATTCGTCGAACGCAGAATCTGAATGAAATTTCTAGTTCTAACAGCCAAAACTCTTGACCCATAAACTATACATTGGTGTCAACTTGATCCTAGTCAACATATAGTGATCCTAGCCCAAATCACAAATAGCGTTGTTCCAACAACTTCTCATCCTGCCACCGAGTGAGCCTACGGCCCTACCAACTAGGTGAGATCCTGGTCAGCTGGTCTACTCGGGGCGAACCTTTCTTTGAAACTTTTCATCCTGCCACCGAGTGAGCCTACGACCCTGCCAGCTAGGTGAGAGCCTAGTCAGCGGGTCTGCTCGGGGCCAACCTTTCTTTGAAACATTTCATCCTGCCACCGAGTGAGCCTACGGCCCTGCCAGCTAGGTGAGAGTCTGGTCAGTGGGTCTGCTCGTGGCCAACCTTTCTTTGAAACTTTTCATCCTGCCACCGAGTGAGCCTATGACCCTACCATCTAGGTGAGAGCCTGGTCAGCGGGTCTGCTCGGGGCCAACCTTTCTTTGAAACTTTTCATCCTTCCACCGAGTGAGCCTACGACCCTGCTAGCTAGGTGAGAGCCTGTTTAGCAGGTCTGCTCGGGGACAACCTTTCTTTGAAACTTTTCATCATGCCACCGAGTAAGCCTACGACCCTGCCAGTTAGGTGAGAGCCTGGTCAGCGGGTCTGCTCGGGGCCAACCTTTCTTTGAAACTTTTCATCCTGCCACCGAGTGAGCCTACGACCCTACCAGCTAGGTGAGAGCCTGGTCATTGGGTCTGCTCGGGGCCAACCTTTCTTTGAAACTTGTCATCATGCTGCCTAGTGAGCCTACGACCCTGCCAGCTAGGTGAGAGCCTGGTCAGCGGGTCTGCTCGGCGCCAACCTTTCTTTGAAACTTTTTGTCCTACCGCCGAGTGAGCCTGTGGCCCTGCCCGCTAGGTGAGAGCCTGGTCAGCGGGTCTACTCGAGGCCAACCTTTGAAACTTTTCACCTGCCATCCTCTCTAGAGATCAACCTGAACTCACCGGTTAATGAGAGCCCGGCAGTGGAATCGATCTTGGGATTTCTAGCACCACAATACCTTGCCAGCCTCTCTAGAGATCAACCTGAACTCACCCGCTAATGAGAGCCCGGCAGCAGAATCGACCTGGTGCATTCCAGCACCACAATACCTTGTCAGCCTCTCCATAGATCAACCTGAACCCACCGACTAGTGAGAGCCCGGTAGCGGAATCGATCTGGGGCACTCCAGCACCACAATAACTTGCCAGCCTCTCCAAAGATCAACCTGGACCTACTGGCTACTGAGAGCCCGACAGCAGAATCAATCTAGAGCATTCCAGCACCACAATACCTTGTCAGCCTCTCCAGAGATCAACCTGAACCCACCGGCTAGTGAGAGCCCGACAGCAGAATCGATCTATGGCACTCCAGCACCAGGTCACCATGCTAGCCTCTCTAGAGATCAACCTTAACCCACCTGCTAATGAGAGCCCGACAGCAAAATCAATCTGGGGCACTATAGCACATCATATAGACATATAATAAAAAAGAACTATAAACTTATACCAATTTACTTGTATCTATGGTGTACTAGATTATGTCCAGCTCCCTGAACCCCTCCGGAACTGGGACAGAGATGATCAGCTCACAAAATGGACATGCCTCCCCCACTCGGCGAGTGGTATGGTCTCGCAGGTACATCTCACACACCTCGGCACTCACCGGATTGGGGAACAGCTGCCGCCCAGGCAGATCTTGCACACTCGCCCCCGCCATTACTGATTTTCTAGGCCGTTGGCCTGGGGCGAGTGGAATGATCTCGCGGAGTCAACTCGTGCACCTCATCACTCACCGGGCTAGGGAGTGGCTGCCGTCCGGGCAGAGCTCGTCCACTCCCTTCTACCACTGCTTTCCTTCCGGGACGCTGACCTGATGCGTTCTCGCCTATCAGCATGGATGCGACCACCGTGACCATTGACATCGTTCACTCACACTTTACTGTGAATGTGAGTTGCAGAGTTTGCGGGACCTCTCGCCTGAAGTCCTCCAACATCCCCGTCATCACCCCACTTGCGAGTGGTGGCGAGTTGCCTTGGTCGGATCTTCCCCCTTCACCTCCACCCATGAAGTTCAGCCTGAGATTTTCTTGTATAGGCTACGGTCCACGCTCACATCCACATAAATGTTGAAAGTGGCAACTAGCCTCTTGAGTTTAGACCCACGGGGGGGGGGGGGGGGGGGGGTAGCCTACACCTACTTCTCCCTCACTTGCACTCTTGAATGTGGATGAAGAAAAACGAATAGACCCAAAGCTATAGCGAGGAGGTCCTTCCACACACCTGGAAGATATTGGAGAGCTTCCCCTCCAAAACCAATGCTCAACTGGGCACCTTGGAGGGCAATATGAGCCAACCAAAACTAGCTAGGAGGAGAGAGCCAAAAAGATTTGATCTCCTCCAAGGTACCATTAAGGGTCTATTTATAGATTTTCTAGTTTGGTCTGCAAATAGCGTAAATCTGCCTTTTAGTTTTACTAATTGTACCCCAAATTGGTCTGCTAACAGCCTAACTCCGCTTGTTTGAATGGCTATTGACAGCCCACTAAGGGTATTTGGGTAAATTCACCTGTAGACCCCCAGTGGGCGAGTGACCCGTGAAGGCGCCACTCGATAGTCTTCCTGTGAGCTGGGATCGCGAGGTCTCCCTACGCAAGTAGCCCATGAAGGCGCCACTCGCTAGCCTCCTGGCGCAATAAATATAGATCTGGGTTGCCTATGCGAGGTGGAGAGCCCTCACTCGCCTCATCATTTGCTAAATGCACCCCAAAGGGGCGAGCATACACTTGTCTCGCCCTCGCACGATGCTCCTCGCAAGGAGGTAAGTATGGCACACTTCGCCTCGCCCTCGCGACTCGCTCTCCGCGAGTCAGCGAGCCTCTACCCGCTTCGCCAATGCCTGATTCTCTAGGTCCACTGGGCGAGAGGTCTGTGTGGGCACCACTCGCATGACCCTTGGCTCTCTGGGCGAGTGGGGCTCTACCCCCTCACTCGCCCGACCTCCTGCATATCTGCACACCCAAGCGGGTGCAGGCTTTGAGTATGAGGCTCGCACTCGCCCGGAGGCTTCCCTGCCTCTCCTAGCCTAGGCGAGTGATCTTCTTGACCTACCTTGCCTACCTTTTGACCCTTTAGGACCCGGGGACCCACTCGACGAATACAGGGTTGTACATTATCTATCTTTCCTCTTATGAATTTGTTCTCAAGAAGAAAGCTAGAGAGAGTCTCATAGCAAGCTCAGGGTGCTTGTTTCAGACCATATAATGTTTTGCGTAAGTAATAAACATAATCAGGGAAAGAGGAATCAACAAAACCGAGGTTGTTCAATGTATACTTCTTCCTTTAAATTACCATTAAGGAAGTATGACTTCACGTCCATTTGATAAACCTTGAATCCATTGTGACCAGCATACGCATGAAACAACCTAATCGCTTCGAGTCTTGCCACTGGAGCGTATGTGTTTTACCCAGAAATCGGCGATCACCTCCGAGCTAACTTTTTCAGGTATTGCGGTATTTTCGGAGATCCGGGCCGATCTCGCTCCTCCGGGGGGCGATCTCGTCGAGCCCAGGCGGTCTCGCAAATGGAAGGTCGCCCCTTCCGGGCGACCTCGCAGAGGGAGATCGCCCCTCCCGGGCGATCTCGCAGAGGAGAGATCGCCCCTCCTGGGCGATCTCGCAGGGAGATCGCCCCTCCCGGGTGATCTCGCAGCAGGGAAGGTCGCCCCTTCCGGGCGACCTCGCAGAGGGAGATCACCCCTCCCGGGCGATCTCGCAGAGGAGAGATCGCCCCTCCGGGCGATCTCGCAGGGAGATCGCCCCTCCCGGGCGATCTCGCAGCAGGGAAGGTCGCCCCTTCCGGGCGACCTCGCAGAGGGAGATCGCCCCTCCCGGGCGATCTCGCAGAGGAGAGATCGCCCCTCCTGGGCGATCTCGCAGGGAGATCGCCCCTCCCGGGCGATCTCGCAGCAGGGAAGGTCGCCCCTTCCGGGCGACCTCGCAGAGGGAGATCGCCCCTCCCGGGCGATCTCGCAGAGGAGAGATCGCCCCTCCTGGGCGATCTCGCAGGGAGATCGCCCCTCCCGGGCGATCTCGCAGCAGGGAAGGTCGTCCCTTCCGGGCGACCTCGCAGAGGGAGATCACCCCTCCCGGGCGATCTCGCAGAGGAGAGATCGCCCCTCTGGGTGATCTCGCAGGGAGATCGCCCCTCCCGGGCGATCTCGCAGCAGGGAAGGTCGCCCCTTCCGGGCGACCTCGCAGAGGGAGATCGCCCCTCCCGGGCGATCTCGCAGAGGAGAGATCGCCCCTCCTGGGCGATCTCGCAGGGAGATCGCCCCTCCCGGGCGATCTCGCAGCAGGGAAGGTCGCCCCTTTCGGGCGACCTCGCAGAGGGAGATCGCCCCTCCCGGGCGATCTCGCAGAGGAGAGATCGCCCCTCCGGGGCGATCTCGCAGGGAGATCGCCCCTCCCGGGCGATCTCGC
The DNA here is from genome assembly GCA_033032865.1 of Dactylorhiza incarnata. NCBI lineage: Eukaryota > Viridiplantae > Streptophyta > Magnoliopsida > Asparagales > Orchidaceae > Dactylorhiza > Dactylorhiza incarnata. Next base: position 7,332,718 of record JAWHQI010000041.1, read on the forward strand.
AGCAGGGAAGGTCGCCCCTTTCGGGCGACCTCGCAGAGGGAGATCGCCCCTCCCGGGCGATCTCGCAGAGGAGAGATCGCCCCTCCTGGGCGATCTCGCAGGGAGATCGCCCCTCCCGGGCGATCTCGCAGCAGGGAAGGTCGCCCCTTCCGGGCGACCTCGCAGAGGGAGATCGTCCCTCCCGGGCGATCTCGCGGCAGGGAAGGTCGCCCCTTCCGGGCGACCTCGCAGAGGGAGATCGCCCCTCCCGGGCGATCTCACTCCGGAGGATCTTAGTCCTATGCTGACTCTGTTTTATGTGGTCTGTTCAGGTAAGCAGGTCCAGTCCAGACGATCTCAGCGGTCTCAGCAGACGATCTCAGCACAACCGGACGATCTCAGCGGTCTCAGCAGACGATCTCAGCAGGTCCAGACGACCTCATCGATCTCAGTAGCGGTCTCAGGCGATCTCAGCAGTTCCGGGCAGCCCGTTACCTCCAGATCTGCCCGTTCGGGCAGGCCCCTACGTCTATAAGTAGAGGGGTAGGGGTACCAGTTTCTGATCTTTTGGAGAGTTCCAGTTCCTGCCAGTGGCTTGAGCGATCTCAGTTTTTTGAGACCGCGGGGACCTTCCGGTCTCACTTCAGGAGACCTCCTTGCTAGCTCTTTTCTTCAAATCTTATACCTTTCTTTCATACTTTTCTATTGTAACCTCACCTGTAACTCAAGCTTTATATCAATAAAATAGCCTTTCCTTCAGCTCAAAGTAACCAGCCATTCAACAGTCTTACCCCCCATCCTTCAGTTTGAGCGATCGTGGAGTTGGTACCATTTTTGGCACCAACAGTATGTTTGATCGAATTTGGTCCCTTCTTTTTGTCGATAACCTTGTGTTGAAACCAATAACTTGGTCTTTGTGGAGTTCGGGCCCTCAACAAGTTGGGGGTGACCTCACACTTACTTCTCCCAAGGGAGAGCTCTAGTCTAAGAGGCTAAGGAACTAGGAATGAGACCAAGGGCTTAGCGAGGAGGTCCCACCACACACCCAGAAGATCTTAGAGCGCTTCCCCTCCCAAGCCAATGCTAAGCTTGAGCACCCTTGGAGGCTCTCCTCACCCACTAAAGAGACTTGGTGTTGGAACAACCCTGTTACTGATTTGGGCTAGGATCACTATCTGTTGACTAGGATCAAGTTGACCCCCAATGTATAGTCTATGGGTCAAGGTTTTAGGCTGTTAGAACTAAAGAAAAGATTCAGTTTCTGCGTTCGATGAATTCAATACTGCGTTCGACGAAATGCTTTCTGCGTTCGATGAACGTCTTGCATTCTGTGTTTGACGAACGACTTGCTTCAGTCTCAGCATCACAGCGTCTCAACATCTCAGCGTCTCAGCGGTCGATGAACTTTCTCAGCGGTTGACGAACAGTCTCAGCGGTCAACGAACTGCGTAAGTCTCAGCGGTCGACAAAATTATTCAGTTCGACGAACTCAGCTCTGCGTTCGACGAATGTCTTCAGGTCGATGAACTCATCTTTCAGATCGACGAATCCATTTAAGTTCGACGAATTTCAATCTCAGATCGACGAAAATTTTTCTACAACAGATTTATTTCATCAAGATCAGTTATTTTCTCATATCTTAGATCGTCTATTAGCAAGAAATATTCAGATCGATTATCAGCAAGTTAAGTAAAAGATTTGTTCCTTTATTTATGCTTTTCCATTTATCTTCTCTCGAGAAAGTAGCTGTTGGCTTATATTGGAAAAGGATGTCATTTATTAAAAAGGAAAATGATTAAAGATTTGCTGAATCCGTTGCAGTTCCAAGGAATTATTAAATGCAGATTATTCTATTCCTTATTCAGATGATTTGATTTTCAAATCAGAGACATATTCTACGAGGAAAAAGGAAGAAGAGTACAACAGCAGAAGAGTCGATAGAGAAGAATATCATTTTTGTGAGAAAGTTACAGAGGAAGAAACAGTTGGGAAAAAGTGATACAGGAAGAGAAAGAAAATTTCAGATCTTCATCTTCCTCAAGCAGCACCACTCAATCTTTGAGAACAACATCACAGATCTTATCTCAGATTTCTGCTGCAAGTTTCAAGATCTTCAAGAGCAACAAATAATCTGAGAAGTCCTGATCTCTCAGATTGATCAGCTATCAAGGAAGATCTACTTTCAAGAGAAAGCTCCATCCTCAAACTGTCAAGAATTTCAATCAGACAGGGGGAGCTTTACAACATCAACACATTCCATTAGTCTTCTCTCAGATTATTGACAGAGAAGAACATCTAAACCCTCTTTATCCCATCTTGTACAGGGTTGTAACTCTCTTCAAAAGTTAACCCCTTGGTGGCAGGGCACCTGAACAAAAACCTGTAGTTTGGTTAGAGCACCTGATCAAAAGCTCAAGTGGTGTTTTGGGCACCTGATCAAAACCCCATTGGTGATAGGGCACCTGATCAAAAACCTAGTGGAATCCTACCAAGGGTGGTAGAAGAGTAGACATACCCATGTTTATTGGGGAACTACTATAAAATCTTTGTGTCATCTGTGGTTGTTTATTTTTCTTTATTGTGCTGTGTGCTCTCTTTGTGTTTGTTTTTATTACTCATTCAGTACATATATATATATCACTATTTTAATTCCGCTATAAAATTAAGTGAAAAACCTTTTAATACTCTATTCACCCCCCTCTAGAGTAAATCTAAGATCTAACCTCACTTTCAATTGGTATCAGAGCTAGGTTGATTGTATACACGCTAACACCTGAATCAAAAGATCAATTAGATCTTAAATTTATTTTAGAGTTTTCTTTTGCCTAAAAACTCATGGCACAGAACAAAGAATACTCAAGCACAAGACCTCCTATGTGCAATCTAAATAAGTTTGCACTGTGGAAGGCAAGCATCAGGTTATATATGAATTCTATTGACGAAGATATTTTTAATGTTATTTTGACAGGACCTCCTACTCCTAGAGCAACAACAAGTGCTGAAACCACAACAACAAATAATGTTTTTCCACCTCCTGAGTGGACAGATGCTCAAAAGAAGCAGAGAAGTGCAAATGCCAAGGCAATGAATATTTTGGCACAAACGATGTCAGATGACATTTTCCAAAAAGTTGTGGAATGCACTTCAGCCAGAGAAATCCGGATCTCACTCAACAACATGGTTGAAGGATCAGCAGATGAAAGAAAAGATAGAAGATCCCACCTCATTTATCAGTATGAAAACTTCCGAAAGGAGAAAATGAAATAGTAGCCGATATGTATAATAGACTCAGTCTCATAATCAATGAGCTGAAGACTTTGGACAAAGTGATCTCCATCACTGAGGTCAATGATAAGACCCTAATGTGCTTCCCCAACACATGGGACTCTAGGATCTGGCCAATCAAGGAAGCCAGAAGCCTTAACGAGATCTCTACTGAGACCTTGTTAGGCAAGCTCAAATCCTATGAGCAACTTATCAAATCCAGAGAAGCTGAACAATCTACTTCATCTCCAACATCCAAGAAGGAGAGAAGTATAGCTTTCCAAGCTACTGAAGAAGAAGAAAAAGATCCAAGAGATGTGGAGTTCATGAGCCTTCTAGCCAAAAGGTTCTACAAGATGGCTAATAAGGACATTTGAAATAAGGATTCCAGATCAAGAGAAAAGCCAAGGTATGACAAATCAAGTTCTAAAGAAATAATTTGTTTTGGCTGCAGGAAACCTGGACACATACTACCTGAGTGTCCAGAGAACCAAAAGAAGGAGAAGAGAAAAGACAAAGAAGATAAAAGACACTCCAGCAAGCCATCATCCCACAAACACTAGCATAAGGGAAGAGGGTTTGTAGCAGAATCATGGAGTGAAACTGATTCAGAGTCTTCATCCAGTTCCTCTGAAGATGAAGAAGAATCAAAGGAAAAAAGACCAATGCTTGATGGCTATTTATGACTCAAGCAGTGAGTCAGAAAATGCATCTTCATCCAGCTCCAATGATGATGAGGATGATGAAGAAGAAAGAAGCTTTTGCATGATGGCTATCAATGCCTCAGCAAACAACTCAGATGAATCAGAGTCTGACAATGATGCTGATCAGGTAATCTCAAACTTTGATTTCAATTCAAATGAATTCAAAGATGAATTCAAAGTTCTTTGCTTAGACTTAATCAAATCTGAGAAGGAAATAATCTCTCTCAGAAATAAGTTGGCTGAAATGAACCAACTAAGTGAAGAAAATGCTATTCTTAAGAAAGAATTAGCTGCCTCCAGAGAACATATTATTCTCATTGAGAACAAGTTATCTGAGGCTAAGAAATTTGAAGAATCCCTAAATGGGAGAAGTATCAAACTGATGGACATCACAAGCATAGTGAATCCCAGACTAAGTGGCAAACTGGGCTTGGGTGCATCATCAAGTGAGCCACCTCTTATTAAGAAGAACATCTTATCTACACCAGTAAAATTCATTTCTGCCAGGGCAAAGAGGCTGTAGAAGTAGATAAAAACATTTCAAGCAAGGTTGTTAAGAATAAAGGAATTCAGCAGAATTCGTCGAACGGAGCTCAACGAAATCAATTCATTTCGTCGAACGGAGATCGACGAACTCTGAAGTCAGATATTCAGTATAGTTATTATTCGAACGACGCTCGACGAAAGCACTTCACTTCGTCGAACGGCGATCGACGAATTCATCCAAATTCGTCGAACGGAAAATTTACTAAATATCAAAAGAATTCTTATTCTTCACATACTTTCAATCCTTTCACTGAGTGGATAATTCCTCCAAGGAGATATCATCCACAAGGTTATAAGGATCAGCCTGAGATGTCTTTCATTTCAGAATTTTGTGGAAAAATAAAAGGACCCAAGGTAGTCTGGGTCAAGAACAACTAGACTGTTTTCTGTTTTTATAGGTACACAACTATCCAAACATAAGAGAATATTGGTATCTGGATAGTGGCTGTTCAAAGCATATGACAGGAAACACGGCCAATCTAACAAACTATAAGGCAAATCTTGGACCCAAAGTGATCTTTGGAGACTCCAACTGTGGACAGACAAAAGGCTATGGACAGATCAAAGTTGGAGCAGTCACCTTCAAAAAGGTAGCTTATGTCAAGGGTTTGAAGCACAACCTCATCAGCATAAGCTAGTTATATGATGAAGGTTATCAGGTAAGTTTTAATAATTCCTTATGTCTTATTACCAATAATAAAATCATTAATGTGTTATCTGGTATTAGACATGGAAACATTTATTTAGTCAATTTTGACTCAGCCAACTCAGATATTTGCTTATTCAATTCTATAAGTAAAACAAATGAATTATGGCATAAAAGTCTTGGACACTTTAACCTTAGAACTATATCTAAGCTTTCTAAGGACAATCTTGTTAGAGGGCTGCCTTATGGTTCATACAAGAAGGAAGGACTCTGCAGGGCTTGTCAATTAGGTAAGCAAACTAGAAGTAGTTTTAAATCTTTATCCAAGAGTGATTCACCTAGGATTTTGTATTTACTGCATTTGGACCTTTTTGGACCTACTGCAATACAAAGTCTAGGAGAGAAGCATTACTCTATAGTTATTGTAGATGACTTCTCAAGATTCACTTGGGTGTTCTTTCTTAGGAACAAGTCTGACACCTTCAGTGTTCTGACAGACTTTCTCAGGTCCATCAAGATTGAGTACTCTACTCTAGTTGCATTGATCAAAAGTGATCAAGGCACTGAGTTTGAATCTCTTCTGATGAGAGAATTTTGTGGAAAAGAAGGGAGCAGACAATGTTTCTCTGCTCCTAAAACTCCTCAATAAAATGGGGTAGCTGAAAGGAAAAATAGAACCCTAATTAAATCAACAACTACATTGCTTGCTGATGCTCACTTGCCACTCTCTTTTTGGGCAGAGGCAGTGAACACAACAAATTATGTGTTAAACAGAAGCCTGATACATAAACTTAAGGGCAAAACTCCTTATGAATTACTCAAGAATAAAAAGCCTAAGGTTAACTATTTTAAGATATTTGGATGTGAATGCTATGTGCATAACAATGATAAGAAGTATCTCAGGAAATTTGAAGCAAAATCTGCTGAAGGTATATTCCTTGGATATTCTCTTTCTAGTAAAGCATACAGAGTTTACAACAAATCTACTCTTAAGATAGAAGAGTCCATGCATGTATCTTTTGATGAAACTAACATGTTAAATGAGGAGAGGAACACCACCTCTACCAAAAATAATTTGCAGGTACCAACTCTATGTGAAGAATTCAATGGATTGAATCTACAGAATGAAGATTCTCTACTTCCATCAAATGAAATAATTGAAGACAGTGAAGAAGAGGATAATCCAGATCTTGCTGACAATTCAAATCAAATGACAGCTGAACAAGTCCCTCAAGAAGAAATTATTGCTGAACCAACTCCAACTGTTGACCACATCACAGTTAGAGATCATCCAATATCCCAAATCATTGGAGATATTTTAGTAGGAGTTCAAACAAGGCATCAACTACACCAAAATCAGATGCACACTTGTTTCTTATCCCGGATTGAACCTCAATCCATAAAAGATGCAGAACAAGATCCAAATTGGATTCTTACAATGCAAGAGGAGCTCAATCAATTTGAAAGGAATAAGGTATGGGATTTGGTTCCAAGACCAAAAGGCCATCCAGTCATTGGCACCAAGTGGGTCTTCAGGAACAAGCTAGATGATCAAGGCAACATAGTCAGAAACAAAGCAAGATTGGTAGCCCAAGGATATTCACAGGAAGAAGGAATTAACTATGATCAGACCTTTGCTCCTGTTGCAAGACTTGAAGCTATCAGGATTTTTCTGGCCTTTGCTGCATTCAAGAAATTCAAAGTCTATCAGATGGATGTGAAGAGTGCATTTCTTGAATGGAGACATAAAAGAAGAGTCTATGTGGAACAACCACCAGGAATAATGGCAACCTTAATTGCATCCTTCCCTACCTCCATCAAATGTCCCTTCTTCTAGGGGCCTAGCTTCAGGTCTTTCTGAAACTAGGCAGGGGGAGAAGTTCTATGAAGAAGCTCCATATGATGCAATTTTTGCTCAGGGGGAGATGTTCTATGAACTAGGCAAGGGGAGAAAGCTGAAGAAGCTCCAGTCTCAGGGGGAGATGCTCTCAGGGGGAGATGTTTTATGAAAGAGGGAGATGATGCATGAAGAAGCTACATTTGTTGCAATTTCAAATACAGTATTTGCTCTAGCTTAATGCAGATTCAGATACAGCTTTTGATATAGAAGAAGCAACAGATATAGATTCAGATAATCAGTTATTGTTACAGCTCAGTTAATCAAACCCAAAACTCAGAGAAAGACAATATCAGAATTCAGAAAGTCAGAAAGCAAGAATTCAGAAAGACAAAAGGTTCTGATTGTTTGTTATTATTATTTCTGTTTTCAAATGTAATCTTTCTGAACTCAGAGTATTATATTTCTTATATATCTGCTGAAATGTTTATAATCTGTCAGATATATATACTCTGTGTTTTGTTTGTTTTAATTTTTGTCAAATAGTATCCTAACCGAAATAGGGGGAGATTGTTGGAACAACCCTGTTACTAATTTGGGCTAGGATCACTATCTGTTGACTAGGATCAAGTTGACCCCAATGTATAGTCTATGGGTAAAGGGTTTAGGCTGTTAGAACTAACGAAAAGATTCAGTTTCTGCGTTCGACGAATTCAATACTGCGTTCAACGAAATGCTTTCTGCGTTCGATGAACGTCTTGCATTTTGTGTTTGACGAACGGCTTGCTTCAGTCTCAGCATCTCAGCATCTCAGCAGTCGATGAACTATCTCAGCGGTTGACGAACAGTCTCAGCGGTCGACGAACTGTGTAAGTCTCAGCGGTCGACGAAATTATTCAGTTCGACGAACTCAGCTCTGCATTCGACGAATGTCTTCTGGTCAATGAACTCATCTTTCAGATCGACGAATCCATTTCAGTTCGATGAATTTCAATCTCAGATCGACGAAAATTTTTCTACAGCAGATTTATTTCATTAAGATCAGTTATTTTCTCAGATCTCAGATCGTCTATTAGCAAGAAATATTCAGATCGATTATCAACAAGTTAAGTAAAAGATTTGTTCCTTTATTTATGCTTTTCCGTTTATCTTCTCTCGAGAAAGTAGCCATTGGCTTATATTGGAAAAGGATATCATTTATTAAAAAGGAAAAGGATTAAAGATTTGTTGAATCAGTTGCAGTTCCAAGGAAATATTAAATGCAGATTATTCTATTCCTTATTCAGATGATTTGAATTTCAAATCAGAGACATATTCTAAAAGGAAAAAGGAAAAAGAGTACAACAACAGAAGAGTTGATAGAGAAGAATATCATTCTTGTGAGAAAGTTATAGAGGAAGAAACAGTTGGGAAAAAGTGATACGGGAAGAGAAAGAAAGTTTCAGATCTTCATCTTCCTCAAGCAGCACCACTCAATCTCCGAGAACAACATCACAGATCTTATCTCAGATTTCTACTGCAAGTTTCAAGATCTTCAAGAGCAACAAATAATCTGAGAAATACTGATCTCTCAGATTGATCAGCTATTAAGGAAGATCTACTTTCAAGAGAAAGCTCCATCCTCAAACTGTCAAGAATTTCAATCAGACAGGGGGAGCTTTACAACATCAACACATTCCACTAGTCTTCTCTCAAATTATTGACAGAGAAGAACATCTAAACCCTCTTTATACCATCTTGTATAGGGTTATAACTCCCTTCAAAAGTTAACCCCTTGGTGGCAGGGCACCTGAATAAAAACCTGTAGTTTGGTTAGAGCACCTGATCAAAAGCTCAAGTGGTGTTTTGGGCACCTGATCAAAACCCCATTGGTGATAGGGCACCTGATCAAAAATCTAGTGGAATCCTACCAAGGGTGATAGAAGAGTAGACGTACCTAGGTTTATTTGGGAACTACTATAAAATCCTTGTGTCCTCTGTGATTGTTTATTTTTCTATATTGTGATGTGTGATCTCTTTGTGTTTGTTTTTATTACTCACTCAGTACACATATATATCACTATTTTAATTCCGCTATAAAATTAAGTGAAAAACCTTTTAATACTCTATTCACCCCCTCCCCCCTCTAGAGTAAATCTAAGATCTAACCTCACTTTCACTTAGGGAGAGAGAGAGGCCAAAAGAGAGAGATCCCTCCAAATGGTGCCCCTTTGGTCCTATTTATAGGATTTTGAACTTGGTCTGCCAATAGCCACAATCTGGCATACGAGATTACGAAAATACCCTCAATATTGGCCTGCCAATAGCGAAATCCCGCCATTCCAAGTTGCTAGACGCAGACCGCACCCTCTCTTCGGGGCTGGGCGAGAGGGGGTCGGCCACCCTCACTGGAGCTAGGGCGAGGGGGGAGCAGGCAACCTTCTCCTCTCACCCCCTTTACCGGGGGCGGGGGCGAGAGGGGGGCTCCCCCTCCTCCTCTCGCCCCCTCTACAAGGCGGGGGCGAGAGGGGGGCTCGCCCCTCCTCCTCTCCCCCCCTTTGCTGGTTGAGCGAGCAGGAAGCTCCCGCCTCCACCGCTCGCCCTCCTCTCTTCTTGTCCTGGAGCCTGCTGAAGAACGATGTCAAAAATACCTCATGGGTCTCGGGGGCCCACTCGACGAATACAGGGTTGTACACAATCCCTGCTCTTTTCGAGTGAGGTACACGCTCAGAAAGAAAAGTCCAACCCTGCACATTCGGCTAGTGGTGCTGAAAGAAATTGAGAAGACTCCACTTCGTCCCTGTGGAAATTTACTAAGGCTTTCCTGGGGGGGCCATCCCACCCTGCCGGCTAGTGAGAGCCCAGCTAGCGGGGCCACGTCGGGGGAAAAACACTTAACCTCCCTAGGAGGTCAACCTGCCCTACCGGCCAGAGAGAGCCCGGTCAGCGGAACCATCCGAGGGGAAAAATACTTTGCCTCCCTGGGAGGTCAACCTGCCCTGCTGGCTAGAGAGAGCCCGGTCAGCGGAACCATCAGAGGGGAAGAATGCTTTGCCCCCCTGGGAGGTCAACCTGCCCTGCCGTCTAGAGAGAGCCCGGTTAGCGGAACCATCTGAGGGGAAGAATACTTTGCCTCCCTGGGAGGTCAACCTGCCCTGCCGGCTAGAGAGAGGCCGGTCAGCGGAACCATCCGAGGGGAAGAATACTTTGCCTCCCTGGGATGTCAACCTGCCCTGCCGACTAGTGAGAGCCTAGTCAGCAGAACCATCCGAGCGGAAAAATACTTTGCCTCCCTGGGAGGTCAACCTGCCCTGCCATCTAGAGAGAGCCCGGTCAGTGGAACCATCCGAGGAAAAAAAATACTTTGCCTCCCTGGGAGGTCAACCTGCCCTGCCGGCTAGAGAGAGCCCGGTCAGCGGAACCATCCGAGGGAAAAAATACTTTGCCTCCCAGGGAGATCAACCTGCCCTGCCGGCTAGGGAGAGCCCGATCAGCGGAACCATCAGAGGGGAAGAATACTTTGCCTCCCTGGGAGGTCAACCTGCCCTGCCGGCTAGAGAGAGCCCGGTCAGCGGAACCATCAGAGGGGAAAAATACTTTGCCTCCTTGGGAGGTCAACCTGCCCTACCGGCTAGAGAGAGCCCGGTCAGCGGAACCATCCGAAGGGAAAAATACTTAGCCTCCCTGGGAGGTCAACCTGCACTGCCAGCTAGGGAGAGCCCGGTTAGCGGAACCATCTGAGAGGAAAAATACTTAGCCTCCCTGTGAAGTCAACCTGCCCTGCCGGCTAGAGAGATCCCGATCAGCGGAACCATCCGAGGGGAAAAATACTTAGCCTCCCTGGGAGGTCAACCTGCCCTGCCGGCTAGAGAGAGCCCGGTCAGCGGAATCATCCGAGGGGAAGAATACTTTGCCTCCCTGGGAGGTCAACCTGCCCTGTCGACTAGAGAGACCCCGATCAGCAGAACCATCCAAGAGGAAAAATACTTAGCCTCCCTGGTTGGTCAACCTGCCCTGCCGGCTAGAGAGAGCCCGGTTAGAAGAACCATCCGAGGGGAAAAATACTTAGCCTCCCTGGGAGGTCAACCTGCCCTACCAGCTAGAGAGAGCCCGGTCAGCGGAACCATCCGAGGGGAAGAATACTTTGCCTCCCTGGGAGGTCAACCTGCCCTGCGGCTAGAGAGAGCCCGGTCAGCGGAACCATTCGAGGGGAAGAATACTTTACCTCCCTGGGAGGTCAACCTACCCTGCCGGCTAGAGAGAGCCCGGTAAGCGGAACCATCTGAGGGGAAAAATACTTAGACTCTCTGGGAGGTCAACCTGCCCTGTCGGCTAGAGAGAGCCCAGTCAGCGGAACCATCCGAGGGAAAAAATACTTTGAAAAACTTTAATTACATTAGTCATCTGGTTACATGCAAGAAGAACTAAGTAGGGAAATAAACCATCATACTACATGGATTTAAAGAAAAAGCTAAGCACGGAGACAGGGGCTCGGACTTCTACTCCCAGTCAGGGTCCTCCTTGAACTCCTCTGGTTGCTAACGTTGTGACTTAGGACCCCTCGCCTCCCTTATTTCCAATAACTCGGGGCAGGCAGATGTCGTGTGACCTTCCTCATCGTGGAAGTCACAGTAAGGTAACTCCACCTGGACGCCCCCTCTTCCTCCCTTATGATTTCTTCTTCTTCTGTGGCAGGTCGCCATGGTTTGCTGGGGTGGTGGAGAGGGTGCCTTCGGTCCCTGCCTCCACCCTGGGAGGTCGGGCCCTTCTCCCTGGATGTTTTCCTCCTCTTGGTCGAACTTCCTCTTGGGAGCCCCTACCCTCCCCCCCTGCTGCCTTGCCTCCGACTCACTTAGCTTGGCCAACCTTCTCGCGAACTCTGGGTTGGCCTTCTCACTCTCAACTTCTTCCGCCACCCTTTCCATCAACTCCTCAAAAGACAAAGGAGCTCTCCTCTTGAGGTCCATCTTGAAGAATCCCCCCTGCAGCCCCACGATGAAAGCGAGCTGGAGGGTGTAGCCTGGCACCTCTTGGGTGAGGAGAATCTCCTTCTGGAACCGGTCAACATAATGAGCCAGTGACTCCCCTGGCTCTTGCTTGATCTTGAAAAGTACTTCGGCATCTTTCTTCCTCTTCCTTGATGTCGAGAAGCGCAGCAGGAAAACTCGACGCAAGTCTTCGAAGGCATAGATAGATCCCACAGGGAGCTGGTGGAACCAATCCCTAGCCTTCTCCTTCAGAGTTGTCGCGAAGAGTCGACACTTGAAATCGTCTGACATGGGCCTGATGGAGACCATGTCCTCAAACCACTGCAGGTACAGGACGGGGTCATCCTTGCCGGAGTAGTGAGACATCTCCAGCCTTCCAGACCCCTCTGGAACCGGGGCCGAGAGGATCAGCTCACACAAAGGACTTCCTATGCTCATCCCCCTTTGGCGCCGGGCGAGTGGGTGCTGGCTGCCTCCCCATTCTCCCCCTTGGGGCTAGGCGAGTGGGGGTCTGGGACCTCCCCACTCGCCCCCTTGGGGCTAGGCGAGTGGGGGTCTGGGATCTCCCCACTCTCCCCCTCCTAGGGGACTTGGCGAGTGGGGGCCGAATGCCTCCCCACTCCCCACCACTGGCACCTCCTTCCTGGATTGCTGGCTGAGAGTGTTCTCACCCACCTGCTGAGGCAAGACCTCCGTACCACTTCCTCTTCTGCCTTTGCCTATCATGGCGAAAGTTAGCTGCAAGGTTTGCAGGACCTCTCGCTTGAAATTTTCAAACATCTCCAACTTCACTCCAGCCACCGGGGGCTGCGAGTGGCCTGGGTCAGATCCTCCTCCACCTCCAGCAATGGAGCCTGGCTTGAGACTTTCTTGTGTTGGTCACTCTCCACGCTCACCGCACCATAATGTTGAATATAATAACTTGGTCTCTGTGGAGTTTGGGCCCTCAACAAATTGGGGGGTGACCTCACACTTACTTCTCCCAAGGGAGATCTCTAGGCTAAGAGGCTAAGGAACTAGAAATGAGAACAAGGGCTTAGCGAGGAGGTCCCGCCACACACCCGGAAGATCTTAGAGCGCTTCCCCTCCCAAGCCAATGCTAAGCTTGGGCACCCTTGGAGGCTCTCCTCACCCACTAAAGAATTGGGGAGAGAGAGGCCAAAAGAGAGAGATCCCTCCAAATGGTGCCCCCTTGGTCCTATTTATAGGATTTTGAACTTGGTCTGCCAATAGCCACAATCTGGCCTACGAGATTACGAAAATACCCTCAAGATTGGCCTGCCAATAGCCAAATCCTGCCATTCTAAGGCGCTAAATGCAGACCGCCCCCTCTCTTCGGGGCAGGGCGAGAGGGGGCCGGCCACCCTCACTAGAGCTGGGGCGAGGGGGAGCAGGCAACCCTCTCCTCTCGCCCCCCTCTACCGAGGGCGGGAGCGAGAGGGGGGCTCCCCCCTCCTCCTCTCACCCCCTCTACTGGGGGCGGGGGCGAGAGGGGGGCTCGCCCCTCCTCCTCGCGCCCCCTTTGCTGGGGGAGGGGGCGAGAGGGGGGCTCGCCCCTCCTACTCTCGCCCCCCTTTGTTGGGGGCGGGGGCGAGAGGGGGGCTCGCCCCTCCTCCTCCCCCCCTTTGCTGGTTGAGCGAGCGGGAAGCTCCCGCCTCCACCGCTCGCCCTCCTCTCTTCCTGTCCTGGAGCTTGCTGGAGAACGATGTCAAAAATACCTCATGGGTCCCGGGGGCCCTTTCGGCGAATACAGGGTTGTACACCTTGAGCAACAAGTCTGGCCTTGTTTTTGATGATCACACCATTTTCGTCCAGCTTGTATTTGAAGACCCATTTCATCCCAATAACATTCTGACCTTTGGGCCTTGGTACCAGCTTCCAAACTTTGCACCTTTTGAATTGATTGAGCTCCTCTTGTATTGCAATAATCCATGAGGCGTCTTCTTTTGCTTCATCAAATTTCGTTGGCTCAATCTGCAAGAGAAAATTCAAATGCAAAACTTCATTAGTTGTACATCTTCTTATTCTGATTCCAACTCTGGTATCTCCAATGATTTGATCAACTGGATGATCTCTTTGTTGTCTGATCACCAAATTCCTTGCATCTTCTATGCCACCAGCGGGTGTTGGAACATGGTCTTCCGCATCTCCTAGGTTTGAGAATAACAAATCCTATGTGTATTTGATCTTGTGTGTTTAAGTGTGCAGGATAACAAAGTCCACATGACTCAAGGATTACATAAGAAGGTTGCCCCCAAAGTTGAGCCATCAAGTCCATATCTCCTACTAGCGCTGACAGTAGTACTAGCGCAGGCGCTAGCTGCCGTTTGACGAACTGTTAGCGGCGCTCGACAAAATGCTCATAACGGCATTCGATAGAAATTTCGTTCGACAAACTCCTAGCGGCGTTCGACGAATTCTCGTTCGACAAAATTTTCGTTCGACAAACTCTTAGCGGCGTTCGACGAATTCTTGTTCTACAAAATATTGGATTAAGCGCAACTGTCGGGAGAACTTATAGAAGGATATAGCGCCAGGCGGTATCCGATAGCGCAGGCGATAGCGAGGAGCACAGTAGGCAAGAGAGAATTGTTTCCTCCGATTGAAGATTCGGCCGTGCAGAATGTGTCCTAATATGGGATAGCGCCGGCGGTAGCGCTAGCGCAGGCGCTAGCGCTAAGTCTATAAAAAGGATATCTTGGCTCCGTCTTCCTAAGCCTCTATAGATCCAGAATTCCAGAGCTTCGTGCCACAACATAGCGAGGAAGTTTCAGAGAGATACTCCCACAAATCCATAAAGACTAAAGGAGATCCGTGGAGAATATTTCAACACGCATCATCATCGTAATGAAAGACCGCATCGACTACGATCATACTCTGCGTCTTCGTCTACTTCTCCAAGAGATCCACATAGAGGGAGTTTTACATTATTGTCTTTTTATTTCACATCTTTTCTGTAATCGTTTAGTAAATTCGTCTCGTGTTGGCGACTAGGTCTGGGTAGGACTTAGGGCTGAAATTCGCCTCGTGTTGGCGACTAGGTCTCGGGTGTAGGTCTAGGGGGTGCTCGAGGCCATATCCGGGGAAGGGTTGGCTAGAGCGGATTGAGGCCGTATCCGGGGAAGGATTGGCTAAAGCCAACCGGTTCGTGGGGATATGAGTCGGTATAGAAAACAAAAAGAGTCTTTCGATTAGCTTTGATTTCTAGCTTCGATAAGAGATCAAGTTTTTTAATCATGCTTCTTAAGTTAATAAAATCATGTCTTTACTTTTACTTCACTTGATTTGTCTTGATCTTCTCTAGTTTAATAATCAAAGCTTTTTCAAAGTTATTCAAAATATATTATAAGTTTTTAAAACCCTTATTCACCCCCCCTCTAAGGGCGCATACCGATCCAACAAGTGGTATCAGAGGGAGGTTATTCCAAATCGGCTTAACAACCGGGAATAATGGCGTCTCATGATCTCGCTTTTACTAGTGGGGTAAATTTTTATGAAGAAGAAAAATCTCCTAAACCACCTTTATTCGAAGGAAGAAATTATAAAGGGTGGAAATTATTAATGGAAAATTTTATTAAAAGTTTAGATATCAATGCATGTGATATAGCAATAGTTAGACCAGCAAACAAATCAAATAAACAAGAGCGTCACCTAAATGCAAAAGCTATGCACTATATTTTTTGTGCTTTATCTCAAGATATTTTCAAATTAATATATTGTTTTTCTAGTGCATACAAAGTATGGAAATTTCTTGAAGAAATGTATGATTCTCCTTCTACAGGTTTGGAACAATCGCAAGAATCGGAGAATATGCAAGCATGCACAAGTCTTCAAGAATGCTCCTCTCATGACGGATCAATGGAGCACACATCAAATGGAAAAGAAGAAGAAGTACTGTCTTCGGAAGAGGAGTGCCAAAAAGATGTAAAAGAAACGATATGCTCAAATCGTGCCTCTCCCGAAAGCAACGTAAGGAAATCAAATCCCATTTTCTGTACTTCTATTTCTACATTACAATTGCTTCAAACTACAAATCGCAAAATTAAGAAATTAAAAGATGCTAATAAACATTTGCGCTTAGAAAATAAAAATTTAAAGGAAAAAATTAATGAACAATCAAATTCAAATTTATCTAGTTCTATCCGTGGTTCCTTAGTTGAAAACACTACACCTTGTATGGAATTTGATGATTTAAAAGAAAAATGCAAGGAACTTGAAAAGGATTTTATTTCAGTAAAAGAACAAAATGAAAAATTATGTTTAGAAAATTCATCTTTGATAAATGATTGTGCTAAGTGCAAAGACTATAAAATTGAAATTAAAGAGATGGATGAAACATTTGATGAATATAGAAATAACTATCAAGATCATATAGATTCAATTGTTTCAACTCTTAAAAATAGCACAATCGCTTATAATAAAGCTAGACATAATTTAAAGATTAAAAATGATGAATTAAAATCAAAAATCAACTTGCTTATGAAAATTGTAAATACAAATTCACAATATCAAACTATATCTAAAAACAAGTTGAATATGAATATGAACATCTTACCTAAGTTTAAAAATGGGAGTAAGGAACATAAAGATTTGTAAATCAAAATCAAAATCACCATAATTTACAAAATCATGTTTCTCCCAACCTAAAATTAAATGCAAACAAATTTCCTTCAAATTATAAATTCAAAAACCTTTTTGATCCAAATGTTCAAGTAAATGATTATGGAAATTTGAAAACTAAAAATAATGTTAAACCAAGATTTGAATGGAGACCCAAAGTTAAAGATGAAACACAAACTCCACTCAAAAGGGCTCATTCACTTCCATCTCCTCAAAAGCAAACACGATGTATTTGGGTACCCAAAGGAACCGTCACACCGGGTCCTCTTTGGATACCTAAATCTCTTATTCATTAGTATCCAATCATTTGCATGAAGTAGAAATCAACTAAAAAAATAAAATATCAATTATCTACTTCATGATATGCTTAATTCCCTTTTTGTTTTTTTGTTTTTATTTTTGTTGAACCATCATGATATGATCACTTTATACGACTTGTGATATGACTTTCTCATATTAAACCAAAATTCATAAATAAATCAAATTGAATAAATAGTCATGTCATTGTTCAAGTGATCTACTTATCCTTTTTATTTCTATCCTTCTAAATCCATTTCCTAAAAGTCTTATAAAATTTGAAAAACTAAATTTGTTATATGATATTATTTAGACCAAATGAAATAAGTGTCATAATGGATTTAAAAGATATTTTAGGGGTATTAGGCTAAATCTATAAAATGCGCAAGTTTTGCCTAGGTATTTAATATATTTGCGTCATTTTTTATTACCCCTAGTATGTTAAATCATAATCATGTCAAACCGAAATTGAAAAACTGCATGAATATTATATCAATTATTTATGATCATTTCACTAATGCATATGTTGTGCAAAACTCAACAATTAAGGTCTAATAAATTTGGAGCTTTAATGAATGTGAAACCCATGTACTAAAATTTTAACTTCCGCAACTTTTTGCGATTTCTTCTCGTCTCTTCACTTCATTAAACATGCCTTACATTGCACAAACATAATAAAGAAAAATCGGAAGCAAAATCAAAGAAAATCTAGGCTATATGATTGAAATAAGCACTCTCTGTGATCTAACACAGATGCTAGGAGCTAACGCCGGCGCTAGCTCAAGTATCCATTTTTCTGTATTTTTAAAATTTTGAAAAATTCCAAAAAATATATTAATCTATATGTACTATTTATTTTTGCACTTCTGCTTCTATTTTATTTTTGAAAAAACAAATACAAAAATACAAAAGACAAATTACAAAAAATATGTTTTGCCTTTTTGTTTAAAGTTTTTTTTTTGCAAAAATCAAATACAAAATTACAAAAGCCAAATTATAAAAAATATGTCTTGCTCTTTGTTTAAAGTCTATCTTTTATGCGAAAATCAAATACAAAAATACAAAAGCCAAATTAAAAAAAAAATTAATTATGTTTTTGCCTTTTTGTTTTTTTGTTTAAAATCTATTTTTTTTTTTGCAAAAATCCAATACAAAAATATAAAACATTAAAACAAAAAAAACTGTATGGATTTTCCTATGAAAATCAAGCATGATTTAATCTGTTATTTAGAACTTCTATAATGTTGCAATTTATCTTTTCAAACTACTTTGAACATTGCTTTCATCATGCTTTGATATATCTATTAATATGTGCATCAAGTATATTGAAAGTTGTGTAGAACTATGCGTAGCATGCCTCTAAGTATGAGTAAATATTTTATATTTGATAATGATCGCTATTCAGTCAATTATTTTGGCATTGTTTACTTATGTGTTTAATCTAAGAATGCTTGTGTATGTTTTGTAATAGTACAATGAATTAAAATTGCACAAGTATCTTACCTACACTCCTTTATTTGCACTTTTAAAAGTTAAGAAAAGTGGTTATGTTTTTTTTTTTCATAAATTATATTGATTTGCAAATCAAGTGTATTCGGAGAACTTTGTACAAAACAAAAATCATAAAATAAAGTGATAAAGCAAACTCCACCAAGCACTACTTGAACCTCCTGATAAGTCTTAATAAGCGTTGTGAGGTTGAGCACCTTGGAAAGAATAGTAAAGTATCTTGTGCAAATCAAATCTTTCTTCCAAAATAAAAACTACTTACTCTTAAGTACACCGGATCACGAGTCTCAACATTAAAAATAAAATAAGTGATCCCCCAAGCACTACTTTGCACCCTGATAAGTCTTAATGAGCATTGTGTGTGCAAAACACCTTGGTAGTTGTACATTTTTTTTGTGCATTGAAGTGCGTGGAAGTAAAATTATTTGTGTTTTATTGTGCTCTTACTTTACATATTTCTTGTATTTTTGATTAAAACATTTGTTTACTCTATTCAAAATACACTTATGTGCACATCATTATCTTCCATAACACTTGTTCTCATGAGTATTGGATCCTAATGCAAATTCTATACTACTCTTTACTTATGAAATGCACTAGATAACCTAGCATGCTTTCTACAATGTTTGGTATGTTTTGAAATTATGAATTAAAATAACATTGTCGTAATCTTTTTGATAACATTAGTTCAGGCTTGGTTACATTATTGAAGTTTTTAATTGAACAATGATTTACAAAAACATCTTCTTTATGAAATTTAACTCATATATCTTTTTATGGATCATCATGACTTAAAAAAGATGTTTGCTTGTATTTTTTAAGTCTTCCGCAACTTTACATTTACCTTGTATTTGTTTATGCTACAAACTCTGATTTTTGAAAATATTGTGATACTCAAACTCTGATCTATTTCAATGAAAAGTATTCTAAGAACTCCTTATCATTTCCTTCTCTACAAGCTCGATCATGTCTTTATCTTATTAACTTTTAAGTGGTGTCTCCTTACCCGCTTTTGCTAATAACAAAAGGGGGAGAACTAACATGATAAATAAAATCTGCTATCAAAATATAATGCTTAATTAAGATGATAGCTTACATATTAGGAGAGCATTCACTTAGGGGGGGGGGGGGCAAGTATTTAGGGGGAGCAATTCTAAATGCTAAAATCAAAAATTATCCTAAGTCATCACTCTCTCACACACACAAGTATGTTTCTTCATGCTTATATATTAATGCTCTGATTTATCATTAATGGATTTATTATTATCAAAAGGGGGAGTTTGTTGGAACATGGTCTTCCACATCTCCTAGGTTTGAGAATAACAAATCTTATGTGTATTTGATCTTGTGTGTTTAAGTGTGCAGGATAACAAAGTCCACATGACTCAAGGATTACATAAGAAGGTTGCCCCCAAAGTTGAGCCATCAAATCCATATCTCTTACTAGCGCAGGCGCTAGCTGCCGTTCGACGAACTGTTAGCGGCGAATTCGACAAACTCTTAGCGGCGTTCGACGAATTCTCGTTCGATGAAATTTTCGTTCGACAAACTCTTAGCGACGTTCGACGAATTCTTGTTCTACGAAATATTGGATTAAGAGCAATTGCCGGGAGAACTTATAGAAAGAGATAGCGCCAGGCGGTGTCCGATAGCACAGGCGATAGCGAGGAGCACAGTAGGCAAGAGAGAATTGTTTCCTCCGATTGAATATTCTGCCGCGCAGAATGTGTCCTAATATGGGATAGCGCCGACGGTAGCGCTAGTGCTAAGTCTATAAAAAGGACATCTTGGCTCCGTCTTCCTAAGCCTCTAGAGATCCAGAATTCCAGAGCTTCGTGCCACAACATAGAGAGGAAGTTTCAGAGAGATACTCCCAGAAATTCATAAAGACTAAAGGAGATCCGTGGAGAAGATTTCAACATGCGTCATCATCATGATGAAAGACCGCATCGACTATGATCATACTCTGCGTCTTCGTCAACTTCTCCAAGAGATCCATATAGAGGGAGTTTTACATTATTGTCTTTTTATTTCACATCTTTTCTGTAATCGTTTAGTAAATTCGCCTCGTGTTGGCGACTAGGTCTAGGTAAGACTTAGGGATGAAATTTGCCTCGTGTTGGCGACTAGGTCTCGGGTGTAGGTCTAGGGGGTGCTCGAGGCCATATCCGGGGAAGGGTTGGCTAGAGCGGCTTGAGGCCGTATCTGGGGAAGGATCGGTTAAAGCCATCGGTTCGTGGGGATACGAGTCGGTATAGAAAACAAAAAGAGTCTTTCGATTAGCTTTGATTTCTAGCTTCGATAAGAGATCAAGTTTTGTAATCATGCTTCTCAAGTTAATAAAATCATGTCTTTACTTTTACTTCACTTGATTTGTCTTGATCTTCTCTAGTTTAATAATCAAAGCTTTTTCAAAGTTATTCAAAATATATTATAAGTTTTTAAAACCCTTATTCACCCCCCCCTCTAAGGGCGCCTACCGATCCAACAATGAGTTCTTCTACTTCTGGTGCATCTTCTATTTCTTGAGTTTCTTCTTTATCAAGTACAGTTGGAGTGTTCACTGTAACTATCCTTGGATCATCTTCCTCAACTACTTCTTCCAAGCTTAGCTCTTTTAATTTTTCACCTGCACCTGCATCTTCAACAAAAATACTAGAAGAGCTGTTGTGAAGCATACTCGTCTCATCAAAAACAACATTAATGAATTCTTCTACAACTATGGTTTTCTTATTAAAAATCCTATATGCCTAACTATGGCTACTATAGCCTACGAAAATACCTTCAAAACACTTCTCACTAAACTTAGTTTTGTAATACTTTCCGTTATTAAGTACAAAACATTTGCTTCCAAAGATTCTGAAATAGGACACAGTCGGTTTCCTGCCCTTCAGAAGTTCATAAGGTGTCTTATGATGGTTCTTATGGATTAAGACTCTGTTTTGCATGTGACACGCAGTATTGATTACTTCAATCCAGAGGTACTCTGGTAGTGAGGAATCATTCAACATTGTTCTGCATGCCTCAATGAGTGTTCTGTTCTTTCTCTCGGCAACTCCATTTTGTTGTGGAGTTTGAGGAGAGGAAAATCATGAAAGATACCTAAGCTTTCACAAAACTCTGTCATGGCACCGGACTTAAACTCTGTTCCATGGTCACTTCTGATTTTGACCACACATTAGTTCAATTCATTCTGAAATGCCTGAAAAAGGTAATGAAAGAGTAAAAGGTGCCTAACTTGTGTTTTAGGAAGAATACTCATGCAAACTGTGAGTAGTCATCCACAATAACCAAAGTATAAGACTTACCTCCAAAACTCCGAACAGCCATGGGACCCAATAAGTCCATATGATGTAGATATAAACATCTAGAAGAATCTTTAATGGAAATGCTTGTAAAGGTTGCCCTTGTCTGCTTACCCATCTAACAAGCGTGATAAGGTCTCTCTTTGATGCACTTAATATCGGGAGCATCACGCACTAAGTTGTGAGAAAATAACATATTTATAGTTTTGAAATTAATATGTACTAATCTCTTGTGTCATTGGTCACAAACATATGCACTATCTTTTGCCAACACTGGTGTAGAAGGTTCTAAACAAAGAAAATTTTAAGCAGAAAATATTTCTAATCTGAGTACTTGTTAAAATAGTTTCTGAGTTATCAGATGACTTTATCAAGCACTTGTCCTTGTAGAACTCAATCATATTGCCTTTGTCACATAATTGACTTATGCTAATGAGATTATGTTGTAATCCCTTAACATAAGCTACGTTTGTGAAAGAGACTATACCGTTGGTAATCGTACAGTAGTCTTTTGTAATTCCCCGATCAGATCCACCAAAAATGACATTTGGACCATCTTTGACTGGGGTATAATTCTGCAATAGGCTTATTATTCCGATCATGTGTCGTGAACATCCACTATCCAAATACCAGATAGACATTTTGTTGGCCTTTGGACATACCTGCAATCAATAATCAATTGCCCTTAGGAACCCAAACAGATTTGGGTCCTTGGATTCTTGTTAGACAACTACCACTATGAGTGTTAATATTGCGAGTGGTCATTCTTGCATTATTAACTCGTGAAGTCTTGAAATTCATAGGATTGAACCAGCTATCTATGACGAAGTGACCAACTTTGCCACAACACCAACAGTCAAATTGGTTGTACCTTCTTTCTTCTCCTCTTAACTTTTAAACGGGGGGTCGAGCAAGAGCTACCGACTTGGAAGTAGAAGCCTCGTGATTGCAACATACACATGGCTCCTTCTCAAGTGGCTTTGTAGCAACGGTTTTGACTTTTGGTGCTTTCTTAGCATACGGTCCATGCACGAATGAACCATAGTCTTTGAGGAATATCTCTAAATAAGGAGCTTTGAGAGTAGTCATTCCGAAGTTTCGGGGATGGCTACATCCTTGGTTACTTTTGTTCGACTCAACATGAGTTGGTCTAGTAAAGTGACCATAAGATGTTTCAAAGTCATAGGTGTTTGTTGGAAAAACTACCTTGTTGAATGAAGGTTGACTTTGATCAGCCATACCCTTACCCTTAACGGGTTTTCTATTAGCAGCTTTACTTTTCTCGGTCTGATGACCAATACCGCTACCCTTCGCAGGAGCTGAGAAACCATCAATAAGAGGAAGGATGGTCTTTGGATTGGAGAATCTTTCTACTAGCTTCCTTTCAGCCACCAACTTCCCTTCCAGATCATTAATAGATTTCTCTTTCAGCTTCACTAGTTCAGCAGAGTTTGTTAGTTCGTCTTTCAAGAGTTGGACTTCATCTCTGAAAGGAGATAATTTTTTCAATCTCTTCCCTCAGAAAGATTCCACGGCCTTGAGAGATTCAATCTCTTTTGTCAGAGATTTGACTACCTTGCGGCATTTGTCAAGCCCTTTCAAAAAGGCTCTATACTAAACTAATAGAGATGAGTCTTCCTTGGAGAAGTAGCCCTCATTCGCATTGGAACCCATCTCAGACTCAGAAAGAGGAGTGTGAGAGTTTACCTTCCCCTCATAAAGGGTGTCATAGTTTTCCCCGTCGGTTTGAGTCATGAGCCCGAAGTAGGCTTCCTCGTCTGGGTTGGTTCAAAAATTATATCTCTGAAACTCACACTAAAAAGAGATGGGGGATACTGCGGAGTGCAGGATACTTGAGACAGAGAATGCCAGAGGGAAGACCTCTGAGAGAAAAACTGCTTTAATTAATCTCAAAAGAGGTTACAGGAGGGGATCTAGAACAGGTCAAAGTGAGAGGTAGAAAAGTGATAGATCGAGACCGCTTACACAGGTTGTAAGCTTGAGTCTCGAAGCAAAATTCCCTTTTATTGTACCTCTACCCTTCTATTTATAGACGCAGAGGCTGCCCAAACAGGCAAATCCAAAAATTTCGGGTTGTTCGGGATACAGGAGAGCCGGGGCAAAGAATAAGGGTGCAAATAACAAAAAAGAAGAAGATACCCAGACCACGCGGTCTGGCGATCTCCCTTTAATCTAACTGCATGTGCCTTAGGAGGAATGCTAGAAAGGAGGCAGGCAGGCTGGGCGGTCTCCCATAATTGAGACCGCTGGAACTGACCATTCTGACTGGGAAGGAGAGGCCGCAGATTTTCGGGCAAACTTGATCCCCGCACATTTTCAAGTTTCGCTGGAACTTCGAAAATGTTTGCTTTGACTGCTTTGACCACGACCATCATAAATGCGAGAAAAACTATAAATACGGCTTCAAGGCTTCAGAATCTGGAACCTTCTAGAAAGGACTGTGAGCTTGAGCTATCAACGATCACAGCTTCTCAGACTGCGATGACTTCGGAATGGAGGTCAAATTGAAGAGTCTGTCTAAGAGAGCACAAGACCAGGGGCTATCCAAGATGGCTTCACCAAAGGGAAAGGCAAAGAGAAGGGGGCACTAGCTCTAAGAAGTTGTTGGCGGTCAAATCTTCTAAAGAGGTTGCAAAGATGGATGCGGCAAAGGAGGTCGTAAGCGCTCTTGAAGGACAGCCAACTAAACTATCGGGGGACGCGGTCTTGATGGTCTCAAACATTGTGGACTTGTTGGCCACTTCTTTAGGGCCTCCAGTGCTTGAACTTCTAGGTGTGTCCATTACCTTTGACTGCCATAAATTGTTGAAATTATTGAAGTGAAGTGGAAGGTGGCCGACGGTCTGTTTATTGGTGATCACAGAGACCGCGCGGTCTCTGTGTTAGTGCTCTGCTGGTCTGGCTCTGGCGGTCTGCTGTGATGGCCGGTTTGTTCTTGTTTGTTCCAGTCTCTTTCGGTCTACTCTGCTTAGTTGGTCTATCTTCTTTGTAGAAGACCGGGCGGTCTGTTCTTGGTTTACCGCTGTGACCGGGCGGCTTATGCAGATTGATCTGGCGACTTGTCTGAAGTCGGCCAGATGTTCTTGGTTTGTCCTCTGCGATCTAAGGAAGGAGTGGTCTATGTCCGCGCGACTTGTGCGCGGTCTGCTGCTGATTTGCGGTCTTGGACCGGATTTTGTCCAAGTGGTGTGATCGCGCGGTCTGTTCTGTGAGACCGCTCGCGATCTGATGGGTGGTGACTGTATCTCTTGTGGCGGTGACGACATCCGTTCTCTCGCCTATAAATAGGGGTGTAGGGCCCGTCATTCATAACGAGAATAGTAAGAACTACAGCCCGGGTTGTTTTGTGCGGTCTCAACTTTGAGGTCGGGCGGTCTCGGAAGCGAGTTGACTGTTTGTTGTGTTCACAGGTTTGCGGTCAGCAGGTTGCGGTCTCCTTCCTTGGTGATTTCCCAGTGGCTTGAATAAACAGTTCGGCAGCGGCTTGTCTGCGAACTGGTTTATGTTGTTCTTGTGCTGTTCGCAGTGAGCTCGACGATCAGACGACCTTTTGTGGTTAGGCGATCTGAGTTGCAGTCTGGCGACAACTTCTGTTCTTTGTTCACTTCAATAAGCTCCAGTTCATGCGGTCTGAGGTGGCAGTCTTGCAGTGCAGGTCATCTTGCCTGTATTCTATTCGTGCGGTCTCAAGACAAGCCGAACGGTCTCTAAAGTGCAGCGATCTGTGCGGTCTCTGCTTTGTCAGGTCGCCAGATTTGTGTTTTTGGTGTATTTTTTGTTCTTCTCTCCTTTGTGATTCTTATGAATCATGTCTTGCCGTGTATGTCTCGAAATGTAATGAAGTTTTGTGATTCAATAAAGTCTATTGTGTTGCTGTGTGGCATTGTGGTTGTTTGGCTATAACTCAGCTGATGCAACTCCTGCTTACTCCTAAACGATTCAAATCAAAAAATTTAACATGGTATCAGAGCTAGGTTGTTGGAGTGGATAAGCAGTGATCAACGTGATTTGCCATCGTCTTTGTGAAGAAGAGACCACATAATTTGTCATGGAAGCTGTATACGCAAGAGGGCTTGGTATTGAACTCCTCACATCGACTAACTACAAGAAATGGAAGTCGTGTATGGAGAGTTACTTGCTTGGCGAGGATCTATGGGAGATAGTTGGAGGAGAAGACACACAAGAAGTTTTTTTAGAAGGAGATAATATGGCAGAGGTGAGACTTTGGAGGAGGACTAATGCAAAGGCAGAGTTCACACTTAAGAGGGCTATCTCACCAGAGTTATTCGATCACATCATTGGATGTAAATCTGCTGCTGAGATTTGGATGTCTTTGGGCGGGCTGTTCAATAGGAAAAATGTAGCTCGGCTACAGTTTCTTGAAAATGAGTTGGCGAAGGCCTCTCAAGGTGATCTTTCTATCTCTACCTTCTTTCTCAAGATGAAGAACCTCACAACAAAGATTTCTGCATTGGACCCTGATGAGCCCATCTCGGAGGCAAAACTGAAGAGGCATATCATCCGCGGGTTGCGGAAGGAGTATCTTGCTTTTGTGACATCAGTTCAGGGTTGGGCAAATCAGCCATCTCTGTTGGAGCTGGAAAACCTACTTGCATCGCAAGAAAGTTTGCAAGACAGATGGCGGGGACTTCTATCTCTGGGGGAGATCGTGATGTGTTGTTCTCTGGGAAGAAGAAGAAGAAGAAGTGGGAGAAGAAGAAGCCAGGTCATGATGGACCCTCTACTTCAGGTCAGCAGGATAGGGGTTATGTTCCTAAGTCTGATGGGAAGAAGAAGGGAGAGGGACCAAGGTGCTTCAGGCGCAATAAGACCGGCCACTTTAAGAAGGATTGTCGAGTTAATCTTCAGCCGGGACATGCAGCGGAGAAGGAGAAGCCAAAGTCTGATGATGCTGGATGGGAGGAGCCTTTGCGGCCAATATGACGGCGATGCCCATTAAGGCCTTGTCTGCCATCAACTTCGAAGAGGATTTGATCATGGATTCAGGGTGTGGGCATCACCTCACCGGGGATGAATCAAAGTTCTCTTCTTTGGCGCCTTACTTAGGTAATGATGCAATCATTACGGCTGATAATTCTATTCATGTAGTAGAACATGAAGGTGTTGTCTCTCTGAGCAGTGATAAGGGTCCACTCACATTGAGGAGTGTTTATCATGTGCCGGGTATGAAGAAGAATCTCTTCTCTGTGACCAATGCGGTCGATTCCGGTTATCACGTTCTGTTTGGCCCAACAGAAGTGAAGTTTCTTAAAACTCAACCGTAGATAAAGGAAGATGTTATTCATGTTGGAAAGCAGGTAAAGGACTTGTTCGTTTTATCGACAAGTACCTATGTTGACAAGATGAAGACCAATGATAGCACGGCTATCTGGCATGAAAGGTTGAGGCATGTTGGCATGGACAAATTGAAGGCTATGGCGGTAAGGGGCCTTGTCAAGGGCTTGCCTAGCGTGTCCTCCTATGGAGACGGTCATGTTTGTGCGGGATGTCAGTTTGGTAAGTCTCATCGACTTCCATTTGATAAATGGCAAACAAGATGCAAAGCACCGTTGGAGTGCATTAACGGTGATTTGATGGGACCAACTGCCACCCTAAGCCTTGGAGGCAACAGATATATGTTAGTGTTGATTGACGATTATACCAGATATGTCTGGGTGTATTTTCTGAAAGAGAAGTCAGAAGCTTTTGCGAAGTTCGTGGAGTTCAAGGAGTTGGTGGAAGGTCGGTTAGGCCTGCGGATGAAAAAATTAAGAACTGACAATGGTGGGGAGTTCACCTCTGGTGAGTTCTCAAGTTTTTGCAGGAAGCACGGCGTCCGGAGAGAGCTCACTTGTGCCCATACTCCACAGCAAAATGGCGTTGCAGAGCGAAAGATCAGTCATCTGACGGAAACCTGTAAATGCTGGCTTCATGCCAAGAGTATCCCAAAGTCCTTTTGGGCGGAGGGAATGTCTTGTGCGGCATACGTCATCAACAGGATGCCTCTAAGTCCTATCAACATGAAGACCCCTCACGAACTGATGTTCAAGAAGAATCCAAGTGTTGCACACCTTCGGGCGTTCGGGTCAACCTGTTATGTGCATATCCCTGATGCTTTTCGGACAAAGCTAGATGTGAAAGCAAGGAAGCTAGTCTTCGTTGGATATGATGAGCAGAAGAAGGGATGGAGATGCATGGATCCTGAGACATGAAGATCAGTGGTATCTCGGGATGTGGTGTTCGATGAGGTGACTTCCTACAAGGGGAGTTCAGGAGTTGAACTACAGGAGAGCAGGGTTGATGAAGAAGGGAAGGCTGCGGAAAATCTTCAAGTGGAGT
This sequence comes from Dactylorhiza incarnata, assembly GCA_033032865.1. Classification (NCBI taxonomy): domain Eukaryota; kingdom Viridiplantae; phylum Streptophyta; class Magnoliopsida; order Asparagales; family Orchidaceae; genus Dactylorhiza; species Dactylorhiza incarnata. Next base: position 7,360,752 of record JAWHQI010000041.1, read on the forward strand.
TGCCTGTTTCACCAGGAGCTCCAGTTGTGTCAAGCTCAGAGATGGAGGATTCAAGTTCTGGAAGCAGGGGGAGCGATGCTCCAAGTTCACCTGGAAGAGGAGCTAGCACAGAAGAAGCAGCTGAGGAGGTGGTTAGTCAGGAGCAACCTCTTAGGAGGTCGAAGAGGACTATCAAGCCACCTGATCGATACACAGGAGAAAACATGGTGGGCTTTGTCTCATGTTTCTTTGCTGGTCCTTTGGATGAGAGGGAGTCGTCAAGCTTTGAGAAGGCCAAAGGCGTGAAGCAGTGGGACATTGCTATGCAGAAGGAGATGGATGCTCTCAAAAAGAATGAGACTTGGTCTCTAGTGCCCAGGCCCAAGGGCATTACCCCTGTGACATGCAAGTGGGTCTATAAGCTCAAGAAGAAAGTTGATGGCACGATCGAGCGATACAAGGCTCGCCTTGTGGCTCGCGGGTTCTCACAGCAGTACGGAGAAGATTATGATGAGACATTCGGTCCAGTGGCAAAGATGACTTCGGTTCGATTTGTTATTGCTTTGGCGGCATCCAGTGGATGGGAGATTTGGCAGCTCGACGTGAAGAATGCCTTCTTATATGGATAGATTGACAAGGATATCTTCATGATCCAATCGTTGGGCTTCATCTTGGAGGATTGTCCGGACTACGTCTGCAAACTGAAGAAAGCCCTGTATGGGTTGAAGCAAGCGCCTCGGGCGTGGTATGGGAAGATCGCGGAGTATCTTCTATTCCGCGGGTTCATTGCTTCAGACTCTGATTCTAGCTTGTTCGTCAAGAAGGAGGGGGTGCTTCGGGTTATTGTTCTGCTGTATGTGGATGACATGATTGTCACCGGGAACTCAAAGGAGGCAGTAGCAAGGCTGGGAGCCGAGCTTGCTATCAGATTTGAGATGAAGGATCTGGGTGAGCTTCACCATTTCCTTAGACTCGAGGTTCAGAGGCGGGAGAGCGGAGTGTTCGTTTCTCAGGCTGGATATGCGGAGCAGATCGCTCAATGATTCGGCATGGAGGAAGGGAAGAGCAACTCTATACCTCTAGAACAGCATCATAAACTTCGGAAGGATGAGGGGAGAGTTCTATCTGAACCATTGGTGTTACGAGCTCTAGTTGGGAGCTTGATCTACTTGACCATCACGAGGATAGATATTGCTTATGCAGTTGGCAAAGTGAGTCGGTACATGGCGGAACCACGAAAACCTCATCTTCTGGCGGCTAAAGGAATTTTGAAGTATGTGAAGTTGACCTCTGATCTGGGTCTCCTATATAGGAGAGGGTCAAGCTTGGAGTTGCTTGGATACATGGATGCTGATTACGGGGGAGACGTGGATGATCGGAGATCAACGTCTGGTTTTGTCTTTATGACAGGCCCCACAGCAATTTCTTGGTGCAGCAAAAAGCAGGACTCGGTGTCTGTATCTACCACAAAAGCAGAATACAAGGCTTCGGCCTTAGCAGCTTAGGAAGCCGTTTGGCTCAGGAGGTTGGTGGAGGACGTTCATGAGGAGGTTCGAGGTCCCACTATGCTATGCGGAGACAATGAGAGTGCTCTCAAGCTGGTTAATAATCCAGTCTGTCACGCGAGGACCAAGCACATTGAGATTGAGCACCATTTCATTCGTGAGAAGGTGTTGGGAGGATCTCTTATGGTCGAGCATGTTCGAAGTGCGGACAATGTTGCCGACATCTTCACAAAGCCGCTGGCGAAGGGACCATTTACTCGGTTGCGGAGTTTACTTGGGCTAGTTTCCACTTCCCACTTCAAGGGGGAGTGTTGAAATTATTGAAGTGAAGTGGAAGGTGGCCGGCGGTCTGTTTATTGGTGATCGCAGAGACCGCGCGGTCTCTGTGTTGGTGCTCTGTCAGTCTGGCTCAGGCGGTCTGCTGTGATGGTCGGTTTGTTCTTATATGTTCCGGTCTCTTTCGGACTGCTCTGCTTAGTTGGTCTATCTTCTTTGTAGAAGATCGGGCGGTCTGTTCTTGGGTTACCGCTATGACCGGGCGGCTTATGCAGGTTGATCTGGCGACTTATCTGAAGTCGGCCAGATGTTCTTGGTTTATCCTTGGCGATCTAAGGAAGGAGTGGTCTGTGTCCGCGTGACTGGTGCGCGGTCTACTGCTGATTTGCGGTCTTGGACAGGATGTTGTCCAAGTGGTGTGATCGCGCGGTCTGTTCTGTGAGACCGCTCGCGATCTGATGGGTGGTGACTGTATCTCTTGCAGCGGTGATGGCATCTGTTCTCTCGCCTATAAATAGGGGTGCATGGCCCGTCATTCATAACGAGAACTGTAAGAACTGGAGCCTGGGTTGTTTTGTGCGGTCTCAACTTTGAGGTCGGGCAGTCTCGGAAGCGAGTTGACTGTTTGTTGTGTTCGCAGGTTTGCGGTCAGCAGGTTGTGGTCTCCTTCCTTGGTGATTTCCCAGTGGCTTGAATAAATAGTTCGGCAGCGGCTTGTCTGCGAGCTGGTTTATGTTGTTCTTGTGCTGTTCGCAGCGAGCTCGGCGATCAGGCGACCTTTTGTGGTTAGGCGATCTGAGTTGCAGTCTGGCGACAGCTTCTGTTCTTTGTTTAGTTCAATAAGCTCCAGTTCGTACGGTCTGAGGTGGCGGTCTTGCAGTGCAGGTCATCTTGCCTGTATTCTGTTCGTGCGGTCTTAGGACAAGCCGGGCGGTCTCTGGAGTGCAGCGGTCTGTGCGGTCTCTACTTTGTCAGGTTGCCAGATTTGTGTTTTGGGTGTATTTTTTGTTCTTCTCTCCTTCATGATTCTTATGAATCATGTCTCGCCATGTATGTCTCGAAATGTAATGAATTTTTGTGATTCAATAAATTCTATTGTGTTGTTGTGTGGCATTGTGGTTGTTTGGCTATAATTCAGTTGATGCAACTCCTGCTTACTCCTAAACAATTCAAATCAAAAAATTTAACATAAATCAGAGGAAGCTCTCAGGCAGGTTGCTGGATAGATCGGAGATACCGCTTCTGCTGAAGCTATCAAAACTCAAATGCAAGAGAAGGCAGCTTCAGCAGGAAAATTGAGGCAGTAGATCGCGGATAAGCATGAAGCTGTGAATGGAACAAAGAGAAAAGTTACAAGTCCTTCCATTCAGGTTCTCAAGAAAAGAAAAAGTGGCTAAAGTAAAGTGGTGACTGCTAAAGAGGCGGTGACAGTCCCTGAAGGTGGGGATCTGCAACTTCTTCCCGCGAAGGCTCCTGAGAAGATAAGTAGACAAATCGACCTTCCTTTTCCTTCTGCGGTCTCACTTTCTTCTGAAGGAGCAGACCCATAATTGATTGCTTATTTTGACGGTGATTCTTCTAACGGTCGTGTTTATCCGATCTTGCAGGTGATCGACCCTTTTGAAATTGAAAGCCTTTGGGAGGCCGCCGAGGAGCAAAAAGTAAGAATGCGGAAGAGGCGATCAGAAAAAGGGCTGAGGTGGAGAAGAAAGAGTAGGAAGAAAAGGAGAGGAAGGAAAAGGAGGAGAAGGCAACACAGGTCGCTGCCGAGGAAAAAAGGATAGAGGAGGAGAAAGCGATGCAGATCGCTATCGAAAAGAAGAAGGAAGAGGATGCAAAAGCAGCGCAGATCGCTGCAGAAAAGAAGAAGGAAGAGAAGGAGAAAGCAGCGCAGATTGCTGTAGAGAAAGATAGGATGGAGAAGGAAGAGAAGGCGATACTGATCGTCGCTGAGAAGAAAAGGTATAAGTCGCTACAGAAAAAAGAAAAGGAGAAAAGGAGAAGGCAGCGCTGATCGCTGCTAAGGCAGAGAAAAAGGATAAGAAAAAAAAGACCACCGAGGAGGAAGAAGAGGAGAGAATAGAAAAAATTTGACAGATCAAAAAAAAAGACCATGATATCCGGTGGTCTGAAGAACATCTTCGCTGACCAGGAAGCCCAGCTAGATAAGGCAGCGACAGACCGCGCGACAGCGGTCATTGCCCTGCGGACTGGTAAGGCAAAACCAGTCGTGAAACCACTTGAAATTTTCCTTTGCCTGCTTTTCGACCTTGGTCTCCAAAAGAGCAGTGTGAGATCGTCATTATTGAAACGGATGACATCCTCGTCAGTAATGTGGAATTAAAAAGGAGAAGAAAAGAAGGAGAGAGATCGCAAAAAAGGGAGTTGGAAAGAATGTGTTGGATCTTGAGGCGCCCTTAGAGGGGGGTGAATAGGGGTTTTAGAAAACTTTAGCATTTTAAGATAAAAATTTGTGATTTTTTAATAAGTAAATTGAAACAAAAGTAAAGTAAAGAGCTAGAATTAAAAATTGAAATCAATTTTAATTAACATGAAAAGACATGATTATCATTTGTAAAATTTTATTACAAAATTTGATTTCTATGACGCTAGAAATCAAGGCGAATATGAAATAATTTTTTTGTTTTCTATACCGACTCTTCTCACAAAGAACCGGTTGGCTTTAGACGATCTTTCCCAGATACGGCCTCAAGCCGCTCTAGCCTTTCTAACCCCAAAAATGCCTCGAGCACCCCTAGATCTACTCCCTAGACTTAGTCGCCACAACCGCGACGAATTCCTCCCTAAGTCCTACCCGACTTAGTCGCCAACATGAGACGAATTCACTACACGATTACAATGAAAGAGTTACAACAAAAATATGAAAGACAAGTAAAAACTCCCTATGAAGAATTCTGGATACGACGAATATCTGCTGAATATCGTCGAAGTCGAAGCGAGCATTCTTCGCGTTGGGTGAGCGTTGATCTTATCCTCCTTCGAATTCTTCTCTTGATTTTATGTTAGAGATGGTGGTCTGGAAAATACGGCCCTCACAGAGTTTCTGAAGTGCTGGAATAGAGCACCTTGGCATAGATGGTTGAAGAGAACGAATGCCACCTATTTATAGGACTGGAAGGTAACGACGGAGTTAAGGCTAACGCCAGACGTTGACTCAGTATAGAAATAATTTGATGGCTCGGATCTTCAAAATAGGAAGGAGATTCTACATCTTTGGAAACATTCATTTTAAGCAACCTTAACGCTGGCGTTGAGGCAAACGTCTGGTGTTAAGTCAAATCATTCCCAAAATGCTCTTGCAATCACGACAACTAACCTCCATGCTATATTCGTCGAATGTCAACACCGGCGTTAAGTCCTAACGTCTGGTGTTAGACTACTTTTATCATTTCAGCTTGTGGGAAGTCCAGACCAACAATGTAGCATCCTAGTGTCAATATTGTTCAAACCTGCATGCTAAAAACACAATGACAAGCATGAACAAATACAAGTAGGATTTGTTATTCTCAAATCAAAGGGATGAGAAAAACTATGTTCCAACAGAATGAACCTGGAGCGCTTTAGAGGTTTGGACCGCCTTTTGCTGACCGCTGACAATACGGTCTCAAAAGATGTTGAGAATGCTTTGCGCGACAGCGGTCTTGATTTCTTTCCGAGTATTCTCTTTGCGCGAGCTCTTTCATTTTTGAGTTATTTGTAGCTGAGCTAACTATTCTTTGCTTTTGAGCACAGATACTGATGAGATCGATGTAAATCCTGAATAAGGGGAAATTTAGTAGCAATAGCTGATGATTCCTCCTCAGCTCGCTGATGTCCTTAAGCTTATATTTGAGGATGTCAAAACAATGCGAGGGCCAACTCCAGACCCTGACCGCTGATTTTAAGGAGAAACTGCGCGTTAAAGAAAAGCGAGTCCACGAGGAGGGTGATCAGAAGATTGTTGATCTTACCAGAGCACTTCGGAGGGTGGAGAAGGATGCATAAAATTACAAAGGAAAGTCCACTGTGCTGGCCGCTGAGGTCGCTACACTCAGGGTCGGCTCTGCTCCAATGACGATGAAGCCGGGAACTTCTGGCATTCTCCCAAAAGTGAGACCAACCTCAGAGATCGTGGTCATTCCCATGGAACAGATGGACAAGGAGATGGTGAAGATTCACCGAGCTGCAATGTCAGCTAATCACAACCTTGCGTTCGTCCTAGTCGCTGTAAATAAAATGCTAGATATTGCGGCTTTTGTTGGGAGGAAGCGTCCAGCGAGGAGATTAACTTTTAGTTGCTAGATGTATGCGGTCTGGAAACATTTATATCTTGATGATTTGAACTTGTAATATATTGTGTCAATATGATTTCACATGTTATGCGATCTCTTATTTTGCTGTGATGCCAGACTCTTTTTCCTTTACTTGTTTTTGTGATGCTGCTTGAAATGATGGTGCGGTCTCTCTTTATTGAGACCGACCAAATGGCTTGTTATCTTTTCTCTTCTTATGCAGGTTCAGCGGTCTGCATGGATTACTGGGCGGTCTCCTAAAAAATAATCATTACGAAATCATCCCCGGACTTTAGGGTTTCAAAATACAATATAAGTTTTTAAAACCCTTATTCACCCCTCCCCTCTAAGGGCGCCTACCGATCCAACAAGTGGTATCAGAGGTAGGTTATTCCAATCGGCTTAACAATCGGGAATAATGGTGTCTCATGATCTCACTTTTCCAAAGGGTCGGGGTATTAGTAGACCACCTCTTTTTACTGGGTCAGATTTTAACTTCTGGAAAAATAGGATGATGTGTTTTCTTATGACAATAGATGTATAGGTTTGGAATATGGTAGAATTTCGGTACTCTCCTCCTACAATTGTAGTAGGAGAGGCTACGATTCAAAAACCTAAGGATAAATGGGACGACAGCGATAAACTAAGGTACAAAAATAATGCAAAAGCAATGATCGCTTTATATTATGCTTTAAATCGAACTGAATTTAATCGAATTTCTGCATGTGTAACTGTTTGTGATATTTCGAACTAATTAGAAGTTACTCATGAAGGTACATCGCAGGTAAAAGATGCAAAGTTATTCTAATTGGAATCGGAATATGAAAAATTTAGGATGGATACTGAAGAAGACATCAACTCGATGTACACACGCTTCACCAAGATCGTCAACGCTTCAAAAGCTCTTGAAAAGACCTACTTGGACGGGGACTTGGTCAAAAAAATTCTTCGCTCTTTACCTCCTAGGTTCAATCCAAAGGTGACAACCATCTCTGAGTCACACAACCTAAGAACACTCCAGATCGAGAACCTTATTGGGAATCTCAAACCCATGAGGTAGAACTCCAAATTCAACAATATGAATACAACAAGGAACCAAATAAAAAGGCGCTGGCACTAAAGTCAAAGAAGGAGAGCATCGAAGATGAAGATGAAGAAGGTCTCCTGGTGAAAAACTTCAGAAAATTCTTTAGAAATCCGGAAAGAAGGAACACCTTCTGGAAATACTTCTAGAAAGATGCTCGACGAAAAGGGTCTTCCTCTTCATCAAAGAAAGAAAAAGTAAGTGAAGACGAAGAAGAAAGACCACCACTGAAGTGTTATCACTGCAAAAAGACCGGGTACATTTGGAGCCAGTGCCCGAAGTATCTAAAGTAGCAAAAAGAATGATACAAAGTGAAGGAGAAAAAGAAAGTGTTGAAAACCGCAACTTGGGATGATTCTTCCTTTGAAGAATCAAGCGGATCTGAGTCAAGCAGCGAGGAGGAAGCAAACTTATGTTTAATGGAAAAAAGCAACGATGATGACACTAGTGTTCTCAGTGACACTGAGGTATCTCCTCCCACCTTTGAAGAACTTTATGATGAATTTGTTCTAACTTGCAAAGCTTATGATAAAAGTATAGAAGATAATATTATTTTAAATCGTGAAAATGGATCTATCATCAAAGAAAATCATAAGCTTACAAAAAAATTAATTTCTTTTGAAAAGAGAAAGGTTTCATGCCAAGATTGTGAGCACTCCCTATATAAGGCAAAAGAACTTGAAGATTCTCTTTCTAAGGCCCTCTCACAAATCAAAACTCTTACAAAAGAAAAGGGGGACTTAGAGAGAAAACTAAAAACCTCTTTCTTACAAATTGAAAATAACAAAAAGGGCTTTGAAAATAAATGTGTAATGCTTGTTAAAGAAAATTCATCTCTTAAAAAACAAACTCATGACCTAAATATGGCCATCAAAAAATTTGGAATTGGTCAAAAATCTCTGGACATGATTTAGGGAACCAATGTTATGGTTCTGGAAAATTTGGGCTCGGATATCAAAGTGACCACTACCGCCCAGCGCTAGCCACTAATGTCGGCGGTAGCCCATCATTTAAATTTTTTTTTTCTGTTTTTTCTAAAATTCAAACCTCATCCAGTAAGAGAAGTGTAGAGATTCAGAAAAGGGTCTTAACCCCCTTTATTTCGTGTGAAAACTGTCATAGGTTTGGTCACACGTCTAGCTCTTGCATGAAAATAAAACAGGGATCTTTAAAGCAAATCTGGGTACCTAAGGCATCCACCTATTCTATGGGTGGTACCTCTTGGGTATCCAGATCTTTACTCTCATCTTCTTTCTAGATTTGCAGGAAGGCTAAGGAAATGGAGGACGTGTAGTACTTGGACTTGGGCTGCTCCAAGCACATGACGGGCAACAAAGCAAAGTTCCTTAGCCTAGAAAAGAAGAAAGGAGGGGTCGTAACCTTTGGAGCGGTAAAGGAAGGATCATGAGAGTAGGTACAGTGGGTAACAAATCCTTTCTTATCTCTAATATTCTCTACGTAAAGGGATTAAAATATAACTTAATATTTATTAGTCAATTGTGTGATAAAGGATTAGATGTCTTATTTGATTCATCCACAAATCTTTGCAAAATATTTAATCCTAACACAAAAGATGTTTTACTAACTGCACCTAGAATTCACAACGTTTATATAATTTCCTTTCATTATCTTTCCAAATCATCTATAAAATGTTTTATAACTAAAAATGACGAGTTATAACTATGGCATAGACGTTTAGGTCACGCTAGTACAAAGCTCATTTTAAAACTAGCCAAAAAGGAATTGATTAAAGGATTGCCTAAATTGAATGGAAATTTATCTTCACTATGTTCTCCATGTCAAAAAGGAAAATTTACAAAATCCTCTTTTAAAAGCAAAAACAAAATTTCTACTTCAAAACCTTTGCAATTAATTCATATGGATCTCTTTGGTCCCGTTAGCACCGCAAGTCTTGGAGGTAGAATATATACTTTTGTTCTAATAGATGATTTCTCTAGATATTGTTGGACTTTATTTCTCTCTTCCAAATCTGATGCGTTTTGCGAATTTTCAAAATTATGTACTCGTAATCAAAATGAACTAAATTTAAAAATAAAACTCATTCTCTCAGATCATGGAGGATAATTTGAAAATGAAAATTTTAAATTTTTTTGTGAAATGTTAGGTATTAAGCATGAGTTCTCCGCTCCACACACACCTCAACAAAACAGTGTTGTAGAAAGAAAGAATAGGACTATCCAAGAACTAGCATGTACCTTGCTATCTGAATATAAATTACCTAAGTTCTTTTGGGCCGAAGTCGTAAGCACGTCATGTTATGTAATGAATAGAGTCATGCTTCATCCATCAATAAATCTCACACAATATGAACTATATTATCAAAAGAAACCTAATGTATCTTATTTTAAAGTATTTGGTTGTAAATGTTTTATTCTAAATACAAAAGATGTCTTAGGAAAGTTTGATGAAAATGCGATGAAGGAATATTTCTTGGGTACTCTTCAACTAGTAAAGCTTATAGAATATTTAACAGAAGAACGAGTAAGGTTGAAGAGACTATTAATGTAAAATTTGATGAATTTATTCCTTGTGTAGAAAGAGTTCCTACCGATACAGATGATGAACCTTTGCCATCTTTGGATCACGACGAAGAGGAACCTTCCAAAGAAGAGGAGGAGGAGGCCAAGGAAGATGAATATGTGCCCACAAGCGTCTTAAACTTCTCAAAAAATCATCCAAATGAGCTAGTTATTGGGGAACCATCTATTGGGGTAAGAACTCAATCTTCTCTTCATGAAACATTTTCAAATATTTGCTTTGTTTCTGAAATTGAACTTAAAAAAGTTTCAACTGCTTTAAATGACGAATTTTGGTTTTTGGTTATGAATGAAGAGTTAGATCAATTTGAAAGAAATAAAGTTTGGAACCTAGTAGAATGTCCATCTAATCATCCCATTTTTGGTGTAAAATGGATCTTTAAAAATAAATTAGGTGGTGAATCTAGGATTACAAGAAATAAAGCTCGCTTAGTTGCTCAAGACTTTTCTCAAATCGAGGGGGTAGATTTTGAAGAAACTTTTGCACCCGTTGCTCGCTTAGAATCTATACAAATATTTATGGCATTGCGAGTTTTAAAAGGATAAAACTATTTCAAATGGATGTTAAAAGTGTGTTTTAAACGGGTTTATAGAAGAAGAAGTTTACGTAGAACAACCCCCGGTTTTATAAAAGAAAATTTTCCAAATCATGTTTATAAATTAGAAAAAGTGCTTTATGGTTTAAAACAAGCGCCCCGTTCATGGTATAATAGACTTACATCATTTTTGTTAAAGCACGGTTATGTCATGAGAAGTGTCGACAACACACTCTTCATTAAGCATAATAATAATGATTTAATTATCTTACAAATATATGTCGATGATCTCATTTTTGGAGCCACTAATGAAGATTTGTGTAATGGAGTAGTCTTAGTAATGAAAAATAAATTTGAAATGAGTCTTGTAGGAGAACTCTCTTATTTTCTTGGTTTTCAAATTTCACAATGAGATGATGGTATCCTTACTTGCCAAAGAAAATATGTTCACGATATGCTTAAACGATTTAGATTTGAAAACCTTAAACAAGCTTCTACACCTATGAGTGCTTCTTTAAAACTAGGAAAAGATGAATCTGTAATTTCTATTGATCAAACTTTATATAGAGGTATGATTGGATCTCTTCTTTACTTAAGGGTATCTAGACTAGATATAATGTTTGACGTATGTTTATGTGCTCGCTTTCAAGTCAGTCCAAAAGAATCTCATTTAAAAGCGGTAAAACGTATTTTTCGTTATCTATTAGGGTCATCTAAATTAGGATTATAGTATCCACACAATGATTCATTTACACTTCACAGCTATTCTGATTCGGATTACGCCGGCTGTTCGCTAGATCGAAAAAGCACTAGCGGTGCTTGTCACTTTTTAGGACCCTCATTAGTTGCATGGTCTAGTGGGAAACAATTTTCGGTTGCACTCTCCACCACGGAGGCCGCAATACATTGCTCTTGGGAGTTGTTGTGCACAACTTTATGGATGAGCCAAACTCTAGAGGATTTTGGTTTCCATCTCAAAAACATTGATCTAAAATGTGACAACAAAAGTGTCATAGATCTTACAAATAATCTCGTACACCACTCTAGATCCAAACACATAGATGTTCGTCATCATTTCATTATGGATCATATTAAGAAAGAGCATGTAAAAGTAAGTTTCATTGGTACGGACTCTCAACTTGCTGAAATATTCACTAAACCTCTCCCCGATGCAAGATTTCGACTATTACGACTTGAATTAGGTGTCCTAGATCTTTCAGGCTAAATCACACTCTTAAACGCAATGGTTTTATGCAATTTTTACATATCTAAACATCTTCAAATCTTCTGAAATTTTTGCATAAAACTAATCTTTGGACACTTAACCAATATTAAAAATTAGCTTTTTCAAAATCCTAAAATTTAGTGTACTATTTCCCGCTCTACCGCTAGCGCACCTGTCTGAATTTCTATATTTTTAAAATTTTGGAAAATCCCTAAAAATATGCTCTATTATATGTACTATTTATTTTTGCATTTCTTTTTTGATTGATTTTTGAAATATTAAAACAAAAAATACAAAAGCTAAATTACACAAAATATTTTTTTTACTCCATTTCTTTGTTTATGTGTCTGAGTTCTATTCTTATATGTAAAAATTAAATACAAAAATACAAAACATAAAAAAACTATCAAAAAATTTATCTTTTGGACTTAACTTTTCTATTTACATGTATCTTGCGAAAGGGAGATTTGGGCTATCATCCCATCACATCTCCTAGTACTAGGCGAACCTCTCACAGGGTAGACCTCGGGAAGTCCAAGATCAATTATAAGAGTTCAAACTTTACAACAAAATTTTTTAAATACCACAAAAAAACTGCATGAATTCTATTGTTCATATCAAGCATGGTCTAATCTATCATTTGATCCTTCTTCAATGTTGAAATTTATCTTTTCAAACTACCTTGAATAATGTTTTTATCATGCTTTGACATATCTAATCACATGTGCATCAAATTATATTATAAATGTTGTGTACAACTAAGCTTAGCATGCCTCTATGTATGAGTAAATGCTTTATGGTTGATAATGATACTCACTCACTCACTTATTTTGGCAAAGTTTACATGTGCTTTTAATCTAAGAATGCTTGCTTGTGTATTGTAAGTGTACAATGAATTAAATTTGCACAAGTATCTTACCTACACTACTTTTATTTGCACTCTTAAAATTAAGAAAAGTGGTTGTACTTTCAAAATTTCATTTGGTTTACAAAACAAGTGTATTCAGAGAACTTTGTATAAAACAAAAAAAAAATGAATGAAATAAAATGACAAAGATAACTCCACCAAGCACTACTTGAACCTCCTGATAAGTCTTAATGAGCATTGTGAGGTTGAGCACCTTGGAAAGAATAGTAAAGTGTCTTGTGCAAACCATAAACTTTTGTTTTACACCACTTGTTCTTTTCTATGTGCGTTGAAGGGTGTGGAAGTAAAATTATTTGTGTTTTATTGTGCATTTTACTCTACATTTGTCTTGTATTTTTGATTACATCATTTGTTTACTCTCTTCAAAATACACTTATGTGCATATCATTAACTTCCATAACACTTCATCTCATGAGTATTGGATTCTAATGCTAAAATTCTATACTCTCTTTATATATATAATGCAATATGATAACCTAACATGCTTTCTACAATGTTTGGTATGTTTTGAATTTATGAATTATAATAACATTGTGGTAGTTTCTCTTTGATATCCTTCTTTCATGCTTGGTTACTTTATTATCCAACTTAAAGATTTTAAATGAAAAATGATTTACAAAAATATCTTCATGTTTGAACTTTAACTCATATATCTTCTTATGAATCGTCATGTTTACAAAAAGATGTTTCTTGTATTTCTATTAGTCTTCCGCAACATTACCATATAACTTCTACCTTAGGTTTGTTCATGCTTCTCTCAAGTCTTAAAACTCAGAATTCCTTTCTTCACCAAAGTGGTAGACTTGCTTGGTAAATGTTATATTATTTTATTTATGCCAAAAAACTCTGATCTATTTCTATATAAAACTGTTTTATGCCTAAAACTCCTTATCATTTCATTTCCTCTAAAAAGCTCGATCATGCCTTATCTTTTTATCAAAAATCCTTTTTTATGTATCTTGCTTCCTTAGCCACTTTTGCTAATAACAAAAGGGGGGAGAACTAACATGATAAATAATAACTGCTATCAAAAGTGAAAACTAACATGAATAATTATGATGATAGCTTACATATAAGGGGAGCATTCACATAGGGGGAGCATGTATTTAGGGGGAGCAATTTTAAATACTAAAATCGACAATTATCCTAAGTCATCACTCTCACACACACACAAGTAGGTTTCATCATGCTTATATATTAATGCTATGATTTATTATTAATGGATTTGTTATTATCAAAAGGGGAGTTTGTTGGAACATGGTCTTCCGCATCTCCTAGGTTTGAGAATAACAAATCCTATGTGTATTTGATCTTGTGTGCTTAAGTGTGCAGTAAACAAGTCCATATGACTCGAGGATAACATATGAAGGTTGCCCCCAGATTTGATCCCAGAATTCAAACATGCCAACTAGCGCCGGTGGTAGCACCTAGCGCATGCGCTAGCGATGATTAACGCAATTTCGGGAGCATATTTAGAAGGCGCTAGCGCCAGGCGGTAGCGGATAGCGCAGGTGGTAGCGCGGAGCACAAGAGGCAAGGCGGCAGAGTTTCCCTGGAATGAAAGATACGCACACGCAGAATAATTCTATACCGGGATAACGCCAGCGGTAGCGCTAGCGCAGGACCTAGCGCTCACTCCTACAAAAGGAGGCCTCTTCTCTCATTTTCAACACACAAGATTGAGACGGGTTGAGTGCTAGAATTCCAGAGCCTTATTCTGTCGAAAAGTGATCTCCCACCAAAGTTCTGTGAATTTCTGATGGAGGATTTCTTCACGCCGAGTCCGATCGAAGATCGCTTCACCAACGCTTATACCACATCGGTCCTTCGTCTCCAACTTCAGAAGTTCTTCAAGAGGGACTTTTAATATTATTTATTTCACAACTTTTTCTTGTAATCGTTTAGTGAATTCGCCTCGTGTTGGCTACTAGGTCTGGGTAGGACTTAAGGCAGAAATTCACCTCGTGTTGGCGACTAGATCTAGGTTAGGTCTAGGGGTGCTCGAGGCCATATCCGGGGAAGGATTGGCTAGAGCAGCTTGAGGCCATATCTGGGGAAGGATAGGTTAGGGCCACCGGTTCGTGGGGATACGAGTCGGGATAGAAAACGAAAAAGATTTTTATTATTATTCGCCCCCGATTTTTAGCGTTATAAGAAATTAAGTTTTGTAAACTCTTCTTTTCATATTAATAAAATGATGTCTCATTTTTATTTGTTTGATTTCTTATCTTAATCTCTTATATTTTCAAATATATCAAAATACAATATAAGTTTTTAAAACCCTTATACACCCCCCCCCCCCTCTAAAGGCGTCTACCGATCCAACAGAGTTTGAACACACCCTCCTACAAGCTGTATGTTAGTGTCAGTTGCAAAGTAAACTATCCACCTCCTAGATGCTCAAGACCTCCTCCTGGAAGCAGTCGATTTAGCTCCCTAGGGTCTCTTGGGGTCCCTTCTTGAGAAGGAAAAGTGATGGAGGCCCCTTTTTCCTTCTCTTGGACATTGCAAAGTGCAATATCAGCCCACATAGTTGGTCTTCGAAGCAGTTGATGTAACCTACTGGCAACTGGTGAAACCAGTCCCTTGTTTTCCCTTTGAAGGTGATCGTGAAGAACCTGCACTTAAAAGAATCATTTATAGTTTGAATAAACACAACGTTCTCAAACCATTATAGGTGTTGAATGGTGTCATCATTCCCCATATAGTAGCTTAGTATAGGCTTTCTAAACCCATCAGGGATTGGTGCAGACAAGACTTGATCATATAATGGACTCGATGGTCCATAATGGCAAGCTGGCAGGTGGCGATCCTGCTCAAACCCGTCGTAGAGAATACCTAGCGAGCTCGCTGGAGGGTTTAGCTTGCAAAGCAAATTCTGTGCGAGCTCGCTGGGGGACCTTGCGACTGCTAAAGTCACTCGGGCTCTTTCTGGGCGACCTCCTTGATAGGTCACTAGGATAGCTCAGCCTCCTCTGATGAAGTGATGTTTCGCGATGAGGTCATTGTGACTGCGACATGGGGTGCGAGAAGAGCTCGTACAGTATCTTACATCATCTTACTAAAATCCATAAAGTCATCTCGCGTGACAAATTCTCTATTCGTGTGCGAGTTGTTGGGGTTTGTCTCCGGCTCACCATCTGTAGCCATGATGTATTCTCACAATAATTTCCTCCTCTGGACACGATCTACACTCATTGCACCAAAAAAAATTGGAGCCAAGAAACTGACTTACAAAGATCAGTCTAAAAAGGGTAGCCCGAGGTTACTGATCCAGCGGTCTAACACCACAGACCTGACGTCAAGAGAGACAGTTCTCAAGGGCCAAAAGTTGAACTGCCTATAAACAAGACCCACTTGTTGTAGTGAGGAGGTCCCACCATATGCTTGAAAGTATTTAGGATCTTCCCCTCCTAAACCAAGCATGTGTTAGGTACAAGAAAAGTATAAGCCCGAAAAATGAGGAATGGTTAGGGGGGTCGGCATGTCTTCCATGTGTGCCCTGGGGTCATATTTATAGGCAATCCAGACTGGGGGAGGGGGTCTGCGAATATCCATCCCCACAAAATACTTGATTAGCTATTTTGTAGAACCTTGGGCGATGTGGTTGAGGTCGCTTGGAGTGACTTCGCGAGAGCTCGGTGTTGATGGTGCGTGAAAGTGGAGGTTAGATCTTAAATTAACTCTAGAGAGGGGGTGAATAGAGTTTAAAATTTTTTTCCTTAGTTTTATTGCGGAATTAAAATAGTGATATAAATATATGTGTAGCAGAGTGATTTATAAAAACAGAATAAAATGAATAATGAAAACATCACACAGCACAACACAGAAAAGTAAAACAAACACAGAAGACACAAGGAGCTATAGTAGTTCCTTAACTAAACTTGGGTACGTCTACTCTTCTACCACCCTTGGTAGGAATCCACTAGAATTTTTGATCAGGTGCCCTCACACCAATAAGCTTTTGATAAGGTGCTTAAAAACCAAACAGGATTTTTTGATAAGGTGTCTTGCCACCAAGAGGTAAACTTTTGAAGGGAGTTTTAACCCTGTACAAGATGGGATGGAGAGGGGCTTAGATGTTCTTCTCTGTCAAGATGCTGAGAGAAGACTCTAGTGGATGTATGTTAAAAAACTCCTCTGTCTGATATGAAATGTTTGACAGTTGATTTGCTGGAGCTTTTTCTTGAAAGTAATGATCTTCCTGTAGCTGATAAATTGAGAGAACAAATTCTCCAATTTGTTGTTGCTCTTTTGAAGATCTAAACACTTGCAGCAAAGACTGAGAGAAGTGTTGATGATGTTCTCAGTTTGTAAGAGCTGCTGGAGGAAGAAGATGAAGATCTGTGTGTTTTTTGTTCTTCTTTTTCTTCCAGTATTTCTTCCTTCTTTTCTTTTTCCTGATTCTATTTCTCTGTACAACAATTTTGTATTATGTTCTGTATAGATGTTGTCGTGTAAAACTGAAGATGAAAATCTGCTGTATATTAATATGTTATATCCTCTTCCTTATTTACTTTTGAAATCTCTGACAGACATTAATTGCAAATTCCTTATATTAAGGAATAAATATTTCTGAAAGGATATTTTGAAAGCATAAATCTGCTGCATTGTTTATCTCTTTCCTTTTCCACGAAATGTCCTTTTTCGAGGAATGTCAATGGCAATAATCTTGGAATAATAAAGGAAATATATTTTCCTTACTTGATCTGATAGAAAGAGCCGTTGTTGTAGTCGATCTGAGATTAGAGAATGAAATAATATAATCTTTCTGAAATTCTAAACTAATTCTTCGATCTAAGTAAAATTCGTCGATCTCAAGAATTTTCGTCGAATACAAAATTTACTTCGTCGAGCTCAATTGAATCTTGCTGGAAAAAATAATTTTGTTGAGCTGAGGAGAACTTTCGTCGATCTGAAGGTATTCGTCGAACGCAGATTCGTCGACCTCAAGATTTTCGTCGATCGCAATTAAACTTTGCTCTAGAAGAGTTGAATTAGTAAAGCTGAGAAGAGCTTTCGTCGATCTGAGCATCTGATAAAGATTCGTCGAACGCAGACTGGAGTTCATCGAACGGAAGGATTCGTCGACCGCTGAGCCTGCCTAATTTCGTCGATCGCTGAGCCTGAGAAAAATCGTCGACCGCTGAGCTGGGGTCTGTTCGTCGACCGCTGAACCAATCTGTTCGTCGACCTCTGAACCAATCTGTTCATCGACCACTGAACCGCTGAGACCGGATCATCGACCGTGAGACGAGCTTGAAGCAAGCCGTTCGTCGAACGCAGAATGTAATTAGTTGAGCGCTGCACTTAGACAAATTCTTCGACCGCTGAGATTTGAGCTGGATCGTCGAGCGCAGAATATAGTTCGTTCGTTGAACGCAGAATATATTTCATTCGTTGAACTCAGAATGCAAGCCATTCGTCGAACGCAGAGAGCTTGCCGTTCGTCGAACGCAGAGAGCTTGCCATTCGTCGAACGCAGATAGTCGTTCGTCGAACGCAGAATCTGAATGAAATCTTGAGTTCTAACAGCATAAACTCTTGACCCATAAACTATACATTGGGGTCAACTTTGTCCTTAGTCAATCAGATAGTGAACCTAGCCCAAATCAGAAATAGGGTTGTTCCAACAAACTCCCCCTATTTGGGTTAGGACACTATTTGACAAAAATTAAAAAATAAACAAACAATAATACAGCAAAAACAACAGAGCATATATATATCTGATATATTTTAAATATTTCATCAGATATAAAATGAATAGTACTCTGAGTTTTGAAATTACATTTCAATAAAAACTAATGAAAAGAACCTTTGATTTTCTCTGAAATCTGACATCTGAATTCTGAAATTTGATATTATCTGAACTGTATTGTTCTGAATTCTGATCTGTAACTGAACTATATCTGCTATGTTTCAGCTTTCTGAATTTGATCTGAACTGAATCTTTTTATATTCTGAATTTGATATCTGCTACTTCTTTTAAATCCAAAACTGTATTCTGAATCTGCATACAAATACTGCAATCTGCTTTCTAATCTGAAATCTGATTAGCTGTGCTTGTTATCTTGCCCTTTCTGAAGGCATCTCCCCCTGAGAGTGTCTCCCCCCGAGACTGGAGGTTCTTCAGCTTTCTCTCCTTGCCTAGTTCATAGAACAACTCCCCCTGAGCAAAACACTACATCAAATGGAGCTTGTTCATAAAAACTTCTCCCCCTGCCTAGTTTCAGGAAGGCCTAAAGCTAGGCCCCTTGAAGAAGGGACATTTGATGGAGGTAGGGAAGGATGCAAGATTGTCATTGCTATTGTTCCAATTGAAAGTTCTGGTTCTCTAATATTGAACTTGCAATTTCATTTGCATTCTTTGTCTTGAGAGTGTAAACCCTTTCTTTTATTTCTGCAACTGATAGTTTGATCCCAATTGAAAGTCCTCTAATATCAGTTGAGGTCTCTGATAATCTGATACCAATTGAAAGCCAATTGTTACCAATTGAAAGTGACCTCTGGTACCTGCAAAATGTTTCTGGTAGAGGTAGTGTTCATCTCCTCATTTAATAGGTTAGTTCCAACAATGCATAGACTCTTTTATTTTAAGAGAGGATTTGTTATAAACCCTTTATGCTTTATTAGAAGGAAAAATATATAGAATGAACAGATATATAGAATGAACAGATAGTAAGATTAAGTTGTTCTTTTGAAAGCATTTAATCATAAATTACTAAATTTCTTCTTCTTTTAATTTTCCTAGATTTTGTTTCAATAGGATTCTATTAATATGATGAATTGCTATAGCTTTTAATGGATTCTAAGGAATTCTTATTTTATGATAGAAATTTTTTATAGATTTGAATTACTATAACTGTTAATGGATTCTAAGGAATTTTTATCTTCTCAAAAATACATTGCCTGATACCTTCCTTCTTACAGAATTCTCTTATCAGAAGAGATTCAAAAACTCAGTGCTATGATCATTTCTGATCAATGCAACTAGAGTAGAATACTCAAATCTTGATGATCCTGAGAAAGTCTGTAGGAACATGAAGTTATCTGACTTTGTTTTTAAGATAGAAAATTCAATTGAATCCTATAACTTTTTTGTTGATTATAATTGGAGTTAAAAATATTTTCAATAGGTTTAAGCATTGCCTTATAATTAAATATATTGGCCTTATCTGTTAAGGTATTACCAAATTGAAAATTTCTTTTACCAATTGAGAATTTGATTTCTGATACCAATTAAAATCATCAAAATCTAATTTCTGTCATATGCTTTGAGCAGCCACTATCCAAATACCATTTTTCATTTATTCTTGGACAGCTGTGTACCTGCAAAAACAAAACAAAAACTATTTGTTCCTGACCCAGACTACCTTGGGTCTTTTCGTATTTCCACAAAAATCTGAAATAAAAGACATTTCAGGTTGGTCCTTGTAACCTTGTGGATGATATCTCCTTGGAGGTATTATCCATTCAGTGAAAGGATTCTTAGAATGTGAAGAATAAGAATTGTTCAGATTTGCTGTATAGTTTCTGTTCGACGAACTGGGCTGAGTTCGTTGAGCGTCGTTCGACGAATGACTGAGATTTTGTCAAGCGTCGTTCATATAATGACTATATAAAAAATCTGTCTTCAGAGTTCGTCGAGCTCCGTTCGACGAAGTGGATACATTTTGTCGAGCTCCGTTCGACGAATTCTGCTGAATTCTGCTATTCTCGACAGTCTTACTTGAAGTGTTTTTATTTATACCTACAACCTCTTTGCTCTTAGCAGAGATGAATTTTATAGGTGTAGATAATATGTTCTTCTTAATCAGATGTGGCTCACTTGATGGAGCACCCAAGCTTAGTTTGCTATTAAGTCTAGCATTTACTGTGCTTGTAATATCCATTAGTTTGATGCTTCTCCCATTTAGGGATTCTTCAAATTTCTTAGCCTCAGAAAGTTTATTCTCAAGGAGAATAGTTTGTTCTCTAGAGGCAGCCAAATCTTTCTTAAGATTAGCATTCTCTTCACTTAAATTATTCATCTCAGCTAGCTTATGTCTGAGTGAGATTATTTCTTTCTCAGATTTTAGCAAGTCTAAGCAAAGAACCTTGAATTCATCTTTGAATTCAACTGAAGTAAAATCAAAATTAGATATTACCTAATCTGCATCATCTTCTGCTTCTGATTTTGATTCTTCTTTATCAGAATTGTTGGCTGAGGCATTGATTGCCATCATGCAGAAGTTCTTCTCTTCTTCATTATCTTCATCATCACTGAATATGCATTTCCTGACTCACTGCCTGAGTCATAAATGGTCATCAAGCATTGATCATTTTCTTTTGTTTCTTCTTCATCATCTGAAGAACAGGATGACTGTTCTGATTCAGTTTCACTCCAGGTTTCTGCTACAAATCATCTTCCCTTCTTTTTGTGCTTGTGGGAGGAAGACTTGCTGGAGTGTCTTCTTTCTTCTTTTTCTTTTCTCTTTTCCTTCTTGTCCTTCTTGTTTTGATTCTCTGGACAGTCAGGTGCAAAGTGTCCTGGTTTCCTGCAACCAAAATATATAACTTCTTTAGATGGAGCTGTGTCATACCTTGGTTTTTCATGGCTCCTGGATGACTTTCTCCTAAAATCTTTTCTTGCCATCTTGTAGAATCTTTGGGCAAGTAGGCTCATAAACTCCTCATCTCTTGGAGCTTTTTCTTCTTCTTTAGCTGCTTTGAAAGCTATGTTCCTTTCCTTCTTTGTTGTTGGAGATGAAGTGGACTGTTTAGCTTCTCTGGACTTGATGAGCTGCTCATAGGATTTGAGCTTGCCCAACAATGTTTCAGTGGTAATCTCATTGAGGCTTCTAGCTTCCTTGATTGGCCAGATCCTAGAATCCCATGTGCTGGAGAAGCACATTAAGATCTTGTCATTGATCTCAGTGATAGAGATCACTTTATCCAAGGTCTTCAACTCATTTATTATGAGGCCGAGCCTATTGTACATATCAGCAACACTTTCAGATTCTCCTTTCTTGAAATTCTCATATTGAGAAATAAGATGGGACCTTCTGTCCTTCCTTTCATCAGCAGATCCCTCAACCATATTGTTGAGAGAAATCCATATTTCTCTTGCTGAGGTGCATTCCACCACTCTATGAAAAATGTCATCAGACATTGTTTGAGCCAGAATGTTCATGGCTTTTGCATCAGCACTCCTTTGCTTTTTCTGGGCTTCAGTCCATTCAGGAGGTGGAATAGCATTGTTGGTAGTTGTGGTTCCAGCACTTGCTGCTGCTGTAGGTGTTGGAGGACCTGTCAAAATAACATTAAATATTTCTTCATCAATTGAGTTCATATATAACATAATACTTGCTTTCCATAGTGCAAACTTACTGAGATTGCACATAGGAGGTCTTGTGCTTGAATACTCTTTGTTTTGTGCCATAAGTTTTTAAAACAAAAATAAATAAGATAAAAACTCTGAAAGAATTTAAGATCTAATTGATCTTTGTGATTCAGGTGTTAACCTGTAAAGAATCAACTTCCCTCTGATACCAATTGAAAGTGGATGTTAGATCTTAAATTAACTCTAGAGGGGGGTGAATAAAGTTTAAAACTTTTTCCCTTAGTTTTATTGCATAATTAAAATAGTGATATAAATATATGTGTAGCAGAGTGATTTATAAAAACAGAATAAAATGATTAATGAAAACATCACACACCACAACACAGAAAAGTAAAACAAACACAGAAGACACAAGGAGCTATAGTAGTTCCTTAACTAAACTTGGGTACGTCTACTCTTCTACCACCCTTGGTAGGAATCCACTAGGATTTTTGATCAGGTGCCCTCACACCAATAAGCTTTTGATAAGGTGCTTAAAAACCAAACAGGATTTTTTGATAAGGTGTCTTGCCACCAAGAGGTAAACTTTTGAAGGGAGTTTTAACCCTGTACAAGATGGGATGGAGAGGGGCTTAGATGTTCTTCTCTGTCAAGATGCTGAGAGAAGACTCTAGTGGATGTATGTTAAAAAACTCCTCTGTCTGATATGACATGTTTGACAGTTGATTTGCTGGAGCTTTTTCTTGAAAGTAATGATCTTCCTGTAGCTGATAAATTGAGAGAACAAATTCTCCAATTTGTTGTTGCTCTTTTGAAGATCTAAGCACTTGCAGCAAAGACTGAGAGAAGTGTTGATGATGTTCTCAGTTTGTAAGAGCTGCTGGAGGAAGAAGATGAAGATCTGTGTGTTTTTTGTTCTTCTTTTTCTTCCAGTATTTCTTCCTTCTTTTCTTTTTCCTGATTCTATTTCTCTGTACAACAATTTTGTATTATGTTCTGTATAGATGTTGTCGTGTAAAACTGAAGATGAAAATCTGCTGTATATTAATCTGTTATATCCTCTTCCTTATTTACTTTTGAAATCTCTGACAGACATTAATTGCAAATTCCTTATATTAAGGAATAAATATTTCTGAAAGGATATTTTGAAAGCATAAATCTGCTGCATTGTTTATCTCTTTCCTTTTCCACGAAATGTCCTTTTTCGAGAAATGTCAATGGCTATAATCTTGGAATAATAAAGGAAATATATTTTTCTTACTTGATCTGATAGAAAGAGCCGTTGTTGTAGTCGATCTGAGATTAGAGAATGAAATAATATAATCTTTCTGAAATTCTAAACTAATTCTTCGATCTAAGTAAAATTCGTCGATCTCAAGAATTTTCGTCGAATACAAAATTTACTTCGTCGAGCTCAATTGAATCTTGCTGGAAAAAATAATTTTGTTGAGCTGAGGAGAACTTTCGTCGATCTGAAGGTATTCGTCGAACGCAGATTCGTCGACCTCAAGATTTTCGTCGATCGCAATTAAACTTTGCTCTAGAAGAGTTGAATTAGTAAAGCTGAGAAGAGCTTTCGTCGATCTGAGCATCTGATAAAGATTCGTCGAACGCAGACTGGAGTTCATCGAACGGAAGGATTCGTCGACCGCTGAGCCTGGCTAATTTCGTCGATCGCTGAGCCTGAGAAAAATCGTTGACCGCTGAGCTGGGGTCTGTTCGTCGACCGCTGAACCAATCTGTTCGTCGACCTCTGAACCAATCTGTTCATCGACCTCTGAACCGCTGAGACCGGATCATCGACCGTGAGACGAGCTTGAAGCAAGCCGTTCGTCGAACGCAGAATGTAATTAGTTGAGCGCTGCACTTAGACAAAATCTTCGACCGCTGAGATTTGAGCTGGATCGTCGAGCGCAGAATATACTTCATTCGTTGAACGCAGAATATATTTCGTTCGTTGAACTCAGAATGCAAGCCATTCATCGAACGCAGAGAGCTTGCCGTTCGTCGAACGCAGAGAGCTTGCCATTCGTCGAACGCAGATAGTCGTTCGTCGAACGCAGAATCTGAATGAAATCTTGAGTTCTAACAGCATAAACTCTTGACCCATAAACTATACATTGGGGTCAACTTTGTCCTTAGTCAATCAGATAGTGAACCTAGCCCAAATCAGAAATAGGGTTGTTCCAACAAACTCCCCCTATTTGGGTTAGGACACTATTTGACAAAAATTAAAAAATAAACAAACAATAATACAGCAAAAACAACAGAGCATATATATATCTGATATATTTTAAATATTTCATCAGATATAAAATGAATAGTACTCTGAGTTTTGAAATTACATTTCAATAAAAACTAATGAAAAGAACCTTTGATTTTCTCTGAAATCTGACATCTGAATTCTGAAATTTGATATTGTCTGAACTGTATTGTTCTGAATTCTGATCTGTAACTGAACTATATCTGCTATGTTTCAGCTTTCTGAATTTGATCTGAACTGAATCTTTTTATATTCTGAATTTGATATCTGCTAAACTTGGGTACGTCTACTCTTCTACCACCCTTGGTAGGAATCCACTAGGATTTTTGATCAGGTGCCCTCACACCAATAAGCTTTTGATAAGGTGCTTAAAAACCAAGCAGGATTTTTTGATAAGGTGTCTTGCCACCAAGAGGTAAACTTTTGAAGGGAGTTTTAACCCTGTACAAGATGGGATAGAGAGGGGTTTAGATGTTCTTCTCTGTCAAGATGCTGAGAGAAGACTCTAGTGGATGTATGTTGAAAAACTCTTCTGTCTGATATGAAATGTTTGACAGTTGATTTGCTTGTGCTTTTTCTTGAAAGTAATGATCTTCCTGTAGCTGATAAATTGAGAGAACAAATTCTCCAATTTGTTGTTGCTCTTTTGAAGATCTGAACACTTGCAGCAAAGACTGAGAGAAGTGTTGATGATGTTCTCAGCATGTAAGAGCTGCTGGAGGAAGAAGATGAAGATCTATGTGCTTTTTGTTCTTCTTTTTCTTCCTGTATTTCTTCCTTCTTTTCTTTTTCCTGATTCTATTTCTCTGTACAGCAATTATGTATTATGTTCTGTATTGATGTTGTCGTGTAAAACTGAAGATGAAAATCTGCTGTATATTAATCTGCTATATCCTCTTCCTTATTTTCTTTTGAAATCTCTGACAGACATTAATTGCAAATTCCTTATGTTAAGGAATAAATATTTCTGAAAGGATATTTTGAAAACATAAATCTGCAGCTTCGTTTATCTCTTTCCTTTTCCACGAAATGTCCTTTTCCAAGGAATGTCAACGACTATAATCTTGGAATAATAAAGGAAATATATTTTCCTTACTTGATCTGATAGAAAGAGCCGTTGCTGTAGTCGATCTGAGATCAGAGAATAAAATAATATAATCTTTCTGAAATTCTAAACTAATTCTTCGATCTGAGTAAAATTCGTCGATCTCAAGAATTTTCGTCGAATACAAAATTTACTTCGTCGACCTCAATTGAATCTTGCTGGAAAAAATAATTTTGTTGAGCTGAGAAGAACTTTCGTCGATCTGAAGGTATTCGTCGAACGCAGATTCGTCGACCTTAAGATTTTCGTCGATCGCAATTAAACTTTGCTTTGGAAGAGTTGAATTAATAAAGCTGAGAAGAGCTTTCGTCGATCTGAGCATCTGATAAAGATTCGTCGAACGCAGACTGGAGTTCGTCGAACGGAAGGATTCGTCGACCGCTGAGCCTGGATAATTTCGTCGCCCGCTGAGCTTGAGCAAAATCGTCGACTGCTGAGCTGGGGTCTGTTCGTCGATCGCTGAACCAATCTGTTCGTCGACCTCTGAACCAATCTGTTCGTCAACCTCTGAACCACTGAGACGGGATCGTCGACCGCTGAGACGAGCTTGAATCAAGCCGTTCGTCGAACGCAAAATGTAATTAGTTGAGCGCTGCACTTAGACAAATTCTTCGACCGCTGAGATTTGAGCTGGATCGTCGAGCGCAGAATATATTTCGTTCGTTGAACGCAGAATATATTTCGTTCGTTGAACGCAGAATGCAAGCCGTTCGTCGAACGCAGAGAGCTTGCCGTTCGTTGAACGCAGAGAGCTTGCCGTTCGTCGAACGCAGATAGCCGTTCGTCGAACGCAGTGTGGAATTCGTCGAATGCGGAATCTGAATGAAATCTTGAGTTCTAACAGCCTAAACTCTTGACCCATAAACTATACATTGAGGTCAACTTTGTCCTTAGTCAATCAGATAGTGATCCTAGCCCAAATCAGAAATAAGGTTGTTCCAACAGTGCGAACTTCTTAGCAAGCTGCCCGAGGTCTTTATCATCTCGCCAGAGGGGGACTCGTCTGTGGCGATGTCGCGAGAGACCTCGCCAATGGGCAATCTGAAGAGGGGTCTCTCCTACGGGCAACCTCAAGAGGGGTCTTGCCTATGTGCGACCTCGAGAGGGGCCTCATCTACGTACGACCTCTAGAGGGTCCTCGCCTATGGGCGACCTCAAGAGAGAGCTCGCCTATAGGCGACCCGGGCAGACTGATTGTCTTGTCAATTGACTGCTTTTTGTACTTCCTGGTCGATGTCCTCCTTGGTCAACGTTCAACCTTCTTGATGTCGTGGACCAATAACTAGGCTAAGCCTACCCTCGGCGAATACGAGTTGTACATGAATATGGTGAAACATTTTATTTGATAAATCTTAAGATAATTTCAGCAATCAAAACCTTTTTGGCATGTATGACTGTGAATAAAAAAAAAGGAAAAAAAATCCCAAAATATGCTTTTGTGATAATAGTCCATTTGAGGCTGCAATTCATCTGAACTAAAGCCCAGCTGCATGATGAATTTGCATCAAATTGCAGCCACCTTAACTGCAGTTATGATGCGGTTCACGTTTAACTGCAACACAACTGCAATTCACATTTGAATGCAGCACAACTGCACAGTTCACATGAACTGCAATGGAATTGCAATGAACTGCAATGGAATTGCAATGAACTGCAATGGAATTGCAATGAACTGCAATGGAATTGCACATGAACTGCAATAGGATTATAGTTCATGTTTAACTGCAATACAACTACAGTCGTGTTTAACTGCAGTTGGGTTGCAGTTCATGTGAACTGCACCCCAGCTACAATTCACATGATTTCTCTCAAAATCATGAGTTAACTTCTACAAATGGGTTCTTCTATATCATAAGTAGCATGCTTGTGTTTTGCACTTGATGATAGAATCGTTTCCTATATTTTGAGTAACTCATCTCTTTATTTTTATTTTCATTGCAACTCATTTCATTATTTTGAAAATGTGTTTTGTATTATCTGAGCTTTCCCTTGTGCCCATTTTGTGATATTACTATATTTTCTGAATTTTAGTGTGATCTAATTCAAGCGCATTACTTAAATATTGTCAACACAGAAGATGCGGCGGTGACATTAAAGTTGTGTTTGGCGGAATTTTCGTGCTCCTGTGTGATGTTAGACGAAGGCGGAACGGACAAACACCAACGGAGACGATGTGCGACGGCTCTCGGCGAGGTTGACCGCCATACAGTTCGAGCTAGAGCTATGGGCTCCATCCGAACATTGCGTCAAGCTTCTGTCATGCCTCTGGAGGGAGTAAGTGATGCAGGACAAGCGCCACACCTGTCTGCTACCTGGCGTCGCACCAGGGTCCACCTGGGCATCACACCCGAATGACTTTATCAGGGCTGCAACCCACACACTCCAACCTTTGTCCGGTCCCAAGACAGGACGCTGCGGGTTGTTGAATGATGAGGTTCGAACCCGACACCCCTTGATAAAGAGTTTTCATGCAGACACTCATCACCAACTGAGATGCAGAGTCGGCGTGAAGACTCTATCAAGGGGTGCCGAGTTCGAACCTTGGCATTCAACAACCCGCCGCATCCTGCCGTTGGACTGACCAAAGGTTGGGGTGTGTGGGCTGCATCCCTAATAAAATCATTCGGGTGCGACGATCAGGTGGTCCCTGGTGCGACGCCAGGTGGCAGGCGAGTGTGACGCCTGTCCCGTATCATTAAAATGCACCTTAGGATGGAACGGCTGGGTGTCACACCCTTCCACCACTCTGGTGTTGCACCAGAGGTCCGCCTTGACATCGCACCAAGGGGCTCCACCGGGACTGCAGTCTGTACACCCCAACTAGCTCTCCAGGGGACTTCCCTGTTAGGTTGTTGGAGGGCGGGATCGAACACTTGACCTCCCTTGACAAGGCGCTTCCACAGTCCTCATCAACAACTGAGTTGTAACTTGGTGACGAGAGTGCGTGAAAACTCTTTATCAAGGGGTGCCTGATTCTAACCTCGACATTCAACAACTCGCTGCATCCTGTCGTGGGACCGGCCAAATGTTGGGGTATGTGGGCTACAACCCTGATAAAGTCATTCGGGTGTGACGTCCGAATGGACCCTGATGCGACACTAAGTGACAGGCGGGTGTGATGCCTATACTGTAAGTCTCCCAAACAAAGCCTAAATGAAGCACATACATACAAATTCTCTAATGTAACTACTCTTAGGTTATGTTCAAGAGTCGAGAGAATCATTGAATACATATTCACTGGTTCATAAATGGTGAACCGGGCCAAGCGTGGTTCGGTGGGCCCCTACTACCGCCTCCTACTTCTGTGCCTCATATTCAAGGACCGGTGGGACTCGGCGGTTAGAATAATTTTTATCCTCCCCGGGCGTAATACACTCTCACACCGGTCGCCACTTTTATATATTTTGAACGTTTTTCCTTCACATTTCGCCCCTTAATTTTGAAAACTCCACCAATTTGACATTAATAAGTAATAACTTTATTTTCTAGTTTTCCGATCTCCTCTCGTTTGACCGCTCGTTTCTCTACTCTCTACTAAAGTAGCCGTTCTTTCGTTTCTTGATCCTCTTATTCTATGTACTTCAATCTCTGGTCTCATTACTCAATCAAACGGCGGGATTTCTCCGCAGGAATCCATGGAAGAAAGATGATGATAGAGAACAGCAGCAATACCAGCAACTAGATCGATTTCCTACTCCTCGTCCCTATATTCCGAGATTATAATAGCTCCGGTGATATTCAGCTAGGCCAGGGGAGAAGTACAGCCTCCGGAGATGGGCAGACGTGGGGTGGCGCGGCCTGAGAGGGTGGCGGAGGAACTCGCATTGCCTTCGCAGAAGCTGGTGGAGGCGGCCCTGATGGGGGATGTGGAGGTGGTGGAGGAAAGTCTCGCCCATACCGCTGCCGGAGCGGAACCGGAGGTCGTGGTGGACGTGAATTACATTGGGACGGTGAGCTTGAGGGTTAAGTGCTCGGAGGTGGTGCTCGGAGAGGAGAGGGCGGATGAGGTGAGGATCGGGTACGAGGAGTTCAAGACTGACGTCTCGGCGCTTTTCACCGCCGCGCATTCTGGTCATGCCGAGGTCGTTCGGAAACTTCTGGTGAACTCCTCTCCTTAAACTCACTTTTTCTAAATAATTATTCCGTATTTAGCATTTTAGCTCCTGGTGAAAACCGAGGTTTTAGAAGTGGGTTTGGGTGGCAAAATTTCCAGATTCCTATAGTTCAAACAATGTTTTCATAGCAGAACCTCCCCTTAAACTGGAATCGGGGAAGTAGAGGTTCAGGTGTTCAACCGTGATTATATAATAATAAATATTAAATTTATTTTATAATTATTGAAAGGATATAATATTTTTGTTGGGGCAAAAAGTGTCCCCCCATGCCCAATGTTTTGAGGGATAAGGAGGTACTGCGGATGGCTGGTTACTCAGAGTCACAAGTGATTGGGCGAGTACAAAGTGAGATGATGCGGATGGCGAGACCAGGCTACGCACAATGCGAACCTTAATTTTGCGTCATTGTATTAATCAGTCAAAAAAGGGGGTTACAAATGTCACAAAAGAGCTCGCAGACCCTTTACAGGGGTATTCGCAGGAACCTATTCGAGACACCCTGAATCGGACGGCCGACCTGTTTGAGCGACGCTAGGGATTTCACCAGAGCACTTATCTTTGGCTAACGGAGGTAGAGGGATAACCATTGATGATGCTACCTCCAGATCATCGGAGAATCAGTCCTAAGGGGGCACAAGGACCCTCTTTGTCCACCTAGAAAGTCAAACTCTCTATTAATGATTGAAAATTGATAAAGTCATTGCAATGTGAACTTCAGCGGAATTAATGACCGAATGCGGCAAGCTTCTTCTCTCGAAAAATAAATCAATATGGATATGCCAATTGTAGGATTTTGTGGAAAATTGAGAGATATTCAATTTCGACCATACTAAACTTGAACGATTGATTATCGGAAATCCAATGATCCGATTGACGATTCATCGTTATCATCCGACAAATCTCCCCTGAATAATTGGGCTCAATCGATAATTTTCTCTAGATAGTAGCACTTTCTTGACAACAATGGTGAAGACAAATAAATGCTTCAACGATTGGATCCGTGCTCATGTTCTCGTCATAATAGGAACTTACCCCCGAACCTCTGTCATCGTAGTTTGACAAATGAACATCCATCCAGACGCAACAATGAAAATAGCCACGTGGTTGCCCCCGAGATGCCACCAAATGATCTTCTTTGATTAATATAGTAGCAATTGATCGAGCAGTTTTTTCTCCTCACAATAATTCAATATCCTCTTGTTGGATCGGTAGGCGCCCTTAGAGGGGGGGGGGGGGGGGGTGAATAAGGGTTTAAAAAACTTATATTATATTTTGTAATACTTGAAAAAACTTTGATTATTAAACTAGAGAAGATCAAGACAAATCAAGTGAAGTAAAAGTAAAGACATGGTTTTATTAACTTGAGAAACATGATTACAAAACTTGATCTCTTATCGAAGCTAGAAATCAAAGCGAATAGAAAGACTC
Organism: Dactylorhiza incarnata; assembly: GCA_033032865.1. Classification (NCBI taxonomy): domain Eukaryota; kingdom Viridiplantae; phylum Streptophyta; class Magnoliopsida; order Asparagales; family Orchidaceae; genus Dactylorhiza; species Dactylorhiza incarnata. The sequence continues at coordinate 7,391,368 of JAWHQI010000041.1, forward strand.
TTTTTGTTTTCTATACCGACTCGTATCCCCACGAACCGGTTCGCTTTAGCCGATCCTTCCCCGGATATGGCCTCAAGCCGCTCTAGCCAACCCTTCCCCGGATATGGCCTCGAGCACCCCCTAGACCTACACCCGAGACCTAGTCGCCAACACGAGACGAATTTCTGCCCTAAGTCCTACCCAGACCTAGTCGCCAACACGAGGCGAATTTCTGCCCTAAGTCCTACCCAGACCTAGTCGCCAACACGAGGCGAGTTCAACAAACGATTACAGAAAAGATGTGAAATAAAAAGACAATAATATAAAACTCCCTCTATGTGGATCTCTTGGAGAAGTAGACGAAGACGCAGAGTATGATCGTAGTCGATGCGGTCTTTCGTCACGATGATGACGCGTGTTGAAATCTTCTCCACGGATCTCCTTTAGTCTTTATGGATTTGTGGGAGTATATCTCTGAACCTTCCTCTCTCTATTGTGGCACGAAGCTCTGGAATTTTGGATCTCAAGAGGATGATGAAGACGGAGCCAAGGGGTCCTTTTTATAGTCTCAGCGCTAGCGCCTGCGTTAGTGCTACCTCCGACGCTATCCCATATTAGGACATATTCTGCGCGGCAGAATCTTCAATCGGAGGAAACATTTCTCTCTTGCCTACTGTGCTCCTCGCTATCGCCTGCGCTATCGGATATCGCCTGACGCTATCTCCTTCTATAAGTCTCCCGGCATTTGCGCTTAAGCCAATATTTCGTCGAACGAGATTTCGTCGAACGCCGCTAAGAGTTTGTCGAACGAAGTTTCGTCGAACGCAGTTATGAGCATTTCATCGAGCGTCGCTAACAGTTCGTCGAACGACAGCTTGCGCCTGCGCTAGTACTACCGCCATCGCTAGTAGGAGATTTGGATTTGATGGCTCAACTTTGGGGGCAACCTTCTTATGTAATCCTTGAGTCATGTGGACTTTGTTATCCTGCACACTTAAACACACAAGATCAAATACACATAGGTTTTGTTATTCTCAAACCTAGGAGATGCGGAAGACCATGTTCCAACAAACTCCTTTTTTGATAATAACAAAACCATTAATGATAAATCAGAGCATTAATATATATAAGCATGATGAACTACTTGTGTGTGTATGATAATGATGACTTAGGATAATTAACGGTTTTAACATTTAGAATTGCTCCCCCTAAATACATGCTCCCCCTAAGTGAATGCTCTCCTAATATGTAAGCTATCATCTTAATTAAGCATGTTAGTTTTATATTTTGATAGCAGATTATTTTTATCATGATAGTTCTCCCCCTTTTGTTATTAGCAAAAGTGGGTAAGGAGACACCACTTAAAAGTTGATAATAAGATAAAGGCATGATCGAGTTTTTAGAGAGAATGAACTGATAAGAAGTTTTAGAATATTTTTTTTTATAAAAATAGATCAGAGTTTTTAGCTTCACAATATTTTCATAAATCAGAGTTTGTAGCATAAGCAAATGTAATGATTTCCAAGTAACTAAACTACCCAGACAATATGTCTATACCCTAGCCCCGTACTAAGTGACGGATGGGCATGAGGAGCTGCAAACATGCCGTAGGTTGGGCTGTTAGTCCCATATGCAAACACTAGACAAAACTCAACCTAGCACTCATTCCCCCCAGTGCCTCGCAAGGCCCCACTGGAACCCTCCCCGGTTAAGGACAAGACATGACTAGAGATAAAGGTTATCTAATATCTACAATCCTACGCCCCCGCTATGGTGAGATATGAAGTCATGGATAATAATTATTGGAAACATTTAAGCGTTTTAAATCAAATTATAATTTCATAGCCAATGAGTTTTAATTTTTGAATTTTTAAAGAAAAGTTCACATAGCTAATCAATTAATAAATCAGAGTTTTAGTATTACAATATTTTCATAGAAATAAACCAGAGTTTTTAGCAAAAAAATATTCATGTTTAGAGTAACCAATATAAAGTTTACCAAGCAAGTCTACCACTTGTTGAAAGAACGGAATTTTTAAGATTCAAGTGATGATGCACACAAAATACAAGACTTTAAGTAAGCATGAAAGCGCAAGGTAAAACAATTATATGGTTATGATGCGGAAGACTTATGGAAGTACAAGAAACATCTTTTTTGTAATAATGATGATCCATAAAGAGATATATGAGTTAAGTTTCAAAAAGAAGATGTTTTGTAAATCATTTTTCAATTAAAATCTTTAAGTTTGACAATAAAGGAACCAAACATGAAATAATGTTATCAAAAAGAGATTACTATAATGTTATTTTAATTCACAATTTCAAAAACATACCAAACATTGTAGAGAGCATGCTAGGTTATCTAGTGCATTTCATAAATAAAGAGTAGTATAAAATTTGCATTAGGATCCAATACTCATGAGATGAATGTTATGGAAGATAATGATGTGCACATAAGTGTATTTTGAATAGAGTAAACAAATGTTTTAATCAAAAATACAAGAGATATGTAAAGTGATGAGCACAATAAAACACAAATAATTTTACTTCCACACACTTCAATGCACAAATAAAAATGTACAACTACCAAGGTGCTGTGCACACACAATGCTCATTAAGACTTATCAGAGTACAAAGTAGTGCTTGGGGGATCACATATTTTATTTTAATATGGAAACTCGTGATCCGGTGTACTTTAAGAGTAAGTGATTTTTATTTTGAAAGAAAGATATGGTTTGCACAAGATACTTTACTATTCTTTCCAAGGTGCTCAACCTCACAACGCTTATTAAGACTTATCAGGAGGTTCAAGTAGTGCTTTGTGGAGTTATCTTTGTCACTTTATTTTATGATCTTTGTTTTGTACAAAGTTCTCCGAATACACTTGTTTTGCAAACCAATAGAATTTATGAAAACATAACCACTTTTCTTAACTTTTAAAAGTGCAAGTAAAAGTTGTGTAGGTAAGATACTTGTGCAATTTTAATTCATTGTACTATTACATAACATACACAAGCATTCTTAGATTAAACACATAAGTAGACAATGTCAAAATAAGTGAGTGAATAGCGATCATTATCAAACATAAAACATTTACTCATACTTAGAGGCATGCTAAGCTTAGTTCTACACAACTTTTTCAATATAATTGATGCACATATTAATAGATATATCAAAGCATGATGAAAACAATGTTCAAAGTAGTTTGAAAAGATAAATTGCAACATTATAGAAGTTCTAAATGATGGGTTAAATCATGCTTGATTTTCACAATAAAGTCCATACAGTATTTTTGATATTTTGAAGAATAATTTTGATTTAAAGTTTGAACTCATAAGATTGATCTTGGACTTCCCGAGGACTACACTGTGAGAGGTTCGCCCGGTACTAGGTGATATGATGTGATGATAGCCCAAATCACCTTTTCGCAAGATACATGTAAATAGAAAAGTTAAGTTCAAAATAATATTTTTTGATACTTATTTTTGTTTTATATTTTTGTATTTGATTTTTGTATATAGGAATAGAAATCAAACAAATAACCAAAGACAAAACAAAATATTTTTTGTAATTTGGCTTTTGTAATTTTGTATTTTAATTTTTTTTCAAAAACAAGTACAGACAGAATTGGAAAAATGAGTAGTACATATAAAATAATATACTTTTATTGATTTTTCAGAATTTTAAAATGTCAGAAAATCGGATACTTGAGCTAGCGCCGGCGTTAGGTCTTAGCGCCTGCGTTAGCTCACAGAGAGTGCTTATTTTGATCATATAGCCTAGATTTTCTTCGATTTTGCATCCGATTTTTCTTAATTATGTTTGTGCAATGTAAGACCTGTCTAATGAAGTGATGAGACGAGAAGAAATCGCAAAAAGTTGCGGAAGTTAAAATTTTAGTACATGAGTTTCATATTCATTAAAGCTCCATACTAGTTAGACCTTAATTCTTGAGTTTTGCACAACATATGCATGAATGAAATGATCATAAATAAGTGAAATAATATTCATATAACAAATTTAGTTTTTCAAATTTTATACGACTTTTAGGAAATGGATTTAGAAGGATAAAAATAAAAAGAATAAGTAGATCACTTGAAAAAATGACATGACTTTTTATTCAACTTGGTTCAATTTGATTTATTTATGAATTTTGGTTTAATATGAGAAAGTCATATCACAAGTTATATAAAGTGATCATATCATGATGGTTCAACAAAAAATAAAAAGCAAAAAACAAAAAGGAAATTAAGCATATCATGAAGTAGAGAATTGATATTTTATTTTTGAGTTGATTTCTACTTCATGCAAATGATTGGATACTAATGAATGAGAGATTTAGGTATCCAAAGAGGACCGAGAGTGACGGTTCCTTTGGGTACCCAAATACATCGTGTTTGCTTTTGAGGAGATGGAAGTGAATGAGCCCTTTTGAGTGGAGTTTGTGTTTCATTTTTAACTTTGGGTCTCCATTCAAATCTTGGTTTAACATTATTTTTAGTTTTCAAATTTCCATAATCATTTACTTGAACATTTGGATCAAAAAGGTTTTTGAATTTATAATTTGAAGGAAATTTGTTTGCATTTAATTTTAGGTTGGGAGAAATATGATTTTGTAAATTATGGTGATTTTGATTTTGATTTACAAATCCTTTATGTTCCTTACTCCCATTTTAAAACTTAGGTAAGATGTTCATATTCATATTCAACTTGTTTTTAGATATAGTTTGATATTGTGAATTTGTATTTACAATTTTCATAAGCAAGTTGATTTTTGATTTTAATTCATCATTCTTGATTTTTAAATTATGTCTACCTTTATTATAAGCAATTGTGCTATTTTTAAGAGTAGAAACAATTGAATCAATATGATTTTGATATTCATTTCTGTATTCCTCAAATGTTTCGTCCATCTCTTCAATTTCAATTTTGTAGTCCTTACACTTAGCACAATCATTTTTCAAGGATGAATTCTCTAAACATAATCTTTCATTTTGTTCTTTTATAAAAAGAAGTTCCTTTTCAAGTTACTTGTGTTTTTCTTTTAATTTATTATATTCTACACAATGTTTTGTATTTTCAATTGAAGTGACATGGGTAAAGCTAGATAAATCAGAACTTGATTCTACTTTAACTTTTGCTTTTAAATCTTTATTTTCTAAGCGCAATTTGCAATTCGCATTTTTTAATTTCTTGATTTTGCGCTTTGTAATTTGTAGCAATTGTAGAGTAGAAATAGAGTTACAAACAATAAGGGAATTTGATTTCCTTACAGTGCTATTGGAAGAGGTAAGATTTGAACTAATAGTTCTTTTGACATCCTTTTGGCACTCCTCTTCCATTGATGCCATATCATCATCCCTTTCGCTTGATGTGCCTTCCATGGATCCATCATGTGTGGAGTTTTCTTGAATACCTGTGCAGGCTTGCATATTTTCTAGTTTTTGTGATTGTTCCATACCTACAGAAGGAGAATCATAAGTTATTTCAAGAAAATTCCACATCTCATATGCAGTAGGAAAAGTATGAATGAGTTTGGAAATATCATGATCTATCGCACAAAATAGACTATTCATAGATTTTGCATTTAAAACCATTTCGTTTTTATTTAATACGCTAGGTGGTTTTTTGATAGTAATATTCCAAACTTTTTCATCTAAACGTTTAAGAAAATTTTCCATTACTATTTTCCATCCTTTATAATTTCTTCCTTCAAATAACGGTGGTTTAAAAGATTTTTCTTCTTCATAAAAATTTACCCCACTAGTAGAAGCGAGATCATGAGACGCCATTATTCCCGGTTGTTAAGCCGATTTGGAAGAACCTGGCTCTGATACCACTTGTTGGATCGGTAGGCGCCCTTAGAGGGGGGTGAATAAGGGTTTAAAAAACTTATATTATATTTTGTAATACTTGAAAAAACATTGATTATTAAACTAGAGAAGATCAAGACAAATCAAGTGAAGTAAAAGTAAAGACATGGTTTTATTAACTTGAGAAGCATGATTACAAAACTTGATCTCTTATCGAAGCTAGAAATCAAAGCGAATAGAAAGACTCTTTTTGTTTTCTATACCGACTCGTATCCCCACGAACCGGTTGTCTTTAGCCGATCCTTCCCCGGATACGACCTCAAGCCGCTCTAGCCAACCCTTCCCCGGATATGGCCTCGAGCACCCCCTAGACCTACACCCGAGACCTAGTCGCCAACACGAGGCGAATTTCTGCCCTAAGTCCTACCCAGACCTAGTCGCCAACACGAGGCGAGTTCACCAAACGATTACAGAAAAGATGTGAAATAAAAAGACAATAATATAAAACTCCCTCTATGTGGATCTCTTGGAGAAATAGACGAAGACGCAGAGTATGATCGTAGTCGATGCGGTCTTTCGTCACGATGATGACGCGTGTTGAAATCTTCTCCACGGATCTCCTTTAGTCTTTATGGATTTGTGGGAGTATATCTCTGAACCTTCCTCTCTCTGTTGTGGCACGAAGCTCTGGAATTTTGGATCTCAAGAGGATGATGAAGACGGAGCCAAGGGGTCCTTTTTATAGTCTCAGCGCTAGCGCCTGCGCTAGTGCTACCGCCGGCGCTATCCCATATTAGGACATATTCTGCGCGGCAGAATCTTCAATCGGAGGAAACATTTCTCTCTTACCTACTGTGCTCTTCGCTATCGCCTGCGCTATCGGATATCGCCTGGCGCTATCTCCTTCTATAAGTTCTCCCGACATTTGCGCTTAAGCCAATATTTCGTCGAACGAGATTCCGTCGAACGCCGCTAAGAGTTTGTCGAACGAAGTTTCGTCGAATGCAGTTATGAGCATTTCGTCGAGTGCCTCTAACAGTTCGTCGAACGACAGCTAGCGCCTGCGCTAGTACTACCGCCAGCGCTAGTAGGAGATTTGAATTTGATGGCTCAACTTTGGGGGCAACCTTCTTATGTAATCCTTGAGTCATGTGGACTTTGTTATCCTGCACACTTAAACACACAAGATCAAATACACATAGGTTTTGTTATTCTCAAACCTAGGAGATGCGGAAGACCATGTTCCAACACCTCTTCCACCAAATCAGTAGCCGGGACAAACAGAACTTTCGCCCATGTCGCCCTCCTATATGAGTAGATCAAGCCTTGATGGGTCCTTGACATGCTCCCTTTGTTCAACTTTTGCGGCAGCATCGATGGCCGACCACGTGGCAACAATTGGCTGTAGCTAGGGGAGTCGTCGGCATACAAGAGATCTCCAATGGTGGTTGGGTGGTCAGAGATGGTCAAATCTGTCGGAAAAAGTGATTTCCTCACGGAAATTTTGCCAAGGGTTATCCCAAAATCCTCACGTCGATCCATCGGCAGGAACCTTCAAGGATCGCTAAAGATAGTTTCTTAGAACTCTTATAAAGCTAAGAAACTTGAAGGAAACCTTGGGTGGCTCGGGTGGTCCTTGTCGGCGGCGATTCGAAGGTAGCTCAGTCAATAGTGGCAAAAAGGAGCTATAAAGTGCATAGAATCGTAGATCTAGGTTCTGAGGGAGTAAATAACTCATTGGCGTCCATGCACGCGATCCGATTATCTAGGGGCGTCCAAGGCCCATCTCCATCTTCTATGTCTTGGTTGAAGGTTAGATGTGGTGTTTTCCAGCAAGCTTCTCGTCGGAGAAGTTGGAGGCAGCGAGCTTGAGGGTCATCTAGCTGAGAGGAGCTTAAATGAAGGTATGATGGGAGGGGGGGGGGGGGGGGGGGGAGAAGTTGAGTGGAGTGGAGAGGGAGAGGAACTTGTTTGATGGCTATGTGAAATGAGGAGAGCTAGGGTTTGCAATTGAGAGTTTTTATAGTTGTATACATTAGTCCCCACCCACAGCCGGGCAAGTGAGGATTAAGTTAAATCCAATTTAATTCTTGAGCTAACATGCGATACCATGGCCAAAACTCATCAAGTCATGCTCCAAACTGGGCCTGAAAGGGTCTGTTGAGTTTGGATCTGTCGTATGAGTTTAATGAAACTGACTAGGGTTGATTCTGACTTCGTTTGCCCAACATCACATTTTTGAGACGCCGCGTAGCCCGCTCTAATCAATTTCCACAATTCTCATCGGAATGTGATGAAACGAGCATCATTGTGTTCGTGTTGGTCATATCAATTCAATGCAATTGACTGAGGTCATTCCGAGTCAGTTTACACAAAATGTCATTCTTGGGCTGACCCGTAGTTCAAAACGGCCCATTTCGATCAACTTCTTAAATATGCACCAATATGATTTTCAACAGGTGATGATGAGTTCATATTGATCCCCCCCAAGTGCAATGTCACTGCTCGGGTTCAATTTCGGATTCATCTACTCAAAAAGTAATATCATGGTCGTCATGTAGTTCATTATGACATGATTTAGTCAACTTCATGAATACACACCGGAATGAGGTACAACTGATGTTGTTGAGTTCGTATTGGCCCCATGAGTGCAATGCTATTGACGGGTAAATTCTGAGTTAATTTACTCATAAATTTCGTTCTAAGTCATCATAGTTAAATTCCGATGTAAATCAAATTGTAGTCAGATTTCTAGGTCAATAAGGTCATATTGACCCCGAATAAGCTCATCAAAAGGGGTCAATTGAATCAATTAGGTCCCCTAGGTGGTTCAATTGGTCGGGTCATAATAGATTTGCTTCATTTACTTCATTCCTTGATTAGTCATCCTCCTTTCTCCCCCTCCTTGAATTCTTCATACATTCGCCTTGGACCACCTTTCATCTCCTTACACTTCAATTTGACTACCCTTCCATTTCCCTAGAAGATATACATACATATCCTTTGGAAATTGACTTTATGGGTGACTTTTCTCGTACCATTTTCGCCATTTTTCTTGGATGGACTCCCTTTGTCTTCCTTATATTTAATTTGTATTTTGTTCTTCCCTCCTTACGTCGATAGATATATAGGATCTCATTTTATATTTATAGCTAATGAAATTAGTTAAATGAAGAATTAATAGTTTACTCATTATTTCTCTATCATTTCATTTGTGATGGATTTTGATTGTTGTCGAATAATATCCTAGTTATATATCTCCATGTACATTTTGTATCAATAATAGCCATCTTGTGAGAGCAATAGAGCTCGCAACGAGTGATTATGATGATCTTCGTTTTGAACATAATTCAAAATTGCCTAAGTGCACTACTCTTTGGGGTTGTTTGTGAACTCAATTAATATCAGTTGTACACGATTGTCGTGTATGTATGACCCATCATTCTGGAAACCTATATCGACCTAACAAATGAGTTATTGCACTTTCTTCAAAGGATGGTTGCTTCCAAGTCCACATGTTGGTTGTCATCACTTGGTCACTTCCTTTTCCACTAAGTGAATGCTTACTTATACCGAATAAATTTATATGATATTCTATGTTATTAAAGGCGTACTTTAGCGCGTGGCGCACCAAGCTCACAACCCCATGTTTCTGCTAGGCAGAGGCAGGAGAGGTGGACCAGATGTGGGTGAGGCGCGCCTCACCTTAAGCGTAAGGCATGCCTTGCTGTCCTCGCGAGCAGGCTGTGCGGTTAATAACAATATTTTTTCCTCTCATGACTCAATGCCGCTTCTCGCCCTTGTCTAGTGCCGACACGTCCGTTTCTCCCGCCCTCGCTTAGTGCCGATATTGCCGCTTCTTTTGCCTTCGCCTAGTTTCGACACTGTCGACTTTCTTTCTCCTCCTGATTTTCTCTCCCGATTTCTTCTCCTGATTACTTTCTTCGTCGGAGTTCTTGCTTCACCGGAGACTCCTCTCTTGAATTTTTCTTGGCAGAGAGGCGTAGGTTTTCCTTCCTTTGAATATTTTCTCCACGCTAGCGTTTTCTCCATCAGAGTCCTCTTGAACTTTTTCTTTGTCAGAACTTCCTCTTCTTGGACTATGATACCTTCTTAACCATCTTTCTTGTTTTTTATACTAAATCCTGTTAAAATTTTCTTGTTTGCAGTTTTTTAATCTAAAACTGTTATCCGGATTTTAAAAATTCCTGAAATTGCTTCCGACAATTTTAGACTCCGAAGTTGCTGTCCGTATGCAATTGCAATAATTTTAGACATTTGGCAGCAATTTTAGGGTTCAAAATTTCAGATAGCAGTTTTAAACCTTAGAACTGCTGTCCGGATGTGAAAACTCTTGAAATTGTATCCAAACAGTAGTTGTAGACTCCGAAATTGCTGTCTAGATGCAATTGCACCAGTTTAAAACATCCGGGCAGTAATTTTAGGGTCCAGACAACAATTTTAAACCCTAAAAGGCTAAAATTCTTGCCCGGAGATTAAAACTCCTGAAATTGCATCGGGACAACAGTTTTAGACTTTGAAATTGCTGTCCGGAAGCAATTACATTTGTTTTAAACACCTGAGTAGCAGCTTTAGGGTCAATACAACAGTTTTAAACCCTATAACTACTGTCCGGAGGTTAAAAACTTCTGAAATTACATCTGGACAATAGTTTTGGACTCTGAAATTGCTGTTTGAATGCAATTGCAGCAGTTTTAGACATCTGTGCAACAATTATACGATTCAGACAACAATTCTACGGTCCGGACAACAATATAGGTTCCCGTGTTTCAACATATTTATTTATTTTTCATTTTACCTTATAAAAAGTTGTTAAATAAACTACAATGAAAGTAAGTGGGTCAAGTTTATCAAGTGTTCAGTCAAACAAAGATCCCAGATGGAAATATGTGTGTCAAATTACTCCCACTAACATAAATGAATAAAATGAGCTTATCCATTCTACACATCAACCATTCGTTGTTATCACCATTCGTTATTGCTGTTAGGTATGGAACGATCACCTAGAGGGGGGGGGGGGGGGGGGGGGGGATTTAGGTGATTTGGCTGTTTTGAAATCTTTTTGCACATAATGTATATATTCTAAACACAACACAAAAATAGCACATAGAAAATCACAGCACACGACACCAGATGTATAGAGGTTCCTCAAGACGGGGTGTCTTGAGTAGTCCTCTGTCCCGCTGTGCCTATCTAGCAGTGTGCTAGAGTCGGCAAACTCCGCCAAAATCTCAGGCCCATAAGCCTTACAACACGGACCCGCAAGTCCTACAGCCTAGGCCCGCAAGCCCCTACTGCACTCAGGTCCGCAAACTCGACACTCAGGCCCTCAAGCCCTACACAACACAGGACCGCAAGTCTTGCCTCTTGGACCCGCAAGTCCACTGCCCTGGCCCTCAAGCCTCACAGTTCTCATGCCCGCAAGCTCGACACGATCGGACCTGCAAGTCCACTGCCCTGGACCTCAAGCCTCACAGCTCTCAAGCCCGCAAGCTCGACACTCAGATCTGCAAATAGATCTTACAGTTTTTGGCCCGCAAGCCTTACAGAGAAAGATAAAATAGAGATTCTTCTGCCTGATGGAGATTGGCTTCTTGTCTTGAAGAAGATGCTTCTGATTTGAACCTTGACAACACAGATTTTCTTCAAGCTTTTCTTCTATCTGGAACTCTTCTTATCAGCCGATGAAGCTAGACTGATTCTTGGAGAACGAAGGATGAAGATCGTTTTGTTCTCGGTTCTTATTCCTTCTTTACGCCGATTTTTGTCTTTCAGTTCTCGCGTAAATTCTTTAGTATTCTCTGTGATAAATTAGGGCAGACACTTATCCCCTTTATAAGACTGAGGAGCCCCCCAACGGTTTCCTGTAAAGTTCCTTAAGTGTCAGAAGTCATTTCCTTAACAGCACACGCTGATTAGACAATCAGGCGGCGACATTAATTGCTGACAGCGCGCCTGATAGAATTTGAATCTGTCTCGATGATATTTCCATCGTTACGACGACATGAACAATATCTCGACGACAGAGCTTGTCGTTGTCTTAGACTTGGGCAGATCTTCAAGTATTCTTCCTTCTTCTTCAGACAAGGATATCTCGACGATACGGGACATCCCTTCTGCACTTGCACTTAAGACGACATGAATTCATCTAACTGATGTCGGCGTAATCTTAACTGCTCGATGTCTTGTTCACGATGTCGTCAACACCACCTTGTATTATCGACGATATTATCAGTATCATGTCGATAAGCTATTCCTCAGTAACTGCTGTCTTCATAACTGCTTCCTTGGCCTTCTCGACGTCAAGCCTTCTTTACGACGATATCGTCGATATCTGTCTTTCTTTGCCTTTTCAACGATACAACTTCTTTATGACGATGTCGTCGACATTGTCTTGTACTTGTACTTAAGTCTTCTTCCTTCATCTCGGCATCCCGATATCGTCGTGTGGTGTTGTATTGTTGATGTCACAACGATATCATCATGTGCATGTTATCTCGACGATAACTGACATGATCCTTCTGCTTTGCTTTGCACATCATTTCAACGACATGCATACTCTTTCCGACGATATTTGTCACCAAGACATTCTTTGTACTTGGCTTCCACTGAGTTGATAAAGCTAAGAAAGTAATCAAATATAGTTGAAGTTCTCTTGAATTGGTGACTTCTTCAAATCAGGAATCATGAGGGCAGGATTCCCAACAATTGCAAATGAATAGAATGAGCTTATTCCTCAGCGGACCGTTACAGGATGGCGTGCCTGTATCGATTATAGAAAGCTCAACAACGCTACACGTAAAGACCATTTTCCCCTTACTTTTATTGATCAGATTTTGGAGAGATTCTTTGGGCATGCTAATTATTGCTTCTTAGACGGTTTATCTGGATATTTCCAAATACCCAAAGCTCCCGAGGACCAAGAAAAGACAATTTTTACGTGTCCTTTTGGCACCTTCGCTTATCAGCGTGTGCCATTCAGATTATATAATGCACCAACGACTTTTCAAAGGTGTATGTTGACAATTTTTAATGAGCTAGTAGATGATATAATTGAGGTTTTTTTATGGATGATTTTTCTATATTGCGTGATTCATTTGATATTTGTCTGAATAACTTAAGCATGTTTTAGCCAGCTGTGAGGAAACTAACTTAGTTTCAACTGGGAAAATTGACATTTTATGGTGAGAGAAAGATTAGTTTTCGTTCACAAAATATCTAGTCGAGGAATCAAAGTGGATATGGCTAAGATTGGAACAATCGAAAAATTACCGCCCCCATTAATGTTAAACCCATTCGAAGTTTTTTTGGCCATGCCGGCTTTTATAGACGGTTTATAGAAGATTTCTCAAAAGTCTCTAAACCCTTGGTTAAACTTCTCGGAAAAGACTGGTCATTCGATTTTGATTTTGAATGTATTCATGTGTTAGAATTTCTTAAAACGCAATTAATAAACTCTTCAATTATTGTAGCTCCAGATTTTACTATTCCTTTTGAGCTTATGTGTGATGCTTAACTATGTCGTTGGTGCCGTCCTTGGACAGCGTCTCAACAAGTACTTTCATCTATGCTACCAAAACATTAACATTTGCTCAAGAGAACTACACTACCACGAAGATGGAATTATTGGCAGTGATATTCGTCTTTGATAAGGTTGTCTTATTTAGCGTTGTTTAAAGTTACAGTGCATACAGATCACTCCGCTTTACGCTATTTCTTGGCCAAGACAGATGTAAAACCTCGTCTCATTCGATTAGTCCTTCTCTTACAAGAATTTGACTCAGAGATCAGAGATAAGAGGGGAGCAGAAAATCTTGCGGTCGACCATTTATCGCGTCTTGAGAATCCCTTGAATCACATGAGAAGTCAGAAATTCCCGACATCTTCCCTGATGAGTATTTTTATGCCGTCACTATATCAGTTAAGGTATACACTTCCTGGTTTGCAGATTTTGTCAATTATTTAGTAGCGAATGTTTTCTCACAATAATTTACATATCAGCAGAAGAAGAAATTCTTCTCTGATTTGAAACATTATTTTTGGGAAGATTCTTATTTATTTCGTATTTATGCCGACTTTATTATTCGAAGATGTGTCTCAAGCGAAGATGATTGTAACATCCTTTCTCATTGTCATGCCGGACCGGCTGGTGGACACTATAGTGTCAACCGAATGGCCTGAAAGGTGCTAGAATCAGGCTTTTATTGGCCTCTTATTTCAGGATGCCCACGACTTCGTAAAGAGATGTGATAACTGTCAACGGTCTGGTAACATTTCAAAGGCTGACGAGATGCCTCAAAATTATATCCTAGTTTTTGAAATTTTCGATGCCCGGGGATAGACTTCATCGGCCCCTTCCCTATGTCATACGGGAATAATTATATTCTGGTAGCCGCCGATTATGTTTCAAAGTGGGTAGAAGCTCTGGCATTACCTACGAATGACGCTAGGGTGATCATTAATGATCAGGGTGCACACTTTTGCAATGCGCAGTTTGAGCGTGTTTAAAAAAAATATGGCGTTTCCACAGAGTTGACATACCTTATCACCCCCAAACTAGAGGTCAAGTCAAGATATCAAATAGAGAATTCAAACGCATTCTCGAAAAATTAGTCGATTCAAACCACAAGTAGTGGTCTAGGAAACTAGACAACGCTTTGTGGGCATATTGAACTGCGTATAAAACATTGATTCGCTTGGCACCCTATCGTCTCGTATACAGTAAAGCTTGTCACTTACCGCTTGAGTTAGAATATAAGGCTTAGTAAGCTATAAAAACATTGAACATGGATATAAACCTAGCAGGAGAGAAGCGTCGTCTCCAAATTTGCGAGCTTGATGAATGGCGAAATACCGCTTACAAAAATTCGACAAAATATAAAGAGCGGATGAAGAAGTATCATGACCGCCATCTACAGAGTGCTAAAGAAATTTGCGTCAATGATCAAGTGTTGATATTCAATTCTCGACCGTGTCACTTCCCAGACAAACTACAATCGCGCTGGTTTGGACCTTATTTAGTGAAAACAGTCTTTCCATATGGAACGATTGAATTATTTCACTTTGTCGATGGTACATTTAAAGTTAACTGGAATATAGTTAAACTATATTTGGAGGAGAAATTATTAATAGTGTTTTGGAGATATTAAATCTTAAGGAGGAATGAACCATTAAAATTTGAGTTATTCAGACGACTAAAGCTTCATATTAACCTCCATGAATTGTAAATTGTCAGAATTTTGAACTCCATGGAGAAATTTCCCGAATTTTGTCTCATTTAGAGTACTTTAGGTTGTACACGGCCATGTGACACACCCATGTCACTAGTCCGTGTACCTAGATAGATCATGTATGAACTTTAATGGCGTGTAGAAGCGTTGTCGTTGCAAAACTAAACAACACGGCTAAGCGACACGCCCGTGTCACCGAGCCGTGTCGCTCATTTTAATCTTATTTAGACTACGACTCGTCTCCATCACTCCCATATTAGCAGTTCCAGCAACTTGCCTTAGTTTTCTCCTGAAATCACCCGTTTTTTTTGCGATTTCACTTCCAATTATCCATCATTTCGAGCGATATCATACGATTTCAATTCTTCTTCTCTAGAACTTCAATTGAAGGTACAAACATCTATCATTCTCCAAGTTATTCTTAATTTTCATATATATTTTAATCATGCGATTTGCATAATTATTTCGATCTTTTCTCACATTTCTTTGTTTTCTTCGCAATCATGCGACGTTTTTGTTTCGTTTTCTCGCATTTTCAATAGTAATTTCTCGAAAATACGTCATAGTCATGGCAAAATTCTAGTTAAAAAACCTAATTTTTCATTTTCATTCTACAAAATTTTCAAGTATTTTCTTTTAAAATCCAAGTTGTTTTTTTGTTTCTTTTTGCATTTATTTATGAAAAATATAATTTTTCATATATAGCTTTAAATTTGAATTTTTATTTTCAACATTTTGATTTTTTTTGAAAAATAAAAATAAAATAAATATTACTAATATTAATATATATTATTATACATAATATATTACTATATATAATATATTACTAATATTAATATATTTTATATTATGATCAACGACTTTTTAAACTGTTGATGACGACAACTCAAAGAGCCGTTTAAAATGCCTAGCAGTAGGCTTGCCTACTGCTAGGCCTCCAACCCAGTCGAAATTGCTGACTGTTAGTGAAAACTCAACGCTAATGGCTTATCAAATCATGAGTTGCAGAATAAGCCCCAGAGTCAAGCCAAGCACCACTTTCAGGATCCGGGAAAATCTGAACCTATGATCAAATGCGACAATGAGAGCTACAGACGAAGAACTTCATTAAACATGGATTATTTTTCGGTCACTACGACAACCGGGATGAAATCGCGTACATCCACAATGTGCTCCAACCGAAATACCATCAGGTAAGTAAAAGTACGATTAGGCTCGATGCATGCAAATTATATTTAAAGACGAAAAATCTTTAATTAATACGAGCGACGCTTGGAGTAGTAGTCTAAAATTAGGATTATCATGTATATGCATTACTTGTCATTAGTTCAATCCTGTTTCATGGGATCTCTGCAAACATATTATAAGTTTTGAAGTTCTGCATACTGGTCAAGCGATCTACCAAATGATTATGAAATGTATACGAAGATTTAAAATTAAAGTTAAAATTATGAGTATCTCTTTCGATAACGCCACTAATAATACGGTCGTAATTAAATCATTAAAAAAAGGATTTAAAACCTATGTTAAATGGTATAATTTTTTCATACTCGTTGTGCATGCCACATTTTAAATTTATTTTTGTGTATATGGAACCTTATATTAATAAAATTTGTATTATGTTGAAATATATATAGTTAAAAATACAAAATTTAAAAAAACTGTAATTGCGCAAGGCCAAAATTTTTTGAAATCTAAATTTGACATGCTTATAAGAAGAAATTTGGCTTATAAGATGCTAAAAAATGTCGTGCGACAAAAGTCGATACTTATAAACTTGTATTTAATTAATGAAATTCATGATTTAAATGACTATGATTAGGAAATAATTAAAAAGTATATGAATTTATTAGAATATTTTTATAGAACAACTTTCTTATTCGACGTTTATTATCCTACTAGTCCATTAGTCATCAAAAATTTTGTAATGCTTACACGGAAATTTAATTATTTTAAAAAGCATGCATGTTGGCGACCGTTAATTGAATTGATGGAATCAATTTTTTTGAAATATTATAGAGAAATGTCTCCTATGTTTTCATGTGTCGCAACTTTGAATCATTTATTATGTGTAAAGTCTTAAAAATAGTTTGAAGATATAAATAATAATCTAGGCTTAGACTAAAATTTTATAGACTTTGAGAATATATGTATTTCAAATTTTAATTTTATTTTCATAATTTTTTATAATTATTATGATCAATTACTTGGTTCGCGACCACAAGAAGAAGTTACACAAACTAAGACAAGTGTTGATTTTAAAATTGTAATTTACGAATTAGTTTCTAAGAAAAAACACGAACATCGAGTACGTTAAATGAATTAAGATTATACATTAAAATACAATTTCGATATTTCATGAGTACTAATAAAATAAAAAACTTTAATCTTCTACAATAGTGGAAATGTAAAATGAATACGTATTCTATTTTGGCCTTAATGACTCGAGATATATTAACTGTCCAAGCTAGTACCATAGTTTCAGAATTTGTATTTTCTTTGTATGACAGGATATTGAACGAGCGAAGGAGCCGACTGAATGAAGAATCTTTGGAAATTGACATATGCTATAAGGATCATTTTGACGCAATGAAGGGGACACAACAGTAAAGCCCGGGCTTAGCCTTGGCCTGCTTGGCCTTTTAAACACGACTACCCATATTACCATATATTGGAGGGCAACATACAAGGGTAGAAAAGGGTAATATAAAAATGTAAATATTTTAACACTCCCCCTCAAGTTGGGTTGGTAATGTTGTTCATGTCTAACTTGCCAATAATTTTCCCGAAAGCTTTTCCACTCAAACATTTGGTAAGTACACCAAAAAGTTGTCCTTCAGAGGAAACAAATGGGGTACAAATGGTTTCATTCTCAATCTTTTCTATAATAAAATGTTGATCAACTTCAATATGTTTAGTCCGATCATCTTGAATTGGATTATGGACGATGATAATGGTGACCTTATTGTCACAGAATATTTTGAGAGGCCCCTCCACACTTTGCCCGATGTCACTCATCAAAGAGCAAAGTCATAGCCCTTCACAGATCCCTCCATAGCCCGAAACTCAGCTTCAGCACTAGATCGAGCAACGACCTATAGTTTGTTACTCCTCCATGTGACTAGGTTCCCACCAATCATAGTACAGTACCCTGAGGTAGAACTTCTGTCCTTGGTAGATCTTGCCCAATATACATCTAAAAAAAACTTCTATCCTTACCTCATTGTGTGGGGTGTACAATATGCCCCTTCCAGGTGAGCCTTTTAGGTATCTCAAGATCCTATGAATTGCATCAAGATTCGCGGCGAGTGCATGAATTGGTTTACCACTCCAACAACATATGTAATATTAGATTTGGTGTGTGATAGGTAGATAAGACGCTCCACCAATTGTAATATCCAGAAATGTCTTCGATAGTTTTCCCGTCGTCCCTTAACAATTTGTGATTTGTTTTGATAGGTGTATCAGTAGGTCTGCACCCACTCATTCCATTTTGTTCAAGGAGTTCAAGCACATACTTTCTTTGGTAGATGAAAATTCTGTGTTTGTATCTTGCCACTTCCTAAGAAATATCTAAGAGTCCCAAGGTCTTTAACCTCAAATTCCGCAACAAGTTATTATTTCAAAGTTTGTCGTTCTTCAGTGTCATCACCTGTAATTATTATGCCATCGACGTATATTATGAGAATAATAACTTTCCCTTTTGTTTTACAAACTGAGTGTGATCATCATGACTTTGTTTATCAAAAGAAACCATAGCCCTATAAAACCGCCCAAACCGTGCTCATGGTGATTGTTTTAATTCGTAGAGGGCTTTCTTTGACCTGCAGACTTTGCCTTCCAATCTTTTAGAAGCGAAGCCTGGTGGTAGAGACATATACCTCCTCCAGATCACTATAAAGGAAAGAATTTTCTACATCTAACTAGTTGAGGTCCGATCTTTTACAAAACAATGCAGGATTGACGAACTCTAATTGAGTTCATCTTGGCAACAGGAGCAAAGGTTTCCTGGTAGTCAATTCCAAGAGTTTGCGTGTACCCTTTGGCAACTTGTATGACTATGCATCTTTCCACATTACCCTGTGAGTTCTGCTTAACTGAGTACACCAATTTACCCACAATCGTCTTCTTTCCCGTAGGAAGAGGAACAAGGTCCCAATTAAAGTTCTTCTCAAGAGTTGTGATCTCCAATCATCGCATGTTTCCATTCATGATGACCAAGTGCATCCTGCCAAGATGAGGATATAGAGAGCAAGACTATGGAGGACAAAAACGCTTTATATGGAGGAGTGAAGGAGTCATATGAAACATAATGAGATATGGGGTGTTGGGTACAAGATCTAATACCTTTTCTTAGAGCAATAGGACGTTCTATAGACTCTATAGGTGGTTCTGGTGATGGCGCAGTAACTGTGGGTTGCGCAGTAACTGTGGGTTGCGCTTGTGTATTTGTTCTCCGAGTATAAACTTGCAACTGTTTTGCTAACGACATGTAACTTGTCTCCCCTTGACCATTGGTTTCTGTGGGAGGAGTAGGAGGGTTATAGACAGAAGGAATAGTCTGGAAAAAGTAAAGGAACTCACATCATTATCTATTAGAGACTCCCCCTTAAGAGAGGTCCTATAGTAAGGATATGATTCACGTAAGGTGACATCCATAATAATAAAGGTCTTTTGTGTAGGAGGGTGGAAGCACTTGTACCATTTTGGGTAGGAGATTATCTGATGAAGACACACTTGAGAGCACAAAAATCAAGCTTGGAGTGGTGAAAGGAATGAATATGGACAAAGCTAAGACACCCGAAGATTCGGAGTGGACGAAAGGTGGTAGAGATGTGGATAGTAACAAGTGGAGATTTATTCCCTAAAACGGGAGTAGGCATGCGGTTAATCAGATGAGCGGAAGTGAGAACTGCACCGCCCCAGTACTTCTTGGGCATATGCATAGTGAGGAGCAGGCACCGAACAACTTCTAAGAGGTGACGGTTCTTCCGTTCCGCAACATCATTTTGGGCAGTAGATGTTGAGAGTTGCAAGAGGAGATTTATTCCCTAAACCGGAGTAGACACGCGGTTAAGCAGTTGAGCGACAGTGAGAACTGCATCACCCTAGTACTTCTTGAGCATATGCATTGTGAGGAGCAGGCACTGAGAAACTTCTAAGAGGTGGCAGTTCTTCTGCTCTGCAACACCATTTTGGGTAGGAGAATACACACAAGACGTTGGTGGATGATGCCCTGATTCCCAAGATATTTTTTGAAGGAGGAGTCAATATATTCACGCCCATTATGACTACGTAAAACTTTGATGGAGGTACCAACCTGGGTTGCTACCATCTTATGATTTTTTTTGGAAATAAGAAACACGTCATTCTTTTGTTTCATCAAATAAACTCACGTAGTGAGAGAATAGAAATCGATAAAAGTAACAAACCATGAGCATCGAGTAAGAGAGAGGACATTACACGAACCCCAAACATCAGTATAAATAGTATGAAAAGACAGAACTGGGTAAAGAGACATGTGTAAAAGAAGTACGGTAGTATTTCGCCAGTTCACACACATCACAAACAAATGTTTTAAGCAATAAGGACGGAATAGAAGAAACTAAATGTTTCTTAACAAAAAGTGGCGGATGTCCTAGGCGACAGTGCCAGGAATAAGCAGTAGATTACTGGGACGAGTGTAAGGCATGTGGTGGTGAAATAGTGCTGGAGGACTCAAACACATAGAGGCCATTGCGCAGGCTACCAGAGCCAACCATCGTCCTCGTCTTCATGTCCTGAAAAAGACAATGAGACAGAAAAAAGTCACCGCGCAATTCATGGAGTTTTTTATGTGGCTAATGGACAATAAATTGCGAGTAAAGCTAGGTATATAGAGAACAGAGGAAAGAGTAAGTGCAGAGCAAGGAATGAATCCCTTTCCCGCAATGGAGGAGAGGGAGCCATCAATAATGCTGACTTTGACTTTCTGAAATGGGGAAGTAGTATACAAAACCTGATGATGAGTCGGTCATGTGATAAGTTGCTCCAGAGGCAATGATCCATTGGTTAGAAGGATAAGTTGTGGCAGTGTGAGCACCTGGTATACCTGAATGAACATAGCATGAGGAGGTGGGCACAAACCCAGTGGAGAAACCTTACATCTGTCGGCGGAGTGTTTGGATCACTTCCGCAGAGAAGCAGCCATGGACAGTAGACGCATCAAAAACTCCCACTGGAAAGGAGTTCTCTTTAGTTGAATCAGAGAAATGTGTAGAGCGAGGAGTAGTCCTTCCCTGTGATCTACCACGACCGCCCTGTGAAGTCGGACCACCTCTCCATTGTGGTAATCCATGAAGTTTGAATCAAGTATTGCGAGTGTGGCGGGACTTTCAACAGTAATCACAAACCATGTTATATTTGTCGGGTGGCTTGGGTCGGGCGTCCCGTGGAATGCAGGGATTAAATCCATGGTGAGTAACAGCAAGAGCAGAGCTAGCAGGAGCCGTATCAGAATGACATGCATGTCGTCGGCCAAACTCATGTTGGACGATGCTAAAAGCTTCAGACAAGGTAGGTAGTTGTGGTCGACCAAGGATGTGAATAACAATCTGCTCGAAATCTTTGTGAAGATCATGTATAAACCCAAACACCCGGTTGCGTTCCTCTCGAGTCCGAACAAGAAGCGCATCTGAGTTGCATACCATAATCAATAGATCAAAATGATCATACTCCTGGTACAACTGTGTGAACTCCAGGTAGTAGGCGGAAGGAGGGCGGTCCCCCTGTCGAAGTTGACTAATTTCGCGACGAAGCTGGAAAATCTGTGCCGCATTTCCCTTCCATGAGTAAAGTGGACTCATCATGCTTCCAAATGTCTGCAACGGTGTCGAGGAAGAGGTAGTCGTGGGCTATAATTGCTTGCATTGAGATAATGAGTCAGGACATAACCAAGGAGTTCTCTGCTTCCCATTGAAGCCAACCTACGGAAGGCGGTGATGGAGCATAAGTAGTCCCACTGAGATATCCGAACAAGCGCCAAATGCAGGAGTGACCAACCGATGAGACCATGGAAGAAATTAGTGTCATCCAAACGGATGATAGTAATTTGAGGGGTGACATGAATGTTCTGATCAGGATTCCCTGGGTTAAGCCAGTGAGAGGAGGGATATACACGAGGAGGGATTGACAGTGGTATAGGGTGAGATTCTTCAACTTCCGACATAGTCTCAATAGAAATGAGCTTGTGGGAAGGGAGAAAGAAAAAAGAAAATAAGGGGTTTTTTGGCCAAGAAGGCAAACCATAGATCCGTGGTGTCAAGGGAAAAATGTCATTAAATCAAAGCGAGAGTCAGAAGGAATACATAGGAGCCAAAGAAAGGCCATTCTTGATGAAAGGGGTGGGGGGGGGGGGGTGAGGGGCGCCGGGTTCCACTCTGGTATTCTGGTATGAGGGGGAAAAGGGGGGGGGGGGGAGGGAAGAGAAAAGAAAAAGAGTGGGAGGAGAAGGAAAGGGGGGAGAGAGGGAGTAAGGGAGGAAAAAGTGGGTGGGGCATGTGACAATGAGAATCACCGGGCTATGTCCCAGAAACTTTATTAAGGATACAAACTTTTCTCTACTCATAATTTAGGCTTCGTTTGGCGTTTCTTATTTGCTCCGGTGAGTTTGGTCAAAAACGCCATTATCATAGAAATAGAATGTATGTTTGACAAAACAAAGGTTATTACCGCTATCAAGAAAATAAACTAGTTTTGAGCATAAAATACATGAATTTTTTTAGGTGAGGTCGGACGTTCACGAACAGCGGTTCATGACCACCGCGTTCACGACCGCCGCCACCGTGCCAAACGAAGCCTTAGTTTATTATAAAATATATACTTGTTTGAAATATGCCTCGAATCATAACCCATCTCGAGTCCGAAAGTCGAGCCTTTGCATAAGATTTGGGTTTTGTAGTAGGGCATTTTTGGGGACTTTACAGTGTACAACAAAATATATAAACTCCCCTGATTCTAGGATTCGCTTAATCTAACGAATACAAAAACTTATAACAGTCTATATTCTTCAATGTTGTGCCACTGCTTCCGATGGATATAAGCCATCTTAGGTTGAACCACATAAATCCTATATTTTCTATGTTTTGTTTGCTTCCGGTTTTGCTTGATTCCCTAACAACATTGATGCAAAAATACCAAACAGCCCGCTCGCGACACAGATCGACCATTTTGAATTGCTATACTAGTATAGTAAATTAATAAAATTTGATTCAAACTAGGTAGAAATTAAGATATGTTAGCATAATAGAGATCTAATTTAAGAAAGCAGGTGAAACATACAATTGAGTGAATGCAAGAAAGCAAGTCTCAGGCAGAGTTAAAAAGTAATCATTTTCTTTTCTATTACATCAAGCTTGCTCAGAATTGCAACTTTGCTGCTTCTCCCTCCACTACCACTTGGTTGCTGCAGCCGTGGGTGATGCATCTTCTTCATCCCTTTTCTCATATCTCGGCAACTGAAGATATCTCTGGTTCAAATAATACTCATCTACATACCTTCCCTGCCACCACAAAAACACATGAATACATACACATTCACAAATCACTCCCATATCACTGCGAGAAATGTTATAGCACGTCCACAACATTAGAACGAGATTATAATTCATCGACTTGAATATTATGAAGCTAATTTCCAATTATTTATCATTATAGTTTATCAACAATTTGAAGCTCACGATACTACCCTTGAAAGATAGCTGTAATGTCAGGATATGTGAAACCACAACTTTGGTTTAATCATATCATCTTATGGACTTTTGACATTAAGATGCAGTACAATTAAACTAGTAATATGAAGTTCCTATTATTAAGGTTATCCAAAGAAAATAGTAAGTCAAAGTAGCCCATTTGTCAAATTAAACTGAAAATTTGCTGCATCCCACTCTCAAAATTCTTTGCATTGGTTTATTATTGTAAGAAAGAGCCAAAGCTTGTATATTCCTTTTTGTATGTTAAATACAATGTATGAATACAAATATATAGGAGGGAGAATGAGAGAGGAAACCCTTATACATGATGTGGGACTAAAGAGAAGAAGGGGACACAAGAAGATAAATGGGCTCCAATATGGGCCTTTACATGGGCTTTTTTCTAACACTCCCCCTCAAGCTGGAGCGTACCAGTCGTAGGCACCCAGCTTGGACAGGAATTGATAAAAGAGGGTACTTGGTAGGGCCTTGGTGAGAATATCAACAACTTGGTCAGTACCCGGAACGTGCTTTAACTCAATCTTCTTCATTTGAACTTTCTCCCGGATGAAGTGACAGTCTACTTCAATGTGTTTCGTTCTTTCGTGGAAGACCGGTTTCTTAGCTATATGTATAGCAGCTTGACTGTCACATAGTAAGATAGCTGGTGAGGAAAGTTTTACTCCTAGATCAGCAAGGAGACTTTCAAGCCAAGTGAGTTCAGAAACAACTGATATCATCGAACAATATTCTGCCTCAGCTGAAGATCGAGAAACCACAGCTTGTTTCTTACTACGCCAGGTAACAAGGTGACCTCCAGAGTAGGTACAAAATCCACTAGTAGACCGCCGATCATCCAGGGACCCAGTATAATCTGCATCAGAATACACAACCAACGTCGGTGGTGGTGGTGGTCGCCAGAGACGTTTTCCGATGATCGCCAGAAAACTCCAAATGATGGAAGTAAGTGTGAGAGTGAAAGTCAATTGATATGCTTTGATACCAATTGAAAGTGAGTTTAGTTCTTAATATATTAAAGCTCTTGTTTAAGTTTTATTTCAAAGATAATGATATATATATAGGTGCTGACTGAGTGAGTAATAAAATCAAACACTAAGAGGGCATAATAATACTGCACAGAAATAAAGCATAAAACAAACAAGCATCCAGATGACACAAGATATATAGTAGTTCCCCAATCAACCTGGGTACATCTACTCTTCTACCCACTGGTAGGAATCCACTAGGAGGTTGTTGATCAGGTGCCCTCACACCAAGGTGTTTTTGTTCAGGTGTCCACACACCATAGAGCTTTTGATCAGGTGCTCAAAACCAAGATGCTGGTTTTTGCTAAGGTGCCCTGTCACCGGGAGTTAACTTTTGAAGGGAGTTATAACCCTTTACAAGATGGGAAGGAATAAAAGAAAACAAAAAGGTTGAAGGTGTTCTTCTCTTTCTAAGAAGACTCTTGATGATGATCTTGAAGAAAGCTCCCCCTGTCTGATTTAGATTGATGACAGCTTGTGGAGACTTGTTCACTTGATTGCAATAACTTTTCTTTTCTTCTTCTTCTGCATTTTTGATCCTGAGCAATTGATTTTGATTGGTGTCTCAGGATGTAGATGATCTGCAAAGAAGAGTTAGCAAAAAGAAGATAATATATATTAGATCTGCTTCTTCTTTTTGCCCTCTGTTTTCTTTTCCTGTATCTTCCTGTTTCTGCTGCTAGCTGCTATATTATCTTCTGTTCTTCTCTGCTCCTTTGTATATGTATTCTGGAGAGCTTTCGGCTGATTTGAATTCTTGCCGACAAAAGATGAAAGAAATAATATCTCTTTTATTTCCCAGATCCTCGAGCAGACAAATTGCCGTCTTTAGCTTTTGCAATGGCTATATCATTTAATGCTCTGCCAACGGCTGTATTGAAACAAAAGGAAATGCAGCAATATATATAGCAATATATAAATAGAAATAATAAAATATTGCTTTAGTAACTCTGATAGCATATTAGTCGAACTGAGAATGATATAAAACAATGCTGCAGATATTTCGTCGAGCTGAGCTTCAAGTTCGTCGACCTCATCATTTGATTCGTCGACCTGAACATTTGATTCACTGTTCTGAACATCTGCTGAATATTCGTCGAACGCAGACTTGAGTTCGTCGAACGGAAGGATTCGTCGACCGCTGAGACGGGCTGGATCGTCGACCGCTGAGTATTGAGCTGTTCGTCGAACGCAGACTTGAGTTCGTCGAACACAGGATTTCGTCGACCGCTGAGACGGGGTCTGTTCGTCGACCGCTGAGATAATCTGTTCGTCGACCGCTGAACCGCTGAGACGGGATCGTCGAACGCTGAACCGCTGAGACGGGATCGTCGAACGCTGAACCGCTGGATTTCATCGAGCGCAGAATGAACGCCATTCGTCGAGCGCAGGGCGCCGTTCGTCGAACGCAGATGGCCGTTCGTCGAACGCAGATGGCCGTTCGTCGAACGCAGATGGCCGTTCGTCGAACGCAGAGAATATATGTAAATTTTATTCTTCTCTTATTTTCTCAGCCTATTATATATATATATATTTTCAGTCTTCTTTCTTAATGAGATTTGTTCTAAGTTATAAGATGAGTTATGATGGAAATTTAGACATTAAAGGTGGATCCTAACTCAAATCAAAACTAAGGTTCCAACAATCTCCCCCTATTTGAGTTGGGATCCTAATCCAAATTAAGACTAGGTTCTAACAATCTCCCTCTATTTGGTTTAAGATACCTAAGCATAAAAAGTCTTTGAATAACTTAAGGCTTAAGGGTCAGAGATTATTTTCTTCTTTTAAAAAACATTTAAGCAATTTCAGATTTCCTAGATTTTGAATTAAATAGGAATTTAATGAAATGAATTGCTAGCTGTTATTAGATTCTAGGAATTTTAAAATCAAAAAGGCATTGCCTGATAGCTTCCTTTTATAGAATCCCCTTAATCAAAAGAGACTCACAC
Source organism: Dactylorhiza incarnata (assembly GCA_033032865.1). NCBI lineage: Eukaryota > Viridiplantae > Streptophyta > Magnoliopsida > Asparagales > Orchidaceae > Dactylorhiza > Dactylorhiza incarnata. Next base: position 7,418,135 of record JAWHQI010000041.1, read on the forward strand.
TTAGTGCTATGATTATTTTTGATCTATGCAATCTGAGTAGAATGCTCAACATGATTTTGGAGAAAATCTGTAAGAATGTGAAGTTTATCTGACTTTGTTTTAAGATAGCAAATTCCAAAAGAATCATATAACTGTTGTTTAATTATAATTTGAGTAAAAATATTAAACAGTTTAAAAATTTCCTTATGGATATATATGTTGGCTTTTTTATTTCATTGAAGTATAAATTTGAAAATTTAAACTAATTTTGCTGAACATAAAAAATTTTCTTTTTAACAGATTGTTTAAAGTTTTCAGCCTTAACCAATTTATTTTTTAAACAGATAATGTGTTCTGCTGATATTTTAAAATTTTCTTTAGGTTTGTTATATTCAGAAATCAAATTAGTTATTTTTGTTAACTCTTTTTTAATTTCCTTCTCAGATTTTATTAAATCTGTATATGTTATTTTAAGATCAGATTTGTAATCTTCAGAGGTAGAGTTGAGATTTGATATTACCTCTTTTACCTTTTCTGCATCTGAGATGTAGTTTGAGCCATATATGACCATCATGCAGAAGTCTCTTGCTTTTTGTTCTTCTTTTTCTTCTTCTTCTTCACTTAGAGTAAATGATGGTTCTGCATCAAAAGTATAGTTAGTTGAAGATGTAGAAGAAGATTCACTTACCATCCTTAAGAGGGAGTTCCAGATGCTTCTTGCTGAAGTGCAATCAACCACTTTTTGAAGAATGTCTTTTGACATTGATTTAGCCAATATGTTCATGACCATGACATTAGCACTTTTCAGCTTTTCTTGATCATCTGTTGAAGAGATTGAAGATGGAAGTCCTGTCAAAATAGATTTATAAATTTCTTCATCTATTGCATTCATATATAATCTGATTCTAGCTTGCCATAAAGAGAATCTATCCAAATTACATATTGGTGGATTTGAAATTGAAAAATCTGCTTGTGCCATTAGATATAAAAAATATTTTTAAGAACTAAGTGATCTTTGTGATTTCAGGTGTTAGCCTGTGTGTAAAATCAACCTGCTTTTATACCAATTGAAAGTCAATTGATATGCTTTGATACCAATTGAAAGTGAGTTTAGTTCTTAATATATTAAAGCTCTTGTTTAAGTTTTATTTCAAAGATAATGATATATATATAGGTGCTGACTGAGTGAGTAATAAAATCAAACACTAAGAGGGCATAATAATACAACACAGAAATAAAACATAAAACAAACAAGTATCCAGATGACACAAGATATATAGTAGTTCCCCAATCAACCTAGGTACATCTACTCTTCTACCCACTGGTAGGAATCCACTAGGAGGTTGTTGATCAGGTGCCCTCACACCAAGGTGTTTTTGTTCAGGTGTCTACACACCATAGAGCTTTTGATCAGGTGCTCAAAACCAAGATGCAGGTTTTTGCTAAGGTGCCCTGTCACCGGGAGTTAACTTTTGAAGGGAGTTATAACATTTTACAAGATGGGAAGGAATAAAAGAAAACAAAAAGGTTGAAGGTGTTCTTCTCTTTCTAAGAAGACTCTTGATGATGATGTTGAAGAAAGCTCCCCTTGTTTGATTTAGATTGATGACAGCTTGTGGAGACTTCTTCACTTGATTGCAATAACTTTTCTTTTCTTCTTCTTCTGCAGTTTTGATCCTGAGCAATTGATATTGTTTGGTGTCTCAGGATGTAGATGATCTGCAAAGAAGAGTTAGCAAAAAGAAGATAATATATATTAGATCTGCTTCTTCTTTTTGCCCTCTGTTTTTTTCCTGTATCTTCCTGTTTCTGCTGCTAGCTGCTATATTATTTTCTGTTCTTCTCTGCTCATTTGTATATGTATTCTGGAGAGCTTTCAACTGATTTGAATTCTTGCCGACAAAAGAGGAAAGAAATAATATCTCTTTTATTTCTCAGATCCTCGAGCAGACAAATTGTCGTCTTTAGCTTTTGCAACGGCTATATCATTTAATGCTCTGCCAACGGCTGTATTGAAACAAAAGGAAAGGCAGCAATATATATATAGCAATATATAAATAGAAATAATAAAATATTGCTTTAATAACTCTGACAGCATATTAGTCGAACTGAGAATGATATAAAACAATGCTGCAGATATTTCGTCGAGCTGAGCTTCAAGTTCGTCGACCTCATAATTTGATTCGTCGACCTGAACATTTGATTCACTGTTCTGAACATCTGCTGAATATTCGTCGAACGCAGACTTGAGTTCGTCGAACGGAAGGATTCGTCGACCGCTGAGACGGGCTGGATCGTCGACCGCTGAGTATTGAGCTGTTCGTCGAACGCAGACTTGAGTTCGTCGAACGCAGACTTGAGTTCGTCGAACGCAGGATTTCGTCGACAGCTGAGACGGGGTCTGTTCGTCGACCGCTGAGATAATCTGTTCGTCGACCGCTGAACCGCTGAGACGGGATCGTCGAACGCTGAACCGCTGGATTTCGTCGAGCGCAGAATGAACTCCATTCGACGAGCGCAGAGCGCCGTTCGTCGAACGCAGATGGCCGTTCGTCGAACGCAGAGAACATATGTAAATTTTATTCTTCTCTTATTTTCTCAGCCTATTATATATATATATTTTCAACCTTCTTTCTTAATGAGATTTGTTCTAAGTTATAAGATGAGTTATGATGGAAACTTAGACATTAAAGGTGGATCCTAACTCAAATCAAAACTAAGGTTCCAACAGGGAGGTATAGGAGAGCCACCGTAGGTGGTCGGTGACGGACTCCGATGATCGCCGGAGATGTGTTTGTGGGGTATTGGGACTGTTTTTGTGGGAAAAAAATGAAGGCGGTGGAGGGGGCTAGTTGGCTGCTGTAGATGGAGGGAGCCGGTTGGCTGCTGTAGATGGAGGGGGCTGGTTGGCCGGCCAGGAGGGGGCTGCTGTACAGGAGGAGGGAGGTGCTGGTTGGCTACTGTAGATGGAGGGGGCTGGTTGGCTGTTGTAGATGGAGGGGGCTGGTTGGCTGCTGTAGATGGAGGGGACTGGTTGGCCGGCCAGGAGGGGGCTGCTGTACAGGAGGAGGGAGGTGCTGGTTGGCTGCTGTAGATGGAGGGGGCTGGTTGGCTGCTGTAGATGGAGGGGGCTGGTTGGCCGGCCAAGGAGTGTGTGTGTGTGTGGGGGGGGGGGGGGGGGGGGGGGGGGGGGGGAAGAGCCGGGCTTCGCACCTGGAATCGGCTTCGGCACCGAAGTGATCAAGGATTGGCTTCTAAACTCCAATCTTCAATGCCTAGAATGAGAGCCCTCACCCTCTATTTATAGTTTTCTAAGGACCAATGAACGGCTATGATTGGCCGAACACTATGATTCAAATAAAACATAAAATTACAACTCAAAATAAAAAATGACAAAAGACAAAAATAAAAGTTCGTCGAGCCGCTCGAAATGAGCGGTCCCGATCATCACTGCGCTCGTGGTCGTCGCGAGTAAACCCGAACGGGTCGGGCGGTCTGCTCCCCATCACAACGCCTCCGAGGATGCCACTGCCACGGGCGAGGTTGTCGTCGTTTGAGAGGATAAGGGCGAGGTCGCGAGGCGCGTGATGCGAGCGGCAGCGGCAGTCGAGGTTCTCGCCGCCGGAGGGGGGCTGGAATCCCGCCGGAATGGATGGGGAAGCGGCGACTGGAATCTCGCCGAAACCTAGAGCGGGAGGTGAGGAGAAGGGCTTGAGAGGAGAAGGGCGACTGTAGCGTGCGAAATGTAGAGCGGCGAGAGGAATCTGGCGAGCGCCTTTCCTTTATTAAAATGTTTATTTAATTTATTTTTTAAGTTATTTTTAGTCCGTTTCAGCTGGCGGGAGTGAGGCCCGACCGGGGGGGGGGGGGGGGGAGGTGAGAAACATCGCCGGAATAGGCCATCGGAGTTGTACGCGCACAGTCGAAATCGTCTGACTATGGGCGGTCCAAGTCGGCGGGAGAGGCTTTTCTGATGGGTGTGAGGGTGGGACCGCCCAAGTCGGCGGGAGAGGCTTTTCTGATGGGTGTGAGGGTGGGAGCAAGCCGTGGGAGGTGTCACTGGAGCGGTCGTGGGAGTCGGTGGCTGGATTTGGTCGCGGGATCGTCGCCTGGGTTCGTTCGTGAGAGTCGGCGAGATGCAGAAACAAGTGGATGTTAGGTCGGGACTCGCTCTGATACCCTGTTATGGGAATGAAAATTGTATTATTATTAAACATAATGAGACCTCTCCCAAATATAGGAGGGCAGCATACAAGGGTAGAAAATGATAATATAAAAATGTAAACACTTAACATATGATAATAAAATAATACGTCCGAAGACAATTAATTAGCTATAATATTCTCAAACCTTTCATAATACTCAGATATACACTACAATTACGTTGTTGGCAATTCTGAAACTGAGCATGCAATTGATTTGTATATTTTGTATTAATTTAAGCAATTGTTTCACAAAATTCCATGTACAATTTATAGTAGCTATACTTTTCCAATTATTTTATCCCACATGCAAAAGCATAATGCAACTTTTTGAGTTAAACACTCCCTACAGTGAACCTGGATATTTTCTTACTTGAGTTTAGGCCCTACTGGGGAATTATTTCTTGTTCTCATTTTTCAATCTCAACCCACTAATTCTCAACGCATTCTCTTCATGACTGGCAGTCAGCTGGAGCCGACGTCAATCAGGAATTTTTTCGGGGTTACGCGATAACTGCTGCTGCTCGTGAAGGTCATTGTGATATCCTTGGCATGCTATTGAAAGCTGGAGTGTCCCAGCCAGCTTGTGAGGATGCATTATTGGAGGCTAGCCTATGTGGAGAGGCTGATGCGGTGCAATTATTGATTTGCTCAGAAATGGTGCAATCAGATGCTGCTGCGCACGCTCTTGTGACAGCGGCTAGCAGAGGTTTTCTTGATGTTGTGGCAGCATTAGTTGAGGTGAGGTGAACCATTGTTTTCATGGCTCCTTTATTGAAGTTCGCCAGTGAACTTGAGTTCTAAACTAGTTACTGCTATTCTGGTAATCATATTTTAAGCTTCACTTTTCAGAATGGAGTGGACATAAATTGCTTGGACAGAGTTCTGCTTCGCTCGATCAATCCCTCGCTGCACGCGAATGTGAATTGTACTCCGTTGGTGGCTGCGATTGTCTGCAAACAGAGTTCCGTAGTGAAATATTTGCTAGAGGTGAGAACTGAACTCCTTCGTAGTTGTAGGAAGTGGTGGAATTGCGTCCAGGACGATCGTGAGCGATCGTCATGTGATCGTACACAATCATTTCATAATGATCACGTCACAATGTCACAAGTGATCATTATTGTGATCCCACATGATTATACTGATCATGCACGATTTCATGATGGTGAAATATTTGCTAGTGATGAGAACTGAACTCCTTCATACTAGCAGGAAATAATGACATTTTCATGTCCAAGATGATTGTGTGCGATCATTTTATGATCATTCATTATCATTATGTGATCACGCATGATCATAATGATCACGGGCGATCATTATTGTGATCGCGTGATCACAATGATCATGCATGATTACATAATGATCATGCGTGATCGTCCCGGACACGAAAATTTCATGTAGGCGATGGCCTTCGCTATAGTAACTTGAACTATTTTGATTCTTTCTCTCTCACACTATCCTGTTTACTTTGGAAAAGTTTGTGATGGTGCCTCAACAACTACTATCATTACTTGTTAAAGAAGAACCTTGGTGGCCCCTTGAAAATGTGTGAATATCTTGTTGTTAACCATGGATGGCTTTTATGCCAATCTGATATAGGAAGTGAGGAACTATGTGCCCCAAGGATGTCAATTATGTATGCCTCATGATTGGTAGATTTTCTGATGTTATTGTGACGTGATGTAGTCTGTGAAAGTTGATTCTAAGCAATTCAAGTCTTAGGTGCGGTGTCAGGAAAAATGAATTTTATCTAACCCTAGGAAGATGCATGTATGCCAAAGTGATTCGACAATATTTTGCAATTATTAATTAACGCATAAAACATTAGCAATTAATGCAAGCAATATGTCTCTCCCTCTAAATAATTAAATTCTTAATTAGGCTGCTTTTCCCTTCTCTATTCTTGGTAATTGTGTCAGATGAGAAATGACAAAAAGGACAAAAGCCCTTCTCTGTTCTTTTCCTCCCCCTCTTCTTTTCTCTTTCCCTCTTCCTCCCTCTTTAACAAAAATATATACCATTATTTTTTATTTTTCTCTCTTGAAGTCGTTATTCATCTGAAAATCATAAGAGGGTGAAAATGAAAAATCTACAATTTGGTGTCACCAAGGGAGCATTCCTTATTATATATTATATTATATAGATAAAAGGAAAACTGTTGGAAGTATTAATATTTAGGTATTTATATATGTGTGGGTTTAGTTCCACATCATGAGTTTAGTTTGTGAGTCCTCTTATAGTCCTATAAATTAGCCCCATTGTGGAAGAATAAATTGCACCAGTTATTATCCTTTCTATTTTCCAACATGGTATCAGAGTAGGTTTCGTGCCTGAAACCTATTTTTTTCTTCCCATCAACCGTGTTTTTCCTTCCGTTTCCGCCTCTCATTTTCATCCATGACGTCCTGCGCTGCTAAAGCCTCCGACGGGCGCTTCCCCTCCCGCTCCCGTCGACAGGATCGTCCGGTGATTCCATCGACGGGAGTGGTCATTTGTTACGAAGCGACCGGCGGCCCTGCAATCGTTATGAGTTTATGTAGCCCACGGGCATTATCGTCTATTTTGTTACTGTATTATTTTAATGTTTGTCCTGTAGTCCGGGGCTCCATCTATATAAGGAGCCTTGGGGGTGAGTCTTGATCATCTTGGAAGTCTAGGGTTTTGGCTCTCTTGGAGAGTGGAGTATCAAGGAGGACCCAGCCTCCGGATGCTTGGCGAGATTCGTCTCGATTGTATCTTCTTTTCGATATTGTAATGCAATTTTCTTCCTCGTGCTAACAATTTGGTCCGACCTGCCCTAATTAGGGTTCTCCCGAGCCCTAATCCCACGGAATTGCCGCCGCTGCTACATATCGGCGTCCGCACAAGTTGCCCGCTCGATTCCGCACAAGCTACGCCGACCCAGCTCCACCTGCATCGACCTCGATCGCTCCCGCTCCATCCACCGAAGACAATCCCGCACGCGCGTAGCCTTCTCGATCGCGCCGACCGCTCCTGTCGGGCCTTCCGCACGCTGCGTCAGAATCGCGGCTGCCGCTCGGTCTCGCCGCCCTACCGCCGTGCCGGCCGCCTCCTACAGCACTTGTTGCGCTCCGGCTGCCCTAGCCGCTCCTCCGAGCCACAGTTCATGCCCATGACTCGGTCCATGGCCCTCCACGCCGACGAGAACACCTCCACCCCTGCACACTCGGACTCGCAGCGCCTGGATGACATTGAAGCCCAACTGGCGGACCTCACGCTCCTCCTCCGAGGACTTACCGCGGCAGTTAATCGCCCTCCAACCCCTCCTCCGCCACCAACTCCCGTGGTTCTCGACCCCATGGGGGTTTTGCACCCCACGGCCGATGGTGTCCCGGCCCACCTCCGCCGGATTGAAATTCCGGTGTTCGATGGCACAGACCCTCTCGGGTGGATTGCCCGCACAGAGCAGTTCTTCGACTTGCATGCCACCCCCGCCGACCAGAAGGTCCCCCTCGCCACAATCTATATGGAAGGCTCGACGCTCCATTGAGTGCGTTGGATGCGCCAGCAGGAACCGGACATTACCTGGCCCACATTGAAGGAGGAACTCCTCCGCCACTACAATAGCCGCCGGGCGGGCAATGCCTTTGAGCGCCTCAGCTCCGTTCGCCAGTCCGACTCTGTGGCAACCTACATTGACGATTTCATCGCGGTCGCTACACATGTTCCCGATCTGGCACCCGACCACTACTTGGGCTATTTTCTGGCGGGTCTGCAACCCCACCTCCGCGCGCGCCTTCGGGTCCACAACCCAACTACTCTTGCCCGCGCAATGGAGCAGGCTAGATATCTGGACGAGGAACTCAACCCAGCTACACCAACCCACTCGACATGGCCGACCCCACCGCCGCGGCCACCACTGCCACCTCGGCCGCCGATGGACCCTCTGCCCCCACCTGGGCCCCAGCTTCTGCCTCCGCCCCAGCAACCGCTAGCTCCACGGCCACCGCCCCCGCGACGGCCTCATCACTTGTCTTACCAACAACACGAAGAGCTTCGCCGCAAGGGCCTCTGCTTCCGCTGCCAGGAACCGTACTCCCCCACCCACGTCTGCCCTCAACGGAACCTATGCATTTTACTGGGAGCTGAAGATACTGATCCTGATTTTGGGGAGCTGGATCCACTGACGCTTTCTGACGACCCGTATGGCCCTCGACCTTGAGGACAAGGTCGTTTTTTCCGACGGGACCAGATGTTACGAAGCGACCGGCGGCCCTGCAATCGTTATGAGTTTATGTAGCCCACGGGCATTATCGTCTATTTTGTTACTGTATTATTTTAATGTTTGTCCTGTAGTCCGGGGCTCCATCTATATAAGGAGCCTTGGGGGTGAGTCTTGATCATCTTGGAAGTCTAGGGTTTTGGCTCTCTTGGAGAGTGGAGTATCAAGGAGGACCCAGCCTCCGGATGCTTGGCGAGATTCGTCTCGATTGTATCTTCTTTTCGATATTGTAATGCAATTTCCTTCCTCGTGCTAACATCATTTCTCCCTGCCACGCGCTCGACACCGATGCGTGTTCCTCTATTACTGATGCAAACCACTGTTCTGATGCATCCCGCCTTCGTTCTCGTCGTTGACTGACTTGCTGGTCATCGACGAGCTCTGCTCATCCTCTGCGCATCTGCCGATCGAGCCCCGGGCACGGCTCCTGTTCCATCATTCCGCCGCTGCCGTCGAACCCTCATTCCGTCTCCTGTGCCTAATTCGACATCCTGTCTGCGTCCTAGACGCCGGATCCCATGGAGCTCGTCTGCTATGGCTCTCACTGCTCTCGTTCTCATCGACGGAACCTCACCTCTCCTCGATCCCATTTTTCAGGGGGAGGGGCTGCTGCGCCTATTCTCTCTTTCGATCCAGTGATGTTGCTGTCCCGGCTTCTTTGAGGGACCTGTTGCTATTTTGTCTTGTTACTGCTGCCGCCGATGATCTCCGTTCTTATTCCTGCCCGGGCTATGGATCCGCTGCTCGCTTCTCGTGTTGATGATAATGTCGTATTAAGTTGTTTTCTTTAAGTTTTTTTGCGTTGTGTTATTGTTGTTGTCTTTGTTATTGTGTCATTTGTGCCCTCAAGCATTCTATGACTCCATGCACGTGTGTCCCACGTGAGGGGGAGTGTTTGGGACGAAGGCGACTCGGATGATCTTTCCCGACCTTTTGCCTTCGTTTCGCACGGCCTCTAGGCGTATGTCATATGCGTCTCTCCATGTTTTCTTTCGATTGGTCTTGTGTTGGGGAATCGATTGATGTTGGTGCTCTAAATCTCACCGGGTTGTGTTGTGTGGGACCGTGTCGTGTGTGACTGTGACGTGTGGGACCGCTCTTGTGCGGATGTATCCCCGGTTGCTCGGTTGATGATTTACTCCTCATTTTTTGTTCCTTTTTTGCATGTTGTGTGTGTAGGCGATGTTGGTTGACCGGTTTCCAGCGAGTCCACGCCGTTGTGTGGGTCCTGCATCGTGTGTGGGTCATCGTCGTGTGTGGCTATGTCCCCGGCTTGATTCCCCGGTTTGGAATTTCCCCCGGTGTCTCGTCTGATGTTTTGTCCCGCATCGCCTACCTCCATTGCCGTTATTATGATGTCCAAGCTTAAGGGTCCCCCTTCAGCTTGAGGGGGAGTGTTGGAAGTATTAATATTTAGCTATTTATATATGTGTGAGTTTAGTCCCACATCATGAGTTTAGTTTGTGAGTCTTCTTATGGTCCTATAAATTAGCCCCATTGTGGAAGAATAAATTGCACCAGTTATTATCCTTTCTACTTTCCAACAAAAACAAACTCTAAACTAAAAAATGAGACCGAGTTATCCTTGCGGCTTAAAAAGGATGATCTTAGTCTTATCACATTTAATATAATAAAAAAATTCTGCCAATAATAATGATGGGCATAAAATGGCTTGAAAACCGGTCAAATTCAGCTTGTTTATAGCCTGGTTCAACCCCATTTGGATGGCCTTTGAAAAACTTGTCTGATCTAGACTAAATTAACTGAATGGTCAACCTTACAGATATGCATAAAAGACTATTGCTCTTGCATTGCCATGAGTAGCGTGATCATAATGTTAACTTTAATAATCTGATCCAAAGATCATGTAGAGCAACTTCCTCTGCAGCATATGGCTATAATAGCACCGCACTATCCCTTCCTCCCTCCATCCCCAACCCCTAACTCCTCCCTCCCACCCTCTCTCCCACCCGTCATATAGTTATCGCAAACTCATCCTCACGCTAGTGTGACAGGACATATGCCGATTATTTTTGTGCAGCATGGGAAAGTCTTCACCACTCTTTTTGTCTTTTGGTATTCACCGGTTTGTTATCCAAGGTGATTGAAGATTGTGATCTGGTGGAATCACGGCTGTTCAACGTGCTTGGACGGCAGAATGAGTCAAGTGGAAGATATTAGAGTTTTTATTTCTACGGGTATTCGCCAGTTTGTTATTCAAGGTGATTTGAGATTGTGATCTGGTGGAATCACAGCTCTTCAACTTGCTTGGACTATAAAATATATCAAGTGGAAGATATTAAAGGTTAGGTCTTTGGGCTTTTGCGGTGTAAGATTGAGCACAAATATTGTATTGAAAATAATGTTGCTGATTATTATGCTAACATGGCCATACCGCCGGGGGGATTTCTCTTGTTCTTACGATGATATCCCTGCCAAGTTAGGGGTTTTGTGCTTGACCGTATTTGGTGCCTGTATGAAATAGTGCACTAGCCTTGTTGAGTGACTTGTTTCGTACTAAAAAAATGAGAAAATGGGGGTGGTAGAATGAAAAGCTCTAATGTTACACCAAAGATGAGAAGTTTTTTCTTTTTATTTAGTAGTAGGTGTCTTGAAAAGCAATGATCTTATTCTAACATATTCATAATTGAATACTGAACAATTTCTCTCTTTAGTATATAGGTAGTGAGTACATTTCATTACTATCCCAGTTTATAATCCATTTCCCTTCTGAACCTTTGGTTTTTGGTGTGCAGGCAGGTGCCAGAACAGCTTTTCTGATACAGGTGGGTGCATGGTCCTGGGATCCCATTTCAGGAGAAGAGATTAGAGTAGGCATGTGCTTGGGAGAGCCCTATAATGCAGTTTGGTGCGCCGTCGAGTTTTACGAAACAAGTGGCGAGATTCTCAAGTTATTACTTCGACACTGCCCCTCTTCCCTCGAAGATCCTCATCTACGGCGAACCGTTCTTTGTCATGCTATTCTCTGCCAGAATTCATGTGCGACGAGTGTGCTTCTCGATTTTGGCGCCAATTCCAACTTCCCCATAAGAACAGAACCCGGGCACGAGTTCCGCCCCATTCATCTCGCTTCTAAACTCGGCAATCTCGACATTTTGAGGCAGTTGATTTCACAGGGATGTGACGTAGATTCAACAACTTCAACCGGAGAAACTCCTTTAATGATATCGGCAAAAGCGAATCACGCCGAGTGTTTCCTGAAACTACTTGTGGCAGGAGCGGAATTAGGATTGGTCAGCTGTTCCGGTGACACGGCGATCGAACTGGCAAAGAGAAGCTCTTTTTCGTCTTCCATTATGGATTTCATTTTTCAGGCTTTAGCTGCCGGCGCAACCATTCGTTCGAGTAATCTTCGAGTCTTTTCTCCCCTGCATTTCGTCACGAGATGCGGCTGCGCAGAAGCGGTTCAGATGATTCTCCATTCTTCTACTAAAGAGCTGAACGAGCTCGATGGCTCTGGGCTCACGCCAATCATGGCTGCCGCCACCGGCAGCCATTTGGAGGCTTTCCGGCTGCTGGTAATGGCTGGAGCTGATGTTTCTGTGAGATCATCTGATGGGAAGACCGTCATGTCAATCCTTCAGTATGAAAGTTTGAAGGACAAGTTTGAGAAGGTTTTACTTGATGGAGTATTATGTAGCATGATACCAAAGAACAACCATTTTAGAGCTCTTCACTATGCATCTAAGAAGGGGGATTGTTCCTCAACGGTTCAGCTTCTGAAGATGGGATTCGAAGTTGATTCTTTCGACGAGAACGGATACTCGCCCCTCATGCTCGCCGCCATGGAAGGCCACTCGGATGTTTGCGCGATTCTGCTTAGAAGTGCGGATTCTGGGCTCATGAATGATAGAAAGGAGACGGCTTTATCATTGGCGAGGTGCGGCAGCAGGTCGAATAAGGTGGCGGAGGACTTGATTCTCGACAATTTAGCTCGGTCCCATGTTCTCGCGGGAGAGGAGCTGTGTAAGCACACTAGGGAGGGGAGGGGCAATCCTCACATGAAATCGGTTCGGTTGCTGAGTTCCGGGGTGCTGAGCTGGGGGAAGACAAACCGAAGAAATGTCGCATGTAAGGAGGCTGTGGCTGGAGCGAGCCTATGGTTTCTGAAGAACTGGAGAAAGGATTTTGGGTGTAAAAAAGACGAGATTTTTCGAGTGGTGACGGTGAAAGGAAGAGAGGTTCATTTCGAGGCGAGTTGTCAGTTTGGTATGGAGCTTTGGGTTCGCGGGATTAATCTGGTTATCAAGGAGTCTGCTTCGTGTGGGAATTGATGGAGTTGGAGTATCAGAAGGCTGCTTCCAGGTTAAGAAATTTTGAGGTAAAAGAAAAAGATGGTGGAGATTATTTTGTTTAGGGAATGGTTCCTGCAGTATTTGTATGGGCGAAATGATTGAATTATAGATTGTAAACATGAAAATTTGAATTATCATAAAATTTCTTGGTTTGGGAAAAAAACTTAAAAAATTTGTTAATTTGAATTTTTTTATGGGCTATAAAAATTCAAGAACAGATTTTTTTTTGGACATTTTCCGAATGAAGGAAACTTTACGAGGATTCTTAATTTCCTATTTAAGATCTACCGAAAAAAAATTTATCTCGCCTACTAAAAATGCTCCAGCGGGCTCAAAAATAAATTGACATCCCGTCTTAGGCTCAGTTTGTTTGGACATTTTAATTCTATTTCGGTGGGATAAAAATAGGGAATTGTTATCCGGCTTTTTGGCACTTTGAACTCCCGAATTACGGGGTTTTGACACTTTGCACTCCGAAAATTTAAAATTGGCATTTTGCACCCCCGAATATCCATTTTCTGGCACTTTGCACCCCAATGCCAAATTATCAGGGGTATTTTCGTCCGGGCAGCCCCGAAAGTGCTCTTTTTGGCACTTTCGGGATGGAGGAAGATGACCTAAACTATAGAGGGCTGCTCGGAGATCCTCGGGATGGAGGAAGATGACCGAAACTGTAGAGGGCTGCTCAGAGATCTTCAGGACTGATCGGCGCGAAGGTCGGTGACGAAAAAGATGGGGAGAAGGCAAGTGCGAGAAAGATGGGGAGTCGGCGAGTGCGAGAAACGACTACAACATTTCGGGAGGAGAAAAGAGATTTGAAACAGGTTAAACCAAAAATGCATAGAGCACTGACGAAAATGTAAAGAAAAACAGGGTGTGCCGAGACGAGAAATTCGAAAGAAATCAAAACACAAAACACAACAAATCACAGAAGACACACAGATGTACAGAGGTTCACCCCAATCCGGGCTACGTCCCATCTCCCCTTCCTCTTCTCTTCTTTCTATTTACCAAGACGGATTACAGTTTACAAGGTTACAAGGATCAGATCCGATCCTACCTCACTTAACCCTCTCAAGACAAGAACAGAGGAACCGCCGACAAGGAACACTGCGCAAAAAACACTATTGCACTCTCTTGGACTTAATCCCCTTAACCCTAAACCAGGGTTATGCACCTTTTAAATAGGGCGTCAAACCGGGCTCAGACCAAACATCCGCTGAGACGGAACAATAACATCCGCTGAGACGGAACAATAACATCCGCTGAGACGGAACAATAACATCCGCTGAGACGGAACAATAACATCCGCTGAGACGGAACCTGCTGAGACAGCATGAACACCAGGCGTCGAGCGTCGAACGCAGGCGTCGAGCATAGGCGTTGAGTGTCGAACGCAGGCATCTCCCTTTCGACGAGCCGCTGAGACGGGAGTAATCAAGGACCCGTTCGTCGAACGCAGGCGGAGTTCGACGAACCATTCTCCGTTCGTCGAATGCCGTTCGACGAGCCATTCTCCGTTCGTCGAACGCCGTTCGACGAACTCTTCTCCGTTCGTTAAGCGCATGCGGAGTTTGACGAACTCTTCTCCGTTCGTCGAACGCCGTTCGATGAACACTGACCAGAAGTGTTCCCCAACTCCAACATTCTCCCACTGGGTGAACATTTTCCTCCGATGAGAGCTGCTCCTCCAACCTTCCTCTTCAACCCTACGACCGTTGCACACCACTGAAATTTGGCAACAGGAACCGCCTTGGTAAGAAAATCAGAGCTGTTCTCCATCGTGTCCACCTTCTCCAGTTGAACAACCTTCTTCTCCACCCTCTCCCGGACTAAATGATACTAGATGTCAATGTGTTTGGTTCGTGCGTAGAAAGCTGGATTCTTGGCTAGCTGAATAGCCCCTTGGCTGTCACACCACAGCTTCACTGGCCCCTGCTCAAACCCGAGCTCCAAACATAGCCTCCGCAGCCATATGGCCTCCTTGCTCGCATGAGTAAGAGCCATGTACTCTGCCTCCGTCGACGAGAGTGCCACCACGCATTGCCTCCGACTCATCCAACTGATAGCACCTCCAAACAGTGTGAACACGTACCCACTGGTGGATCTCCTGCTATCCAGATCACCTCCCCAATCCGAGTCCACGTGTCCAACCACGTCCAGGACTCCTCCTTCACCAGCTCCTTCAAAACATAGGGAGTAATTCGAAGTGCCTCGGAGATACCTGAACACACGCTTCACAGCGTTCCAGTGTTCCTTTCCTGGTGTAGTCATATACCGGCTCAACACTCCCACTGCTTGAGCAATGTCAGGGCGAGTGCAGACCATGACGTACATCAAGCTTCCTACAACACTAGCATAAGGGACCTTCGCCATGTCCTCGACCTCATCTTGTGTCTTCGGGCTCAACTCTGCAGATAACTTGCACCCAACTGGCATTGGTGCTCCCACTGGCTTGCAGTCCGTCATATTGAACTTCTTCAACATCTCCTCGACGTACCTCTGCTGCCCCAACCAAAGCTTCTTCTTGCTTCGATCCCTAGAAATCTGCATTCCCAAGATGACACTTGCTGGCCCCAAATCCTTCATCTCGAATTTGGCTGAGAGCAGCTTCTTCACATGTTGGATCATCCTGACACTATTGTCCACCAGTAGCATATCATCTACATAAAGTGTCTGGAAGATGAACTGCTCTCCCTTTCTCTGGATGTACACACAGTGGTCCGAATTCGATCTTTCAAAACCGAACTCCAGCATGTAGGTGTCTAATTTCTGGTACCACATCCTCGGAGATTGCTTTAGTCCATACAAGGACTTCTTCAGCCTACAGACCTGATCCTCCTTGCCCTTGGCTTCGAATCCTTTCAGCTGCTTCATGTATATCTCCTCCTCCAGATCACCGTGAAGAAACGCCGTCTTCACATCCATCTGCTCTATCTCTAAGTCATGCGCTGCCGCAATAGAGAGAACCAGTCTGATCGACGTCATCTTGGCTACCCGTGAGAAGATCTCATCATAATCAACACCTTCGACCTGGGAGAATCTCTTTGCAACCAACCTTGCCTTGTATTTCTCTACAGTGCCATCACCCTTCACCTTCTGCTTGAAGACCCATTTGCTTCCAATGGCCTTCCTCCCCTTTGGAATCTTACACAGACACCAAGTCTAATTCTTCCTCAGAGACTCCATTTCATCCACCATGGCTAGCTCCCACTGATTTGAATCAGCCCTTGATCTAGCATCACTGGCAGAGGCTGGATCTTCACCAAGCATACTTAGGCAACATTGTGCAGCCACTGCACATTAGGGATATCTCATTGGTGCCCTTCTTTCTCTTGTCGATCTCCTCAGAAGTGGAACTTCCTCAGCTTCATCTTCTGACTCATCAGCACTTCTCACCACCTCCAAATCATCTGATTCAGAATCAGATACAGCCCCAACAGTAGTAGCTCATTTCTCAATGCTTCCTTCCACCACCACTGTCTCTTTCTCTGCTTCTTTAGCCTTCTCAGCTTGTGTGACTGCCTGTGGACTGGTTTCATGAAACACCACATCCTTGCTGAATGTTACAGTCCTGGTCACAGGGTTCAAAAGCTTGTACCCTTTTATGTCATCTTTGTAACCCACAAAGATGCACTTCTCAGATTTAACATCAAGCTTCCCCCTTCTCCTTTGGAATGTGAACATATGCATCACACCCAAACACACGAGCATAGGCCAAGTTTGGCTTTCCCTTGAAGATGGCTTCAAAGGGTGTACATCCCTCCACAACAAATGTAGGGGACCTGTTCTTCAGGTAGTTTGCAGTCGCCACTGCTTCAGCCCAAAGCTCCTTCCCCAAACCTGCCCAATTGAGCATGCACCTGGCCTTCTCCATCAAGGTCCTGTTCAGCCTCTCCGACACTCCATTCTGCTCTGGAGTGTACGGTGTGGTCTTCTGCCGTGCAATCCCCTGCTTAGTACAGTACCGCTCAAAAGCATCAGAGTAGTACTCCCCTCCATTGTCAGAACAGATGACCTTCACCTTTCTCTCCAACTGGTTCTCCACCAGGTTCTTAAATTCCTTAAACCTGTCCAGAACCTCTGACTTGGACCTGAGAAAATAGATCCAGGAATACTGTGAGAGGTCATCAGTAAATGACACATAGTACCTTGCGCCGCCTAGAGATGGAGCTTGAGTTGGCCCAAACACGTCACTGTGTATCAGCTCCAGCACTTCAGTTGCCCTCGTGCCCGTCTCACGAAAGCTTACTCTGGTCTGTTTGCCAAGCAGGCAATGCTCACAGAACCCAAGGCTTGTGGAGCACTCCGGCACTCCTTCCACCATCTGACCAGATGCCATGGCCGACATCCCCTTCTCACTGATATGCCCAAGCCGATGATGCCACAGCCTGGACACTTCCTCATGGTCAACCTCCTGGCTCTCAGAGATAAGAGCCCCACTTGGAACCACTGTATCAGCAAGCAGAGTATACAATGTTCCATATCTCACTCCATTGACAATCACCATTGCCCCCTTGACATCTTGCAAGATTGCTTGTCACAGCTGAAGTGCACTCATGCATCCTCCATGGAACCCACCGAGATTAAATTCCTGCTCATCCCCGGAATGTGCATCACATTTGGAAGAGACCTTGTGGTCCCATTAGACAACTTCAACATCACCTTGCCACGCCTAATAATCTGCACAGCAGAATCATCACCCAGCATGACATCTCCACCATCAAACCTCTTATACTCACAGAACCAGTGCCTATGAGGGGTCATGTGGTATGATGCTCCCGTGTCTACATACCACATATCGGAATCTCTCTGAGCAACGCACGGGGCAGCGATGTACATGCCACCGCCGTCGCCCTCCTTCTTCGTACCAGAAGTTGTCGGTGTCTCCTTGTTCTGAACGGCCTTATTCGGACATTGAGACTTCACATAACCAGTCTCATTGCACTTCCAGCACCGAACGGGCTTCTTACTCTTCTCCCTCTCCTGGCTCTTGGATCTACCTCGAGACTTATCTCGATATCCACCATGCTTGCTCTCCCTTTGTTGAGGATGAGATCTAGATACACTCAAAGCACCTTTGCTCGCCGCCTCAGAACCTCCTCTCCTGGTCTCCTCAGATAAAAGAGCTGCACATACAGTATCATTTGACAGTTCTTTGTCTCCACTCCCCCAATCACGACAAT
Source organism: Dactylorhiza incarnata (assembly GCA_033032865.1). Classification (NCBI taxonomy): domain Eukaryota; kingdom Viridiplantae; phylum Streptophyta; class Magnoliopsida; order Asparagales; family Orchidaceae; genus Dactylorhiza; species Dactylorhiza incarnata. The sequence goes on from JAWHQI010000041.1 coordinate 7,436,061, forward strand.
CAAATTGTCCTATGAATCTGGCAGTGAGCACAACAAGGTGATGGCTCTATCCTCATCCGAGATCTTCTCACCAATAGAGATTAACTGACTCACAATGGTATTGAACTGAGTCAAGTGCTCTGAAAATGAATTGCCCTTATGCATCCGAAGTTTATACCATTTCTTCCTCAATAGCAATTTGTTTACCAGGGACTTGCTCTGGTAGAGGGATTCTAACTTACGCCACAGACTTCGTGCTGAAGTCTCCTCCATGACATTAGTCAAGATTGAATCTGCTAGGAATAACCGGATCAGTCCCTTAGCCTTCCGATCAGTTTTCGTACAGGCCGCAGCCTCCGCTGCAACATCTGCAGTCGCCACTGCAGATTTTCCCTTCGATGCGCTCGCATCCTTCTCTGCAACCTTAGGAACGGGAGGATCATCTTCGATCGCAGACCATAGATCTCGATCAATCAACATATCTTCCATCTTCATCTTCCATAGATCGAATCGACTTCCGTCAAACTTCTCGATCTCGATCCGCACGCCGCCAGAACCCATTTCCAGGATCAAGAACCTGGCTCTGATACCAAATGTAAAGAAAAACAGGGTGTGCCGAGACGAGAAATTCGAAAGATATCAAAACACAAAACACAACAAATCACAGAAGACACACAGATGTACAGAGGTTCACCCCAATCCGGGCTACGTCCCCTCTCCCCTTCCTCTTCTCATCTTTCTATTTACCAAGACGGATTACAGCTTACAAGGTTACAAGGATCAGATCCGATCCTACCTCACTTAACCCTCTCAAGACAAGAACAGAGGAACCGCCGCCAAGGAACACCGCGCAAAAAACACTATTGCACTCTCTTGGACTTAATCCCCTTAACCCTAAACCAGGGTTATGCACCCTTTAAATAGGGCGCCAAACCGGGCTCAGACCAAACATCCGCTGAGACGGTTCAATAACATCCGCTTAGACGGAACAATAACATCCGCTGAGACGGAACAATAACATCTGCTGAGACGGAACAATAACATCCACTGAGACGGAACAATAACATCCGCTGAGATGGAACCTGCTGAGACAGCATGAACACCAGGCGTCGAGCGTCGAACGCAGGCGTCGAGAGTAGGCGTTGAGCGTCGAACGCAGACATCTCCCATTCGACGAGCCGCTGAGATGGGAGTAATCAAGGACCCGTTCGTCGAACGCAGGCGGAGTTCGACGAACCCTTCTCCGTTCGTCGAACGCCGTTCGACGAACCCTTCTCCGTTCGTCAAGCGTAGGCGGAGTTCGACGAACTCTTCTCCGTTCGTCGAACGCCGTTCGACGAACACTGACCAGAAGTGTTCCCCAACTCCAACAGAAAATACCCCTGATAATTCGGCATTGGGGTGCAAAGTGCCAGAAAAAAGGATTTTCGGAGGTGCAAAATGCCAATTTTAAACTTTCGGGGTGCAAAGTGCCAAAAACTCATAATTCGAGAGTGCAAAGTGCCAAAAAGCCTTGTTATCCACATATCATAAATGGCTATCCGTAGACCAATTTTAGACTTGAGCATTCAATATCTTTATTTTCCTGAGCAGGGCCCGACAACGAAGGAACATCTCTGACGACCTTCTGAGCACTTCATTGTGTGCACGGATCGTGATTCATAAAAAAAATGCACGGATAGAGACCGAGTTGAGGAAGAAACACGATTTCTTCACCGTTCGTGCGATTTCGTTTGTTTGGGAAGATTTAGATAGCTAGGTTTTGTTTGGGAAGATTTAGATAGCTAGGGTTACTCTCTCCCAAACAAACTGAAATCGCACGAACGGTGAAGAAATTGTCTTTCTTCCTCAACTCGGTCTCTATCCGTGCATTTATTTTACGAATCACGATCCGTGCACACATTGAAGTGCTCAGAAGGCCGTCAAAGATGTTCCTTCGCTGTCAGACCCTGCTCGGGAGAATAAAGATATCGAATGCTCAAGTCTAAAATTGGTCTGTGGATAAGAATTTGTAAACACGAAAAAGTTGGTCTATGGATAAGCCATTTATGGTCTGTGGATAACAATTGCCTAAAAAATATCATTGGAGCAGTTGATGTGTTTGGTAGACCATCATTTTGAGCCTAATTTTTCATCCAGGATGTGAGCTTCATTTTTCATTGGAGCTATCTTTTTGCCAGAGCTATTGCACTGCTCTCCCAAAGGAGAAATATTTACTTACGTTTAACGCATGGTGATAAAAAAGATCACCGTGTTTAAGCAAATACAACGTATGATTTCTGAATCAACGGTGATAATTGTTTGGTCATATTGTGAAGTGACCGTATTTTAGATTAATCATGCGCGAAAATTGTGCTGGTGGGAATATACGATTGGATACGTGCTCCTCGCATGGTGATGCTGGTGCGAGCAATGCACCAACAATTCGCTCCTCCCAAAGGACCCAAACAAAGCTTTAGGATTTGTTTGCCATGGCGGTGGCAGTCAAGAAAAAAATTTCTTAATTTATGGGGAATTGAAGTTCCTTACTATGATTGTTTCTCCTACGAGTTTGAATTTGGTAGGAGTAACGCACGTAGAGGAAGGTAGGGAAGAACCGTGGGCCGTCCGATCAATGATCGGACGGCTCACGAAATCCGGCCGTATTTACTATAAAAAAAGAAAGAAAAATCAAATAAAAAACACCGTATTTTAAATTTCGTGAACCGTCTGATCATACGATCGGACGGCCCATAGTTCTTCCCTACCTTCCTCTACTCCTACATAAAAAATTTTGTTCTCCTATCGAGCCAGGTGCTCGCAGGAAGGCTCGCGAGCTGGGCTCTCGCCGGCTGCTCGCAAGTAGGCGAGCGGGCCGAGCCCTCGTCGGTCGCCCACGGTAAGGCGGGCGAGTCAGGCCTCTCAGTTCGCGAGAGGGGTTCCTTGTGGGTGGCTCGCCCAGTAAGTGTCCAGGGATGTTTTTACCTGAAAACCCGTGGTGGTCTGCAGTTAGCCTCTCCGAACATCGGAGTTTGGATGTTGGCAGACCATTTTGGGCTGCATATAGTAAACAAGTTAGGCGGAATCCCTCTATTAGCAGACCATAGTCAAAAAACTATAAATAGACCTTGAAGGGCACCTTTGGAGAGGACTCCAATCTCAGTACTCTAAGCTTCCTCCTCCGTAGGTTATCTTGGCTTAGCTCTCCGACTCTCCAAGGTGCCTAGTCTCAACTTTGGCTTGGGAGGGGAAGCGCTCAAAGATCTTCCGAGTGTGTGGTGGGACCTCCTCGCTGCGACCAAGGATCTGTGTCTAGTTTTAAGTTTCTGGTATGTTCCTTCCGAGGAATCATTAAGTGCTAGTTGCCCCTCAACTTGTTGAGGGCCCGAGCTCCACAAGAGATCAAGTTCTGGCTTCAACATTTTTGGTGCGGTGAGAGTGGAGTGCAGATAGTACAAGAAAGTTCCAAGGATGATACATGGCGGGAGACGACGAGGGAGAGGCGGGCTTCGGCGGCTCGCCGCCACCCGGGTCGCCAGCAATGGTGGAGATGCTGGCAGACCTCAAGAGGGACTTGCTCGGGGCTTTCCAGTGCGCTCTCGCCTCGGCACTTGGGGGTCTCGCAACCCCTGCGCCCCAGGTGGCCCCTCCAGATGGAGTGGGCGAGAGCGCTCCGGGGCAGAGGCCAGGAAAGGAGGCGATGTCCCAGGTGCCGGAGCGAGATCTCGCGGGGTGAGAACTTTTTCCCAGCCCAGCGAGCGCGAGCGGGGTACTGGCGAGTGCCACTCAGGCAAGCAGGATCCTGGCTAGTGGGGTCCCGGTGAGTGGCCCCTCTGCGAGCGCGAGGCCGGTAGGAGCCGGGTCGCCCGTGGAGCCCGCGGGGCGAGTGGAGCAGGTCATGGGTGTGAAGGGGGGAAGCCCTTTCTGTGAGTTGGTGCTCTCAGCACCACTCCCCGTGGGGTTCAGAGAGCCGGCCATGATTCTATATACCAGCAAGGAAGACCCCATCAACTAGGGTGGATGCAGGGCCCGAGGCCACCTCCTCCCCCGCCTCAGCAGGCAATGGCAGTCGGGCGAGGGAGAGCATGAAGAGGAAGAGGAGCAGGAGTCAGAGGAGCCGGGCCCAAGAGAAGGAATAGAGGGGCGGAGGCCGAGAGGAGATGGGTGGCATTGCCCTATTGTGACTTCCACCAAGAGGAAGGTCACGCGACGGCCACCTGCTCGGAGTTCTTGGAAGTGAGGGGATCCAGAGCACCGACGCAGCGTGAGCAGCGGCCGGTAAGGATTGAGGTCCTGCCTCAGGACGAGGAGGAAGAAAGGTGTGAGGACCGGGTTGACGTGGGGACCCGAGGAGGGATCATAATGATCCATGGGGGGGGGGGGGGGGTGACCCGGAAGGCAAGCCTCCATACCATCTATCGTCGGAGCGTGGCTTCGACATCCCCAGCCCCACCCCCGGCAGAAAAAATCTTGTTTACCCATAAGGACATGTCGGGCCATGAAAACCCGTTCTGCGATGCGCTGGTCATCTAGAAAGTCATCGAGAACTTCACCGTCTCTCGGATCCTCATGGACAACGGGAGCTCGGTCAACGTCATCTTCAAGAAGGCGTTTGACGAGATGAAGGTGGAGGCCAGGAGGGTGTTAGCCTCGGATGTTCCGTTGTTCGGGTTCTCAGGGGAGAGGAAGGAGGTAGAAGGGGGAGTGGGACTCCATGTAGTCTTGGGGGGGGGGGGGCAATCTAGGAATTGTCGCTTTGTTATAGTGGATGCCCCCAGCAACTACAACTCCATCTTCAGATGGCCCCTCATCAGCGCGTTCCGATGCGTCCCCTCCACTTTCCACCAATGCCTCAAGTTCAGGTCCGGAGGAGTCTAGGTCCGGATAAGGGGGGATCCAAGGGTGGCAAGGCCATGCTATATGACTACCGTGAACACCAACTCCTTGATGGCGGAGGCAGAGGAATGGGACCGGGAGGTGGGAGAGCCAGCGAGGCTGGAAGAGGTAGGAGAGGAGGAAGGAGTAGAAGGAGAAGTTCAGGCCCAGGAAGGAGGGGCGAGGGAGCTGATGGTGATCGGGGAGGAGGAGAAGGAAGAAGGGGCCAAAGCTCTGACTTGTGACAAGAGGAAGGAGAATGACTGGGCGGAGCAGTTAAGGATGGAGGCCGTGGAGGAGGTGGTAGAGCTGGAGGTCGTCACCAAGGCAGGGGCGATCGAGAAAGTAAAGATCAGTGGGGAACTCAGCCCCAAGGACCGGAGGAAGATCCTGGCTTGTGTCCAAGAGAACGTGGACGTCTTCGCCTAGAGTGCCGCGGAGATGCCAGGGATCGATGTGGATGTGGCATGCCATCGCCTTAACCTTGACCCCAGCACTCGCCCCATCCGCCATAAGAAGAGGTCCATCGCGGACAAGCTGGAGGCACCTATCCGGGAGGAGGTGAGCAAGCTCCTCAAGACTGGTTTTGTATCGGAGATCCAGTATCCAGTTTGGGTCTCCAATGTAGTGATGGTAAAAAAGGGTGATGGTAGGTGGAGGATGTGCGTTGACTTTTCACTGTTAAATAAATCATGCCCCAATGATTGTTATCATCTGCCTCGAATCGACGCGCTGGTTGACTCATCAGTCGGTTTTTCACTAATGAGTTTTCTAGATGCTTTCTCAGGTTACCATCAGATCTGCATGCACCCTCCCGACATAAAGGATGTCTCCTTCATCACGGGGGATGGGTGCTACTGTTACAAAATAATGCCTTTCGGGCTGAAGAATGCAGGGGAAACTTACCAACGGATGATGGACAGGGTCTTCCGAGAGCAAAAAGGAAGGAACCTGGAGGTCTACGTGGATGACCTCATGTAAAGAGTCAGGACCTCGAATCTCAACTCTGCGACCTTGAGGAAACCATCGGGCCCTTGAGAAAGTTCAAAATGAAACTCAACCCCCAGAAGTGTGTCTTTGGGTCCAGCCGAGGGAAGTTCCTAGGTCACCTAATCACCCCGGCTGGGGTGGAGCCTAACCCGGACAAGGTAAGGGCAATCATGGAGCTGGGGTCTCCGAGAAGTGCGAAGGAGGTCCAGCGGCTCACGGGGAAGTTGGCCGGACTAAGCAGGTTTCTCTCCAGGGCAGGGGAGAAATGCTCGGACTTCTTCAAGGTGCTGCGGGGGAACCAAAAGTTCGAGTGGCCCCGAATGTGAAAGGGCTTTTCATGCGCTGAAGGAACAGTTGACCCAAGCCCCGTTACTGCAAGGGCCGAGACAAGGAGAGGACTTATCCCTATACTTGGGGCCAGGACCCGAGGCGGTCAGATCGGTGCTAGTCTGGGAAGAAGGGAAAAGCAACTCCGGATCTACTATGTCAGCAAAGTATTGAGGAAGGCCGAGCTCCGGAACCCCATTTTGGAAAAATTGGCCTTCGCCCTCGTGGTCTCGGCTCAGAAGCTCAGGACCTACTTCCAGGCTCATTCCATCAAGGTGGTAACTGACCATCCCCTTCGCAACATCATGGAAGGGGTGGAGCACTCGAGAAGGCTAGCTAAGTGGTCGGTGGAGCTAAGTGAATTCGATATCTCGTATGTGCCCAGGTTGTCCATAAAGGCCCAAGCAATGGCAGACTTTTTGACAGACTATGTGACCGAGGTGGAAGAATCCGAGCTGCCCAACTCGGTGGCCTGGAGGATGTTGGTTGACGGAGCCTCAGGAAAACATTCCTTTGGGGGGAGGGGTGGTTTTGGTAAGCCCGCAAGGGACAAGGATCGAGCAGGCGATCAATATTCATTAGGCCGAGTACGAAGACGTGATAGCAGGCCTCCGCCTAGCCCAAGAATTGGGAGTGCAAGATGTGGAGGTCTCGACGGACTCTATGGTGGTGGTTTGCCAGGTTAGGGGGAGTTCGAGGTATAGGAGTCGACTCTTCAACGATACTTGGAAAAGGTCAAGGGGCTCACAGGGTAGTTCTGGACCTTCTCGATCCACATGTGCCAAGGGAGGAGAGTGCCACGGCGGACCTCCTGGCCAAGTTTGGTCCCAGGGCAGGGGGCACGATGTCGAACCTTTTCCGACCATCCATCGAGGAGGAGGAACTGATGGAGGTGGACCAGCGGGCATCATGAATGGATCCCTTCATCACCTTCCAGACATCGGGGAAGTTCCCCGAGGGGAATGTGGATAAGCGGCGATTCAGGTATAAGTCTGCGTGCTACTCTTTGCATGCAGGAGGATTATACCGAAAGACACTCTTGGGGCTCCTAGCCCGTTGTGTATCGGAGGAGGAAGTCCCGAGGGTCCTGGAAGAGATCCACTCAGGAGAATGTGGCAGTCACTCCGGGAGCCGAACCTTGGAGGTGAGAGTGCTGAGGCAAGGCTACTTTTGGCCTACCCTCAACAAGAATGCAGCGGAGTTCGCAAGGAAGTGTTCAAAGTGTCAACTGTTCGCTCCTCTCCAGCTCTTGCCAGCCCAAAGACTCCAAACCATCACAACTCTCTGGCCCTTTGCAATATGGGGTTTAAACCTGGTGGGTCCTTTCCCCCAATCAAGTGGCCAAAGAAAGTTCTTATTGGTGATGATTGATTATTTCTCCAAGTGGCTGGAGGTGAAGGCGCTGGCTAAGGTAACATCCCAAGTAGTTAGAAATTTCATATGGGGTGAGATAATTTGCAGGCATGGGCTTCCACTAGCCATAGTTACAGACAATGGGCCGTAGTTTGCCAGCGACAAGTTCGTCAGCTTCTGCACCCAGCTCGACATAGATCTTCGGTTTGCGTCGGTCCACCACCTGAGGAGCAACGGGCAAGTGGAGGCGGCAAATAAGATAATTGTGAATTTGCTGAAGAAGAAGGTTGAGAACCTAAGGGGCAACTGGGTAGAGCAGTTACCCTCGGTCCTCTGGTCCCTGAGGACCACCCCAAACACTGCCACATGGGAGACCCCGTTCAAGCTCTCCCACGGTTCCGAGGCCGTCCTTCCAATAGAGTTTGATGTGAAATCCCCCAGGGTGGTCACCGCGGGTGAAGGGGATGAAGAATGGCTGGTGGAGAATGGGGAAGAGCAAAGGCTATCTCTAGACCTGGTGGAAGTGCTCCGGGACTTAGCCACCGTGCGGCAGGAGGAAGTCAAGTGGCGGATGGCTCGGTACTTCAACAAACATATCCGAGTGAAATAGTTTGAGAAAGGGGATCTGGTACTGAAGAAGGTCGACGCGGCCGGGAGGGGGGCCGCAGTAGGAAAGCTCAATCCCAACTGGGAGGGGTCATACATTGTAGAGGAAGCGCTCATGTCAGGAGGGTACCACCTCCGAGATGTGGAAGGGGTGCCCCTCGGCCTGTCCAGGAGCGGGGATGACCTGAAGCGGTTCTACCCTTAAAACTTTTTGTAATTGATTGGTTATATGTTTGACTCATCACATGTTGGTTTCAATATTTCTTCTAGGCACGGGTCCTCAAGTATTTTGTGCTGGAATGCCCCGGACGATCCCGCTACCGGGCTCTCACAAGCCGGTGGGTCAGGTTGATCTCGCGGAGAGGCTGGCACGGGTCCTCAAGTATTTTGTGATGGAATGCCCCGGACGATCCCGCTGCCAGGCTCTCACTAGCCGGTGGGTCAAGTTGTTCTCGCGGAGAGACTGACAAAGTATCAAGTATTTTGTGTTGGAATGCCCCGTACGATCCCGCTGTCGGGCTCTCACTTGCTGGCGGGTCAGGTTGATCTCGCGAAGAGGCTGGCAAAGTATCAAGTATTTTGTGCTGGAATGCCCCGGACGATCCCGCTGTCGGGCTCTTACTAGCCGGTGGGTCAAATTGATCTCGCGCAGAGTCTGGCAAAGTATCAAGTATTTTGTGCAGGAATGCCGCAGACGTTCCCCTGCCGGAATCTCACTAGCCGGTGGGTCAGGTTGATCTCGCGGAGAGGCTGACAAAGTATCAAGTATTTTGTGATGGAATGCCCCGAACGATCCCGCTGCTGGGCTCTCACTAGCCGGTGGTTCAGGTTGATCTTGCGGAGAGGATGACAAGTAAGTTGTTTGTGTTGATGGGTTCGGTTCGCAAAATCCTCAAGGGAAGGCATAGACCGGGCGAGCCCCGGGACTCGCTCACGCAAAAATCAAAGACAACATCGAAGGGAAAAATGGCTAAGTCCAACGGTCATTCCGAGGCGGCTGAGTACCGTGGCAATAAAGTCCTCCAGGTCGGATCTTGGCTCGCAAATCATTCGGGGAATTTCTATGCAACATCTAAAGTAAGCGAGTCCGGGTCCGCCGGCATGGTAAGTAACAATCAACACTGGTCGCCCGCAGGGGGTTGGGCAAGCGAGGTAGGGTAATGTAGACCCCGCTCGCAAGGGCCCCTACGGTGCGAGCCAGAAGCACGGGGCGAATCGCGTTCTACCCAGGTGCGAAGGCAGGCAAGAAGTTTATCTAACGAACAGCTACACAAGGGAAGCTACGTGAACGCTTTATGGGGTATGAGCGGAGTATGGTGGCAAGACAAAATGAAAGAACAATAAAATGGTGAACCTCACACTATTGCAAAGGAAAAAGGCACGAATGCCGGCATGGGAAAAGGCAGTGGCACGAGTACGACCAAATGTGCTAATGTGAACATGATTAAATGGCTAGCGAAAGCATGGTAAAGAACGTTGGCGCGAGCATGGTATAAAAGCGTTGATGCGAGCATGACAAAATGACACTAAAGGTAGAAAAATATTTCATTTCATTTCTTAAAAAATTTTCATTACAAGTGATGGCAAGCTCGCCAGCAAAAATGAGGTATACATTAAAAAGAAAAAAAGCGAATCAAGAAAGGTCGTTCGATTGCTCCTCCTTGCTCCCGCGGCCTTCTGGTTCTGGAATCGGCACGAACAAGTCGGGGACGACGTCCTCGACAGTGAACTCCATCGCATCCGGAACCAGCAGGCTCGCCCCCTTGAGGGTGTCGAAGACAAGGTTGGAAACGTTTGCCCATTGAGTTCTCGCGGGTCGCTTCCTTCTCGTTTTGTGATTGGTTGCGAGCCCCAGCTCGCGGAGGGGGCGAGGGGAGCACAGCTCTGGCAGCTTGTGGACTTGCGCCTTCAGGAACGTGTTCTCCGTATCCAGGTCGGCGTTTCGCGTGAGGAGCTGACTCGCTAACTCAGCATCCTTCAGAAAGAAAAAGGTAAGTCAAATGAAACAACTTGCAACGATCGAGGTAGAAAATCTAAGTGAATCACTCATCAAGCTGCCTTGGAGGCTGGCGAGAAGACCATCTGATAGGGCCTCTTTCCTATTGAGGCGCGCGACCTCATCTGCGGACTCTTGGAGCACGCGCTGGAGCTCCTTAGCATCCCTGTCCGACGTCAGGTATCACCGGCCCACCATGTGGGTGAGCTCCATGGCCCAGAACTGGGCTCACATGACCTCGTAGATAAGCACCCTGTACCTTAGGGCGCTGAAGCCGGTGGAATCCTCGCGGCCATACAACCCGAAGGCGAGGGAAAATGCCTCGCCCCCGATCTTATTGCCCTCGACCCAGGAGGGGAGGAGCGAAGAACATGAGATCCTATTATGGTCAGGATCCCATATGAGCAGCGGCTCGCCGAGCGCGTCCAGAAGCTTCGTGCCGAGGCCAAAGTTCTTGTGACTCGCCGGATGCGTCCCCTGTCTCGCCGCTCTCCTTGACAACCTTTTTACTCGCGGGCGAGGGGAGTGGAACCTCCATCTCACTGAGGTCCACGTATTCTTTCCCCTTAGTTGTGGGGGGGGGGGGGGGGGTCTCCATGTTCCTTTCCTTTGTGGGGGGCTTCATAGCGAGATGGCTCGCAGGAGGTAGCCGCTTCTTGCTAGAAGTCGAGCTGAGAGGTTCTTGGCACGCTTCGGCGGCCGCGATGGCGAGAGAGCTGGAGAGGAGGGCTACGCTCCTCGCATGGGGGGGGGGGGGGGGGAGATCCCGCTCTCCTGCAATGGCAATGAAAGAGTTAGCGTTCGACATAAAGGAAAAGTTGAGAGGAGTTTTGCGAGCGCGAGTCGAACCTTCTCCTTGTGGGACCGGTAGTAGCGAGTCCACCTTCTGCCGTAGGAAGGCGACCTCGAAATTCTTCCCCTCTAGGTACTGGAAGAGCCTCGCATCATCCCCCCCGAGCGAGGCAGGGGGGGCGGTAAGTTGCCACGTCTCGCTGAAGGGGAGAGAAAGGGATATTGTCGAAGGGTCCTTTGACAAGGATGAACTTCTGGTGGCAGTAGTGGCTCTTGTAACCGTCTCGCAGACAGTAACATGCTGGCTCGCGAAATAGGTTGTCCCATCCTTGTAGGCGCAGAAGGAGAAGACCTTACGGAAGACGAGCAAGCTAAACTCTATCATCTCATCGCGCAGGTAGCTGGCGAATGCGACCACCACAACAATCGCATTCGACGTTAGCTAGCTCGACAAGACGCCCTAGTACTTGAGTACCTGAGAAGTTCACCAAAGAAAGATTAGCACGCTCTTTGCGAGGCGAGCGAGAAAAGCAAGGGTAGAGTAGAGTACCTAGTGCACTTCCGGCCAGAAGGGCAGTCGCAGCCCATTCTCAAAATGGGTGATGGTGATGGCGAGCTCGTCAGGGGATGACTCGTTTATGGAGACGGTGGTCGCCGGGAGGCGAGCTACAAACCCTGAGGGAATGGATTTGTCCACCATGGTGAGGAACTCCTCGTTGGTGAGCGAGGCACAGAAGAAGGTGTGGTCGCGGCAGGTTCCGGCGCACCTGGCTCGCCCCTCAGATTCTGCCTCAACGACCATAGTGTTAACTGCAGCGAGCCGGAAGAGGTGCGAGTGCGAGCTGAGAATTGCGAGAAAGCTTGGAAGCGAGGGAGAGGTTTGAACAGTTAATGCGGTGGTTGAAAAGAAAAAAACCGGCGGCTATTTATAAGAATGAAAAGGGCGGGAAGAATTCAAAGCGCCGGGGGGGGGGGGGGGGTGCGGATAGCTGGATCGCGCGGTGACGTTTCGGCTTCTTGGACCTTATCTGCTCCGGATGGGCCTCCGTCCTAACGACATCTTCTGACTCGCCATAGGCGAGCCAAGCTATAGAGAAAGAAGTGAAGCTCGCGAAGGCAAGACAATAGCTCGCGAGGCGTAAGGCGAGATAGGAATATAAAACACGAAATCAAAAGTTTGTGAGCACAGTTGATATAACATCATAAGCAATTGAAAGCGAAAAAGCCCGCGAGCGAGCAAAAATATCCTTATTACAGAATCATAAAATTGTTCAAAACCCCTAAAGGGGGAGTAATAAGAGCGAGAAATAACAAATAATGGTTCAATAGTTGAGCCACTTCCAGCGACCACAGCCTTGCACCCCGGATCGCGGGAGCACTTTGGGGCAGTGGTATTCGCGAACTGACTAGACTTCACGCTGCATCCATCGCAGCGAACCTTTCTTCATAAGCGGCCATGTCCACCTGGTTCTGATCATATGACACTCGCAGCATAAGGCCGTACTTCTCGAATAGCTCGGTGACCCGCCTCTTCATCTGCTCTGGGTTGCTGGGATACCCTAAGAAATCCGCGACATGGCCCAGCGACGACAGTGGCGAAATCTCCTCCTCACCATGCTCCGACCCAGCAGGCGGGGTTGGCGGAACACCTGAGAGGAAGAAATCAACAATGAGGGTAAGAAGGAGGCATTCAACAGAGATTATTTAACCTGGCGAGATGAGAATGATACGGGCTCGCGGGCGAGAGGAGCTTGGCTGGCCCTTGAAGGCTTCGGTAAAGGCGGGGTGATAGATTTCCCCAGGCCGGGGCGGTGCGTCGAGCCGTCCGCAACCCCAAGTTCGGCAAGCAGCGACCCTCCCAGTATCTGTTGGCCTAGAACGCCAAATCCCGGGGTGATGATTGTCGTTTCAGGTAGGGCTGGCAATCCCACCGGAGAGGTGGTCCGCCTCTCCGGAGTCGCGAGAGGGGTCACTGCGTGAAAAGTATGTTTTTAGCAAGCAGAAATACGAAAGATGGCGAGGCGAAAAACATACCAGGACGCGAGGAGGAGACTCGTAGGCCAGAGGTCCCCACATCCGGAGGAGGGAGGTAGACCCTCCCAGGGGATGCGAGGCGAGACCCCGGGGGCGACTGCCCAAGGATATTTTCTTCAGGAGGAGTCTGCGAGTAAGGAAGTAGGGTTAGAAGAGTAAAGGATGGATTGCTGAACCTGACAGTAGAACCTGCGAGGCGAGTTCGTGGCGGGGGGACGGGGACAGTGGTGATGACTCATCCTCCCCGGACGGCCGCCGGACTGTCCTTGCCTTTTTGGTCTGAGGCGGGGGCGGAGTAGGTTGCTGGCAAATCCATGGGGCGAGCTCAGTGGCTTTAGCTTTTTGGGTCGCCTGCGAGGCCTTGAGGCGGGCCAATATTTCCTCCCTTATGGACATCTTGGCGAGTATGGCGACCAGCAACGAAAGGGAGAAGAGGGAGAAAAAGTTCATGTACCGGCCAGAGAGAGTGGTATTTATAACATCGGGCATGGGGCCCACCAAAAGATTTTCACCACGTCATCATGGGCTGGCGAACACCAGGGCTTCGATGTTTCTTCGCGAGCCTAAGGTAGTCTCACGAAGAGTGGGGATTGTGTACAACCCCGGTATTCGCCAAGAGGTGAGCAGAGGCTAAGGTGTCAACAAGCAAGAAAGAGGGCGAGCCAGGTGCTCGCAGGAAGGCTCGCGAGCCGGGCTCTCGCCGGCTGCTCGCAGGTAGGCGAGAGGGTCGGGCCCTCGTCGGTCGCCCGCAGTAAGGCGGGTGAGTCAGGCCTCTCAGTTCGCGAGAGGGGTCCCTTGTGGGTGGGTCGCCCAGTAAGGGTCCAGGGATGTTTTTATCTGAAAACCCTTGATGGTATGTTGTTAGCCTCTCCGAACAACGGAGTTTGGTTGTTGGCATACCATTTTGGGTTGCATATAGTAAAAGAGTAAGGAGGAATCCCGTTATTAGCAGACCATAGACAAAAAACTATAAATAGACCTTGAAAGGCACCTTTGGAGAGGACTCCAATCTCAGTACTCTGAGCTTCCTCCTCACTAGGTTATCTTGGCTTAGCTCTCCGGCTCTCCAAGGTGCCCAGTCTCAGCTTTGGCTTGGGAGGGGAAGCGCTCAAAGATCTTCTGGGTGTGTGGCGGGACCTCCTCGCTGCGACCAAGGGTCTGTGCCTAGTTTTGAGTTTCTGGTCTGTTCCTTCCGAGGAATCAGTAAGTGCTAGTTGCCCCTCAATTTGTTGAGGGCCTGGGCTCCACAAGAAACCAAGTTCTGGTTTCAACACGGCCAAACCGCACCCTCCATGGGGGTGCGACCAAATTGCACCCCCACGGGGGTGCAGCACAGTTGGTGATGAGGCTTGTTAGGAGAGGTTCTCATCAAAGAGGTCTGGGGATCGACCCCCCTGCCTCAACAACCCGCCGTGCTGAGAACAGGTGCGAAGACGGTTGGGGTGCTTGAGCTGCAGCTCAGCAGGCGTGTCGGTTCATGGTCCACCGGCTGGTGTGACGCCACCGGGGAGGGACGGCCCCGGGCATGCTGCATCAAAAAAGTGCACTTTTTTGATGCAGCACGCCCGAGGCCGTCCCTCCCCGGTGGCAGCACACCAGCCGGCAGACCATGAACCAACATGCCTGCCGAGCTACAACTCAAGCCTCAACAACCTGCCGCGCTGAGAACAGGTGCAGAGATGGGTTAGTGTGTTTGAGATGCAGCTCGGCAGGCGTGCCAGTTCGTGGTCCGCCGACAGGTGTGATCCACGGGGGAGGGGCGTCCCTGGGAGTGCTGCATCAGCTGATCAAAATACTTGATTTCCACCTGAACTCCCCAAAAAACAAAAGTTTATATGTAGCAATGTAGGCATTTGCACTCAATCATTTACACGCTTTATTTACGTATTATAACACGAAGAGTTGTTATGCGGCGACAATACTTCCACCTATAAGCGGTGTGTAGCAGTTTTTTACCAAACCTCGATTGCTAAATAAATGTCGCCTTTTACTGTCCTGATTTGCATAATCGAAGACAAACCTGTTTCGGCCCTCCAACTTTCAAAAGACTGGAATATGCCAATGTGGAGACGACGTTCAATTGAGATATACAATATCACAATAAAAATACTTCCTATATATATCAGGTACATATGATAAAACATATAAAACGCTAATTCCTACATAATTACTACATGTATTTGCATTAACACAAATAAAAGTGACCATCATAAATTGGAAACAACAGGTTGTTGTTTTTGCTTGGAAAACACATGGTTTACACATAATTGGAGTATGTGTGTATAACTCCGTATTTTCTGAGTGGACGTGATCGGACAGGCTAGCTGGAGTAAGCGAGTATGATTGGAATCCTAGAGTCCTGGCCCAGGGGCGAGTACAAAGTGAAAGGAGTGCTCGCTCAGGAGGAAGACTCTGGGCGAACACCGGTAACAGGAGATACTTGTGAAGGGGAGGCAGGTTCTGAGGCAAGCACCCGACAGTAGAGGGACTCGCCAGGAAGTAAGGGGAAAGAATGCGAGTGCCCTGCCCCATAGGGCACTCGCCTAGCCCTTGATGGCAAGGGCGAGTACTCCCAAGAAGGGGAGCACTTGCCCCCATGGGTGATCTGTTCCTAAGGTTGCTTTTGTCTGCCCTTAGCATTTCCGAACAGCGGGATTACGCTGTGCGTAGACCAAATGTTTTTGCGGATAGTAGAAACTAAAAGTCGGAGGCCGCTATCTGCAGGCCATTTTTAAAATCTATAAATAGACCCTCATGGGCACCTTAAGAAGGGATATTTTTTTGGGTAGGAGAACTAGAGAGCGATCTTACTTCCCTAGTACTCTCCTTGGTTCTGTAGGGTGTCGAGCTCAGTCTTGGTTTGGGAGGGGGAAATCTTTGATCTTTCGGGTTTGTGGCGGGACCTCCTCGCTGCGGCTTAAAAGGTTTGTTGTAGGTTAACCACCAGAGTTGGTGAGTTTTTTTGGTTCTGAGTGCCCAGTCTAGGGACTTCCGCTTAGGACTAGTAAAAACGAGCTGCCCCCAGGTTCAAACTCCATTGAGCCGAGTTTCCTGGTTTTATTATTTTTAGTGTGGTGAGCGTGGACTGCAGCTCGTTAGGAAAATTGTGAGCAAGCGCCATGACTGGAAGTGAAGAACTGGAGAACTCGCCCCCTCCCGACGAGTATGTAAGAAGAAGAGACTTCAACGAGTTCATGAAGTCGATCCTAGAAACTTTGCGCCTCGCACTCACCCCTCTAGGCGAGTGCTTGACTCCAACGGTGCCCGAGCTCACCTCACCAACTCTGGCCGAGGCGGCGCTGGCTGGCTACCAGGGAAGGAGACTGTGGTGGAGGACGAGCGGACCCTCCACGTACGAGTGTTGTTCCCCAGTCCGTCGGGCGCTTACTACCTGCGCGAGGAGACTGGGAAAGCACTCAATGTTGGAGTTTCTACAGTGATCTGGAAGTAATCAAGCAGTTAGTCTCACTGCCAACGCGATATGAGCATATAAGGTCACACATAAGAATGTTTGCAGAAATTGGAGGAAGGATTGTGTTGGCCTTGCTCATATTAGATATGAGTGAAATGACCTATCCTATGACTAATTGGAGTTGAGTTGGTTCGAGAAAATGCTTTTTAGATATTGTGAATATTGTATGGAGCATGTCGAGAAGACTTGTAGATGACATTGTGAATGTCGTCTTGACAGATGGTATGTCGTCGGAATCATTAAGTCGATATTATGAATATCGACTAGATGATGAATGTCGTCGAGATTGTCTCGACGATATGGATCTTTACGACGATATCATCAAGATTGTCTCGACGATATTTCACTCATCACGACGATATGGATCATCGAGATGCGGCGTGATATCGTCGAGATTGTCTCGACGATATGGGTCATCTCGACGACATAGATCGTCATGACGATATCATCGAGATTGTCTCGACGATATAGGTCATCCCGAAGATATTCATTGCACACTCTATTAAAGTCTTGGTCTGTGGATAGCGGAAGCCATCGTCTGCTTTTATATCCTGGGTATAAATATCCAGCCGATTAGGTTATTTCATAAACCCCTTTTTGGAGATCGAGAAAGAAGCATTCTTGAGATCCCGCCGCTTGTTCCAGAAGACCCGTCCGACCATCGCCGCCTCTCCTTAGACGAATCTAGTAATTCGTGGAGATGCTGAGGGCACTCCTTCTCTGACCCAGATCTTGTTTGACAAGATCTTGGTGTTCTCCGGTGCTTGTGTGGACTTTTATAGAGTCGCAGATCTACTTCCACGTGAACTCCTTCAGACCTAATCACATATCTCGGAAGAGACGTGATGCAGATGTTTCATTTTTAAAAAATTCTTTCAACTAATGTCCCGATGTAGGAAAGTATATCTATCGAAATGTAGTATAGAAATATGTCATACATGCCTGGGTCCTGTTGAGTAATTGTACTCACGCAAAATTCCGATTAATTTATCGAATAAAAAGGTTGGATTTAGAAAAATAAAAATCTGCAAATAAAGACTACTTAGGAGAAAACTCAGGCTTAAAAACCTTAGCACTTGATTCAGTGTTCTTGAGAATCCTATTATAAAGATATGCTCTAACATTTAAAATTTTATTTCGATTGGAGGATTGAAAAGTATGGTAGCCACATGCTAAAGATAACTTCCTTCTTATTTTAAAATATTTCAAATAGAATTTCTTCAAATTTGAAATAAATTATAAGTGCATAAAGATTAATCTGAAAGCCCAAATGAATTATATTTTCTTTTCTCATAGAAAATATAATACACTCTTTATTTCCGAGAGATCTAAAGTATCCATAAGTATTTCGGCAACTAGGACGCCAATCAGATCAAAAAGTTTATATACCGGCAATATAAACTCGCAACCATATATTAATCAAAAATAAATCGAAACATAAATTTTAAAATTAGAAACGAAGGATTATGATTTAATCTTCATCTCAATACTTCCTAATCGAGCACTAAGTAGAGAATTAGTTACGCATGATAAAAGAAAAGAAAATAATAAAAATTGAAGAAAACATCTTCATTAATAAAAAGAAAGTACAAGATGAAAGCAAGAGAGTAAAACTACAAAATCTCTCTCCACAACTTCTCTCCCAAAATCATTCGCTCAAAAATAATCTCTCCCCTCCTCCTTGAATCCATGGCCTTTTTATAGATACAATAGAGAGTCTAGAACCATCCAAGAGAGTAAATACTAGGGGATGAATCAAGATGAGAGAGAAATATGGTGGCTCCAAGGGGGAATGAATGTGACTTCTCGGTTTGAGAGGGGAAGATTAATGTGGCAGCAATATAATTCCTGCATTGGGAGTGAGGTGGCGGTATGGATTCATGGTGAGGGGGCATTTTAGAATTCACGTGAGTGACATATTATGAATGAAGGTGGGACATAGATTAATTGAGTGGCCTGTATGACAGTACGAGGATGGCTTTATGAAAATAGTGAGTGACGACTTAGATGGAAATGGGTAGATGGAAATGGGGGAGATGATCTGGCATGAATGAATGGGTTTCACGTGAAATGGCATGCATGGGGAGATGATGTGGCAGCAACTTTGCATGGATGGCGAGACCGGGATGGCCACTTGAATTGAAGTGCTCGGCCAATGCGACAACTTTCGCAAAACGTCATTGTTCAACTTCGGCTACAACACTAATTCTACAAAAATAAATAAAACATAAATTAGTGAACATAAATATTAAAGATCCGATTTATAAAAAAAACTATTTAAGGAGCAAATTAATATATAATATGAGAATATATATATAGTTAAAATTTAATAATTTTGCTTTACTAATTTAAGTTAAATAAAAAGTTATCAAATTCCCTCATACTAAGTATTTTGCTTGTCCCCAAGCAAACACATACGAGCTGGCAAAAATAAAATAGACTAATCAAACAATTTGGCTATGCCGAACACGAGTACGATGCGAAATTAGAAGTATGGAAACTATGAAAAATAAACTGAAAATTCTTAACCATGATATGAATTCTTATAGATTTCACTAACATAAAGATAAATCATCCCAAGTTGTAGCAAGATTAAAAACCAAGTGATGAGACGAATGAAAAGGGCATTGAGTTGCTACTGAAATCTTTGAGACATTTTATAACCACCTCAATCTAAATCAAATGTCCAAACTCCTACCTAAAGCTCAAAATTTTATGTGTGCAACATAGGTAGGCTAGATAGCTATTGTGAACAATAAGTGGGGCTACATAAAGGTGGGGAAAAGCTCAAAGTGGCTAACAATGGTTAAGGTCTTATGCTTCAGAAAGCAAAGGCTTACACGAATCAAGAGATGACCTAAATTATTTTCATGCTCCTAAGTCTATCTAAAACAAAGCTTTGAAAGATTCAAAAAGTGCAAGTACTAGGTAGAAAATAAAGAAACTTGACATTTCATTAAAGTACTAGTTCGCATTTACTACACTTAACATAAGTCAACATTACAAAGATTAAAAAAAGAAAAGAAAAACAAGGGATGATAGAATAGCCCTGCAAGTTGAGTCGAGCCGGCTCGTGAGCTCGATGAGCCGGCTCGAAAAAAGCTCGACTCGAGCTCGAACCAGTTGAGCTCGAGCTCGAGCTCGACGAGCTCGAGCTCGATTTCGAGCCGAGCTCGAGCTCGATTACTCTTGTTCATGAGCTCGCGAGCCGGCTCGTGAGCTTTTTTTTGGGTATTTTTTTTAAAAAAATATATAAATAAAAATAAAAATGGGTTCATGAGCAAAAAGCTCGCGAGCAGCTCGAGCTCGACTCGAGCTCGCGAGCTCGAAAGCTCGAGCTCGAGCTCAATATACTGGTCTCGAGCTCGAGCTCGAGCCAAGCAGGGTGAGCTCGACGAGCTCGAGCTCGAGCTCGAGCTCGAGCTCGAAATATTTAGCTCGAGCTCGAGTTTGGGATTTTTGCCAAGCTCGACTCGAGCTCGACTCGTTTACACCCCTATGATAGAATTTATATAAGTGAAAATATAAAAGAAAATCATGAAAATGTGTAAATTTTTAATAGATTTTTCATAAATAACATGCTACATCTAATTAGAAATACTACACGAGTCAACACATTACTAGCGAAACATAGCCAAAGTAAGAATTAGAAAAATCTATCTAGCTAAACAAGTACACAAATGACTAAAAACAAGAAAACACCAAGTCGTGGGTGTTAAAATTTCTAATAAACGGACAACGGGAACTATGTCGCAGGAACACTTCAACCAAACCAAACACCAAAAACCAGAAACAATGAAGGAACGAGAAAAATCTTGTATTAACTATCTTCTGTACATTGCGAGGTATACATGACGAGACATGATTTACCAGTACACCAAATAAAGAGAAAGAAACAAACTACAAGAAGCTGGCCGTTACAAACTGAACCCGCCAAACCGCCCAGCTAACAAAGTTGTCCGCGCCAACTGCCAAGTCGCCAAGCTGACCGCACGACTAACCGCGAAATCACCAACCCGCAACTCAATACGCGGACTACATATTATTCCAATGCTCACTCTATTCGCCCAAGCAAGGCCGCCTGACCGAAGTCACTTGGCCGCTTCTAACCGCGAACAAGCCGCTGAAAAACTGAACAGATAAAAACAGACCGGCAAAGGCAAACCGCCTAATCGCCGCGGTCTAATCTTTATTGAAAGCTGAAACGAGCCAAAGAGAAAACTGACTTGTCACTTGTAACGATCCAGGCCCGCCAACACGGGACCCAGCTGGACCGCCAGCACCCTCCCAGCCCAGGCCCGTCAACACGGGACCCAGCTGGCACCAGAAGGGTTCAGCCTAACCAGATGGTCTGTAGACCATGCACCCCAACCCCTCTCTGTCCCACCACAGGGCACAGTGGGTTGTTGGAGACCGCAGTCCCCCTTTGATGAGAAGTGAGCCAGTTAAGCGGCACCGCGTGGACTTCCCAGGAGGTCACCCATCCCAGAATTGCTCCAGCCCGAGCACGCTTAACTATGGAGTACTTTCACTTCTCATCACCAATTGCTCAATTGGTGATGAGAAGTGAAAGTACTCCATAGTTAAGCGTGCTCGGGCTGGAGCAATTCTGGGATGGGTGACCTCCTGGGAAGTCCACGCGCTGCAACTTAACTGGCTCAATTCTCATCAAAGGGGGACTGCGGTCTCCAACAACCCACTGTGCCCTGTGGTGGGACAGAGAGGGGTTGGGGTGCATGGTCTGCAGGCCATCTTGTTAGGCTGAACCCTTCCGGTGCCAGCTGGGTCCCGTGTTGACGGGCCTGGGCTGGGAGGGTGCTGGCGGTCCAGCTGGGTCCCGTGTTGGCGGGCCTGGATCGTTACAAAAAGTGCAATCCTAGTGTAGTGATTAGCACTTCAGACTTTGAATCTGGCCACTTGTAAGACCCCATTTTTTTTTTGCAAAAACCACCGGGTCTTAGGCCCAGAACCGCCATTTTGCGGTGACACCCTCACTCGGGATGGTCGCCACTACAAAACGCCGATCCTGCCGGCCAATTCGATCACAAAGAAAAGTAAAGCTTAAATGACTAAAAAGGCCAAGTCCACATCACATATAATTTAAACCATCAAGAGATGTCCACATACATAACTGAAACAAAAGATAAGTTAACAAGGGCTTCTGCCCTACACATAATAGCCTCACTACAAAGATCACTCGCGGATGCAAATCAACTAAAACTAACACTCACGGATCCTGTAATCGGTGCTCCTGTGCTAGACTGCCCCGCCTCCATTTGCACCGGCCTCTGGTGCTGCCCCGTCGCCGCGGTCTCCTAAAATGATAAGGTCCACCGACCGTCAGTCAAACATGACTCAGCCAATTCCCCACCCCTCCCCCAAAGGCTCCTAGGCACCATATGGGGAGGAGGAAGCAAAGGACATTCAAGGGGTAATACAAAAGCAGATGACAAGATGAATTCTACAACTATACAGGTGTATATATAAACGAAGCAGGAAATAGAAGCAGCATGGTAAAAGTATATAATGAACAGTAAGCAGTAGGTATAGTGGCAAGTAAGTATTATAAAAGTAACCATTGATTTATAGGAATGCACATACAAACCTATAGACCAAGGGGCCATTTAGCAGGGCCTATCGTATAAGAAGTCACATAACCGACTTATACGATAGGGGTAGGGGTTGAAATGCAATATTTTATGCTATGTCATGCAAGGTATGCAGTTATGCTATGTTCATACAAGTGCAACTCACTCACTACGACTCTATGCGCATAGACCTTTAGTTCCCCCCTTTTTGGAGCTAGCAAGACTCTCAGGATACTCCCGTAGTGGCAAACAGAAGCGGTGGGTTGGGCCTCGCCCACCTCTAGGTTGGTATATGCACTACCTAACCTAGACCTATCGTACGCCTCAACGCAAACCCGCGGAGCGCCTGCGTACTCTTACCGACCGGACCGCCAGACTTTTATGGCTAAGTGTAAATACCACACTTGCCGAGCCCAAGTATCAACGTCGGTGCAATGATCGACAACACAAAGAACCCACCACCTTATGCACATGCAACATGTCTTCCAACAATCTCCGAGCCACAAGCTCCCCGGGCTAACCCGCCCGTCACCAACAAACAACTCAGAATCACAAGCTCACCGGACTAAACCGACTAGACTCCCATACCACGGGGTGTGGGTGAGTGTGCTATTAGCTAACCTTGTACAATGACTTACTCCTATACATTAAGGTTAGTCTTGGACTTCCCGAGGGTTACCCTGTGAGGGGCTCACTACGGTGTTAGGAGTCATACTGGGTTGACACCCCAAGACTCCCTTCCCAAAACACTTAGGATTATTGGTGACTACCCTCAAGAAAACCCTCTTAATACTTCTACTTGGTTTTACTCCTAAGTGCTTTAAGACACTAAAGGGGAAAAGACGATCTTACGTCAATCCCAGGACGACCTACCCCGAGGGTGGCACCCCACCACCCTAGGACTCGTCAAACCCTAATTAACTCCAGGGACCCTTACACAGTCATATGATCACCATTCAGCCCACACATCTCCAATCAATGCCCACCAATTTGACCCTTAACCCCAAAGTTGCTAAATTGCTAAACGCAGACCACCCTTAACGTTTTGATGCTCATGAAGGGAGGTACACTAAATAATCAACTCTATGACCCAATAATTTTTATTGGTGGTCCATGTTACTTATTTAAGATCAATTCCAGAGTTTCATAATTTTCCCAACATTATTAATATTTAAAATAGTTTTTCCAAAATACAACTTCCTAAGGTTTGAACTACAAGTATACTTTTCTGACTTCCAATGCCTACCACCATTTTTAAATAAATCAAGCGTACCTAGTAATCAGTAGATATGAAGTTTTAGGAAATTCCAGCAAGCTTTACTATTTTTAAAATTCCAAAACCCATTTCTTTCCAATTATTTCCAAAGGAGGTACCCTCATATGAACTCCAAACCTTATGTAAATTTATACAGAGGTGACTCATACTACAATATTCAGCCCTACAAAATTTGACCATATTCCATAGAGGTTACATTTGCAATTTCCACAAAGGATATATTTGCAATTAATTCCAAATTGAGCTAGAGGTACCAAAAATATTAATCCATAAATTATGAGAAACATACTGTGGGTTCATAATAGTATGAAATGTCATCCAGCAAAGTTTCATGCAATTACAAAAAACTAACACCCTAAAATTAATCATCCCAAAAATTTGCCAACAATATGAATAATTACAATTTGGACCTCCAAAAGTTTTCTAATGGTTCTAATAGAATCTCCAGGGATTTATAACATCAAAACTAAGTTGGTGACAGAATACGGTTAATCACTAAGTATTATTACTTCCTAAATCCCCAAAACCTAAATATTTACAAATCTACCCAAGGATTTATTACCTAGGGTTGGCAACTCCAAATCCTACCAATTTCTCACAGTAGGACCCTCTGGTCTCCATGACCATCTCCCCAAAATTTTGGGTCAAACCATTAGGGTTTGACCCCTCTTCCATCATTGACCTCTAATTGCACCCCTTAGGGTTTAACCTAGGATTAAGGTCCATACTTCCCCAAATCCACCCAAACTTCTTGTGAGGGTATTATAACACTCAAAGAACTCAGAGGAGCCCATTACACACCTTTCCAAGGACAAACACTCCCATGTCCTTCACAAGCCCTAAAGAGCACCCTAAGGTTAACCACTAGGGTTTAAGGGCACACCAAGCCCAACTCTCCCAAGATGGGCTCCTTGGGGTGTCCCATACACCCCAAGTCAGTGACCAAAGCCACATCTTCAATCAGTGGGAGGAAACCCCTCCACACTCCAAAATTAGCCTAAGTCCACTTTTACCCCCAAATTAACCCTTAAGCAAGCAAATGTCCAAGGAAAATTCCCTACCTTGTCCAAGTCCAAACTACTCACTACTCTGACCAGAGGTCAGTGAATGGTCACCCAAGGTCCTACCAACATTTGGTGAGGAGTGGGGTTCTTTTGGGTGCCTAATTGGGGTGCAAATAACAATTAGCCCCTTTGCAAATTACTAGGGTAAACCACCTCCAATGGCCACCAAACTTGGACCAAGGGTTGGCATGGGTGAGGATGATGTGCACCCCAAATATGAAGCCAATTGGCTTTGTGGAAGAGTGGGGGCACTCACCCAAAGTTTTTCCCTAACCTAGGGAGCCTAAGATTGACTTGGTGAATTGCCCTACCAAATCAACTCCAAAAATTATGAGATTTTAACCAGAGACCCTACATGCTCTCTAGGACCACACATCCAAGTTTGGAATGGTTTTGAGGTGTCTAAAGCACCTAATTAAATCACACATGGATTATTGAATTTTTCCAAAAACTAAAGAAAAAGGGTCTCCAAACATTCTGATTTTTGGACATGCCCTTCATGTGTATAAGACTAGCCTACACCCCAAATTTCAAGTCAGTTGGAGTTCTAGATTGAGGTGGGCATAAAAAATAAACTCTGGTTAGCCCTATGGACAGACCTCACCAAAGTGAACTCAATTTTGGATTAAACTAGACATCAGGGGCTCCAACTTTGGTGTTGGACAATTTTTCCCTAGAAGCATCTAAGTATTTTTTACAGAATTAAATAAGTGATGCAGGTTTAATCACAGATTTCAGGAAATAACACTAAGGGGCCGCACGAATCTTGAAGCAATCCGACCGCTCCTAGTTATCGTCCCCGATGAACCAGCGGCCAGGATTTGCCGTGCCTGGCCCGTATTAAACTTGGATTTCCTGGCCACCTGAGCGCCGCCCCGGTCGACCAACGCCACCACCACCTCCGTTGAGGTGGCGGCCGACGATGAGCGGTGTTTGATCGGCCGGAGGTGGCCGTAATCGTGTTCTGGAAGGAGAAGCCCAACCCGATCAACGGGAGGCTTGGCTGGCTCGATTCACGGTCGATTGGCCATGATTCGAGCCGCCGGCGATTGGGATCTATTCCTCAGAGGTCAGGGAAGGGAAATAGACCTGTTGTGGAGCTTGCCGTCGTGTTGTCCTCGTGTACACCATGGGAGCTCGGGGTGGTTGTGGTGCCATGCCGATTCAAGCCTACAGAACACGAGACCTTCTGAAATCTTGGGGGTTTCTCTCCTCTCCGGCTTCTGAAGGTGATAGGGGGGGGGGGTCGATTGAAGGTGGTGGTGGCTTTAACCCCTTAATGCCATTAATGGCCTCTTCATATTCCTCCCATAACAGACCCAATGCATCCCCCTGTCTTAATTCCTCCTTGAAACGGCTGGGAACTCCTCAAAATCGGCAGAGGAGATGAATGGGAGTGTTAATGAGGGAGGCCAAGGGGTGTAACTCCTTAATGGCCATGAATGACCTCTTTTTCTCTTCCCAAAATTGGGGAAAAACCCCCATTTTCTCTCTCCTACTCACCATGGCCGAAATTCCACTCCCCTCTGTGTTTAATGCTAGTCTACTAGGCTGGTTGACCACCCAATTGAGTTAGCCCAAAGGGATTGGGCTAGGTTTAAGAGATTTGACCTAAATTGGGCAAGTTTGACTTTTGGTCAAATTAACCAATTGGATGACCCTAGGATGGGGCTTTTGGGTCCATTGGGTTCCAAATTAGGTTTAGAAACTACTGGTGGGGTCAATTTGGTCATATGAGCCTTAGTTGACCCAATTTAAGCTGATTTGACCAAAACAGGCTAAATTGACTTTGGTCAAATTGAGCCCTAGGGTTGACCCAATTATGGGGCTTTTTGGTCCACTGGGTCCCCTATGACATGATAACACTATAGGTAGGGTCAATTTAATATGGTAGTGGTCAATTAGGGCACTTGGAGAAGAATTGCCAATTTGACCTAAAAAGGGCATTTTGGTAAATTTGCACCCCCTGGGGTCCCATGATGGGGCTTTTAGGTCTAATAGGTCTATTATGGTATTCTAGGCCTAGATGTGTGGTCAATTTTGCATGGTGGAGGTTATTTGACCCTAATTAGGCTACTTTGACCAATTTGGGGTTTTGGTTGACTTTGGTCAAATTGGCCTCTTTGGTTGACCCCAATGGGCCCTTGGTGCCCTAAGGGGACCCCTAAAGGGTTAGCGATGCTATGGTGGGGTCAAATGGTCAAGGTAAGGCCCCTAGGACAAACCCTAGGTAGGGTAGCTGCAATTTACTATTTGCAGACCAAGGCAATTTCAACCCTAATTTTGCCTAAGTTAAAAGGGATTTCTACACTACCAAGGCCTTGTCATGACAAATTCACCTGGGGGGTCTAGCTGTCTGGGGGATGTTAAATCACTAACCGCGACCTCCTACTGCTTCCCGCCGCTGTCAGTTACCGACTTATCCGTTGCGGTCTCCTCTGATCAAATAAGAACCACAAGCAAGCCGCACAACCTGCGAACACAGCAAATGCAAAACTCAAACCGCGCGAACAGAAAGTTCTATCCGCACCACTAACTCACGAGCTCTCACTTACTGTTCAAGTTATTTATGACGAGCCAGGGGGGTCCTATTTATAGTAAAGGTGAGGACTGTGGTCACCGCCTACAACGATAGGATAACCACCCATATCAACAATGATGGGTAGCACACAACTCGCGCGCCTTGCTGAGATAATCCTGCTTGAATCAGTTCACCGACTCTATGACAAGCTGTGCGGACAAACTGCAAGATCCCAACAACACCAGCAGTAAAACTGTCGGACCGCGAGCAGATAACCGGCCAGAGCTCCAACACCCAGTGGTAACCGCGGACACTATTCACCCGGTTACTACTAGAGAGCTGACCCTAGTTAGTCAAGGATCAAGGCCACCTGTAACTGGCAATACGCCAGTCTAATGCGGAAAGACAACCCGCGTGGTCTTCATAATAGACCGCCTGACCTCCGCGATTTACCAGACCGCCCGTACTGATGCCCAGACCGCCCGACCTCCACTCACACTTCAATTTTCAACACTCCCCCTTGAAGTGGGAAGTGGAAGTCAGCCATAGCAATCTTCGTAACCAAGTAAATGTTCCCTTCACCAGCAGCTTTGTGAAGATGTCAGCGATATTTTCCTCACTTCGCACATGCTCAACCATCAGAGATCCCTCCAGCACCTTCTCCCGAATAAAATGATGCTCGATCTCGATGTTCTTGGTCCGTGCTTGACATACTGGATTGTTAACCAGTTTGAGAGCACTCTCGTTGTCATCACGTAGCAGAGTAGGACCTCGCACCTCCTTATGGACGTCCTCCACCAATCTCCTAAGCCAGATGGCTTCCTGAGCTGTCAAGGCCGAGGCCTTGTACTCCGCTTCAGTGATAGAGACGGACACTGAATCCTGCTTCTTGCTGCACCATGAAATAGTTGTCGATCCGCATAAGAAAACATAACCAGACTTCGACTTCCGATCATCTGAATCTCCCCCATAATCGACATCCATGTAACCATGCAAACAAAAGCTCGTGTCTCTCCCATAAAGGAGACCCATGTTTGAGGTCAACTTCACGTACTCCAGAATAAACTTTGCCGCTACCAGATGAGGTATCTATGGTTCCGCCATATACCGACTTAACCTGCCAACTGCATATGCAATATCCGGTCTGGTAATCGTCAGATATATCAGACTCCCGACAAGAGCCCGGAACACCAACAGATCAGGAAGAATCCTCCCCTCATCCCGCCGAAGTTTTAGACCAACCTCTAGAGGAGTAGAGCTGCTCTTCCCATCCTTCATGCCAAATCGCTTAACGATCCACTCCACATAACCTTTCTGGGAAACAAGCACACCGCTCTCTTCCCTCTCCACCTCAAGTCCAAGGAAATGGTGAAGCTCGCCCAGATCCTTCATCTCGAATCTGATAGCTAATTCAGCCTGAAGCCTAGCTATCTCAACTTCTGAGTTCCCCATGACGATCACATCATCCACGTACAAAAACACCAAGACTTGCAGCTCCCCGATCTTCTTTACGAACAGACTCGAGTCTGAATCTGAAGCAATGTATCCACAGAACTGGAGATATTTTGTGATCTTCCCATACCACGCCTGAGGCGCTTGCTTCAACCCATAAAGAGCCTTTTTGAGCTTGCAGTCGTGTCCTGGATGAACTTCTGATACATATCTAGGTGGCTGAACTCTGAAGATATCCTTGTCAATCTCGCCATACAAGAATGCATTCTTTACGTCGAGTTGCCAAATCTTCCACCCTTGGCTAGCAGCCAATGTAATCACCACACATACCGAAGTCATCTTGGCTACTGGACTGAACGAATCTTCTTAGTCTTCTCCATACTGTTGAGAGAACCCTCGAGCTACAAGGAGAGCCTTGTACCGCTCGATACTCCCGTCAGCTCATAAACCCACTTGCATGTCACAGGAGTAATGCCATCAACCTTGGGCACAAGGTCCCAAGTCTCATTCTTCTTGAGGGCAGCCATCTCCTCATCCATGGCTTCTTCCCACTCCTTGACTCCAGTGGCATTTTCAACGCATGTCGGCTCTCGCTCATCCAAGGGGCCAACAAAGAAACATGAGACGAAGCTCACCTGATTTCCCCCTGTATACTGAGCTGGTGGAATAATAGTCCTCTTGGACCTCCTCAGAGTTTTACTCTGATCTACCTCTTCTATTGCAACTTCTAGACTAGCTCTTTTCTCAGGCACACTTGGAGCATCGCTCCCCCTGCTTCCAGAACCTGAAGCACCTGACCCAGAGCTAGAAGCAACTGGAGCACCTGGAGAAACATGTAACTCCACCAGAACTTCCTTTGTAGCTTCTTCTGGTCCACCATCCAACCTGCTTTCTTGTAGATCAACATAGGAGCTACCCTGGTATGATGTCAATTCATCAAATACCACATCCCTAGAGACCATGACTGATGAAGCTGAAACTATGCTTACAAACGACAACGGCAAGTGTACCATATCGAATGCAGTATATGTTATAAAACCAAGGTCGTATTAGACTCGGGGCGGTTGAGTACTCTTACTTAAAGAAAATCTCTATTATTCTATCAACAATACTTTGGGCTGGTTTTGCAAAAAGGAAAATTAAAATAAGATTAAACAATGAGTAAAAAGGCTAGCACTCTATCTTAGAATCACCGCAGAATAAAGAATAAGAAGAAGAAATAAAATCGCATTCTCTTACTCAAATAACTTTGACCGTGGAGGTTCCAGAAATATGAGCGCGCCTTGGTCGAGGACTGCACCCAACTAAGATTAGGTTGATCAACTGAACTCTCGTTCTATAATTGAAACCCCTAAACTTGCTTTACGCGGTGAACCCCACTATTAGATTTGACTCCAATCCGGGAGATTTATGTCATCCTCTCTCGAGGGTTGCATGCAACTCTCTTTATCCTTGAAGGATCGATTCGTCTTATGAGCTGGTTATAAATCGAAAGAACGAAAACAAGAACGAGAATTATATATCGAAAATATAATCTCATTTCATTAAAATCAAGGATATATCTTAAGCATTTTAGAAAAGAGAAAGAGCAATTCTAAATTACTTTAAAACCAATTTAATTCCTTGGATCATCTCGATCGAGTACTAATAATATTTTAGTTACTCGTGGAGATGGAGGAATCAAAAGAAATAAAAGAATACATAATGAAGAAAGAATAGAATAAGACAACAAAACTATTTTATTAAGTGAGGCAAAAGAAATTACAAACTATGAAAAGGAAATTACAACTATTGAATTGAAAAGTACAATTTGCAAGAAGTAAAAGGATGATTATAAGAACTATTAAAAACATGAAAATAAAACAAGAAAATGAAAGTTCTAATCCTAAAAATTGGTCTCAAAAAATTTCTCTTTAAAAATCTGCTGGAGCTGGCTTTATATTGCTGCAAATTTGTGGTTACACGCCCTTGGGTCACGCCCGTGACCCTGGGGCGTGATCAAAGCTGGAGCGGAGAGGGCGCCTTCTGAAGTAATTGCTAGCGTTACGTCCGTGTCACGCCCCGAGGTCACGCCCCGAGGTCACGCCCGTGGCCTGGGGGCGTGTAATCTTCAAATCTGCTGTTGGCGGGAAAACTTCAGCGGGAAGGAGCGCAGCGAAAGTCACACCCGTGACTAGATGTCACGCCCTCTGGTCACGCCCGTGACCTGGGGCGTGTACTTTTAAATGACGTGGCAGGCGTGCAGGCAGCAGGTGGCGGGTCACGCCCGTGACTAGATGTCACGCCCCCTGGTCACGCCCGTGACCTGGGGCGTGTGCTTGGCGAATCTTCACGGAGTGGGCCCGAAGTGGCGACAGCAGGTCTGGAACACATCTTTATCTGTCACGCCCTTGGTCACGCCCGTGACCTTGGGCGTGTACTTGACATTTTTGCTCAAAGTGCCCAGAAAACCTGAAAAACATAAACTAAGCTTAAATTTGTTGAAGAAATAAAAAAGGAATGAATTAATTAAGAAACTACATAAAAGATATATAAATTCATATTAAAACTATATTAAAATTATACTAAAAGATGAGTACAAAAAGTACTCATCAAACACCCCCATACTTGAGCTTTTGCTATTCCAGAGCAAAAGAATGAGGAAAGAATTACAAGACATCGATATTATTTTTAATTAACTAAAATTTCCTTAAACCAAGAGTAAGTCAAAAACAAATTTTAGGAATTCAAGAATTAAGTCATAAGTTATGTTGATAATTTAAAAAGAGAAAATTGTTTAGCTAACTACTTCTCAAGATAACTATTTAGCAATCAAAATTATAGAAATTTTCAAACAAAATTAGATTGAAATTATAGGCACTCTAACATAAAAGAAGCTTAAGGAAAAGACACTGAAAGTGCACAGTTAACCACACTAGAATTCTCTAGAGGGGGGTGAATAGAGATTTAAATAAATTTTGTGCAAAGTTAATAAATATATATATGTGTAATAATCACAGAATTAAGCTTCCCCCACACACCAACAAGAATTAAGTAAATAAAGAAAGAAATAGCAAAATGAAAATCACAGCACAACACAAAGAAATATAGTGGTTCCCCAAACTTTGGGTAGTCCACTCTTCTACCCCCTTGGTAGGAATTCACTATCTTGCACTGAGTCTTTTGATAAGGAGACTCTTAGAACCAGCTTGAGTCTTTTGATAAGGAGACTCTTAGAACCAGTACAACTGAATTTTTTGAAGAGAGATTCTAAAAACTCTTTTACACAATTGAAGTTGAAATAAGAATGAGAAGAAGAATTAGAAGAAACAATTAAAACAAGAAAGAATCTTCTTCCTAGCAAGAAGATTAGAAGCACAAGAATAGTGAATGTAATATCTCTTCTATAGTGAAAAGGAGATTGTAAGCTTTTCTCTCTTTTGTGAGAGCTTTCAGAATTTGCAGCAGAATGGCTTCAGAAGGAGGAGAAGATGAAGGCTTTTTCTTTGCTGCAGCACACTATCTCTTTTCTCAGCTTTCTCACTCTTCACTTAGGAGCTCTTCCTCTTTTTCAAATGTATATGGTGGATCACTAGTCATTATTCTCTGCCGACCTCCTCTTTATTTATAGCTCTGTTTCAAAAGATGTTGCTAAAGGGGAATAATCAATCAACAATTAGAGAGAAAAAGTTTCCATAATAATTAAATCTGTAGAAGGAAAGAATTCATTCTGATTTCAAATAATATCCATAATAATCTTAATCAAATTAGCCAAGAATCAAATAGAAGGAAAGACTGATTCAGAACGGCTATACAAGAATAATATCATTCCATAAAAATCACATCTACAAAAAGAAGGAAAGAGATCTGCCGTGTTTTTGAATTTCTTATAGAAATCGACGTGCGTCGATTACTATTCGACGTAAACGTCGATTTCATCCTGGCTGGACGTCGAGAGGAGAATAAAGAAGGTGCGTCGACTTTATTAAATGCGTCGACTAGAAGTCATAGGTATGTCGACAAAGATTACGTCGAATTCTTCTTAGAGTTACTTAGACTCATTCTTAGAGAAACGTCGACTACATTTCGACGTTGCGTCGAATACTATTCGACGCATATTTACTTAGCCTAATTTTTCATTCTTAGAATTTATATTCTACTCAATTCTAGGGGTTAAGATAAATCATTTCCCCAACAATCTCCCCCTATTTGTCTTAACCCTATTTAGAGAGAAATTGTATCAGCTTTTAATCAACACAACAAAACATTTATATAGAGAAGAAATATGCTAAGTAATCAGAAGAAGGGAGAAATCATATAAACAGACTACATAATAAGTATTTAAGCATGGAAAGAAAAAAAATAGATTGTATCAATATTGTTCAACACATCATTCAGGAGGGGTAGGAGGAGTTTTTCTTTTCCTAGTGAATACTACTGTTTTTGGAGAGGTGGGTTGCTCCTTCTCAGTAACAGGTGGTTCACTCAGCTCCCCCTGAGTCACAGCAGTTTGCTCCCCCTGAAATGGAACTTCCTTTTCTTCTACATTTACCTTTTCAGTTTCTTTCTCACCTCCAGCTTCAGTATTTGGCTCCCCCTGAGCTTCAGCTTCTTTTTCTTTCTCTCCTATAGCTTCTTCAGCATCAGTTTCCTTTTCAACTTCTTTCTCTGCTCTGCTAGCCTCCCCTTGAAGGAGAACTACTTGTTGGGCAGCTTCTCTTGCTATAGAGAGTATACCTATTATCTGTTCTTCAGTATGTAGCTCAGGTACAACTTCATTCCCAATGGTCTTGAGTAGATCAGTTTTTGAAGTAAGAAGGGACTTTTGAGAGAGAGATTTGTGACTTGAGGACTGCTCTTCATCTAATTTCTCCCCCTTCATAACCTTCTTAGACAAGGAGGTTAAGAAAGACTTGGTCACTTTAGAGGAAGAGACAGAGGTCTTCAAGCTTTGCACAGAGGCATTGACCCCATCTATTTGGGTTTGCATGTGCATGATGGAGGAGTGAATTTGAGAGCAGTGTCCATCCAACATAGTCTGCATCTGAGAATCCTATTAATTCAAAATTTGTTTCTGCTGAGTACCACATACCTAGTTCAGGTGTTCCCTTTAGGTATCTAAGAATCCTTTTTACAGAGGTGAGATGGGATTCTTTTGGATCAACCTGAAATCTAGCACATATGCAGGTTGCAAACATAATGTCAGGCCTGCTAGCTGTTAGATAGAGAAGGGATCCTATGATTGCCCTATATGTCTTTTGATCTACTGATTTTCCCTTATCATCCTTTTCTATAATGGTATTAGTTTCCATATGTGTTTTCATGGTAGAGGCTGATTCCATACCAAACTTTTTGATTAATTCTTTAGTGTATTTAAATTGTGAGATAAAGATTCCCTCACTGCTTTGTTTTGTTGGAGCATGCGTTTCGCACTCTTCCGGTTTGATAATAATAAAGTCCTATTTTTATTTGATTCTATTTTTATTAATGGTGTGCAGGTAACAGGTATGAGATGTTCACAATTCTGCTGGAGCTCAATTTGAGTGTATGAAAATTT
Organism: Dactylorhiza incarnata; assembly: GCA_033032865.1. Classification (NCBI taxonomy): domain Eukaryota; kingdom Viridiplantae; phylum Streptophyta; class Magnoliopsida; order Asparagales; family Orchidaceae; genus Dactylorhiza; species Dactylorhiza incarnata. The sequence continues at coordinate 7,469,901 of JAWHQI010000041.1, forward strand.
CGATGTCGGAATTTTCCGACAGCTAATGTCGCCCAGGCGACAACAGAGAAGTTACAACAACTTCCCGCACGACAACACGACGAACGACAGTTTTGCGCTGTCGGAAATCCGACAGCGATGTCGCCCAGGCGACAGCTCGGAAGTTACAGTAACTGCCCGCACGACAGCACTACAAGCGACAGTTTAGCGCTGTCGGAATTCCGACAGTTATGTCGCCCATGCGACAGTGAAAATCTATATATTGGCTCGTTTGGTTCGTGCATTCCAAGCCTTCAGACCTTCAAGCCTTCTTCCTGAGTGTTATCGTCCAGAGAGCTCCAGAGAACGAAAATCCCCATCCTTGAATAAGAAAAGAGAGAGCGAAGCCGAAGATTGTACACGCATTCCAAGGAGACTTTCTCAAGGATTCTTCGCTGCTTCGGTCCAGAAATTTCAAAGGGGGTTTTTAATTTGTATTTCATTTATATTTACATTCATCTTGTAATCGTTGTAGAAATCGTCGTCTTGCGTGCGACGTCTAAGTCCGTGTGAGGCTTAGGGGAAATCATCACCTTGTGTGTGGTGTTAGATCCTTGTGTGGTCTAGGGTAAATCATCGTCTTGTGTGCGGTGTCAAGTCCTTGTGTGGCTTGGGAGAAAATCGCCGCCGTGTGTGCTGCGTCTAAATCAAGATTTGATTTAGGGGGAGGCTAGTGTCTATATCTGGGAGATATAGGCTATAGCCAACCGGTCCTTAGGAGAAGGACCGGTGAAAAGAGACAAGAGATTTTATTAATTGTAAGCCTTTGACTCCAAGCTTTATTGGAATCATTTCTACTCATTATCTTTGATGAAATAAGATCTTGTTTTTAAATTCAATTATTTGTCTCTATATTCATATATTGTTTCATTTTTACAAAAATTATCAAAGGTTTAAATTGCCCTTATTCACCCCCCCTCTAAGTGCGCCACAAGATCCAACAAGTGGTATCAGAGCTAGGTTAATTCCTTATAAGGTTTAACCACCTGGAATTATGGCGCACCATGATCATGCATTTTCCGAGGGGCAAGGAATAACTAGACCACCATTATTTACGGGTTCCGATTATAATTATTGGAAAACTAGGATGAGGTGTTTTTTAATATCATTAGATATTGAAGTATGGAATATGGTTGAAACAAATTATACTCATCCTAATTTTACAATTGGTGATATTGTCATGGAGAAACCCAAAGATAAATGGGATGACCAGGACAAATTAAAATGCAAAAATAATGCAAAAGCAATGAACGCATTATTTTGTGCTCTTGATAAAACTGAATTTAATAGAAACTGCGCATGTCAAACTGCATATGAAATTTGGAATTTATTGGAAATTACTCATGAAGGTACCTCACAGGTGAAGGATTCAAAGCTTTTCCAATTGGAGTCAGAATTCGAAAAGTTCAGGATGGAGGTAGATGAAGATGTGGATACCATGTACACAAGATTCACTAAGATAGTAAATGACTCAAAAGTTTTAGGAAAAAATTTCTCAAATGGTGATTTGGTAAGAAAACTTCTTAGATCTCTCCCTCCTAAATTCAATCCCAAAGTGACGGCTATTTCTGAATCTCATGATCTTAAAGCTCTTAATATTGAAAGCCTGATTGGGAACTTAAAAACTCATGAAGTTGAATTGAAAATTCAACAACAAGAGTATATGGAGCCAAAGAAGAAGGGATTGGCTCTAAGATCTAAGAAGGAGGAAAGTAGTGATTCTGAGGAGGAAGAAGAAGATGAGGAAAGTTTATTTGTTAGAAAGTTTAGAAAATTTATGAAAAATCCAGAGAGGAGGAATTCATTTAAGAAGTATTTTAAGAAGGAGACGTTTAGAAAGAAAAAAGGAAAGGAAGACGATGAGGAGGAAGAGAGACCGCCACCGGAGTGCTATCACTGCAAGAAGCTAGGACACATCCGAAGCAAGTGTCCAAAGTACTTAAAAGAACTTAAAGAAAAGAAGCACAAAGGGACGAAGAAGGTGCTGAAGGCGGAAACAAGGGATGATACTACTTCTGAGGATGCTAGCAGTTCAAGCTCAAGTAAAGAAGAGGAGGCCAACATGTTCTTAATGGGAAAGAGCGTCATATCTGATGACGAATGCAGTGTCCAAAGTGACACTGAGGTAACTCCTCCAACCTACGATGAATTATTTTCTGAATTTTTAAAGACTTGCAAATTTTTTGAAAAGAGTTTAAAAGATAATGATCTTCTTAAATCTGAAAATGAAATTTTGTTTAAAGAAAACAAAAACTTGTTAAATGAAATTAAGACTATTGAAAAAAGAGAAATTTCTTGCCAAGAGTGTGATCACTTTTTGGGAAGAATTAAAGAACTTGAAGAATCTCTTTCCAAATCTCATTCTACAATAAAAATTCTTACCAAAAAGAATGAGATTTTAGAGAGAGATCTGAAATCTTCAATTTCCAAAGTCCATGAGGGAAAGAAATCTTTTGAACGTAGATGTGTAAATCTAGTATCCGAGAATACAGAAATGAGAAACCAGATTCATGACTTAACGCTAGCCATGAAAAAATTTGGAATGGGCCGAAGATCATTGGATATGATCTTAGGATACCAATGCCATGGATCTGGACGGTTTGGACTCGGATACACGTCAGGAAGCTATCGCCCGACGATAATCACTGTCGCCGGCGACAGCAAAAAGTCCAGAAATTCTATTTTTAAAAATTCTGAAGTTAGTAAATTGTCTAATACTGCATCCTCGTCCAGTAAAAGTCCAGAAAAGTTATACTCTTCTCAATACATTACATGTGCCAAATGCAATAGATGTGGTCACACTACGGACTCTTGCTGGAGGAAAGGAAAAAGTAAAATTAAACAAATCTGGGTGCCTAAGGCTTCTACCTATACTATGGGTGGAACCACTTGGGTAACCAGATCTTTACTCACCTCTTCTTTCTAGGTGTGTTGGCAGGCTAAGGACAAAGAAGACGTGTGATACTTGGACTCGGGCTGTTCAAAGCACATGACGGGCAATAAAGAGAAGTTCCTTAGCCTAGAGATGAAGAAAGGAGGAGTTGTTACATTCGGAGATAATGGAAAAGGAAAAATCATCGGCATCGGAGTTGTGGGTAACAAAAAATTTTTAATTTCAAATGTTTTATTTTTAGAAGGATTAAAGCATAATTTGATTTCTATTAGTCAATTATGTGATAAGGGTTTAGATGTTTTATTTGAATCTTCTACAAATTTGTGCAAAATTATTAATTCTAAAACAATAGAAATTGTTTTTACCGCACCTAGATGTCATAATGTATATATGATTAAATTTCTTGATTTTTTAAATTCTACTTTAAAATGTTTTTTATCAAAAAATGATGAATTAGAATTATGGCATAGGCGACTTGGACATACTAGTGCCAAGTTAATTATAAAACTTTCAAAAGATAAATTAATTAAAGGTTTACCATTGTTAAATGGAAATTTATCTTCTTCATTATGTGTGCCTTGCCAAAAAGGAAAATTTTCAAAATCATCTTTCAAAAGTAAAAATATTATTTCTACCACTAGGCCACTTCAATTAATACATATGGATTTATTTGGGCCAATTGGAATTCCTAGCTTAGGAGGTAGAAAATATACATTTGTATTAATTGATGATTATTCTCGTTTTTGTTGGACTTTATTTCTAACCTCCAAATCCGATGCATTTTCAGAATTTTCAAAATTATGTTTGCGTATTCAAAATGAATTTGAGTTAAAAATTAAACGCATATGATCGGATCATGGAGGAGAATTTGAAAATGAAAAGTTTATTTCTTTATGTACGGAGTTAGGAATTAAACATGAATTTTCCGCTCCACGCATACCACAGCAAAATGGTGTAGTGGAGAGGAAAAATAGAACTCTTCAAGAGTTAGCCCGTACGATGCTATCTGAATTTAAATTACCAAAATCTTTTTGGGCTGAAGCGGTTAGTACGGCATGTTATGTAATTAATAGAGTAATGCTTCGCCCTATTTTAAAATTAACTCCTCATGAATTAATTTTTAATAAAAAACCAAATGTTTCTTATTTCAAAGTTTTTGGTTGTAAATGTTTTATTTTGAATTCTAAGGATTCCTTAGGAAAATTTGATGAAAAATGTGATGAAAGTATTTTTATTGGCTATTCTTCAACTAGTAAAGCTTATAGGATTTTTAATAAAAGAACAAAAATAGTTGAAGAATCTATTCATGTTAGGTTTGATGAGTTTGTTTCATGTGTAGAAAAGAAAATTACAGGAAAAGAAGATGAACCCCTTCCTTCGGTGGAGAATGATGATGAAGAACTTGGAGAAAATGAAGAAGAAAAAGAAGAAGAAAGAGAAGAAGAAAGAGAAGAAGAAGATAGAGAAGAAAAAGAAAGAGAAGAATATGTGCCTCCAAGTGAATTGAGATTTTCAAAGGATCATCCAAAGGAGCTTATCATTGGAGATCCGCAAAAAGGGGTTAGTACTCGTTCATCGTTACATGTTTTATTTTCAAACCTTTGGTTTGTCTCTGAAATAGAACCAAAAGATGTTTCCACCGCTTTAAATGATGAATTTAGGTTTTTAGCTATGAATGAAGAACTTAATTAATTTGAACGTAATAAGGTTTGGAATCTTGTAGAACGACCCAAAAATCGTCCTGTAGTTGGAGTTAAGTGGATTTTCAAAAATAATTTGGATAATGAATCTAGAATTGTTAGAAATAAAGCCAGATTAGTTGCAAAAGGTTATGCACAAATTGAAGGGGTAGATTTTGATGAAACTTTTGCACCCATAGCAAGATTAGAAGCGGTTAGGATATTTCTTGCATTTGCTTGTTTTAAACGATTTAAATTTTATCAAATGGATGTCAAAACCGCATTTTTAAACGGGTATATAAAAGAAGAGGTTTATGTAGAACAACCCCCTGACTTTGTAAATGAGAAATATCCAAATTATGTTTATAAATTAGATAAAGCGCTTTATGGATTAAAACAAGCGCCTCGTGCTTGGTATGATCGATTAACTCAATATTTGTTAAAGCACGATTATAAAATTGGAAGTGCCGATTATACACTCTTCATTAAGCAAATTGATCATGATTTATTAATTTTGCAAATTTATGTTGATGATATTATTTTTGGAGCCACTAATGAAGAATTGTGTAACAAAGTAGTTCAAATTATGAAAAATGAATTTGAAATGAGCATGGTAGGAGAACTTTCATATTTTCTTGGTTTTCAAATTACACAAAAACATGATAGTATTTTTATATGTCAATCCAAATATATTCATGATATGTTAAAAAGATTTGGATTTGAAAATCTTAAGCATGCAAACACTCCTATGAGTGCTTCACTAAAATTAGGAAAAGATTAAAGTGGAGTTTCAATTGACCAAACCCTTTATAGAAGTATGATAGGATCCTTATTATATTTAACCGCATCTAGGCCTGACATTATGTTTGCCGTTTGTTTATGTGCTAGATTTCAGGCTAATCCTAAAGAGTCACATTTAAAAGCGGTGAAACGCATCTTTCGATATCTTTTAGGAACATCTAAATTAGGATTATGGTATCCTCATAATGATTCCTTTATTTTACATGGCTTTTCGGATTCAGATTATGCGGGATGTTCTTTAGATAGGAAAAGCACTAGTGGCACTTGTCATTTTATCGGCCCTTCACTTATTTCATGGTCGAGTAGGAAACAGAATTCTGTTGCCCTCTCTACTACCGAGGCCGAATATATTGCACTAGGTAGTTGTTGTGCCCAAGCTTTTTGGATGTCACAAACATTAGAAGACTTTGGCATGCAACAAAGTAGTGTAGAATTAAAGTGTGATAATAAAAGTGCTATAAACTTAACTAATAATCCCGTATTACACTCTAGATCTAAGCATATAGATGTCCGACATCATTTTATAAGGGATCATATTAAGAAGGGTAATGTAAAAATCAACTTCATAGGAACGGATTCACAACTAGCGGATATATTCACTAAACCGTTACCGGATTCCCATTTTTCTATGCTTAGGCTAGAATTGGGAATCCTAGACATTTCACAATGATTATATCACTACTTATGACCTATAATATTAAAAATATCTTCAATTTTGGTCTCTATGATGCTTTACAATAGTTATATGTCATTATTAATGCTACAACTCATGAATTGATGCCAAACCATGTGAGTTTTTTTATAAAAATGGCTATTTACATGATTATATGAATTCATTTCCACTCTATCATCGTATTGACACTCCTACTAAGTTATTTAGACTATTGGAAATTGTTTTCGCATGCCTCTAAGTATGAGAAATTGTTTATATATACTAATGAACTATCACGTTCACTTCTTTTGATCCATACATATGTCTTTCTATTTAATATATACATGAATCATATTTGCTTTAACATAATACAATAACACTTCTTAAATACTACTTTCAACCTTGATTTGTTAGCACAACCAAATATACATCATCTTTTGCGATTCAAGTGAATTCGGAGATCCTTGGTCAATTAAAAATAAAAATTATAACTATCTCCAAGTTAAGATATCACAACATATGTGATCAACAAAAAGATAAAATTGAGGACAAGGATACTCCACCAAGCACTACTTACCCTCCTAATAAGTCTTAATAAGCATTGCGAGGTTGAGCACCTTGGAAAGAATTGTAAAGTGTCTTGTGCAAAAGAAAAATGGTATTCTATTCTTACATGTGCTATATCTTCAAGGTCAAAGTTGTCTTTATATGCTTATGATTTGTTTTCTATTCCAATGATCATGTAAATTAAATAATTTCATATTTGATCAAAGCATCACTTGTACACATCATTATGTTATATAAACATTCATCTCATGAGAATTGGACCGAAAAGATTCCAAATTTCTATACACAATTGTGTCTTTCTATGATACTTTTAAAATGTCATTAATCATGTTTAAGTTATTTTGTTTTATTCTACTACTTCATATGGCTTTACCATCTCTTCATGAGTTTATTCAATATTATGGCATATTACTATTTGTTGGGTATTGTATCTACAATTACCTGGATTTGAAGATGTCCCCTAGTGAATTGAATTGAATTGAATTGAATTAAAGTAAATTGATTTAAGTGGAGCAGGTTTTCAGGAGAAAAGAATTTTTTTGCTAAGTCAATTCGTCGAGATGTCTCGTGAAGTTCCGATGAATCTCGACAAATCCAGACAGAAGCCAAATTTGTAGTTTAAAGAAGAAATTTCTGCGGCTAAGTCTATTCGTCGAATGTTCACGTAACCTTCCGACGAATTTCGACGAACGCAGACAGAAGTCAAAAAGACAGACTTGTGAAGGAAAATGTGCGGCTAAGTCAATTCGTCGATTGTTCTCGAGAACTCCCGACGAATTCCGACGAATGAAAACAGAAGACAGTTTTCAAGCTTTGTTCAGTATTTTTAATGACTAAGTCAATTCGTCGAATGTTCTCGAGAACTCCCGACGAATTCCGACGAATGAAAATAGAAGACAGTTTTCAAGCTTTGTTCAGTTCACCTATTCACCCACCCATCTAGGTGATTTAGGTAGACAACGATTTCTTTCACTATTACTTCAAGACCTTCACTCATTTTCCCAACAAGTGCTTCCACTTACTCTTATTTTCTCCATTTTATCTCTTCCCTTAAGAACTACTAATTCATTTCATATTACCTTTTGCTAATACCAAAAAGGGGAGAATTATAAGTATATTCAAGAAATCAAAGAACTATTACACCACCTAAATATTCCACCTAAACAATACATTATTTCAATTTACTATAACATTTAGGGGGAGCATTCATTTAGGGGGAGCATTCATCTAGGGGGAGATTACTTTTAAGAGGAATATATCATGTTATTTTTGTGCACACACCATATGTTAAAATCAACAACCTAAATAGACATGATTTCTTTTTATACGGATTTGTTATTATCAAAAGGGGGAGATTGTTGGAGCATGCGTTTCGCACTCTTCCGGTTTGATAATAACAAAGTCCCGTTTGTATTTGATTCTATTTTTATTAATGGTGTGCAGGTAACAGGTATGAGATGTTCACAATTCTGCTGGAGCTCAATTTGAGTGTATGAAAATTTCGATGTCGGAATTTTCTGACAGCTAATGTTGCCCAGGCGACAGCAGAGAAGTTACAACAACTTCCCGCACGACAACACGACGAACGACAGTTTTGCGCTGTCGGAAATCCGACAGCGATGTCGCCCAGGCGACAGCTCGGAAGTTACAATAACTGCCCACACGACAGCACTACGAGCGGCAGTTTAGCGCTGTCGGAATTCCGACAGTGATGTCGCCCAGGCGACAGTGAAAATCTATATATTGGCTCGTTTGGTTCGTGCATTCCAAGCCTTCAGACCTTCAAGCCTTCTTCCTGAGTGTTATCGTCCAGAGAGCTCCAGAGAACGAAAATCCCCATCCTTGAAGAAGAAAAGAGAGAGCGAAGCCGAAGATTGTACACGCATTCCAAGGAGACTTTCTCAAGGATTCTTTGCTGTTTCGGTCCAAAAATTTCAAAGGGGGTTTTTAATTTGTATTTCATTTATATTTACATTCATCTTGTAATCGTTGTAGAAATCGTCGTCTTGTGTGCGACGTCTATGTCCGTGTGAGGCTTAGGGGAAATCATCACCTTGTGTGTGGTGTTAGATCCTTGTGTGGTCTAGGGTAAATCATCGTCTTGTGTGCGGTGTCAAGTCCTTGTGTGGCTTGGGAGAAAATCGCCGCCGTTTGTGCCGCGTCTAGATCAAGATTAGTTTTAGGGGGAGGCTAGTGTCTATATCTGGGAGATATAGGCTATAGCCAACCGGTCCTTAGGAGAAGGACCGGTGAAAAGAGACAAGAGATTTTATTAATTGTAAGCCTTTGACTCCAAGCTTTATTGGAATCATTCCTACTCATTATCTTTGATGAAATAAAATCTTGTTTTTAAATTCAATTATTTGTCTCTATATTCATATATTATTTCGTTTTTACAAAAATTATCAAAGGTTTAAATTGCCCTTATTCACCCCCCCTCTAAGTGCGTCACAAGATCAAACATGTTTCACTTGTAGCCCTAAGAAATAAGAGAGTTCTCCCATACTACTCACTTCAAATTTTGATTGCATTAGATTAGCAAATCTTTTACAAAGTTTGGGATGAGTTGAGCTAAAGATGATGTCATCTACATAGATTTGAACAAGAAGGAGTTGATTTTTATGGGTTCTAGTAAAAAGTGTTTTATATACTTTTCCTCTTTCAAAAGAATTTTCTAAAAGGAAGCTGGAGAGAGTTTCATACCAGGCTCTAGGTGCTTGCTTAAGACCATAAAGTGCTTTGTTAAGTCTATAAACAAAGTTAGGTGAGGAGGGATTGACAAAACCTGGTGGTTGCTCTACATACACCTTTTCTTGAAGGTCACCATTCAGAAAAGCACTCTTGACATCCATCTGGTAGACTTTCATCTTCATGAAGGCTGCATAGGCAAGAAAGAGTCTGATTGCTTCCAATCTGGCTACTGGAGCAAAGGTTTGATTGTAGTCTATTCCTTCTTCTTGTCTGTATCCTTGTGCTACAAGTCTTGCCTTATTCCTGACAATTACTCCAGTGGAATCTAGTTTGTTTCTGAATACCCACTTTGTACCAATAACTGGGTAGTTTCTTGGTCTCTCAACCAGGTTCCACACTTTGTTTCTCTCAAATTGGCTTAGTTTTTCTTGCATGGCTATAATCCAGCCTGGAGATGTGATACATCTGCACATAAAATTTTAAACATTTGTTTGGACCCTCCTAAGCTGGGGTCCCTTCCTCCCAACAGTGAAAGGTTTAATGAAAGAATAAGTGGGTTTTTCAGAATATCCTTCCTCCTTTAGGGGTATTGGCTTATCATACCAATTGTCTTTGGTAATGCTGCAGAAATAGTGTTCATAATAAACGGAAATGGATTGAGAAGACTTTTTGGAAAAGGAGACATTTCTGTTAGATTGGTTGCGTCAGTATGAATTCGACGTATGTTTAAAGTTGCGTTGAGTGGAAGTCGACACTTCCTTCATTCTGTGGTTACATTTAGTCGAAGCATAAGAGAGATTGCGTCGATTGGGAGTCGACGTAATTTGGTGTCTGCGTTGATTAGAAATTGATGCATTATTTGAGTTGCATCGAGTAGAATTCGACGCACGTCGATAATGATTCGACGCAAGTTTGTTTCTTTTCTAAGGATATTTACCTAGGATTCCTTCATGCATAGTGAGATTATTTTTGTTAAAAACAGTGGTTGTTTCTGAATTTTCTTGTGATCTTTCTCCTATCAAATGATTCTCCCTAGTGAAGTGAATAGGATGTCTCCAGATAGATTTGCTGGGTGATTGAGGTTTGGGTTCTAAGTTAGTGTTATATTCTAGTTGTCTAAATCTATCAGTGAGATTGTTAGAGATATTCTTGAGCTTCTGACTTCTGCCATTTAGAGAGTCTTCAAAGGCTTTTGCCTTTGCTAGCTCATTTCTTAGTGCTTGATTTTCAGTATTGATTTTATCTAGTTGCTCCTCTGAGAGTCCTAGACTGAGCTCATAGTTTTTATGTTGTGTATTTATTTGTTTGAGATTATTTAGTTCATTTCTTAGTTCCTTTACTTCTTTCTCAGATTTGACTAGATCTAAACAGAATTTTTTGAAACTAATTTTGAAATCAGTGGAAGAGAAATCTATATCATCAAATATATTTACCAGAGATGTATCTTCAGGCTTTTCAGTATCCATCAAACAGATTTCCTCTTGCTTAGCCTTTTCCTGATCATCTTCAGATGAAGTACTTCCTTCAGATTCTGAATCACTCCATGATTGAGCAATGAACCCTTTCTCTTTCTTCTTCTTCTTCTTTAGATCTGTTCTTTTCAGATCTTTCTTATTGCTGATCTCTTTAGGAAATTCAGGTGCAATGTGTCTAGGTTTCCTGCAAGAGTAACATATAATCTCTTTATTAGGAGTTTTGTCATACCTGGTTTTTGAGTCTCTCCTTCTGGATCCTTCTGTTTTGATCCACTTCTTGAACCTTCTGGCCAGCAGACTGATCAACTCTTCATCACTTGTAGAGGGTTCACCTTCAGTAGCCTTCAAAGCAATGCTCTTTTCTTTTGAGAGTGGAGGAGCCTTTTCTTTCTCTTCTTTCTCAGCTCTTGTTTTCAACAACTGTTCATAAGATCTTAATTTACCCAACAAGACATCTGTTGAGATTTCTTTTTGACTTCTGGAGTCTTTAATTGGCCAGATTCTTGAATCCCAAGAGCTAGGGAAGCAAGTTAGCAATTTGTCATTTATCTCAGTGAGAGATATGTCCTTCTCAAGTGTTCTTAACTCATTTACTATGAGGCTGAATCTGGCATACATGTCTGCAACACTTTCACTTTCTTTCTTCTGGAAGTTTTCATATTGAGAGATGAGTAATGCCTTTCTGTCCTTTCTCTCATCAGCACTTCCTTCTACCATTTTAGAGAGAGCTTCCCATATTTCCTTAGCTGACTCACATTCAACAATCTTTTGGAAGATTTCATCTGAGAGGGTTGAGACTAGGATATTCATAGCCTTGGCATTATATGCTTGGGCTTTCTTTTCTTCATCTGTCCATTCAGCCTTTGGAGCAAGTGTTTCAGTTACTTTTCCACTTGAGTCCTTTCTGAATGGCTTGGGGGGACCTGTCATGACAACATTAAACAATTCATCATCAATAGAGTTTAAATAAATTCTAATTCTTGTTTTCCAAAGTGCAAACTTTTCAAGGTTGCAAATTGGTGGTCTGGTGGAAGCATAATCTTTGATTTGTGCCATGTGAAAAATAGTTTTTAGAAATATATATATATATATATAAGAGGTAGGATCTTTTTGATCAAGGAGTTAACCTTTTTAGATCAACCTAGCTCTGATACCAATTGAAAGTGCACAGTTAACCACACTAGAATTCTCTAGAGGGGGGGGGGGTGAATAGAGATTTAAATAATTTTTGTGCAAAGTTAACAAATATATATATTTATGTGTAATAATCACAGAATTAAGCTTCCCACACACACCAACAAGAATTAAGTAAATAAAGAAAGAAATAGCAAAATGAAAATCACAGCACAACACAAAGAAATATAGTGGTTCCCGAAACTTTGGGTAGTCCACTCTTCTACCCCCTTGGTAGGAATTCACTATCTTGCACTGAGTCTTTTGATAAGGAGACTCTTAGAACCAGTACAACTGAATTTTTTGAAGAGAGATTCTAAAAACTCTTTTACACAATTGAAGTTGAAATAAGAATGAGAAGAAGAATTAGAAGAAACAATTAAAACAAGAAAGAATCTTCTTCCTAGCAAGAAGATTAGAAGCACAAGAATAGCGAATGTAATCTCTCTTCTATAGTGAGAAGGAGATTGTAAGTTTTTCTCTCTTTTGTGAGAGCTTTCAGAATTTGCAGCAGAATGGCTTCAGAAGGAGGAGAAGATGAAGGCTTTTTCTTTGCTGCAGCACACTATCTCTTTTCTCAGCTTTCTCACTCTTCACTTGGGAGCTCTTCCTCTTTTTCAAATGTATATGGTGGATCACTAGTCATTATTCTCTGCCGACCTCCTCTTTATTTATAGCTCTGTTTCAAAAGATGTTGCTAAAGGGGAATAATCAATCAGCAATTAGAGAGAAAAAGTTTCCATAATGACTAAATCTGTAGAAGGAAAGAATTTATTCTGATTTCAAATAATATCCATAATAATCTTAATCAAATTAGCTAAGAATCAAATAGAAGGAAAGACTGATTCAGAACGGCTATAAAAGAATAATATCATTCCATTAAAATCAGATCTACAGAAAGAAGGAAAGAGATCTGGCGTGTTTTTGAATTTCTTATAGAAATCGACGTGCGTCGATTACTATTCGACATAAACGTCGATTTCATCCTGGCTGGACGTCGAGAGGAGAATAAAGAAGGTGCGTCGACTAAGGTGCGTCGACTTTATTAAATGCGTCGACTTTATTAAATGCGTCGACTAGAAGTCATAGGTACGTCGACAAAGATTACGTCGAATTCTTCTTAGAGTTACTTCGACTCATTCTGAGAGAAACGTCGACTACATTTCGACGTTGCGTCGAATACTATTCAACGCATATTTACTTAGCTTAATTTTTCATTCTTAGAATTTATATTCTACTCAATTCTAGGGGTTAAGATAAATCATTTCCCCAACAGACACCTACCAAAATACTGCTCTCTTAATAATTTAGTTTAGGACTAGAACCAATGAAATTGGCTAAGGATGGGGGTTTAACGAAATGGCAAACTGAAGAGATACTAAAATAAAGGTGATGAATTTTATCCTCTCACCTTAATTGAATACGAATTTGTATATGTTTAGGAAAATAATAAATTTTATCCTCTTATTTTCCATGCCATATAATCTTTTTAAAATTTCTCTTCGATCAAAAATCCAAAATATATATGTTTAGATATAATGAATTTTATCCTCTTACATCATGACATATGATCTTGTAAATGATTTTGGGTGCATATGTTTAGGAAATAATGAATTTTATCCTCTTATTTCCATGACATATGATCTTTTTTCTACATTTTTTTATTTGCCAGCAAAGGATGAGGGGGAAGAAATACTTCTAGTTTATAATTTAAACTATTTTGAGAGCAACTTTTTAGTGGAATGAAATTTCCTAAGATCTTAAAGTTAAAAGAGAATATAATAGAAATCTAGAGATGTTTAGCCAATTTTACCACAAAGTGAAGCTATTTAGATTTAAACGGAGTAGTGCTAAATAAATTCTTTAATTGAATTAAAAACATAAAGTGTTTCTTAAAACTAAATTACATCAAATTTAAATTTAACCAATTCTGATAAAATAAAAAAAATTAGCTAAATTAAAAAAAATGTAAGAATGCTTATAATCAAACCTCAAACTAAATTTCTAGAAAACAAAAAACAACAAGCTAAGCATATTTATTATTATTATTATTTTCATAAATATTATTTCCTGGACTTCCCGAGGGCTACCCGGTGAAGGGTTCGCAAGGTACTAGGAGCTGTGATGGGAGTTCAAGCCCAAAGCGCCCTTTCCAAGAAATTAGATTTTTATTAAATTATAATTTTTTTATTTTTGTTCAAATAAAAATACAGTGAACGCAAAGCTACACCCCCATACTTAAAATTAAACATTGTCCCCAATATTTAAAACTAAGTATGAAGAACACTTGTAAAATAAACTTTAAAAGAAAAATACATAAAATTAAAGATAAGCAAGTGGTGCCTCCCAAGAGCGCTTTGTTTTTCCCATCTTTAAGCTAGAAGGTTAGTGTTTAGGAAAATGGAAATGTAAATTTAAAATGTACTGGCAACTCCCTTAATTCACACTGAGGTGAGTATGCCTCCATCCGTTGCCCGACGACTCCTCCGTTTATCTTGTGATTCTCCCCGTGTCCTTGAATTTGAATTTGTAAATCCAACTCACTTATACATACCTGAGGTGATTTGGAAAAATAAAGATGAGCGGCATATGGATCATTGATTATTTGGGGTGGCAACGACTCATCCTTAACCTGCAAATTATTGGTATAAAGAGAATCACAAATAAAAGAGTCGGAAAATTTTTCGCAAGGTGGAGGTGCTTGCGAAAATATATGATTAAGCTCCGGTTGTTCCTTTTCTAAAATAAAATTTTCTTTTGAAAAATCTAGTGCATTGCCAAGTAGAATAAAATTTTCGGACACTAACTTTCATGAATTTTTGGTTGAATAGAAGAGATTTGCGAAAATTCATGACAAAAAAAGTAGATCCGGGTGAAGTAGGGGAAGAAACTTGTTCTTCTTCTAGTTCATCCGGGGTGCCCACAACATGAAGAAAATCTTGGCAAGAAAATTTTTCTTCATCTTTGGTAAAAGAAGTTATGGGATTACATGAAAACACATGTTCCTCCATAACTAAATATTCAAAGGATGGATAAAAAACACTAGAAGAAGTCAAATTTTTACCTAAGTTTTGGGGGGAAGTATCTATTTGAATCGGCGGAATTTACCCAAAATTAGAGAAAGAAAGTTGCGGCGCAAGAGAAGAACAAAAATTCGGATCTAAAGATTTATCTTCATCGCTCCGAGAACTATCCGGGTGAGCTTGCCACCAAGAATAATCGACTTCGGGGCTAGAAGAACAATTATCAAACGCCGAAAAATTATTCTCATGAAATTTAGAAAAAATATTTTTATCAAAGTTTGAAAAATTATTTTCTTGAAAAGATGAAAAATTATAATCGTAATTATTATCCTCTAATTTTTTGGGGGAAGTATTAAATTGAATCTGTAGAAATTCCCCAAAATTAGAGGAAGAAAATTGCGGCGCATAAGAAGAAGAACAAAAATTCGGATATAAAGATTTTTTCTTCACCGCTCCGAGAACTATCCGGGTGAGCTTGCCACCAAGAGTAATCTACTTCGGAGCTAAAAGAACAATTATTAAACGCCGAAAAATTATTCTCATGAAAGTTAGAAAAAACATTTTCATCAAAGTTTGAAAAATTATTTTCATTAAAAGAGGAAATATTATGATTGTAACTATAATCAAGATTATTTGCATAATATTGAGGAAAATTATTTTCATAATAATTATTTTGAGAATATGAATGTAAATAACATTCCTCACTTTGATGAGGCGCACCACAATAATAACAACTAATTTGGCGTTTTCGTGCGACTTCCCAAAGATTAACTTGGTTTTGAAGCTCAACAACTTTTACGGCTAATTCAGATAACTTCATTTAATAAAATAAAAAGAGAACAACCTTCACTTAAATGAATGGAATTTTAGAGAATAATTATAATATATATATATATATAATATTTATATAATATTTTTTTTTTCAAAAAGCGGGTTAAGTTAGTCCCGGAATTTCCAAGGTCAACCCAGTGAAGGGCTCACAAGGTACTAGAGGTTGTGATGGGAATTCAAGCCCAAAGCGTCCTTTCCGAGAATTTAGATTACGCTTTTTAAGATTTTTTTAAAATTTTAAAGAGAAGGGGGAGAAGAAAGAGAACGATAAAATTAATAAATATTTCTTTTTTCGAAATATCAACCGTGTCCCCGGCAACAACGCCAAAAACTTGTCGAAGCTGAAACTATGCTTGCAAACGACAACGACAAGTGTACCGTATCGAATGTAGTATAAGTTATAAAACTAAGGTCGTATTAGACTCGGGGCGGTTGAGTACTCTTACTTCAAGAAAATCTCTATTATTCTATCAACAATACTTTGGGTTGGTTTTGCAAAAAGGAAAATTAAAATAAGATTAAACAATGAGTAAAAAGGCTAGCACTCGATCTTAGAATCACCGCGGAATAAAGAATAATAAGAAGAAATAAAATCGCATTCTCTTGCTAAAATAACTTTGACCGTGGAAGTTCCCGAAATTTGAGCGCGCCTTGGTCGAGGACTGCACCCAACTAAGATTAGGTTGATCAATTGAACTCTCATTCTATAATTGAAACCCCTAAACTTGCTTTACGCGGTGAACCCCACTATTTGATTTGACTCCAATCCAGGAGATTTATGTCATCCTCTCTCGAGGGTTGCATGCAACTCTCTTTATCCTTGAAGGATCGATTCGTCTTACGAGCTGGTTCGGCTAACTAAAGAACAAAAACAAGAACAAGAATTATATATCGAAAATATAATCTCATTTCATTAAATCAAGGATAAATCTTAAGCGTTTTAGAAAAGAGAAAGAGCAATTCTAAATTACTTCAAAACCAATTTAATTTCTTGGATCATCTCGATCGAGTACTAATAATATTTTAGTTACTCATGGAGATGGAAGAATCAAAAGAAATAAAAGAATACATAATGAAGAAAGAATAGAATAAGACAACAAAACTATTTTATTAAGTGAGGCAAAAGAAATTACAAACTATGAAAAGGAAATTACAACTATTGAATTGAAAAGTACAATTTGCAAGAAGTAAAAGGATGATTATAAGAACTATTAAAAACATGAAAATAAAACAAGAAAATGAAAGTTCTAATCCTAAAAATTGGTCTCCAAAAATTTCTCTTTAAAAATCTGCTGGAGCTGGCTTTATATAGCTTCAAATTTGAGGTTACACGCCCTTGGGTCACGCCCGTGACCCTGGGGCGTGTAAGGGGTGTGATTGAAGCTGGAGCAGAGAGGGCGCCTTCTGAAGTAATTGCTAGCATTACGTGCGTGTCACGCCCTTAGGTCATGCCCGTGACCTGGGGGCGTGTAATCTTTAAATCTGCTGCTGGCGGGAAAACTTCGGCGGGAAGGAGCGCGGGGCGAGTCACACCCGTGACTGGATGTCACGCCCTCTTGTCATGCCCGTGACCTGGGGCGTGTACTTTTAAATGACGTGGCAAGCGTGCCGGCAGCAGGTGGTGGGTCACGCCCGTGACTGGATGTCACGCCCCCTGGTCACGCCTGTGACCTGGGGCGTGTACTTGGCGAATCTTCACGGAGTGGGCCCGAAGTGGCTGCAGCAGGTCTGGAACATATCTTTATCTGTCACACCCCTTGGTCACGCCCATGACCTTGGGCATGTACTTGATATTTTTGCTCAAAGTGCCCAGAAAACCTGAAAAACATAAACTAAGCTTAAATTAGTTAAAGAAATAAAAAAGAATGAATTAATTAAGAAACTACATAAAAATTATATAAATTCATATTAAAACTATATTAAAATTATACTAAAAGATGAGTACAAAAAGTACTCATCAACGACTCTCTGTGTCTCTGAATCCATGCATCTCCAACCCTTCTTTCGGTTATCATAACTGACGAAGACTAGCTTCCTTGCTTTCTCATCTAGCTTCATTCTGAGGGCATCAGGGACATGCACATAGCAGGTAGATCCGAACACTCGAAGGTGTTCCACCGTAGTCTTTATCTTGAACATCAACTCATGTGGGGTCTTCATGTTGATTGGACTGCATTCGATTGTTGTCATAAGTTGCACATGACATTCCCTCTGCCCAGAAGAACTTTGGAATACTCTTGGCATGAAGTCAACATTTGCAGGTCTTCATCAGATGATGGATCTTCCGCTCTGCAACTCCGTTTTGTTGTGGTGTGTGAGCACAAGAGAGCTCTCTCCGGATGCCATGCTTCCTGCAGAAGTTGAAGAACGCATTGGAAGTAAATTCCCCTCCATTGTCGGTTCTGAACTTCTTGATCCGCAAGTTAAGCCGACCTTCCACTAGCTCCTTGAACTCCACAAACTTCCCGAATGCTTCAGACTTCTCCTTCATAAAGTATACCCAAGTATACCTAGTGAAGTCATCAATCAAGACCAGCATATACCTGCTGCCTCCAAGACTGGTAGTTGTGGCAGGTCCAAACAAATCACCATGAATACACTCTAATGGTGCCTTGCATCTGCTTTGTGATTTGTCGAATATGAGGCGATGAGCCTTACCATATTGACAACCTCCACAAATGTGACCTTCACAAAAGGATGACAAACTAGGCAAGCCTCTCACAAGGCCTCTCCCTGTCATAGCTTTCAACTTGTCCATCCCAACATGCCCAAGTCTTTCATGCCAGATAACAACGCTATCATTAGTCCTCATCTTATCAACATAGGAACTTGTAGATAATACAAACAAGTCCTTCACCCTTTTACCAACATGTGTGACATCAGCCTTCACTGCTAACACATTTCAAAGAAACTTTACTTCTGTTGGACCAAACAGAACGTGATAGCCAGCATCAACAACATTGGTCACCGAGAAGAGGTTTTCTTCATCCCCGGAACATGATAAACACTCTTCAATGTGAGTGGACCTCTATCTCCATTTAAAGAAACTACACCATCCTTCTCAACTGCATGTATTGTATCATCAGCAGTAATGATAACATCATTACCTGTGTATGTCTACAAAGAAGAGAACTTTGACACGTCTTCGGTGAGGTGATGACCACAACCTGAGTCCACAATCCAATCATCCTGATAGTTGATAGAAGCCATAACCCGAACACAAGTGCCCGTCATAAAGGTTCCATCACCCCAACTAACATTAGCATTGGAACCAGCCTCCTCTTTTCCTGCAGCATGCCCCGGCTGAAGATTGACCCTGCAGTCCTTCTTGAAGTGTCCAAGCTTATTGCACCTGAAGCATTTAGGTCCTTCCTTCTTCTTCCCATCACGCTTAGGAGCATAACTCCTCTCCTGCTGATATGAAGTAGATGGACCATTATCTACAGATGTCTTCTTCTTCTTGTCCCAATGCTTCTTCTTCCCTGAATATAAAACCTCACTTTCTCCCCCAGAGACAGACATCCCCGCCATCTGCATAGCCAAACTCTCTTGCGAAGCAAGCAAGTTTTCCAGCTCCAGCAACGATGGCTGATTGGCCCAGCCTTGAACAGAAGTAACAAAGACCACATACTCCCTCCACAACTCGAGGATTATGTGCCTCTTCAGCTTAGCTTCTGAGATTGGCTCATCCGGGTCCAATGCCAAAATCTCTGTACAAAAGTTCTTCATCTTCAGGAAGAACATTTATATGGACAAGTCTCCTTGAGTGGCCTTAGCTAACTCATTTCCAAGAACTGTAGCCGAGCTACATTCTTCTTATTGAACAAGCCATCCAAGGCTGTCCAAATCTCAGCAGCTGATCGACATCCAACGATGTGATCAAACAACTCCGATAAGATAGCCCCTTGAGAGAAAACTCTGCCTTAGCATTAGTTCTCCTCCAAGCTCTCACCAGATGAGCATTTTCACCAGCATCAACCACTTCTTGAGTTTCTTCTCCACAAACAAACTCCCAGAGGTCCTCGCCCAGAAGATAGCTCTCCATGCAAGACTTCCACTTCTTAAAGTTAGTCCGTGTCAGGAGCTCAATACCAAGACCTCTTGCTATTCCTCCTTCCGTTGCTATACCACTGATAACTATGCTTCCAGAAATCTAAGCAAGATAACTGCAGCTGAATCACTGCTCAAACCTCTGTCCCCTCTAATACCTTGTTAAAATTTCTAATAAGCGGACAACGGGAACTAGGTCGCAGGAACACTTCAACCAAACCAAGCACCAGAAACCAGAAACAATGAAGGAACAAGAAAAATCTTGTATTAACTAACTTCTGTATATTTTGAGGTATACATGGCAAGACATGATTTACCAGTACACCAAATAAGGAGAAATAAACAAACTACAAGAAGCTGGCGGTTACAAACTGAACCCGCCAAACTGCCCGGCTATCAAAGTTTTCCGCGAAAACTACCAAGTCGCCAAGCTGACCGCGCGACTAACCGGGAAATCGCCAACCCTCAACTCAACACGTGGACTACCCGTTATTCCAATGCTCACTCTATTTGCCCAAGCAAGGCCGCCTGACTGCAGTCACTTGGCCGCTTCTAACCGCGAACAAGCCGCTGAAAAACTGAACAAAAAAACTGACTGGCAAAGGCAAACTGCCTAACCGTCGCGGTCTGATCTTTATTGAAAGCTGAAACGGGCCAAAGAGAAAAATGTAACCGCGACCTCCTGCTGCTACCCGCCGCTGACAGCTACCGACTTATCCATTGTGGTCTCCTCTGATCAAATCAGAAACACAAGCAAGCCACACAACCTGCGAGCACAGCAAAGGCAAAACTCAAACCGCGTGAACAGAAAGTTCTATCCGCACCACAAACTCGCGAGCTCTCATTTACTGTTCAAGTTATTTATGACGAGCCAGTGGGATCCTATTTATAGTAAAGGTGAGGAGTGTGGTCATTGCCTACAACGATTGGATAACCGCCCATATCAACAACATCGGATAGCACACAACTCATGCGCCTTACTGAGATAATCCTGCTTGAATCAATTCGCTGACTCCATGACAAGCCGCGCGGACAAATCACAAGATCCCAACAACACTAACAGTAAAACTGCCGGACCGCGAGCAGATAACCGGCCAGAGCTCCAACACCCAGTGGTAACCGCGGACAATATCCGCCCTATTACTACCAGAGAGCTAACCCGAGTTAGTCAAGGATCAATGCCACCTGTAACTGGCAATCTGCCAGTCTAATGCGGAAAGACAACCTGCACGGTCTTCATACTAGACCGTCCGACCTTCGCGGTTTACTAGACCGCCCTATCTGATGCCTAGACCGCCCGACCTCCACTCACACTTCAATTTTTAACAGTGGGGCACTAAAGACTAAGCACAATTTAACTCAAATTACTACAGATTTTTTTTATTTTTTTTATTTTGGATATTATCTTTTATTTTATGGTTTTTTATTTTTAAAAAGGAATATATTTAATATAATAATATATCATAAAAAAATAAAACTAAAACTTATCAAAGTTTTTTCTTCTTCTTGGACTTCCTGATGACTACCATGTGGGGGGTTAGTAGCAGTACTAGGAGATGCGATAGGATGAAAGCCCAAATCTCCCTTTCCAAGAAATTAGATTTTGATTTTCAAAGGTTTTTTAAAAGGCAAAGAGACCAACATGTCCCCAGACTTGAAGGAAACATCGTCCTCAGTGTTTAAGAAGAGAAAAAAGAAAAAAAAAGAAGGAAATGAGACTAATTAAATATGCTCAAATGATTATATATAATTATGTTTTATAGAAAAGCAAATTAAACATTAGGAAGATGAAAAGAAACTTTGTCGCTCTCCAACTCCTCTCCGGGAAAGTATAACTTCAGGCGGTGACCATTAACCTTATGATCGCCTTTTTCTGGGTGTGTTAAAAGCACTGTCCCGTATGGACAAACCTCCTTAACAATGAAGGTGCCAGACCACCGAGATCTTAGATTGCCCGGGAAAAGTCACAATCCTGTATTATACAAAAGAACAAGATCATCTGACTTAATTTTTTTTGGGTGTTTAAGCCGTTGATTGTGATATAATTTTACTTTTTCTTTATAGAAAATTACTCTCATACGCGTTCTCTCTCCACTCATCTAACTCATTTAGCTGAAACTGCCTTAACTTAGTAGATAACGTAGGATCTAAGTTCAGAAATTTTAGTGCCCAATAGGCACTATGCTCTAACTCAACCAGTAGAGGCCACATTTTACCATAAACTAGGAGATATGACATACAAACAATGGCGATTTTTACGCTGTGGGATAAGCACAAAGTGCATCATCTATCTTAATAGACCAATCTTTCCTATTCGCAGAAACGGTTTTTTTTCCAAAATTCTTTTAAGTTCCCTATTCACTACTTCAACTTGGCCATTAGCTTGGGGGTGATAAGCGGTGGATACCTTATGTGTAACGCCGTAACATGCAAGTAATTTATTAAGTTGCGTGTTACAAAAATAAGATCCACGATCGCTAATTAAAGCCCGTGGAGTACCAAATGGAGAAAACAATTTCTTTAAAAATACTAAGACGACCATAACATCATTTTTTGGAAAAGCTTGGGCTTTTGCCCACTTAGAAACTATTACTTATGGATGTTTCCAAATCACCTAAAGGGGGGGGGGGGGGGGGTGAATAGGTATTTTAAAATATATTGTCCCTCTTTCTTTTGAGTATGTTTCTATGAAGATCCTAATGTAATGTTTTAAAGATTAAGATCAAATCACATAAAGCACTCAAGGATCTATAGTGGTTCCTCAAAATAGAGTGTCTTGAGTAGTCCACTGTCCCTCTACGCCTATCTAGCATTGTGCTAGAGTCGGCAAACTCCACCAAATACTCAGGCCCGCAAGCCTTACAATCTCAGGCCCTCAAGCCCTACACTCAGGCCCCGAAGCCCTACACTCAGGCCCTCAAGCCCTACAAATCTCAGGCCCTCAAGCCATATAAAGCTCAAACCCTCAAGCCCTACACTCAGACCCTCAAGCCCTACAAGTCTCAGGCCCTCAAGCCCTACAAATCTCAGATCTGAAACAGATCCTACAGCTCAGGTTTTTAAGCCCTATACTCAGGCCCTCAAGCCCGACAAATCTAAGATTTGAAACAGATCCTACAGCTCAGGCCCTCAAGCCCTACAGAAAAAGGATTTAAGAAACAACTTCTCTAGCATGTTGATGATTGGCTTCTTGGACTTGAATAAGATGCTTTTGATGTTATCTTGGACATCACAGATTCTTCTTCAATCCCTTCTTCAGTCTTGAATAGTTCTTATCAGTCGATGGTGTTGGACTGAAACTTGAGCCGAATGAAGATTGTCTTCTTGGATATGAAGAGAATGCTTCAGATCTTTTCTTGAAAAGCACAGGTTCAACTTTTAATCCTTTCTTCGATTTGGAACACTTCTTATCAGCCGATCATGATAGACTGAAACTTGCAAAACACTTGATGTGAAAGTTTTGTTTGCCGGTTCTTGTTCCTCCTTCTCGCAGCCGTATTATTGTTCTATTGAAAAGGTTATGAGTATTCTCTCTTTTGAATTAGGGCAGACACTTGTTCCCTTTAAATCTCTGAGGAGCCAGCTAACGGTCTCCTAGAATGTACCTTAAGTGTCAGAAGCCCATTCCTTAATGGCACGCGCAGATTGGACTATCATGCGGCGACATTAAATGCACACATCGTGATTTGAAATGTGTTGACCTATTTCGATGATATTTGCAACGTCTTGACGACATATCTTGCCATTACGATGATCCATCTTGGACTTGGACAAATCTTCAAGTCTTCTTCAGAGAATGATATCTCGACGATACTTGATATCATAGCTCCACTTGCACTTACGACGATATGAAGATGTCATCGTAATCTTGTTGGTAACTTCTGGTCTTCTGGACGATGTCGTTGAAACCATACTATCTTTTCGGTGATATCGACTTGATCATTCTTACTTCTCATCAATATCATTTTGATCATTTCGACGATAATCCATTCTTCTTCTATTGGCTGCCTTTACAAGTTCTTTCTTAGTCTTCTCAGCGATAAGAATTTTTTACGACGATGTCGTCGACACTCCCGAATACTTTGATACATCGCATAGGACCTGGAGGGCCGATAATAGCTACCCAACTTTGTGGACCTCCCCCCCCTATGGATGGATCAAGATAAATTTTGATGGCGCCGTCCGTGAAAATGGTATTGCTGGCATTGGATGCGTCGTGCGTGATTGCCATGGGACAATCTGTGCCGCGCAAGGTGCTAATCTTTCCACCAGATCAATCAACATGGCTGAGATGAAGGGCGCATTATTGGGGCTTATCACAGCAAAAAATCTATTCCAAAATTATGCAGGGGTTATACTAGAGGGTGATTCCACTGAAGCCATCAATCAAGTTAACCAGATCCTACATGGGCAGTTCTCAGGAGAAACTGAACACAAGTTGGCACTATTATTAAAACAAGCTCGACAAATTGTTCTATCCCTTGTCCAGAGAAATGCAAACAAGGTAGCAGATTGTTTAGCAAAATTGGGATGTCATGCTATGTATTCTTGGGAATGGGGAATGCCCCATGACCAAGAAGTCCTTAGGCTGAACTCTTTAGACTTGGCCGCCATGATGTAAACTTATATGTTGTATTTCTTTGTATATATATATAGAGGCTAAATCCACCACTTCAAAGAATACTTTGACTTTAGCCTTTCAGCGATATCATTGTGAGATATAGATTGATATGACGATATACAACTTGATTGATTCTCCTTGTTCTTTACGACGATATCGTCGTGTAAGCTTTGGTGTCACAACGATATCATCGAATTGTCCATATCATTTCAACGATACTTGTCATGATCCTTCAGCTTATCTCTGTATGCAATCTCGACGATGAACGAGTGCTTTATTCGACCATATGTCCAGTCCTTCTCGACGATATTGTACTTAGTGGAATTTGAGAAGTACTGGACATTTTGTTTAATCTCTGCAATTATAAACTTAACACACCATCAAATACATATTGTACTTATCATTGATCTGAGCACTTCTTCAAATCAGGAATATTGTTGGGCACTGTTCCCACAATCTCCCCTTATTTGAAGAAGTCATAACTCATTCAATGATAAGGTACATATAAAAGAAATCAACATATAATAATGACATTTCAGATTAATCTTATGTGATCACAAAATAAGATAGTTTGACACACATATTCTTTCATCTAAATGATAGTTTGATTTTATGTTTTGAAGATTTTAGCACTGCTATATATGCCTACAATAGCCTAGTCATCTATGACTCTGGCTCCCTCATAGCTGCTTCACTCCTTGCTTTCTTGGCAACAGCTTCCTATTCCTTCTCAGATTGCCTGGTGAAATACTCCTTTGGCTTGGGATGATACTTGAGTGGCTCTTGAGCATCTGCTGGAATTCTTTCTGCTTGCTTGTCTCTTATGTGGCTTCTTCTTGTCTCCTCTTGATTTTCATACTTAGTCCACTCTTGAGTGTTGTACAACTTATATATTTTACCTTTGTTTACTTTCACTAGCTCCCATGCATTTAATATTAAGGCTCTGGATTTGGGACTCCACCTCTCATAATCATCTTTCTTCTCCATTTCCTCTCTGTATCTCTTCTTCCACATCTTCACCTTATCTTCCTCTGAGATCTCCTTTCTCTTACTCTGAATAGCAACAGTAATAAAATCAACAACAGTAGCAGGTGTTAGTTATTGGGAGTCAACTTATCACCTAGAGGGGGGGGGGGGGGGGTGAATAGGTTTTCAAATTATTTTATCCCCTTTAGGTGTACTTGATTTCTGGTTAATAGATCTATAGATTATAATAGCACAACATAGAAAGCATGCAAGAACTTATAGAGGTTCCTCAAGACAGGGTGTCTTGAGTAGTCCTCTTTCCCTCTGCGCCTACCTAGCAGTGTGCTAGGCTCGGTAAACTCCGCCAAAACTTCAGGCCCTCAAGCCTTACACCACAGACCCGCAAGTCCTACAGCCTAATCCCACAAGCCCATGCTGCACCCGAGCCCTCAAGCTCGACACTCAGGCCCTCAAGCCCTACCTAGCTCAGACTCGCAAGTCTAGCCTCTGCCCTGGCCCGTAAGCCTTCACAGGTCTCAAGCCCTCAAGCTTGACAATATCGGACCCGCAAGTCCACTACCCTGGCCCTCAAGCCTCACATCTCTCCTGCCCTCAAGATAGACAATATTGGACCCGCAAGTCCACTGCCCTGGCCCTCAAGCCTCACAGCTCTCCAGCCCTCAAGCTAGAGAATATTGGACCCGCAAGTCCACTGCCCTGGCCCTCAATCCTCACAGCTCTCCAGCCCTCAAGCTAGACAAGAAATTACAGTAAATAAAACTTTTTCTTCTTCCTGATGGAGATAGGCTTCTTGACTTGAAGGAGATGCTTCTGATGTTCAATCTGAATGTTGCAAATATTCTTCAAGCTTTCTAGCTTTGCCGGATGTTGACTGGCTACTTTCTTGAGAGAAACTTATCAGCCGATGTGGCTTGACTGCTTCTTGAAGAACACAGAGTGGTCATTTTGTTATTTTCTTTCTTCTTCTTCACCGCCTCTTGCTCTGTTGTATTGCCATGCAGGATACTTTTTAGAACATTTCTCTCTATCTTTCTAGGGCATCACTGCTCCCTTTTTATAGGACGGATGTGCCGCATAACAGTCACATATGATGTCCTTTACTGACAGATGCCCATCCCTCAAGAGTATGTGCTGATTGGACAATCAGGCGGCGACATTAAATGCTGATAGCGCATCCGGTTACTTTTGAATATATCTCGATGATATTTCCAATGTTACAATGACATGGATGATATCTCGATGACAGGACTTTGTCGATGCCTTAAACTAGTCTCTTCTTCAATTCTTCATCAAATAGTGATATCTTCAACTATACTGGACATCTCTTCTATACTCGAGCTTATGACGACATGAAGTCATCTAACCGATGTCGTCGCGATCTTCTTGTCTGCTTGATATCGCTGTAACAACTTTATCTTGTCGACGACATAAGCGATATCAAGTCGACAGACTATACTTTAGCAACAGCTTGTCTTCAACTGACCTCCTTCAGTCTTCTCGACGACACGTCTTCTTTTCAATGATATCTTCGACACTGATCTTCTCTTTTCCTTTTCAACGGCATTCATTCTGACTTAGTCTTAACCATGTCAAGGCTTCTTGTCAACCACATCTTTGAGTCTTCTTCTTCATCTTTGACTTTTTGATATCGTCGTGTAGATGTCACAACAATATCATCATTCTGCCTTGCTCTGCATGTTGTTGATGATATGCCTGCTGTTGTCGACGATACGCATGATTCTTTTCGACGACACAGACACAATCATTCTTCTTTGCTTTGCCAATCATCTCAACGATGTGCCTGTTCTAGTCGACGATATGTCCAGCCTTTTTCGACGATATTATACTTAGGCGGGTTATTGAAGTACTTGACATATTGTATCATCTCTGCAAGCATGAACTAGATATGACATTAAATACCACTTTCACTTATCATTGAGCTGAGCACTTCTTCAAATCAGGAACACTGCTGGGCACTGTTCCCAACAATCTCCCCCTATTTGAAGAAGTCATAGCCCACTCAATGATAAATGCCACTCATATAAAAGGTTTAACATTTTAAGCAAATAAGCATATAATAATGACATTGCAGCTATATTTGAGTGAACACAGAATTTGACAGGTGTTCATTTATAAATAGTGCCAAATGTTTTCAAAAGTTTTTAACAATTCTACATTCGACTCCTTAAAGATTTAGTCGTCTATATCTCTGGTGCCCTCATAGCAGCATCACCCTTTGCTTTCTTGGCACTGGCTTCCTGCTCCTTTCCAGCTTGTCAGGTGAAGTATTCAAATGGCTTGGGATGATACTTTAGAGACTCAGGAGTGTCTGCAGGGATTCTGCCTGTTTGCTTGTCCCTTCTGTATACTCCCCTTGCTTCTTTTTGCCCTTCATACTTAGCCCATTCTTGAGGACTGTACACTTTGTACCTCTCACCTTTATTTACTTCACCAGCTCCCATGCCTTTAATATGATGGCTCTGGACTTGGGACTCCATCTTTCATAGTCATCCTTTTTCTCCATTTCCTCCCTATATTTTCTCTTCCTCATCTTTATTTCTTCATCCTCCAAAACTTCCTTCTCTTTACCCTTATCAGTGGTAGTATTAGGAATATCTGCATGTTGCTCTTCAGCAGGGTACTCTTCTACAGACTGGTCAAAATGTAGAGGAGGGAGATTCATTGCTTCCCTGATGGTGTTTATGGTCCAGATGGCGTGATCACCACTGGCCTTTATCATTGATCTCCCCCTTTATGACTGCTTCAGATATCCCACTTTGGAGATTCTCCTCAGAAACCAATATCTTGTTTTTAAGCATGTGGATTCCTGCTTCCAAGTGATTATTGGTCTCAAGCAGATGACTGTCTAGATCTTTATTGTGGTGATCTAGACTTTCTTGGAGATCAGTTTTGTGTTCACCCATCCTATTGGTGGATGCAATGTAGGCCTTTTCTATGTTGTTGACAATTAGAGTTTGATTGACCCCTAAATTAGATAGACCCTTGTGAGTAAGGGTCGTCTCAATGGCAGTATACTCTTGTAGATTCCTCACATCATTTCTCAAGCTCTCTGTTTCAACAAACAGTTCCCTTTTCAGTTCATTGACTGCAGAGGTAACATAACTTTCAATTTTTAATCTTTGCTCTTCCAGGAGCATCTTTATCTGAGACAACAGTGAGAACTCCGCTGGTCTATTTTCTGGAGGTGAACTAGCTTCTTCTGGTTCCTCTTCTTCAGTCCCTTCCAGTGTTGGAGATAGAGGTTTTCTGATAGGTGATTGGTTTGGCCCTTCTACCTTTTCAGGACTCGGTAGATCTCTGCTTGTCTCATCAGAAGAGTCCTCTAGCTTCTCATCTTGGGGATCTCTACTTGGGTCCTCTTGGTCTACTTATCCATGATGGACAACATCCTCAACCCCAATGATCTTATTGATCACTTCTTCCACTTGAGCAGGGAGATCACCATTCTTCTCCTCCACAGTCTCAACATCCTCTTGCTCAGTTCCTGCTGTTACTATTTTCCCGGATTCCAGACTTAGGGCAGAGGTCTGGAGGGAAATATTTCTCTTCTCTACAAGCACTTCAGAGTCAGACGAGTCTGATCTGTTGCCTGATTCACTTTCTTCAGATGAGCTTTCTCCCTTGCTCTTCATGTATTCTGCAGTCTTTAACCTCTTGGGAGATTTAGTCAGAACTTTCTCCCACCTGTCAAGGATCTTGATGTCCATACTTTTCATGTGATGAATTTTTACACCATACTTTTTGTTAAGGCTTTCAGGGTAGGATAACAGGAGATATAGTGATAGAATTCTTCCCAGATTTGGATCTTGAAAGCTTTCTTGTATCCTCTTGAAAATTAGCTGACCCCAGTTGGTCTTTTTACTTAGGATTATCCTTGCCATTATCTCGAACATGGGCTTGGATATCGTATCATGCGACCCTACCTTGCAGAGGAGTGCTTTACCTACTATATCAGCCACAAGTTTTCCTTGTTGATTAAAGCTCTTCCTTTCCAGGGACCCATGGGTATTGCTGGAGTGTCCGCACCATTCCAGAGCTTTGTTGAGGTCTTCCTGGGTGATCTTTTCATCTTCCTCCCCCTTGGCAAAGGCCCGCAACTGAAGTGCCCTGGACAGCCTCTTAGGATTCACTTTGACCTTTACCCTATTGATTACGCTTTTCACAGATGTTCCTTTTGAGCTACCGTTGGCACTCAAGTAGAATTCCAGCACTTCTCTTTTGAGTATCACTGTTGTTTCGGAGAGGGCAATTTCCAGACCGACGACGTCCAATAGCTTGATAGCATTTTGAATCTCTTCTGGTCCTTCCACGAAACCATTCCTCACCACTTCACTTCCTTCACAGAGGAATCCTTCCTTCTTTGGCACCATTTCTTACTTGATCGGAGAGGATTTTAGTTTAGTCGACTCATTCACTCTTCAAAGGCGTAGAGAGCACGATGTATTTTTAGGGCTAATGTAGAGAGTGTTTTAACCTTAAGACATCTGACCTTATTTATTGTTTCCGAGTTGGAAGTCGAAGTGTCATTTGTTAAATGTCTGATTAACTCGAGTTTAGCTATAATGATTGGTTAAGCTCAGGCCTATTTAAGAGTCCATTGATGATTAGGTATCGTCGTGACGCAAATTAGATGTCAAGGACTCATTCCGACGATACCAATCATCATTTCGACGATATAGTTTTATGTTCAAAACGATATTGTTCTTTTTCACTCTTTTGTATGATCAGTGCAATTCTTTAGCAGTGCCATACACATGTGTTCCTTGAGTGATAGATTTTGCTTACTCAAGTACAAATTACCTTAAACAAAGTGATAAGAATGAGGTTATGTATTGAACATCAACATAGTTACCTTCACCTTAGCTTTTATTTCTTCTTGAGCTCGTAGCTCCCCCTTGATGGGATGTCCACTTATCCTTACTTTTAGCTCCCCCTTGACCAGTGCATTTTGGCATGTGGTGAGGTTTTTCTTAGTCCAGAGTTGAGCCTGGAGCACTTATTGTCCATTAGCCTTGTTTGCTTTTTATTGGCTAAATGGACTTCCCTGCAAAACAGATTTGATATCCCTTAGGAACCCAAGGTGACTTGGGTCCTAGGTTCTTGTTAGCATAATAGGGGATTTTTCTACTCACCTCAGCCCTTTCAGGAGGTCTCTCCTTTGCACTAGGCACACTAGGGTTGTGCGAACAGTCAATGGAAAAGTGTCCCACTTTGTCACAGCAACAATATTCATGGATGGTGTACCTTCTTTTCTGAACAATTTTTGAAGTGGGTGGAGAGTCACAATGCTTATGTTCAGTGAAGAAGGTAGCAACATTCTTCCTATCTCTCTCAGCGAAGAGCTGACTAGCTGCTCTAGTATAGTTATTTCTTCTTGACTTTATCTGTTTGTCAGCAACAGATGTCAGCCTGGTAGCTGACATGGTGTTGATGGCATCAGATATGATCAAGTGAGAGTTGATTGTACTGGTGTTACCAATCTGCTTCTTACCAGGAAGAGATTGGGAAGATGTTGCTCCTTTACCCTTGAAGGTGGGGGCTAAGGCACCAAACACAAATGGTCCATGATGGGACATTTGGATTTCCTCATGGGGAGCCTTCAATGCACTCATCCCCATGCCATTTCTTCTCCCATAGTTAGGAGCATTTCCCAAGCTATTGGAGCTTTCATTCATCCAGTGACCATAAACACTGTCCTGGTCATACTTGTTAGAGGGAAGTACTACCTTCTGAAAGGTGGTATGAGGCTCAGCTTCAGTTTTCCCCTTTTCTCCATTCCCAGCATCTAGTTCCCCTTCATTGAAACCCAATCCCCTCCTATTTTCATTGGAAGAGAAGGTGTCAATGATGGGCAGTATGGTTTTGAGCTTAGAGAATTGAGCCACTAAGCTTCTCTCCTTAAGAAGATCATTCTCAAGTTTCCTGATGAGTTCTTCTCTTTGGTTTCTTTCATCATGAAGCTTGCCTATGATCTTCTTGAGCTCACAAGAATTGGTGCCCCCATTGTGGGACATACCCATTTCCTTATTCATCTCAGCCTTAATGGGTCTGAGTGCTTCTAGCTCCCTAGCTTGCTTCTTAACAAGCTTCTTGCTCTTTCTCAGAGCTCCCAAGAGATCACCAAACTGCTCTATTAGATCAGCATGATTCTTATTGTTGCATGATGAGCAGTCTTCTACATCATCTTCAGAAGATGAGCAATCAACACTCTTGGTTTTCTTAATTGAGGCAGGTAGTAAAGATGTGTGAGTGATGCATACCTGATCAAAATGTGATTCATCATGATTTTCTTCATCTGATAGAAACATCAACCCGAAGACTTCCTTTGACCCTTCCATGAGGACTCCTAGGGAGTCCCACATGTCCTTTGCTGTTATGCAATGAGTCAGCTTCTGGAGTGTTGGCAGATCTACTGCACCAGCTAGAATACTTCTATCTTCTTTGTCCAAGCTGGCTAGAAGGATCTCATCTTTTATCATAGTCATGGGGGTATATGGTCCTTCTTGAACAATTACAAACATTCTGGGATCCATTGCCTCCATGAATATTCTAGCTCTTACTTTCCAAAGGGCAAAGTTCTCCCTGGAGCAAACAACTATCCTTGATTCCATAGCCGTGGAAAGGAGACACCCCCTGGTAGATCTGTTCAAGCTGTTAAGCTTTTCTTTGAACAACCTCGCTTTTATACCACTTGTTAGTTATTGGGTGTCAACTTATCACCTAGAGGGGGGGGGGGGGGGGGGGGGGTGAATAGGTTTTTCAAATTATTTTATCCCCTTTAGGTGTACTTGATTTCTGGTTAATAGATCTATAGATTAGAATAACACAACACAGAAAGCACGCAAGAACTTATAGAGGTTCCTCAAGACAGGATGCCTTGAGTAGTCCTCTTTCCCTCTACGCCTACCTAGCAGTGTGCTAGGCTCGGCAAACTCTGCCAAAAATTCAGGCCCTCAAGCCTTACACCACAGACCCGCAAGTCCTACAGCCTAAGCCCGCAAGCCCCTACTGCACCCGATCCCTCAAGATTGACACTCAGGCCCTTAAGCCCTACCTAGCTCAGACCCGCAAGTCTAGCCTCTGCCCTGGCCCGCAAGCCTTCACAGGTCTCAAGCCCTCAAGCTTGACAATATTGGACCCGCAAGTCCATTGCCCTGACCCTCAAGCCTCACAGCTCTCCAGCCCTCAAGCTAGACAATATTGGACCCGCAAGTCCACTACCCTGGCCCTCAAGCCTCACAGCTCTCCAGCCCTCAAGCTAGACAATATTGGACCCGCAAGCCCACTGCCCTGACCCTCAAGCCTCACAGCTCTCCAGCCCTCAAGCTAGACACTCAGATATGAAAATAGATCTTACAAGTTCTAGGCCCGCAAGCCTTATAAGAAATTACAGTAAGGAAAACTTTTTCTTCTGCCTGATGGAGATAGGCTTCTTAACTTGAAGGAGATGCTTCTGATCTTCAATCCGAATGTTGCAAATCTTCTTCAAGCTTTCTAGCTTTGCCGGATGTTGACTGCTACTTTCTTAAGAGAAACTTTTCAGTCGATGTGGCTTGACTGCTTCTTGAAGAATACAGAGTGGTCGTTTTGTTCTTTTCTTTCTTCTTCTTCACCGCCGCTTGTTCTATTGTATTGCAAGGCAGGATACTTTTTAGAACGTTTCTCTCTATCTTTCTAGGGCATCACTGCTCCCTTTTTATAGGACGGATGTGCCGCATAACGGTCACATATGATGTCCTTTACTGACAGACGCCCATCCCTCAAGAGTATGCGCTGATTGGACAATCAGGCGACGACATGAAATGCTGACAGCGCGTCCGGTTACTTTTGAATTTGTCTCGACGATATTTCCAATGTTACAACGACATGGATGATATCTTGATGACAGGACTTTGTCGATGCCTTGAACTAGTCTCTTCTTCAATTCTTCATCAGATAGTGATATCTTCGACGATACTGGACATCTCTTCTATACTCGAGCTTACGACGACACGAAGTCATCTAACCGATGTCGTTGCGATCTTCTTGTCTGCTTGATATCACTATAACAACTTTATCTTGTCGACAACATAAGCAATATCATGTCGACAGACTATACTTTAGCAACTGCTTGTCTTCAACTGACCTCCTTCAGTCTTCTCGACGACACAACTTCTTTTCAACGATATCTTTGACACTTATCTTCTCTTTGCCTTTTCAACGACATTCATTCTGACTTAGCCTTAACCATGTCAAGGCTTCTTGTCGACCACATCTTTGAGTCTTCTTCTTCATCTTTGACTTTCTGATATCGTCGTGTAGATGTCACAACAATATCACCATTCTGCCTTGCTTTGCATGTTGTTGACAATATGCCTGCTGTTGTCGACGATACGCATGATTCTTTTCGACGACACAGACACAATCATTCTTCTTTGCTTTGCCCATCATCTCAACGATGTGCCTGTTCTAGTCGACGATATGTCCAACCTTTTTTGACGATATTATACTTTGGCGGGTTATTGAAGTACTGGACATATTGTATCATCTCTGCAAGCATGAACTAGATATGACATTAAATAAAACTTGCACTTATCATTAAGCTGAGCACTTCTTCAAATCAGGAACACTGCTGGGCACTATTCCCAACAACAGGAATATCAGCAGGTTGATCAGTAGGGTAATCATCATAGTTAGTGGGAGGAAGATTCATTGCTTCCCTGATAGTGTTAGAGGTCCAGATGGCATGCTCACCACTGGCCTTTATCATTGATCTCTCCCCTTTATGAATTGTTTTGATATCTCCCTATGGATATTCCCCTGAAGGTTCAGAATCTTATCTTTAAGCATGTGGATTCCCCTTTCCAGATGATTCTTTGTCTCCAGCAGATGACTATCTAGTTCCAGATTTTGTTTATCTAGCTTTTCTTGGATATTTGTCTTATGCTCTTCCATCCACCTATTGGTGGCTATGCAGGCTTTCTCTATGTTGTTGCATATCATGCCTTGATTATCCAAAGCTTCAACTATGCCCTGGTTAGTAAGTGCTAGCTGTTTGGCTGTGTTTTCTTGCAGATTCTTCATGTCATTTCTTAGGCCTTCAACTTTACTTGATAGATCCCTTTTTATATCCTTGACAATAGAGTCAACATAGATTTCAATTTTCAGTCTTTGCTCTTCAATGAGCATTCTTAGCTGACTCATCAGTGATGAGTCTTCTTGTCATGATTCTGGGGAAATGTGAGGCTTGTCTGATTGTCCCTCAGCCTTCTTCTGTAGTATGGTTGAAAGATAGAAGTCCATCCCTTCAATCTCTTCAAATATGGGGGATGGAGATCTTCTAATGGGTGTTTGTCTTTGTTCCTCCTCAGCCACACTTGGCTTTTCAGCAATTGACAGATTTCTGCTAGTTCCATTAACAGGATTCTCTTGGTATTCTTCCAGTAGAGATTCACTTGGACCCTTTTAGACTGTTGGTCCAGAGGGAATCACATCTTCTTCATGAGCATGGAGCTCAGTATCCTACTCCCCCTCAGTCTCAACTCCCCCCTGACTTGTTCCAGCCGTGGTTCTGGACCCCAGACTCAGTGTTGAGGTTTGGAGGGAGACATCCCTCTGCTCCTCATTCTCTTTAGAGATGGTCGGTTTTGGGTTGTGAATTGGCTCACTATCTTTTGATGAGCCTTCTTCTTCACTCACTACTTCTACTGGAGCCTGCGACCTTTTGGGAGACCTTTGCAAGACTTTTCCCACCTTTTTAGTACCTTGACATCCATCTTTCTCATGTGATGGATCTTCACTTCAAATTTCTTATTGTAATTATCAGGATCAGATAGCTGCAGATAGAGAGAAAGAATTCTTCCCAAATTGGGCACTTGAAAGCTCTCCTATATCTTCTTGAAGATAATTTGACCCCAATTGGTTCTTTTACTTAGGATGATTCTTGTCATTATCTCAAACATCTGCTTGGATATTTTGTCATGAGACACTACTTTGTAGAGAAGGGCCTTTCCTACTACATCAGCTAGCAGCTTTCCCTGCTGGTTTGATTTCTTCCATTCCAGAGACCCATAGGTCTTTCTGGAATGCTCACACCATGCTAATGCTTTGTCTAGGTCCTCTTGGGTGACCTCTTCATTCTCCTCATCACCAGCAAAGATTGGCAGTCGTAGTACCCTGACCAATCTTTTGGGAGTTACCTTCACTCCTATTCCACTGACTTGGCTCTTGATGGACGTTCCTTTCGACCCTCCCTTGGCGTTCGAATAGAACTCCAAAACTTTTCTCTTCAGTATCCCTATTGGTTCAGACAGAATGAACTCCAGGCCGACGGAGTCGAGCAACTTTATAGTGTTTTGAATCTCTTCTGGAGCCTTCGCAAAGCCATTCCTTATTACTTCGCTTCCTTCGTACAGATATCCTTCTTTCTTCGGTTCTATGTCTTTGTTGATCAGAGGAGGTCTTAGCAGAGTCGACTTGTTCACTCTTCGAAATCGAGGAATACACGACGGATTTTTGGGCAAATGTAGCAAGTGCTTTTGATTCAAGACATTTGACCATATTTATAACTTATAGTGTGGGAGGCGAAGTGCCGCTTATTAAATGTTTAATTAAGTTAGATTAAATTAGATTAAATGGTCATTATCGATTTACTACAGAGTTCTGATTTCTCGAGTAGAGACTTAGGCATCGTCGAGACGTTATGCTGACGTTGTTTTGTCATTTCGACGACACATATTGTTGTTACGATGATATCGTTTTGTAGATAAAACAATATTGTACTTGTTTGTTCTTTTTTAGTATCAGTGTGTTGTGTTAGATTTACAATCAAGTGCATAAGTAGTTGCATTTTTAAGTGTGTCACTAATTTATTATCATTTCACAATTGAGTTAAATATTTTCAAAATAGAATTTCAACCACACACTTGCTTTCAGCTATCACATGAGCCAAATCCTTTTCTCCTCTGCACCTTTCTTGTTGGGAAAATGATTTCTCTTAACCCCCAGAAATGAATTCTAAGAATGAAAAAAAACAAGGCTAAGTAAATATGCGTCGAATAGTATTCGACGTTTCCTTCAGGTTGAGTCGAAGTAACTCTAGGAAGATTTCGACGTAAGTCTAGTCGACGCCACTCTGATTTCTAGTCGACGCATCTAATGAAGTCGACGCACCTCAGTCGACGCACCTTCCTTATTTTTCTCTCGACGTCCAGAAAGGATGCTCTCGACGCTTGCGTCGAATAGTAATCGACGCACGTCGATTTCCATGACAGAATTTAAATAGGCGCCAGATCTCTTTCCTTCTTTCAATAGATCTGATTTATATGGAATAAGTGTCAATATTTTATAGCCGTTCTGAATCATTCTTTCCTTATATCTGACTCTTGGCTAATTTGATTTAACTTATTTGGATATTATTTGAAATATGAATTGGTTCTTTCCTTCTACAGAAATAAATATTATGAAAATATTTTCATCTTTCTATTTTTCTGACTGCTAATTAATTATCCTCCTATAGCATTATTTTGAATACACAGAGCTATAAATAAAGAGGAGGTCGGCAGAAAATGACAGTTGAGTGATCCACCACATACATTTTGGAATAGAGGAAAAGCTCCCAAGAGAAAAGAGAGAAATTGAGAAAAAGCTCTGCAGCAACATTCAACCACTTCTTCTTCTCCTGCTTCTGAAATCACACTGCTGCAAAATCTGATAGCTCTCACAAAGAGAGAAAGTCTGCAAATCTTCTTCTCTCTATAGAAGAAAGATTCAATTCACTTCTTGTGCTTCCAATCTTCTTTCCAGGAAGAAGATTCATTCTTGTCCTTATATCTTTCCTGCTTTTTTTCTTACATCTAACATTGTAAAAGAGTTTTTAGAATCTCTCTTCAAAAAATTCAGTGTACTGGTTCTAAGAGTCTCCTTGTCAAAAGACTCAGTTAGTTCTAAGAGTCTCCTTGTCAAAAGACTCAGGGTGGTTCTAAGAGTCTCCTTATCAAAAGACTCAGTATAAGATAATGAATTCCTACCAAGGGGGTAGAAGAGTGGACTACCCAAAGTTTGGGGAACCACTATATTTTCTTGTGTTGTGCTGTGATTTATTTTCTTGCATTTACTTTATTTTCTTGCTTAATTCTTGTTGGTGTGTGGGAAGCTCTAATCTGTGATTATACATATATATATATATTAACTTTGCACAAAATATTTTTAATCTCTATTCACCCCCCCCCCCCCTCTAGAGAATTCTAGTGAGGTTAACTGTGCACTTTCAATTGGTATCAGAGCTAGGTTGATCTAAAAAGGATAACTCCTTGATCAAAAAGATCTTACCTCTCATATATATATATATTTTTCAAAACTATTTTATCATATGGCACAAATCAAAGATTATGCTTCCACCAGACCACCAATTTGCAACCTGGAAAAGTTTGCACTTTGGAAAACAAGAATTAGAATTTATTTAAACTCTATTGATAATGAATTGTTTAATGTGATCTTGACAGGTCCCCCCAAGCCATTCAGGAAGGATTCAAGTGGAAAAGTGACTGAAACACTTGTTCCAAGAGCTGAATGGACTGAAGATGAGAAGAAAGCCCAAGGACATGATGCCAAGGCTATGAATATCCTAGTCTCAACCCTCTCAGATGAAATTTTCCAAAAGATTGCTGATTGTGAGTCAGCTAAGGAAGTATGGGAAGCTCTCACCAAAATGGTAGAGGGAAGTGCTGATGAGAAAAAGGATAGAAAGGCACTACTGATCTGCCAATATGAAAACTTCCAAAAGAAAGAAAGTGAAAGTGTTGCTGACATGTATTCAAGATTCAGCCTCATAGTCAATGAATTGAGAACACTTGAGAAGGACATATCTCTCACTGAGATAAATGATAAATTGCTGACTTGCTTTCCCAGCTCTTGGGATTCAAGAATCTGGCCAATCAAAGACTCCAGAAGTCAAAAAGAAATATCAACAGATGTTCTCTTGGGTAAATTAAAATCCTATGAACAACTGTTGAAAACCAGAGCTGAGAAAGAAAAGGCATCTCCACTCTCAAAAGAAAAGAGTATTGCATTGAAGGCTGTTGAAGGTGAATCATCTACTGACGAAGAGGAGCTAATCAGCTTGCTGGCTAGGAAGTTCAAGAGGTGGATCAAAACAGAAGGATCCAGAGGAAGAGACTCAAAAACCAGGTATAATAAAACTCATACTAAAGAGATTATCTGTTACACTTGCAGGAAACCAGGACACATTGCCCCTGAATGTCCTAAGGAGAACAACAGCAAGAAAGATCTGAAAAGAACAGATCTAAAGAAGAAAAAGAAAGAAAAAGGATTCATTGCTCAAACCTGGAGTGATTCAGAATCTGAAGGAAGCACCTCATCAGATAATGATCAGGAAGAGGTCAAGCAAAAGGAAACATGTCTGATGGCCACTGAGAAGCTTGATGCTACATCTATGGTAAATATACTTAATGATTTTTCCTCTACTGATTTCAAACAAAATTTCAAAGAACTATGTTTAGATATAATCAAATCTGAAAAAGAATTAAAAGGATTAAGAATTGAATTAGGAAATCTAAAACAGGTAAATACAAACCATAAAAATTATAAGCTCAATCTAGAACTCTCAGAAGAGAAATTAAACAAAATCTATTCGGACAATCTAACACTAAGAAAAGAGCTAGCAAAGGCTAAAGCCTTTGAGGACTCTCTAAATGGAAGAGGCCAGAAGCTCAAGAATATTTCTGAAAATCTCACTGATAGATTTAGACAACTAAAACTGAATACTAATGAAGCATCTAAATCTCAATCATCCAGCAAACCTGTCTGGAAACATCCCATTCACTCCACTAGGGAGAATCATCTAACAGGAGTAAGATCACAAGTAAGTCCAGAAATAACCACTGTTTTTAATAAACCAAATCCCATTACAAATAAAGGAATCTTAGGAAAATATCCTCACAAAGAATTTGAACATGCGTCGACTACTATTCGACGTGCGTCGAGTTCTAATCGACGCTTACACCAAAATGCGTCGACTTATACTCAACACAACCTCTCTCATACTTCGACTGAGAATAGACTCAGAATGAAGAAAGCGTCGACTTCATATCGACGCAACCAGAAACCTACGTCGAATTTATATAAACGCAACCATAAGTATACGTCGAATCCCTATCGACGCAATGAATCAGACAGAAAATCTTCTGTTTCCAAACAGATCTCTCAATCCATGTCCTTCTATTATGAACATTATTTCTGTGATATCATCCAAGAAGATTGGTATGATAAGCCAGTACCCCATAAGAAGGAAGGATATCCTGAAAAACCCACATATTCCTTTATTAAATCTTTTACTAATAAAAGAGAGGGACCCCAGCTCAGCAGGGTCTAAACCAATGTTTAAACTTTTATGTGCAGATGTATCACATCTCCAGGATGGTGTGGTACTTGGACAGTGGATGCTCCATGCACATGACAGGTTGCAAAAACCTATTAATCAACTTTGAGGATAGACTTGGACCATCAGTAACCTTTGGAGACTCTAGCTGTGGCCAAACCAAGGGATTTGGAGATTTCAAAGAAGGGAAAGTCACCTTCAAGAATGTGGCAGTAGTCAAAGGACTAAAACACAATCTGATTAGTATAAGTCAGATATGTGAGAATGGTAAGTATAAGGTAAAATTTACTACACTATTCTGCCATATTATAGATATCAAGACTGGTGCTACGGTACTAAATGGAATTAGAAAAGGGAAAGTATATGTAGTGGACTTTAGCTCTTCACCCACAGAAGTTTGCTTATTCAACAATATTATTGATAAAAATGAATTATGGCATAGGAGACTAGGTCATCTAAACTACAAAACAATCAGTAAACTAGCTAAAAATAACCTAGTCAGAGGCTTACCAAAGGGTAGGTACTCTAAGGATTCTCCATGCAGACCTTGCCAACTAGGAAAGCAAACCAAATCATCCTTCAAACCCATTGGTAAGGATGACTCTCCCAGGTCTTTATACTTACTACACATGGATCTCTTTGGTCCCATATCCACTCAAAGCTTAGGTGGAAAATCCTATACCTTGGTCATTGTTGATGATTATTCTAGGTTTAGCTGGGTATTCTTTCTAGGAGTTAAATCTGAAACCCATAAAATTCTCTCACAATTCATAAGACAGATTCAATCTGAGTTCAACACAAATGTTTCAATTATAAGAAGTTACCATGGGACTGAATTTGAGAATCAGATGATTTGTAGTTTCTGTGAGGAAGAAGGTATTAAACAAAGCTTCTCAGCACCTAGAACTCCCCAACAAAATGGAGTTGCTGAGAGGAAGAATAGAACCTTAATAGAATCAGGTAGAACCCTGCTTGCAGAGTCAGGATTACCAAAAACCTTTTGGGCTGAAGCAGTCAACACTGCAAACTATGTTCTAAATAGAAGCCTCATACACAAAACTAAATCAAAGACTCCATATGAGCTCCTGAAAAATAAAACACCCACTGTTAAATATTTTAAAATTTTTGGATGTACTTGCTTTATTCTAAACAATGGGAAAGATCATCTTGCCAAATTTGACAAGAAGTCTGATGATGGAATATTTCTGGGATATTCATCATCTAGCAAAGCCTATAAGTGCTACAATAGAAGAACTCTTAAGATTGAAGAATCCATGCACATTGTATTTGATGAAACTAACATGCTGCTTAAGGGGGAGGAAACTCCCACCAGTTCTGTTCCACAGGAAAACAACAGCATAGAAACCCAGCTTGAGCAACTAGCTCTAGAGAACACAGAAAATGGAAAGGAAATCCAGTTAGAGGAACCAAGTGAGGAGTCTGAACAAGAAACCTCAGAAAAGAGCACTCAAGACCCTCCTCCACAAGAGGACATGGTTCAGGAAGAACAATTGAACAATGATCCCATTGAGAATGAAGTACAACTGACAAATTCAGGCAGAACAGGAATCAATTTGAAAGATCATCCACAAGCTCAAGTGATTGGAGATCCCAATGCAGGAGTAAGAACAAGACACCAAGTCTCCAATGGGATGATGCTCCAATGCTTCCTATCACAAGTTGAACCAAAGAAGTTTGAGGAAGCAAATTGTGATCCTCACTGGATTATGGCCATGCAAGAAGAACTAGGCCAATTTGAGAGAAACAAAGTATGGAACCTAGTTGAAAGGCCAAGAAACTACCATGTAATTGGTACAAAATGGGTATACAGGAACAAACTAGATTCCACTGGAGTAATTGTGAGAAACAAGGCAAGACTTGTAGCACAAGGATATAGACAAGAAGAAGGGATAGACTACAACCAGACCTTTGCTCCAGTAGGCAGATTAGAGGCAATCAGGCTCTTTCTTGCCTATGCAGCCTTCATGAAGATGAAAGTCTAGCAAATGGATGTCAAGAGTGCTTTTCTAAATGGAGATCTGCAAGAAGAGGTATATGTGGAGCAACCACCAGGTTTTGTTAATCCTTCTTCTCCTAACTTTGTTTATAGACTTAACAAAGCATTATATGGTCTTAAGCAAGCACCTAGAGCTTGGTATGAAACTCTATCAAATTTTCTTTTAGAAAATTCCTTTGAAAGAGGAAAAGTAGACAAGACACTATTTACTAGAACCCATAAAAACCAACTCCTTCTTGTTCAAATATATGTAGATGACATCATCTTTAGCTCAACCCATCCTAAACTATGTAAAAGATTTGCTAATCTTATGCAATCTAAATTTGAGATGAGTAGTATGGGTGAACTCTCCTACTTCCTAGGACTACAAGTAAAACAAAGTAGTGAAGGAATCTTTATCTCACAATCAAAATATACTAAAGAGCTAATCAAAAAGTTTGGTAAGGAATCAGCATCTACCATGAAAACACCCATGACAACCAATGCCATTATAGAAAAAGATGATAAAGGAAAATCAGTAGATCAAAAGGCTTATAGGGCCATCATAGGATCCCTTCTATATCTAACAGCTAGCAGACCTGACATCATGTTTGCAACTTGCATATGTGCTAGATTTCAGGTTGATCCAAAGGAATCCCATCTCACCTCTGTAAAAAGGATTCTTAGATACCTAAAGGGAACCCCTGACCTAGGACTATGGTACTCAGCAGAAACTAACTTTGAATTAATAGGTTTCTCAGATGCAGATTATGCTGGTTGTAGGGTTGATAGAAAAAGCACATCTGGTACCTGCCAATTCCTAGGAGACAGATTGATCTCATGGTTTAGTAAGAAACAAACCTCAGTCTCAACCTCAACAGCTAAAGCTGAATACATAGCTGCTGGGAGCTGTTGTTCACAAATCCTTTGGATGCAAAATCAGCTACTTGACTACAAATTGGAAATACATAACTCTAAGATATATTGTGATAGCTCTAGTGCTATATCCATAGCATCCAACCC
This sequence comes from Dactylorhiza incarnata, assembly GCA_033032865.1. Lineage (NCBI taxonomy): Eukaryota > Viridiplantae > Streptophyta > Magnoliopsida > Asparagales > Orchidaceae > Dactylorhiza > Dactylorhiza incarnata. The sequence continues at coordinate 7,512,779 of JAWHQI010000041.1, forward strand.
AGTCCTTCATAGTAGGACAAACATATAGAGATTAGACATTACTTCCTTAGAGACAATGTTGAGAAGGGTAAAATAACTTTAGAATATATTTCCACAGACAATCAAAGAGCAGACATCTTCACAAAACCCTTAGATGAAACTAAGCATAACTATTTCATAAACACCTTAGGAATGCTTGATGGAAGCTTGTAAACACCACTGATAGGGAACTCTAAAGAAATCAGACAATCTAAGAAAATCTCTTGAAGATACGTCGAATACATATCGACGCTCCGTCGAGACAAAATCGACATTGACACCGACTTCCACCAGATAATGCTACGTCGATCCTTTATCGACGTACCGTCGAGTTCATATCGACGCAAGACTATGAACACGTCGATTGAACACCAGGCTGGCCACTCTCCACGCAAACGTCGACATTCATTCGACGTAACGTCGACTTCAAGACAAAATTAGAATCGAATCCTTACTTCCTCTTTTGACGATTGGATTACCTTGATTTCTGTTTCCTTTCTCGACGTTTCATCTCCTTTAAATAGTACTTCGTATTTCATAACAAATACCTCTCTGGACCCGCCAAAACTGCGTCTTCTACCTCTCTCTCTTCCTGCATCAATGGCGCCTATTCCTGTTCAAACTGACCTTATCAAAGCAATGAACGATGCTCTGGAAAATCTCCTTAACGACTTCCAGACACGTCTACAAAACTTCTCCAATGAATGTGCCAATATGATCACCACCTGTGAAGCCAAATTGGCCACCCTATCTACATCTCTTCCTGAGCTTCATACCCTTATTCGAGAAGAACCTCTGTCGCCACAAAGGTTTACATCCTTCCTAAAGGATATAAACCAGGGGGAGAGTTGCTCCAGAAACCCCTCTTGCCAGGTTTTTGATCTCAACTAAAAGCTCAGGTTTAAATCTCTTCTCTCCAACACTAAGTATTCCCTCTAACTCTTTTATAGGCTCCACTCCTCTCAAATCACTCTGACTACACTTTCATCAAACATTTTGGTGAATCCTCCTCTTACAACACTGAAGGGGAGCATGCTGTGGATTCAGCATTCAGAACTGATGATCCTTATAACCAGGGGGAGATTCTTGTAGTAAAGGACCCAGTAATCCAGGGGGAGGAAGAAGCAGCCACCTCAGATGATTGGAATGGCCAGGTATGGATTAATGCACCCTCCTGTGATGAGGAACAGCAACATCATTCTCCTGGCTTCTCTGCCAGTTACATCAAGCTAAAGACACCTCTGCTTGAGGACATCCCTACAACAGAGCTTGGAGAAGACAATCATCCCTTCATAGAAAACACTCTACTAGAAATATTTCCTCCCTCTACTACAGAACATCTAAGAACTCTTCTTAAAATAGCTCCCTCTCCACCCAAATAGAAAACTCCTTCTTCTCTACCTCCTCTGCTACCTCTACCTCCACAAGCAGCAAGACTCCCTAAACAGATCATATCTAGGCAAAGTCCAGGAGGACAGATAAAGAGAAAAAGGGAAGTCACTCCCCACTGGCAAAATTTTTTTAAAGAAGAAAGGAAGGAGTTTGCAAAAGAAAAGAAGTATAGAAAAGCATGTGAGCAAATAAAAAGATTTGAAAAGATGCCTAGTATCTGGCCTAACAGTCCTGTCAAGGAGTACCATGATCCTGACATGGAAAAGAGGCATGAAGAGATAAGAGAAAGAGAACTGTATGAATATGAAGCAGCTAGAAAAGAAGTGGAAGATAAAAGGAAAGCTTGGATGGAAAAGATTAACAAGGGAATGACTAAGGAACAAATCCTTGCTGAATCTTCCATCAAAATTCCAAATAAGTTGTTTGATATTGAAGCTTATCAAAAGAAAAATCCTCAGGCAGGGAATACACAGAGCTATAAATAAAGAGGAGGTTGGCAGAAAATGACAGTTGAGTGATCCACCACATACATTTTGAAATAGAGGAAAAGCTCCCAAGAGAAAAGAGAGAAATTGAGAAAAAGCTCTGCAGCAACATTCAACCACTTCTTCTTCTTCTGCTTCTGAAATCACACTGCTGCAAAATCTGATAGCTCTCACAAAGAGAGAAAGTCTGCAAATATTCTTCTCTCTATAGAAGAAAGATTCAATTCACTTCTTGTGCTTCCAATCTTCTTGCTAGGAAGAAGATTCATTCTTGTCCTTATATCTTTCCTGCTTTCTTTCTTACATCTAACATTGTAAAGGAGTTTTTAGAATCTCTCTTCAAAAAATTCAGTGTACTGGTTCTAAGAGTCTCCTTGTCAAAAGACTCAGTTGGTTCTAAGAGTCTCCTTGTCAAAAGACTCAGGGTGGTTCTAAGAGTCTCCTTATCAAAAGACTCAGTACAAGATAGTGAATTCCTACCAAGGGGGTAGAAGAGTGGACTACCCAAAGTTTGGGGAACCACTATATTTTCTTGTGTTGTGCTGTGATTTATTTTCTTGCATTTACTTTATTTTCTTGCTTAATTCTTGTTGGTGTGTGGGAAGCTCTAATCTGTGATTATACACATATATATATTAACTTTGCACAAAATATTTTTAATCTCTATTCACCCCCCCTCTAGAGAATTCTAGTGAGGTTAACCGTGCACTTTCATTTCTGCTACCTTTGCTCCTCCTGCTCTTGACTTTCTAGATCATCACTCTTGGGATAAATGGATATCTTGGCAGATGGGGTAAATGGGTTCATCTTGTCCTATGCATGGATCCTTGTGTGCTCCCCCTCAACTATAACATTGTTCTATTGGACAGAAGCTTATACTGAGACTAACTGTATAAGTAGCAACATCTTTCCTCAATCTGAGTCTCCCCCTCAACCATTTTAGTAGTTTGGGCTGAGCACATAGATTGGTGCTCCCCCTCAACTGGATCACTCTCCAGGATGGGACTTCTCCTTTCTTTAGAGCTTCTAGGGGACTCCTTCTCCCCTGAGGCAATCACCTTGGCAACTTTTTCTGTTTTCTTCTGCTGAAGTACTGAGCTCACATTTTCCTTTCTATTCTGAGTTGTTCAGTTACTCTTCTTCATGTGATGACTTAGATCAAATATGTGTGTTTTACTCTATTTCAAACATGTGATTTATTTGAGTATTTCTTATCATAAATTGTAAGGGAACACATACCTTAATTGTTGGACTATTTGTGAGATCCAATAATTGTGTCATGCATGATACCTTTGTTTGTGGTGAGTTTCTTCTAACTCCAGATTTATTTCTGGATTTCTTATTGGCCATTGGCCATATTTGCTTTTACTTGACCCACATGGATAAACCTGCAAAACAGATTTAATATCCCTTAAGAACCCAAGTGAATTTGGGTCCTAGGTTTTTGTTAACAAAGTAAGAGGCATTTCTGCTTACTGCATCATTTGCAGGCACACCACTAACTGGCTTCTCATTTCTTGCTCTAGGCACTATTGGATTGAACCAACAATCTATAGCAAAGTGCCCAACCTTGCCACAACACCAACACCCAAATCTATTGTACCTCCTCTTCTGAGTCACCTTTTGAGTGGAGGGGAGGTGACTAGATGAGTAGGATGTATTGCAGCATGCATTAGAACTGATCATGTGATTGTGCCTTTGTTTTGGAATTGGTTGCACAGTCAATGATCTTTCCTTGGGAATAGGTTTTTGAGGCAAAAACTTTCCATTCTTTTTGGTTGATGGTGCATGTGGAGAGACAACTGTTTGAAAGACAGTTCTAGCTTGGGAAGTATCTCCAACTTCCTTATTATTTCCCTGTCCTCCTCTGACTTGAGTGGAGAAGCAGTCAATAATAGGGAGAACTATTTTGGGCTTAGAGAAACTAGTCACAAGCTTTATCCCTGTTCTAAGCTTATTCTCTTGAGACTTGATTGTCCTACCTCGAGCATCAGATTTCTCCTGAAGTAGAAAAAGCTCATTGAATAATCTAATCTCCTCCTTGGTCTTCTCTTCAACTTGAGATCTGAAGGGCTCAAGGATTCTGATTTCCTCAGGTTGAGATTTGACCAATTTCTTGTTCTTTTTAAGAGCTGCCAAGGGACTCTCAAGCTGTTCTATTAGTTTAGTATGATTCTTATTATTGCATATTGAGCAGTCTTCCGCACCATCTTTAAATGATGAGCAATCATCTGATGCAATCTTGGACTTTTCAAATGAAGCAGGTACTGGAGATATGTGAGTAGTACTTACCTGAGCAGGATGTGAATCCTCATGATTTTCTTCATTTGAAATGGCAACCAACCCATAGAGTTCCTCATCCTTAGAGTCACAGTCTGAGAGAGTGAGTCGTGCCCTTATTCTTTCTCTAGCCATACAACCTTCTTCATCCTCAAATTCACTGTTTGAGAGGGTTAGAGCTGCTCTGATTCCTTTCTCACTTGGCCTTATCCATCTATCTTCTTTAGAATAAGAGGTGCTGTAGCTGCTTTCACTAAGAGATCTGAACTCCTTAGCATCAGATCTTCTCATTTTCTTCATGAGTCTTTATTCCTTTTTGAGCTGATGGTTTAACACACCCAAGGGAAAATCTGTTCAAGTTGTTAGGCATTCTTTGAACAACCTCCCTCTGATACCAGTTGTTAGTTATGGATGTTGCCAAATCACCTAGCAGGGGGGGGGGGGGGTGAATAGGTATTTAAAAATATATTGCCCCTCTTTTTTTGAGTCTGTTTCTATGAAGATCCTAGTGTAATGTTTTAAAGATTAAGAGCAAATCACAGAAAGCACTCAAGGATCTATAGTGGTTCCTCAAGACAGTATCTTGAGTAGTCCACTGTCCCTCTGCGCCTATCTAGTAGTGTGCTAGAGTCGACAAACTCCACCAAATACTTAGGCCTGCAAGCCTTACAATCTCAGGTTCTCAAGCCCTACACTCAGGCCCTCAAGCCCTACAAATCTCAGGGCCTCAAGCCCTACAAAGCTCAGTCCCTCAAGCCATACACCCAGGCCCTCAAGCCCTATAAGTCTCAGGCCCTCAAGCTCTACAAATCTCAGATCTGAAACAGATCCTACAGCTCAGGCCCTCAAGCCCTACACTCAGGCCCTCAAGCCCTACAAATCTCAGATCTGACACAGATCCTACAGCTCAGGCCCTCAATCCCTACAGAAAAAGGATTTGAGAAACAACTTCTAGCCTATTGATGATTGGCTTCTTGGACTTGAAGAAGATGCTTTTGATGTTATCTTGGACAATACAAATTCTTCTTCAATCCCTTCTTCAGTCTTGAACAGTTCTTATCAGTCGATGGTGCTGGACTGAAACTTGAGCCGAATGAAGATTGGCTTCTTGGAGATGAAGAGAATGCTTCAGATCTTTTCTTGAAAAGCACAGGTTCCTCTTATAATCCTTTCTTCGATTTGGAACACTTCTTTTTAGCCGATCTTGATAGACTGAAACTTGGAGAACACTTGATGTGAAAGTTTTGTTTGCCGGTTCTTCTTCCTCCTTCTCGCAGCCGTATTACTGTTCTATTGAAAAGTTTACGAGTATTCTCTTTTTTTTTTTAATTAGGGCAGACACTTGTTCCCTTTATATCTCTAAGGAGCCGGCTAACGGTCTCCTAGAATGTACCTTAAGTGTCAGGAGCCCATTCCTTAATGGCACACACTGATTGGACCATCATGCGGCGGCATTAAATGCAGACAATGCGATTTGAAATGTCTTGACCTGTCTCGATGATATTTGCAATGTCTCGATGACATATCTTGCCGTTATGATGATCCATCTTGGACTTGACAAATCTTCAAGTCTTCTTTAGAGAATGATATCTCGATGATACTTGATATCATAGCTCCACTTACGCTTATGATGATATGAAGATGTCGTCATAATCTTGTTGATAACTTCTGGTCTTCTCGACAATGTCGTTGAAACCATACTATCTTTTCGGTGATATCGACTTGATCATTCTTACTTCTCGTCTATATCATTTTGATCATTTTGACGATAATCCATTCTTCTTCTATCGACTGCCTTTACAAGTTCTTTCTTAGTCTTCTCAGCGATAAGTCTTCTTTACAACGATGTCGTCGACACTCCCGAATACTTTGACTTTAGCCTTTCAGCGATATCGTCGTGAGATACAGATTGATATGACGATATACAACTTGATTGATTCTACTTATTCTTTACGATGATATCGTCGTGTGAGCTTTGCTGTCACAACGATATCATCGAATTGTCCATATCATTTCGATGGTACTTGTCATCATCCTTTAGCTTATCTTTGTATGCAATCTCGACGATGAACATGTGCTTTATTCGACGATATGTCTAGTCTTTCTCGACGATATTGTACTAAATGGAATTTGAGAAGTACTGGACATTTTGTTTTATCTCTGCAAGCATAAACTCAACACACCATCAAATACATATTGTACTTATCATTGATCTGAGCACTTCTTCAAATCAAGAACATTGCTGGGCACTGTTCCCAACAGAAACATAATCGACAGCGACCAAAATAAAATGATTTCCGAAAGAAAGAGGAAGAGGACCGACAACATCAATTTCTCATTAATCGAATATTTCACATTCAAGAAAATAATGTTGAGGCATTTCAGATTTGGCAGAGATATTACTTGTTCAATGGCAAGCATCACAAGAACTTACAAATTGGTGCGCAACTTTGAAGAGAGTTGGCCAATAAAAGCCCGCCTACAGAACTTTCCTTGCAGTCCGACTTGCTTGATAATGGCCTCTGGTTGGTCCTTCATGACAATGCTTCAATATTTGGAGACCTTCTTCTTGGGTGACACACCTCCTTACCACTTGGTCCGCACAAATTCGGAAGAGGAAATCGTCCTCTCCAAAATAAAATTTCAAATCATAGAAGAATTTCTTCTTCTATTGAGTTGAAAAGGACTTTGGGATTACCTTTCCTACAAGATAATTAGCAAAATTTGCGAACCAAGAGGTAGGGAGAGAATTTACCTTAGCCAAAAAAGAAGGTGCTCTTTCAGAAATGCATCATCGATCTCTTCAACAACATCTGGGCTTTCCAGTCTGGATAGGTGATCACCAGCTAGGTTCTCCGCACCCTTTTTGTCCTTGATCTCGATATCGAACTCTTGGAGGAGAAAAATCCACCTGATTAAATGTGGCTTGGCATCAGGATTGGTGAGTAAATAACGAAGCGCAGAATAATTGGTAAATACTACTACTTCAGATAAAGTTAAATCCGAACGAAATTTATCGAAAGCAAAAATTATAGCTAAAAGTTCATTCTCCATAGTGGAATAATTCGCTCGAGCAGAGTTTAAAGTATTACTAGCATAATAAATATGATGGAAATGTTTATTAATACGCTGTCCTAAAACAACCCCAACAACATAATTACTAGCATCACACATAAGTTCAAAAGGCAGACTCCAATCAGGAGAAACTAAAATAGGCGAATGAATAAGCTTGTCCTTAATAATAGAAAATGCAGAAAGACAATCAGAATAAAAAAGAAATGGAACATCTTTTTCGAGTAGACGAGTCAACGACTTAGTGATTTTAGAAAAGTCTTTAATAAAACAACGATAAAAGCCAGCATGATCGAGAAAACTTCTAATCACTTTAATCGTAGAAGGGGGAGGAAGCTTTTCGATTATTTCAATTTTAGCGCGATCAACTTTGATTCCTTTGCTAGAAGCCTTGTGACCGAGAACTAACCCTTCCTTGACCATAAAAAGACATTTTTCCCAATTTATGACAAGGTTTGTTTCTTCACACATTTTTAAAACCTTTTTAAGTTGTTTAAGCAAAAATTTAAATTGTCCCCAAAGACCGAAAAGTCATCCATAAAAACTTCCATTACGTCGCCTACAAGTTCATCAAAAATAGCTAGCATACATCTTTAAAATGTAGCCGACGCATTACATAAACCGAAAAACATTCTACGATAAGTGAAAGTTCCTAAAGGACATGTGAGAGTAGTTTTCTCTTGGTCTTTGGGAGCGATGGGTATTTGAAAATAACCCGGAAGACCATCGAGAAAGCAATAAAAATCATATCTGGAATGACGTTCTAAAATTTGATCCATAAACAGAAGAGGCAAGTGATCTTTCCAAGTGGCTTCATTTAATTTTCTATAATCAATACACATGCGCCAACCCGTTATGATACGAGTATGGATTAGTTCATTACTATCGTTAAAAACAACCGTGATACCTCCTTTTTTAGGCACAACCTGAACGGGACTAAGCCACGAACTAACGAATATTGGATAAATAATTCCAGCGTCGAGTAACTTAATAACCTCTGCCTTAACTACTTCTTTTATATTCAGATTAAGATGGTGTTGGGGTTGAATAGAACGACGCAGATTATCATCCAAAAAGATTTATGAGCACAAAATCGTGGACTAATTTTGCGAATATTGGATATTTACTAAGCGATGGTGTGGCAGTGATCTTTTAAAACTTCGATTAATTTATCACTTTGAAAATTAGAAAGAGAAGCAGAAATAATTATGGGAAGTTGAGAATTAGATTCTAGAAAAACATACTTCTGGCTAGTTGTTTTAATTCTAGTTTCGGAGGATTTTCATAAGAGGCAGATAAAATATTTTTCTCTCTTTCAAAATTTTCAAAATACAGAGAGTTTGGAATAACATCATCAATTGATAAAGTATTTAGAATTTCAAGAGAATCATCCGAGGCGGTGAGGAAATTCATACTTGAATGTTCTTCGGTAAAAGTTTCTAGAGAATAAATCGCATCATCGTTAGAAAGAGAGTTTTTAAAGAAGAATTAATCATAATAGTGACTTACTCGTCATTAACTCTAAGCAAAAGTTTTCCATTACAACATCGATAATGGCTCGAAAGGTGGCTAGGAAAGGACGACCAAGGATAAGGGGAACCTCGACGTCTTCCTCGATATATAAAATAATGAAATCAATCAAAAAATTAATTTATCATCTTTAACCAAAACGTCTTCAATAATACCCATAGGATATTTTATAGAATGATCATCAAGCTGAATACTCATACGAGTCGGACTTGGCGTACCTAATCCTAGATTTTTGAATAATGAGTAAGACATTAGATTAATGCTCTCTCCTAGGTTCGTGAAGGAGCACAATGTGCCACTGAGTATTCTCTAGAGGGGGGGTGGGGGGGTGGGGGTGGGTGAACAGAGTTGTAAATATTTTATACCATAAATGTGCACACAAAATAAAACAACTAATTAATATGCAATCAACACTACCAAAACAGAATAAAGTGAATGCAGAAAATATAAATACAGAAAACAGTAAACTGGGACAACACAGAAAATCAATCCAAAAGACACAGAATTTTTATAATGGTTCCCCAAAATATGGGTAGCCCACTCTTCTACCTCCCTGGTAGGATTGCACTAACCATACCTGAGTCTTTTGACAAGGAGGCTCTCACAACCACTGAGTCTTTTGATCAGGAGGCTCTCAGAACCATTGAGTTTTTTGATAAGGAGACTCTTAGAACCACTAAATATTTTGATAAGGAGACTCTTAGAACCACTGAATCCTTTGAAAGAGGGATTCTTAAAACTCTTTTATTGTAGGTGAATGAAGAAGAAGAAGGAAAGAAGAGAATAAAATTCTGCTTTCAGAATTCTTCAGAAGTTATTTCTTGAATGTTGTAGCTTTTGTTTATCATAGGATCTGAATGTGATGAACCCTTGATTATGATTGTGATGATTTCAAGGGTTATGAGCTTAATCCGGAATCCCTGCCCTTTTGTTGTCTTGTTGCTATGTGATGAGGAAGATGAAGCAGCTGTGTCATTATTTTCCTGTGCAGAGAGAGATGCTCTTCTTTTCTGTCTTAGGGTTGAAGGAGGAAGAAGAAGCCCTGTTTTGACAGATAGAATAATAATCAGTTCATTGTCTTTTTCTTCTCCCCCCATCATACTTATTCTCTATCATTTGCATTTGAATTTCTTTCTTCTTCTGGGCTATCCTTAGAAGGAATGTACATTGGACAATTGATGTTGCCTTCTATTTTTGTTCACAACCCGTCCATCTGTTTTGAATAAACTTCCAAGAATGTCTTTGCTGCATTATTGGAATACTCCATTCTATTCTTGTCAATAAATGAACCGTTGGAGAATAGTCTTCAGCTTTGTAGACCTTCTGAAAAGGTATTAGAAAGAACAGCAGAGAAACTTCTATTTCTATCTGTATTCGACGCCGCGTTGACTTCATCATTAGTCATATCGACGCACCTCTGAGTTCTTATTGAAGTAGCTTCAAATTCCTTCTTAGCTCTGGCTGAACTCAGATGTCGACGTTTCATTGAGTCCTTATCAACGTATCCGTCGAGTTGAAGACTTGGACTTAAATTTTATCTCCTGCGTCGAGTTGAAGCCAGAGTTACATCGACTTCTAGGATGGCTTCAACAGGCTCTTCCTTCTGCGTCGAGTTCCTTTCGATGTTTCGTCGAATTGACTTGATACTTCGACAGGCAGATTGAGTTGCTTCAACTTCCAATCAGAGTTGGGTTGACAACTAGTCGAAGTTGCATCGACTTCCATTCGACGCAAGTCATAACTTAACTGAATTTGTGCTTATCTTGACCTGGTCTTAACACTCTAAGGTGAGTGTGACATCCTAGGACATTGAATGACCATTTTACCCTTTTTATACAATGTGGGTAATATAACCTAACTTATAAAATCACTTTAAGTAATTTGTTAGATAAATCACAAGAGTTTTTCCCAACAATCTTCCCCTATTTATATTAACAAATTTTAGAATTTGAGTAAGTGATTTCAAACATACTTTGACATAAAATTAAATACAACCTACTATACAGAGACCATAAAGACATTATTGAATGGGATCACAGACCATATTATAAATTGTCAATTAATCATTTTGTTCTTTAACAGCTGTGATCTCCTGATGGTATAATATAAAATGTTCACAATTACTGGATACCTGGACTTCACTATTCTTTGTCAGGAGTTTTTCTCTTCCTTGAGAAGACCAGTTGTTTTACACTTCTTGGTGCAAACTTCAGTGCCTCATCTTCTTCTTCAGCAGCCTTCTTATAATCTTGATGAGTTTCATTTTCTATGGGAGCCCCCCCCCCCCCCCCCCTGAGAATGTGCATCTTGTTCAACAGTCAGAGCAGCCTCCTTGACAATCTGTGCAACCTCATCCAAGAGCAGATCATCTTCTGGGAGCTCCCCCTAAGTTGATGGAAGCTCCCCTAGGTTACTTCAGGGATTTCTACAGCTGGCTCCCCCTGGATATGTGCATCTCCTAAGAGTACATCTAGAATTATTGTTTGAAATACAGTCAGCTTGTTAGGACTGTTATGATCAGAAGCATCAACAACCCTGTCCTTCTCCTGGCCATCCTATTTTTCTTGACCAATCACTTCCTCCTAATGAAATCCCACCCCCCCTTCTGAACCTTATTAACAAGGGAGGTTAAGAATCCCTTAGATACCATAAAGGACAATACAAATGCTTTGAGAGCCTGGAGAGACTCTTTTGATTCCTTCATTTCACTTTCCATCTATGAATATTTCCTATTGAGCTTTCTGGCTTGAGTGGACAACAAGTCAGAAAATGTGCTTGTGGCAAGTCCTACTGCTTTGGAAATTGCTTGCTCAACATCAAATGAGGGAGTAGAATGTGTGGTAGAGACAAGAGGTGGGGTAAGAGTAAGTGAGGATAGGATAGGTGGAGGAATTGCTGTGGAATTCTCATTGAAGGCTGGAAGATCTTGGTGGATAGGGGAGAGTGATTGATTATCTTCTGGAGTGTCTTCAGAATGAATGATGGTGGATGTTTGTTGTTGTGGTTGGAGAGGAACCTGAGGTGTAGGCTCTGGAGCTGGAGTGGATGGAATGGACTAGTTGAACTGAGCTGGATCATCCTCTGGAGTAATATAGTGCTGTACTACTGGAGTGTCCTGTGCTGGATAGTTATCCCCTGAAGGATCTGGTAGAGTTGCCTCTATATCCTGTGGAGTTGGAGAAGGAGGAAGAGAAGGTGTATCTTGACCAGGCTTTAGGATCCGCCTGGTCCACTTGGAAAAGATGCCAATATTTATTCTCTTACCAGGAGGAATGAGCACTCCTTTTGATTTGCATACTGTTGGATAATGATGGAATAGTACCTGGCCCATGATTCTCATATAGGCATTCTCCTTATGAGAGTACTTATGGCCAATTAACTTTACAAGACATCTTCCCCAATTTATCTACTTATTAAGAACTAGGAAACCCATGATCTGGAGTTGCTGCTTTGGGATGGCATCATGTGCTGATATCTTGCATAGCAGTACCTTTCCCACTATATCTGCCAGGAATCTGTATTCTTCAGATAGATCAATCTTCTTCAGGTTGATGGCCTTCTCCTTCCTGAACTGCATTATCTGTAAGGCCCGTCTTGTCTCTTCCCCTGATAATTCATCAGAGTCACTACCAGCTTGTAGATCAAAAGTTTGAGTTAACATCTCTTTTGTAATAGTGATGTCATTCTCATATATTCTTCCATTTATGAAGCCATCATCTCCTATATGGAACTTGTCCTTTAGCTCTGTCAATTCAAGATCAAGGATCTTGTACCTTATTGAGATCAGCTTTGTCAATCCAACATTATGAACTAAGCCGAGAATGGCTTTGAAATTATCAGATACTGCATTAAAGGAGTCCACATCAACGTCAAAGCCAGAGTTGATCTTTGGAGGAGCCATTGATTCTGAAGTGAAGTACTTGCAAAGAAAGAGAGAGAGAGAGAGAGAGAGAGAGAAAACAAGAATACAAGAGAGAGCTGGAGAGAAGGAGAGCACGAGAGCAAGAAAGAGAGAATTCGAAAGCATAATGAATTCGACGCCTATGTTGCTTAAAAGAAGATGATTTGTCGCAACTTAGGGTTTTATTCGAAGCAATGTCGACAAAAGTTAGTAGTCAACGCACCAAAATGTGTCAAAGAAGCTTCTAGAAGTGAAACTGCAGGCACTTGTCATGTCGATGTTGCGTCGATTTGAACTCGACGCACCTTCAAATTTGATGAGCAAGTATTAAATCGACGGATGCGTCAATATGAAATCGACGCTGTGTCGAATGCTATTCGAATTATCTGATTCAGATTTCTTTCGAAGCTAGCGTCGTGTAGAATTCGAAGGTACGTCGAATACTATTCGATGTAACTCTGAATAAACAGATTTATTTTCTTAGAAAATTCTTGCTGTTTTTCCCAGCAATGTTTTTTATTGAAAATAATATTTATACTATTATTTTTATGAATGAAAGAAAATAACAAGGGGATTCAGAGAAGAAATCACTCCCTTTGTTGGATTTAGTTCTTTATTAAGGCCTTAGTTCTTCCTTCCCCCTCCATTATCTCTTAGGAAGGATCCTACCTTATCCTGGAAAAGTTGCTCAAACATTAGAGGGTTCCCAGGTTACCTTGGGCCCTTTGCTTTTACCATTATATGGTTCTATGAAAGAATAGAAGGGTCTTTCATGATATCCTTTTGGATGGCAGAGAATGAGTTTATCAAATCTAAGTACATTATTTTGGTACTTGAAATGTGTATAAAATGTATCCAAATGTACTAAATCTACAGAATGTCTAATTATTTTACTTTTGACTTTAGCCTTTTGATTGTTGTTGGATAATTTCTCTGAATTACTCTTGCCTAGAGATTTCTTTTCATTATTTGGATTTACTTTATTAAATACGGTTATTTTATTATGATTATTAATATCTTGATCCTTAAGTATTACATTCCTCTCACTTGTCTGATGGTCACTAGGTCTAACAAACCTAACTGGATTTTTCCAGGCTGGTCTACTATGGACTTCTGTGTTAGTCCATGGGTCTTCTCCTAGACCTAGGTGCTTAAATCTCATGGAGAGATTTTGTGTAATATCTTTGAGCTTTTGACTCCTCCCATTGAGAGAGTCCTCAAAGGCTTTTATCTTTGTTAGCTCTTCTTTTAGTTATAAATTTTCATTTCTTATGTTAATTAGTTCTGAATCCTTATTATGAATTTCATCTATTAAATCTTGATTTCTCAGATATACATCATCTTTCTTAAATTTCTCTAGTTCTACCCTAATTGTTTCTATTTCTTTTTGTATTTCTAGATGATCATTGCAGAATTCTTTAAAGCAATTTTTAAATTCATCAGAACTAAAATCAAAGTTATCAAATCGTGATACCTTTTCTTCTTCATCATATGAGAAGATCCCTACTGCCATCATGCAGGCAGCTTCAGTAGCTTCTGCATCACTTTCAAATGAAGAGGAGCTCAACTCTGCTTCAGAATCACTCCAGGTTTCAGCAATGAAACCTCTACCTTTCTTCTTGTCTTTCTTCCTGAAATACTTCTTCTACTGTTCCTCTTTGCTGCTGATCCTGTCCCTTTGTTCTTGTGGACACCCAGGGGCTATGTGCCCTGGCTTACTGCATGAGAATAAAATCACTTCCTTCTTTGGAGTCTTATCAAACCTGGGTTTTGAGCTCCTCTCTTTTCTTCTTGAGTCTTCTATCTTGATCCACTTTCTGAATCTCCTTCCTAAGAGACTGAACATCTCATCTTCAGGAGTGGAGGATTCTCCTTCAGTAAACTTCAAGGCAAGACTCCTTTGTATGGGAGTAGAGGTTATTTCCTTAAACTCTATTTCAGCCCTGCTCTTCAGTAGCACTTCATAGGATTTGAGCTTTCCTAGCAAAACATTAGTTGAAATCTCTTTGTTGCATCTGGACTCTCTAATAGCCCAGATACTTAACTCCCATGATCTTGGGAAGCACATGCAGAGCTTATCATTTATTTCATTTAGAGAGATTTCCTTTTCCAGACATTTCAGCTCATTTATTATAGAGCTGAATCTACCATACATCTCAACTACATTCTCCCCATCTTTCTTTTGAAAGTTCTCATACTGGGATATAAGAAAGGACTTCCTGTCCTTTCTTTCATCAGAACTCCCTTCTAAAATTCTGGAAAGAGATTCACATATATCTTTTGCTGATTGGCAGTCAACAACTTTCTTGTAAATGTCATCTGACATTGTGGAGACCAGAATATTCATTGCCTTGGCATCACATGCCTTCTGCTTCTTCTCAGCATCTGTCCACTCATTCCTTGGGACAACTTCTAGTGTTGAAGATCCACTAACATCATGTCTGACTAGAGCCGGGGGACTTGAAATAATAACATCAGAGATGTCTTCATCAATAGAGTTCATATAAAGATTTATTTTGGCCTTCCAGAGTGTAAACTTACTTAAGTTACACATTGGTGGTCTTGCTGATGCATAGTCCTTAGAACTCATTTTTCTTAATAAAAAAGTTTTAGTTAAATTAAAATAAAGAAATGAGAGTGAAGAGATCTTTTGATCAAGGTGTTAACCTTTTAATGATCAACCTCCCTCTGATACCAATTGAAAGTGCACAGTATGCTTCTGAGTATTCTCTAGAGGGAGGGGGTGAATAGAGTTTTAAATATTTTATACCCTAAATATGCACACACAATAAAACTACTAAGTAATATGCAATCAACACTACCAAAATAGAATAAAGTGAATGCAAAAAATATTAATACAGAAAACAGTAAACTGGGACAGCACAAAATCAATCCAGAAGACATAAAATTTTTATAGTGGTTCCCCAAAATGTGGGTACTTCACTCTTCTACCTCCCTGGTAGGATTCCACTAACTGTGCCTGAGTATTTTGATAAGGAGTCTCTCAAAACCACTGAGTCTTTTGATAAGGAGACTCTCAGAACCACTGAGTCTTTTGATAAGGAGTCTCTTAGAACCACTGACTCTTTTGATAAGGAGACTCTTAGAACCACTGAATCCTTTGAAAGAGGGATTCTTAAAACTCTTTTATAGCAGGTGAATGAAGATGAAGAAGTAAAGAGGAGAATATAATTCTGCTTCCAGAATTCTTCAGAAGCTGTTTCTTGAATGCTGTAGCTTCTATTTATCACAGGATCTAAATGTGATGAACCCTTGCTTATGATTGTGATGATTGCAAGAGTTATGAGCTTGATCCTGATTTTCTTCCCTTTTGTTGTCTTGTTGCTATGTGATGAGGAAGATGAAGCAGCTGTGCTGTTATTTTCCAGTGCAGAGAGAGATGTTCTTCTTTTCTGTCTTAGGGTTGAAGGAGGAGGAAGAAGAAGCCTTGATTTGACCGATAGAATAATAATCAGTTCATTGTCTTTTTCTTCTCCTCCCAGCATACTTATTCTCTATCATTTGCATTTGAATTTCTTTCTTCTTCTGGGTTGTCCTTAGAAGGAATGTCCATTGGACAATTGAAGTTGCCTTCTATTTTTGTTCCTGACCCATCCATCTATTTTGAAAAACTTCCAAGAATGTCTTTGCTGCATTACTGGAATACTCCATTCCATTCTTGGCAATAAATGAATTGTTGGAGAACAGTCTTCAGCTTTGTAGACCTTCTGAAAAGTATTAGAAAGAACAACAGAGAAACTTCTATTTCTGTCTATATTCGATGCTGCATCGACTTCATAATTCATCGTATTGACACACCTCTGAGTTATTATCTAAGTAGTTCTGAATTCCTTCTTAGCTCTGGCTGAACTCAGATGTCGACGTTGCATTTAGTCCTTATCGATGTATCCATCGAGTTGAAGATTTGGAATTGAACTTTATCTTCTGCGTTGAGTTGAAGTCAAAGTTGTGTCGACTTCTAGGATGGATTCAACATGCTCTTCCTTCTATGTCGAGTTCCTTTCGATGTTGTGTCGACTTGACTTGATACTTCGACAGGCAGATTGAGTTGTTTCGACTTCCAATCAGAGTTGCATCGACAACTAGTCAAAGTTATGTCGACTTCCATTCGACGCAAGTTTTAACTTAACTGAATTTGTGCTTATCTTGACCTGGCCTTGACACTCTATGGTGAGTGTGGCATCCTAGGAAAATTAATGACCATTTTACCCTTTCTATATAATGTGGGTAATATAACCTAACTGATGAAATCACTTTAAGTAATTTGTTAGATAAATCACAATGGTTTTTCCCAACAGTCCGCCAATGCATATTTTATTAACAAATCACCGAAGAGGAATGAGATAGAAAAAGTTCTCGGATCGTTTAATTTTTTCGGTAATTTGTTAAGTAAAATAGCCGAGCATGAGAAAATTCTTCTAGCCTTTTCTTATTAGAGAGCAAATCTTGTAGATACTTAGCATATTTAGGCATTTGTGAAAAAACTTCACAAAATGGTAAGTTGATTTGGATTTGCTCGAAAACTTCTAAAAACTTGTTATAATTTTCATCATTTTGATTTTTTAGGACAGAAGGATAAGGAAGAGATGTTTTAGAAACAAAAGGAGGAGGGGGAGAAGAAGGATTTTCAAAATCTTTGTTTTCGGGAGTGGGTGCACTTACTTCTTTGCTGCTTCTAAGAGTGATAGCGTTAACCGAGTCGCACGAGTTTGTCTCCGTGTTTCCTAGCAAAGTTCCAGGTTGGCGTTCATTTAAAAACTTGGCAAGCTGCCCGATTTGATTTTCAACATTTTGTAGAGACCGGTTAAATTTCGCAAAGTAACGTCAGTATTAACAACATATTTAGAAAAGTTTTCTTCAAAAGATGGTGTACGTGACACAGGGGGTGGAAAACTAGGTGGAAATGCATTTGGAGGGCGAACCACATTCCCCGAATTGCTCTAAGAGAAATTCGCGTGGTTCCTCAAATTTGGGTTATAAGTGTTTCCAAACATGTTGTTACCCAAATTTGTTGACGGTCGAGGTGGATTCGCAACATAATCCTCTTGTTCTTCTAAGAAAAAAAATATTATTATTATTATTATTATTATTATTATTATTATTATTATTATTATTATTATTATTATTATTATTATCCTCCCAAGTAGTATTTGAAGAAGGAGATATAACAGACATTTTCTTATTTAAAATATTGATTTGTGGCGCAAGTTGGGCTATCACATCAACATTGTATATCCCGACCAACTTATTTGGATGCATTGGGGGTGTACTCCATTGATAGGAGTTCATAGCCATATCTTCGAGAGCTCTATTGCGGATTCTAGTGTTTTGTGGTTTAGGGTGCCACCGGAAGCTGCATCGATAATTTGCTTTGTAGTTGCATTTAAACCATTATAAAATGTCTGGACTTGAATTCAGGTGGGTAGTTCATGGTGCGAACAATGATGTAAAAGATTTTTAAAATACTCCCATTTGTTGTAAAGAGTTTCCGAATCAATTTGAGCAAATGAGAAAATATCACTTCTTAATTTAGCCATCTTCACAGGCGGAAAGAACTTCGATAAAAAATTTTCAGAGAGTTTGGCCAAAGTATGGATAGATCCTCTAGGAAGAGAATTTAGCCATTGCTTAGCCTTAGCACATACAGAAAAAGGGAAAAGTCGTAACCTAATCACATCATCGGTCACACCATTAATCTTAAAAGTATCACACATTTCAATTAAACTAGAAAGATGTAAATTGGGGTCCTCATCCTTAAGACCATCAAACTGTATGTACTATTGTACCATTTGGATTATAGCAGGCTTTAATTCAAAATTGTTGTTTGCTACAACCGGCCGGACAATGCTTGTTACTGTACCCTCCAGGTTTGGCCTGGCATAATAGGACATTGTCCTTTACTGGTTAACTTCTGGATTGGGCTCTCCCATATTATCTGTGGTTGTGTCTCCAATCGACTCTTTGAGCTCTATAGGTAAACCATGATCACAAGTTTGGAGGTGTTGCCGAAAGGTGTGCTCGACCTCTGGATCAAAATTTATATCAGGGTTACTCGAAGAGCTACTATGAGTCATGCAATAGAGAAGAAAAGGGAAAGAGGGAGAATAACCGAATGTGAAGGAAAAAAAAAATTAAAAATGACGATGTTTATTTTTGTCTTTTTAGGCGGATTATATTAGTCCTGGACTTCCCGAGGTCTACCCGGTGAGGGGTTTGCAACGGTACTAGGAGATGCGATGGGATGAAAGCCCAAATCTCCCTTTCCATGAATATATTTACACCCTTAAAGATTTTTTAGAGATAAATGATAAAAATAATAGTTTTGCGCTTTCAAAATATCGACAAAAGAAAACTCCCTGACAATTGCGCCAAAAACTTGATGGAGATTTTTTGTTTTAAAATAATTCATTCATCTAATATCCCGATGTAGGGAAGTATACATATCGTATATGCCCGAGGTCTGTCGATTAATTGTACTCACGCAAAATTACTATTAATTTATCTAATAAAAAAGTTGGATTTAAAAAAATAAAAGTTTGCAAATAAAGACTACTTAGGAGAAAAATTAGGCTTAAAAACCTTAGCACTTGATTAGGTGTTCTTGGGAATCTAATTATAAAAGATATGTTCTAACCTTTAAAATTTTATTTTGATTGGAGGATTGAAAAGTGTGGTGGCCACTTGCTAAATGCAACTACCGTCTAATTTTAAAATGTTTCAAATAGAATTTCTTCAAATTTGAAATAAATTATAAGTGCATAAAGATTAATCTGAAGCCCAAATGAATTATATTTTCTTTTCTCATAGAAAATATAATACACTCTTAATTTCCGAGAGATTTAAAGTATCCATAAGTATTTCAGCAACTAGGATGCCAATCGGATAAGAAAGTTTATATACCGGCAATATAAACTCGCAACCATATATTAATCAAAAATAAATCGAAACATAAATTTTAAAATTAGAAACGAAGGATTATGACTTAATCTTCATCTCAATACTTCGTAATCAAGCACTAAGTAGAGAATTAGTTACGCATGATAAAAGAAAAGAAAATAATAAAAATGAAGAAAACATCTTCATTAATAAAAAGAAAGTACAAGATGAAAGCAAGAGAGTAAAACTACAAAATCTCACTCCACAACTTCTCTCCCAAAATCATTCGCTCAAAAATAACCTCTCCCCTCCTCCTTGAATCCATGGCCTTTTTATAGATATAATAGAGAGTCTAGAACCATCCAAGAGAGTAAATACTAGGGGATGAATCAAGATGAGAGAGAAACATGGTGGATCTAAGGGGGGATGAATGTGACTTCTCGGTTTGAGAGGGGAAGATGAATGCAGCAGCAATATAATTCCTGCATTGGGAGTGAGGTGGCAGTATGGATTCATGGTGAGGGGGCATTTTAGAATTTACGTGAGTGACATATTATGAATGAAGGTGGGACATAGATTAATTGAGTGGCCTGTATGACAGTATGAGGATGGCTTTATGAAAATAGTGAGTGACGATTTAGATGGAAATGGGGGAGATGATATGGCATGAATGAATGGGTTTCACGTGAAATGGCATGCATGGGGAGATGATGTGGCATCAACTTTGCATGGATGGCTAGACGGGGATGGACACTTGAATTCAAGTGCTCGACCAATGCGACAACTGTAGGAATATTTTCTTGTATATTCCAAAATAATGTATAATTTTCTTATTTGAAAATTGCAGAAAATAGAGATATGAGAACAAATCTAGAAAACTAGATTATTAAAACTTTAAAACAGAAGGGATTAGAATCAAAAGGAGATTAGTTAAAAGATAGTTTAGAATCGAGCCTGGGTAAGGCGTGTGATCACTGCCCTAAAGAAGTTGCACCACCCTCCGGCAGGGCTTTCAACCGATGCTCACTCCTCCAAGGTACAACACCCGGCTAGATCCCGAAACTCCGATGTGCGCGGACACCGAAGAAGCACAGAGCACCCGAACACCCACTTGATGAAGCAAATGTAAAGAAAAGAAAGCACGTAGAAGATCGTCACCAAAACCAGAGAGTGAGAGAGCAGAAGAACGTCTATCAACATGTAATCTTTCTGAGAAGAACGTCAATATATAAAGACAGTAAATCGCCGGAAACGGAATCTTGAAAAACGGCAACATTAAAACCGTAATCAGTTATAATTGGAAAGCACATAATAACGTTGAAAATTTCCAACGTAAATAAAGGCGAGAAACACGCGTAAATGAGCGGTTAAGAATACGCGTAAAACTGCGGAGAGAGAGAGAGAGCGCAGAATGGCAGGATGCGTTGAATTCAATTAATTCAATTCGACGTTGCGTCGATATCATATCGACGCAAGTCGACGCAGGTCCTATCAACGCGAGCGTCGAAAACATATCGACGCAGGTCGGGTGCGTCGAATTCCATTCGACGCCTCCAACATCAGCGGGCTTGTCGACGTTGCGTCGAAATCTATTCGACGCAGCTTCGATTTCTATTCGACGCAACTCCAAGTAAAAGGCTCTGAAACTATTTTGTACAAAAATTACAATTCAATTCAATTATTCCCCAAATCAAAATCCAAATCCGGATCCGGATCCGGTCTGGTGCGGTGCATGCGCGTGCGTGTGTGGTTCATAAATACTCCTTATGTTCTTTTGAACAAATAAGAAGGTGTGAATTTCTTTATATACACTTAAGGGAAGAAGTAGAATGGCAAGGTGGGACTAAAGAACACCCTTTCATCATGAAAGGTTTCCCTCCAAATATTTGGATTCCCTCCAAGTTTGGTTTTGAGCTTTTCCATCATAATGAGGAGCTCAAACACCAAACAATATCTATTTGCTGCCAACGGTTATGGAGGTGGGTGCGTTAATGGCCATGCACATTCCTTGATTTTTCATGAGAGTTATTTTGGGTTCAGCCCGGATCCCAAAGTTGCGGCCTCACAACAGCCCCCACATAGGTGGTGCCTCAAGAGATATTCGTAACCAATATCTCGCAAAGAAACATGCCTTTGGCAACCATTAAGAACTTAATTAAGTTCATCCTAACTTGTTACGTAGAGCACAACATTATAGGAATGGGGAGAAGGTTTTCTCAACCTTATATTTTGTGCTCCCAACTACGCTACATCAACGGTTTGGTTTCTACCACATTGAACCCACTTCATGGGATCTCCAATCACATGGGTTGGGTATCCACCGTTGGCAGCAAATCATGTGGGCTTAAGCCCCATTCCCCTCGATGACAACAATATCTCCCTTCGGGACAATCCCTTGGTAAGATTATCAGCCAGATTCAATTCTGAATTTACATAGTTGAGTGATATCACTTCTTTTCTTCTTTGCTTCACGGACTTGTACCTGATTCTCATGAACTTATTCATTTTGGAATTAGTACTATTAGAAGCAGTTAAATCAATAACACTTTTATTATCACAATGTAAAGAGATAGTAGGCATGGGGTTTTCAATTAATGGAATTTCACTAAGTAAATTTTTAATCCATTCTGCTTCGCCACATGTAGTGTCCAAAGCTATAAGCTCCGATTCCATGGTGCTTCTAGAAATAACTGTTTGTTTTGTAGAAGCCCATGAAACGGCAGCAACTCCAAGGAGGAATACATAGCCCGTCGTTGACTTAACGTCTAACGAATCAGTTACCCAATTGGCATCTGAATATCCTTCTAGTACTCCAGGAAATCCCGTGTACACTAAACTATAATCCATAGTTCCACGAAGATATTTACATATTCTATTTAGTGCTATCCAATGTTCATCACTTGGATTACTAGTATATCTACTAAGGCGGCCTATGACAGGAAATGTCGGGCCTAGTGCGGTTAGCTATGTATAGGAGTGATCCTATCATTTGTGCATACCTATGTTGATCAACAGGTTCATTAGTATTTTTACAAAGTTTTACACTAGCGTCATATGGAGTAGAAGCGGGATTGGAATCATATAAGTTGAATTTAATCAACATTTTCTCAATCGAGTGTGAAAGAGATAATGATACGCTAGAATCATTTTTAACTAGTTTCATTCCTAATATAATGTTTGCTTTCCCCAAATCTTTCATATCAAAATTGGATGATAAATTATTTTTGGTTTCATTATTAATTTTAATTGAGTTTCCAAAAAATTAAAATGTCATCTACATAGAGACATAACAAGACAATTTCATTTCCGTCTTGTTTGGCATAAATACATTTATCAAATTCATTAGATTTGAAACCAAAAGTTAAGACTACGGAGTCAAACTTTTGTTGCCATTGTTTAGGTGCTTGTTTTAAACCGTAAAGAGATTTAATTAATTTACAAACTTTGGTTTCTTGGCCTTTGACCACAAAACCTTCGGGTTGAGACATGTAGACTTCTTCTTCTAAGTCTCCATGCAAGAAGGCGGTCTTGACATCCATTTGATGAATGATCATCCTATGGATCGAAGCCAAGGCGACTAGAATACGAAGAGAGGTTATTCTAGCTACGGGAGCATATGTGTCTAGATAATCTATTCCTTGTTTTGGGCATAGCCTTTAGCTACAAGGCGAGCCTTATATTTATCTATGGATCCATCTGGATTTAATTTCTTTCTAAAAATCCATTTACATCCTATGTCTTTGGCACCAGTAGGTAAATCGGTTAGGATCCAAGTTTTATTTTCTAAGATAGAATTAATTTCTAGATTAATTGCTTCTTTCCAAAAGGGATAATCAGATGAGGTCATTGCTTCCTCATATGTATTAGGATCTCCTTCAACTAGATAAGTGAAGTAGTCCTCCTCATAGGATCTTTTGGTTCTAACTCTTTTGCTTCTTCTAGGTTCATCATTTTCTAATGGTTCTATAGAAGAAGTGGAAGGTTGGTTTGAGCTAGTTGAAGGTTGAGATGAGTTATTTAGTTTATATGGAAATTTATCTTCAAAATAAGCTGCATCTCTAGCTTCTATAATGGTGTTGTTAGATATTTCACTAATTAGGGAATTAGTGATGAGAAATCTATTAGCACTACTATCGGATGCATATCCTATGAAAATAGAGTCTAATGTTTTTGGTCCAATTTTCTTTCTCTTAGGTTCAGGAATTGCTACCTTAGCTAAACACCCCCACACTCGAAGAATTTGGAGGTTAGATTTTCTTAATTTGAATAATTCAAAAGGTGTCTTATCACTTTGTTTAGATGGAATCCTATTAAGGATGAAGGTAGAAGAGAGCAACGCTTCTCCCCAGAGATTTTCCGGGGCACCGGACTCGGCTAACATGGCATTCACCATGTTCATCAAGGTCCGATTTTTACGTTCACCTACACCATTCGATTGAGGAGAATATGGAGCAGTCACTTGATGAATAATCCCATGTTCTTGGCAAAATTGAGTTAGTTCATTCGAAGTGTATTCTCCACCCCGATCGGATCTAAGAATTTTGATAGAGGTTCCTAATTGATTTTCTACTTCAGCTTTAAAAATCTTAAAATACGAGAACACTTCATCTTTAGTTTTTAATAAATATACAAAACAAAATTTGGTGAAATCATCTATGAATGATACAAAATATTTATTTCCACCTCTAGTAGGTTGGCGGTTTGAATCACATACATCCGAATGAATTAGTTCTAAAGGTTTTGAAGTTCTATCAACTGATTTAAAAGGCTTTCTAGAAAATTTAGCTTGCACACAAATTTCACATTTAGCACTTGGTACAATATTGATTTTGGGAATCAAATTTAAGTACATCATTCTTTTCATGCAATCAGAATTCACATGTCCTAATCTAGCATGCCAAAAATCAGGAGAAGAATTTGAAACTAAGGAAGAAGAAGAAATTTGATTTACTTCTAAATCAGCGATATTCAATTTAAATAATCCATCACATACAAAACCTTTGCCAATAAAATTGTCATTCAATGTTATTACAACTTTATTAGATTCTAAAACAATCTTGTAGCCTTTTTTCACTAGCAAAGATCCGCTAACAAGATTCTTCCTAACTCTCGGCACATAAAGCACATCATGCAAGGCTAGTGTCTTCCCGGATGTCAACCTAAGATCCACCCGCCCACGTCCAAGAATTTGTGCCGAAGAGGCATCTCCTAAGATCACGCTTCCTCCACTGATGTCCTGAAAGGTGGCAAAGCAAGAACGATCAAAACAAGTATGAACATTTGCTCTGGAATCAAGCCACCAATCTGATGAACAAGTGAGATGAAGACTTGGAGAATAATCTAACCTGAAGGTAGGTTGATCCAGTGCTTGGATCATGTTGGCCTGAGGCTTGTCTCCACGAGACTTACCAACCACGGGTTCTGTCTTCTTGTAGAAGCAGTTGGTAGACAAATGGTTTGTGCGGCCGCAGATGAAGCACCATTTCCCTTTACCTGGGTTTTGGTTAGAGGGACTAGGTTTGGATTGATTGGATTTTTGATGGCGGGAACCTTGACGGAAAGGTTTCTTGAAGTTCTTTCCTTTCCCTTTGTGGTCTTGGTGAGAGGAAAGATTGCCTTGCGATTCGGTGAGGTTTACTCTTGGAGCAAGGTCTTTGGGAACTTTAGAGTTTTTACTCTTATGTTCCTCCTCGATGCGGATAACATTTTGGATCTGGACATAAGTAAGGTTTGATTGGTCATGCCTTAGTCTAGTGCTAAAGCTGGACCATGAATCGGGAAGAGAATCAATAAGACATGCCACAAGATAATTTTCGGAAAGGATTGAGCCATCAGCTCGGATCTTGGACAACATCTCATCTAGTTGATGGAGTTGAGGATTGATAGGCTTGGAAGCATCAATCTTGAATTTATGAAGGTTGGAAACATTATAGCGTTCTATACCTGCATTGTCTAGGTTATAGCGCGCTTCAAGAGCATACCATAAATCCTTAGCCGTACGATATTGGAGGAACACATCGTAAAGGCTGTCGGACAAGGCATTAAGAATGCGGTAGCGACAATGATATTCAATGTCCACCGGATCTCTATAAGGAATACGTCTAACGTACGTCCTAGTGGTGTTTCATTTGAGGATGAGGATGATGGTAGAGTCGAGGCAACTGCATTTGCAGCGCTAGGGATTTCAGTTTCTACAGTGGGGGCATCGAAGATGGCAGACAAAAGGCCTAACATATTAAGCCAATATTCTATCTGAGCTTGCCACCGACGAAAACTATTTCCATTGAATTTCTCGGGTTTGATCCCGGCGGAGTCCTCAGATCTAGATGTCATTTTAGTTTTCTGAAAATTAAAATAGATACAATAAATTGTTGTACACATGAGAATGAAAGCAGATGTTATCATTTTGACTATTTGATTTTATTTAGCTAAAACTTCTTTAGATTGTAGGAATATTTTCTTGTATATTCCAAAATAATGTATAATTTTCTTATTTGAAAATTGCAGAAAATAAAGATATGAGAACAAATCTAGAAAACTGGATTATTAAAACTTTAAAATAGAAGGGATGAGAATCAAAAGGAGATTAGTTAAAAGATAGTTTAGAATCGAGCCTGGGTAAGGCGTGTGATCAATGCCCTAAAGAAGTTGCACCACCCTCCGACAGGGCTTTCAACCGATGCTCACTCCTCCAAGGTACAACACCCGGCTAGATCCCGAAACTCCGATGTGCGCGGACACCGAAGAAGCACAGAGCACCCGAACACCCACTTGATGAAGAAAATGTAAAGAAAAGAAAGCACGTAGAAGATCGTCACCAAAACCAGAGAGTGAGAGAGCAGAAGAACGTCTATCTACATGTAATCTTTCTGAGAAGAACGTCAATATATAAAGACAGTAAATCACCGGAAACAGAATCTTGAAAAATGGCAACATTAAAACCGTAATCAGTTATAATTGGAAAGAACATAATAACGTTGAAAATTTCCAACGTAAATAAAGGCGAGAAACACGCGTAAATGAGCGGTTAAGAATACGCGTAAAACTGCGGAGAGAGAGAGAGAGAGAGCGCAGAACGGCAGGATGCGTTGAATTCAATTAATTCAGTTCGACGTTGCGTCGATATCATATCGACGCAAGTCGGCGTAGGTCCTATCGACGCCAGCGTCGAAAACATATCGACGCAGGTCGGGTGCATCAAATTCCATTCGACGCCTCCAACTTCAGCGGGCTTGTCGACGTTGCGTCGAAATCTATTCGACGCAGCTCCGATTTCTATTCGACGCAACTCCAAGTAAAAGGCTCTACAACTAAGTTGTACAAAAAATACAATTCAATTATTCCCCAAATCCGGATCCGGATCCGGATCCGGATCTGGATCCGGATCCGGTCCGGTGCAGTATGTGCGCGGGCGCGCGTGTGTGGTTCATAGATACTCCTTATGTTCTTTTGAACAAATAAGGTGTGAATTTCTTTATATACACTTAAGGGAAGAAGTAGAATGGCAAGGTGAGACTAAAGAACACCCTTTCATCATGAAAGGCTTCCCTCCAAATATTTGGATTCCCTCCAAGTTTGGTTTTGAGCTTTTCCATCATAATGAGGAGCCCAAACACCAAACACCATTTAGCTCCAATCAAAACATTTAAAGTATAATGTTTTATAATTAAAATTTCTAACAACAACTTCCGCAAAACGTCATTGCCCAACTTCGGCTACAACACTAATTCTACAAAAATAAATAAAACATAAATTAGTGAACATAAAAATTAAAGATCCGATTTATAAATAAAAACTATTTAACGAGCAAATTAATATATAATATGAGAATATATATATAGTTAAAATTTAATAATTTTGCTTTACTAATTTAAGTTAAATAAAAAGTTATCAAATTCCCCCAGACTAAGTATTTCGCTTGTCCCCAAGCAAACACATACAAGTTGGCAAAAATAAAATAGACTAATCAAACAATTTGGCTATGCCAAACACGAGTACGATGCGAAATTAGAAGTATGAAAACTATGAAAAATAAACTGAAAATTCTTAACCATGATATGAATTCTTATAGATTTCACTAACATAAAGATAAATCATCCCAAGTTGTAGCAAGATTAAAAACCAAGTAATGAGACGAATGAAAAGGGCATTGAGTTGCTATTGAAATCTTTGAGACATTTTATAACCACCTCAATCTAAATCAAATGTCCAAACTCCTACCTAAAGGCTTACCCAATCTACTTATTTGCTATCTTGCTAAAAATAAACCTAGGAGCATGAATCAAAAAGACTTCATTAGGCAAAACTTTTTAGGCTTGTGTTTAAGGCGCGCATATCAAAAGATAAACGTGAATGGTTAATGCACACTTAAAACATAAAGAAGAGCTTTGCAAAAACATGAATGCTAGTAAAATAAACCAGCAAGACACCCAGAATAATTTTGAAATAAAAAGTTAGGGGTAAGAAATACATTCTTCAAATCATTTCAATTTTTCCATTTTTTTCATCATTTTTTAGCAACAGTGATAATACTATAAAACTCCACCATTTTTACAAAAAGGAAGCACACACTAGCAACATATAAAGCTCAAAATTTTATGTGTGCAACATAGGTAGGCTAGATAGCTATTGTGAACAATAAGTGGGGCTACATAAAGGTGGGGAAAAGCTCAAAGTGGCTAACAATGGTTAAGGTCTTATGCTTCAGAATGCAAAAGCTTACACGAATCAAGAGATGACCTAAATTATTTTCATGCTCCTAAGTCTATCTAAAACAAAGCTTTGAAAGATTCAAAAAGTGCAAGTACTAGGTAGAAAATAAAGAAACTTGACTTTTCATTAAAGTGAAAATAATTAGCGTCTAGACTGGTTTGCATTTACTACACTTAACATAAGTCAACATTACAAAGATTAAAAAAAGAAAGAAAAACAAGGGATGATAGAATTTATATAAGTGAAAATATAAAAAGAAAATCATGAAAATGTGTAAAATTTTAATAGATTTTTCATAAATAACATGCTACATCTAATTAGAAATACTACACGAGTCAGCATATTACTAGTGAAACATAGCTAAAGTAAGAATTAGAAAAATCTATCTAGCTAAACAAGTACACAAATGACTAAAAACAAGAAAACTCTAAGTCGTGGGTGTTAAAATTTCTAATAAGCGGACAACGGGAACTATGTCGCAGGAACACTTCAACCAAACCAAGCACCAGAAACCAGAAACAATGAAGGAACAAGAAAAATCTTGTATTAACTATCTTCTGTACATTGCGAGGTATACATGACGAGACATGATTTACCAGTACACCAAATAAAGAGAAAGAAACAAACTATAAGAAGCTGGCGGTTACAAACTGAACCCGCAAACCGCCCGACTAACAAAGTTGTCCGCGCAAACTGCCAAGTCGCCAAGCTGACCGCACGACTAACTGCAAAATCACCAACCCGCAACTCAACACACGGACTACCTGTTATTCCAATGCCCACTCTATTCGCTCAAGCAAGGCCGCCTGACTGCAATCACTTGGCTGCTTCGAACCGCGAACAAGCCGCTGAAAAACTGAACAGATAAAAATAGACCGGCAAAGGCAAACCGCCTAACCGTCGCGGTCTAATCTTTATTGAAAGCTGAAACGAGCCAAAGAGAAAACTGACTTGTCACTAACCGCGACCTCCTACTGCTTCCCGCCACTGACAGTTACCGACTTATCCTTTGCGGTCTCCTCTGATCAAATCAGAACCACAAGCAAGCCGCACAACCTGCGAACCGAGCAAAGGCAAAACTCAAACCGCGTGAATAGAAAGTTCTATCCGCACCACAAACTCACGAGCTCTCACTTACTGTTCAAGTTATTTATGACGAGCCAGGGGGATCCTATTTATAGTAAAGGTGAGGAGTGTGGTCACCGCCTACAGCGATAGGATAACCACCCATATCAACAATGATGGGTAGCACACAACTCGCGCGCCTTGTTGAGATAATCCTGCTTGAATCAGTTCACCGACTCTATGACAAGCTGCGCGGACAAACTGCAAGATCCTAACAACACCAGCAGTAAAACCGTCGGACCGCGCCAGATAACCGGCTAGAGCTCCAACACCCAGTGGTAACCGAGGACACTATTCGCCCGGTTACTACCAGAGAGCTGACCCAAGTTAGTCAAGGATCAAGGCCACCTGTAACTAACAATACGCCAGTCTAATGCGGAAAGACAACCCACGTGGTCTCATAAAAGACCCCCCGACCTCCGTGGTTTACCAGACTACCCGGTCTGATGCCCAGACCACCCGACCTCCACTCACACTTCAATTTTCAACACTCCACCTTGAAGTGGGAAGTGGAAGTCAGCCCAAGCAATCCTCGTAACCAAGTAAATGTTCCCTTCACCAGCAGCTTTGTGAAGATGTCAGCAATATTTTCCTCACTTCGCACATGCTCAACCATCAGAGATCCCTCTGGCACCTTCTCCCAAATGAAATGATGCTCGATCTCGATGTTCTTGGTCCGTGCTTGACATACTGGATTGTTAACCAGTTTGAGAGCACTCTCATTGTCACCACGTAGCAGAGTAGGACCTCGCACCTCCTTATGGACGTCCTCCACCAATCTCCTAAGCCAGATGGCTTCCTGAGCTGCCAAGGCCGAAGCCTTGTACTCCGCTTCAGTGGTAGAGAAGGACACTGAATCCTACTTCTTGCTGCACCATGAAATAGCTGTCGATCCGCATAAGAAAACATAACCAGACGTCGACTTTCGATCATATAAATCTCCCCCATAATCGACATCCATGTAACCATGCAAACAAAGCTCGTGTCTCTCCCATAAAGGAGATCCATGTTTGAGGTCGACTTCACGTACTTCAGAATACTCTTTGCCGCTACCAGATGAGGTATCTATGGTTCCTCCATATACAGACTTATCCTGCCAACTGCATATGCAATATCCGGTCTGGTAATCGTCAGATATATCAGACTCCCGACAAGAGCCTGGAACACCAATGGATTAGGAACAATCCTCCCCTCATCCCACCGAAGTTTTAGACCAACCTCCAGAGGAGTAGAGCTGCTCTTCCAATCCTTCATGCCAAATCGCTTAACGATCCGCTCCGCATAACCTTTCTGGGAAACAAGCACACCACTCTCTTCCCTCTCCACCTCGAGTCCAAGGAAATGGTGAAGCTCGCCCAGATCCTTCATCTCGAATCTGATAGCTAATTTAGCCCGAAGCCTAGCTATCTCAACTTCTGAGTTCCCCGTGACGATCATAACATCCACATACAACAACACCAAGACTTGCATCTCCCCGATCTTTTTTACGAACAGACTCGAGTCTGAATCTGAAGCAATGTATCCACAGAACTGGAGATATTTTGCGATCTTCCCATACCACGCCCGAGGCACTTGCTTCAACCCATAACGAGCCTTTTTGAGCTTGCAGACGTGTCCTGGATGAACTTCTAATACATATCCAGGTGGCTGAACTATGAAGATATCCTTGTCAATCTCGCCATACAAGAATGCATTCTTTACGTCGAGTTGCCAAATCTTCCACCCTTGGCTAGCGACCAATGTAATCACCACACATACCGAAGTCATCTTGGCTACTAGACTGAACGACTCTTCATAGTCTTCTCCATACTATTCAGAGAACCCTCGAGCTACAAGGAGAGCCTTATACCGCTCGATACTCCCGTCAGCTTTCTTCTTCAGCTTATAAACCCACTTGCATGTCACAGGAGTAAGGCCATCAACCTTGGGCACAAGGTCCCAAGTCTCATTCTTCTTGAGGCCAGCCATCTCCTTATCCATGGCATCTTCCAACTCCTTGACTCCAGTGGCATTTTCAATGCATGACGTCTCTCGCTCATCCAAGGGGCCAGCAAAGAAACATGAGACGAAGCTCACCTGATTTCCCCCTGTATACTGAGCTGGTGGAATAATAGTCCTCTTGGACCTCCTCAGAGTTTTACTCTGATCCACCTCTTCTATTGCAACTTCTGGACTAGCTCTTTTCTCGGGCACACTTGGAGCATCGCTCCCCCTGCTTCCAGAACCTGAAGCACCTGACCCAGAGCTAGAAGCACCTGGTGCATCTGGAGAAACATGTAACTCCACCAGAACTTCCTTTGTAGCTTCTTCTGGTCCACCATCCAACCTGCTTTCTTATAGCTCAACAGAGGAGCTACCCTATTATGATGTCAATTCATCAAATACCACATCCCTAGAGACCACGACTCTCCGTGTCTCTGAATCCATGCATCTCCAACCCTTCTTCCGGTCATCATAACCGACGAAGACTAGCTTCCTTGCTTTCTCATCTAGCTTCATTTTGAGGGCATCAGGGACATGCACATAGAAGGTAGATCCGAACACTCGAAGGTGTTCCACCGTAGACTTTATCTTGAACATCAACTCATGTTGGGTCTTCATGTTGATTGGACTTAATGGCATCCGATTGATGTCATAAGTTGCACAAGACATTCCCTCTACCCAGAAGAACTTTGGAATACTCTTGGCATGAAGCTAACATTTGCAGGTCTCCGTCAGATGACGGATCTTCCACTCTGCAACTCCGTTTTGTTGTGGAGTGTGAGCACAAGAGATCTCTCTCCGGATGCCATGCTTCCTACAGAAGTTGAAGAACGCATTGGAAGTAAATTCCCCTCCATTGTCGGTTCTGAACTTATTGATCCGCAAGTTAAGCCGACCTTCCACTAGCTCCTTGAACTCCACAAACTTCCTGAATGCTTCAGACTTCTCCTTCATAAAGTATACCCAAGTATACCTAGTGAAGTCATCAATCAAGATCAGCATATACCTGCTTCCTCCAAGACTGGTAGTTGCGGTAGGTCCAAACAGATCACCATGAATACACTCAAATGGTGCCTTGCATCTGCTTTGTGATTTGTCGAATGGGAGGCGATGAGCCTTACCATATTGACAACCTGCACAAATGTGACCTTCACCGAAGGATGACAAACTAGGCAAGCCTCTCACAAGGCCTCTCACTGTCATAGCTTTCAACTTGTCCATCCCAACATGCCCAAGTCTTTCATGCCAGATAACAACGCTATCATTAGTCCTCATCTTATCAACATAACAAACTGTAGATAACACAAATAATTCCTTCACCCTTTTACCAACATGTGTGACTTCAGCCTTCACTGCTGACATGTTTCGAAGAAACTTTACTTCTGTTGGACCAAACAGAATGTGATAGCCAACATCAACAACATTGGTCACCGAGAAGAGGTTTTTCTTCATCCCCGGAACATGATAAACACTCTTCAATGTGAGTGGACCTCTATCTCCATTTAAAGAAACTACACCATCCTTCTCAACTGCATGTATAATATCATCAGCAGTAATGATAACATCATTACCTAAAGCAGGCTTCGAGTAGAATTAGATGGTGCGTCGAATTCTATTTGGCGCAAGTCTGAATAAATAGTTCTATTATCTTAGAAAGTTCTTGCTGTTTTTCCCAACAATGACTTTTATTGAAAATAGTATTTATACTATTATTTTCATGAACTAAAGAAGATGAATAAGGGGATTCAGAGAAGACATCACTCCCTTATTGGATTTAGTTCTTTTTTAAGGCCCTGGATCTTCCTTCCCTCTCCGTTATCTTTTATGAGGGATCCTAGCTAATCCTCCACAAGTAGCTCAAACATTAGA
This sequence comes from Dactylorhiza incarnata, assembly GCA_033032865.1. Taxonomy (NCBI): domain Eukaryota; kingdom Viridiplantae; phylum Streptophyta; class Magnoliopsida; order Asparagales; family Orchidaceae; genus Dactylorhiza; species Dactylorhiza incarnata. The sequence continues at coordinate 7,546,043 of JAWHQI010000041.1, forward strand.
AGGAACACAGGTTACCTTCGACCCTTTGCTTTTACCATTATAAGGTTCTATGAAAGAGTAAAAGGGTCTTTCATGATATCATTTAGGATGGCAGAGAATGATTATATCAAACCTAGATTTATTATTTTGGTACTTGAAATGTGTATAAAATGTTTCCAAATATAATAGATCAACAGACTGTCTAATTATTCTACTTTTGACTTTAGCCTTTTGATTGTTGTTGGTTAATTTCTCTGAATTACTCTTACCTAGAGATTTCTATCATTGTTTTAATTTACTCTATTTAACACAGTCATTTTATTTGGATTATTAATATCATGATCCTTAGTTAGTGCACTCCTCTCACTTGCTTGATAATCACTATGTCTAATAAAACTAACTGGATTTTTCCAAGCTGGTCTACTAGTGACTTCAGTGCTAGTGCATGGGTATGCTCCTAGACCTAGATGCTTAAATCTCATGGAGAGATTTTGTGTAATATCTTTGAGCTTTTTACTCTTCCTATTGAGAGAGTCATCAACGTGTTTTGCCTTTGTTAGCTCTTCTTTTAATTTTTGATTTTCATTTCTTATCTTAATCAATTCTATTTCTTTATCCTGGATTTTATTTCTCAAATCATTATTTATTGAATATAATTCATCTTTCTTGAAGTTTTCTAATTCTTCCCTATCTGTTTCTAATTCTTTTTGTATTTTGAGGTAATCATTGCAAAATTCCTTAAAGCAATTTTTAAAGTCTTCTGAGTCAAAATTAAAATTATCAAACTTTGATACCTGTTCTTCTTCATCATCTGAGGAGATCCCTAATGTCATCATGCAGACAGCTTCAGCAGCTTCTTCATCACTTTCTGATGAAGAGGAGCTTAACTCTGCTTTAGAGTCACTCCAGGTTTCAGCAATGAAACCTTAGCTTTCTTCTTGTCTTTCCTCCTGAAAGACTTCTTCTTCTGCTCATCTTTGTTGCTTCTCCTGTCCCTTTGTTCTTGGGGGCACTCAAGGGCTATGTGCCCTGGCTTGTTTCTAGAGAATCAAATCACTTCCTTCTTTAGAGTCTTATCAAATTGGGGTTTTGAGCTCCTCTATCTTCTTTTTGAGTCTTCTGTCTTGACCTACTTTCTGAATCTCCTTGCTAAGAGACTGAACATCTCATGTTCAGGAGTGGAGGGCTCTCCTTCAGCAATCTTCAAAGTAAGGCTCCTTTGGATGGGAGTTGAGGTTGTCTCCTTTGCCTATGTTTCAGCCCTGCTTTTTAGTAGCATCTTATAAGATTTGAGTTTTCCAAGCAAAGCATCAGTAGAGATCTCTCTATGGCATCTGGACTCTCTTATGGCACAGATCCTTGAGTCCTATGAGCTTGGTAAGCACATGAGGATCTTATCATTGATCTCTATTAAAAAACTTGAGGTCCAGAGGTGAAGTAAAATGCAGAAGACTTCACAAAACTTTCCACAAGTGTAGCACAACAATGACAATGGGAAGACCGAATAGTGCTATAGTATTAACTATCTCTTTACAATTCGAGGTATACATGGCGAGACATGATTCATAAGAATCACGGAGGAGAGAAGCACAAAACACAAAAGTAAACAAGCTGCTGGCGACTTGACCACTTCAGACCGCCAGACCGCACGAACAGACAAGTCCAGACGGATAACCTTTGAGACCGCGCGAACAAAGCACAAGCCACACCTGTCAGACCGCAAACACAGACCGCCCGACCTGCTGCTTTATTCAACTGCTGAAAGACAACCAGTTCACACTCCTTGATCTCCCAGACCGCACGGTCTTGATCACAGAAGAACCCCCGAACACTTGCCAACGAAAACTGCTTCCTGATGCAGACCGCAACTCAAGATCGCCTGGCCACTTAAGACTGCCTGATCAACTGAGTTCGCTGCACAGTCCAAGAACACCTAAACACAGTAAGGCCGGACTGGTTTATTCAAAGCTGTAAGAAAGGAGAAAAGCTGACCGCGAGCTGCTAGTCGCTAACCTGCAAACAAACAAACCGGTCAGTCAAAATCTCAGACCGCGCAACCTCAAATTGAGACCGACACAATCAAGCCAACTTTGGTTCTTACAGTTTTTCATTATTAATGATGGGCCCTGCACCCCTATTTATAAGCGAGCAGACGGATGTTGTCACCGCATAAACCGGGATACAATAACCACCCATCAGATCGCCAGCGGTCTCACAAGACAGACCGCCTAAGCTCAGCAAGGCTAACAACTCCCTTATTGAATCATTCGGTTATTCACAAACCGCCCGGTTACCGCGATCTCACAAAACAGACCGCCCGGTCTTATTGCAAAAGCAAAGAACTTCTTCAGTAACCCAGACCGATTAGAACAGCACGTCAGACCGCCCGGTCACTGCAAGAAGGAAGACCTACTTGAACATCTGGCCGACTTGAACAAGTCGTCAAATCAACCCGCGCAAGCCGCCCGGACAATAGGCAATCTCCCAGATCAAACCGCCCAAATCAGATCGCCTGAGACAAAACCGGCCAGAGCACCAATGCAGACCGCGCGGTCTCTATGGTCTCCAATCTCCAGACCACCCAACACCCTTCCACTTCCACTTCAAAAATTTTACAATCTCTGTCAAGGATATCTCCTTGTCCAGACTCTTCAGCTCATTGATAATGATGTTGAATCTGTCATATATTTCGGCAACACTTTCCTCAGCTTTATTTTGAAAGTTCTCATATTCGGATATGAGAAGGGACTTCCTGTCCTTTCTTTCATCAGAGCTCCCTTCTATAATTCTGGAAAGGGATTCCAAGATCTCCTTTGCTGATTGGCAGTCAGCTACTTTCTGGAAAATATCATCTGACATTGTGGAAACCAGAATGTTCATTGCCTTGGCATCATATGCCTTCTGCTTCTTCTCAGCCTCTGTCCACTCATTCCTTGGAACAGCTTCTAGTGTTGAAGATCCACTAGCATGTTGTCTGACTGGAGCTGGGGAACCAGAAATTATAACATCAAATATGTCTTCATCAATAGAGTTCATGTAAAGCTTTATTCTGGCCTTCTAGAGTGTAAACTTATTTAGGTTACACATCGGTGGTCTTGTTGAAGCATAATCCTTAGAACTCATTTTCTTTAGAAAATAGTTTTGGTAAATTTAAAATAAAGAAATGAGAGTGAGGAGATCTTTTGATCAAGGTGTTAATCTTTTAATGATCAACCTCCCTCTAATACCAATTGAAAGTGCACAGTGTGCCTCCGAGTATTCTCTAGAGGGGGTGAATAGTGTTTTAAATATTTTCTACCCTAAATGTACACACACAATAAAAGTACTAAGTAGTATGCAATTAACACCACCAAAACAGAATAAAGTAAATGCAGGAAAGGTAAATACAGAAAATAGTAACGAGGGACGGACAACACAGAAAATTCAATCCAGAAGACACATGATTTTTATAGTGATTCCCCAAAATGTGGGTACTCCACTCTTCTACCTCCCTAGTAGGATTGCACTAACTGTGCATGAGTCTTTTGATGAGGAGACTCTCAGAACCACTGAGTCTTTTGATAAGGAGACTCTTAGAACTACTGAGTCTTTTGATAAGGAGACTTTTAGAACCACTGAGTCTTTTGATAAAGAGACTCTTAGAACCACTGAATCCTTTGAAAGAGGGATTAATAAAACTCTTTTACAGATGGTGAGTAAAGATGAAGAAAGAGAGAAAGAGGAGAATAGAATTCTACTTTTAGAATTCTTCAGAAGCTATTTCTCTTAAACTGCTGCTTCTGTTTATCACTGGATTTGAATATATGGAACCCTTGCTTATGATTGTGATGATTTCAAGGGTTATTGGCTTGATCCTTATTCTTTGAGCACTTCTTGTAAACTTGCTACTGTATGATGAAGAAGAAGAAGAAGAAGCTATGATGTTTTCCTATGCAGAGAGATGACTTCTTTTCTGTCTTAGGGTTGAAGGAGGAAGAAGAGAAAGCCCTATTCGACAGATAGAAAAATGTGTGGTCGATCCTTCTTTTTTCTTCTCCTCTCAGCATACTTATTCTCCACGATTGGAATTTGAATTTCTTTCTTTTTTGGGTTGTCCTGAAAAAGAATTCCTATTGGATAGTTGATTCCTTTTCTTCCTTTTTCCCGACCCGTCCGTCAGATTTGATACATTCCAAAATTGTTTTTGTTATATCCTGGAATACTCCATTCCATTCTTGGTAATAAATGATTCATTGGAGAACGGTCTTCAGCTTTGTGGACCTTCTGAAAAGGTATTAAAAGGACAGTAGAAAAGCTTCTATTTCAGACTATATTCGACGCTGCGTTGACTTCATCATTCATCATATCGACGCACCTGAGTCCTTATAGGAGTAGCTTTGAATTCCTTCTTAGCTCGTTTCGTCGATTACTTATCGACGTATCCGTTGAGTTGAAGGCTTGGACTTGAACTTTATCTTCTGCGTCAAATTAGAGTCGAAGTTGCATCGACTTCTAAGATGGTTTCGATAGGCTCTTCCTTCTGTGTCGAGTTCCTTTCGATGTTGCGTCGACTTGACTTATACTTTGACAGGCTGATTGAGTTACGTCAACTCTCAGTCAGAGTTACGTTGACATCTAGTTGAATTTACGTTGAATTCTATTCGACGTAAGTTGTAACTCAACTGAATTTGTGCTTATCTTGACCTGGTCTTGACACTCTAAGCTGAGTGTGACATCCTAAGACATTTAATGACCAATTTACCCTTTCTATACAATGTGGGTATTACAACCTAACTGATGAAATCACTTTAAGTAATTTGTTGGATAAATCACAAGGGTTTTCCCAACAATCTTTATTAGCTTCTTCAAACTTCTTCGGCTCTATCTGAGATAGAAAGCTCAGGAATAGAGCTTCATTATGAGCCCTGCTTCTGGTGATCACCCATTGGTTCTCATCTCTAATTATCTGGTTTCTTGGATGATCCCTTAGATTTTTGGTTGCTGCAAGCAATCTGTCAGCATTCTGAAGCTCTTCTTCTGTAACAGTGGGTTCTTCAGCATCCTGCTGATCCTCATCTTCAGGAACAACACACTCTGAATTAATTCCGTGTTAAAAAATTTAGAGGTCCAGAGTGAAGTAAAAAATGCGGAACACTTCAACACAATCCATAAGCGTGACAATCAATGACAATGGGAAGACAGAATAGCTCTTATATTAACTATCCCTTTACAGTGCGAGACATACATGGCGATACATGATTCATAAGAATCATAGAGGAGAGAAGCACAAGACACAAAAAACAAGCCACCAGCGAACTGCCAGAGCAGAGACCACCAGACCGCTTGAATAGGCAAGCCGCGTGGCTATCCCTGAGACCGCACGATTAGAGCACAAGCCGCTGCTGTCTGACCGCAACCACAGACCACGCAACTCGCTGCTTTATTCAACTGCTGAAAACAACTGTCCGCAATTCTTGGTCACCCAGACCGCACGGTCTCAAGATCACAGAAGAACCCATAAACACTTGATGAAGAACTACTTCCTACTTCAAAACTACAACTTAATATCGCCCAACCACTTAAGATCGCCTGATCAACTGAGTCTGCACTGTCCAAGAACTCCTAAACACAGTCCGCACAGACAGGCCAGTGCTGAACTGGTTTATTCAAAGCTGGAAAGAAAGGAGAATGCTGACGGTGACTGCTAGCCGCTAACCTGCGAATAGAACAACCCGGTCAGACAACTCAAACCGCGCAACCTCAAAGTAAGACCGACTCAATCAAGCCAACTTGAGTTCTTACAGTTCTTGCATATTTATGGCTACCCCAGCGTCCCTATTTATAGGAAAACGAACGGATGTCGTCACCTCCCCCAAGGGATACAGCCACCTTCCTTATTGAAGCACGAGGTCTCTAGTACCAGACCGCACGGTCTCATCAAGACCTTATTACAGTTAAGCAAAACTGTCCAAGACATCTTGCCAAGAACAAACTGGCAGACCGCCCGGTCTCTTATAAGAACAGAAATGAGCATCTGACCGATCAGGAGCAGACCGCCTGAAACGAGTTCATACAACCCGCCCGGACTCTTATAAGATCGAAGCTACATTAACATTCTGACATACCAAGCTAGCCGTCAGAACGAACTCATGCAGTCTGCAGTACGAGACCGCAGAAGCGACCTCGAGTATAGACCACCCGGTCTAAACCAGAACAAGGATACTTGGGCAAAATAGGCAGACCAAACACAGGCCTCCAACACCAGAGATGCGCGACCACACCAGCCAAGTGGCCACACCGAGCTCGCGGTTTCCAGAGGAAGACCGCAACACAAGTCGCACGACTGCAGTCTCCAAAAACAAACTGCTCAGCCTGACACTTCCACTTCAAAAATTTAACACTCCACCTTGAAGTGGGAAGTGGAAGTCAGCCCAAGTAACCTCCTCAATCATGTGAACGGTTCCTTCAACAACGGCTTTGTAAATATGTCTGCGATATTTTCCTTGCTCTGCACATGCTCAACCATAAGAGATCCCTCCAACACCTTCTCCCAAATGAAATGATGCTGAATCTCTATGTGCTTGGTTCGCGTATGACAAACTGGATTGTTCACCAGTTTGAGGGCACTCTCATTGTCACCCCAAAGCAGAGTAGGACCATGCACCTCCCTATGAATGTCCTCCATAAGCCTCCTAAGCCAGATGGCTTCCTGAGCTGTCAAAGCTGAAGCTTTGTACTTCGCTTCCGTTGTAGAGACAGACACAGAATCCTGCTTCTTGCTGCACCATGATATAGCTGTAGAGCCCATCATAAAGATGTATGCAGAAGTCGATCTCCGATCATCTGAATCTCCTCCATAATCAGCATCCATGTATCCATGCAAGCAAAAACCCGAGTCCTTCCCATAGAAGAGACCAAATCCGAGGTGGTCTTGACATACTTCAAAATGCTCCTTGCCGCCATCAGATGAGGTTTTCATGGCTCTGCCATATACCGACTCACCCAGCCAACCGCATAAGCAATATCCTGCCTCGTGATCCTCAAATATATCAGACTTCTGACCAAAGCCCGGAACACCAAAGGATCAGAAAGAACCTTCCCCTCATCGCATCGAACATGAATACCAACCTCCAGTGGAGTAGAGCTGCTCTTCCCCCCCTATGCCGAATCGCTTCACAATTTGTTCTACATAGCCCTTTTAGGAAACAAGCAAACCGCCCTCTTTCCTCTCCACTTCGAGTCCAAGGAAATGGTGGAGCTCACCCAAGTCCTTCATCTCAAATCTGATAGCTAGCTCAGCACGAAGCCTAGCTACCTCCACTTCAGAATTCCCCGTAACGATCATATCGTCAACGTATAGCTACACCAAGACCTGAAGCTCCTCCATCTTCTTTACGAATAAGCTTGAATCGGAATCAGAAACAAAATATTTGCAGAACTGGAGGTATTCTGCGATCTTCACATACCACGCCTGAGGCACCTACTTCAAGTCGTAAAGAGCCTTCTTGAGCTTACACACATGTCTTGGGTAGATTTCAGAAACATACCCGGGTTGCTGATCCATGAAGATATCTTTATCGATCTCGTTGTAAAGGAAGGCATTCTTCACATCGAGTTGCCATATCTTCCACCCTTGGCAAGCTGCCAAAGCGATCACCACCCAAACTGAAGTCATCTTGGCAACGGGGCTGAAAGTCTCTTCATAATACTCCCCATACTTCTGAGAGAACCCTCAAGCTACAAGGCGATCCTTGTGCCGCTCGATACTACCATGAGCCTTCTTCTTCAACATGAAAACCCACATGCAAGTCACCGGAGTAACACCCTCAACTTTAGTCACCAATTCCCAAGTCTCATTCTTCCTAAGGGCAGCCATCTCTTCATCCATGGCCATTTCCCACTCCTTGACTCCTACGGCATTTTCATAACAAGATGGCTCTCTCTCATCCAGGGGACCTGCGAAGAAACATGAGATGAAGCTCACCAAGTTTCCCCTTATATACCGATCTGGTGGAATAATGGTCCTCTTAGACCTCCTCAGAGCTTTACTCTGATATGCCTTTGTAGCTACTTGTTCTGGACTATCTTTCCTTTCAGGCATATTTGGAGCATAGCTCACCCTGCTTCCAGAACCTGAAGCACCTGGCCCAGAGCTAGAAGCACCTGGAGCACCTGGAGAAACTGTAACTCCACCAGAACCTCCTTAGTAGCTTCACCTGGTCCACCATCTACCCTGCTTCCTTGTAGCTCAACAAAAGAGCTACTCTGGTATGATGTCAACTTGTCGAATACCACATCCCTTGAGACCACAGCTCTCCATGTCTTTGGATCCATGAATCTCCAACCCTTCTTCCAGTCATCATAATCGACGAAAACTAGCTTCCTTGCTTTCGCATCTAGCTTCGTTCTGATGGCATCAAGAACATGCATGTAGCAGGTAGATCCGAACACTCGAAGGTGTTCCACCATGGGCTTTATCTTGAACATCAACTCATGAGGGGTCTTCATGTTGATAGGACTAAGAGGCATTCGATTGATGACATAAGTTGCACAAGACATTCCCTCAGCCCAGAAGGACTTCGGGATATTCTTGGCATGAAGCCAGCACTTGCAGGTCTCCGTCAGATGACAGATCTTCCACTCTGCAATGCCATTCTGTCATGTAGTTTGAGCACAAGAGAGCTCTCTCCGGATGTCATGCTTCCTGCAGAAGTTAAAAAACGCTTTGTAGGTAAACTCCCCTCTATTGTCAGTTCTGAACTTCTTTATCCGCAGGTTGAGCCAACCCTCCACTAGCTCCTTGAACTCCACAAATCTCGCGAATGCTTCTGACTTCTCCTTCAGAAAATATACCCAAGTATATCTAGTTAAGTTATCAATCAAAACCAGCATATACCTGCTGCCTCCAAGACTGACAGTTGCGGTAGGTCCAAACAGATCACCATAAATACACTCCAATGGTGCTTTACATCTGCTTTGTGATTTATCAAATGGAAGACGTTGAGCCTTACCATATTGGCAACCTGCACAAACATGACCTTCGCCGAAGGATGACAAATTAGGAAGACCTCTCACAAGGCCTCTCCCTGCCATAGCTTTCAACTTGTCCATCCCAACATGTCCGAGTCTTTCATGCCAGATAGCAGCGCTATCATTAGTCCTCATCTTGTCAACATAGGAACTTGTGGATAACACAAACAAGTCCTTCACCCTTTTGCCGACATGAGTGACTTCAACCTCCACCGCTGACATGTTTCGCAGAAACTTCACTTCTGTTGTACCAAACAGAACGTGATAGCCAACATCCACATCATTGGTCACCGAGAAGAGGTTTTTCTTCATCCCCGGAACATGATAGACACTCTTCAATGTAAGAGTACCTCTATCATCGCTCAAAGAAACTACACCCTCCTTCTCTACTGCATGTATAGTATCATCAGCCGTAATGATAACATCATTACATGTATATGCCTGCAAAAAAGAGAACTTCGACTCAACTCCGGTTAGGCGATGACCACAACCCGAGTCCACTATCCAATCATCCTGATAGTTAATGGACGCCATATCCCGAACACACGTGCTCGTCATGAAGGCTCCATCACCCCATCTATCATCTGCATTGGAACCAGCCTCCTCCTTTCCTACAGCATGCCCCGACTGAAGATTGACCTTGTAGTCTCTTTTGAAATGACCAAACTTGTTGCATCTGTAACATCTCAGCCCTTCCTTCTTCTTCCCTTCAGACTTAAGAGCATAACTCCTCTCTTGCTAATATGAATTAGATGGGCCATCGTTACCAGATGACTTCTTCTTCTTGTCCCAATGCTTCTTCTTTCCAGAAAAGAGAACCTGATCTTCTCCCCTAGAGACTAACATCCCTGCCATTTGCTTAGCCAAACTCTCTTGCGACACAAGCAAGTTCTCCAGCTCCAGCAATGATGGCTAATTGGCCCAGCCTTGTACAGAAGTAACAAAGGCCACATACTCCCTCCGCAAGCTGCGGATTATGTGCCTCTTCAGCTTTGCTTATGAGATAGGCTCATCTGGGTCCAATGCCGATATATCTGCACATAGGTTCTTCATTTTCAAGAAGAACGCTGAAATGGACAAGTCTCTTTGAATTGCTTTCGCCAACTCATATTCGAAGAACTGTAACCGAGATACATTCTTCTTATTGAACAAGCCATCCAAAGCTATCCAAATTTCAGCAGCTGACCTACACCCGATGATGTGGTCAAACAATTCCGGAATGATAGCTTGCTTGAGAGTGAACTCAGCCTTCGCATTAGTTCTCTTCTAAGCCTTCATGAGCTCAGCATTCCCCACAGCAGGAACAACAGCTTGTCTTGCTTCTCCTCCAACTACCTACCATAAGTCCTCGCCATGAAGATAGCTCTCCATGAACGACTTCCACTTTTTAAAGTTAGTCTGCGTAAGGAGCTCAATACCAAGACCTCTAGCATATCCTCCATCCATTGTTATCCCACTGATTGTCAACCAACTTGCAGAAACCCAAGCAGAAGACAATGCTGATTACTGCTCAGAAACCTCCCTCTGATACCATGTTAAAAAATTTAGATGTCCGGAGTGAAGTAAAAATGCGGAACACTTCAACACAATTTATAAGCATGACAATCAATGACAATGGGAAGACAGAATAGTGCTCTTGTATTAACTATCCCTTTATAGCGCGAGACATACATGGCGAGACATGATTCATAAGAATCATAGAGGAGAGAAGCACAAGACACAAAAAACAAGCCGCCAGCGAACTTCTAGAGCAGAGATCGCCAGACCGCTCAAAAAGGCAAGCCGCACAGCTATCCCTGAGACCGCGCGAACGGAGCACAAGCGACTACTATCAGACTGCAACCACAGACCGCACAACTCGCTGCTTTATTCAACTACTGAAAACAACTATCTGCACTTCTTGATCGCCCAGACCGCACGGTCTCAAGATCACAGAAGAACGCGCGAACACTTGATGAAGAACTGCTTCCTGCTGCAAGACCGCAACTCAAGACTGCCCAACCACTTAAGGCCGCCTAATCAACTGAGTCTGCTATATAGTCCAAGAACTCCTAAACACAGTCCACACAGATAGACCATTGCCGAACTGGTTTATTCAAAGCTGGAAAGAAAGGAGAATGCTGACAGTGATGGTTAGCCGCTAACCTGCGAACAGAACACCCCGGTCAGACAACTCAAACTGCGAGACCTCAAAGTGAGATCGGCTCAATCAAGCCAACTTGAGTTTTTACAGTTCTTGCATATTTATGGCTACCCCGGCATCCATATTTATAGGCAAACAAATGGATGTCGTCACAGCCCCCAAGGGATACAGTCACCTTCCTTATTGAAGCACGCGGTCTCCAGTACCAGATGCGCGGTCTCATCAAGACCTTATTACACTTAAGCAAAACTATCGAAGATAACTTCCCAATAACAAACCGGCAGACCACCCGGTCTCTTATAAGAATAGACATGAGCATCTGACCGATCAGGAGAAGACCGCTAGAAATGAGCTCATACAACCCGCCCAGACTCTTATAAGATCAGAGCCACATGAACATTCTGACACACAAAGCTGACCGCCAGAACGAATTCATGCAGGCCGCAGTACGAGACCACAGAAGCGACCTCCAGTACAGACCGCCCAGTCTAAACCAGAACAAGGATACTTGGGCAAAATAGGCAGACCAAACACAGGCCGCCAACACCAGAGATGCGCGACCACACCAGCCAGGTCGCCACACCGAGCCCGCAGTTTTTAGAGGAAGACCGCAACACAAGTCGCGCGGTCTCTACGGTCTCCAAAAATAGACTGCCCGGCCTGACACTTCCACTTCAAAAATTTAACATTCTGCTGGTGCTAGGTATGTCTTGGATAAAAATTTCTTGAATCTTCTGTTCATTATCTGTCAAAACAGGAGAACTGGACCAGACCTTATAAAGTAGGTTGGTCTCATCAAATACAACATGCATAGACTCTTCTACAACATGAGTCTTCTTGTTGAATACTCCATAGGCTCTATTATATGAGTTATATCCAACAAGAACCCCAACATTGCATTTTTTAGCAAACTTTGTTAGTTGGAATTTTCCATTATTTAAAATATAGCATTTGCAACCAAAGATTCTAAAGTATGAAATTATTGGTTGTTTGCCTTTCAGAATCTCATAGGGGGTTATTCCAAGGGCCTTATTGATGGAAGCTCTGTTGAGAACATAACAAGCAGTATTGACTGCCTCATCCCAGAAATATTTTGGAAGTGAGGGGTCACTAAGCAATGTTCTCCCAACTTTTATTAAGGTCCTATTTCTCCTCTCAGCCACACCATTTTGTTATGGAGTCCTTGTGGAGGAAAACTCTTGGGTGATACCAAATTCTTGACAAAATTTTATCATGGCCCTAGATTGAAATTCTATACCATGGTCAGTTCTAGTTCTGGCCATAGTACATTGTAGTTCATTCTGGATTTCCTTGACATGGTGTATGAAGATATCTAAATTATCAGATTTCTTCTTATGGAAGAAGACCCATGTATATTTTGAGTGATCATCTATAATCACTAAAGTATACAACTTCCCACCTAGGCTCTAAATGGGCAAAGGACCAAACAAGTCCAAATGCAATAAATATAGACATCTTTCAGTGCCTTTGGAGCCAATACTTTTAAAGGTGGCCCTAGTTTGCTTGCCCATTTGGCATGCATGACAGGGACCACTTTTAATACATTTCAAATTTGGATTATTCCTAACAAGGTTTTTAGAAATTAGTCTATACATTATCTTGTAGTTAATTTAAGCAAGTCTCTTGTGCCATTGAACACAAAGAGATTCACTTTCATTAGCTACAAGACATACAAGAGATAGAGAATTATTGCAAATAAAATCTAAGCAATAAACATTCTCACTCCTAGTGCCTGAGATAATGATCTATAAGTCAATTGACTTTTTGATCAAGCACTTGTCATTGTGAAATTCATTGACATAGCCCAAGTCACATAGTTGACTTATGCTTACAAGGTTGGGTTGCAACCCTTCAACATAAGTTACCCTTGTTATTGAGACTATGCCATTTATGAGCATACCATATCCTTTGGTAACTCCTTTTTCAGAACCTCCAAAGATAACTTTTGGTCCATTCTTCACATGAGTGTAATCCTGCAAAAGACTCCTTGAACTTGTCATGTGCCTTGAGCACCCACTATCCAAGTACCATATCTCCCTTAGGATGGTACTTGAACTATCCTGCAAAATGAAATTCATTTTCCCTTAGGAGCCCAATTGTTTTTTGGGTCCTAGGTTCCTGATAGCATAAACAACCACTCTTTCACACACTGCAACCTTTGCAGGAAAGCTCCTCTTTGCATTAGGTACACTATTGTTGTGCCAACAATCTATGGCAAAGTGTCCCATTTTGCCACAGCACCAACATTCATGGATGTTGTACCTTCTTTTCTGAACACTCTTTGAGGTGGAAGGAGCATTAGAATGCTTGTGTTCAGTGAAGAAGGCAGCAACATTCTTCCCATTCTTGTTAGCAATAACTTGGCTGGTTGACTGTCTATAGTTAGTCTTAGCAGACTTTTTTGAATGACATTAGCTGGTCTTAGCTTGGCAGCTAAGCAAGAGTTGATGGCATTAGAAACAGTGTTGTTTGACTTGATTATAGGCTTGACAACAGCCATGTGTTTTGCTAATTGGGATTTCGAAGAAGCAGCTTCCTTATCCATGAATGAAGGGTCTAAAATACCAAATACAAATGGTCCAGGATGGGCCATTTGAATTTCTTCATTGGGAGATTTCAAAGCACTCATCCCCATGCCCTTTCTTATGCTATAGTAAGGAGTATTTTCCTTCCTATATGAACTTCCATTCTTCCAGTGACCATACATGCTGTCCTGGTCGTACCTGTTGGACGGAAGCAACACCTTTTGAAAGGTGGTATGAGGCTTAGCTTTAACCTGGCCCTTTCCTCCATTCTCAGCACCTACTGCCACTTTATTGAAACCTAGTCCTCTCCTATTAGTTTGGGAGGAGAACGTGTCAATAATGGGCAGTATGGATTTGGGTTTGGAGAATTGAGCCACCAAGCTCTTCTCTTTGAGAAGCTTCTCCTCAAGGTCCTTTATAATGACCTTGTTCTTTTGGCTAATGATGCTTAATTGGAATATTGTAAATCCCTTAAGCTGGCTCATTTCTCTACTCATCCGAGCCACCTGGGTAGATGAGTCAGTGCAATCAAGCTTTGACTGCTGAAGGGAAGCAATATCTAGAGCTTGCCTCTTGGCTTGCTTCTTGCACTTTTTCAGTGCTTCCAAAAGAGCACCATACTTTTCAATCAATTGATTGACATCCACTTCATCATTAGCTTCCAAAAGAGCATCATTAGATGAGCATGCTTAAGATTCTGGTACTAACTCATAATCGAAAGAGGGAAGGAGAGGAGTTGATACCTTATCAAGATTATCTAGGCTTTCTTCATCCTCAGACATGGCCATTAAGCCATAACATTTATCTTCATCCTCCTCATTGTCACTATCTGAATGTGACAGAGGGGCCCTGATGCCAACCTTAGCAGCTGGTAAATCTTCATCTTCTTCAGCTGCATATAGCCCAATGTAGGCTTCTTCTTCTTCTTCAGAATCTGAGGATGAAGACTCAGATTCACTCCAACTTTTCTCCTTCTTTGCAAGAAAGAATTTTTCACCTTTCCTTCCCTTCTAGTGGTGAGGCTTATTATCACCTTTTTCTTTCCTCTTAACTGGACAGTTAGCTATGACATGTCCAGGCTTGCTGCAACAATAACATATAACATTATTAGATATATGTTTAACAAGTTTAAGGTCTTGCATGTCACCCTTAGGGTGCTGCCTTTCTGATCTGTTGTGTTCCTTCTTGGGATGTGAGGAGGAGGAAGGTTTGTTCTTCCACTTCTTCCTCCTCATAAGCTTCTTGAAGTGCCTTGAAAAGGCATCAAACTCCTCATCAGATGAGTTGTTTTCTGACGTGCTGGGTGAAAGGAGAGTATAGTTCTTATTTATCTTAAAAGATCTTATTTAAGGTTTTCATTAAAGTAATGTTATATAGATATCTATGCTGGGTGAGGAATAAAATCAAGCACTAACAGTGCATAAGAAAAATCACAGCACAACAGACAAAACTAAAGTAAAAAAGGAAACAAAACCAGATGACACAAGATGTATAGTAGTTCCCCTCAACTGGGTACATCTACTCTTCTACCCACTGGTAGGATTCCACTATGAGTTTGTTGATAAGGTGCCCTCACACCAGGTGAGCTGTTGATAAGGTGCTGTAACCAAACTGCAGGTTTTTGCTAAGGTGCCCTGTCACCGAGAGTTAACTTTTGAAGGGAGTTATAACCCTGTACAGGATGGGGTAAAGAAAGGAAAAATAAAAGCAGAAGTTATATTGTTCTTCTTGTATAAGAAGACACTTGAAGATCCTGGTTTGAAGTTGAATGGATCTGAATGTGATGTTGAAGAAGGCCCCCCCCTGTCTAATTAGAGTTGATGACAGCTTGTGGATAGAGCTTCTCCGTTTAACTGCTTCTTCCTTCTCTTGCAGTGATGATCCTGAGCAAGTAATTGTGGTTTGTGTCTCAGGATATTTTGAATCTGCAGGAAGATGTTAGTACTGAAGAACAAGATAAATTTTCTCTTCTCTGTCGTGTGTGTTCTCTCTCTTTTTTTGTGTGTACTGCTCTGTTTCTTTTTATAATCTGAGAGCCTTTGCTCTTAATTTGAATTCTTCTCTTGGGAAGAAGTAAAGAGCTGAGGTCCCTATCAATGCCTTGACTCCTCGAGAGGATGACCTGCCGTTTCTTTTCATTAAAGCAATTGCAACGGCTAATGCCATTGATTGATGTGCAATGGTTAAGAGACAGTAAAAAGAATATTAAAACAATGCAGAAAGAAATTCGTCGATCCCTGCTCTACATTTGTAAGGCTGGGCTCGCCATCTGATGTGCTGAGCAATTCTCTTTATCTTAGAATTCGTAGACCTCTGAGATTTCTCTGACTGAATTCGTCGAGCGTATTTTGCCATTTGTCGAACGCTGTTCTGATGAGGATTTGTCGAGCGCTGGTTGTCTTGCTATTTGTCGAGCTCTGGCTGTCTTGCTTTTTGTCGAGCTCTGGCTGTCTGGCTATTTGTCGAGCACCGTTAGTCATTCGTCGAGCGCAGAGAACTTTTATTATGTTTAAGTATATTCTCCGATTCGATCACATCATATTTAATTTATGTTTACTTAGATTTCTTAATTGACCTAAATTGTTAGATGACTTATTAACATAAGGATGGATTCTAACTCAAATCAAAAAGCTAAGGTTCCAACAATCTCCCCATATTTGAGTTAGGATCCTTAATCTAGATCAAAACTAGTGGACTGGTAATCTTAAAACAGCTTTTAAAATTTTCAATTGCAGCAGCTTATTTCTTGAAGTTAAAATTTTCAAAAGCAGCAATCTTTGTATTTTAAAGAGATTAAAATTTTGATACCAGTTGAAAGGGGTTTTGAGCTTCTCATTTTCTCTCTCACTTGGTTAAGATTTTAATATATGAGTTGCTACAGCTGTTAATGAATTGGAATGGAGTTTAATGGTGAATTTTTTTTTTAATAATTAATTAGGAGGTTTCTTTAAATTTTACTAGAGTTGAAAGGTTTAACTTTTGAAATATATTAGTCTTTTTATTTCATTGAAATATAAATTTGAAGGTTTTTGTTGATCATGATTAATTATTTTCTCTTTAGAAATTTGTTCAAACTTTTTGGCCTGCATTTTGAGATTTCTCCCATTGGTTGTGCTTGCCATAGAAAATTTGTTTTTAAGAAAAATAGTCTGTTCTTCTGATGATTTCAAATTTTCTTGAAGTTTACTATTCTAAGGAGTTAGAAAATTTATAATTGTTAACTCTTTTAAAGGTTTATTTTCATATTTTATTAATTCTGTAAATGTTAATTTATGATTAGTTTTATCTTGAGTAGAGGTAAAATTATAAGTTGGAGTTACCTCAGTTACCTTAAGCTTTTCCGATTCGATTTCTGCATCTGGAATTTGAGATGAGCCTCCATATATGGCCATCATGCAGAAAGCTCTAGCTCTATGCTCTTCTTTCTGTTCTTCTTCACTTAGGTTTGTTGATGGTTCTGCATCAAAAATATAGTTAGTTGAAGAGATGGAGGGAGGTTCACGTTTTATTTCGGCAGCTTTCTTTGAAGAGGATATATCAGCGCCAACATAAACAGGCCCATTCATTGCTCTCGAAGGAGACTTGAGACCCATGGAGCTAGGTAATGCAGGTGTAACTGCCTTTGATGATATGAGGGAAGGTCCTGTCAAAATAAATTTGTAAGTTTCTTCATCTGTGGCATTTGTATATATCTTAATTCTATCTTGCCATAAATTAGATCTATTTAGATTACAAACAAGTGCATCTGAAGATAAAAGATCTTGTGTCATTTTTGAAAAAAAAAATTATAAGAACTAGGTGATCTTTGTGATTTCAGGTGTTAACCTGTGTGACAAATCAACCTGCTTTGATACCAATTGAAAGGACCCAGCCCAACCAACTGCACCAAAAGCCATGACTGTTGGTGAAGGCGCAACTTGATCTTTATATCAACGGAAAGGCGCTACGGGTCAAATGAAGGAACGATGGACCCAACAATCCTCCCCAGCGTCCAGCACGACCCACTAGCTCAGAGGTGCTCCACATGGCTCAGAGGTGGCGCACCACATGGCTCAGAGGTGGCTTGACACATGGCTGCGGCCGCCTGACCCGCCATGACCCACACAGGTAGAGAGAATTTCAGGAATTATCAGTGCCCCCTCGGTCTCGAACCCGCAACCTGCTTTGATACCAATTGAAAGGAGAGTATAGTTCTTATTTATCTTAAAAGATCTTATTTAAGGTTTTCTTTGAAGTAATGTTATATAGATATGTATGCTGGGTGAGGAATAAAATCAAGCACTAACAGTGCATAAGAAAAATCACAACACAACAGACAAAACTAAAGTAAAAAAGGAAACAAAACCAGATGACACAAGATGTATAGTAGTTCCCCTCAACTGGGTACATCTACTCTTCTACCCACTGGTAGGATTCCACTATGAGGTTGTTGATAAGGTGCCCTCACACCAGGTGAGCTGTAGATAAGGTGCTGTAACCAAACTGCAGGTTTTTGCTAAGGTGCCCTGTCACCGAGAGTTAACTTTTGAAGGGAGTTATAACCCTGTACAGGATGGGGTAAAGAAAGGAAAAATAAAAGCAGAAGTTATATTGTTCTTCTCTGTATAAGAAGACTCTTGAAGATCCTGGTTTGAAGTTGAATGGATCTGAATGTGATGTTGAAGAAGGCTCCCCCTGTCTAATTAGAGTTGATGACAGCTTGTGGATAGAGCTTCTCCTTTTAACTGCTTCTTCCTTCTCTTGCAGTGATGATCCTGAGCAAGTAATTGTGGTTTGTGTCTCAGGATATTTTGAATCTGCAGGAAGATGTTAGTACTGAAGAACAAGATAAATTTTCTCTTCTCTGTCGTGTGTGTTCTCTCTTTTTTGTGTGTGTACTGCTCTGTTTCTTTTTATAATCTGAGAGCCTTTGCTCTTAATTTGAATTCTTCTCTTGGGAAGAAGGAAAGAGCTGAGGTCTCTATCAATGCCTTGACTCCTCGAGAGGATGACCTGCCGTTTCTTTTCATTAAAGCAATTGCAACGGCTAATGCCATTGATTGATGTGCAACGGTTAAGAGACAGTAAAAAGAATATTAAAACTATGCAGAAAGAAATTCGTCGATCCCTGCTCTACATTTGTAAGGCTGGGCTCGCCATCTGATGTGCTGAGCAATTCTCTTTATCTTAGAATTCGTAGACCTCTGAGATTTCTCTGACTGAATTCGTCGAGCGTATTTTGCCAATTGTCGAACGTTGTTCTGATGAGGATTTGTCGAGCGCTGGCTGTCTTGCTATTTGTCGAGCTCTGGCTGTCTGGCTTTTTGTCGAGCTCTGGCTGTTTGGCTATTTGTCGAGCGCCGTTAGTCATTCGTCGAGCGCAGAGAACTTTTATTATGTTTAAGTATATTCTCCGATTCGATCACATCATATTTAATTTATGTTTACTTAGATTTCTTAATTGACCTAAATTGTTAGATGACTTATTAACATAAGGATAGATTCTAACTCAAATCAAAAGGCTAAGGTTCCAACACTGGACTTAGAGACTTCTGAGTCAGCAGCCCTTCTTGTTGGAGAAGGCATTCTTCCTTTTCTCTTCTTAGATCTTTCAGCTTTGAGAGCTACATCTCTCTTCCTTGCATGAGTCCTGGTGGATGTGTCCTCCTCCTTCCTTGCAGCAAGTTGCATCTCATAGGAGAGCAGCTTTCCAAATAGTGTATGCGGAGGAGTCTCACCCAGCTTTGCCACTTCTCTAATGGAACAGATCTTTGTATCCCAATCTCTAGTTAGAGATCTTAGGAATTTGTCATTCTGCTCATAATTACTAAAGACCCTTCCGTAAGTCCTCATCTCATTTACCACTCAAAAGAACCTTTCATAGCAGTCAGCTATGCATTCCAGGCTGTGTTGCCTGAAGGCTTCCTATTCCTGATTATGGAGGGATTTCCTATCATCCTTCATTTCTTCGGTACCTTCCATATACACAATGAGTGTATCCTACATATCCTTGGCAGTCTCACAGTACACCAAGTTTTGGAAGGTGGAATCATCAATTGCATTTACTAATATGTTTTGTGCTCTCTTGTCCTTGATAGAAAGTGTAATCTCATCCTTAGTCATTTCAGCATATGACTTGGCCAATTGCCTAGTTGGATTTATATTGGAGTGTGAAGACAAAAGGTCTCTCCTGACTGTTATATATATCTTAAGGTCTGAGGCTTCCATGAACAGCCTTACCCTTTGCTTCCATATGCCAAAAGTCTTCATCCTGCATATGGGCAACTTCATAGATCCCATCTCCTTCTGACCTCCAGTGGCAGCCATTGGATTCAAACTTGACTACTCCTTGTAGGATCTGGTCAAACGGTTAAGTCTTTATTGAGCAACCTGGATCTAATACCACTTGATAGTTTATTAGGTAGTAGTCTAATTCACCTAGAGGGGGGGGGGGAGTGAATAGGTTTCTTTGATTTTTCTTAGTTACTGTTATTGGATCTGTAGGCGCCCTTAGAGGGGGAGGGTGAATAAGGGTCTTAAACCTTATGTTATATTTTGAAATACTTGAAATAATAAGAGATCGAAATAGTGCAAAACCAAAACAAATCAAGTGAAATAAAATAGATACATGATTTTATTAATATGAAATATAAGATTACAAAACTTGACTTCTTATAACGCTAGAAATCGAAGGTGAATAGTAAAAAGACTTTTTTGTTTTCTATCCCAACTCGTATCCCCACTAACTGGTGGCTTTAGCTTATCCTTCCCCAGATACGGCCTCAAGCCGCTCTAGCTAATTCCCCGGATATGGCCTCGAGCACGCCCTAGACCAAACTTTGATCTAGTCGCCAACATGAGGCGAATTCCTCCCTATGTCCTACCCAGACCTAGTTGCCAACACGAGGCAAATTTACTACATGATTATAATAAAAAGTGATGAAAATAACAACAACAATATTAAAGCTCCCTCTTGAAGAACTTCTGAAGTTGGAGACGAAATACCGTTGTAGAATAAGCGTGGTTGAAGCGATCGTCGGTCGGATGCGGCGTGAAGAAATCCTCCTTCAGAAACTCACGGAACTTTGGGTGGGAGATCAATTTTCGGCAGAATAGGACTCTGGAATTTTGGCACTAGAACTCTCTCAAGGATGTGTGTTGAAAATGAGAGAAGAGGGCTCCTTTTATAGGATAGTGAGCTTAGCGCCTGCGCTAGCGCTACCATCGGCGTTATCTTGAATTAGGAAACATTCTCCGCATGCGTATCTTCATTCCAAGGAAACCCAGCTGACATTCCTCATGTGCATTGAGATAGCGCCTGCGCTAGCACCTTCTAAAAATGCCTCCTAAAATTGCTCTAATCAGTGTAGCGCCTACGCTAGTGGCTACCGCCGATGCTAGTGGGCATGCTGGAATTTTGGCTTCAAACTTGGGAGCAACCTTCTTATGTTATCCTTGAGTCACGTGGCATTGTTTCCTGCATACATAAACACATAAGATCAAATACACATAGGATTTGTATTCTCAAACCTAGGAGATGCGGAAGACCATGTTCCAACAAACTCCCCCTTTTGATAATAAGAAATCCATTAATGATAAATTAGTGCATTAATACATAATGCATGATGAAACCTACTTATGTGTGTGTGTGTGAGTAATGACTTAGGATAATTGTCGATTTTGGTATTTAGAATTGCTCACCCTAAATGCATGGTCCCACTATGTGAATGCTCCCCTTATATGTAGGTTAACTTCTTAATCATTAACCATGTTAGTTTTCCCATTTGATAGCATTTTTATTTATCATGTTAGTTCTCCCCCCTTTTGTTATTAGCAAAAGTGGGTTAAGGTAGCAAGAGACATTGAAAGAGGTTTTTTGATAAAAGATAAGGCATGATCGAGCTTTTAGAGGAAATGAAATGATAAGAAGTTTTTAGCATAAAAATTTTCATAGAAATAAATCATAGTTTTTAGCATAAAAATGATATGCGTGTTAAAACAACCAATATAGATTTTACCAAGGAAGTCTACCACTTGTTGAAGGAAAGGAATTTTGAGATTCAAGTGATGATACACATAAGAGAAAAGACTTTAAATAAGAATGAAAGCGCAAGGTAAAAAATTATATGGTAATGATGCGGAAGGCTTATATAAATACAAGAAATATCTTTTTGTAATCATGACTATTCATATGAAGAAATATGAGTTAAATTCCAAAATGAGAAGATGTTTTTTATAAATCATTTTTCTTAAAATCTCTATGTTGAAACCGATTTCTCGGTCTCTTGTGGAGCTCGGGGCCCTCACCGAGATGAGGGGCAGCTAGCCCTTACCGGTCCCTCGGGAGAGGTAAGGCCGACGATTCGAGCAAAGAACAAAGACCCTAGTCTCAGCGAGGAGGTCCCTCCACTAACCCGGAAGATCGTTGAGCTCTTCCCCTCCCAAGCCAAAGCTAAGACTCGGGCACCTTGGAGAGCTAGAGAGCCCAAACCAAAGCAACCTAGGGAGAGAAGAGCTCAAAGATAATGAACCGGTCTCCGTCCAAGGTGCCCTTTGAGGTCTATTTATAGATTTTAGTTTCGTGGTCTGTCAATAACCAAATCCCGTTGTCCATTCTCACTATCCGCACACCGGATTGGTCTGCTAACAGCCAAACTCCGCTGTTCGGAGAGGCTAAATGCAGACCACTGGGGGCCTCTTGGTAAAAATCCCTTCCTGGACTTTTACGGGGCGAGCCAGCCCGCTTCGCGACCTCCCTCGCGAGTGGAGCTCGCGAGCCTCTGGGTCGGCGAACCCTAGAGGTATTATCGGCACATTACATGGCTCGCTCACCTGCGCTACCTCGGCGAGTCCCAGGATGACTATCCGCTCTCACTCTAGGCGGGCTCGCCTAGAGAACTCCTTCCTCAACTGGTTGGGCTCGCCAATAGCGACCCGACCAAGCCCCAAAATGGCTATCCGCACCCCAAAATGGTTAACTGTACCCCAAAATTGCTAACTATACCCCAAGGTTCCGGGCTCGCCTAGCGAACTCCTTCCTCAACTGGTCGGGCTCGCATGCACTACCCTTGCCGAGCCTCAAAGGAGCCGGTTACCTTCCCTCCGCTGGGCTCGCTCGCCTGCGCAGTCTCTTGCTCTTCCTTGGCCTGCCTCGCCGGAGTTCAGGGTTCGCCCCTCTTGGCTCGCCTCCTCGAGCGCGAGCTGCTGATTTCTTCCTGGCGAACATCGGGGTTGTACACAATCCCCGCTCTTCGCGAGGTTGCCCTAAGCTCGCGAAGATACATCCAACCCCTGGTGTTCGCCGATTCTGCTGACGTGGCGGGAATCTTTTGGTGGGTCCCCTGCCCGAAACTATAAATACTGTCCACCGTGGCTAGTGATCAAGCCTTCCCTTTTGTTCCTTTCTCGCCGAAATCGTTCTCCCTTCAGAATGTCTACCAAGCAGAGCGCGTTGGAACGACTGAAGGCTTCTAGGGAGATGGCGAAAGCTCGGGCCGCCGAGCGCAACGCCTGGATGTTCAACCCTGCCACCTCTCCCCAGACCAAGAAAGCCATGATGGTTAGGAGGTCGCCGGGGGAGGACATGACATTGCCTCCTGATTCCCCCCCTCCGCCGAATACCGTGCTCGCACAACAGGTATCCTCAGTCTAAATTCTTTACATCGGCCCCTTGCTCATTTCCTTTCTTCTCGCAGAATCCTCCACCTGAGGACCGCCTGGCGAGCCTTACGCTGACAACTTTCTGTGATCCGTCCCCCGCGAGGCTGGGATTGCTAGATGCTGGGGTCGGGACTTCGTCCCAACAGGCACCTCTCTCGCAACCTCGTAAGTCACTCGCACCCTACTTTATCTCCGCTTAAGTCTGTGATATCTATACGTTGGTGGCCTATGCAGATACCCCATCGTCGAGTCCCAAGGAGAAAGTCTCCACCCCGGTGAACTCGCCGGTCCCGCCTAAGGTTAACGTGGCGACCCCTGTCTTCGGTCTGATGGGCAGGCGAAGTCCAGGCGGCTCGCTTCTCGACGGCGCCCAAAGTCGCGGAGAGAGTGGTATACCCTCCTGGTCTGGGGAAACCCCACGTCTCGGGATTCCGCGAAAACATCCAGGGTCGGCCGGAGTCTTCGCGCAAGCCCCGTCGCGAATCCCCCTCCTCGCCAGGTTAGCATGTTTTCGCGAGCTCCCATCTCTTGCTCGCCCTCGGACCCTACTAACTCTTCCTTCGTTGAAATCCCAGGGGCCACCCCTGAGTCAGAGTACGGGAGGATGGAGATGTCACCACCGCCTTCGCCTAGCCAGATTGAAGACTTCTTGGGTGACCCTGGCGACCCCGTGCGGATGAAGAGTCGGGTGTCCGAGGTGCTTCAGAAGCACGGCATGATGTTACGCGAGTTGGAGGAGCGGTATGACGCGGACCGGGCTGCCTTTGACGAGAGATTCGCCGTGTTGGAAGACGCGAATGCGCGCTTGATCGCCAAGGCGGAGCCGGTGCCTCGCGCAGATGTTACCTCGCCCGGCGTGCACATCTCGCGGGGCGAGGATCAAGCGCACCTAATCCTGCGCGAGTTTAAAGCGCTTCGCGAATATCATTATCCGAGAGTGCCGCCGCGTGCGGGCAAGCGGGGTCGGGGTCGCTGGAAATGGCTTCCTTACCCCTGAGGCTGCCGCGGGTTTAATTCTACTATCCTTTTGCTTTTATTCCTTTCATGACGTCTGTTGAACAATATCTGGTGTGGTAGTATTCGCGAATCCGTCGCGACTCGCCTTTTATCGTTTTTCCTTTTTAATTTCCCTTTATTTCTGTGGTGTACATGTGGTTTATTCGGTTCGTCCGCTGTGTTTGATATGATCGCCCTCGCGGAGCGCTTGCGAGCTTCTGTGCAACGCTATGCCCGGACCCCTTTTCCTCGCGGGCCGGCCTTGGGCGGGACTCAATTACCGCGCGACGGCGAGCCCTGGCTCGCAAGACTGCAGTCCCTTTGAGCAGAAATCTACTTTATTTTAGCTATCCGCACTCCCGACGCTTCGATTCCCGTGCCTCTCCGAATTTCTTATAAATAGTTCGGATTCATTCTCCTACCCGTCGCATTTATTTCTCCAATCTTCTCGCGTCTACGTTCATCTCCGTTCTCGCAAGATCGTGCTCGCATTCGCTGCTTGTAAGTTGCCTCTTCCTGACCCGATGCGGACGAATCAGCAAATGGGAGCGGAGGGCGAGAGCGAGGGGCGGTCAAAATGCGCCTCAGCGTTTCAAGCCAACGAGTTCTACTGCGCGAACATCACAGTCGAGGAGTATAAACTCGCTGTGGACCGCTATCTCCCGGAGGGTTATTCAGCTCGCTGTTCGAGTGAGAGATCTACATTGAACGAGACCGGGGCCGACGAGCTCGCGATCCCCATCGCGCACTTCGAGAATGGGTTGCGACTCCCTTTGTGGCCTGAAATTCGTCAGGTACTTCGCCCAGCCTTCTCGCTGCTTCGTGCCCGCCATAGCAACTTTCTCATCGTTCTTTGTAGGTGTTGCGGTATTATGGGGTGTTACCGAGCCAGTTGACCCCAAATGCGATCGCGGATATTGTCGCGTTCGCCAGTTACCTGCGGGAGGAGAGGATCGAGTTCAGCCTCCTCGTCTTCCTCAAGGTATTTTCCTTCCGCGCCTTCCGAGACGGGACTACCTATTTCGCGAGTCAGCACGTCACCGTCTGCGAGACGGTGAACAAGAGTCACTATTGGACCCAGAAGTTCCTCCTGGTGAAAGGACCCTTCGGCAACCTCCACTTCACCCCCCTCCAGCGGGATGACGCCACTTACCGCCCTCCGAGCTCGCTGAGCGGCGCCGATGCCAAACTCCTCCAATACCTCTCCGGCAAGAATTTCGAAGTCGCCTATCTGCGGCGCAACGTCGATTCGTTACTCGCCGTTCCTCAAGGGGAAGGTAGGGCTCGCTCGCGCCCCACTCTCCTTTCCTCTCTTTGTTGTATAACGCTCTTGCTTTACAGGCGAGCGTGAGATCCCTGTGAATCCCCCGCACGCGCAAGGCATCACTCTCACGGCGGACACTCTCGCGACCGCAGCGGCAGAGGCTTGCCGCGACCTTCCCGCCGTCGGGTCCGGCAAGAAGCGGCCCCCTTCTGCGAGTCAGCCGGGTTCGCGGTCCTCCAAGAAGCTGAAGGGAAAGACCCTCGCTACTAAGGATAGGTTCGCGGTCGTCTATCTAAGCGAGACCGACGGCTCGCCTCCTTCCCCTGCGAAAAAGCCTGACCCCCCAGCGGACCAGGGCGCTGGGAGTTCTTCCGTGACTCCCCAACCCAAAGGCCACAGGAACTTCGGCCTGGGCGAGAAGGTTTTTGACATCCTCGGCGAACCCCTGCTTGCTTGGGACCCTAACGCCAACCGGATTTCTTGATCCACCCTTCATCCCTCCTGGGTAGAGCTCGGTAAGGCTGGGGAGGAGGCGTTCTCTCTCTCCTTTGGCTTATATGGCCGCGAGGACGCCGCTGCTTATAAATATATGGGGCCACGGCAATTGGTCTATGAAGAAATGCGAGCCCAGTTCCGTTCGACGGAACTCGCGCATATGGCGGGGCGCCGTTATCTGCAGGCGGATAGGGATATCCGCGCGTATAGGGAGGAGCTTAAGAGAGCTCGCGAAGAGATCAAGGGCCTTAAGGAGAGGGAGGAAGTGACGGAAAGCCTTCTCGCCGGGATGCAGCGCAAGATGGTAAGTGACCCTCGGGTCCCTTTTTTTTGCCGTTTGCGACCTCTAGCCTTCTCCTAACTAGTTTGATGCTCAGGATGCCGACGTAGCCACCAAGCTTCTCGCTCACAACGGTGAGCTGGAGTTGGAGAATACTATGTTGAAGGCTCGAGTGGATGAGCTGGTTCGCAGCGTGCTACCTCCCTCTCCTGGGAGAGTCGGCTCCCAACAGAAGGCTGCCGAAAGTGAGGAGCAGAGGCGGCGAGATGCACAGGAGGTCGCCAACCTTGTCTTCACGACCCTTAAGGATGTGAGCCTGCTGGCCGAGGATGCGATGGAGTTCACAGCGGAAGACGTCTGCCCAGACCTCTTCGCCTTGGCTCCATGGTTGGGGGCTCGCAAAGATGGCGAGGGCCCTCCGGAATGACCTCCCTTTTTCCTTCCCCTCTTCTTACGAATGTATATTATTCTTTTTGGGCTGGCGAGATCGCCGCTGAACATAGAAGGACCTTGTGATAGTTTTTCTTTTGTTAAACATTTATGATCATGCTTGTGTTCATTTCTTTCCTCGCATTGGGTTTCTTTTCAACCTCTCCTAGCTAATTGTTACGCGGTAGTGTTCTCGGAGGACTCGTGAACAGGCATGTCTGGGCTCGCCTCGCCAAGGTTTTCTTCTCGCGGACCACGCGAACCCGGGTTGTCGTTGCCCGCGGACACTGCCCGGTGAACCTAACCTTGGCGAGCATGGACACAGGCATCCCGCGAGCTGAACTTCTCTGACTATAGTATTTCAACCCGCTACCTTAGGCTTCGCCTGCCTCGATCCAAACCCTTCTGGCTCTAACACCTCAACCTATTAACATAGCCCTTGACCTTTGTTAGTAGCCTCTCCAGAGATCAACCAGAACCCTCCGTCTAGGTGAGAGCCCGGGAGCGGAATCGATCTGGGGCGTTTCAGCACCAATATGCCCAACCTTGCCAGCCTCTCCAGAGATCAACCAGAACCCCCCGTCTAGGTGAGAGCCCGGGAGCGGAATCGATCTGGGGCATTCCAGCACCAATATGTCCAACCTTGCCAGCCTCTCCAGAGATCAACCAGAACCCCCGTCTAGGTGAGAGCCCGGGAGCGGAATCGATCTGGGGCATTCCAGCACCAATATGTCCAACCTTGCCAGCCTCTCCAGAGATCAACCAGAACCCCCCGTCTAGGTGAGAGCCCGGGAGCGGAATCGATCTGGGGCATTCTAGCACCAATATGTCCAACCTTGCCAGCCTCTCCAGAGATCAACCAGAACCCCCCGTCTAGGTGAGAGCCCGGGAGCGGAATCGATCTGGGGCATTCCAGCGCCAATATGTCCAACCTTGCCAGCCTCTCCAGAGATCAACCAGAACCCCCCGTCTAGGTGAGAGCCCGGGAGCGGAATTGATCTGGGGCATTCCAGCACCAATATGTCCAACCTTGCCAGCCTCTCCAGAGATCAACCAGAACCCCCCGTCTAGGTGAGAGCCCGGGAGCGGAATCGATCTGGGGCATTCCAGCACCAATATGTCCAACCTTGCCAGCCTCTCCAGAGATCAACCAGAACCCCCCGTCTAGGTGAGAGCCCGGGAGCGGAATCGATCTGGGGCATTCCAGCACCAATATGTCCAACCTTGCCAGCCTCTCCAGAGATCAACCAGAACCCCCCGTCTAGGTGAGAGCCCGGGAGCGGAATCGATCTGGGGCATTCCAGCACCAATATGTCCAACCTTGCCAGCCTCTCCAGAGATCAACCAGAACCCCCCGTCTAGGTGAGAGCCCGGGAGCGGAATCGATCTGGGGCATTCCAGCACCAATATGTCCAACCTTGCCAGCCTCTCCAGAGATCAACCAGAACCCCCCGTCTAGGTGAGAGCCCGGGAGCGGAATCGATCTGGGGCATTCCAGCACCAATATGTCCAACCTTGCCAGCCTCTCTAGAGATCAACCAGAACCCCCCGTCTAGGTGAGAGCCCGGGAGCGGAATCGATCTGGGGCATTCCAGCACCAATATGTCCAACCTCGGCACCGCAGCAGTTAAAAGCATAACAAACGAAAGTAAGATATTGATTGAATAACATAATAAAGTTTTCAAGGGTAGAATCGTTTCAAATCATCCCCACTCCGAGCCCGGTCAAGAGGTATCCCTTCCACATCCTGGAGGTGATACCCCCCCCCCCCCCCCCCCCCCCCCGACTTGAGCACCTCGCTTACAATATATGGGCCTTCCCAGTTGGGGTTAAGCTTACCCACTATGGCCCCTCTGCCGGCCACATCGACCTTCTTCAGGACTAGGTCCCCTTTCTGAAAGTGCTTGATCCAGATATGTTTGTCAAAATATCGAGCCATCCGCCGCTTGACCTCTTCCTACCTGATGGTGGCCAAGTCCCGGAGTTCTTCCACCAGGTCCAAGGACAGCCTCTGCTCTGCATTGTTACCTTCTAGCCACTCCTCATCCCCCTCGCTCGCAGCGGTCACCCGGGGGGTCTTTACCTCGAACTCTATGGGGAGAACGGCCTCGGACCCGTGAGAGAGCTTGAATGGAGTTTCCCCGGTGGCGGTATTCGGAGTAGTCCTCATTGCCCAGAGGACGGAGGGTAGCTGTTCCACCCAGTTTCCTCGAAGGTTCTCCACTTTCTTTTTTAGCAGGTTGACGATTATTTTGTTTGCCGCCTCCACCTGCCCATTGCTCCTCGGGTGGTGGACCGATGCGAACCTAAGATCAATGCCGAGCTGGGTGCAGAAGCCGACAAACTCTTCACTAGCAAACTGCGGCCCGTTGTCCGTCACTATAGCTAGGGGGAGTCCATGCCTGCAAATTATCTCCCCCCACACAAAATTCCTTACAACCTGAGAGGTTACCTTAGCGAGTGCCTTCACTTCTACCCACTTGGAGAAGTAGTCGATCATGACCAGCAAGAACTTCCTCTGGCCGCTGGCTTGGGGAAAGGGGCCGACCAGGTCTAACCCCCATATGGCGAAGGGCCAGGGGGCTGTGATGGTCCGGAGTCTTTGGGCCGGGAGGAGCTGGAGTGGAGCATAGAGCTGGCATTTTGGACATTTCCTCACGAACTCAGCCGCGTCTTTGCTGAGAGTGGGCCAGAAGTAGCCTTGCCTCAACACCCTCCCTTCCAGGGTCCGACTCCCGGAGTGACTGCCGCACTCCCCGGAGTGGATTTCTTCTAGCACTCTCGGGACCTCCTCCTTGGAGACACAACGGGCCAGGAGTCCCGAGAGAGTCTTTCTATATAGTCGCCCTGCATGCAAAGAGTAGTAGGCGGACTTGTACCTGAAGCGTCTTTTGTCCACATCCTCTCCAGGGAACTGCCCGGAGGATAGGAAGGTGATGAACGGATCCATCCATGAGGCTTGTTGATCTACTTCCATCAATTCTCCTTCCTCGATGGAGGGCCGGAAGAGTTCCGAAGTCGTCCCCCCCCCCCCCCGCTTGGGGACCGAACTTGGCTAGGAGGTCCGCCTGGGTGCTCTCCTCCCTCGGCACGTGTTTGATTGAGAAGGTGTGGAACTGCCCGATGATTCCCTTAACCTTCTCCAGGTATAGTAGGAGGGTTGGATCCTTTGCTTCAAATTCTCCTTTGATCTGGCATGCTACCACCATGGAGTCCGTGGAGACCTCCACGTCCTACACACCCAGTTCCCGGGCTAGCCAAAGGCCTGCTATCACTGCTTCGTACTCCGCCTGGTTGTTGGTGATCGGGAAACGGATGTTTAAGGCTTGCTCAATCCGAGTCCCCTGAGGACTCACCAGGACTATTCCCCCCCCCCCCCCCCCCCCCCCCGAAGGAGTATTTTCCCGACGCTCCGTCCACCAACATCTTCCATGCTTCTGGGGGAGGTGGCTCGTGCTCCCCCACTTCGGCAGCGTAGTCGGCCATGAAGTCTGCCACCTCTTGAGCCCTGATGGATGTCCTGGGTACGAAGGTGATATTGAACTCGCTTAACTCCACGGACCACTTCGCCAACCTTCCTGAGTGCTCCACCCCTTCCATGATTTTGCGGAGCGGATGGTCCGTCACTACTTTAATTGAATGGGCTTGAAAGTAAGGCCAGAGCCTCCGGGCCGACACCACCAATGCGAAGGCTAACTTTTCCAGGATCGGGTATCGGAGTTCCGCCTTCTTCAGCACTCGGCTGACATAGTAGATTGGGAACTGTTTCTTCCCCTCCTCCCGGATCAGCACGGAACTTACTGCTTCGGATCCTACCCCTAGGTATAGAGATAGGTCCTCCCCTGGCCTCGGTCCCTGGAGCAGAGGGGTTTGAGTGAGCTGTTCTTTCAGAGCTTGGAAGGCCCTCTCGCATTCCGGGGTCCATTCGAACTTCTTGTTTCCCCGCAGTACTTTGAAAAAAGGTGCACATTTTTCTCCCGCCTTGGAGAGGAATCTGCTGAGCCCAGCCAATTTCCCTGTAAGGCTCTGAACCTCCTTCGGATTTCTCGGCGACTCCAACTCCATCACCGCTTTAACTTTGTCCGGGTTGGGCTCCACACCTGTGGGGGTGAGCAAATGGCCCAGGAACTTCCCTCGGCTCGCCCCGAAGACACACTTCAAGGGATTGAGCTTCATCTTGTACCGCCGCAGGGTCCTAAATGTCTCTTCGAGGTCTCAGAGGTGGGTCCCGAGGTCTCGGCTCTTAACCATGAGGTCGTCGACATAGACTTCTAAATTTCTTCCTTTCTGCTCGCGGAAGACCCTATCCATCATCCTTTGGTACGTAGCACCTGCGTTCTTGAGCCTGAAGGGCATCATCTTATAGCAATAACATCCATCCCCCGTGATGAAGGAAACATCCTTGATGTCTGGGGGATGCATGCGGATTTGATGGTAACCTGAAAAAGCATCTAAGAAAGACATTACAGAAAAACCGACGGCTGATTCAACCAGCGCGTCGATTCTGGGCAGGGGGTAGCAATCTTTCGGGCATGATTTATTAAGAAGTGAAAAGTCGATACACATACGCCACTTACCTCCTCCCTTCTTTACCATAACGACGTTGGAGACCCAGCCTGGATACTGGATCTCCGATACAAACCCGGCCTGCAGGAGTTTGCCCACCTCTTCGTGGATGGGTCCCTCTAGCTTGTCCGCGACGGCCCTCCTCTTCTGACGGATGGGGCGGGCACCGGGGTCGAGGTTGAGGCGATGGCACGCCACATCTGCGTCGATCCCGGGCATTTCCGCGGCGCTCCAAGCGAAGACGTCCACGTTCTTTTGTACGCAAGCTAGAATCTCCGCTTGATCTCCTGGGCTGAGTCCTCCGCTGACTCGGACCTTTTCCACCATCCCCAGACGGGTGGTGACCTCGAGCTCTACGACCTCGTCCATAGCCTCCAACCGGGACTGTTCTCCCCAAGCCCTTTCCTCTTCGGCACAAGCGGGAGCCTGGGTCTCTTCCTCGACTTCCTTCTCCACCACCATCAGCTCTTCCGCCCTTCCCTCCTGGGCCTTCTCCTCTTCTTCCTTTCCTTCCGCCCGGGGTACCTCAGCTACCCCTTCCTGGGCATGAACTTCATCTCCCTCCTTCTCTTCGGCTACCTCCGAACCTCCGGCTTCGGCCACCTCCTCCATCGCCTTATCCCACTCCTCAGCTTCTCCCATCCAGGAGATGGTGTTGACAGCCGTCACATAGCACTGTCTTGCCACTTTGGGGTCCCCCCTGATCCGCACCTGGACCCCTCCGTCGTTGAACTTGAGGCACTGATGAAAAGTGGAAGGGACGCAGCGGAACGCGCTGATGAGTGGCCGTCCGAAGATGGCGCTGTAACTCCTCGGGGCGTCCACTATGACAAAGCGACAGTTCCGAGACTGCCCACCCAGGGTCACATGGAGCCCCACCCCTCCTTCTACTTCCTTCCTCTCCCCCGAAAATCCGAACAGAGGGCCATCTGAGGCCAACACCCTTCTGGGTTCCACCTCCATCTTGTCGAATGCCTTCTTGAAGATGACATTGACCGAACTCCTGTTGTCCACTAGGATTCGGGAGACGGTGAAGTTCTCGATCGCCGTTTGGATGACCAGCGCGTCGCAGAACGGGTCCTCGTAGCTCGGCATGTCCTTCTGGGTGAAAATAATTTTTTCGGCCGGGGGTGGAGCGGTGGATGTTGATGCTACGCTCCGGCGGTAGATGGTATGGAGACTAGCCTTGCGGGTTGCCTCCACCCCTACCCCCCATGGATCACTCCGATCCCTCCTCTATTCCCCAGATCTGCTCTATCCTCACATCTTTCCTCCTCCTCCTCTCGAGGTTCCACCTCCACGATCCTTAATGGTTGCTGCTGTGGTGGCGCGGGCGCTCTGCCCCTCTTCACCTCTAGGAACTCCGGACAGGTGTCCGTTGAGTGGCCTTCCACATCGTGGAAGATGCAATATGGCACCGCCACTTCCCTTGCCCCGGTCTCTGCTACCCTGTTCCTTCTTCTCCTAGCGGCCGTCGTTTCCGCTTCTCCTCCCCTTCCTCTCCCTCTCCCCCAGCCAATTGCCATGGCCTGCTGAGGTGGGGGAGGTAACTGCATCGGGCCCTGCCTCCACCCCAACTGGGGGGGTCTCCATTGACCTTCGAAACGGTTACCCCTTCCTGGGCCGTAACCCCTTCCCTGCCCCTGCATTCCTCCGCCTTGCGGCCTCCATCCCCCCTCCGGGGCCCGGGGCTCTTCCCTTCTTCTGACCTCTTGCTGCCTCATCTCCGGCTCACTGAGCTTTGCTAGCCTCTTGGTGAGCTCTGGGTTGGCTTCTTCGCTTGCTACTTCCTCCGCCACCCTCTCCATCAGCTCCTCATAGGAGACGGGGGCCTTCCTCTTCAATGCCATCTTAAAGAAACTTTCCTTCAACCCGACCGTGAAGGCGAGTTGAAGTGTAAACCCAGGCACCTCCTGAGTGAGCTGCACTTCCTCCTGGAACCGATCCGCATACTGAGCCAACGTCTCCCTGGACTCCTGCTTCACCGCGAAGAGGGAATCAGCGTCCTTCTTCCTCCTTTTTGAAGATGAAAATCTCAACACAAAACTTCGGCGCAGGTCCTCGAACGCGTAGATAGAGCCTGCCGGAAGTGAATGAAACCAGTCCTTGGCCTTCTCTTTGAGAGTGACGGCGAAGAGCCGACACTTGAAGGCATCGGACATCGGCCTGATGGAGACCGAGTCCTCGAAAGACTGCAGATGCTGAACTGGGTCATCTTTGCCATTGTAGTACACTCTATCCCATTCCCCGAATCCCGCTGGAACGGGTGCGGACAACACCAACTCGCAGAAGGGACTTCCCCCTCCTGCCATCTTTTCTCGCTCGGCTCGCGGACCTAGCTCGCTCGCCAAGCTTGGGATCGCACTCGCGAGGGCGACGCTCGCCTGGACCACCCCGACTGTCGCCGCATCCTCCTGGCGCGCGCTCTCCTGCGCCGCGCTCGCTGGGGCAGAGCTTGTCGGCACCGAACTCGCCGGCGCGGAGCTCGCCAACACCGGGCTCGCCGGACTGGCGAACAGCACTCGCCCTTCCCTGCCATGTCCTGGTTCAACGGCAACTTCTTTTCCAGCCCTTCCTCCTGGTGCCCTCTCGCCGACTGCTGTTGGGGGAGTGGTCGCCTGAGGTGCCGGGGTCGCAAACTCACTTCGCAGAGCCGTGACCGTGAACCCCAAGGTGTCGAGCACCTCCTTCCTGAAATCTGCGAACATCCTAGCCATTGCTTCCTGAGGGGTCTCGCCGAACTCCTCGCCCTGCTCTTCATCTCCAGCCATAACTCTTCTCTGGGACTTTCTTGAACCAGCCGCGCTCCACGCTCACCGCACCAAAATGTTGAAACCGATTTCTCGGTCTCTTGTGGAGCTCGGGGCCCTCACCGAGATGAGGGGCAGCTAGCCCTTACCGGTCCCTCGGGAGAGGTAAGGCCGACGATTCGAGCAAAGAACAAAGACCCTAGTCTCAGCGAGGAGGTCCCTCCACTAACCCGGAAGATCATTGAGCGCTTCCCCTCCCAAGCCAAAGATAAGACTCGGGCACCTTGGAGAGCTAGAGAGCCCAAACCAAAGCGACCTAGGGAGAGAAGAGCTCAAAGATAATGAACCGGTCTCCTTCCAAGGTGCCCTTTGAGGTCTATTCATAGATTTTAGTTTCGTGGTCTGTCAATAACCAAATCCCGCTGTCCATTCTCACTATCCGCACACCGGATTGGTCTGCTAACAGCCAAACTCCGCTGTTCGGAGAGGCTAAATGCAGACCACCGGGGGCCTCTTGGTAAAAATCCCTTCCTGGACTTTTACGGGGCGAGCCAGCCCGCTTCGCGACCTCCCTAACCAGTGGAGCTCGCGAGCCTCTGGGTCGGCGAACCCCAGAGGTATTATCGGCACATTACATGGCTCGCTCACCTGCGCTACCTCGGCGAGTCCCAGGATGACTATCCGCTCTCACTCTAGGCGGGCTCGCCTAGCGAACTCCTTCCTCAACTGGTTGGGCTCGCCAATAGCGACCCGGCCAAGCCCCAAAATGGCTATCCGCACCCCAAAATGGTTAACTGTACCCCAAAATGGCTAACTATACCCCAAGGTTCCGGGCTCGCCTAGCGAACTCCTTCCTCAACTGGTCGGGCTCGCATGCACTACCCTTGCCGAGCCTCAAAGGAGCCGGTTACCTTCCCTCCGCTGGGCTCGCTCGCCTGCGCAGTCTCTTGCTCTTCCTTGGCCTGCCTCGCCGGAGTTCAGGGTTCGCCCCTCTTGGCTCGCCTCCTCGAGCGCGAGCTGCTGATTTCTTCCTGGCGAACATCGGGGTTGTACACTCTACAAATTACAATAAATTTACCATGAAAGAAAGATATCAAAAAGTGACTACTACAATGTTATTTTAATTCACAAATTCAAGACATACCAAACATTGTAGAGATCAGGCTAGGTTATCTGGTGCATTTTATATATAAAGAGAGTATAGAATTAGCATTAGGATCCAATACTCATGAGAAGAAGTGTTATGGAAGATAATGATGTGCACATAAGTGTATTTTGAAGAGAGTAAACAAATGATTTAATCAAAAATACAAGACATACGTAGAGTAAAGTGCACAATAAAATACAAATAATTTTACTTTCGCACACTTCAATGCACAAAAAAATGTACAACTACCAAGGTGCTTTACACACACAATGCTCATTAAGACTTATCAGGGTGCAAAGTAGTGCTTGGGGGATCACATACTTTATTTTTTTCATATTGAATTTTTTTGTGATACGGTGTACTTAAGAATAAGTGGTGTAAAGAAAAGAACAAAGGTTTGCACAAAACACTTTACAATTCTTTCCATGGTGCTCAGCCTCACAATGCTTATTAAGGCTTATCAGGAGGTTCAAGTAGTGCTGGTGGAGTTATCTTTGTCAATTTATTTGATAATTTTGTTTTGTACAAAAAACTCTGACACTTGTTTTGCAAACCAATGTAATTTGAAAGCACAACCACTTTTCTTAATTTTTAAAAGTGCAAATAAATGTAGTGTAGGTAAGATACTTGTGCAATTTTAATTCATTGTACAATTACAATACACAAGCAAGCATTCTTGGATTAAAAGCACATGTAGACTTTGCCAAAATAAGTGCGTGAAAAGAGATCATTATCAATCATAAAATATTTACTCATACTTAGGGGCATGCTAAGCTTGGTTCTACACAACACTTTTCATTACAATTGATGCACATGTGTTTAGATATATCAAAGCATGATAAAAACAATATTCAAAGTAGTTTGAAAAGATGAATTTCAACATTGTATACTAGAAGAAAATAGACTTTTGGCCAGGGCAAATTGCCCTGGCAAAAAGTCCAAAACTGTGGCTAAAGAGCTTTTGCCACGGTCTAGCCATGTGAAAAATCTATGGCTAAAGGTCGCGTGGAGAAAAGTTTTTAGCCACAGATTGGCCGTGGAAAAAAGTATAAGCCACAAACAAATATTGTCGTGGCTAATAACTTAACTTTTAGCCACGGTTTCATACCCTGACAAAAACTTCTTAATATAGTTAAAATAGGCTATTTGCCACCGCTTTAGGCTGTGGCAAATATTCTAACTATTACCCACGGTTTGAAACCCTGGCTAATAGTAAGTTCAATATTTTTTTAAAAACTATTAGCCACGGTTTCAAGCCGTGGCAAATAATAAATTATGTATTTTTTTTTAAAAAAACTACATGCCGGCATGCTGATCTAGATGTTTGGTGAGAGCTCCGATGGCTGCCATGCCAGAGCTGGGATGCTCCACCAAACACACCCTACTTCGCCTTACAGAAGGTATTTCATAATATATATATAATCACACAAATCTTCCATAAAATCTTACATAAGAAGAGCTTAATCCACCAAAACTAATGAAAAAATCCAACAATTTCATTCTGTGGACCAGCAATCCAACATTTTAAAATTACAAGCAAACATCAGATTGTATGATTCATCACATAATACATTTTTACATTATCAAGAGAGGACAAAAAATTTGTTGACTCTTAAAACATGGGGTGAATGATTTCATCACAAAGAATTAGACAATTTCATTGACATCACTAGTAATTCATGGCCACAAATCAGCACATTCCTTTCCAATAGGCCCGGTAATTGCAGAACCTGTTGCAAATCATTAAATTTGTAAGGAAATTATAAATAGGCGCATACTAGAAATAAAAAATAAGTTATTTAATGACACCTTTCATTTCTCCCTTGGGGTTCACAATCACACCGGTATTATCTGCACCAACATAATAAATAAACATGAGAGGGTGAACACTATTTTGTTTGAAAGACCAAAAAAATAATTAATGACCTACCCTCATCCCAAGAGCCTACATAGGAGTGGGTATCAGACAATAAATCATTTCTTTTTAGGGAGATAATGAAAATAATAAATATAAAACAATGTCCCAGGAGATAGGTATCACAATGAAAGGAATAACATTGTGATGTTTAATACTGGTTAAGATAATGCGTGCTTCAGTATCAATGATCAAAGATAGGTTTTCATTTCATATATGTGACCAAAAGCAAAAATGTGCATCAATACCAATTCTAATTAATGATAAATTGTGCATATTTACCAATTCTAACATTGTTTGATGAATATTTTTGATGAATCATTCAAAAATCCTGTCAGCATGCTCCCATTCTCCAGAACTTGGTAAGTAGCATCCATGGATAGGCGATGAAACCAGAAATGATAGCAAATAGAAATCCCAGCTAAAAGATGAGGAAATAGATGTTGAAATTTTGAAGTGGTGTGGAGGAGACCGGGCGGTCTGGTTTGGGAGACCACGGAGACCGCGCGGCTTGTGTATGTTATCTGCCGGATTGTTCTGGCGGTCTGCTGGTTGACCGGGTTGTTCTTGTTCGCTGTGGTCTGTTCCCAAGTTGCTCTGCTTGGTTGGCCTGTCTTCTTTGTTGGAAGACCGGGCGGGTTGTTCTTATATGACCGTCTATCCGGGCGGTCTGTCCTGGCGATCTGGCGACTTATCTTAAGTCGGCCAGATAGTTCCTGGTTTGCTCCTGGTGATCTAAGGGAGGAGTACCATTGTGATCGCGCGGGTTGTGCGTGGTATCGTGTTCACGCGGCTTGTGCGCTAGCTGCCTGCTGTTCTGCGGTCTTGGTCGGATAATCGTCCAAGTGGTCTGATCGCGCGGTCTGTCTTCTAAGACCGCTGGCGATCTGATGGGTGGTGACTGTATCCTGGTTTGTGCGGTGACGACGTCCGTTTACCCGCTTATAAATAGGGGTGCATGGCCCGTCATTCATAATGAGAACTGTAAGAACTGAGCCTGGGTTAATTCGTGCGGTCTCACTTTGAGGTCGGGCGGTCTCGGAAGCGAGCTGACTGTTTGTTGTGTTCGCAGGTTTGTGATCAGCAGGTTGCGGTCTTCTTCCTTGGTGATTCCCAACGGCTAGAATAAATAGCTCGGCAGCGGTCTGTCTGCGAGTTGGTTAATGTTCGTTCTTGTGCTGTTCGCAGTGAGCTCAGCGATCAGGCGACCTTCAGCGGTTAGGTGATCTGAGTTGCGGTCTGGCGACAGCTTCAGTTCCTTGTTCCAATAAGCTCCAGTTCGTGCGGTCTGAGGTGCGGTCTTACAGTGCTGGCAGTCTGTCTGGTTTCTATTCGTGCGATCTCAGGTTAAGCCGGGCGAGTTTTGGAGTGGTGCGGCTTGTGCGGTCTGAGCTTGTCTAGCCGCCAGCTTTGCTTTTTGGTGTGTTTTGTTCTTCTCGTCTCCGTGATTCTGATGAATCATGTCTCGCCATGTATACCTCGCAATGTAAATGAAGATTGTGTTTCAATAAAGTTTCTTGTGTTGCTGTGTGGCATTGTGGTTGTCTGGCTTTAACTCAGTTGATGCAACTCCTGCTTACTCCTAAACGGTCCAATTTCAAAAATTTTAACATGGTATCAGAGCTAGGTTGTTGGAGTGGATAAGCAGTGATCAACTTGAGTTGCCATTGTCTTTGTGAAGAAGAGACCACTTAGATTGCCATGGAGGGCGGATTCGCAAGAGGGCTTGGTATTGAACTCACATCGACTAACTATAAGAAATGGAGGTCATGTATGGAGAGCTATTTATTTGGCGAGGATCTATGGGAGATAGTTGGAGGAGAAGACACACAAGAGGTGTTTCTAGCAGGAGATAATATGGCAGAGGTGAGACTTTGGAGGAGGACGAATGCTAAGGCAGAGTTCACTCTCAAGAGGGCTATCTCACCGGAGCTGTTTGGTCACATCATCGGATGTAAATCTGCTGCTGAAATTTGGACGTCCTTGGAAGGATTGTTCAATAAGAAGAATGTAGCTCCGCTATAGTTTCTTGAAATGAGTTGGCGAGAGCCTCTCAAGGTGATCTTTCGATTTCTACTTTCTTTCTCAAGATGAAGAACCTCACAGCAGAGATTTCTGCATTGGACCCTGATGAGCCGATCTCGGAGGCAAAACTGAAGAGGCATATCATTCGCGGGTTGCGGAAGGAGTATCTTGCCTTTGTGACTTCAGTTCAAGGTTGGGCAAATCAACCATCTCTGTTGGAGCTAGAGAACTTACTTGCTTCGCAAGAAAGTTTGGCAAGACAGATGGCAGGGACTTCTATCTCTGGGGGAGATAATGATGTGTTGTTCTCTGGAAAGAAGAAGAAGAAGTGGGAGAAGAAGAAGCCAGGTTATGATGGACCCTCTACTTCAGGTCAGCAGGATATGAGTTATGCTCCTAAGGTTGATGGGAAGAAGAAGGGAGATGGACCAAGGTGCTTCAGGTGCAATAAGACCGGCCACTTCAAGAAGGATTGCCGGGTTAATCTTCAGTCGGGACATGTAGCAGAGAAGGAGAAGCCAAAGTCTGATGAAGCTGGATGGGGAGGAGCCTTTGCGGCTAATATG
Source organism: Dactylorhiza incarnata (assembly GCA_033032865.1). NCBI lineage: Eukaryota > Viridiplantae > Streptophyta > Magnoliopsida > Asparagales > Orchidaceae > Dactylorhiza > Dactylorhiza incarnata. The sequence goes on from JAWHQI010000041.1 coordinate 7,585,792, forward strand.
ACGGCGATACCCGTTAAGGCCTTGGATGCCATCAACTTTGAAGAGGATTGGATTGTTGATTCAGGGTGTGGACATCATCTCACCGGGGATGAATCAAAGTTCTCTTCTTTGGCGCCTTACTCAGGTAACAATGCTATCATTACGGCTGATAATTCTTTTCATGCTGTCGAACAAGAAGGTGTTGTCTCCCTGAGGAGTGATAAGGGTCCACTCACTTTGAGGAGTGTTTATCACGTGCCTGGTATGAAGAAGAATCTCTTCTCTGTGACCAATGTGGTCGATGCCGGTTATCACGTTCTGTTTGGCCCAACATAAGTGAAGTTTCTTAAAACTCAACCGGAGATAAAGGGAGATGTTATCCATGTTGGAAAAAGGGTGAAGGACTTGTTCGTGTTATCGACAAGTACTTATGTTGATAAGATGAAGACCAACGATAGCGCGGCTATTTGGCATGAAAGGTTGGGGCATGTTGGCATGGAGAAATTGAAGGCTATGGCGGTAAGGGGCCTTGTCAAGGGCTTGCCTAGCATTTCCTCTTATGGAGACGGTCATGTTTGTGCTGGATGTCAGTTTGGTAAGTCTCATCGACTTCCATTTGATAAATCTCAAACTAGATGCAAAGCGCCATTGGAGTGTATCCACAGTGATTTGATGGGACCGACTGCCACCCCAAGCCTTAGAGGCAACAGATATATGTTGGTGTTGATTGACGATTACACCAGATATGTCTGGGTGTACTTTCTGAAAGAGAAGTCGGAAGCCTTTGCGAAGTTTGTGGAGTTCAAGGAGCTGGTGGAAGGTCGGTTAGGACTGCGGGTGAAGAAATTGAGAAGTGACAATGGTGGGGAGTTCACCTCTGGTGAGTTCTCAAGTTTTTGCAGCAAACACGGCGTTCGGAGAGAGCTCACTTGTGCCCATACTCCACAGCAGAATGGCGTTGCGGAGAGGAAGATCCGTCATCTGACGGAAACTTGCAAATGCTGGCTTCATGCCAAGAGTATCCCAAAGTCTTTCTGGGCGGAGGGAATGTCTTGTGCGGCTTATGTCATCAACATAATGCCTCTAAGTCCTATCAACATGAAAATCCCTCACGAACTGATGTTCAAGGAGAAACCGAGTGTTGCTCACCTTCGGGTGTTCGGGTCAACCTGCTATGTGCATATTCCTGATGCTCTTCGGACAAAGCTAGATGCGAAAGCAAGGAAGCTAGTCTTTGTTGGGTATGATGAGCGGAAGAAAGGATGGAGATGCATGGATCCTGAGACAAGGAGATCAGTGGTTTCTCGAGATGTGGTGTTCGATAAAGTGATTTCCTACAAGGGGAGTTCAGGAGTTGAATTACCAGAGAGCAGGGATGATGAAGCAGAGAAAGCTGCAGGAAGTCTTCAAGTGGAGTTTCCTGTTTCACTAGGAGCTCCAGCTGTGTCAAGCTCTGAGATGGAGGCTTCAGGTTCTGGAAGTAGGGTGAGCGATGCTCCAAGTTCATCTGGAAGAGGAGCTTGCACAGAAGAAGCAGCTGAGGAGGTGGTTAGTCAGGTGCAACCTCTTAGGAGGTCGAAGAGGACTATCAAGCCACCAGATCGATATACAGGAGGAAACATGGTGAGTTTCGTTTCATATTTCTTCGCTGGTCCCTTGGATGAAAGGGAACCGTCGAGCTTTGAGAAAGCCAAAGGTGTGAAGCAGTGGGATATTGCTATGCAAGAAGAGATGGATGCTCTCAAGAAGAATGAGACTTGGTCTCTAGTGCCCAGGCCTAAGGGCATTACCCCTGTGACATGCAAATGGGTTTATAAACTCAAGAAGAAAGCTGACGGTACGATCGAGCGATACAAGGCTCACCTTGTAGCTCGCGGGTTCTCACAGCAGTATGGTGAAGATTATGATGAGACGTTTAGTCCAGTGGCAAAGATGACTTCGGTCAGATTTGTTATTGCTTTGGCGGCATCTTGTGGATGGGAGATTTGGCAACTCGATGTTAAGAATGCTTTCTTATACGGAGAGATTGACAAGGACATCTTCATGATCCAACCACCGGGTTTCATTTCGGAGGATCGTCCAGACTACGTCTGCAAACTGAAGAAGGCCTTATATGGGCTGAAGCAAGCGCCTCGGGCGTGGTATGGAAAAATCGCGGAGTATCTCTTATCCTGCGGGTTCATTGCTTCAGACTCTGATTCCAGCTTGTTCGTCAAGGAGGGGGCGCTTTAGGTTATTGTGCTACTGTATGTGGATGACAAGATTGTCACCGGGAACTCGAAGGAGGCGGTAGCAAGGCTGAGAGCTGAGCTTGCTATCAGGTTCGAGATGAAGGATCTGGGGGAGCTTCACCATTTCCTTGGACTCGAGGTCCAGAAGCGGGAGAGCGGTGTGCTCATTTCTCAGGAAGGATATGCGGAGCGAATCGTGAAACGATTTGGCATGGAAGAAGGGAAGAGCAGCTCTATACCTCTGGAACAGCATTATAAACTTCGGAAGGATGAGGGAAGAGTTCTATCTGATCCGTTGGTGTTCTGAGCTCTGGTTGGGAGCTTGATTTACTTGACCATCACGAGGCCTGATATTGCTTATGCAGTTGGCAAAGTGAGTCGGTACATGGCGGAACCACGGAAACCTCATCTTCTAGCGGCGAAAGGTATATTGAAGTATGTGAAGTCGACCTCTGATTTGGGTCTCCTATTTAGGAGAGCGTCAAGCTTGGAGTTGCATGCATACATGGATGCTGACTACGGGGGAGACGTGGATGGTCGGAGATCAACGTCTGGTTATGTCTTTATGACGGGCCCCACAGCTATCTCTTGGTGCAGCAAAAAGTAGGACTCGGTGTCCGTATCTACCACAGAAGCGGAGTACAAGGCTTCGGCCTTGGCTGATCAGGAAACCGTTTGGCTTAGGAGGTTGGTGGAGGACGTTCATGAGGAGGTTCGAGGTCCCACTATGCTACGCGGAGACAATGAGAGTGCTCTCAAACTGGTTAACAATCCAGTCTGTCACGCGAGGACCAAGCATATTGAGATTGAGCACCATTTCATTCGTGAAAAGGTGTTGGGAGGATCTCTTATGGTCGAGCATGTTCGGAGTGCGGACAATGTCGCAGACATCTTCACAAAGCCGCTGGCAAAGGGACCGTTTACACGGTTGCGGAGTTTACTCGGGCTAGTCTCCACTTCCCACTTCAAGGGGGAGTGTTGAAATTTTGAAATGGTGTGGAGGAGACCAAGTGGTCTGGTTTGGGAGACCGCGGAGACCGCGCGGCTTGTGTATGTTATCTGCCAGTCTGGCTCTGCCAGATTATTCTGGCGGTCTGCTGGTTGACCGAGTTGTTCTTGTTCACTGCGGTCTGTTCCCGAGTTGTTCTGCTTGGTTGGCCTGTCTTCTTTGTTGGAAGACCGGGAGGGTTGTTCTTATATGACCGTCTATCCGGGCGGTCTGTCCTGGCGATCTGGCAACTTGTCCTAAGTCGGCCAGATAATTCCTGGTTTGCTCCTGGTGATCTAAGGGAGCAGTACCATTGTGATCGCGCGGGTTGTGCGCGGTCTCATGTTCGCGCGGCTTGTGCGCGAGATGCCTGCTGTTCTGCGGTCTTGGTCGGATAATCGTCCAAGTGGTCTGATCGCGCGGTCTGTCTTTTAAGACCGCTGCCGATCTGACGGGTGGTGACTGTATCCCAGTTTGTGCGGTGACGACATCCATTTACCCACCTATAAATAGGGGTGCATGGCCCATCATTCATAACGAGAACTTTAAGAACTGAGCCTGGGTTAATTCGTGCGGTCTCACTTTGAGGTCGGGCGGTCTCGGAAGCGAGCTGACTATTTGTTGTGTTCGCAGGTTTGCGATCAGCAGGTTGCGGTCTTCTTCCTTGGTGATTCCCAGCGGCTAGAATAAACAGCTCGACAGCGGTCTGTCTGGGAGTTGGTTTATGTTTGTTCTTGTGTTGTTCGCAGCAAGCTCAGCGATCAGGCGACCTTCAGCGGTTAGGCGATCTGGGTTGCGGTCTGGAGACAGCTTCAGTTCCTTATTCCAATAAGCTCCAGTTCGTGCGGTCTGAGGTGCGGTATTGCAGTGCTGGCAGTCTGTCCGGTTTCTGTTCGTGCGATCTCAGGTTAAGCCGGGCGAGTTCTGGAGTGGTGCGGCTTGTGCGGTCTGAGCTTCTCTATCCGACGGCTTTGCTTTTTGGTGTGTTTTGTTCTTCTCGTCTCCGTGATTCTGATGAATCATGTCTCTCCATGTATACCTCGCAATGTAAATGAAGATTGTGCTTCAATAAAGTTTCTTGTGTTGCTGTGTGGCATTGTTGTTGTTTGGCTTTAACTCAGTTGATGCAACTCCTGCTTACTCCTAAACGGTCCAATTTCAAAAATTTTAACAATAGATATCCCACTAACCTGCTAATTTTTTTTGAAAGTATTTATTATAACTGTGGAACTTGACTTCGAAAGAGACTATTGCATACCTTTTACACTAAAATTTTTTGTATCCTGGAATTAACTGAAGGCCTTGAATATTGTGATCATTTGAGCAATATAGTGATCTAATAGATATATTTTTGGAAGGTATGGGAATATGCCTATTCAGAAAATAGCTTTTTAATTGTATGGATCATAGTCCATTGCAATAAAAAGTACAGTACTAATAAACTTCAAGTTTTTAAAAGATGGTGAAAATTGAACAACATGTCAACATCACAACCATATCCAATCATAAAAAAATTCAAACTCGCCATTCATGAGAAGATGGATGTAACTGAAATAGGAAAAAGAATGAGCTAAATATGCCGAAACATGAATTCTCACCTTCGAAACTCTATAACTCCTCTTCCAGCAAGAGTTTTAGCCCCCCTTTATATGGAGATAGGCATAATTGTATCCTTCACATAGAAGTTGAACCCTCCTTCTCTTGCCCAAATCTTCTAGACAGCTATAGGCTTCTAGCCTCCATCATGGCTGAAATGATGTGATGAATCGTGCTCTCCTGAAAGGCTTTTTTTTACAACTAAATGCTAAATTACTAATTAATAGAAATGGAAGTCATCACAGTAATTTTTTATTAACTAAGATAAATCAAGAATATGGCACTACAAATGGAAGTCATCAAAGTAAATTTTTATTAACTAAGAAACTAAACTCAAAGTAAATTTTTATTGTATATCATCTAATAGTGCGTTGGTTAATATCAATGATTGCAGCCTCATGATCTCCCAAATTCAAACAAACTTTTGACCCTCGAATGAAAAAAGTAAATCTATCATCTAATCTAGTAAATTGTAAGATGACTTTAAATCTATCTTCCAATCTAAAAAATAGTGAGGATGATTTCAAACGGAACCTACATCAAAACAATTTATGTGAATCATGTGATCTGAGTGTATTTTAGTCTAACCGGAAGAGAAAATGGGATGCCAAAAGGGTAGTTCTTTTTTAATAGTATAAAAAAGGTAAACCTATATGAAATGGTCTTGAAGATAAAAAAAGGTAGGATGACACACAATGGTGGTATATCACCATATGTTGGTGGTGGGAACCCAACACCTAATGTTGGATCTTTCAGAATGTTGCAGGAAGGCTAAAAGAAAGGTTGCGACCTACACCATAATTAAAAAGAGGGAAAAGTACACCTTTATGTGCTTAATTTTAAATATTACTAACTTAAATATGGGATCAAAAGGGATGGTAAATTAAGAATAATAATTTGGTTGAAGACACTACTACTCAGTAAAAAAAGTATATGTATAGATATAGATATATATTAGAAATGAACAAGCTATCAATAAGTAATATTTGAGCTACATTAGATGATGTGAAAATCAGTAGAGATTAGAAGCAACATCTTAAAGAAAATTACAGTCATCTCACACTGAGATCCTTAAGCACATTATTATTAAACCAACACACATAATTTAGCTGATAAATCTCACATCTAATAACAATTGAATCTTAAGAAGACAGAAATATGGGCAACATCCAGTCAATCAGCTCTTATAAGTTAATTGGATATAAAGAACATTTGTACTTCAGTGAAAATGAGATTGTTATACATGTCTATGGCTTTTTGAATTTTCCAAGAACTCCCAATTTTCTGAAAGCTGAAAAATCACACCCATCATTATCCTGTTTAAGAGCAGTCCAATATAATATCAACACCCCAAAATTTATCATTAAAAATAGTAAGCTACTAAAATTTCACAAAAAGCAATAAAATACATCAATTAGAATATCACAACATCTGAAATGCAGGGAACAAAAGGAAGCAACTAAACATGACTTTAGGCACATATTTTGAAAATTTAACTATTTTAGAAATGATACATTGCACTTCAAACCTAATTTAACTAAAGCATGACGTCAAAAGCAGTACACCTTGAATAGTCAGGGGACAATTTTAGTAATTTCTCGATTGAAATAATATTTTTCTTCTTTAATACATAGGTTGTCATTGAGATGTAACACACTGTTATTGATATCGTTTTTTCAAACATCTTCCCTGAACTAAAGTATATAAGGGTTCAAGGGCTTAAATTATTTTAATAAATTCACCAGAAATGAGATCAAGAACTTATTGAAATAATTATGATTGATATATGCACATAATGATTTAGCCCTTAATATAGAAGAGCCTTCTCTCAAACTTGAGAGTCTAAGAATGTATAATTACTGAATCACTTCCTGAAACCATGGTTAATTCACATCCACATGCATATAGAGAATAAAATGAGCTTCATCACTAAATGATCACAGAGAAATCCCCAAAAAATGCCAATGTTCACTATTCCATTATTTTATCACTTAGGGACATGCTAGCACTTGTCCATAAATAGATACAAAAGTTGTTATATGTTCAGGAAATCATGTCATGTTGTTGTAGAAATACAGGTAATGAAAATAATATAACATATTGTGCGTAGAGTTAAGAAATAAAATGAATTTCCTTTCATAATGTTCCTTAAACTGAACTTTACATTTGATCCGACCAACATATGTAAGATTGTTACGACATAAACATCTAGTCAAAAAGTTACTAGTTGAAATAATTAAGATTGTTATTACAAACTTTAAATACATATCTATTTTAAAGTTTGTAATCTTAAAGCAATCATTACCTCAAGAAGTTTGTAATCTGAAATTTGAGCACAAAGATAAGCTCATTATGAAAACCAACATATTTATAAAGACAGGAGGAACATAAAAACCTGAAATCTAGTGCTGAAGGTGCCACCAAGAATGAAATAGCACCAACTTCTCGAAGGTGCCACCAAGATTGTAATATCACCAACTTCATACCAACATAAAACTCCTATCTAAGCCTACTAACAGCCACATTTTTATTTTTTTCCTCATAATTATCTCACTTTACCTAGCATATTAGTGAAAAATATAAGAATACACAATATATCAATGAAATAAACTTGTTAAAATCAAGTGACAGTATTTACCATCCACTAAAATGTGGGGAATTTTCTTCGCATGATTACATATTACATCTCATAATGTTTGGTAACATGCAAGCTTAACAATGCCACAAAACATGGGCTCCAGAAGGAAAATGCATCACATAAGAGGAAAAAACATGATTGGACATGCGACTGTGTTATACAACAACAACACAACTCAAGCCTCATCCCAATATAGTGGGGTCGATTGTGTTATACAATGGAAGAAAAATTAATGTAGGGCAGGTTGTACGGTGCTATGACTACAATGCAATTCTAGCAGTGCTAGACATAGATATATTGATGTCATGCTATGAAACACAAACATATTGTAAGGCCTATATTGGCAACATACCTATTGCATGTAAGTGTGGCATGTCCATCCACCCATGAAAATTAATTCTCCATGTGGCACAATGTTTTTGCTCCGGTGAGTTTGGACAAAACGTTATTGTCATAGGTTGTATGTTTGGCATGACAATGCTTATGACTACACAATCTTAACGAAAACAAAACAGTATCAAAAAATCAATAAAACAAACCAAAAGGAAGCCATAAAAAACCAATAAAACAAACCAAATGGAAGCATAAACAAACCAATAAAACCATAACTCTCTAGCCGCTATAGTGATTATATGGGGTGAGAAATTCACACCAGTAGAGTTTGCCACCATTTCACATGAGACAACCACAATAAAATTTTTCACAAATGGATTGAATCATGCTAAATTGAAAAAAGGATCCATCGGTAGTAATACAAATAAATATGAAAAGAAATCTAGAGAAGCAAACATTGGACATCTTAATAATTCTAGAATATGATGTAGAAAATTTTCTACGAACACCATTGAGGATGATGCATTAGGTTGACAAATACAAGAAGATCATAATTGCAAGTTGTGGGGAGGATACTATAAATGCAACATGAAGGGGTATACAGAACATAAATATGAGAAACACTATGGATAATGGGGTTCTTAAGTTGAATCAATTTTTACTCAACATATTCTGGCATTTGTTGAAGATAGGAAAAAAGAAGGAATTCTAAAGGTCTTTCCAGGACTAATAACAACCGGACCAAGTAATACTCTAGTCAATGAAGAGCTTTAAGTGTCCTTTTAGACAAACACTTGTAAAAATATCTATAAATGAATGAGTACATAATGAAGATTCATAATGCCAACCACTAATACGTAAGGCTATGTGCTGCTTGTGATAATTATATCAGCACAACAATATTTAACAAATATTGGACATCTTAATAAAGATGAAAACAAATCTAACAAATAGGCAAGAAAGTAGTTTAGGAAGACAAATCTAGAGAAGCAAACATTTGACATCTTAATAAAAATCATTGTTTAGGAAATTAGTTTTTATACCCAATCCAACGTATCAAACAAATAGGAAAGAAAGTAGAGTAAAAGCACAAACCAAAAGCATTGGATCCTCTTCAATAATGTAGAAAATTTGGTTGTCAGGAGGTTCAAGAACCATCAATGGCAATGGGTATGTCTGGTAGCAAAAATCAAAATCACATGATCAGAGAAAGCAAAAAAATTTCCAATACTAGATATGGTAGAAATGATTTTTCTTGACTCCTTGCTTTTAACATGAGTTATAACTTGCCCAATTTCTCTGCTTCCAAGTGGAGTTATTACCATATAGAGTTACTGGAGTCAGACGAGAATGGAGGACAACATACCTATGGAGGAGTTAGGTCCTAGATTCAGAAGACACTAGAGGATAGCAGACCTACTCATAAATAGATAGATCTGGAGAAGTTTTGTCGATCTGTAACCAGCGCAGGTGAGAGGATTTTGTGGTCGCAGGCAATGAATACGGGATGGAACATGAGGCGTCAAGGGAAAGATGGGGAAGATGGTGAAGACGACTTTTATTTGTTCCATGAGGAGTCGAATATGCTTGATTTTTATCGATCTGCACCACAAGGCGTTAAGGGGAAGATGGGATAGAGCGTGCGGTCTATTGAGGGGAGGATGGGATTAGGTTATGGGGTTGTGCGCGGCATCAGTGGACCAGGATAATGTAAGTATTAGCCATAGAATATAGTTCATCGTGGCTATTGATTTAGTATTGGCCACGAATTAAGATTTTTCATGGCTAATAGGTTTAGTATTAGCCACAGATAATGATTTTTCATGGCTAATACTTCTGTATTAGCCACGATTTATCTATCCGTGGCTAAAACATAGTTATTAGCCATGATTTTTTGTGGTGGATAATGCACTATTATTAGCCATGACTTTTGTTTCGTGGCTAAAAGAAGTATAGCTAAAACTCAACTTTCTTGTAGTGGTAGAAGGCCTAATTGATAGATTAAACCATGCTTGACATTAACAATAAAGTCCATACAGTTTTTTGATATTTTGAAAAGGAATTTTGTTTTAAAATTTGAACTCTTATAATTGATCTTGGACTTCCCGAGGTCTACCCTATGAGGGGTTCGCACCGGTACTAGGAGATGTGATGGGGTGACATCCCAAATCTCCCTTTCGCAAAATACATGTAAATAGAAAAGTTTCAGTTCAAAAAATAATTTTTAGTAATTTTTTGTTTTATATTTTTGTATTTGATTTTTGCATATAGAAATCAAACATATAAACAAAGAAAGGAAGAGAATAAAAATATTATTTTGTAATTTGACTTTTGTAATTTTTATTTTAATTTTTCAAAAATCAACTACTGGCAGAAATGCAAGAATAAGTAGTACATATAAAAGAACATATTTTTAGTGATTTTGTGAAATTTAAAAAATACAAAAAATCAGAGAGGTGGGCTAGCGCCGGTGCTAGCGCGACAAATAGTAAACTAAATTTCAGGATTTTGAAAAATCTATTTTTTGATCTTGAATAAGTGTCCAAAGATTAGTTTCATGCTGAAATTTCAGAAGATTTGGAGATGTTTAGATAGGTAAAAAATGCATAAAATGGTTGCATTTATGAATGTGACTTAACCCGAGAGATCTAGGACACCTAATTAAAGTCTTAGCAATCGAAATCTTGTATCGGGAAGAGGTTTAGTGAATATGTCAGCAAGTTGGGAGTCCGTACCAATGAAACTTACTTTTACATGCTCTTTCTTAATATGATCCCTAATGAAGCGATGGCGAACATCTATGTGTTTGGATCTAGAGTGGTGTAATGGATTATTTCTAAGATCTATGGCACTTTTGTTGTCACATTTGAGATCAATATTTTTGACATGAAAACCAAAATCCTCTAGATTTTGGCTCATCCATAAGGCTTGTGCACAACAACTCCCAAGAGCGATGTATTCGGCCTCCGTGGTGGAGTGTGCAACCGAAAATTGTTTCCTACTAGACCATGCAACTAATGAGGGTCCTAAAAAGTGCAAGTACCGGTAGTGCTTTTTCGATCTAGTGAACATCCGATGTAATCCGAATCGGAATAGCCGTGTAGTGTAAGTGAATCATTGTGTGGGTACCATAATCCTAATTTAGATGACCCTAATAGATATCTAAAAAAATGTTTTACCGCTTTGTAATGAGATTCTTTTGGATTGGCTTGAAAGTAGGCGCATAAACATACGACAAACATTATATCTGGTCTAGATGCACTTAAGTAAAGAAGAGATCCTGTCATACCAATATATAAAGTTTGATTAATAGAAATTCCAGATTCATCTTTTCCTAGTTTTAAAGAAGCACTCATAGGTGTAGAAGCTTGTTTAAGATTTTTCAAATCCAAATTGTTTAAGCATATCATGAACATATTTTGTTTGGCGGATAAAAATACCATCATTTCATTGTTAAATTTGAAAACCAAGAAAATAATAAAGTTCTCCTACAAGGCTCATTTCAAATTCATTTTTCATTACTAAGACTACTTCATTTCACAACTCTTCATTAGTGGCTCCAAAAATTATATCATCAACATATATTTGTAAAATAATTAAATCATTATTATTATGCTTAAAGAAGAGTGTGTTGTCGGCACTTCCCATGACATACCCTTGCTTTAACAAAAATGATATAAGTCTTTCAAACATGCACAGAGTGCTTGTTTTAAACCTTAAGGCGCTTTTTCTAATTTATAAACATTATTAGGAAATTTTCATTTATAAAACCGAGGGGTTGTTCTACATAAACTTCTTCTTTTATAAATCCGTTAAAAAAAGCACTTTTAACATCCATTTGAAATAATTTTATTCTTTTAAAACTCGCAAATGCCAAAAAATTTCGTATAGATTTTAAGCGAGCAACGGGTGCAAAAGTTTCTTCAAAATCTACCCCCTTGATTTGAGAAAAGCCTTGAGCGACTAAGCGAGCTTTATTTATTGTAATTCTAGATTCACCATCTAATTTAGTTTTAAAAAACCATTTTACGCCAACAACGAGATGATTAGATGGACGTTCTACTAGATTCCAAACTTTATTTATTTTAAATTGATCTAGCTCTTCATTCATAGCCAAAAACAAAAATTCGTCATTTAAAGCGGTTGAAACCTTTTTAGGTTCAATTTCGAAAATAAAGCAAATATTTGAAAATGTTTCATGAAGAGAAGATCGAGTTCTTACCCCCAATAGATGGTTCCCCAATAACTAGATCCTTTGGATGATTCTTTGAGAAGTTTAAATGCTTGGAGGCACATATTCATCTTCTATGGCCTCCTCCTCCTCGTCTTTGGAAGGTTCCTCTTCGTTGTGCTCCAAAGATGGTAAGGGTTTATCATTTGTACCTATAGAAAGTTTTTATACACAAGGAATAAATTCGTCAAATTTTACATTAATAGACTCTTCAACCTTACTCATTCTTTCGTTAAATATTTTATAAGCTTTACTTGTTGAAGAGTATCCATGAAATATTACTTCATCACATTTTTCATCAAACATCCCTAAGGCATCTTTTGTATTGAGAATAAAACATTTACAACCAAATACTTTAAAATATGATACGTTAGGTTTCTTTTGATAATATAGTTCTTATGGTGTGAGATTTAAAGATGGACGAAGCATGACTCTATTCATTACATAACATGATGTGCTTACAGCTTCGACCCAAAAAGACTTAGGTAATTAATATTCAGATAGCATAGTACATGCTAGTTCTTGAATTGTCCTATTCTTTCTTTCTACAACACCATTTTGTTGAGGTGTGCGCGGAGCAGAGAACTCATGTTTAATACATAACATTTCGCAAAAAGAATTAAAATTTTCGTTTTCAAATTATCATCCATGATCTGAGCGAACGCATTTTATTTTTAAATCTAGTTCATTTTGAATACGAGTACATTATTTTGAAAATTCACAAAATGCATCAGATTTGGAATAGAGAAATAAATTCCAACAATATCTAGAGAAATCATATATTAGAATAAATGTATATATTCTACCACCAAGACTTGCGGTGCTAACGGGGCCAATGAGATCCATATGAATTAATTGCAAAGGTCTTGTAGTAGAAATTTCATTTTTGCTTTTAAAAGATGATTTTGCAAATTTTCCATTTTGACATGGAGAATATAGTGAACATAAATTTCCATTTAATCTAGGCAATCCTCTAATCAATTCCTTTTTGGCTAGTTTTAAAATGAGCTTTGTACTAGTGTGACCTAAACGTCTATGCCAAAGTTCTAACTCATCATTTTTAGTTATACAACATTTTATAGATGATTTGGAAGATCATAAAATGAAACTATATATACGTTGTGAGTTCTATGTGCAGTTAGTAAAACATCTTTTGTGTTAGGATTAAATATTTTGCAAAGATTTATGGATGACTCAAATAAAACATCTAATCCTTTATCACACAATTGACTAATAGATATTAAGTTATGTTTTAGACCTTTTACATAAAGAACATTAGAGATAGTAAAGGATTCGTTACCCATTGTATCAACTCCCATGATCCTTCCTTTACAGTTATCTCCAAAGGTTACGATCCCTCCCTTCTTATTTTCTTGGCTAAGGAACTTTGCTTTGTTGCCCGTTATGTGCTTGGAGTAGCCCGAGTCCATGTACCATACATACTCTGTATCCTTAGCCTTCCTGCAAATCTAGAAAGGAGATGAGAGTAAAGATCCGGATACCCAAGAGGTACCACCCATAGAATAAGTGGATGCCTTAGGTACCCAGATTTGTTTTAAAGATCCCTATTTTATTTTCCTACAAGAGCTAGACGTATGTACAAACCTATGACATTTTGCACACGAAAGAAAGGGGGTTGAGACCCTTTTCTGAAATTCTATATTGCTCTTATGGGATGAGGTTTGATTTTTTAAAAAATAGAAGATTTTTTATATGAGGGGCTACCCCAGTGTTAGTGGCTAGCGATGGGCGGTAGCTGTCACTTAGATATCCGAGCCCAAATTTTCTAGAACCATATCATTGGTTCCCCAAAATCTTGTCCATGGATTTTTGACAATTTCCAAATTTTTTGATGGCCATGTTGAGGTCATGAGTTTGTTTTGTAAGAGATGAGTTTTCTTTTACAAGCAAGACACATTTATTTTCAAATCCTTTTTTGTTATTTTCAATTTGTAAGAAAGAGGTTTTTAGTTTTCTCTCTAAGTCCCCCTTTTCTCTTGTAAGAGTTTTGATTTATGAGAGGGCCTTAGAAAGAGAAACTTCAAGATCTTTTGCCTTACATAAGGAGTGTTCACACTCTTGGCATGAAACCTTTCTCTTTTCCAAAGAAATAATTTTTTTAGTAAGCTTATGATTTTCTTTGATGAGAGATTCATTTTCACGATTTAAAATAATATTATCTTCTATGCTTTTATCATAGGCTTTGCAGGTTTGAACAAATTCATCATAAAGTTCTTCGAATGTGGGAGGAGTTACCTCAGTGTCACTAAGAACACTGGTGTCATCATCGTTGTCTTTTGTCATCAAGCGTAAGTTTGCTTCCTCCTCGCTGCTTGACTCAGATTCGCTTGATTCTTCAGAGGAAGAATCATCCCATGTTGCAGCTTTCAGCACCTTATATTTCTCCTTCCCTTTGTGTCATTTTTCGTTTTGCTCCTTTAGATACTTCGGGCACAGGCTCCGAATGTGCCTGGTCTTCCTGCACTGATAACACTCTGGTGGTGGCCATTCTTCTTCGTCTTCACTTTCCTTTTCTTTCTTTGATGAAGAGGAATACCCTTTTCGTCGAGCATCCTTCTGGAAGTATTTCCAGAAGGTGTTCCTTCTTTCCGGATTTCTAATGAATTTTTTGAAGTTCTTGACCAGGAGACCTTCTTCATCTTCATCATCATCTTCGTTGCTCTCCTTCTTTGATTTCAGTACCAATGCCTTTTTCATTGGCTCCTTATTATATTCATCATGTTGAATCTGGAGCTCTACCTCATGGGTTTTGAGATTCCCAATGAGGTTCTCGATCTGGAGGATATTTAGGTTGTGTGACTCCGAGATGGCCGTCAACTTTTGATTAAACCTCAGAGGTTGAGAGCGAAGAATCTTTCTGACCAAATCACCATCGGAGAAGGTCTTTCCAAGAGCTTTTGAAGCATTGACGATCTTGGTGAAGCGTGTGTACATCGAGTTGATGTCTTCTTCGGCATCCATCCTAAGCTTTTCATATTCTGACTCCAGTTAGAATAGCTTTGCATCTTTCACCTGTGATGTACCTTCATGAGTAACTTCCAATTGATTCCAAATATCATAAGCAGTTATAAATGCAGAAATTCTATTAAATTCAGTTCTATTTAAAGCACAACATAAAGCATTCATCGCCTTAGCATTATTTTTGCACTTGAGTTTATCGTTATCATCCCATCTATCTTTAGGTTTTTCTACCGTAACCACTCCTACTACAATTATAGGAGGAGACTACTAAACTTCTACCATGTTCCATACTTCTATATCCATGGTCATAAGAAAGCACATCATCCTGGATGTCTAGTAGTTGAAATGTAACCCAGTAAAAAGAGGTGGTCTACTAACACCCTGACCATCCAAAAAATCAAGATCATAAGACACCATTTATTCCTTGTTGTTAGACCCTTTGGAATAAACCAACCTCTGATACCACTTGTTGGATCTGTAGGCGCCCTTAGAGGGGGGTGAATAAGGGTTTTAAAAACTTATGTTATATTTTGAAATACTTGAAATAATAAGAGATCAAAATTGTGCAAAACCAAAACAAATCAAGTGAAATAAAATAGAGACATGATTTCATTAATATAAATATAAGATTACAAAACTTGACTTCTTATAACGCTAGAAATCGAAGGCGAATAGTAAAATGACTTTTTCATTTTCTATACCGACTCGTATCCCCACGAACCGGTGGCTTTAGCCTATCATTTCCCAGATACGGCCTCAAGCCGCTCTAGCCAATCCTTCCCCGGATATGGACTCGAGCACCCCTTAGACCAAACCTAGATTTAGTCGCCAACATTAGGTAAATTGCTCCCTAAGTCCTACACTGACCTAGTAGCCAACACGAGACAAATTTACTACATGATTACAATAAAAAGAGATGAAAATAACAACAACAATATTAAAACTCCCTCTTGAAGAACTTCTGAAGTTGGAGACGAAAGTCTGCTGTAGAATAAGTATGGTTGAAGTGATCGTCCGTCGGATGCGGCGTGAAGAAATCCTCCTTCAGATACTCACGAAACTTTGGGTGGGAGATCAATTTTTGGCAGAATAGGGCTATGGAATTTTGGCACTAGAACTCTCTCAAGGATGTGTGTTGAAAATGAGGTAAGAGGGCTCCTTTTATAGGAGAGAGAGTTAGCATATATGCTAGCACTATCGTCGGTGCTATCTTGAATTAGGAAACATGCTCCGCGTGCGTATCTTCATTCCAAGGAAACCCTGCCGACATTCCTCATGTGCGTCAAGATAGCGCATGCGCTAGCACCTTCTAAAAATACCTCCCAAAATTGCTATAATCAACGATAGCGCCTGCGCTAGTGGCTACCGCCGACACTAGTGGGCATGCTGGAATTTTGGCTTCAAACTTGGGGGCAACCTTCTTATGTTATCCTTGAGTCATGTGGCATTGTTTCCTGCACACTTAAACACACAAGATAAAATACACATAGGATTTGTTATTCTCAAACCTAGGATATGCGGAAGACCATGTTCCAACAACTACTAGTTGTTGTTAGAGATTATATAATGTAAATGCACAACACAGAAAACACACTGCTATTTATAGTGGTTCCCCAAGACAGTGTGTCTATGGGTAGTCCACTTTCCCTCTACACCTTTCTAACAGTGTGTTAGATAAGGCAACCTCCTCCAAAAACTCAGCTCCAAGAGCTTACAACTCAGATCCCTCAGGATCTCTCAAATTTGCTCCAAACCCTACCTCGTGCTCAATAACCCTACCTCTCAGAGTGATCCAACTCCTACACCTCAGAAATCCTCCTGATTTCCTACCTCAGGCCTATCAAGAAGCCCTACCTCAGATCTCCTCAGAGATCATACACTCAAGTTAGTAGTACAGCACTACAAGCCCAGGCTCAACAACCCTACACACTCAGGCTCAACAGTCCTACACACTCAGGCTCAACAACCCTACAAACTCAGAACAATAATGTTCCTACGGAGATAATTGTGTTTGCTTATACAACATAGTATAAACAAGATTTAGCCTTCATCTCTGGGCTTCTGTTGTTGATGCACAACAGGTGATGTCTTAAAGCAGGGCTGAATGGTAGTTCTTCAGTCTTTGCTTCTAACTGATCTTCTTCTTTAGTTAATGAAGAATGATCTACTTGCTCTTCAGGATTGAATCAGGAATAGCTATCTTATCTCAGATGCTTGCTTGAAGCTTCGGGAAGCAGACTGAGAAATAACTATGAAAGTCGTCAATGGCATAATTGCTTAGCTTTCAGAATATTTTCCACTGCTTCAATAATGCCCTAACATCTTCTTTTATACTCCCTCCAATCTGCAACGGCTCTGAAGAGGGCCCAGACACAGCATGGAAAGGATTATAAAAGGTTGTCTTGCTTTCCAGCCACTTGTGCCAAAAGCAGATCCCGCCAGTGCTTTATTCAAATACAAATTTGTCTCAGAGTCTTCATTCTCAGCGGCTGAATCTGTCTTCGTCTCTGTGGATCCGCTGAGACAGTTAGACTTCTCAGCGAATTTTGTCTAAATGCAGCTCAGCTGAGACAGACTCCTTCTCAGCGGCTCTAGCTGCGTCTTAACGGTTCAGCTGAGACCAAGCTTTCATCTCAGCATTTTTGACAGTAAACCACATAACTATTCCATTGTTTGGAATAACCTAAACTGTATATACATGATGTAAAATAAGGTTTATCAAATACAATATGTACTTAGCATTGAGTGTGATGCCTCTTCAAATCAATGGAACATTGAGGGCAATATTCCCAACACTTCTGAATTCCCATGGGGATGTGTTGAAAAGAAAAATGGGAGCACCTCTACATTATTCCAAGAGGCAAGACACAAAAATGTTGGATAGATAGGATAGAGTTTTATCTCCAAATCTTCCATGGATGCTCAATCTACTCTAAAAGAGAAGAAAAGCAAAACTGTAGTAGTTGATGACTCAGAGGAGGTAGGGTCCTTTAGCAGTTCTGAAGAAGGAGAAGCCACATCAATTCCAGACCCAAATCTATCAAAGGATGCTGAGGAAGGAGTCCCATCACTACCAAACCCTGCTTTGATAGAGGGGGCAACTCGTAGCCAAACGATCCCAGAAAATTTGAATGAACATGCTAACACAGAGGTTGTCGAAAAGAGAAGAAGCCACATTCTGGGAGGTGATCCAGTTGAGGGGGAGTCTCAACTTGGGAGCTCATCCCAAGAGACTACAAATTTTAAGGGGGAGAGAAAACTGGTGTGCTCTACCCTAGGAAATCATGGTGAAGCAATCCAGGAGAAGGTTTTCCCATAAGCAGAAGAGGTTGCAGGCCAAGTGCCTGAAGAGGAAAGTGCGCGACAAGTGCTAGAGAAGGAAAGTGGCAAGGAGCCAGAGAAAGTTAAAAGTGTTGAAGCCCAGGCTGGACTAGATTTAGTTCTTTTCAAAGGGAAGGAAGTGTTGTTGGAAGAAGACCAAATGCAAGTAGACCTTCCTGATTTTCAGGGTCATGATAGTGCTACTGAAAATATTGCTCCAGAAGAGAACATTGCTCCAGAAGTGCATGTTGCTGGAACATCTTCTAATCAATCAGGCTCCCTATTCCATATGATCTCAGCTTTGCTGAATACTCAAAGAGAGAAGATGGAAATATTCATCCTGCAGACAGTGGATGGCCTAAGGCAGGAAATGAAGGCTGAGTTGCAAAGTGTGAAGGATGACATGCATCATCTCAACACTCAGCACACTCATTTCCTTCACATAGCAGCTCCATCCATGGAGCATATTGGTGAGGAGATCAATAAGGTTGGGCATGTAACTCACAAAATCACCCATAATCAAACCACTATATCAGAAGATACTGAGAGGGCTTTCAACAGGTAGTAAACTTCATGAATGAAGATAGAGAGCAAATTCTGAACAGAGCGAACTTGAATACTCATACCCTAGATGGTAATCTACTAGAAGTAAGATATAATTTGGGTGAGGTTGAACAACATCTAGTTGAAAGAGTCATATTGGTTCAAACAGCTTTGGATGATCACATTACTGAAGAAGTCTTAAAGGGGGGAGAAGACAATAATAAATGTAGGCTCAAATCAGGCCATGTGGACTGTAAATCAAGTCAGGCAAGCCTTATAGAAGACTCCCTCTATTTATGAGTTAGCAGAACCATCTGAAAGCACTGCTTCAGATGAATATGGTGTTGAAATTGGAGACTCTGCCAATTCAAGGAAATGGAAGAGAGTTCAGAGCAAAAAGTACAGGCAGAAAAGGTTAATGGAAATTGAGCAGGATCCACAGTCAGTCAAGTGGAGTCCTAACTCTAGGAACCTTATCTCTGAAGCTTGGATGGAATTTGGATACCCTCAAGATGGGTCAAAAAGAGTCTATTATTCTGCTGACTGGAATCTTCATCCTAATCAAATGGATAAAAGGAGGAATTATAAGCTAGCATTCCCTCATGGTCCTCCTCCTTCTCCAAAGAAGATACCCAAGCCAATCAGCTTCTATGAAAGGCAAAGATGGAAAGGAAAATAAAGCAGCAGCAAGATCTGAAGACCAATGAATGTTTTGTCTGCAAATGACTTGGGAAAATGACTATGAAATATTTTGTTTTAAAACATTATCTTTATTTATATAATATTGTTAATTGAATCATTTTACATTTGCTGAGTATCTTTAAATTTGATTCTATTTATTATTTGGCATTTATCATTGAAGTGAGTTGTGACTTCTTCAAATAGGGGAGTGATGAGTCCAGATCATATACACTTTTATGGACTCATCTGGGCCATTTAGTTAGTCATTTCACTGCACTTTAGCCCTGTTATTGTTTATATTTGATATTCCATGCTAGGTGCACCTTTAGGCCCATTTTGGTGTGTTTTCATGTTTATCTTCATTAGTAGTTTTCATGCACTGTTAGGTGCCACTTTCAGTAGCTGGATTCGTGGTTGTACGCTGGAATAGGAGTCGTGCAAGTGTTCCCGGTGCAATTCTGCACAGGAACACTGCGCACGATCACTGGTTCTATTGCGCACGACCACTGGTCGTGCGCCACTGATCGTGTGCACTTAGCCCTTTTTATGAGTTCTGTTTGGTGTAGTGCGCACGACCACCAACGCTAGTGCGCACGACCACCGGTCGTGCGCCACTGTTCGTGCGCACTCATCATTAAATTTCTGAGTTCTGTTTGGTCTAATGCGCACGACCACCGACGATAGTGCGCACGACCACCGGTCGTGCGCCACTGGTCGTGCGAACATGTTATTTTATAATTTCTGTCTTTGCAGGTTCCATCCAGGCAGAGCGCACGATCACCGAATGCTAGTGCGCACGACCACTGGTCGTGCGCCAATGACCGTGCGCACTGTTTAATTCCAGCGCCTATAAATTCCCTGCTCGCGATTTTAGGTCGGACGCTCGCCCGACTCCGCCGTTTTCTGCTCCCGTTCGCCCAGTTTCGCCCCTCCATCGCCGCCCACCTTAGGGAGGATCTCCGGGCAAGCTTTCAACGCCAAATCTTTGCCGGAGTTTCCTCTCGGCCTCCTCCTTCATCCACGAGCTCCAAAGGAAGACCTAGCCGCCATTACTGTCAAGCAAGAGGAAGTTTGCAACCTCCACCGGATCGTGACACGAAGAAGACGGGTCCATTGGAGAGTCGTGACAGCTCTCTCTACCCCGGACGTAGTTGTGGACCGAGCTTGGACGCGGATTGACAACCCGGCGATTCCAACCGTGAATCTTCAACGAGCCTTCGGATTCGGTCGATTTCTTGCCTTGTTCTCCTTTTATTGATTGTTGTAATAGCTAGATCTTGTGTATTTTGATGAAGAGCACTTAAACTTGTCTCTATATTTATATATTTCATTTTTGTGGAATACTTTTGTGGTTTATGTGTGTATGAGGAGCGCCACCATCCATTTTCCATCCCACCACCGTGTCCGGTGCCGCACTAGCAATTGCTAGTGGCGTGCTAGTCGAAGAGGTGCTTACGACCCTCATTCCGTTAGCCTACTCGCCCATCCGCCTACCGAAGCGTGGCATCGCGGCCCGTGTACTCCATCCCGCCTAACGAAGCAGCGCGCTCAAGGCCTGCATAGTTCGATCCGCTTGCCTACTCGTCCATCCGCCCTTACGAAGTAGCGCGTTCAAGGCCTACGTAGTCTTCCATCCCGCCGAGCGAAGCTTTGCATAGCGGCATTGCATAGGAGTAGTTGATAGCTTTTATTTTATTTTCCAAAAGCCAACCCAACTCCCCCGCATCCCATCCGATTTTAGGACTTCAATCTCAAGTCCTTCCTCGAAACCTAACTCCACCTTACTGTGTTCCTTGAGAGATTCGATACTCGGGGATTACTCCTCGTTTTATATTACTTGAACGATCGGTACACTGCCGTTTCGTGTCGCAGTCGAGCTACCGCCTATAGCGGTGTGTGAGATTTGCGCCATCAAGTTTTTGGCGCCGTTGCCGGGGAACACAGACGTGTGAGTTTTCTGGAGAGGGAGAGTCTGAGAGAGAAGCTCTTCCATTTGTAAATTGCATCTCTTATTTTATTTCTGTTCTTTTTATTCCTTTTTCTTGTTTTATATCAGGTTGCTTTAGTAATTTCTATTTGGTTTAGTATTTGCACAATAGCATTTTTATTTTGAATCGTTTTATCTTCGCACTATGTGGGCACATCTCAATTTCCGTTGCCGTTGGTGTGGAGCTACCTCCCACTCTAGTGATGAATGCCCTACGGAGAATAGTAGGCATAATTCTTATAGCCCAGCATATGGAGCACCGACATCGTCTGGTACTCCATATGGTGCGCGTAAGTCTTATGGCTACTCTGCTGAGCCTTTACCGTCATACTTCTTTTCGGCTCCAGCCCCCGCTGTGCCAAAGAAGCCCGCTAGGCAGTGCCAGTTTTGTCGGAGCACAGATCATGCCCTGAAGGATTGTGCTGCTTTTCGTTGCCAATTGGATGAGGATGACGAGCCGGATATCCGGATCGTCCCGAATCCTAACTCTGGCGGCACACCTTCAACATCCAGTTTTGTGTCTTTGCCACCTTCACATCTTGAAGGGTATGGCATGGATACGGTCACCGGATGTGCGGCTGATCTACGCACCGACATTGCTGAGCCTGCTCTCCCTGTGCATCCACCACTTCTAGTGGATTCGATTCTTTCCCCTATTGTGCATTCTACTTTCGTTTCCGACAACATTGTTGAGGATGTGTCGCATGAGGAGGTTGTTGATCTTTGTGTTGTGCCTATTCCTATGGAGGAGGACAACCTTCTAGGTGAAGAGGAGTTTTCCTCAACACCGGTGGAGGAAGTCCAAATCCTAAGCCTGGCCACCGTTGATCCCGCCAACTCTTATGGCATTGATGACAATGCTAACATTATTTTACTTCCCCAACCTGATGGGAGTGAGACCGGGACCACTCCCCCGATTGATGTTTATTTATGTCCTTCGTCTTCTTTATTTCTTGACCCCCCTTCTTCATCCGAGCTTGTGCAGGTTGAGTCCTCACAGGTTCCCCAGGAGGACTTGGAGCTTCTTGCCCGAGTCAATGATGATTGCATCCTTATATGCGAGGAGGTTGACCCCTCCTCCATTAAGGAAGCCTCATTCGTTGCCTTCTCCTCCTGCGGACCTGCTGTGGACGATACCTTGCTAGGCAAGGATATTTTTGGTGAGTTGAGTGAGGACCAGGCCTCCTCCTCTTCTTACTTTCTTTTCCCTCTACCTGTGATGGGCAGGTTTTATCTTTATGCAGGTAGAGGGGTGACTGTTCTATCACCGTATCGGTACCCGCAACCGACACGGATATTAGGCCAGTTACCTGTCCACTTCTCCTTCCATAGGCCCATTAGCTAGAACCTTTAAGATTTTGAATAAGTCGTGCTGGGATGACAATAACCCCAGTAGTTATCTTCCTTTTCTGCATTTCTATTTTTATCTAATCATGTTTAGTTAGTAGTATTTTCTTTTCAATTTTCTTTTGTCTTTTGTTTTTGCGGAGCTGACCCTTGCAGGTATCTTATTCTGGATGGCGGACGCTGCAGCTTAGTCCAGGTTTACACGCCAATCTTCTGGTGTGCTCATTTCTGAGCACTGGGTACCCTCTTTCCCTAGCATTATTCTGAATTTCATAGCTACATTTTGCGCATATTGTTTAGTTTAAGTCTGGGGAGGAGTGTACCGAGTGTTCACTACACGTGTACACGTTTTTGCATATCAGAAGTGTTTTTTTTTATTATTGCATGCACCACATCACCCACTCGAGCGCGCACTCATCTGTTTGTTCGCCCTGTTGTGAATTTAATTCTTTTGCTTATTTGGAAAAGTCTAGATGATGGCTTAGGATTATGCAGCAGAGTAAAATGTTGACTCTAGTAGTGCTCCGGGTCGAGTGCTCAGTTGCATAGAAATTTGTGTAGATTAGACTTCTTTTTATACTTATGGTTTTATATTTTTTTCTATTAGTGTAAATGTTGTTTACTCTACTCAAATGGTGAATCCGGTGTGAATCAAACGGTAGCATAGGGATGTGTGTAAACGATCGCTAGATTCGTATTGCTTGAGTCGGGAGAAAGGAGAATCTTTCTCGGTGGCTAGAACTTGCCCCAAGCGATTCTTGAAGCATGGGTATACGGTTAGTCAATTGTGTGAATGTGATATAGGCCATCATTTTGGCCCGGTTGAGCCTTTGCACCTATCCCTACCGCTATATCCTCGCTAGCCCAGTTGTGCCTACCCGTTCTTTGATTCAGCCCCACTTTCATTTCACCAAAGCCTAAATGCCAATCCTAGTCGCACACCCAAATATGAGCTGTAGCTGTTTATTACTTTCATGAGTTGGGTTGTTGATGTGATATTATAATTGTGAAGATGTGGATGTGTCCTATTGTTTATTTGCTGAATATGATAAGAAAAGAAAAAAAAAATGAAATGTGAAAAAGAAGTTAAAAAGAAAGGAAAGAGAAGGAGTGTTTAATTGAAAATCTTTATGTATAGATTTCTGTTTGGGAGTAGGCGGTGCACGCACCCATGTTGTTAAGTTCAAGTCTGGGGGTGTTGTGTACCCGCGTGTTTGTGTGGCGAATGAGGAGAGTTTCCTGCATTAGCTCATTTGGGTTTAGTGCTTGAGCCGTCGTTTTTATCTTTGTTTATCCTCACCTAAACCCAAGCCCCATTTAAAACCTAAAGTCCTATTGATTCACGCATTTGAGTCAACCCAGTGCCGTGGAGAGAATGTGACCGGGCAAGCTTATGGTCACCGACACTGATGGATTTCAGTGAAGTTTGTCCCGTATCCCGATCTTGGTCAATGCTCGTCTCAGCGTTTAGTTTACTTTCTCCGTATGCATGACCGGATGATTCACCGTTGTTCACCATTTTGAGTAGTTGTAATATGCTTTTACTCTTTTAGAAATTTATAAATTGTTTGTATAATCAGTAGTCTTTTCTACTAATTCTCTTATGCACGTGAGCATGCGACTTCGCATGGTACTTTGTAGTGTAATCTTAAGCCATCTACTTTTCTTTCCCCGTTCGCGCAGAATTTGTTTGCTCGGGACGCGCAAACAGTTAAGTCTGGGGGTGTGATGAGTCCAGATCATATACACTTTTATGGACTCATCTGGGCCATTTAGTTAGTCATTTCACTGCACTTTAGCCCTGTTATTGTTTATATTTGATATTCCATGCTAGGTGCACCTTTAGGCCCATTTTGGTGTGTTTTCATGTTTATCTTCATTAGTAGTTTTCATGCACTGTTAGGTGCCACTTTCAGTAGCTGGATTCGTGGTTGTACGCTGGAATAGGAGTCGTGCAAGTGTTCCCGGTGCAATTCTGCACAGGAACACTGCGCACGATCACTGGTTCTATTGCGCACGACCACTGGTCGTGCGCCACTGATCGTGTGCACTTAGCCCTTTTTATGAGTTCTGTTTGGTGTAGTGCGCACGACCACCAACGCTAGTGCGCACGACCACCGGTCGTGCGCCACTGTTCGTGCGCACTCATCATTAAATTTCTGAGTTCTGTTTGGTCTAATGCGCACGACCACCGACGATAGTGCGCACGACCACCGGTCGTGCGCCACTGGTCGTGCGAACATGTTATTTTATAATTTCTGTCTTTGCAGGTTCCGTCCAGGCAGAGCGCACGATCACCGAATGCTAGTGCGCACGACCACTGGTCGTGCGCCAATGACCGTGCGCACTGTTTAATTCCAGCGCCTATAAATTCCCTGCTCGCGATTTTAGGTCGGACGCTCGCCCGACTCCGCCGTTTTCTGCTCCCGTTCGCCCAGTTTCGCCCCTCCATCGCCGCCCACCTTAGGGAGGATCTCCGGGCAAGCTTTCAACGCCAAATCTTTGCCGGAGTTTCCTCTCGGCCTCCTCCTTCATCCACGAGCTCCAAAGGAAGACCTAGCCGCCATTACCGTCAAGCAAGAGGAAGTTTGCAACCTCCACCGGATCGTGACACGAAGAAGACGGGTCCATTGGAGAGTCGTGACAGCTCTCTCTACCCCGGACGTAGTTGTGGACCGAGCTTGGACGCGGATTGACAACCCGGCGATTCCAACCGTGAATCTTCAACGAGCCTTCGGATTCGGTCGATTTCTTGCCTTGTTCTCCTTTTATTGATTGTTGTAATAGCTAGATCTTGTGTATTTTGATGAAGAGCACTTAAACTTGTCTCTATATTTATATATTTCATTTTTGTGGAATACTTTTGTGGTTTATGTGTGTATGAGGAGCGCCACCATCCATTTTCCATCCCACCACCGTGTCCGGTGCCGCACTAGCAATTGCTAGTGGCGTGCTAGTCGAAGAGGTGCTTACGACCCTCATTCCGTTAGCCTACTCGCCCATCCGCCTACCGAAGCGTGGCATCGCGGCCCGTGTACTCCATCCCGCCTAACGAAGCAGCGCGCTCAAGGCCTGCATAGTTCGATCCGCTTGCCTACTCGTCCATCCGCCCTTACGAAGTAGCGCGTTCAAGGCCTACGTAGTCTTCCATCCCGCCGAGCGAAGCTTTGCATAGCGGCATTGCATAGGAGTAGTTGATAGCTTTTATTTTATTTTCCAAAAGCCAACCCAACTCCCCCGCATCCCATCCGATTTTAGGACTTCAATCTCAAGTCCTTCCTCGAAACCTAACTCCACCTTACTGTGTTCCTTGAGAGATTCGATACTCGGGGATTACTCCTCGTTTTATATTACTTGAACGATCGGTACACTGCCGTTTCGTGTCGCAGTCGAGCTACCGCCTATAGCGGTGTGTGAGATTTGCGCCATCAGGGAGATTGTTTGAACAGTGTCCAACAATGTTCCTGATTTGAAGAAGCACTCAGTTCAATGATAAAAGTACTATGTATTTGATGGTATATCTTATTTATGATTGCAGAGAATAGACTGTGAATCCTGTAAACCTTTAATCTCTCTAAGTCCAAAATCATTGAGAAGGACTGGACATAACATTGAGATGATACACATATCGTTGAAATAATATACATATCTTTGAATCAATATAAAACCTTTTTTGAAGAAGAGTTTAGACTTGTCGTTGAAAGGAGCTAGGCTTATCGTTGAGAAAGGAAGGTTATTGTTGGAAAGACTACCTTATAGAAGTTCTTCAATAATCTTGAGTAAGAATCTCATTAAGTCAAATATCATATTGAAGCTTTACTTCATTACCGTTGAGACATAAATATATCATCGAGACAGTTTCAATACTATCGTTTTGAAGAAACTTTATCATTGAGAAAGCTAAGTTCAGTTGTCTCGACGATATCGTCTTACAAAAGATATATCGTCTTGAAGATTGAAGATGTATTGTATAGAAGAAAGCATCTCGACGATATCGTTTTAAAGAAGACATCGTCTTGAAGTTTGAAGATATATCATGTAGAAGAAAATATCTCGACGATATCGTGTAGAAGAAGCAGTATCATTGAGATAACATGTTAAGTCTTGAAGAAAGGATCATGCAGATGACATTGGCTTGAAGATTCTATATCGTCTAGAAGATCAAGATGATATCGACTTGAAGAATATATATCATTTAGATTGATCAAGATGATATCGGCTCGAAGGAATTTTATCGTCTTGACAGATGCAGAGCTGCATTTAATGCGCTGATTTTCTCAGAAATTCAAATACTGGGAATGCGCATGCTGCATATCTTGTGCGCTAATCAAGGAATATTAAATGATATATTCTCCACAGAATATAGATATTACATAGTATTAATGAAGAATATTATTCACTTACATATTCTGCAAGTTCCAAGAACGGTAAGCATTTATGATAATATATTATGCCGTGTTTGTCAATATTCCTTCTGGCCAATTAAATATGGAATAAATTCTAAGGTCCTTTATGCAAAGTTTCAGAGGATTATAAATAGAGAGACTTTTGAATTCAGCAACAGACTTGATTCTCTCTCTTACACTTAAACTTATCCTGATCAAGAAAAGGAAAGAGAAAAATTGCTCAATCAGGAAATCTTCATCATTTTTGCTGAGAAGACAAGAAAGAATCTTCTTCTTGTACAAGAAGTGCATCTAATATCTAAGAAGAAGACTCCATAGAAAGGTTCAGTGATTCACAAGATCTCTGGGCTTTCATTTGCAAGAATAAGAAGAAGTATATACAGTAAAAAGCTCTATCTTGAAGCTTTCTCTTCTACAACAGTAAAACTACCTTTCTCATCTTGTAGGGTTTTGTGTGAGCCTGAGCTTGTAGGATCTTGCAATAGATCTGAGTGTTGGTAGGGTTCTGTGTGAGCCTGAGACTGGTAGGGTTCTATGTGAGCCTGAGCTTGTAAAACTTGTACAGTCTGAGTTTGGTAGGGTTCTTTGTGAGCCTGAGTTTGGTAGGATCTTTGTGAGCCTGAGTTTGGTAGGATCTTTGTGAAGATCTGAGTTGTTGTAAGACATATAAAGTCTGAGTTGTTGTTAGGGTTCTTTGTGAGCTTGAGCTGTAAGATCTGCTTATTGAGAAGAGAACTGAGTTGGAGAATTTGCCTAGTCTATCTCATTGCTAGATAGGTGGGAGGGACAGTGGACTACCTCTTGACATATGATCTTGAAGGGAACCACTATAAATCCTATGTGCTTTCTGTGTTGTTTCTGTGTTGTGATAGATAGAATTTTAAATTAGCAAATGGCACTGAAAACACCTAATCACCCCCCTCTACGTGCATTTTAGACAACATAAATCTTTCAGTGTGGTTCATCCCGAACCAGGGAGCGGAGCTGGGAAGGATTCTGAGGTACCCCCCCCCCCCACACACACACACACATAAATTGATCGGTATATGCTTTGATGCCAGTGTAACGTCTCGCCCCCCCCCCCCCCCCCCCCCCCCCCCGACACAACGAGGCTGAGGGGGACCTAATGCCCAAGGTGGCTGCTCTACACTATCCAAATGGGTAAACATGCCCACTCTTCAAGCGTAGAACGATTGTCTTAGCTAAATAGAACACCATCACATCCAAAAACATTCATATGCAGAAGCAAAACCTTAAAAAACTAATATATATAAAACAAAGTCGTAACCAGAGTTTATACATATTTGCGCTAACCGGGCGAGAGCATATGTACAAAAAGTCTCATTAACACCACTATCTAGCATCTCACATCTCGGAAGGTAGGTGGCGAAGCGGTCATATCTACAATGTTAGGAACTGGCTCTATCACTGGAATGCCTCAAGCTCTAGCATAGCCTCGGGATGGATCGTCTCCTAAAATTGTGTACAATGACAACATTAGTTAAATTCTAGTGGAGTTCTCACCCCCTACCCAAGAATCCTAAGGTTTGGGTGTAACATCCCATTTCGCGCTAGACCCCTCGGAGAAGTTTTGACCACCCGGTTTTGGGCTTTCCAGTGCGTGCTCTGATTTGGATTAATTTGGGGAAAGGAATAACAATATTGCTGTAGGAATTTGGGAATGGAATAACAATATGGCTCTGTAATATCAACATTATTATTTATTGTGAATCTATGGATTTTAATGCTTTCGGTTGTTAATTACATAATTGTGTGATAAATGTGATGATAGCCCCCTTGCTAATGAAGTTTTAAATTTATAACTTTGCACTTGGTTATTAAGGAAAATTGTGCGCAGCTGGGTTCAAGCCAATTTTTAGGCTTGACCCCACTGGAATTAGACTTCGGGCTCAACATGAAAGTTGTATCCCTCGGAAAGAGCTTTCCGACGATAGGTTACCCGTTTTCTGAAGTGACCCATAGCTCCCTAAGAGCCCAGTCGAGTGGACTGTCCAGAAAGCTGGGAGGTGGTCAATGCATGTTGTTTTGCTGTCCAGATTTCTGCAGTTGACTTCAGAGCAGATTTTTGATAGGACCCACTTGGATCTGGATTTAGGACTCAACATGAATGTTGTAGCCCTTGATGTTAGCTTTACAAATTGGGGTGGATCATAATTTTTGGACAACTGTAGCACCCAGAAATCAGTTTTAGTAAACTGTGTCATAACATTTCCGATCTCAGTATTTTGTGGATTTCTCTTATTATATTGGTTGGATGCTCATGAAAATTGGTGGAGACATAGGTGATAACAATATGTACATCCCTGTTGAAATTCATAATTTATGATTAAGTAGTATTAAAGTTATTGCCGTGTTATTTCATAACTTGAAGGGGATATAAATGTTGAATGTGAAGCCTGTTTGGGCCGGAATTTTGTATGAATCATGTATATGCTAGCATTGGCTTGTGATAATGATTTCAGATTTATTTCTGTTAAGATGACGCCTTGAATGAACCTTCAATTGCAGATGTATGTGGAATCGTAAAAAGGACATGTATGAATTAATGTTCATATCGCTTGATAATCTATTGGATGGTGTAGAATGGTGATAACCTCTCCATAAGGTTGATAGATTTAATCGTGTTTAAACACGTTGTGATTTGTACGTAAGACGATTGAATATTGGCGATATGTTCGGGATTACATATTTAGTAAAATATGAATATGGTAGTACGCACAAGTAGTCCTACAGGATCTAGTAAGGTAATTTCCATATGATGCACACGCTACTGCTTAGAGTCGTGACAACCTGGTATGAGTAGCATTGATGGCTTGGTGTGGATTATAAGATATTGTTATATCTTGTGGTGAAATGTTAAGGGCCCGGTTGTTGGGGGCCTTGGATGCTAGTTAGCATCAGTTGACTTGTATGATGTGAAAAGGAGAAGACTCCTTTGGTGAGTCCCTGGGTGCTTGATAGCACGGGTGTGCATGGGAATTGCATGGGTTACATGGCTTACACATGGTGCTGTATGGATCTTGTATGGAGGATTACTTGTGGAGGGTCTACGGGCTTGCTAGTCGTGACACCGACAAAAGCCGGTAGGTAGACTCTAGACCGGTTGGGTTGGACTCTTGGTGCTCACCTACCTAAGTCCCCTTCTGTGTCCTTGAAGGCTCCACTATGAGTTCTTAGCGTCGAGCAGTACGCAGGGTCTTCGCTGTGTGTTCTTAGCGTCGAGGCGTACAGAGGCCTAGGACTGGTAGTGTTCATACCCTCCTAGTAGTGGAGGATCTCGTTCCACTGTCTCCGTCTGGCCACGACGGGAGATGCCTGAGCGGTTAGCTACCCCTCAAAAAGCGAAAACTAAAGGTCTATGTCGACATAGCAACTTTGCATGGGTGAGTCATCATATCATAATCATTGCATTGCATTCATACTTCATAATCATTGCATTACACCGCATTGGATCCTCATCATATAAACTTGTATGGGCACCTTTATATGATGAGTTACCTTCATGTTCAGATCCTTAACTTATAAGCTTGTATGGGAATCCTTATAAGTTAAGTTTAATTCGGTTTATTGATACTCTGCTCATGCTTTCTTGTTACTAGTACTTGCTTATATAACCACCGTTATTTATGAACCTGTTAGTTAGAGTTATTGCAAGTACTTGGGTACTTATACAACTGACATATATGAACAACCATTCTTGTCACCTGCTTTGTATATTATTGCTTATATTGCAGCTTTTCTTCCTTTTATACCACCCGGTGCCTTGGAGTCGCCGGGAGAGCGGATGGGAAGCCACTTAGTCTTTATGACTAACGGTTGGTACGTCCCTCTTTTTAGGAGCGCACCCTGAAGTAGCAGCGCACGGTGCTGGAGGAGGATATTCGGGTCAGGACCACAGGGCCGGTGACTGCGATACCTTCGCTACCATCGGTGACAGATGTGAGCACAGTTTGAGATATAGCCCTTGGGGCATTTAGCTTGATACTCAGATACTTTTGCAGGAGCTCTCGGAGCTTCTTGTTCTTTTGTACTTATTTAGACTCTTACTTATGTGAATATCTTATATGGCTTCTTGCTTTTACATTATTTATGGGTTGGCGTTGTTCAGTTGGTTTGGTCGGCATGATAGGCGTCTTGTGGGGGAGGCTAGCTCGTGTGCCGGCGCTTCCGCAAGGCGGTTGTCCTGGGCATAAGACTCCCCTCGGCCGTGTCGTGTGTTCCGGGAGGGGGGTCTTACATTGGGGATGAGAGAAAGCATATGTAAGATTGTATAATAGTTGAAGCATTTATAATTTAAACATTAAATAATAATCTATGCAGTAAATAAATGCAAGGAATAAGCAGGTAATAAGATCTGAAAAGTAAAGTAATCTAAGCACTTAATCTCTTATCGCATCTTTAGCTTGTAGGTATTCATAACCCGCTACAACTCCCTATGTCAACATAGTTTGACATTTGCTTCCAGCGGGGGTAGCTAACCATGTGGGCCTTACTGTCATAACAAACATTGATAATGGTCGGTCTCTCCCATTCTGGGTATGATCATACCTCAATTATCAGGTCCTATCGTACATCATGGTGAACTTTGGGATGTGAGTGACATATGGAGATAATTTTAACTGGCTAACTAGTGGAGGGACCCAGCAAGGAAATATAAGACATATGAAAAACTCTTCAAGGTTCATAGACTCTAGAGTATCCAAGATTTGTCAATCCTCTCATGACAGTACGAATAGCTCATGGGCATGACTGACCTACCACAACAATAAATTTCCTAAATCATTGGCATTTTATTCAAAATAAAATGAAAGTAAGCCTTGCATATTAAACCTTGTGGGTGCTTTCCCTACTAGACAGTTAAATAATTTGGACAAGCGACTAACACATTGGACTCGATCGCACCGCTCAGATTTTTAACACAACTAATAGATCATGGTGATCGAGATCGAGTAATATTTTGGGTTATTCTTGGATGAATGACCCATCTCAAAGCTAACTCTAAATAGGGCTTGTATAAGAGAAGTAATAAAACCTAAGCCAACAGTAAATGAAGAAGTGCATGAGTAAATAAGGAGAAGTAAATATGGGGCAATGAATAACAGAAATAAAAGGCAATTCTAAATATATGTGAAGTTCTAAAAATCCACTGCGTCCAAGGTTTCCATCTCCATTTTTAGAAGGCATTCACAGTCATCATCTCTGTTCCAAGGAGACATTCTTCTCCGTTCTAAGGAGGCATTTTAAATTCTTGGTGTTCGTGGCAGTGGTTGATAAATTTATACTTATTTTGAATTCAGGGTTCGTCGGGTTTCACATGGCTCAAACCCAAGTATTATTTAGTTTACCCCTATTATTTGTATTATATATTATTTATGAGATTAAGTTGCGTTTTAGCGACATTGCGTTATTTTGGAGGATAAAGATGAGTTTTTGTTGCCTCGAAGAGTTCAAGTTTGTAAATGGATCCCAAATTTTTTATAATAATTTATATAAACCAGTTATGAAATTTTAAGCATTTTTCACCATTGGGGGCATGGGCTAGAAATGCACCATTTAATTTCCACAAATATTTTAAGCCAAAATCACAATTAAAATGAGATACAGATCACTGATTGTCCATAAATAAATAGCAGATGATTTTATTAAGACTTAGAAAAAATATTTGGATTCCTTGTGAAATTTGGCACAATTTTCATATATAGCACTTCCAGATATGAGGTCAGTAAGACCCTCAAATAAAATCCAAAAAATCTCAGTTTAAATCTATTATGCACAAATCTTAAAGAAAAAGTTGTGCTGAGATTGAGCCTTACATCAATCTTCCTGCGGCTCTACAACAGATCAGTAGCAGATCCATTGGGGGCCAATGAATATTAAGCACAAATTAATGAAATATGGGTTGTCTTATCTTGTGATCAAGATCGTATGGTACATGTAGGTCTGGATGGCAGAAATGTTTCAGGCCTCTGCCACCGCCGGTCGACCACCAATTGACCGTGCCACCTCCTCTGGGTGGCTCGTCAGAGGCAAACACTCCTTCGGGCAGTGGTCCGACGACCTGGTGTCATCATCGGCCATCGGGAGGAGTCAAACAGAGCTTTGATAAAATAGGCACCGTCAGAGCTCTACTCTTCGGTGGTACAACCGCCTTAAGATCTCTTGGAAAGGGTCATCATGCCCTCTATGGCGAGATGAGGCTCCCCATAGGGCCAATGGGGGGGCCTTCCTGCATGACCGACCACCCGAGCTCAAAATAGAGCTCGGGTAATGACGGCGCTCCGGTAGACAGAGCGTGCATGCAGTACGTCCAGGGGAAATGGAGGATGCGGGAGGTGGAATCCCACCTCATTTGGGGGTCTCCTAGTCTATCGAGGGTGGGGAAGCATGGATAGGGGCAGAATGAGGGTGGTGGCGCTCGGGTTAATCTCTTCCGGCATCAAAAGGGATTCAAACCTTCGGGAAGTTTCTCATTTCTGGTCAAAATCATGGTGTGGCCTCAAAGCCTGGTTGGGGAAGGCTTTATATAGAGGAGTCCATGGACCTTGCTCCTCTCTGTCTCTCTCTCCCTTCTCACTATCAGTTATGGTTGGGATTGTCGGCAACCATGGTGAGGTTGATAGGCATATGACAATCAGGGAGAGGGCTGGTTGTACTTGTGAGTTTAGAGTGGCAGGCGTTAGAGGATCATGGTTAGGTTAGGTTTAGGACTTGAGCTAACCTAAGTTTTAAGTAAGTGAGAAGTTTTGGGTTAAGGCTTAAGTTTGCTACATAGATGAAGGCCACCAAGGATGTTCCTTAAAATCAGTGCACATTCAACTATTGGGTTTGTGAGGGTAGAGTTGGGTGTGTAGAGTTCTAATGGGGTGGGTTTAGATTTTATAAGTCTCTTATAAAAGAGGGTTTGACCAAAGTCAAATCTAGAGTGGGTCCCCCATGAATGACAAAGTCCTAGGGTTCCTAGTTGTTGTGTGATGGGTCAATATTGAAGTGATGATATTGATTTTTAAGTGTTCACACTTATCGAGATGTCACATAACTTTATGAGACCCATTTTGGTCAAATTGACTAAATAATGCTGGATTCGAATGAAATGAACTCCATTACACTTGTATAGATCATATGAGTCTAATGCAACTAACTGAAGTCAATTCTAAGCTCATTTGATCAAAATGTCATTTTAGGGTTATTGTGTCGAACAATGCAACCTAAATCGGTTGATTTTACTAAACGACCTTGCGTTTGAACTAAACGAATTCTGTTGCACTCTTATGGATCATACAATTCTAATACAACTGACCAGAGCCAATTATGAGCTCATTTGCTCAAAATGACATTCCAGAGTTATTGTGTCGAATAACGTGACCTAATTCTTTCGATTTCACTAAACGACCTCGTATTCAAATGAAATGAGTTTGGTTTCACTCGTATGGATCATACGAGACAAATGCAACACACTTGGGTAAATTCTAAATACATTTGCTCAAAATGACATTTTGGGGTCATCTCCCAACTTCTATAGTACCTAATGAGTGGTCGGTTTGCCTTAATTAGATCAGCTAAGATCCTAGTGACCTAATTAAAAGTCAGGATGGTACACATGTGCTCTTCCATGAATGTTGCTGGCAAGGAGACAGCTTTCTCGAGAAGTGGTATGTTGTTGATGAGCGCATTGGTGAGAGTTTGATCTTCACGTCCCTCTGATACGGCCTCATTGGTAACGCGAGTGCTTCTTCTTGCCATTGCTGTCAGATATGAGTACTTACACATAACAAGTACTATCTTCAAAAAAATCTTCAATTGAATGGGAGCACCTTCCTTCAAAAAATCTTTAGATGGAACTAAGTTGTTACAGGTCATTCAGTGCTCTTACGGACCGGCCGAAGCGTACCATCTTAGCTTGAGAGTGAGCCAAATGCACAAATAATAAAAATGGCAAACTAACAATAGGCGATAAGATTTTTACTTGGAAAACCCGAAAAGGGAAAAATCCATAAGGTCAAGCCCAGTTATGACAAAATCCACTGGTACCAGTCAAATACAAAGATCAGCTTTTCAGAGGGTGACATACCACCACTTGTTTACAAAATATTTCTAAGTGTCCAGTATCAGGCGAAACAGAGTGTTGTCGAGTGCATTCTGGAGTAAAGCGCGGAGGCACGCGCTAAAGCAGTCTTGTAAGCGGAGCGAGCATGTGGGAAGCGCGTGCTGATGAGTAGGATTTGTGCATATTTTTATTATAGTATTTTGGTTAATTTTTATATAATTTTGTAAATATTATTTATATTTTGGTTAAAAATCACTTCTTTTATAATATCTGTTCTAAATATAGTTGTATTTTTGTTTTGCAGAGTTTTTGGAATTTTTGCTCAAAATTGACAGTGCACGCCCTAGGTCACACCCGTGACCAAGGGCATGTAACCTTAATTTTAGTCTAGAGTTGATCCCGCGCAGTTTGAGCTAGTCCACAGCAAGTCACGCCCTCAGTCATGCCCATGATTTAAGGGTCACGCCCGTGACCTAGCGGGTGTAAACATAGAAACTTCCCAGCAGAGCTGCCGTCGAGACGTGGAGATGTCATCGAGAAGTTGACTCAAGTCACGCCTGTGACCCAATTGTCACGGCCGTGACCTTCCTGCGTGATCCCTGCTCCCTGCCGCGACGAAATCAAGCTCATACTGCATTAATTGATGCCGCCAAAGTACACGCCCGTGACCTAAATGTCACACGCATGTAATGTCCTTTTCCGCCACGCCATCACACAATCACCCACGTCGCTATCCCAGCTGAGCAGAATAACTATTACACGCCCTTGGTCACGCCCGTGACCGAGGGCGCGTAACCTCAAATTTTCTCATATAAATTCAGGAGATCATTTCCAGCAAAGGTCTCTTCTTCCCCATGCCCATTTGGGATGTTCTTGTATAGTTTTTCTTTATTTTCATGTTTTAGGTTTAGTTTTTATTTTAAGTAATTTCCTTTCTTAAGCTTAGTTTTATTTCTTGTAATTTTGTTTCATGCAAGATAGTTTAGTTCCTTTTCCATGCAATGTAATTTAGATTTCATTTTATGTAATCTCTTTTTATGGTAATGAAATTGTAAGCACTTTTTCATTTATGCAAAATCTCCTCCTTCATCCTTAATTCTTTTCTTTTCTTTATTTTTCCTTTAGCAAGTATTTAGTTGTTCTTGATTTTTACAAGTTTCGATATGAAATTATCTTTCGCCTTATTTTCATTTCTTCTCTCCTTCGATTTATTCTCGAAAAAAATAATGATATCGAGTTCATATGTCGGTTATGAATTTCGGTATTTATTTTCATATTCTAGTTAGCTGAGAGGCTCGTGCGTACGAATCGTCACTTGAGAATAAAAAGTGTTACACACACCCCTCGAGAGAGGATGACGTAAATCTTCTGTATATGAGTCAAACCCTATAGTTGGATTCACCTCGTTAAAATGAGTATTAGGTGTTTCGGTTATAGAACGAGAGTTCGGTTGATCAACCTAATCTCAGGTGGGTGTATTCCTCGAGAGAGGTGCGTCATAAGCTAGGAATCTCCACGGTCAAGGAATAGAGTAGAATGATAATATTTATCTTTTTATTTCTTTTCAAAGATTGTATGAATCAAGTTTTATTTTGTTTATTTATCTTGTTGTCTTTTATTGAGTTTTAATTACTTCTTTTTTCCGCTCTCTCCGATAGAATAATTGTTTTCTTTCTCGAAGTAGAAGTACTCGACAGACCCGTGTTTAAATACGACCATGATATTTTATTTCTTTAGTATCTTATATTATAAACAATAAGGTACACTTGCCTTCATTGGATATAGAATTGGAGAACATCAACAACGAATCATAATTTCTCACAAATCTGAATTCAACAAATTTTTATATCAAGTTTTTGGCGCCATTGCCGGGGCTATCATCCTAGCACACCTGCTAGTACCGGTGAGAACCCTTCACGGGGTATACCTCTGGAAGTCCAAGACAAATTAAACCGTAAAAAATTATATATATATTTCTTCTCTTCTTTTAAGTAAGTTTCAAAAAAAAAATATTACAAAAAAAATTTAAACCAAACAAATAATTTATATATAAAATATATAAATATATATATATGTATATATAACCAACCAATATATATATATGTATATATAAGTAATTTTCTTTTTATTGTGTTTTGTTTTATTGTTTTAAAAGCCTTTTTGCCGGTAATCGTCGTTTGCCCCCAAATCAGGGACGTGCTTCTTTTTCTCCTCCTTGTTCTTTTTCTTTCATGAACATGCACTTGTATTTTTATTTTTCTCTTTATACTTAGCTTTCAATATTGGGGACAATGTTGAATTTTAAGTATGGTGTGTATGTTCCCTTTCTTTTAAATTTTGAAATATTAGAAAATTTCCGCAAAAAAAATTATTATAAAATCTTAGAAAATTTCCGCAAAAAAAAATTATAAATTCCAAAAATATTTTGTACATAGTTTATTTTCTTTTTGGACAGTTTATTTAAATTTTTTTGTCCTTTACAAAAGAAAAATTAGCTTCTTCAAAAAAAATTAGAAAACCCAAAATCCTCAAATAAATAGAAAATAGAAAATTAATTTCTTGGAAAGGTACGTTTGGGCTATCATCCCATCACATCTCCTAGTACCGATGAGAACCCTTCACGGGGTATACTTCGGGAAGTCTAAGAATTAACAAAAAATTTATGCTTATTAGTTTATGTTTAACATTTTTATTATTTATTTCTTATCAAAAATAAAAAAAAAATCAAAAATAAAAAAAATAAAAAATCCAAAAAACAAGATAATATCAAAAACTTAAAAAAGTTTTTTAAGAAAACTTAGAAAAATCCCAAAAATATAATAAGCCTTTACATTGGTTTTTGTTATTCCAAAATCATTTTTTATGAGTTTATTTATAAGCATTTATTATTTTTGTTTTTAATTTGCTAATCTTTTATTTTATCATGGTTTGCTAAATCTATTTTTGTTTACGTAATTTAGTTTTAAGAAATATTTTATGATTTTAATTTGATTAGAGAAATTTGTTTAGCACGATCTTCTCCTTAATTTTAAATAGTTTCAATTTTGTAGTAATTTTGCTTAACACCTTTAGATTTTAATTATTTCTACCTCATGCTTGTTGAATCTAAGGAAAGTTTAATTTACTATAGTTGCTCTTAAAATATTTTATTTTAATCTAATTTTTGTTTTAACCCTTTACCTCTAGCCTTTACCCAATCCCAAAAAAAGGATTATTAAAAGATCGTATGTCCTGGGAATTAGAGGATAAAATTCTTCATTCCCTAAACATATGCACCATTTCCTATGTATGAAGAGTATCAAGAAAAGATTATGTGGCATGGAAAATGAAAGGATAAAATTCATCATTTTTCTAAACATATTCACAAAAATTAGTGGGGTGAGAGGATAAAATTCATCACCTTCAATCAAAAAAAGATGATCTCTTCATGTTTACCCAAACCCCGTTTTAGCCAATTTAATTGTTTTTAGTTTAAAATTAAAATATTAAGAGAGCATAAGTAGTAGATTGTATTTTTCCAATAGTTTCTTTCAAAGTTATGGTTTTTTATAATTTTAAATCTAATTTTGTTTACAAATTACTCAATCTTGTTTACTAGTTATTATTTTTGAGAATTCTTGGCTAAATATTTTTCTCTTATTATTCTAATTTCATAATTTAGGACTTAATTCGTTAATCCCTAAAATTGTTTTTTGCTTTCTTGTGATTTAATGAATTTTTAATTTTAATTAAAAATTTTATTAAATATCTTATAAATATTTCTCATACTTTTGCTCTGGAATAGCAAAAGCTTAAGTATAGGGGTATTTGATGAGTAGGATTTGTGTATATTTTTATTATAGTATTGAGGTTATTTTTTATATAATTTTGTAAATATTATTTATATTTTGGTTAAAAATCACTTCTTTTATAATTTCTGTTCTAAATATAGTTGTATTTTTGTTTTGCAGATTTTCTTGAATTTTTGCTCAAAATTGACAGTACACGCCCTCGGTCACCGGCGTGTAATTTGTAAACAAAATTAGATTTAAGTCCAGAGTTGATCCTGCGCAGTTTGAGCTAGTCCACAGCAAGTCACGCCCTCGGCCATGCCCGTG
This sequence comes from Dactylorhiza incarnata, assembly GCA_033032865.1. NCBI lineage: Eukaryota > Viridiplantae > Streptophyta > Magnoliopsida > Asparagales > Orchidaceae > Dactylorhiza > Dactylorhiza incarnata. The sequence continues at coordinate 7,625,217 of JAWHQI010000041.1, forward strand.
ACTCAAGGGTCACGCCCGTGACCTAGGGCGTGTAAACATAGAATCTTCCTAGCGGAGCTGCCGTCGAGACGTGGAGATGTCGTAGAGAAGTTGACTCATGTCACGCCCGTGATCCAATTGTCACGGTCGTGACCTTCCCACATGATCCATGCTCCCTGCCGCGCCGAAATCAAGCCCATGCTGCATTAATTGAAGCAGCCCAAGTACACGTCCGTGACCCAAATATCACAGGCGTGTAATGTCCTTTTTCGCCACGCCGACGCGCTATCGCCCACGCTGCTGTCTCAGCTGAGCAAAACAATTATTACACGCCCTTAGTCACGCCCGTGACCGAGGGCGTGTAACCTCAAATTTTCTCCTATAAATTCAGGAGCTCATTTCCAGCAAAGGTCTCTTCTTCCCCCTGCCCATTTGGGTTGTTCTTGTATAGTTTTTCCTTATTTTCAATTTAGGTTTAGTTTTTATTTTTAAGTAATTTCCTTTTTTAAGCTTAGTTTTGTTTCTTGTAATTTTATTTTATGCAAGATAGTTTAGTTCCTTTCCCATGTAATGTAATGTAGATTTCATTTTATGTAAACTCTTTTTATGGTAATGAAATTTTAAGCTCTTTTTCATTTATGCAAAATCTCCTGCTTCCTCCTTAATTCTCTTCTTTTCTTTATTTTTCCTTTAGCAAGTATTTAGTTGTTCTTGATTTTTACAAGTTTTGATATGAAATTATCTTTCGCCTTATTTTCATTTCTTCTCTCCTTCGATTTATTCTCAAAAAAATAATGATATCGAGTTCATATGCCGGTTATGAATTTCGGTATTTGTTTTCGTATTCTAGTTAGCCGAGTGGCTCGCGCGTATGAATCGATCACTCAAGAATAAAAATAGTTTCACGCACCCCTCAAGAGAGAATGACATAAATCTTATGGATAGGAGTCATACCCTATAGTGGGATTCACCTCGTTAAAGCGAGTATTAGGTGTTTTGATTATAGAATGAGAGTTCGGCCGATCAACTTAATCTCAGGTGGGCACATTCCTCGAGAGAAGTGCGTTTATAAACTATGAATCTCCATGGTGAAGGAATAGAGTAGAATGATAATATTTATCTTTTTATTTCATTTCAAAGCGAGTTTGAATCAAGTTTTAATTTCTTTATTTTTCTTGTTCTCTTTTATTTAGTTTTATTTACTTCTCTTTTTTCCGCTCTCGCCGATAGAATAATAGTTTGCTTTCTCGAAGTAGAAGTACTCAACAGACCCGTGTTTAAATATGACCTTGATATTTTTCTTTAGTATCCTATACTATAAATGATAAGGTGCGCTTGCCTTCATCGGATATAGAATTGGAGAACATCAACAACGAATCTTAAATTCTCACAAATCCGAATTCAACACATTTTTATATCATGTGGTGAGAGGGGGAATGAGTGTTAAGTAAGGTCTTCATCTCTCCAAGTTGAACTTTCGTCTGCAACTCTTCATCGAAAAACTTTATATATATCTCTTTGTCCTTCTCTTTTTCATGTCCCCCCAAATGAAGGCTTAAGCCCCACTTTTATAATTTTTTAGGGGGCGCGCAAGTAATTACACTCTCTTAACTATTGAACTGGCGCATGGGAACTCCCGAATTTGGTCCCCCGAATTACCACTTTTGAGGATATGACGGCCTTGCCTCACGAGCGGCTCTGGTAATTCAGGCGGGTCGGGCAAGCTCGCTGGAAAGGCAGCAGCGGTGACGGAGGCGGCGGGTGCCCGCATGCATGCAAACTGCAGGGGCACGTGCATCGAGGTATGCACATGGGAGGCAAGAGCGCACGCATACAGTGCCGACACATATGGCCTGCGCACGTATAAATCCAGTGTGTGCGCGGCCAGTGCACACACGCATGGCATGCGTGCATGTGTACATCTTACGCGTGCGCGACCTGCGCGCATGAGTTCAGGGTGCGCACGCGCGGCTAGGACATGCATGGGCAGCGCGCCGGTGCACTTCTTACCGGGGTGAGCTCTCTGTCCATGAGCAACCATTAAACTCATCAACTTTATTAAAGTTGATTTGACACGCGATGATATATGCATCAAGATGAGTGTTTTTTTAATAAAAATCGATTCGTGGTGTATAACTAATTTTCACATTAATTAATTAATAGTGTGTTTATTTTAAGATGTATTTATTAATTGATATGGGAGGAGCCTCATGCCTACCACTCGTGTCTTTTTCTTGCAAAATTGCACTAACATAAGATCAAACTCACAACTAATCATTTATTGATTAAAGACTAAACCACTACAGTAACTTACAAACAGTTGTAAACACATAATTTATTATTTATATGAAAGAAAGGGTAACTTTTATAATAATTATAAATGTAGTTTATAATAAATCCTGATATTGCGGTCTACTTAGCATCCCCTTGAACCAGTTAGGAAAAAGACCGTCTTAGCCCGGGAGCGGTCGAGCGCGCACACAGTCAAAGAAAACGAGGCAATGGACAAGAAGACTTTTGATGTGGAAAACCCCATAAAGGGATGAAAAACCATATGGCCGAGATGGTATCGACCAAACTTCACTATTCATTGTTGTTGTACAAAGCTTTGTAGAGAAGATGAGGGCAATAGACCGCTCCTTGTTACAACTTGAGGGGAGAGAGGGAGAGACGCATAGGGTGACAGACCACCTCTTGCAAATCTTGAGTGTTTCCGGTGTCTTGAGGTTGACTTGATGATCTTCCGGTCTTTGGATGCGTTGCTAGCGGTGAACTTGTTGAGTATATGCAGGATGCATTGGAGAGACGCGTGGAGCAACCTCGTCTTCTTGCGAAAGAGGGGGAGGCGCTCGAAGAATCTTCAAAGTGCTTGAAGATCTTCAAAAGCGTCTTCGAAGGAGTCTTCGAGCGAGGAAGAAGGGATTCCAGTGAGCTCTGAGGAGAGTAGGTGGAAATCCTGAGAAGAGAAGATCAGAAATGAGAGATCCCCTGGGCCTATTTATAGGTTCCAGGGGAAGTTATGGTGGTTACATGATTATTTGCAGCCCGTAACCACCAGATATTATCTATAATATTTAATATTTAATATTAAATACTTTTAAAGGATAATCGCACCTCCACTCCAGGTGGTTACGCGGGCGGTTACTTGGACCCCGAACGGTGGAGTTCACATGGAGGGAAACGAGCGATTAGGATCCAACTGCCGCGTAAACAATTGGCGAGAGACCGATCGGACGGCCAGCGGAGGAGGCCAGCAGACAAAGGAGGCGGAGGAGGTCGGGCATACTTCCCAGGCCGATGAGGGGAAGGGCGGCCGGCCGCCGCCTCTCAAGGGGGGGGGGGGGGGGGGGGGCGGCCGGCCTCCGCCCCTCAATGAGAGGGGCGGTCGGGCGCCGCCCCTCGAAGGGAGGGGTGGCCTGACTTTACCCATCAAGGAGAGGGGCGGCCAGCCGCCGCCTGATAGTTAATAAGGATGTAGTCTTAATCACCTAGAGGGGGGTGAATAGGTCTCATTTCTTTTAAGCTTAAGCCTAGCAGTTTTCTTTGTTAGTAGTATATCAAGCACATAGAAAACACTCAAGCATTTATAGAGGTTCCTCAAGACAGGGTGTCTTAAGTAGTCCTCTTTCCCCCTTCACCTTTCTAACAATGAGTTCGACAAGGCCAACACCTCCAATCTCAGCTCCAAGAGCTTACAACACAGATCCCCTGGGATCTCTCAGGTTTTCCTAAACCCTACCTCAGGCTCAACAGCCCTACCTCTGGCACAGCAGCCCAACCAACTCAGACCTATCAAGAAGTCCTACCTCAAATCTCCACAGAGATCCTACTCTCAAGCTGAACTCTCAGCTTTACACGCAGGCCCAACAGCCCTACACCCTTAGGCAAAATGCCCTACAAACTAAGAACAAATAATGTTCCTACATAAGGTAATAAAATTTATGCTTACAACAGAAGACAAAATAGTAACTCTTTCAAGCCTTGATCTTCTATTGCTGTCTTGAAGCTGGGAAGAGAACAACAACTTCAATCATGCCTTTCTTTGATCCTTCTCTTCAATAGATGAATAAGGATCAACTTTCTCTTCTTCAATCATATAAGAAGAGCAATCTCTCTCCTTTATAGCTTCAGGAAGCAGGAGGAGAGATCTTGTTGACAACAGACAATGTAATAGTAGATGTGTGTTGTCAATCCCAAAATATTGCTTCTTAAAAGACCTAAGTTGTTCTTTTATACTTCTCCAATCTTCAACGGTTATCAGATGACCACTAACACAGTATGAAGGTGATTGGAGTACCATATCTTGCTTTTCTGCACCTTGCGCCAAAAGCAAAACTAGACAGCACATTTGAATCTGTCTCAGCGGTTGGGCTGAGACAGCTTATAGTCTCAACGACTACTTCTGTCCCATCTTAGAGGATCTCCTAAGTCAGATAGTTGTCTCAGAAGTTTTCATCTATCTGTAGCTCAATCGGCCCAGACACCTTCTCAGCGGCTCCTGGCCTTGTCTCAGCGGTTCAGCTGAGACTGAGAACTTATCTCAGCAGTTTTGGCAGTAAACCACTAAACTTACTCCACACCTTGAAATATCCTAACCCTGCATAGTCATGAGATGAAATAGGGTTTATCAAATACAACTTGTACTTAGCATTGAGTGTGATGCTTCTTCAAATCAAGAGAACATTGAGGGTAATATTCCCAACAATCTCCGCCTATTTGAAGAAGACAGAATACCCCCAATGCTAAGGTACATAACAAATAAATACTTATCATGTATCTTCACTACATGGCATTCATCATAACATAATCATGTTAACATTATTATGGCATCGAAGATAATATTATAACAGATAATATTCATGACAGACATAATACTAACATAGTTTATCATCACAATAATGTGATTAGGTAATCATATCAAGGCATCACAAATTATCTTAAGCAATAACACAGAGTAAAATTAAGCTATGACTGAGATTAGATTACAACATAAAGAAATAGATTCAACTGCTCATTCATTTTCATTTCAGATAAAGTAATGATACATTGTTCAATTTACATTTAGATATTCCTTAACTTGGATACCTTCAATTAGGTTTTTCTCCTTTCAGAGGAAGTCGAGCACTCAGCAATGTCAGCAACAACTCCTTTTCCTTTAGTTGAGGCCTCTTTGTCTACTGCATCAGCCAAGTTTTCAGCAACCACTTCTTTTTCTTGTGTTGGGATATCCTTATCTTCAGCAGCCACTCCATATTTTCAGGAAGATTAGTGGCAGTGTTTTTTTCTGCATTAGCTGCTTCTTCCTATTTTCCTGCCTTTTGAAGTACAGGAATGGCTTAGGAATGTACTTTGAAGGCATCCTTCTTGGGTTGTCCTTCCTTACCAGATTGGCTTTGAATATCCTATCTCTCTTTGTGTTTCTTTCTAAGTGATTTATCCACTCTTCAGATGGATAGATCTTATCAATATCTTTACATATTTGACTATGGCTTAGCCAGGCATTTAATATTATGCTTTTGGAGTCTTCACTCCAATATTCAGAATCTGGATCTTTAGACTGCTCATCCCTTTCTTTTGCCATAAATTCTTCCACTAGCATTATGTGCTCTCTTTCTCTTCTCTTTGCTAGTCTGACATTTTGAGCAATTTGCTCATGTCTTGGGAAATTCCAATCTTCTTCTCTATTTCTGTCCAAGAGGGGAAGGTTTAATTCTAACCTAGTTCCTTGCAGAACTTTGAGAGCTAGTTCAAAATTGGTTATAGCATTGTTTTCCTCCCCCTTTCTGGCTTTCTCAAATATTTTATCACTTATATCATGTTGAGCAGCAGTTATTGTGCCAGAAATTGTTTGGAAAATATTTTCAAAATCAGCTTTTAGCTCATCCTTGTTCCTTTCAATATCAGCCTTGAGCTCATCCTTGTTCCTGTCAGCCTCACCATTCAACTGCAGAGTAGTGGAGTATACATATTCTTGGATAGGATTTGAGGATTTTTCTATCACCTCATCTGTCTTGCTGACATAATTCTTGACATATGTCATATCCTGTTCAGAGAGTTGGAGGTGTTTGTCCATTGATTTGAGAATAGTATTCTGAGAGATCACTGATTTCTCTGCCAGATCAAACCACTTTGTCATTTGTTTACTCAAGATTGCAGTGTCTTCCTTGATTTCCTTGACCTCGGCCATTACTTCAGATTTTACATTGCAGATGGACTGATCTATATATGCTTTAACTATAGAAGTTGACCTATCTACATAATCATTCATGGATGATAGATGAGTATCTAACATGATTTGAATGGCATTGAGAATGCTCTCATTGGATTGTGAGGAGGTGGAGGTTGAGGCTTGCTGATCCATGATTATGGGTTTTTTATCCTGAATGCCAGCTTTTGGAAGCTCCCCCTCAGCTTGATGATCCTCTCCTTCAGTAGATTTTCCTGTAAGATGATTGTTGTCAGGAACTCCAACATCATCAGTGTCAGCATCATTCTTATTGCCACCATCATCATTATCATTATCATCCTCATCCTCATTATCAGCATCCTCCTCATTGTCTGGAGCAGACGAGTCCAAGAAATTTAGAACATCATCAGGTTGTTTGTGACCTGGTGAATCCCAGAGAGCAGGTTCATTATCAGAGTTAAGCTGAATTCTTCTTTCAAGATTTAAGATGATTGCGTCAATCTTACTTTGCATGTCCTCAGGAGAAGGCACCTTGTCCTCATTCATCCTGTGAGAGACAGCTTCATTATCATTATTGTCATGAGCAACATCCATAGCAGATGGGTCTTGTTATTTCTCCCCCTCAGATGGAGCATCCACTTGGCCTTTAGGAGCTGTGGTCCAAATTATTTAAGAGTCATTAGTGATTAACTAGTATATTGGTTATGATTAGATAATATTATTAGTACTTTGGAGTTTAAGGATTAATTACCAGGTGTGTTATCTATTTCCAAGTCCTGTGGATGGACAGGGTCAGCAGGCATGTCATCCAGATGAGCATCCTTGTCAGGATTGCTGTGTGATACAAGATCAGCACCAGTATCTTCATTCTTACCTGAGAGGTCTGAATCGGAACTTGACATGACCATTCTTGGCTTCTTTACTGGTTTGGATTTCTTTTTCCCTTTCTCCTTTGCCTCAGTGGGCTGGCTCATGGGGAGCACCCTGGTGAACCTATCTAGGGTTTTTATATCCATCCTTTTCAGGTAATGGATATTTGATCCTTTTAACCCTTTATACTTCTCAGGATATGTTTGGATTAGATAAAGGGATATAATTCTACCCACGTTAGGTGCTTGCAAACATTCCTTGATTTTTTGAAAGATGACTTCTCCCCAGGAAGTTTTCTTTGTCAGAATTATTCTTGTCATAAGGTCAATCATAGATTGGGAGATTGTATCATGAGACCCAGGCTTGCAGATAAGTGCTTTTCCCACTATGTCAGATAGAAGTTTGCCTCTTTGATTTAAGAATTTCCTTTTCAAAGAGCCAGTCTTGTTATCACAATATTCAGCCCACTTCAGAGCTTTCTTCTTATCCTTGTCAGAAATTACATCCTCCTCATCCTTACTGCATGAGGGAATTTGGAAAGCTTTCTCAATTTTTGCTGAGGAGATTTTCACTCTCTCCTCCTATCTTAGACTTTAATGAGGACTTGGAAGATGACAATTTAGCATTGCTGAACCATTCCAGAACTTCAGTTCTGAGAATGACTGTAGGTTCAGAAAGAATATACTCCAGACCTTGTGCTTCCAGAAGTTGAATCACTCCCTTTATGTCTTCTGGAGCATGGGCAAATCCATTCCTTACTATTTCATACCCTTCCAGAAGATCCTTTGAACTCTTTGGCGCCATTTTTGTTGTAGAAGAAGGCATTGAGACGGAAGAGAAGGCGATTCATCTCGGCAGCTAGGAAGGAAGGATTGGTATCTTACTTTAATTAACAATGGCCAATTTATATGGCTTAGGTTTATGTTGAGATTTCCCTTAATGAGTAAGGTTTAGTGAACTTATTATTGTAATGAAATTTAGGTCATTTGGGGTTGCATTTAGACAAACTGTATTAGGGCCAGCCCATCTTAGCGGAACCGCTGAGATGGCGACCTAAACCGTTGGGACAGAGCACTGTCAACCGCTGGGACAATTTAGCAGTCCCAACGGTTCAGCTGAGATTTTTCCCAGCTGTCTCAGCGGCTCAGCTGAAATAATCTTTTCTATTTTAGCTGACCTTACTGCCTAATCATTAATTCTTTTGAGATCTGATTATTTTATGACCTAACCATGTCACTAAGAGTATTGATGTGACAACATTTTAACTCATAACAAAACATGCATAATATCATAGATGGTTGATAGAAGGAAACATTTGATACTATTCAATATTTAACATTCCTATTTCAATCTTGAAAGCATTAAATTTGGCCTCATCCAATGGCTTTGTAAAGATATCAGCCACTTGATTGTCAGTGGGGACAAATTCAAGACAGATATTTTTACATTCAACATGTTCTCTTATAAAATGATATCTTATCTCTATGTGTGTAGTCCTGCTATGAGAGACAGGATTCTTAGCAATAGAGATAGCACTGGATGAGTCACAATATAGAGGAGACACATTTACCTTGAGGTCGCAGTCCTCTAACTGATGTTGTATCCACAAGAGTTGTGCACAACAACTACCTGCAACAATATATTCTGACTCAGCAGTGGATATTGCCACACTTGTCTGCTTCTTGTTGCTCCATGATATCAACCTCCTTCCTAGGAATTGACAAGTACCACTTGTGCTTTTCCTATCTTCTTTGCATCCTGCAAAATCTGCATCTGAAAATCCAGTTAGTTCAAAGTCATTGTTCTTATGGTACCAAAGGCCAAGATGTAGGTTGCCTTTAAGGTATCTCAAAATCCTCTTTACAGCTGAGTAGTGAGATTCCTTAGGGCATACCTGGTACCTAGCGCAAACACATATAGCATACATAATATCTGGTCTACTAGCAGTTATATACAATAGGGATCCAATAATGCACATGTACATGGATTCATCAAAGGCCTTGCCCTTCTCATCCTTGTCTAGGGAAATGTTGGACCCCATGAGAGTTTTCATGGTGGAGGCTGATTCCATCCCAAACTTCTTGATAAGCTCCTTAATGTACTTAGTCTGAGAGATGAATATCCCCTCATCAGGCTGTTTCACTTGGAGGCCTAAAAAGTACTTGAGCTCTCCCATACTGCTCATCTCAAACTCCCTCTGCATGAGGTTGGCAAACCTTTTGCAGAGGTTATCATTAGTAGACCCAAATATTATGTCATCAACATATATTTGGACTAGGAGACACTTGACCCTCCCTAAGAAATGATGTGTTATCTATCTTTCCCCTCAAGAACTTGTTCTTGATGAGAAAGCTAGACATGGTCTCATACCAAGCCCTAGGGTCTTGCTTTAGACCATATAGAGCTTTCCTAAGTAAATACACATGAGAAGAGAGGGTTGGATACACAAAACCTGATGGTTGTTCAACATATACCTCTTCCTTCAAGTCACCGTTGAGGAAGGCTGATTTGAGATCCATCTGGTACACTTTGAACCCCTTGTGGCAACATAGGCCAGGAATAGCCCAATTGCTTCTAACCTTGCAACAGGGGCAAAGGTTTGATCAAAATCTATACCCTCTTCTTGTCTATAGCCCTTAGCTACTAATCTAGCCATGCTTTTGATGATAATTCCAGTTTCATCCAACTTATTTCTACATATCCATTTGGTGCCAATGATCGATGTTGTATCCTTGAGGTTTTGTCACCAACTTCCATACCTTGCATCTCTTGAATTGGAGAAGCTCTTCTTGCATGGCTTGAATCCAGAATGTATCCTGATTTGCTTCTTCAAACTTCTTGGGCTCCATTTGTGACAAGAAGCTCAAGAATAGGGCTTCCTTGTGAGCCCTGCTTCTGGTTAGTACACCTTGGTTCTGATCTCCAATGATTTGTTCTCTTGGATGATCCCTTAGGTGTCTTGTAGTTGCAGGCAATCTGCCCTCAATTTGTTATATTTCTTCTACTAGTTCAGAAGAATCTTTAGCAACCTGCACCTCTTCATCTTCTGGAATTGCAGCATCTGTATAGGCTTTGCTACTGTTGGGTATTTCTTGCACAGACATCTTTTCCATTGCCTTTTCACTTCTTGTCAAAACAGAAGAACTAGTCCAGCCCTTATTGATTAGGCTGGTCTCATCAAATACCACATGCATAGATTCTTCTACAATATGAGTTTTCTTATTATAAACTATATAAGCTATGTTATGTGAGCTATAGCCAACAAGAACCCCCACATTGCATTTCTCTATATACTTTATTAATTGAGATTTTCCATTGTTTAGAATGTAGCATTTTGAACCAAATATTCTAAAGTATGAAATTATTGGTTGCTTGCCTTTCAGAATCGCATATGGGATAATTCCATGAACCTTATTGATGGAAGCTCTATTGAGAACATAACAAGTAGTATTGACTGCCTCAGCCCAAAAATATTCTGGGAGTGAGGAGTCACTAAGCTATTTTCTCCCAGCTTCTATTAAGGTCCTATTCCTCCTCTCATCCACACCATTTTGTTGTGGAGTCCTTGGGGAGGAGAACTCTTGGGTAATACCAAATTCTTGATAAAACTTTGCCATGGCTTCAGATTGAAATTTTGTGCCATGGTCAGTCATTGTCCTGACCACAGAACATTGTAAGTCATTCTGAATTGCCTTGACATAGTTTATAAAGACAGTTAAAGTATCTAATTTCTTCTTAAGGAAGAATACCCATGTATATTTTGAGTGATCATCAACAACCACCAAAGTATACAACTTCCCACCTAGGCTCTGAATTGGCAAAGGACCAAACAAGTCCATGTGCAATAGATATAGACATCTTTCAGTGTCTTTGGAGCCAATACATTTAAAGGTGTCCCTTGTTCGCTTACCCATTTGGCAGGAATGACAGAGACCACTTTTAATAAATTTCAAGTTTGGACTATTCCTAGCAAAGGTTTTTAGAGAATAGTCTATTCATTGTCATGTAGTTAATGTGGGCAAGGATCTTGTGTCATTGAACACAAAGAGACTCACTTTCATTAGCCACAAGACATACAGATGATAGGGAATTATTGAATATAAAATCTAAACAATAAACATTCCCACTCCTAGTGCCCGAGAGAATGGTCTCTAAGTCATTAGACTTTTTGATCAAGCACTTGTCATTGTGGAATTCAATGACATAGCCTAAGTCACATAGTTGACTAATGCTTACAAGGTTGTGTTGCAACCCTTCAACATAAGCTGCCCTTGTGATTGAAACTATGTCATTGGAAATCATACCATATCCTTTGGTGATTCCCTTTCAGATCTACCAAAGATGATTGTAGGTCCATTCTTCACAGCTGTGTAGTCTTATAGAAGACTTCTGGTACCTGTCGTGTGCATTGAGCACCCACTGTCCAAGTACCATATTTGTTTAAGATTGGTACTTGAACTAACCTGCAAGAAGGATTTTTGTTACCCTTAGGAGCCCAAATAATTTTGGGACATAGGTCCTTGTTAGGATGATAAACGTATCTCAAACCTGCTGCACCCTTTGTAGGAAGGCTATTCTTTGCACTTGGCACATTGGGATTGTACCAACAGTCTATGGAAAAGTGTCCCACCTTACTACAGTGCCAACATTCATGAATATTGTATCTCCTCTTCTAAACATGTCTTGAGCAAAGAGCATTAATATGCTTGTTTTCAGGAGGGGAGAAGGCAGTATTTTTCTTATTCTTTTCAGCAATGATCTGGCTAAATGTTAATCTGTGAACAGCCTTAGCAGTCTTTGTCTTGATGGCATCAGCTTGATTTGGCTTGGGAGCAAGGCAAGAATGGATGGCATCAGACACTGAGCAGCAAGTCTTGTCTACAGATTTGACAGCAGTCATGTTCTTTGCTGGAATGAACTTGGAAGAGCAAGCTTCCCTACTCTTGAATGATGGACCTGAAGTAGCAAATACAAATGGTCAGGTTAGGCCATTTGAATTTTTCATGGGGAACCTTCATAGCACTTATTCCCATGCCCTTTCTTCCACTATGGGAAGGAGTGTTTTCCTTCCTATAGGAGCTTCCATTTTTCCAGTGACCATACATACTGTCATGGTCATACCTGTTAGAGGGAAATAATACCTTTTGAAAGGTGGTATGAGGCTTAGCCTTATCCTTGCTCTTTTCTACACTTCCTTCTCCTACTTCCATTTTATTGAACTCTAGTCATCTTCTATTGGTTTGAGAGGAAAAGGTGTCAATAATGTGAAGCATAGATTTGGGATTGGAGAATTGAGCCACTAGGCTCTTTTCTTTGAGAAGCTTCACCTTAATGTCCTTGATGACCTTGTTCTTTTGGGATATGGTGCTCAATTGAACAATTATTATCCCCTTTAGATGGTTTATTTCTCTACACATCTGAGCCACCATGGTAGGTGACTTAGTGCACTCTTTCTTATCCAACTTAAGGGAATCAATTTCTTGGGTTTGCCTCTTGGCCAGCTTCTTGCTCTTTTTCAGAGATTCCAAGAGAGCACCATACCTGTCAATCAATTGATTGACATCTTCCTTAGATTCTAAATCACTTCCACCAATTGATGAAGGTGCTTCAAATTCTGGGCTTGTCTCATAATCAGTAGAAGAGATGGAATGAATCAGTACTTGTTCACTATCAGAATTGTTCTGACTTGCTTCCTCATCTATGATGGACATAAGGCCTAGATGATCTTTGTCATCTTCATCCTCCTCAATGTCACTGTCTGAATGTGATAGAGGGGCCCTGATTCCAATCTTGGCAGTAGGAAAATCATCATCCTTTTCTGCTGCAAACAGCCCAATGTAGGCTTCCTCTTCTTCATCTAAATCTGAAGTTGAGGATTCAGATTCACTCCAGCTTTTCCCTTTCTTTGCTAGGAAGGATTTTTCACCTTTCCTTTCCTTTTGTTGATGATGTTTCTTATCACCCTTCTCCTTCCTCTTGACTGGACAATCAGCAATGACATGTCCAGGCTTGCTGCAGCAATAACATATGATATTATTTGAAACATGTTTACCAGGTTTAGATTCATACCTATCACCCTTAGTGTGCTGTCTTTCAGACCTGCTGTAGTCCTTCTTGAAGTGTGAGGAGGAGGAGGGCTTGTTCTTCCACTGCTTCCTCATCATCATTTTCTTGAACTGCCTTGAGAAGTCAGCAAACTCCTCATCAGATGAAAAGCTGTCTGAAGTGTTGTTCTCAGATTTATCAGATTCAGCACTCCTTCTTGGAGGAGTCACCATCCTGGCTTTGCTCTTCTTGGAGCTATCAGCTTTGAGAGCAACATCTCTCTCCCTTGCATGAGCCCTTGTGGAAGTGTCATCTTCCTTCCTTGCAGATAACTGCATCTCATAAAAGAGCAGCTTCCCAAACAATGTATGAGTAGGAGTTTCACCTAGCTTGGCCACTTCCTTGATGGCACATATCTTTGTGTCCCAGTCTCTAGTTAGAGATCTTAGGAACTTGTCATTAAGCTCATAGTCACTAAATACTCTTTCATAGGTCCTCAGTTCATTGACTACCCTGAAGAACCTTTCATAGCAGATGGAAATGCTTTCCTAACTCAGTTGCCTGAAAGCTTCATATTCTGATTGAGGAGTGATTTTCTATCATCCCTTACCTCAGCTGTCCCTTCCATATACACCACAAGTGTATCCCACATTTCCTTGGATGTTGTGCAGTGAACCAAGTTTTGAAAGGTGGATTCATCAATTGCATTAACAATGATATTTTGGGCTCTTTTGTCCATTGTAAATAATGCAAGTTCATCCTTGGTCAAGTCATTAAAAGCCTTGGCCACTCTCCTGGTTGGATCTATGGTGGAGGCTTTTTTAAAGGTGAAAGGACCTTGCTTCACAGTGATGTAGATCCTTGTGTCTGATGCTTCCATAAACAACCTTACCCTTTGCTTCCATATGCCAAAGTTTTCTTTGTTGCATATAGGCAACTTCATAGACAAAGTCTCCTTCTGCAGTCCAGTGGAGGCCATTGGATTCAGTTATGACTACTCCTTTATAGGATCTGGTCAGACAGTTATGTCCTTCTAGACCAACCTCGCTTTGATACCACATGATAGTTAATAAGGATGTAGTCTTAATCACCTAGGGGGCGGTGAATAGGTCTCTTTTCTTTTAAGCTTAAGCCTAGTAGTTTTCTTTGTTAATGTTAGTAATATATCAAGCACACAGAAAACACTCAAGCATTTATAGAGGTTCCTCAAGACAGGGTGTCTTGAGTAGTCCTATTTCCCCATTCACCTTTCTAATAATGAGTTATACAAGGCCAACACCTCCAATCTCAGCTCCAAGAGCTTACAACACAGATCTCTCAGGATCTCTCAGGTTTTCCCAAACCCAACCTCAGGCTCAATAACCTTACCTCAGGCACAGCAGCCCTACCAACTCTAAACTATGAAGAAGTCCTCCCTCAGATCTCCACAGAGATCCTACACTCAAGCTGAACTCTCAGCTTTACACTCAGGCCCAACAACCCTACACCCTCAGGCAAAATGCCCTACAAACTCAGAACAAATAATGTTCCTACAGAAGGTAATGAAAGTTATGCTTACAACATAAGACAAAATAGTAACTCTTTCAAGCCTTGATCTTTTGTTGTTGTCTTGAAGATGGGAAGAGAACAACAGCTTCAATCCCGCCTTTCTCTTATCCTTCTCTTCAATAGATGAATAAGGATCAACTTGCTCTTCTTCAATCACACAGGAAGAGCAATATTTCTCTCCTTTATAGCTTCAGGAAGCAGGAGGAGAGATCTTGTTGACAGCCGACAATATAACAGTAGATGTGTATTGTCAATCCTAAAAGCTTGCTTCTTAAAAGCCCTAAGTTGTTCTTTTATACTTCTCCAATCTTCAACGGCTATTAGATGACCCCTGACACAGTATGGAGGTGATTAGAGTACCATATCTTGCTTTTCTGCACCTTGCGCCAAAATAAAAACCCACCAGTACATTTGAATCGGTCTCAGTGGTTGGGCTGAGACAGCTTCCAGTCTCAATGGCTACTTATATCCCGTCTCAGAGATTCGCTGAGTCAGAAAGTTGTCTCAGCAGTTTTCCTCTGTATGCAGCTCAGCTGGCCCAGACACCTTCTCAGCGGCTCCTGGCCTTGTCTCAGCGGTTCAGCTGAGACTGAGAACTTGTCTCAGCGGTTTTGGTAGTAAACCACTGAACTTACTCCACACCTTGAAATATCATAACCCTGCATATTCATGAGATGAAATAGAATTTATCAAATACAACTTGTACTTAGCATTGAGTGTGATGCTTCTTCAAATTAAGTGAGCATTGGGGGTAATATTCCCAACACTGCCCCTCAAGGAGAGTGGCGGACGACCGCCGCCCCTCGAAGGGAGGGGCAGTCGGGCACCTCCCTTCAAGGAGAGGGGCGGTAAGCCTCCGCCCCTCAAGGAGAGGGGAGGTTGGTCATCTCCCCTCATGGAGAGTGTCGACCGATCGCCGCCCCTCATGGGGATGGCCGGCCGGCCAGCCGCCCCTCAAGGGGATGCATGGCCGGTCATGGTGCGAGTGGGGTGGTTGGCAATCGTGAAGACGGTGATCGGGCACGTGGATCGTGTGTGGGGTGGTTTCTACCATGGAGATAGTGGGTTTACTTTTGGTCAACCCACTTCTCCATAACTCCCCACTAAGTTTGTGGGGGAGTGGGGATTTTGGCTAACCGCAGCCCAAAATTCCTATTTAACGTGACCGTGTCACTTGCCCCCCAAAGCCCGCGGAGTCTAAGTGCCAGAAAGAAGGAGGGATAGGGGCTTTTAGCGCAAACCGTTCGTGGCGATAATGGTGGAGATGGGCGAAGTGACGTGAAATGAGGTAGGTGATGTCGTTGCTGGTGACAAGATATGATCACGCCTGAGCAAGGGTATGCTTGCGCCTGCGCAGGGGTGTGAGTACTTAGGCATGGGATAGCACGTGCAACTGAGAGCACGTGCCCGCGCGGGGCGGTGAGCGCATGCCCATTGGGGGAGGTGCGCACCCTCGCACGCGAGAAGGGGAGCCCACGAGTGGTGCGGTGCGTGCACGCCCTTGTGTGGTGCCGAGCGTGCATGCCCGGGCGCATCGCGGTGCACGTACTACCGCACATGGCGCGGTGCGCGGATGCTTGCATGCGTGGCGTAGTGCGCACACCGCGCTTGTGCGCAGCGCAATGGCTCGTACATGGCATGGTGTGCACGGACTTGCGTGCAGTGTGGTGCATGGTGCAGTACACATGCGCCCATGCGCGGTGTGGTACGGTGCACTACGGTGCGCACGTGCTCGCATGTGGTTCGGTGCACGCGCACCCGCATGTGAACCAGCGCGCGGATGCCCGCGCACGGTGAGGTTTTTGTACGTTCCCACGTGGTATGGGGCACCGTGCACCTGCGCGTGCATGCGTGCAGTCGCGTATACACGTGTGCACCCGCGCACGCCTGCGCATGGTGCGGTGCTCGTGATCCTGAGTGTGGGGAGGTGTGTGAGTGCTTGTATGTTTTCGACGCGGACATTTGTCGGCGGTGTTGGAGAGTTTGAATTTATCTTAACTTATTGTTTTAGGTCCCGATGCACTGCGCCCTGGGTAGGCCGATGCGATTATGGCCTTCACTTACTGTAGAGCAAGTGGAGGTTTGGAGAAGACGATGTTGGATACCTGCCGATTTGGAGTTAAAGATTCTACGTATCGAGGAAAGGGCGCAAAATCCACCTACGGGATGGATGACATTGTGCGAATCATCGCTGAGATGCAGCTTCCGTCTTCCGTTGTGTGAGGAGGTGATTGAAATTCTGAGATTCTGCGGCGTGCGGGTGTCACGGTATACTCCCGTTGGGGTGACTCATACTATGGGCTTGATTGCCTTTTTCTGGGAGAATGGTTCGAGGTTTTCTCTGGACTTGTTCAAGGATTGGTGTGCAATACATGCCGATGGGGGTGGGCGTATCGAGGTTTATAGCAACAAGCGTTGGCTTGAATTTGAAGATCAGTCTGACCTCCTTCACGGGAACACATTATACGGGTATGTTAGGAATTCTTTGGACCTTCCAGAGTTGTGGAGGTCACCTCCAGAATGTTGTAGTGGCGTGGTAGGATGCGAGCGAGAGTTTACACCGGTGTTAGTGTTTTGCGATCCTCTATCCCTGGCAGGACATTTGTTCCGTATTTCTTTATATGTGGAGGAGAAGAGGTTATTGTTGTGCGGGCTTTCAACTGATCCTGAGCTCACTGTGGCGGTGCCTTTGGAGCGTGGGAGAAAAAAGGAAACTGGTGTTTAAGATTGGTGGTTCAGATTCAGCGCTTCATCACTCTTGTCAGGCAGAGGGGCGTATTGACGAGTTGGCCCCGTGCTGCTCGAGAGTTGATGACGTTCTCATCGATCTTGATGTTAAAGTTCTCGACTCCATTTCCCCCTAAGTTCCTTCTGACCCCCAAGCTTCCTAGGATGTTTCTGTTCCACCGCCGATCAGGGCAAGGCGAGTTTCTTTTTCTCTTGAGGCTATGAATGTTGCGGTAAGATTTGTGATTTTATCTTTGTTCACTATTTTGCCTTATAATTAGCCTGATTTTCCTTTCCTTTTTCAGATTGGAGTTCAAACCAGCATTGCTCTTACGTGGAACGACTGCTAAGTCGGCCTAAAAGATAGTTATCTTGTTCTTTAGGAGGATCTTCGTGATGCGCGGAGCTCTTTTTCCGACTTGAATGGGAGACGAGATTATGATGTGTCCCATTTTTGACAGATTGAGGCTGGCTTGCGGGCGGAACTGGAGGAATCCTGTGCTGAAGTACGGACAGAGAAGTCCCTTATGGAGGGTTCGACTTATTTGTTGGAGGATTCACGGGCTACGATAGCTCGTCTAGAGGCTGAGTTGGTGTCTTGGAAGACGGAGTTGGAGCGCCTCTCTTCGCAGGAGCTGGTTGTTGAGTTGAAGGTTGCTGGTCTTGTCAAGTACAATGCCTCCATAGATTATATGTGGGACTATTCTCTGATCTCGGAGGAGGTTCGTGAGGAAATCTGGAGTAAGGAGGTAAATCACCAGCTTGAGGATGAGTGCAAGGTGGCTTTCATGCGTGGGGTGGGGAAGGCCTTCCGCTTGGTTGCGCGGACTCGATGCTGTGATGTGTCCGGATTGGGCGCTGGAGATCTTTCCGAAGACAACCATTCTTCTTCCGATGTCGAGGAGTAGCTTCCCCTTTATTTTGTAGGCCTTTCCATTTTGGTTGTATTTTGTATTTGTGTCGATGTTTTGTGTTTGGGTAATATCGTTTGCTGATTGTATTGCCGTTTGGCAGATTGTGTTGCTTGTATGACTGTTCCAGCTTTAAACCCTTGTAATGGTAAAATTTTCGTGGTGTTTGGGCCGCCATTTCTCGTGGCAAATTATGCTGTCTTTTGGCACCGGGTGTTACGAGGACGAGACCTGGGTGGTGCTGGAACCTACTACGTTGGCGAATGGCGGACGATTCGAGCCGAGTAGTGAGAGGTTCGCGTTACCGACCCGGGGATGTCGTTCATTGTAGCGGTTAAGGGCAGACACTTTGAACCATGTGCGAGCGCGAGGGGGGCAGGCCCTGGCGACGTGATTTAGAGTACGAGACCCAGATGATGTTGGAACCTACTACGTGGGCGAATGGCAAATGATTCAAGCCGAGTAGTGAGAGGTTTGCATTACCGACCCGGGGGATGTCGTTGATAGTAGCAGTAAAGGGCAGATGCATTGAACAGTTTTCGAGCGCGAGGGGGCAGGCCCTGGCGACCCGATTTAGAGAACAAGACCCAGATGGTGTTGGAACCTACTACGTGGGCGAATGGTGAACGATTTGAGTCGAGTAGTGAGAGATTCGTGTTACCGACCTGGGGGATGTCATGGATAGTAGAGGTGAAGGGCAGACGCTTTGAACCGTTTGCGAGCACGAGGGGGCAGTACCTGGCGAAAGAATTTAGAGGACGAGACCTAGATGGTGTTGGAACCTACTGCGTGAGAGAATGGTGAACGATTCGAGCCGAGTAGTGAAATGTTCGCGTTACCGACCTGGGGGATGTCGTTGATAGTAGCGGTGAAGGGCAGACTCTTCGAATCGTTTGCGAGCGCGATGGGGCAGGCCCTTCAATATCATGACCTACTGCATGAGCGAAGGGAAAACCTTCGATCTATAACAATGAGGTCATTGTGTTGTGGGCTGCCCATGACCGAAAAGGTCGTTCCACGAGATGTTCCTGAGATAGTAGAGTTAGGAGCATAAAATTTGTTGAGATTAATCACATAGTAATTTGTGCGTAAGTATGAGTTTATGAATTTTACAATAGTAATTGATACAATTTTAGCACAAATGTAAGTGAGGGGACTATTGATAAAATCGACGCATCTTCTGCACATTCCATGTCCGTGGGAGTGTTTTTCCTTCCGCATTTCTGAGCTTGAAGGTTCCGGGCTTGACGATGGTTGTGACGACAAATGGCCCTTCCCATGCTGGCGAGAGTTTGTCCTTTTGTGGGCCTTTTCCGGCAGCTTCTACACTTCGCAGGATGAGGTCCCTAATGTTGATGGGCCTCGGTTTTACTCTTATGTCGTAAAGGCAGTCTACGCACCTCTGATATGCTGCCACGCGCTGAGTTGTTGCTTCCTGTACTTCGGAGATAAAATCAAGGTTTTCTCGGAGCAGCTCATCGTTCTTTTCTGGGTTGAACGTTTGCACTCGGGCACTTGGAACACCGATGTCAACGGGTAGGATGGCTTTGGATACATAGCACAGGTTGTATGGTGTTTCTTCGGTTGGGATTCTTTCTGCAGTGTGATATGCCCATAATACATTTGAGAGTGCGCCCGCCCACTGCCCCATGCCTCCTATAGGCGGGTCTTCACCACCTTTAGAATTGTGTGGTTCGTTACTTCTATTTGCCCATTTGCATGTGGGTGCGCCACTGCGGTGTGACTGAGGTTGATTTTTAAGTCTTCACACATCTTGGTGAAGGACTTTCCAGAGAATTGGGTACCGTTGTCCGCAATTATGACTGCCGGGATGCCAAAGCGGCATATGATATTTTTCCAGACGAACCACTTATCATTTTCTTCGGTTAACTTGGTCAGGGGCTCAGCTTCTACCCATTTAGTTAAGTAGTCGATGGCCATGATAATGAATTTCCTTTACCCGGAAGCTACTGGGAGGGGTCCGAAGAGAACAATTCCCCACAATGCGAACGACCAAGGGCTCTGGAGGGTAGGTAAACATGACGGGCGGTTGACGAGGCGTATTAGCGTGAAGTTGACAACTCTAAAATTTTTAACTAAATTCCGCAGCATCTTTCTTCATGGTTGGCCAGTAGAATCCTTGACGGAGGATTTTTCATGCTAATGCTTTTCCACCCAAATGCTCGCCGCAGACTCCCCCATATACTTCACACAAGTTGTACTCCGCTTTGACTCCAAGTAAGCATTTGAAGTATGGGCCGGAGAAGGATCATTTGTATAGCTCTCCATCGATAATGGCAAAAGTTATCGCTCGAATCCGGAGTCACCGCGCTTCTAAGCGATCCTCAAGAAGTTGTTCATTCTTGAGGTAAGCTCGGAGGGGGCATCCAAGGGGATTCTTTGCTACTGATTGTTGCAATCTCCCATGGTCCTTGAATGCTTGGGACCATGATGTCTTTGACGCTCCATCTTCTAGACTGGCAGGCGGTAAGTGAAGTAGCGAGCTTAGAGAGCGCGTCGGCTCAGATATTTTGCTCTCGAGGAATGTGGATAATTTGATGTGATGGGATCTTCTGCAGCAAGATCTTGGCAAGCCTGAGATATCGCGCCAGCTGGTCGCTTCTTGCTTCATAATATCCCTCAATTTGTGAGACTACCAGCTGAGAATTGGTATAGATTATCGGGGTTTCAACCTTGCAGACGATGGCGAGCCGGAGGAAAATGATTAGAGCCTCATACTCTGCGATGTTGTTTGTGGTTGGGAACTTTAACCGGAGGTCGTACTCTAGGGTGACGTCTTCTGGACTTATCAGGAGTAATCCTGCTCCGGCACTTTCTGCTACTTAAGTGCCATTGACGTACAAGATCCATTGTGCGGACAATAATTCTTCTGAAGGAGCCGGGTCCGAGGGATAGTGTTCTCAACGATGAAGTCGGCGAGAACCTGAGACTTTATGTCTGTTCGTGGGAGGAATTGAAGGTCAAATTCTCCGAGCTCGACTGCCCACTTAACTTGTAACATCCATCAAACAACTAGACCCCTAGGATGGTTTTGTCATGACTAGGTCATGACAAAACCCTAGGAAGCACAAAGAGATCATGAGAGCTTAGGCATGAAGGTTAAAATCACCATAGTCTGCAAATAACACTCGACCTCAATTACCAAGCCTAGGGTTGGACTTTAGGGCTTCAACTTGACCCTTTGACCTAACCATAACATCCATAACCCATTGGAGGGTCCATTGGAGCCATTAGGACCCATTGGGATCAACTGAAAAGGTCAAGTTGACCCAAGTCAACCATAACCCTAAATTGGTCAAAGTGCCCTATTAAGGGTCAATTGACCTCCAATGTGCCCAATTGACCCTACCTAGACCTTCCTAACCCTTAAGGGAGGCCAATGGTTCACTAACCATCCATTGGGGTCAACTCAAATGGTCAAATTGACCAAAGTCAACTCCACCCTAATTTTAGGTCAAAATGCCCTATTTTCACCTAATCAAGCCCAATCCACTTGGGCTAGGCCCAATTAAGGTGGCTGAAAGTCTCTAGTTGTTACCTAAATCACCTAGAGGGGGTGAATATGTGAGTATAGTGTCTTTTTGTGGAATAAAAATAAACAAGACAAGCACAGAAAATCCACACCACAACACAAGGATTTTTATAGTGGTTCCCTGATGTGGGTACTTTTCTTTCCCGCCTCACCTATCTAGCACACCCGGCTAGACTAGGTAGGTTACTTCACCAATCTCAGATTATGAAAATCTTACAACTCAGAGTCAAAACTCTTACAACTCGGAGAGCAGCCCTCTCCTACAACTCGATCCAAATAAAAGTGGATCTACACTCAGAAGATGAATCTTCCTACAAATAATAAATATTTGTTTACAATAACAAAATGAAGATTTAAAGATAAATCTTCACTTAGATTCACAGATGAATCTTCTTCAACTTCAGATCTGATCTTCAGACGTCTTTTCTTCTACAACAGTAACATAAATCTTTGGTCGAGAAAAGAGAAGATGAAGAACTCGAAAACTTGGATCTGAAACCTTGATCTTCTATCTTGAAAGAATGGATCTTGAAAAGTCATGAAGATCAAAATCAAATCGTCTAACAAACTGGAGAATTCTAGAAGAACAATAATCACAAAGATTTGTTGAAGCTTTTCAAAACGAGAAGGAATGTTCTTCAGGATCGTAACTTTCCAATTGCAGATCGCTGAAAACTTGTTTTAGAGAATTCAAATTAGCAAATAGACAAATAGCGTTAATCGAATTTAATCCTTCAATATATATAGTAGATCAAACTCTAACGATTAAGAATAATCCCCATTAATGGTCTCCAAAATTTGCGCAATACGCGTGCCCTACTTTCAGGAATCCAAAATTTTGACTTTCTGGAAGAAAAAAAATTCCTCCAAGGCAATTTGTCGAATATATGTGACGAAAGCTAAGATATACGACGAATGAGGGGATAACCGAAGAAGCCAAGCGATAAACAGCGCAAAGGCTGATATCTGACGAAATTACTTAGGCTTGAGAATTCTTTTCAGTTTGGCTTATATCACATACTCATTCCTCGATTATAGTGGGTGATATTCGACAACTGACACGAAAATACATAACTATATTCGATGAATGGACTTAGTCAAATTCCTGAATGTACAGGAAAGCTGTATCATGGAATTACTCGAATATATATGTTCTTATTCGACGAATGACATGAATAAGGACCTGTATATTCGATGAATTTAACTTGGCTGAACATTTAGAATCTCTTACCTTAATAAATAGACTTTTCCATGAGTATATATGACAAATCCACAAGTGCATATTCGACGAATGACATGAATATACACAAGTATATTCGACAAATTTACTTAGGAAAACTTCTGATCTTACAAAAAAATCTTGGCTTGAACTTCCTTGACCTTCTTCATGTACTTGAATGTAAAGTACAACCCAATAGAGAGATTACACATGAGTCAACACTTTGGCCTACACAATGAGGAATTACATTGTCTAGTCCTGTGTTTACTGACCCATTGCAACCTGACATTGGTTTATACTTAGCAATTAGGTCATGCAAGCACATAACTTACAACAAAAATCAAATACAAAACAATTCAACTTAGTTTAAGTGGACTTATTCAAATCCAGGGTATTATGGATACAAAACCCAACAATCTCCCCCTATTTGACGAAGTCAGAACCCTTTACACTAAGATGAATTGCACACATGGAATACTCAAATTAAACATAAAAGAGAAAGCATGAAAAGTAGTATATATAAAGATCAAAACAAGGAAACATGCCATAACATTCATAATTGTACCAAAAAAATAGAACTATAACTCTTCATATTAAGAAAAACATAATTCAAATAGAATCCTTCTTCTTCCACTTTCCCTTAGCTTTCTTTTTTTCTTGTCTTTGGATGTAAGCCTTGGGCTTTGGGTAATACTTTGGTGGAGGAGCAGGAGCTGAAGGATTATCCTTGTCATAATCCATGAAATGAATTCTCCTTTTTAAATGATATTTCTCTATCTTGAACAGTTCTGTCCTGTCATACAATTCTGAGCTACTTTGACCTTCATCAAAAACTTTCCTGTATGTGTTCAGAATAATATTTTTGGAGGTAGGACTCCAATCTTCAGAATGTTTCCTGGGCATGCCTGCAGATGTGCTTGCACTGATCTTTCTGCTCTTGCTAACTGGTACGGCAAAACTGACTGAGCTTGCTGATCTGAAAACTGAGGAGCAGGGTCTTCAGAGTTCCAGAATGAGTTGTAGTTTTCTGCAGGGTCTACAACATGATATACAGGATTGGAAGCTCTAAGACCAACAAAACAATTGGAGAGAAATACTGTTCGGTAGGTGCAGATAGACCTCTAACTTTACTTTTTAGGACCCTTCCTTCCCGGCGCACTTTGGCATTCCGGAAGAATTTTGTGACTTCACTATTCAGTACCCTTCCTGGGTGTTCTAGCACGAAGGATAATCTGGCCTCTTCTAGCATTGAAATGACATTCCGGAAATTATCATTAGCTGCATGGAATCCATCTCGAACGAGTTCACCGCCACTATGCACTAACGATCTCCATGGAGCCATTGATGCAGAAGATGAGACAAAGAAGGAGCACTGATTGAACAAATGGAACTAGGTCACCGGAATGGGATGCTGCGAGCTCTAGAAGTCGAATGGCGGTCAGGAACGGGAGAGAAGGAAGTGTAATTATATTGTCCGAATATGAACTATTTATAGTTGTATTCTTTATACATTAATAAATGTTATAACGCGTACCTGATTTTAGATTTGCTAACTCATCAGATCCAATCATAGAATAGTATTATTTGTCATGATAATGGAATATTGCCTTCCATATTCATCGAGTATAATCGTGGAAGGTACTTACTTTTGATGAAAATCCTTTAGATTTTTCGAGAATAGCCGTAAAAACCCTTCTAATTCGACTTGGACAAATCTGAAATAAATCTTCAAAATACAGACTAAAGTTCTGGAATAAGGAGTGTCTTCATTAATATTCAGTGAGTCTTCCTTGCTGAATTTATGAATTTTTGTCCAGCATAAGTTGTTGAATGTTGACTTGAGAGTGTAGAAGACCAATACAAATATTCAACGTGTCTTCTTTGAATCTTTATTTAGCATCCCGAGCTCCATCTTGAAGAAGTGAAACTTTGACTCGTCCAACGGCTTTGTAAATATATCTACAACTTTCCTATACGTCGGGACATATTTTAGATCAATGTCCCGGTTCTCCACATGTTCCTGGATGAAGTGGTATCTCAACTCTATGTGCTTGGTCCGGCTATGAGAAACTGGATTGTTGGCAATTGCTATGGAACTGTACGAATCACAGTAGAGTGGAATTTCCTTCATCTTCAAATTATAGTCCTCCAACTGATTCTTCATCCACATAAACTGTGCACAGCAACTCCCTGCAAAGATATAGTCTGACTCAGCAGTGGAGATTGCCACACAATTTTGCTTCTTGCTGCTCCAGGAAATGAGTCTCCTTCCGAGGAATTGACACGTCCCGGGAGTGCTTTTCTATCATCCCTGCTTCCTGCAAAGTCAGCATCTAAAAAACCAATTAGTTCGAAGTCATTACTTCTCGAGTACCATAATCCAAGATCTGGTGTACCCTTAAGGTATCTCAAAATCCATTTTGCAGTAGCGTAATGAGATTCCTTAGCGTTCACCTGAAATCTTTCACACATACATGTAGAAAACATGATGTTTGGCCTACTAGAAGTTAGGTAGAGCAAGGATCCAATTATGCTTCTGTACTTGATTTCATCAAAAGGTTTCCCTTCCTCATCCTTGTCCAGAGTTATAGTTGAACCCATTGGAGTCTTCATAGAAGTTGCACTATCCATCTTGAACTTCTTAATCAACTCCTTGGTGAACTTCATCTGAGAGATGAAAATTCCATCTTCAGATTGTTTCACCTGAAGTCCTAAGTAGTACTTCAGCTCACCCATACTGCTCATTTCAAATTTCCCTTGCATCAAGTTCCAGAACTTTTTGCAAAGGTTATCATCTGTAGAGACAAATATGATGTCATCCACATAGATCTGCACAAGCAAGATCTTGCCTTTCACTTCCCTGAAAAATAATGTCTAATTTATCTTCCCTCTTGTGAAGTGATTCTCAAGAAGGAAGCTAGATAGGGTTTCATACCAGGCTCGGGGATCTTGCTTTAACCCATATAAGCTTCATTTAAAAAATAACATGATGAGGATAGAGAGAGTCGACAAAACCTGGAGGTTGTTCCACGTATACTTCTTCCTTAAGATTACCGCTAAGGAATGTTGACTTCACATCCATCTGGTAAACATTGAATCCTTTGTGAGCAGCGTAGGCGAGGAACAACCGTATAACTTCAAGTCTTGCAACCGGGGCATACGTCTGATCGAAGTCGATCCCTTCTTCTTGTCTGTACCCCTAACCAACAAGTCTTGCCTTGTTCTTTGTAATGATTCTGTTCTCGTCTAGATTGTTCCTGAAGACCCATTTTGTCTCATTATATTGTGTCCTTCGGGCCTGGTACCAACTTCCAGACTTTACACCTCTTGAACTGGTTGAGCTCCTCTTGCATAGCCATGATCCAGGAAGCATCCTTGTTTGCCTCCTCGAACTTCTTTAGCTTTATCTGCGAGAGAAAACTAAGGTGTAAGACCTCATAAGCGGTACCTCTTCTGGTTTTTATCCCTCCTTGGGGGCCTCCAGTCATTTTTTCCATGGGGTGATCTCTTGAGTATCTCATCCCCAATGTCCTTGCATTCTCTGGTACACCGGGTTCTTCTATCTTGGCTGCATCAACCTATACTGGAGACTCTTCTTCCTCCGTAGTTTCTTCTTCCATCAAAGTAGGCATGTGTACTTTGACTATCTCAGAGGGTTTGACCTTATCACTTTCTTCAATCTGAAGTTCTTTAAGCTGAGTACCTGCATCTTCAGTAAGAACACTAGACGGGCTGCTTTGGAGCATACTCGTCTCATCAAAAACAACATGAAATGTCTCTTCTACCACCAGGGTTTTGTTAAAATTTTGAAGTGGAAGAGGATTTGAGTTTGGCGGTCTGCAGATTGGAGACCGCAGAGACCGCACGGTCTGTGTTGGTTCTCTGGTCGGTTTTGTCTCAGCGGTTTGTTCTGAGTGGTCTGATCTAGGAAACCGCCTCTTTTTGTCATGGCGGCTTGCGCGGGTTGATCTGGCGACATGTCCTAAGTCGGCCAGATGTTCTTGGTCTGCCTTCTTGTTGTAACCGGGCGGTCTGACGACTGTTCTAGCCGGTCTGGTTACTGAAGGAGTTCTTTGCTTCTGTAGCTTGTTTTACACTTATGTTTTGTGCTTCTCTCCTCCCTAATTCTTATGAATCATGTCTCGCCATGTATACCTCACATTGTAAAGAGATAGTTAATGCCAGAGTACTATTCGTTCATCTCATTGTCACTGTTGTGCTACACTTGTGAAAGGTTTTGTGAAGTGTGTTCCGCATTGTTTTCACTTCTCCTCCAGACCTCAAGTTTTTCAACATGGTATCAGAGGGAGGTTGCTGAGGTTGTGAAGCTGAAAGTGATGATTCTTCTCTCGGGTTTCTCAAGTGGTTAGCAATCAGTGGGATAGCAATGTAAGGAGGATATGCTAGAGGTCTTGGTATTGAGCTCCTTACGCAGACTAACTTCAAGAAGTGGAAGTCTTGCATGGAGAGCTATCTTCTTGGCGAGGATTTGTGGGAGGTAGTAGGAGGAGAAGCAAGATAAGCTGTTGTTCCTGCTGATGGGAATGTGAAGCTCGTCAAGGCTTGGAGAAGAACGAATGCTAAGGCGAAGTTCACTCTCAATAGAGCTATCATTCCGGAGTTATTTGATCACATCATCGGATGTAGATCAGTGCTGAGATTTGGACAGACTTGGATGGCTTGTTCAATAAGAAGAATATAGCGAGGCTACAGTTCTTGGAAAATGAGTTGGCAAAAGCAACTCAGGGGGATTTGTCTATCTCAACGTTCTTCTTAAAGATGAAGAACCTCTGCGCAGAGATATCGGCTTTGGACCCGGATGAGCCTATCTCAGAAGCTAAGTTAAAGAGGCACATAATCCGCGGCTTGTGGAGGGAGTATGTGGCCTTTGTGACTTCTGTTCAAGG
This sequence comes from Dactylorhiza incarnata, assembly GCA_033032865.1. Taxonomy (NCBI): domain Eukaryota; kingdom Viridiplantae; phylum Streptophyta; class Magnoliopsida; order Asparagales; family Orchidaceae; genus Dactylorhiza; species Dactylorhiza incarnata. Next base: position 7,653,163 of record JAWHQI010000041.1, read on the forward strand.
CTGGTCCAATCAGCCTTCATTGTTGGAGATGGAGAACTTACTTGCTTCGCAAGAAAGTTTGGCTAAGCAGATGGCTAAGATGTCTGTCTCAGGGGGAGAAGGCGAGGTTCTCTTTTCTGGGAAGAAGAAGGGATGGGACAAGAAGAAGAAGACATATGGAGATGATAGTCCATCTACTTCATATCACCAAAAGAGGAGCTATGCTCCTAAGCGTGATGGGAAGATGCAGGAAGGACCTAGATGCTTCAGGTGCAATAAGCTTGGTCATTTCAAAAGGGACTGCAAGGTCAATCTTCAGCCGGGGAATGCGGAAGGGAAGGAGGAGGCTGGTTCCAATTCTTAAGGTAGTTGGGGTGGTGGAGGTGCATTCATGACGGGCACGTGTGTTCGGGTCATGGCTTCCATCAACTATCAGGACGATTGGATAGTGGACTCTTGGTGTGGTTATCACCTCACTGGGGATGAGTCGAAGTTCTCCTCGTTACAGATATATACAGGTAATGACGTTATCATTACGGATGATGATACTATTCATGCAATTGATAAGTAGGGTGTGGTTTCATTGAACGATGATAGAGGTACTCTTAAGTTGAAGAGTGTCTATCATGTTTCAGGGATGAAAAGAACCTCTTCTCGGTGACCAATGCGGTGGATGCTGGCTATCACGTTCTGTTTGGTCCAACAGAAGTGAAATTTCTCTAAAATGTTTCAGCGGTGAAAGTTGAGGCCACTCATGTTGGGAGACGGGTGAAGGACTTGTTTGTTCTTTCAACAAGTTCCTATGTTGATAAGATAAGGGCAAACGACAGCGCTGCTATCTGGCATGAAAGACTTGGGCACGTTGGAATGGATAAGCTGAAAGCAATGGCGGGAAGAGGCCTGGTGAAAGGTCTGCCTAGCTTGTCATCTTTTGGGGATGGTCATGTTTGTGCAGGTTGTCAGTTTGGTAAAGCTCAGCGCTTTCCATTTGACAAATCACAAAGCAGATGGAAAGCGCTGAGCAGGATGTTCTAGTGGAGTTACACAATCTACCCTGCTTCCTTGATGACTTCACCAAACTGACTACAAGCTCTTCTGTGGAGTTACAAGGAAGCCGGGTAGATGGTGGACCAGAGGAAGCTGCACGGGAAGTTCTGGTGGAGTTACCTGTTTCTCCAGGTGCTCCTTGTATTTCTAGCTCTGGGTCAGGTGCTTCAGGTTCTGGAAGCAGGGGGAGCGATGCTCCATGTTTACCTGAGAGGAGAGCTAGTCCAAAAGCTGCAGTGGAAGAGGTGGTTCGGAGTCAAGCTCTGAGGAGGTCCAAGAGGACCATTATTCCACTTGATCGGTATACGGGCGGGAACTTGGTGAGCTTTGTCTCATGTTTCTTCACAGGTCCCCTGGATGAGAGAGAGCCATATTGTTATGAAAATGTCGTTGGAGTCAAGGAGTGGGAAGGAGCCATGGATGAAGAGATGGCTGCCCTCAAGAAGAATGAGGCTTGGGACTTAGTGCCTAAGGTTGATGGGGTTACTCCGGTGACTTGCAAGTGGGTTTTCAAACTGAAGAAGAAGGCTGATGGAAGTATTGAGCGGTACAAGGCTCGCCTTGTAGCTTGAGGTTTCTCTCAGAAGTATGGGGAGGATTATGAAGAAACATTTAGCCCCATTGCCAAGATGACATTGGTCCGGGTGGTGATCGCATTGGTAGCTTGCCAAGGGTGGAAGATTTGGCAACTCGACGTGAAGAACGCTTTCTTATATGGCGAGATTGACAAGGATATCTTCATGGATCAGCCACCTGGTTATGTATTCGAAGAGCACCCAAGATATGTTTGCAAGCTCAAGAAGGCTCTTTACGGCTTGAAGCAAGCGCCTCAGGCGTGGTATGGGAAGATCGCAGAATACCTCCAGTTCTGCGGATACTTTGCTTCTGATTCAGATTCGAGCTTATTCGTAAAGAAGACGGGGGAGCTTCAGGTCTTGGTGCTGCTATACGTTGATGATATTATCATCACGGGAAATTCTGAGATGGAGGTAGTTAAGCTTCGTGCTGAGCTAGATATCATATTTGAGATGAAGGATTTGGGCGAACTCCACCATTTCCTTGGGCTCAAAGTGGAGAGGAAGTAGAGCGGTATGCTCATTTCCCAAAAGGGCTATGCGGATCGAATCGTGAAGAGATTCGACATGGAAGGAGGGAAGAGCAGCTCTACTCCACTGGAGGTTGGAGTTCATCTTCATCGAGATGAAGGGAAGGTTCTTATCGACCCTTTGGTGTTCCGGGCTTTGGTCGAAAGCTTGATATACTTGACGATCACGAGGCCAGATATTGCTTATGCAGTTGGCAGGGTGAGCCGGTTTATGGCAGAGCCTCGGAAGCCTCATCTTGTGGCGGCTAAGAGTATATTGAAGTATGTCAAATCCACCTCGGATTTGGGTCTCTTCTATGGGAGATATTCGGTCTTTTGCTTGCACGGGTACATGGACACTAATTTTGGAGGAGATTCAGATGATCAGAGATTGATGTCTGGATATGTCTTTATGATGGGCTCTACATCTATATCATGGTGCAGCAAGAAGCAGGATTCTGTGTCTGTCTCTACCACGGAAGCGGAGTACAAAGCTTTGGCTTTGGCGGCTTAGGAAGCCATCTGGCTTAGGAGGCATGTGGAGGACATTCATATGGAGGTGGGAGGTCCTACTCTGCTATGTGGTGACAACGAGAGTGCTCTCAAACTGGTGAACAATCCAATTTGTCACACGCGTATGAAGCACATAGAGATTCATCACCATTTCATTTGTGAGAAGGTGTTGGAGGGATCTCTGATTGTGGAGCATGTGCAGAGGAAGGAGAATGTTGCTGACATATTTACTAAGCCGCTGGCAAAGGGACCTTTTGGTCGGTTGCGGAGTTTGCTTGGGCTGACATCCACTTCCCACTTCAAGGGGGAGTGTTAAATTTTTGAAGTGGAACTGGATTTGAGTTGGGCGGTCTGCGGATTGGAGACCGCAGAGACCGCGCGGTCTGCGTTGGTTCTCTGGTCGGATTTGTCTCAGCGGTTTATTCTGAGCGGTCTGATCTGGGAGACCGCCTCTTCTATCTGGGCGGCTTGTGCTGGTTGATCTGGCGACTTGTCCTAAGTCGGCTAGATGTTCTTGGTCTGCCTTCTTGCAGTGACCGGGCGGTCTGACGACTGTTCTAGCCGGTCTGGTTACTAAAGGAGTTCTTTGCTTCTGCAGCTTGTTTTACACTTGTGTTTTGTGCTTCTCTCCTCCGTGATTCTTATGAATCATGTCTCACCATGTATATCTCGCATTGTAAAGAGATAGTTAATGTCATAGTACTATTCGTTCTTCTCACTGTCACTGTTGTGCTACACTTGTGAAAGGTTTTGTGAAGTTTGTTCCGCATTGTTTTCACTTCATCTCCGAACCTCAATTTTTTTCAACAGGTTTTCTTGTTTAAAATTCAATATGTCTTACTATGGCTACTGTACCCTCCAAAAGTTCCTTCAAAACATTTTTCGCTGAACTTAGTTTGGTAGTGCTTCCCATTATTAAGAACATAGCATTTACTACCAAAGATTTTAAAATATGAGACTGTAGGTCTTTTGCCCTTCTGTAGTTCATAAGGTGTCTTATCATGGTTCTTGTTTATGAGTGCTCGGTTCTGCACGTGGCAAGCAGTGTTCACCGCTTCAGCCCAGAAGTACTCTGGTAGTGAAGCATCACTTAACAAAGTTCTGCATGCCTCTATGAGTGTTATGTTCCTTCTCTCAGCCACTCCATTTTGTTGTGGGGTGCGAGGAGAGGAAAACTCATGAAAGATACCTTGACTTTCACAGAACTTTGTCATGGCACTAGACTCGAACTCCGTTCCATGGTCACTTTTGAATTTGACCATGGAGCAGTTAAGTTCATTCTGAATTTGCCGGACAAAAGTAGTAAGATAGTCATAGGTGTTTGACTTGTGTTTCAGAAAGAATACCCAAGCAAAATGTGAGTAATCATCTACAACAACCATTGTATAAGCCTTTCCTCCTATACAATGGACTGGAAGAGGACCGAATAAGTCCATATGTAACAGGTATAAACACCTGATAGAATCTTTGCTAGTAATGCTCTTAAAAGTGGCTCATGTCTATTTGCCCATTTGGCAAGAGTGACATGGTCTCTCTTTAATGCACTTAAGCATAGGAGCATTACGTACTAAATTCTTTGAGAACAATTTATTTATAGTTTTATAATTTATATGTGCTAATCTCTTGTGTCATTGATCACAAAGAGACGCACTATCTTTTGCTAAAAAGCACACTTGGGTAGAAGATTTTAAGCAAAGAAAGTTTAAGCAGAAAATATTTCTACTCCTAGTGCCTGTTAAGATTACTTCTATTGACTCAGAAGATTAATTAGGCACTTATCCTTGTTGAACTCAACCATGTATCCTTTATCGCATAGTTGGCTTATGCTAATCAGATTGTGTTGCAATCCTTTTATGTAGGCCACGTCTATGAACGAGACTACACCATTAGGTACCATACCGTAGCCTTTAGTAATTCCTCGGTCGGATCCTCCAAAAATTACTTTTGGTCCGTCTTCAACTAGGATAAAATCTTGCAAAAGGCTTTTATTCCCGGTCATGTGCTGAGAACATCCACTGTCCAAGTACCAGATTGGCGGTTTATCCTCCTTTGGACATACCTGCAAAAGTAGATCACTACACCTTAGGAACCCAAACAAATTTGGGTCATTGGTCCTTTGTCAGTCGGACACCACTAGGTGTGCTAAAATTCCGAGTGGTCTTTCTCGTAACATTAGGCCGTGGATTCACATCTCTTCTGGGGTTAAACCAGCAATCTTTTGCAAAGTGACTAGTTTTGTCATAGCACCAACAGTCAAATCTGTTGTATCTCTTTTTAGCTTCCATCTTAGCCTTTTGAACGGGTGCCTTTACAGGAGCAGCAGACTTAGAAGTCGAGGCTTCATGAGTATGGCATGCACAAGACTTGTCTAACTCATGTATCTTGGATACATCAGACTTGGCTTTTGTAGCCTTCTTGAAATTATGACCATGAACGAAAGGGCCATGATCCATCAACACAACTTCCTCATAAGGTTCCTTCAGAGAACTAGTGCCAATGTTTCGAGGACGAGTCCATCCTTGGCAGCTTTTCTTTGGCTCAACATAAGTTGGCCGAGCAATGTGACCATAGGAGATCTCAAAGTCATAAGGATTTGAGGGGAAGATCAATTTATTGAAGATGGGTCCTTCAATAACTTTCTTCCCTTTAGCTTCCCTTAGAGCTTTGCCTTTGGCCTTAGCAGCTCTCCTGCGGGAAGACTTACTTACTCCAGTCGTGTGGCCAAGACCACTACCCTTCTTCACTGAAGTGAACCGATCTATGATTGGAAGGATAGTTTTGGCTTGGAGAAACTTTCAACAAGCTTCTTCTCAACCACCAACTTATCCTCCAATTCTTTGATAAGTTCATCTTTGTGATTTATGAGTGTTGGGAATATTGCCCTCAATGTTCCCTTGATTTGAAGAGGCATCACTCACAATACTAAGTACATATTGTATTTGATAAACCCTACTTTGCATCAGAAATGTGCAGGTTAAGATATTCCAAACATTGGAATACGTTCAGAGGTTTGCTATCAAAACCGCTGAGAAGGAGTCATTGTCTCAACATAACTGCTGAGACGAGGCCAGGAGCCATTGAGAAGTGATCTGCCTTAGCTGAGCTGCAGATAGACAAAAATCACTGAGAAGACTATCTGTCTCGGTGGATCCGCTGAGACCAAGATAGTTAAACCGCTGAGACCGAAAACTGTCTCAGCCCAACCACTTAGACAGATCAAATCAAGAAGAAGACAGTGCGCGACCTGCTTTTGGCACAAACAGCTGTAAATGAGAGATAAAGCATTCTATCCTCTTCCAAAGTGTCAGGGGCCTTTCTAAGAGCCGTTGAAGACAAATGAAGTATAAATGAACATCTTAGGGCACTTTCAAAAGGACTTGTTTGTGTGCTGAAAAGAAAGAAGCCATTATCATTGTTCCATTGACCGCTTTCAAGTTCTCTCCACCTCCTTCTTACTGAACCAGCCAGAAGACACAAGGAGAGAATATAGCTCTTCTACTCAGAAGAGCAAGGTGATCATGTCTCCTCTATTGAAGAGAAGGATCAGAAAGAAGCTAGGACTGAAGTTTACATTCAACCAAGTTTCAAAGAAGCACCAACTGTGCAGGAACAATAGAAGACATCATTCCAGTGTTGTCTAATGTTGTAAGCTTAACATTTGTTTACTATAAGAACTGTATTGTTCTGATATTGTAGGGTTGTTTAACCTGAGTAGTAGTGTTGTTTAGCCTGAGTTTTGTAAGGCTATTGAGCCTGAGCAGTAGGGCATCTTGCCTGAGAAGTAGGGCCTCTTGATAGGCCTGAGATAGGAGGTCAAGGAGATCTCTGAGTTGTAGGTGTTGGAGCACTCTGAGTGGTAGGCCTGAGGTAGGGCTTGGAGCAAGCCTAAGAGATCCTGAGGGATCTGAGTTGTAAGCTTTAGAAGCTGAGATTGGAGGAGTTGGCCTTATCTAACACACTATTAGAAAGGTGTAGAGGGAAAGTGGACTATCCATAGACACACTGTCTTGGGGAACCACTATAAACACTTGTGTGTTTTCTATGTGTGCTTGTTATTTTGTTTCCTAGCAAAAATAATTAAGTAAAATTCAAAGAGACCTATTCACCCCCCCCCCCTCTCTAGGTGAATTAGACTATATACCTATAAACTATCAAGTGGTATCAGAGGTAGGTTGGTCAAAAAGGACTTAACAGTATGACTAGGTCCTACAGAGGTATAGTAAGATCTGAATCCAATGGCTACCAATGGAGTTCAGAAAGAGATGGGGTCTATGATGCTTCCTATATGCAAGAAGGAAACTTTTGGCATTTGGAAGCAATGGGTTAGGCTTTTCATGGAGGCCTCAGACCCTAGGATCATTATCACTATCCAGAAGGGCCCCTTTCTCATCACAAAGCCCTCCACCATTGATCCTACTAGGCAGGTAGGTAAGTCTTACACTGAAATGATAAGGGATGAGATAGCATTGGCAACAATGGACAAAAGAGATCAAAACATTATAGTCAATGTTATTGATGATTCAACATTCCAGAACTTGGTACACTGTGAGACTGCCAAGCACATGTGGGATACACTGGTAGTGTACATGGAAGGGACTGAAGAGGTGAGGGATGATAGGAAATCCCTCCTCAATTAGGAATATGAAGCCTTCAAGCAGCAAAGCTTGGAATGCATAGCTGATTGATGAGTCTGGTTTATATAGTGATTTCCGGACTCATCTGTGTCGTTTTTCTGTTCTTGCACTTCAATTTCAGTTCTTAATTGCTTATATTTTACTTGTTCGCACTTTCACTTTAAGTGCTCATTTAGACCCGTTGTGGTGTGCAATTGCGCACTATTTTGTTGGGGGCAAGCACATTGTGCTCCCCATTCTTTTTCTGTTATTATACTTGTGCTGGAGGTGTGTTCCCAGCGTTGTGTTTTGTTATGCAAGTGGGCAGATCGTCCATAGTGCCCAGAATTCATCCTGTATGAATAGCATGGTCGTGCATTTTACTTGACGCATGGTCGGCTGCGGTCGTGCGCTATGATCGGCTGGTCAATATGGTGATCTACCCCGCTCATGTGTTTTCTTCACGCATGGTTGGCCTCAACCGTGCGCGAACAAAATGCACGACCTCCTGTTGTTTGCCGGATTTTGAGGTTTCTGAATTTGCCCGTGCATTTTTACGCACGGTCGGATTTGACCGTGCGTGAGTAAAACGCACGGGCGCGCCTGTTTCATCTTTCTGGCCTTTATTCTTTTAATATCGCACGGTCCGCGCACGGTCGTGCGTTCGACCGTGCATGACCAAATTTCTGATTATTTTGTATAAAAGCTGCAGCTCTTGCCCTATTCCGGAGGATCATTTTCCAGCGCCATTTTCCCGCTCCAGTGCGCCATTTTCGCCGCTCCATCACCGCCCACCTTCGGGAGGAGTTTCGGCCGCCATTCTCTTGCAAATCTCAAGTCAGAGCATCCTCTAGGCCTCCTCCATTGTGCGTGCACCTCCAAAGCTCCATTTTGAGGGATTTTCTGCTGCATATATGAAGTTCTCCGTTGAGATCATGGCCAAAGAAGATTGACGGAGAAGACGGGTATAATAGAAGAAGGTGATAGCTCTTCCGGACCCCGGACGGCAGTTGGAGCCCGAGATCGGACAAGGATTGACAACCCAAGATTCCGGTCGTGAACCTCCGATGGGTCTCCGTGCTTTGGTTGTAATCTCAACCACCTTTACAATGTAGTGTGTTATTCCTTAATTATTTAGGTGTATGAACAATGTTTGCTAAACCTTGTTTTATCATTTAATATTTCATGTCTATGTGAAATCATTATATGTGGTTTATGCAAGTGAGGAGCGCCCCATTCCATCCTCCATCCCGCTGTCATGTTTGTGTGTCGCACTAGCAATTGCTAGTGGCGTTCTTGTTGACGAGGTGCTTGCGATCCTCATTCCGCCGGTGTGACCCACTCCATCTGCAAGCCAACTCTTCCATCCGCCTAGCAAAGCGTGGCATAGCGGCCCGTGTAATCCATTCGCCTAATGAAGCAGTGCGCTCAAGGCCTGCACAGTTTGATTCCACACTTACCACTCCATCCGCTTGCCTACTCGTCCATCCTCCCTTGCGAATCGGTGCATAGCGGCCCGTGTAGTTTTCCATCCAGCCTGGCGAAGCATTGCATAGCGACATTGCTTAGGAGTAGTTGTAGTTGTTTTCTTTTATTTTCCACAATCCAAATCACCCCCTTTTCCGCAATCCATCTGACCTAAAGGACTTCGATCTCAAGTCCTTTCTCAATTGTTAACTCCACCTTACTGTGCTCCTTCGACATCGATACTTGGGGATGAACTCCCACATTTTATATTACTTGAACGATCGGTACACTGTCGTTTCATGCTGTAGTCTCGCTACCGCCGATAGCGGTGTGCTAGATTTGCGTATCAAGTTTTTGGCGTCGTTGCTGGGGAATACAGTCGTGTGAGTTTTCTGGAGAGGGAGAATCTGAGAGAGAAGCCCTTCCATTTGTAAATTGCATCTTTTATTTTATTTCAGTTCTTGTTATTCCTTTTTCCTATTTTATATTAGGTTGCCTTAGTAAATTATTATTGGGTGTAGTATTTTGCACAATAGTGTTTTTGTTTTGAATCTTGTTATCTTTACACAACGTGGGCTTCATTTAATATTCGTTTCCATTTGTGCGGAGATATATCTCATGCTAGTGATAGATGTCCAACGGGAGATATTAGCCCTAGAACTCAAGGCCCAGTATATGGAGCACCGACTTCGTCTTGTACTCCATATGGTGCGCGTAAGTCCTATGGCTACTCTTCCGCTCCGCACATGCCCTTTTTGCATTCATCTCCGGTCCAATTTGAGCCGAAGAAAAATGCAAAACAGTGCTTGTTTTGTCGGAGCATGGATCATGCCTTGAAGGATTATGCTGTATTTCTTCGCCAATTGGACGAGGATGACGAGCCAGATATCCGGATCATCCCAACTCCTGACTCTGACAACACACCTTCCACCTCTGATTACGTTGATGTATCACCTTCAAGTTTTGAAGGGAATGATGCAGGCATGCTTATCGGAGTTGTGGCTGATCTAGGCTCTGACATGGCTGAGCGCATCTCCCCTGTCCATATATCACCATGCATGGACTCGATTCTTTGTGAGGAATCGGTGCTTGACTTTTATCCAAGTACTATTCCTCCCCCTGTTGTGCATACTACAGTCGTCTCTGACGACATTGTTGATGATGTGTCGCAAGATAAGGCTGGCGATCTAAGTATTATGCATGTTCCTATGGAGGAGGACAACCTTCTAGGTGAAGAGGAGTTTTCCTCAACACCGGTGGAGGAAGTCCAAATCTTAAGCCTGGCCACTGTTGATCGCCGAACCGTGTAGCATTGATGACAATGCTGACATTATTTTACTTTTCCATCCTGATGGGAGTGAGACCGGGACCACTCCCCCGATTTTAGATCATTTATATCTTACTTCTCTTTTATTCCCTAACCCCCCTTCTCTATCCGAGCCTATGCAGGTTGAGCCTCCACATGTACTCAGGAGGACTTGGAGCATTTTGCTCAAGTCGATGATGAGTGTATCCTCTCATGTGAGGAGGTTGATCCCTCCTCCATAGAGGAAGCCTCATTCATTGCGTTCTCTTCCTGTTGTTTCCCTGAAGATGACACCTTGCTGGGCAAGGATCTTTTTGTGGTGAGACGAGTGAGGACCAGCCTTCCTCCTCTTCTTTCTTTCTATTTCCTCTACCTGTGTTAAACAGGTATTATTATTTAGGTAGGTGAGTAACTATTCTGTCGCCGTATCAGTACCCGCTACCGACACGCATATTAGAACAGTTACCTGTACATTTCCTTTTCCATACGCCCATTAGCTAGAACTGTTATGTTTTTAAATAAGTCGTGCTGGGAAGACAATAACCCCATTAGTTATCTTACTTTTCATGCATTTCTATTTCATCTAGTTTAGTTTAGTTAGTTGTATTTCATTTTATTTCGTATATTTTCTTTTGTTTTTGGCGGAGCTCACCCCTGCAGGCTCTTTTTCTGGATGAGGATGTTGCAGCTTTGTCTTGGTTTACATGCGTCTTCTGGTATGCTCACTTGCTGAGCATTGGGTACTCTCTTCCCCTAGCCCTCATTTAAATTTCATGATGATATTGTATGTTGGTTTGTCTAGTTTAAGTCTGGGGGAGAGTAGTTCTGTGTGCCCACTCACGTGCACTATTCCATAGCATGCTAGAAGTACTTTTATTTTAGTTTATTGAAAATTGTTGTTCATTCTCTTTGTGTACCACATCACCCACTTGAGCGCGTACTCATCTGTATGCATGCTCTGAGTTGAATTTAATTCTTTTGCTTGTTTGGGAAAGTCTAGGTGCTGGCTTAGGACTATGTAGCAGAGTAAAATGTTGACTCCAGTAGTGTTCCTAGTCAAGTGCTCGGTTGCATAGAAATTTGTGTAGATTAGACTTCTTTTTATACTTATGGTTATATATTTTTTCTATTAGTGTAAATGTTGTTTACTCTACTCAAATGGTGAATCCGATGTGAATCAAACGGTAGCATAGGGATGTGTGTAAACGATCGCTAGACCATATTGCTTGAGTCGGGAGAAAGGAGAATCTTTCTCCGTGGCTAGAACTTGCCCCAAGCGATTATTGAAACATTGGCATAGGATAGTTCTAGTGCGTGAGAATGACGTAGGCCATCATTTTTGCCCGGTTGAGCCATTGTGCCATTCCTGATATCTTCCCTCGCTAGCCCCTTTGTGCCTACCCAATCCTTTTGGTTCAGCTCCACCTATACCTCACCAAAGCCTCAAAGCCAATCCTAGTCGCACACCCAAATGCGAGAATTTTGTGTAGATTTTATTTTAGTGGTGTTGATTGTGGAATTATAATGTGAAGATGTGGATGTGTTCATTGAATATGTGCTGAAAAGAAAAAAATATATGTTGATTGAAAAAAAAATATATATGTTGATTGAAAAAAAAAATATTGTTGAAATGAAAAAAGAAAAAATGCTAAATTGAATATTATTTGAAATATTGGGAATAGGTGGTGTACACACCCATTTTGCAAAAGTCTAAGTCTGAGGGTGTGGTGCACTTGCTTTCGATGTTGTTGTGCGAGGAGTTGTAATAAAGCTCATTTGGGTTTATGTGTGCTCAGCCTTCGTGTTTATCTTTGTTTACCTCACCATAACCCAAGCCCCATTTAAAACCTTAAGTCCTACCGACTCACGCTATGAACCAATCTAGTGTCGTGGAGAGAATGTGACCAGGCGAGCCTATGGTCACCGACACCGATGGATTTTGGTGGAGTTGTCCGGCACCCCAATCTTGAGCAATGCTCATCTCAGCGCTTAGTTTACTTTCTCTGTATGCGTGACCGGATGATTCACCGTAGTTCACCATCTTGAGTGGTTGTAATATGCTTTTACTCTTTTAGAAATCTATAAAATGTTTGTGTATAATGAGAAATCTTCTCCATTATCTTTCTTATGCACGTGAGCATGCGACTTCGCATGGTACTCTGTATTGTAATTCTAAGCCATCTTCTTTTCTTTCCCCGCTTGCTTAGAATTTGTTTGCTCGGGACGCGCAAACAGGTAAGTCTGGGGGTGTGATGAGTCCGGTTTATATAGTGATTTCCGGACACATCTGGGTCATTTTTCTGTTCTTGCACTTCAATTTCAGTTCTTAATTGCTTATATTTTACTTATTCGCGCTTTCACTTTAAGTGCTCATTTAGACCCGTTGTGGTGTGCAATTGCGCACTATTTTTTGGGGGGCAAGCACATTGTGCTCCCCATTCTTTTTCTGTTATTATACTTGTGTTGGAGGTGTGTTCCTAGCGTTGTGTTTTGTTATGCAAGTGGGCAGATCGTCCATAGTGCCCAGAATTCATCCTTTATGAATCGCACGGTCGTGAATTTTACTTGATGCACGGTCGGTTGCGGTCGTGCGCTATGATCGGCTGGTCAATATGGTGATCTGCCCCGCTCGTGCATTTTATTCACGTACGGTTGGCCTCAACCGTGCGCGAACAAAACGCACGACCTCATGTTGTTTGCCGGATTTCGAGGTTTCTGAATTTGCCCGTGCGTTTTTACGCACGGTCGGATTCGACCGTACGTGAGTAAAACGCACGGGCGCGCCTGCCTTGTCTTCCTGGCCTTTATTCTTTTAATATCGAACGGTCCACGCACGGTCGTGCGTTCAGTGCATGACCAAATTTCTGATTATTTTGTATAAAAGCTGCAGCTCTTGCCCTATTCCGGAGGATCATTTTCCAACGCCGTTTTCCCGCTCTAGTTCGCCATTTTCGCCGCTCCATCACCGCCCACCTTTGGGAGGAGTTCCGGCCGCCATTCTCTTGAAAATCTCAAGTCAGAGCATCCTCTAGGCCTCCTCCATTGTGCGTGCACCTCCAAAGCTCCATTTTGAGGGATTTTCTGCTGCATATATGAAGTTCTCCGGTGAGATCGTGGCCAAAGAAGATTGACAGAGAAGACGGGTATAATAGAAGAAGGTGACAGCTCTTCTGGACCCCAGACGGCAGTTGGAGCCCGAGCTCGGACAAGGATTGACAACCCTAGATTTCGTCCATGAACCTCCGATGAGTCTCTGTGCTTTGGTTGTAATCTCAACCTCCTTTACATTGTAGTGTGTTATTCCTCAATTATTTAGGTGTATGAACAATGTTTGCTAAACCTTTTTTGTCATTTAATATTTCATGTCTATGTGAAATCGTTATATGTGGTTTATGCGTGTGAGGAGCGCCCCATTCCATCCTCCATCCCTCCATCATGTTCGTGTGCCGCACTAGCAATTACTAGTGGCGTGTTTATTGATGAGGTGTTTGCGACCCTCATTCCGCCGGTGTGACCCACTCCATCTGCAAGCCTACTCTTCCATCCGCCTAGCGAAGCGTGGCATAGCGGCCCGTGTAATCCATTCGCCTAACGAAGCAGTGCGCTCAAGGCCTACACAGTTCGATTCCGCACTTACCACTCCATCCGCTTGCCTACTCATCTATCCGCCTTTGCGAATCGGTGCATAGCGGCCCGTGTAGTTTTCCATCCCGCCTGGTGAAGCATTGCATAGCGGCATTGCATAGGAGTAGTTGCAGTTGTTTTCTTTTATTTTCCACAATCCAAATCACCCCCTTTTTCGCAATCCATCCGACCTAAAGGACTTCGATCTCAAGTCCATTCTCAATAATTAACTCCACCTTACTGTGTTCCTTCGAGATCGATACTTGGGGATTCACTCCCACATTTTATATTACTTGAACGATCGGTACACTGCCATTTCGTGCCGCAGTCTCGCTACCGCCTATAGCGGTGTGCTAGATTTGTTGAATTTTTGAAGTGAAGTGGAGGTGACCGGGCGGTCTGATTTTGGGTGACCGCCGAGACCGCGCGGTCTGTATTTGTATTATGCTGGTCTGGCTCTACCGGTCTGTTCGGGCGGACTGCTGGTTCTGCCGGTCTGTTCTTGATTGCTGCGGTCTGTTCCCGAGTTGGTCTGCTGGTTGGCCTGTCTTCTTTGTTGGAAGACCGGGCGGTCTATTCTTATGTGACCGCCTGTTCGGGTGGCTTGTTCTAGCGATCTGACGACTTGTTTGAAGTCGGTCAGATGGTTCGTGGTTTGCTCCTGGTGGTCTAAGGGAGGAGTACCTTTGTGCCTGCGCGGCTTGTACACGGTCTCGTGTTCGCGCGACTTGTGCGCAATCTGCCTGTTGATCTGCGGTCTTGGTCGGATGTTTATCCAAGATGTGTGATCGCGCGGTCTGCCTTGTGAGACCGCTGGCGATCTAATTGGTGGTGATTGTACCTCTCCTGTGCGGTGACGACATTCGTCTACCCTCCTATAAATAGAGGTGCAGGGCTCGTCATTCCTAACGAGAACTGTAAGAACTGAGCCTGGGTTAATTCGTGCGGTCTCACTTTTGAGGTCGGGCGGTCTCGGAAGCGAGTTGACTGTTTGTTGTGTTCGCAGGTTTGCGATCAGCAGGTTGCGGTCTCCTTCCTTGGTGATTCCCAACGGCTTGAATAAACAGTTCGGCAGCGGTCTGTCTGCGAACTAGTTTATGTTCGTTCATGTGCTGTTCGCAGCGAGCTCAGCGATCAGGCGACCTTCAGCGGTTAGGCGATCTGAGTTGCGGTCTGGCGACAGCTTCAGTTCTTCGTTCCAATAAAGCTCCAGTTTGTGCGGTCTGAGGTGGACATCATCTCACCGGGGATGAATCAAAGTTCTCTTCTTTGGCTCCTTACTCAGGTAACGATGATATCATTACGGCTGATAATTCTGTTCATGCTGTCGAACAAGAAGGTGTTGTATCCCTAAGTAGTGATAAGGGTCCACTCACATTGAGGAGTGTTTATCACGTGCCTGGTATGAGGAAGAATCTCTTCTATGTGACCAATGCGGTCGATGCCGGTTATCACGTTCTGTTTGGCCCAATAGAAGTGAAGTTTCTTAAAACTCAACCGGAGATAAAGGGAGATGTTATCCATGTTGGAAAGCGGGTGAAGGACTTGTTCATTTTACCGACAAGTACCTATGTTGATAAGATGAAGACCAACGATAGCGCGGCTATCTGGCATGAAAGGTTGGGGCATGTTGGCATGGACAAATTGAAGGCTATGGCTTTGTCAAGGGCTTGCCTAGCTTGTCCTCTTATGGAGACGGTCATGTTTATGCTGGATGTCAGTTTGGTAAGTCTCATCGACTTCCATTTGATAAATCGCAAACAAGATGCAAAGCGCCGTTGGAGTGCATTCACAGTGATTTGATGGGACTGACTGCCACCCCAAGCCTTGGAGGCAACAGATATATGTTGGTGTTGATTGAAGATTACACTAGATATGTCTGGGTGTATTTTCTGAAAGAGAAGTCGGAAGCCTTTGCGAAGTTTGTGGAGTTCAAGGAGCTGGTGGAAGGTCGGTTAGGCCTGCGGGTGAAAAAAATTGAGAACTGACAATGGTGGGGAGTTCACCTCTGGTGAGTTCTCAAGTTTTTGCAGGAAACACGACGTTCAGAGAGAGCTCACTTGTGCCCATACTCCATAGCAGAATGGCGTTGTGGAGAGGAAGATCCGTCATCTGACGGAAACCTGCAAATGCTGGCTTCATGCCAAGAGTATCCCAAAATCCTTTTGGGCTGAGGGAATGTCTTATGCAGCTTACGTCATCAACAGGATGCCTCTAAGTCCTATCAACATGAAGACCCCTCACGAACTTATGTTCAAGGAGAAGCTGAGTGTTGCACACCTTCGGGTGTTCGGGTCAACCTGCTATGTACATATTCCTGATGCTCTTCGAACAAAGCTAGATGTGAAAGCAAGGAAGCTAGTCTTTGTTGGGTATGATGAGCGGAAGAAAGGATGGAGATGCATGGATCCTGACACACAGAGATCAGTGGTATCTCGGGATGTGGTGTTCGATGAAGTGACTTACTACAAGGGGAGTTCAGGAGTTGAACTACCGGAAAGCAGGGTTGATGAAGCAGGAAAAGCTGCGGGAAGTTTTCAAGTGGAGTTGCTTGTTTCACCAGGAGCTCCAGCTGTGTTAAGTTCTGAGATGGAGGCTTCAGGTTCTGGAAGCAGGGGGTGCGATGCTCCAAGTTCATTTGGAAGAGGAGCTTGCACAGAAGAAGCAGCTGAGGAGGTGGTTAGTAAGGTGCAACCTCTTAGGAGGTCGAAGAGGACTATCAAGCCACCAGATCGATATACAGGAGGAAACATGGTGAGCTTCGTCTCATGTTTCTTCGCTGGTCCCTTGGATGAAAGGGAGCCGTCGAGCTTTGAGAAAGCCAAAGGCATGAAGCAGTGGGATATTGTTATGCAAGAGGAGATGGATGCTCTCAAGAAGAATGAGACTTGGTCTCTAGTGCCCAGGCCCAAGGGCATTACCCCTGTGACTTGCAAATGGGTGTATAAGCTCAAGAAGAAAGCTGATGGCACGATCGAGCAATACAAGGCTCTCCTTGTGGCTCGCGAGTTCTCACAGCATTATGGTGAAGATTATGATGAGACGTTTAGTCCAGTGGCAAAGATGACTAGGGTCCGATTTGTTATTGCTTTGGCGGCATCTTGTGGATGGGAGATTTGGCAGCTCGATGTGAAGAATGTTTTCTTATACTGAGAGATTGACAAGGATATCTTTATGATCCAGCCGCCGGGTTTCATCTCGGAGGATCTTCCAGACTACGTCTGTAAACTGAAGAAGGCCTTATATGGGTTGAAGCAAGCGCCTTGGGCGTGGTATGGGAAAATCACGGAGTATCTTCTATTCTGCGGGTTCTTTGCTTCAGACTCTGATTCTAGCTTGTTCATCAAGAAGGAGGGGGCGCTTCGGGTTATTGTTCTGCTGTATGTGGATGACATGATTGTCACCGGGAACTCGAAGGAGGCGGTAGCAAGGCTGAGAGCTGAGCTTGCTATCAGGTTAGAGATGAAGGATCTGGGGGAGCTTCACCATTTCCTTGGACTCGCGGTTCAGAGGCGGGAGAGCAGAGTGCTCATTTCTCAAGCAGGATATGCAGAGCGGATCGTTCAACGATTCGGCATGGAAGAAGGGAAGAGTAGCTCTATACCTCTGGAACAGCATCATAAACTTCGGAAGGATGAGGGAAGAGTTCTATCTGATCCGTTGGTATTCCGAGCTCTGGTTGGGAGCTTGATCTATTTGACCATCATGAGGCCTGATATTGCTTATGCAGTTGGCAAAATGAGTCGGTACATGGCGGAGCC
This sequence comes from Dactylorhiza incarnata, assembly GCA_033032865.1. Taxonomy (NCBI): domain Eukaryota; kingdom Viridiplantae; phylum Streptophyta; class Magnoliopsida; order Asparagales; family Orchidaceae; genus Dactylorhiza; species Dactylorhiza incarnata. Next base: position 7,670,557 of record JAWHQI010000041.1, read on the forward strand.
ACGGAAGCCTCATCTTCTGGCGGCAAAAGGAATTCTAAAATATGTGAAGTCGACCTCTGATTTGGGTCTCCTGTTTAGGAGAGGGTCAAGCTTGGAGTTGCATGGATACATGGATGCTGACTACGGTAGAGACGTGGATGATCGGAGATCAACGTCTGGTTATGTCTTTATGACGGGACCCGCAGCTATTTCTTGGTGCAGCAAAAAGCAGGACTCGGTGTCCGTATCTACCACAGAAGCGGAATACAAGGCTTCGGCCTTGGCAGCTCAGGAAGCCGTTTGGCTCAGGAGGTTGGTGGAGGATGTTCATGAGGAGGTTCGAGGTCCAACTATGCTACGTGGGGATAATGAGAGTGCTCTCAAGCTGGTTAATAATCCAGTCTGTCATGCGAGGACCAAGCATATTGAGATTGAGCATCATTTCATTCGTAAAAAGGTGTTGGGAGGATCTCTTATGGTCGATCATGTTCGGAGTGCGGACAATGTCGCAGACATCTTCACAAAGCCGCTGGCGAAGGGACCGTTTACACAGTTGTGGAGTTTACTCGCGCTAGTCTCCACTTCCCACTTCAAGGGGGAGTGTTGAATTTTTGAAGTGAAGTGGAGGTGACCGGGCGGTCTGATTTTGGGTGACCGCCGAACCACGCGGTCTGTGTTTATATTCTGCCGGTCTGGCTCTGCCGGTCTGTTCTGGCAAACTGCTGGTTCTGCCGGTCTGCTCTTGATTGTTGCGGTCTGTTCCTGAGTTGGTCTGCTGGTTGGCCTGTCTTCTTTGTTGGAAGACCGGGCGGTCTGTTCTTATGTGACCGCCTGTCCGGGCGGCTTGTTCTAGCGATCTAACGACTTGTCTGAAGTCGGTCAGATGGTTTGTGGTTTGCTCCTGGTGGTCTAAGGGAGGAGTACCTTTGTGCCCGCGCGTCTTGTGCACGGTCTCGAGTTCGCGCGACTTGTGCGCGATCTGCCTGTTGATCTGCGGTCTTGGTCGGATGTTTATCCAAGATGTGTGATCGCGCGGTCTGCCTTGTGAGACCGCTGGCGATCTAACGGGTGGTGATTGTACCTCTCCTGTGCGGTGACGACATCCGTCTACCCGCCTATAAATAAAGGTGCAGGGCCCGTCATTCCTAACGAGAACTGTATGAACTGAGCCTGGGTTAATTCGTGCGGTCCACTTTTGAGGTCGAGCGGTCTCGGAAGCGAGTTGATTGTTTGTTGTGTTCGCAGGTTTGCGGTCAACAGGTTGCGTTCTCCTTCCTTGGTGATTCCCAGCGGCTTGAATAAACAGTTCGGCAACGGTCTGTCTGCGAACTGGTTTATGTTCGTTCTTGTGCTGTTCGCAGCGAGCTCAGCGATCAGGCGACCTTCAGCGGTTAGGCGATCTGAGTTGCGGTCTGGCGAAAGCTTCAGTTCTTCGTTCCAATAAAGCTCCAGTTCGTGCGGTCTGAGGTGGCGGTCTTGCAGTGCAGGCGGTCTGTCTATTTTCTGTTCGCGCGGTCTCAGGTCAAGTCGAGCGATCTCTGGAGTTGAGCGGTCTGTGCGGTCTCAGCTTGTCTAGCCGCCAGATTTGTTTTGGTGTGTTTTGTTCTTCTCTTCTTCGTGATTCTTATGAATCATGTCTCGCCATGTATACCTCGCACTGTAAATGAAGTTTGTGATTCAATAATGTTTCTTGTGTTGCTGTGTGGCATTGTAGTGTTTGGATATAACTCAGTTGATGCAACTCCTGCTTACTCCTAAACGATTCAAATCAAAAATTTTAACAAGATTTGCACATCACTGATTGCTATGAAAGATTCTTCAGGATAGTGAATGATTTGAGGACCTATGAAAGGACCTTCACTTATTATGAGCTGAATGACAAATTTCTAAAATCTCTAACTAGAGACTGGGATACGAAGATCTTTGCCATCAAGGAGGTGGCAAAGCTGGGTGAGACTCCTTCCCATACTCTGTTTGGAAAGCTGCTCTCTTATGAGATGCAGCTATCTGCTAGGAAGGAGGAGGACACATCCTCTAGGCCTCATGCAAGGGAAAGGACTGTGGCCCTCAAGGCTGAGGGATCTAAGAAGAGAAAGCCAAGGATGCTTACACCTCCAAGGAAGGTTGCTGGCTCAGAAAATTCTGAGTCTAGTCAACTCTTCTGATGAGGAGTTTGCTGCCTTCTCAAGGCATTTTAAGAAGATGATGAGGAGGAAGCAGTGGAAGAACAAGTCTTCCTCCTCCTTACATCCCAGGAAGGATCTCAATAGATCAGACAAGTAGCACCCCAAGGGGGGACAGGTATGACTCTAAACATGTTAAACATATTTCATCTAATGTGATTTGTTATTGCTGCAATAAGCCTGGACATGTGATTGCTGACTGTCCAGTCAAGAGGAAGGATGTTGGGTATTGTATCCACAATAACCTTGATTTGTAGGAAGTCATCCTTGAACCAAGATTGAATTACTTGTGTATTTGATATGCTTCTCTAGTAATTGTTCTTGCAGGTTCACTTTGCTAAGTGTAGACCAATGTCAGGTCACAATGGGTCAATAAGCACAGTCTCATACAATGTAATTCCTCATTGTGTGGGATATGGGGTTGACTCATGAGTGATCTCTCAATTGAGATACACTTTATGATCAAGACAATTAAAGCTCAAAGCTTGGAGTTGCAGCTGGTGTGCAAGAGGAAAAGAAAGAATTTTTCTTAAAGTCCTTTTTTCGAGAACTTAAGATAGCTCTCGAGAAGTCATGAAGAGCTTTCGAGAAATCCTTGTGTTATCCCAAAAAATCTTCTCAGCATTTGTTTTCGAGAAGTTTATCTTAGTTTCAGCTTTCGAGAAGTCCTTTCTCTCGAGAGGTTGGTTTGAGCTCTCGAGAAGTCTTTGTTGCTCTCGAAAACCTTTCTCCTATTCTTAGTAAGGCTTTTCTCTAAGGGTATTTCTCGAAGTTGTCAAGGAGTTCTCGAGAAGTATTTTGTTCTCTCGAGAAGTCAATTCTCCCGAGAACTCAGTCCTTTTATTTCGAAGAGTTAATCGTTATCATTTCTCGAGAAGTTCACTATCTTTCGAGAAGTCTTTTCAAATCCTTTAAAATTCTCTTCCAAGTTATTGATGCGCAAATCTCGCACACCGCTATAGGCGGTAGCTAGACTGCGGCACGAAACGGCAGTGTAGCGATCATTCAAGTAATATAAAATGGGAATGAATCCCCAAGTATCGATCTCAAAGGAACATAGTAAGGTGGAGTTTATTATCGAGGAAGGACTTGAGATTGAAGTCCTTTCGTGCGGATGGATGCGGAAACGGGTGTTTTGGATTGTGGAAAATAAATAGAAAATATTACACTACTCCTATGCAATGCCGCTATGTAAAGCTTCGCTTGGCGGAATGGAAACTAGGTAGGCCTTGAGCGCGCTACTTCGAGAGGGCGGATGGACGAGTAGGCAAGTGAAGTGAGGGTCGTAAGCACCTCTTCGACAAGTACGCCACTAGCAATTGCTAGTGCGGCAAACAAATGCAACGGCGGGATGGAGGATGGAATGGGGCGCACCTCAAGCAACATAAACCACAAAGCATTTCATATAGACATGAAATGTAAAGAAATACAAACAAGCTTATGTACTCTACTTCATCACAATGTAAGGATCTAACTACATAAACATCAATAAGAGGAGAACAAAGCAAGAAATCGACTGAATCTGAAGGCTCGTTGGAGATTCACGGTTGGAATCGCTGGGTTGTCAATCCGCGTCCAAGCTCGGTCAGCAACTGCGTCCGGGGTAGAGAGAGCTGTCACGACTCTCCAATGGACCCGTCTTCTTCGTCTCACGATCCGGTGGAGGTTGCAAACTTCCCCTTGCTTGAAGGTAATGGTGGCTAGATCTCCCTTGAAGCTCTAGGATGAAGGAGGAGGCCAAAGGGACGAAACCCTCATGGAAATAGCGAAATCGGCGCTGCTGTACGGCGCGTACGGAACTCCTAATTTTGGTCGAAGCTACAGCTTTTATAGAAAAACGTTAGAAATTTGGTCACGCACGGTCGAACGCACGACCGTGCGTGGACCGTGCGATACTTAAGCTCAGCAGGCGTGCAGGAGAAGAAGTCTTGCGCCCGTGCGTTTTGCTCATGCACGATCAACTCCGCCCGTGCGTTCAAACGCACGGGTAAATTCCGACGCTCCGTTTTCTGCCCAGACACAAACGAACGACCGCCACCGACCGTGCGAAAAGGAAACGCACGACCGTGCGATATGCACAGAAATGACTTCTGGGGAAAACGGGATGATCAGGTCACCTGCATACAAGAGCAACGGATGGGAATACACATCCAGCAGCACAGAGATACAGAAAATACAATGGGGAGCACGAAGTGCTTACCCCCAACAACAAAGTGCGCAATTGCACAAAAAAATAGGCACAACTATATACTTTTAATAAAAGCATGAATAAAGGAAATATGAACGGAACTAAAGCACAAAAGCAGAAAAACTAGCCTAAATGAGTCCAAAAATAGGTATATAATAGGGACTCATCACACCCCCAGACTTACCTGTTTGCGCGTCCCGAGCAAACAAATCCGGCGGAGTAGGAAAAGCATAGCTAGCCAAAAAATTGCAAACATGGAATAGAATGCGAAGTTGCATACTTGTGTGCATAGAAGTTCATTAGAAGAAGTTTCTACATATGATAGCTAATTTATAAAAGTGTAAATGCGTAAAAAGAAATTTATTTTTACTCAAAAATGGAATGTTAGTGAATCGCGAGGTCACGCGCAGTACGAAAGTAAGCAAGTCGCGATGGTGAATGTTACCCAAGACCAGAACTCGGAATTATCTCCGTTGAAATCCATCAACGTCGAGAACCATAAGCTCGCCCGGTCACACTCTCTCCACGTCGCTAATGAACTCACAAGACGAATCGATAGTACTTTAGGTTTACATGAGGCTTGGGCTACGGTTTGGAATGCAAAGATAAACGTGAAGGCTAATCGCAACCCAATTGAGCACACAAAAATGCTAAATCATAGCAGCCTCAATAATACACGTGTAACACACCCCCACACATGACTTTGAAACCGGGTGTGCACACGGCCTACAACAATCAATACCATTTAGATGTTTCAATTAAAACGCTGGGGGTATACATCTATTTTTTTCATTGCTTTTCTTTTTCTTTTCTTTTCTTTTCTTCCCCGGATCTAATAGCACAATTTTCAGCACATAGACATTTTTAAGACTTCCACATCAACACTGAAGTTTCGCATCACCGCACCGCATTAGAAAATTACAATTCATAAATGCTTTTAGCTTAATTTTTGGTTGCGATAATAGGATTATCTTTTAGGCCTTGGTGAAGTATGGTGGAGCTTAATCAAAAGATCGGGTAGGCACAAAATGGGCTAGCAAGGGTTAGTGTATAGGAATGACAAAACAAGGCTCAAGCTTGCCAAATAGATGGCCTACGTCACGCTCAACTTGCAAATCGTTCGCACCCATGCTTCGAGAGTCGCTTGGGGCAAGTTCTTAGCCGCCGAGAAAGGTAATCCTTCCTCCCGACTCGAGCAACACGAACCTCGCATTCGCTTACACACAATACCACGCTACCACTAGATTCAACCACATTCACCATTTTGAGTAAAATAAACTAAAATCTACGCAAATCTACTAATTATAAATTAGAAGCATAAATAGAAACTAATTCTACTCAAATACCTATGCAAACACGAGTACTCAACTAGAGCACTGCAGGAGACAACATTCCACTCCATCTTGCAATTATTTTGGCTAATACAGCAATTTCTACATCACAACCAAGAATTTAATATACATGAGCATACAAACAAGCGAGTGCGCGCTAAAGTGGGTGTAGTGGTGTGCGGTGAAGATGAACAAATATTATAAATGAAATAAAATACTCCTAGCATGCACTGAGATGTGCCCGTGCAGTGGGTATCACATAGTGGCTCTCCCCCAGACTTAATCTAAGCAATAGACACAAATGATGTAAACATGAAAATTAAATAAAAGACTAGGGGGAAGAAAAGTTACCAATGCTCAGAAAGGAGCATACCAGAAGATTGGCGATAATACTGCAATGGAAATCCAAGTCCGTCACCAAAAGATCACCACCCTACAAAAAGGACGCACCAAGTAATAGCAAAAATAATATATTAAGGCATTAGCGGATTAGAAAAATAAAAATAACAACCAAAACAGGGTTGTCTCCCAGTAGCGCTTTTGTTTACCGTCCTTAAGCTGGACTAAATACCTATATTAAGCAGTTTAAAAGATTGTCTAAGCATAAAAGCAAAAGTTAATAAATCCTAATTATTATTACATGCTCAGCAAAATAATCAACTATAAGTTGATTTAAAGTAGTAACTGCAAATAAAAGAAATGGGTCCAAAGACCCAACAGCAGTAGTCAAGAGGATCAGGAGCTTTCCATCTCCAAATTTCATCTTTCTTCATCCTCTTTCTCTCCTCCAATCTGCGGTCATGGATGAAGTAGCGTTTTCCACCCTGCACCCAGTCTTTCAAGGAAAACGCAGGTAGTGATGATTAGGTGGAATAGGCGATTGAATTCATCATTGCCATTTGCTCTTCCTTCAAAGACGGCCACCCAGAATTACCCAAAAATGGGTCCACGATCTCATGCACCTGCAGGGGGATATATGAAACATCAGAAATTAAAGCAGGAGGGGAAGCAGGAAGGATGAATTTATCAATATTAGCATAAAAAGAAAGAGGATTAGGAAATAAACTAGATGAAGAACTAAAAGAATCAAACAAAGGAGAAGTGGCCCCGGTGTCACTCCTGGAAGGTTCCACAAAAGACTCATTGTCGACCGCATTAAGAGCACTGCAGGAAGAATATGAGCAGCTAGGAACTTCAATGATGAGTTGGACCTTCTCCTCCGGTGATGAGGTAGAAACCTCATCACTAAGGAAGATGTCCTCCTCAGTGCAACTCAGCATAGCTTCAGGCTCCATAGGCTTATCCCGCACATCTAAAAACTCGGCAATAAGAGCAGAAGACACATGCATACTGATACAAGAAAATATCTGAGTAGAAATAGGACTCAAGATAGAGTCCGGTAGGAATGAAGAAATATCCTCAGATACAGAATCCACAGGAAAGGATGGCACCAAAGAGGAAGAAAACTCCAAAATGTCATCGTAGTGATCAACATCGACGCTGATCGATGCATTCGTTGTGCTCCCAAGATGACCCGGGGGCCTAATGTATGTGTCATCAGCGATGGAAGGAGCGGCGGCATAGGAAGGCAGTGGAATGGTGATAAGTGCTAGCTCATCATCCTCTCCCAATTGCAATTTCCATTGCTCACAGTCCTTCAGCACGTGATCAAGACTCTGACAACACAAGCAGCGCTTCCCGGTAGGTTTTGACTGTAGAAAAGCCAAACCACCCGGTGAAGGCGATGCTCGCGATGGGGACGCATACTTATAATATGTAGGTCCATAGTATGAACTATACGGATTATAATTATGGTTCTTAAATGGCACTCATCACTAGAGTGACTAGACGCTCTACACCACCTACATTGTTGATAAGCAGACATATTGGTGCAAAGAAGGATTCACTAATAATATAAGCTGAAAAATAACTCAGTATGCACGGAGGAAAAAATTAAATCAACAGGAACCTGATTTTTGAAGTACTAAAAAAAATAAGAGAATTAACAAACACTAAATTAAAACAAATGCGATAAACAAATGGAAAAGACTTTATCTCTTGTCGCTCTCTCTCAAGCAACTCACACATCTGTGTTCCCCGGCAACGGCGCCAAAATATGATGCGCAAATCTCGCACACCGCTATAGGCGGTAGCTAGACTGCGGCACGAAACGGCAGTGTACTGATCGTTCAAGTAATATAAAATGGGAATGAATCCCCAAGTATCAATCTCAAAGGAACACAGTAAGGTGGAGTTTATTATCGAGGAAGGACTTGAGATTGAAGTCCTTTTGTGCGGATGAAGGCGGAAACTGGTGTTTTGGATTGTGGAAAATAAAGAGAAAATATTACACTACTCCTATGCAATGCCGCTATGCAAAGCTTCGCTTGGCGGAATGGAAACTAGGTAGGCCTTGAGCGCGCTACTTCGAGAGGGCGGATGGAGGAGTAGGCAAGTGAAGTGAGGGTCGTAAGCACCTCTTCGACAAGCATGCAACTAGCAATTGCTAGTGCGGCAAACGAACGCAACGGCGGGATGGAGGATGGAATGGGGCGCACCTCAAGCAACATAAACCACAAAGCATTTCATATAGACATGAAATGTAAAGAAATACAAACAAGTTTATGTACTCTACTTCATCACAATGTAAGGATCTAACTACATAAACATCAATAAGAGGAGAACAAAGCAAGAAATCGACCGAATCTGAAGGCTCGTTGGAGATTCACGGTTGGAATCGCTGGGTTGTCAATCCGCGTCCAAGCTCGGTCAGCAACTGCGTCCGGGGTAGAGAGAGCTGTCACGACTCTCCAATGGACCCGTCTTCTTCGTCTCACGATCCGGTGGAGGTTGCAAACTTCCCCTTGCTTGAAGGTAATGGTGGCTAGATCTCCCTTGAAGCTCTTGAATGAAGGAGGAGGCCAAAGGGATGAAACCCTCGTGGAAATGGCAAAATCGGCGCTGCTGTATGGCGCGTACGGAACTCCCGATTTAGGTCGAAGCTGCAGCTTTTATAGAAAAACGTTAGAAATTTGGTCACGCACGGTCAAACGCACGACCGTGCGTGGACCGTGCGATACTGAAGCTCAGCAGGCGTGTAGGAGAAGAAGGCTTGCGCCGGTGCGTTTTGCTCACGCACGACCAACGCAGCTCGTGCGTTCAAATGCATGGGTAAATTCCGACGCTCCGTTTTCTGCCCAGACACAAATGCACGACCGCCACCGACCGTGCGAAAAGGAAACGCACGACCGTGCGATATGCACAGAAATGACTTCTGGGGAAAATGGAACGATCAGGTCACCTGCATACAAGAGCAACGGCTGGGAATACACATCCAGCAGCACAGAGATACAGAAAATACAATGGGGAGCACGAAGTGCTTACCCCCAACAACAAAGTGCGCAATTGCACACAAAAACAGGCACAACTATATACTTCTAATAAAAGCATGAATAAAGGAAATATGAACGGAACTGAAGCACAAAAGCAGAAAAACTAGCCTAAATGAGTCCGAAAATAGGTATATAATTGGGACTCATCAGTTATTTTCTGAGATCAATTAGGTATCTCCCGAGAAGTCTTGCATCACACGAGAAATCTGGTTCTCGTATTTCTCGTGATCTTTAATTCTTGTTTACGACAAATCTTTTCCGTCTGTTTGACGTGACGTCCTTCTTCGTTTAAGGTTAATCCTTTTCATTAAGCCCTCATCTATATAAGGCTCTCTCTCTCTCTCTTAAGAAGTACATAAGATTGCATAGTAACATTAAGAAAATCACAGTTCTTACTTCTCCCAAAACCTAATCTGATTCAAGAAAGTCGTCAAGTGCCGCGCACATCGCCATTGTTGGAGATCGATCTGAAGATCTGTGTTATCATCTCTAAGTGAAAGGGAAAGGTTCGATCGATCGTTGCCTCATCCGCTCTGTATCTATTGGATCGATCTGAATCTTAGAAGATCAGATTTGAGTCATTTTGATTCTTCCTCTTCAACATCAAGTCAAAGTCGTTCCTATCTCAAGAAGGAAGAAGATCCCTAAAGAGTTTTCAGATCTGATTGTGATTTGATAAGTATTGTATCATTCTCTATTTTCATTTGATTGTAGGAGAGGTATTCTCCGAGTTGTAGGAGAGGTGTTCTCCGAGTTGTAAGAGAGGTATTCTCTGAGTTTGTAAGAGATTTGTCTCCGAGTTGTAGGAGTTTTGTCTCCGAGATTGTAGGATCTTTCTTGATCCGAGATTTAGTGAAGTAGTCATTTCTAGCAGTGGTGCTAGATTGGCGAGGTCGGCAAGTGGAGTACCCAAGAACGGGGAACCACTATAAATTTCTTGCGTCGTCTGTGATTGTGATTTGCATTCTGTGCGTTCTTTATTTTCAAGATTTTCAATTCCGCAAAAGACACAGTTATCACCTATTCACCCCCCCCCCCCCCCCCCCCCCTCTAGGTGATTTTGGTTAGCAACTAGACATTACAATTGGTATCAGAGAGTCGTTATTCTTGAAAGGTTAACACCTTGAATAGGATCTTTTCATTCTAGTTGCCAGCAAATCATGGAAAAGTGCAAGGAATCGTCTTCGTTGAAATTGCCAATATGCACAAAGGCTAATTTTCCTATGTGGAAAGAAAGAGTCAGATTTTATATGGAAGCCGCAGATCCAAGAATCTTCCAAGTCGTGGAAGAAGGCCCTCATACTGCTTCTACTATTGAGCCAACTCTAAGAGTACCTACAAAGATGATGGATTTAACCAAGGATGAGATCGCTCTCGTTGCCTTGGACAAAAAGGCGAAGAACATAATTGCCAGTGTAGTGGATGATTCGATGTTGCAAAACTTAATTCACTGTCATTCTGCCAAAGAAATGTGGACTTCCTTAATAGTTCTTATGGAAGGTACAGAAGAAGTAAGAGATGATAAAAGATCTCTTCTAAATCAAGAGTACGAGGCTTTCAAGCAGAGTAAAAAGGAGTGCATTGTCGATGCATACGAAAGATTCTTTATAATAGTAAACGGCCTAAGGAATTATGGTCGGGAATTTACTATTGGTGAACTAAATGACAAATTCCTGCGAACCCTGACAAAAGACTGGGATAGCAAGATAGTTGCAATCAGGGAGTTTGGAAAGTTACCACACCTAGACCCTCAGAATCTGTTTGGGAAGCTATTATCCCATGAGCTGCAAATGAACATTCGCAAAACAGAAGAAGATGGGAATAGAATTTCTAGCAAGGAAAGGACCTTAGCTATGAAGGTCGAGAGTTCCAGAAAAAGCAGAGCCTTGTCTCCAATTAGAGTACAAGAATCTGATGATGAAAAAGAATCTGAAGCCGGCTCCTCCAGTTCTGAAATGTCTGATGGGGAATTTTCTCTAATCTCTCGTCAGTTTAAGAAACTGCTCAGCTAAAGAAGGCACATGAAGAATAAGTCTTCCTCTGAATATAGACATTCTCGACGTGATGGTGATCATCACAAAAAGGGTTCTAGCAATCATGACAGGTATAAAACTAAAACTAGTAAACATATTTCTTCTGACATAGTTTGCAATTGTTGTAATAAGCCAGGGCACATGATCGCTGAATGCCCTTACAAAAAGAAAGAGGGTGGAAGAAAAGAAGAAAAGAAATCCACCCACGGGAAAAAGAAGACTGAAAGAAGTCTAATCGCTAAAAAGTCCAAAACTTTAAGCGACAGTGAATCGGAGAAATCAAGTAGTGAAGAAGACTCCTACTTCGGGCTGATGGCTATGACTGATGAAGAAGAAGAACCCCCATATACCGGGAAGGTAAATTCTCACACAATCTTATCTGATTCTGATTATGCCTCAGCTGAAAAAAAGGATTATCCTTCAGATGATGACTCAAACCTCATGACCCAATATACTGAAATGCTTAGAATCTTTGACAGATGCCGAAAGGTAGTCAAAATTCAGGCCAAGGAGATCATGTCTCTCAAAGAAGTGGAATCTAATTTGAGAAAGGAAGTTGAACAACTTTCTTCCTTCAAAGAGGAAAACCAAGTCTTGAAAGACAAGATCAAAAGCTCAGATGAGCTCCTTGATCGGAGAGAGAACTCCATCAAAGTTCTGGAAGAACAGCTAGCCGCTGAGAAGAAGCTAGTTGAAAAGTTTTCACAGCCGAAAACCATTCTTCCAATCATTGATACTTTCTCTGCTAAAGCAGGTAGCAGTGGTTTAGGTCATGTGGCTGGGCCAAGTAATTCTTCTAAGGGCGCCCTTGCCAAGAAGAAAAATAAGAATGCTAAGAAAGCTACCATCGAAGAAAAAGGGAAAGCCCATCAAGAACAAATGGATTTTAAGAAAGTTCTCTTTCCCACAAATGTTTATGATATGGAAAGCTCTTATGGTCACTTGACATGACCAATTAATTTTGCGCCTGTCAATGACTATACAGTGTGGGCTCGTCCTCAAAACTTCGGTCAGAGTGCTTTCAAAGCACCTTATGAAGAAGTAAATCTGAGAGATTATGGTCCTTATATTCACGGTCCGAGTGCTATGAGAGCACCAATAGTAAAGACTGTTGCACCCAAGACAAAGGAGAAAGCATTACCATGTGTGTGCTATACTCATGAGGCATCCTCATCTAGAAGGATTGCTCCTGCCAAAACTAACGTTCAAAGAATTAAGTCGGAGAATATTAAGAGAAGGTACAACAGGTTTAACTGTTGGTGTTGCGGCAAAATAGGTCACTTTGTCGTAGATTGTTGGTTCAATTACACCTATTCCAAGAGACCACAAGTTAACAATGCAAGAAAGACCGCTTGCAATGTTAATGTTCATCGTGGTGCTCAACTAACAAGGGACCAAGGACCCAAATTTGTTTGGGCTCCTAAGGCAAAATAATTTGTTTTTGCAGGAATGTCCAAAGGCCAACAAAAATCCTATCTGGTATTTGGACAGTGGATGTTCTCGGCATATGACCAGAACAAGAAGCCTTTTGGAAAATTTCATTCCAGTTGAGAATGGCCCAAAAGTTATTTTTGGCGGATCTGACAGAGGAATAACAAAAGGCTATGGTATGATTTCTAACGGTAATGTATCCTTTTCAGATGTAGCTTATGTGGAAGGTTTAGAACATAATCTGATAAGCATAAGTCAACTTTGTGATAAAGGATACATAGTTGATTTTCGTAGAGATAAGTATTTGATAAAATCGGGTGATAATCTAGAAATTGTTTTATCAGGCACTCGTTGTAGAAATAAGTTCTGTTTGAATTTTCTTTGTTTATTATCTTCTACACCAGTGTGTCTTTTAGCAAAAGATAGTGCATCTCTTGCTGACCAATGGCATAAGAGATTAGCACATATAAATTTCAAAACTATAAATAAATTATTTTCACAAAACTTAGTGCGTGATGAGCCAAATATTAAGTGCATTAAAGATAGTCCTTGTCATGCTTGTGTAAAAGGCAAGCAAACAAGAGCTACCTTTAAGAGCATAATAGGCAAAGATTCAACTAGGTATTTATACCTAATTCATATGGACTTGTTTGTTCCTTTGCAAATTAGGAGTTTATGAGGTAAGTCTTACACATTAGTTATTGTAGATGATTACTCACGTTTTGCATGGGTATTCTTTCTAAAACACAAGTCAGATACATTTGACATTTTCACTAAGTTTGTCAAGCAAATTCAGAATGAATTTGAATGTTCAGTGGTCAAAATCAGAAGTGACCATGGAACAGAGTTTGAATCTGGATCCATGACAGACTTTTGTGAAAGTCTTGGTATCTTTCATGAGTTTTCCTCTCCTCGAACTCCACAACAAAATGGGGTAGCTGAGAGAAGGAATAGAACACTCATTGAGGCTTGCAGAACAATGTTGAGTGACACTTCACTACCTGAATATCTTTCGGTCGAAGCCGTCAACACTGCATGTCACGTGCAAAACAGAGCACTCATAAATAAAAACCATGAAAAGACTCCTTATGAACTACTAAAAGGCAAGAGACCAACCATCTCTTATTCTAGAATCTTTGGTTGCAAATGCTTTGTACTTAATAATGGAAAGCATTACAAAACCAAGTTTAGCGAAAAGAGTTTTGAAGGTATTTGTGTAAGCTATATCAGCCATAGTAGAGCTTATAGAGTTTTTAATAAGAAAACCCTGGTGGTAGAAGAGTCTATCAATGTTGTATTTGATGAAACGAGCATGCTACATAGCAGCTCTTCTAGTGCTTCTATTGAAGTTGCAGGTTCAAAGGTACAAGATATAAGCTTGGATGAGCCAGTCAAAGTTGATGCTCAAACCTTCGTCAAGATCTCTTCCCCAACCTCAAATGAAGAAGAAGATCATATTGATGAAGAACCAATACAAGTGGAAGAAGACATTCCAGTAGTAGGAGATGTTCCAGATGTCTAGACTGATGCAAGGAACCTTGAGTTCAGACATATGAGGGACCATCCTATTGATCAAATCATAGGATATCCTCAAGTCGGCATTAGAACGAGAAGAGGTACTACTAACGAAAACATGCATTTAAGTTTTCTTTCACAGGTTGAACCGAAGAAGTTTCAAGAAGCAAATGAAGACCCCCACTGGATAATTGCAATGGAAGAAGAGTTGAATCAATTCAAGCGCTGCAAGATGTGGACACTAGTTCCAAAACCAAAGGATAAAAATATAATTGGAACGAAGTGGGTAAACAAAGCTAGACTTGTAGCAAAAGGTTACAGACAGGAAGAAGGGATCGACTTCGATCAAAGATATGCTCCAGTAGCAAGAATCGAAGCGATCAGAATGTTTTTAGCCTATGCTGCATTCAAAGGATTCACCGTATACCAAATGGACGTCAAGTTAGCTTTTCTGAATGGTAATATAAAAGAAGAAGTATACGTTGAACAACCTCCAGGTTTTATAGATTCTGAACATCCTAATTATGTTTATTTACTGCAAAAAGCTTTGTATGGATTGAAACAAGCTCCTCGATCTTGGTATGAGACGATGTCTAACTTTCTTCTTGAGAACAAGTTCACAAGAGGAAAGATAGATAAAACATTATTTCTTAGGGAAGTAAAAGGCAAGATTTTGCTAGTGCAAATTTATGTCGATGACATTATTTTTGGCTCCACGGACGACAATCTTTGCAAAAAGTTTTCAAAACTTATGCAAGGAAAGTTTGAAATGAGCAGTATGGGTGAGCTGAAAAATTTCTTAGGACTTCAAGTGAAACAATCTGAAGATGGAATTTTCATCTCATAGACAAAATTCACCAAGGAGTTGATTAAGAAATTTGGAATGGAGAGTGCAACCTCTATGAGGACTCCAATGAGCTCAGCTATGTCTCTGGACAAGGATGAGAAAGGGAAACCTTTCGATGAAACCAAGTACAGAAGCATAATTGGCTCTCTGCTCTACCTTACTGCTAGTAGACCTGATATAATGTTTTGTGCATGTGTATGTGCTAGATATCAGGAGAACTCTAGAGAATCTCACTATACTTTGCAAAGCAAATTTTGAGATATCTTGAGGGTACACCAAATCTTGGCTTATGGTACCCAAGAAGTAATGATAGCGAGCTAATAGGTTATTCAGATGCAGATTTTGTAGGTAGTAGAGACGACAGGAAAAGCACTTCCGAAACATGCCAATTTCTCGGAAGAAGACTTATTTCCTGGAGCAGCAAGAAGCAGAATTGTGTTGCAATTTCAACCGCCGAGTCAGAATATAATTCTGCAGGCAGTTGTTGCGCACAACTTCTATGGATAAGGAATCAGCTTCAAGATTATAAAATGAAGATAAAGAATATTCCAATGTTTTGCGACTCCTCCAGTGCAAATGCTATAGCAAACAATCCAGTCTCCCACAGTCGGACAAAGCATATCGAACTAAGGTATCATTTCATCCGGGAACATGTGGAGAATGGGGACATCAACCTAAGTTATGTCCCAGCGGATAAGCAAGTTGCAGATATATTCACAAAGCCGCTAGATGAGACCAAGTTTTCCTTCTTCAAGACAGAACTTGGAATGCTCAACATGGAATAATGCTCAAGCAAAGAAGAAGACAAGAAGATAGATTATTTGTCATAATTTCTAAGAAAAGCAGAGGTCTGTCTTTGGTAAAGTAGAAAAATCTAAGTCTTCATTGGATTAAGATATAACTTTTCGAAAAATTACTTTACGTCTCGCGAAATGGGATTGCACTTCTCGAGAAATGGGATATGCCTCGAGAAATGCACTTTCGAAGAAAGATCGGTAGAATTCTGGGATTTCACGAGAAATCAGATTACCTCTCGAGAAATATATCATACATTTCGAAATTCTTTATTTTAATTTCGAGATTTCGAAAATCAGGTACGCGCTTATTAAATTCCTTTATATAAATCATTTGAAATCCGTCTAATAAAATCAAACTATAAATAGACAACGAAAGTAATTAATGTTCACGCGAGGTCACTTTTCGTTCCTCTCGAAACACCGCCGACTCTTCGTCTTCTCCTCTCGCAAAATCGGATTTCAGGTTCACATCTAGACGGATTTTCTCCCATTTCAGTTCTCGTTCTGCATACTCCTCTCGATCTATGGCTCCTTCAACAAAACCTAAGGTCGGCGTCGGCAGTGAACTGGTGTGAGAAGGTCTAAGCTCGATTTCAGATGAGTTTCAAAGTTTATTTTATCTTCTAGATGCAGCTGGTTTATCCTTCGTTCTTGAACATCCTTGTTGAATCTTATTTAAAGAGGTGGAGGACCTATTTATCAACATTAAGGTTCATAAAGACGGTAATAGGATGAAATCAACTGTCGGAAAGTTCAAAATCAAGATCAGTCCAAAATCTCTTTCCAAACTTTTGAGGGTTCCAATGGTTGAAACTGAGGATACCCTAGGTGATGATGACTGGGTTCATGCAGTAACCTTTTGTGGTTTAGATAAAGGAGCTACAACCATTCGTAGATAGAAAATGAATGATGTCAGGAAATTGTTGGTGGACATTATTTCAAAAGTTTTACTGTGTTATACAGGAAGTCTGGGTCATGTTTCAACTGAAGTTTTCAGCTTGATAACAGTTGTGATTTGTGGAAAGAAGTTCAATTGGGCAAATCTCCTCTTCACTAAGATTAAAGATATTATTATGAGTCCAAATTTTGCTAGAATATTATCACTCCATCTGAATCAGATAAACCAAGAAGTGTTTGACATGTCTAAAGGAGCAATAATTCACGATCTGAAGAAGATAGATGTCATCACAATAAAAAGGTGGAACATCAGAATTATTAAGCCAACTGCAGGTGCAAGTCCCCACGGGGAGACTAGTCATTTTGAACCTCAGAATGAGACTCCGGATACTCCCTCAGCTTCTCCTCCTCCAGATGTCTCCACAACCCCAGCTCCACCTCTAGCTCAGCAACATATTCCAGTCCCAGATCAACCTCAATCTTCAGCTCCACAAGATCTCATTTCTTCTGCAGATACAGTTCTTCCTCCTTCATCAGATCAGCTACCATCAGATCAAGTTCCTTCTGAAACAATCATTTCTGTTACTCCAGCTATTCATGAAGAAGAAGCTCCACTTTTACAAGAAGATGTAGTTCTTCCTTCTCCTCCTCCAGTCAATGATACAGAATTTGTTGATTCAACCATAGCAAATGTTGTTAATGATATTCAAAAAGGTGTTGATGATGAGCATAGCACTAGTGATCACATGGGTGGATCAGGTGCTGACTTTGAGTTTAATCAGGAACCAGATGATGCTTCAGTACATAGTAAATCTTCTTCCCCAATACATGCTGAGGGGGAGCAAGAGTCTAATTTGGATTCCAACCTAAATGCTCAGGAAGAGCCTATTGATGTAGTAGGTGAGAAGATCAACATTTTTTCTCCTAAGGTACTGAGTTATGTCCTTCTTGAAGAACTTCCAGATGTTATTTTGCCAGCCCCTATTCCTCCATCTTTATTTGAGGAAAATTCTTTGATTAGTAAAATAGAATTTTTACTTCAAAGGCAAAGTGCCAAAATAGATTATTCTTTCAAAGAGGTCCATGCAAGACTAACTGATATTGAAAAAGAGATGGATAAGAAACTAAAAGAATTTAAAGCAAGTTCAGATTAACTTAAAGAAGTTGTTGTTCAGGGAGTCAAAGCCATTGATCACACCATTCAAGGTGTCGGCAGAATTCTTGAAGAAATTTTTCAGGTCAGAAAGACACAGGAGTCCATGGCTGAAAAGGTTGAAGAGCACAGCTTTAAGATCATTGATGAGGTTGGCCAATTTAAGGATTCTGTTATCCAAACCCTATCTGTAGAAGTCAGAAAGGGGGAGGACAAGATGACTGAGTTATTGGATCAAACTTTATTTGATTTTCATAAACATTTAACCAACAAGTTTGAGCAGTTGTCCCAGGGTGTCCAAAAGCAGGTTGCCGATATAAAAGACTTCACCACTAATACTGTTGTTTGGCTCCACCATGAAATATTTCCTGATTTGGGTATTGACCCTGCTCAGCCCCCTCCTCAGTCTGTTCCTGATGCTCCTCAGTTCCCTCCAAGGCCAGCAGGGCTTTCAGATGATAATCCTTCTGTAGAGACTCATTCCTCTATGCCTAGCTCTAAGAAAAGAATATATGGCGAAGGACCTTCTGCTGTAGAGACTCATTCCTCTATGCCTAGTAGGTTTGTTCCTGGAAAAGCAGTTGCTAATGAATCAAAAATTTATCCAGAGGTTTGGAGTCCAGTTTCTAAGATTATTATTCTTAATTCTCTCATGCTTGTAGAAGAAGGTAATGTAAAAGCCTCTTAACTTTTCAGCTCAACTGAATGGAAGAAATATGAGACAAGCAAAACTAAGAGAAGAATTCACTTCAAGAATTATGGTTACAATAATCCCTCAGCTCCAGCAGCTCGTCTCAAGTACCATCCCAAGCCTTATGCTTATTTTGATAGACAAGAGATGAAGAGGAAGAGAAGTGACAATATCTGAAGACAAGTCTATGAAGATCATCAGAACCTTATTTCTATATGTCTGTGTGAACATTAATTCATAAGACGATCTTAAATCTATATATAGTTTTGATTTTGTTGAGACAATCATTTTTACATATATAGATATTGTTTTTGATGCTCTTTCTACTTGTTTCTACTTAATCAATAGTATATCTTTTTGTGTTTTATATTGATACAATTCATCTTGGTAAGTAGGATTCTGACTTCTACAAATAGGGGGAGATTGTTGGGTATTGTATCCACAATAACCTTGATTTGTAGGAAGTCGTCCTTGAACCAAGATTGAATTGCTTGTGTATTTGATATGCTTCTCTAGTAATTGTTCTTGCAGGTTCACTTTGCTAAGTGTAGACGAATGTCAGGTCACAATGGGTCAATAAGCACAGTCTCATAAAATGTAATTCCTCATTGTGTGGGATATGGGGTTGACTCATGTATGATATCTCAATTAAGATACACTTTATGATCAAGACAATTAAAGCTCAAAGCTAGGAGTTGCAGCTGGTGTGCAAGAGGAAAAGAAAGAATTTTTCTTAAAGTCCTTTTTTCGAGAACTTAAGATATCTCTCGAGAAGTCATGAAGAGCTTTCGAGAAATCCTTGTGTTATCTCGAAAAATCTTCTCAGCGTTTGTTTTTGAGAAGGTTATCTTATTTTCAGCTTTCGAGAAGTCCTTTCTCTCGAGAGGTTGGTTTGAGCTCTCGAGAAGTCTTTGTTGCTCTCAAAAACCTTTCTCCTATTCTTAGCAAGGCTTTTCTCTAAGGGTATTTCTCAAAGTTGTCAAGGAGTTCTCGAGAAGTATTTTGTTCTCTCGAGAATTCAGTTCTCCCGAGAAATCAGTCCTTTTATTTCGAAGAGTTAATCGTTATCATTTCTCGAGAAGTTCACTGTCTTTCGAGAAGTCTTTTCAAATCCTTTGAAATTCTCTTCCAAGTTATTTTCCGAGATCAATTAGGTATCTCCCGAGAAGTCTTGCATCTCACGAGAAATCTGGTTCTCGTATTTCTCGTGATCTTTAATTCTTTTTTACGACAAATCTTTTCCGTCTGTTTAACGTGACGTCCTTCTTCGTTTAAGGTCAATCCTTTTCATTCAGCCTTCATCTATATAAGTCTCTCTCTCTCTCTCTCTCTCTCTCTCTCTCTCTTAAGAAGGACATAAGATTACATCGTAACATTAAGAAAATCAGAGTTCTTACTTCTCCCAAAACCTAATCTGATTCAAGAAAGTTGTCAAGTGTCGCGCACATCGCCATTGTTGGAGATCGATCTGAAGATCTGTGTTATCATCTCCAAGTGAAAGGAAAAGGTTCGATCGATCATTGCCTCATCCGCTCTGTATCTATTAGATCGATCTGAATCTTAGAAGATCAGATTTGAGTCGTTTTGATTCTTCCTCTTCAACATCAAGTCAAAGTCGTTCCTATCTCAAGAAGGAAGAAGATCCCTAAAGAGTTTTCAGATCTGATTGTGATTTGATAAGTATTGTATCATTCTCTATTTTCATTTTATTGTAGGAGAGGTATTCTCCGAGTTGTAGGAGAGGTGTTCTCCGAGTTGTAAGAGAGGTATTCTCTGAGTTTGTAGGATATTTGTCGCCGAGTTGTAGGAGTTTTGTCTCCGAGATTGTAGGATCTTTCTTTATCCGAGATTTAGTGAAGTAGTCATTTCTAGCAGTGGTGCTAGATTGGCGAGGCCGGCAAGTGGAGTACCCAAGAATGGGGAACCACTATAAATTTCTTGCGTCGTCTGTGATTGTGATTTGCATTCTGTGTGTTCTTTATTTTCAAGATTTTCAATTCCGCAAAAGACGCAGTTATCACCTATTCACCCCCCCCCCCTAGGTGATTTTGGTTAGCAACTAGATATTACAAAGGAGAAGGGTGATAATAAATACTATCACCAGAAGGGAAGGAAGGGAGAAAAGTCCATCATAGCGAAAAATGACAAAAGCTGGAGTGAATCTAAGTCATCATCCTCAGATTCAGATGAAGAAGAAGAAGCCTATATTGGGTTGTTTGCAGCTGAGGAAGATGAGGACTTTCCTACTGCAAAGGTGTGCATCAGGGCCCCTCTATCACATTCAGACAGTGATATAGAGGAGGATGAAGATGCAAGAGAACATCATGGCTTAATGGCCATAACAGATGATGATGAAGATAGTTAGGACATTCCTGACAAAGTACCTACTCTTCCCCCTTCTTCTGAGTATGAG
Organism: Dactylorhiza incarnata; assembly: GCA_033032865.1. NCBI lineage: Eukaryota > Viridiplantae > Streptophyta > Magnoliopsida > Asparagales > Orchidaceae > Dactylorhiza > Dactylorhiza incarnata. Next base: position 7,691,407 of record JAWHQI010000041.1, read on the forward strand.
TCAATTCCAGACTCTGAAGAATGCTCATCAAATGATGAAAATGATTCAGAATCTGAAGTGGCTGTCAATCAATTGATTGTCAAGTATGATGCTTTATTAGATGCTCTAAAAAGAGCAAGAAGCTGACCAAGTGGCAAGCTCAAGAAATTGCTTCCCTTAAGTTGGCTAAGCAAGATTGCACTGAGTCTCCTACCCTGGTGGCTCAGATGAGTAGAGAGATAAGACAACTCAAGTGGATAACCATTGTCCAATTGAGCACCATTTCCCAAAAGAACAAGGTCATCAAGGACCTTGAGGAGAAGCTTCTCAAAAAGAAGAATCTAGTGGCTCAATTCTCCAAGCCCAAATCAGTGCTTCCAATTATTGACACCTTCTCCTCTCAAACCAATAAAAGAGGACTAGGGTTCAATAAAATGGAAGTGGGTGAAGGGAGTGGAGAAAAGATAAAGGCTAAGGCTAAGCCTCAGACCACCTTTCAAAAGGTGTTATTTCCCTCTAACAGGGATGACCATGACAACATGTATGGTCACTGGAAGAATGAAAGTTCCTACAGGAAGGAAAGCACTCCTTCCCATAGTAGAAGAAAGGGCATGGGGATTAGTGCAATATAGGGTCCCCATGAAGAAATTCAAATGGCCCATTCTGGACCATTTGTTTTTGGTACTTCAGCACCATCATTCAAGAGTAAGAAAGCAAGCTCTTCCAAATCCATTTCAGCAAAGCTCTTGGCTGTTGTCATACCTGTTGACAAGCCTAACAACTCTGTCTCTGATGTCATCAAATCCTGCCTAGCTTCCAAGCCAAGGCAAGTTGATGTCATTAAGACAAAGACTGCTAAGACTGACCGCAGGTTAACCTTCAGCCTGATCATTGCTGAAAGGATTAAGAAGAATGTTGTTGTCTTCCCTCCTGAACCCAAGCATATTGATGCTAATTCTTCAAAGAAGCTTTAGAAGAGAAGATATAATATTCATGAGTGTTGGTGTTGTGGTAAGGTGGGACACTTTTCCATTGATTGCTGGCACAAACCCAATGTGCCAAGTGCAAAGATGAGCTTTCCTGCAAAGGTTGCAGCAGGTGTGAAGTCTTTCCATGCTAACAAAAGCCTAGGAACCAAAATTACTTGGGCTCCTAAGGGTAATTAAATTCCTTCTTGCAGGATAGTTCAAGTACCAGCCTTGGGCAAATTTGGTACTTGGAAAGTGGGTGCTTAAGGCACATGACTGGGACCAAAAGTCTTCTACAGGAATACAAAGTTGTGAAGAATGGACCTAAGGTCATCTTTGGTGGATCAGAAAAAGGCATCACAAGAGGTTATGGTATGATCTCAAATGGCATAGTCTCCATCACAAAGGTGGCTTATGTTGAAGGGTTGCAACACAACCTTGTAAGCATAAGTTAACTATGTGACTTAGGCTATGTCATTGAACTCCACAATGATAAGTGCTTGATCAAAAAGTCACATGACTTAGAGATCATTCTCTCAGGCACTAGGATTGGAAATGTGTATTGCTTAGATTTTATATGCAATTCTTCTTCTTCTCCTGTGTGTCTCGTGGCCAATGAGAGTGAGTCTCTTTGTGTTCAATGGCACAAGAGACTTGCTCACATCAACTACAAGACAATGTATAGGCTATTTCTAAAAATTTAGTTAGAAATAGTCCAAATTTAAAATGTGTTAAAAGTGGTCCATGTCATGCATGCCAAATGGGCAAACAAACAAGGGCCTCCTTTAAAAGCATTGGCTCCAAAGACACTGAAAGATGTCTTTATCTATTGCACATGGACTTGTTTGGTCCTTTGCCAATTCAGAGCCTAGTTGGGAAGTTGTATACCTTGGTGATTATTGATGATCATTCAAAGTATACTTGAGTATTCTTCCTTAAGAAGAAATCTGATACTTTAGATGTCTTTATAAACCATGTTAAGGAAATCCTGAATGAACTTCAATGTTCTGTGGTCAAGACTAGAACTAACCATGGTACAAAATTTCAATCTGGGGTAATGACAAGGTTTTGTCAAGAATTTGGTATCACCTAAGAGTTCTCCTCCCCAAGGACTCCACAGCAAAATGGTGTGGCTGAGAGGAGGAATAGTACCTTAATAGAGGCTGGGAGAACACTGCTTAGTGACTCCTCACTCCCAAACTATTTCAGGACTGAGGCAGTCAATACTGCATGCTATGTTCTCAATAGAGCATCTATCAATAAGGTCCTAGGAATAACCCCCTATGAGATTCTGAAAGGCAAACAATCAACTATTTCATACTTTAGAATCTTTGGTTGCAAATGCTACATTTTAAATAATGGAAAATCTCAATTAACTAAGTTTGCTGAAAAATGCAATGTAGGGGTTCTTGTTGGATATAGCTCACATAGCAAAGCCTATAGACTATTCAACAAGAAAACTCATGCTGTAGAAGACTGTATGCATGTAGTTTTTGATGAGACCAACCTGCTCTATAAGGGTTGGTCTAGCTCTCCTGTTTTGATAGGTAATGAACAGAAAATGCAAGATATGTCTCTCCAAGACATACCCAGCACAAGCAAGGTCAATTCAGAGGTAGCAATCCCTGAAGTTGAAGATCAACAAGCTGCTGAAGATGATGTTGCTCAATAAGAAGAGCTGCAGATAGCTGACAGGTTGGCTGCAACAAATAGAAACCTAAGGGATCATCCAAGAAACCAAATAATTGGAGATGTAAACCAAGGAGTGGTTACCAGAAGCAGGGCTTATAATGAATCCCTATTCTTGAGCTTTCGATCATAAATGGATCCCAAGAAATTTGAAGAACTAAATGAAGACACCTTTTGGATTCAAGCAATGCAAGAAGAACTACTTCAGTTCAAAAGGTGCAACGTGTGTAAATTGGTGCCAAAACCTCAAGGACACAATATCATTGGCACCAAATGGATCTACAGGAATAAGCTTGATGAGAATGGCACCATCATCAAAAATAAAGCCAGACAAATGGCCAAAGGGTACATGCAAGAAGAAGGTATTGATTTTGATCAAACCTTTACCCCAGTTGCAAGGTTAGAAGCAATAAGCCTATTCCTAGCCTATGCTGCCCACAAAGGGTTCAAAGTGTACCAGATCGATGTCAAATCAGCATTCCTGAATGGCAATCTAAAGGAAGAGATATATGTGGAGCAACCCTCAGGTTTTGTTCATCCTACCCTCTCCTCTCATGTTTATTTGCTTAGGAAAGCTCTATATGGTCTAAAGAAAGCCCCTAGGGCTTGGTATGAGACCTTGTCTAGCTTCCTCATCAAGAACAAGGATAGCAAATTGTTTCTTAGGGAAACAAAGGGCAAGTGTCTTCTAGTCCAAATTTATGTTGATGACATAATCTTTGGGTCTACAGATGATAACCTTTGTAAAAGGTTTTCTAACCTTATGCAGGGGGAGCTTGAGATGAGAAGTATGGGAGAGCTCAAGTACTTTTTAGGCCTCTAAGTGAAACAGTCTGATGAGGGAATTTTCATCTCTTAGACCAAGTACACTAGGGAGCTTATTAAAAAGTTTGGGATGGAATTAGCCTCCATCATGAAAACTCCCATGGTGTCCAACATTTCCCTAGACAAGGATGAAAAGGGTAAGCCATTTGATGGATCCATGTACATGTGCATAATTGGGTCCCTGTTGTATCTAACTACCAGTAGACCAAACATTATGTATGATACATGTGTTTGTGCTAGGTACCAAGCATGCCCTAAGGAATCTCATTACTCAGCTGCAAAGAGGATTTTGAGATACCTTAAGGGCAGCCAACACCTTGGCCTTTGGTACCCTAAGAACAATGATTTTGAACTAATTCGCTTTTCAGATGCAGACTTTGCAGGTTGCAAAGAAGATAGGAAAAGCACAAGTGGAACTTGTCAATTCCTAGGAAGAAGGCTGATATCATGGAGCAGCAAGAAGCAGACTAGTGTGAAAATATCCACAGCTGAATCTGAATACATAGCTACAGGAAGTTGTTGTGCACAACTTTTGTGGATACAACATCAATTAGAGGACTATAACCTCAAGGTAAGTAATTCTCCCCTATATTGTGACTCATCCTGTGATATCTCTATAGCTAAGAATCCTGTTTCACATAGCAGGTCTAAGCATATAGAGATAAGGTATCATTTTATTAGAGAGCATGTAGAATGTAATGATGTATGCCTTGAATTTGTCCCCACTGACAAACAAGTTGTTGACATCTTTACAAAGCCATTGGATGAGGCAAAGTTCAATGTTTTTGGAATGTTGAATTTAGTATAGATCTTATTATGCTAATTTGTATGTCTTGCTCATGATATCATTCCCTAGCTTTAATATAGCATGTAATCATGTATAACAAGCCTTGATAAGAAAAGTAGCTATCTAAATAATTGATAGCATGTTCAGGTCTTGACACATGCCTAAAAGTTTAATGCTATCTGAATTTAGCATGCTTAGGATCAATGATAGTGAAATCAGCTGAAACAGCTGAGAAGGTATCAGCTGAACCGCTGAGATAGCTGAGAAGATCTCAGCTAATCCGCTGAGACAACTAGAACTGTCTTAGTGGTTGGCAATATAGTGTCCCAGCGGATAAAACCTCTGTCTCAGCGGTTCCGTTGAGATGGGCTGGCTCAATTAAATGATGACCAAATTGACAACTCAGCAATATAAAATCAATCAAATTGATTAAGTTTAATCAACTTATATACTTAGGGAAAATCTAAACCTAAATCAAGCCCCTATAAATATCAAAATGTTGATTAATTTAGTATACTTTTCAATTAACCTAACCGACGAGACGAGCCCTACTACCTCCCATCTCAAAGACCTAACCTTCAGAGGAAATGGCGCCAAAGATGGCAAAAGAGCTGCATGAGGGATATGAAATAGTTCAAAATGGATTTAGGCATGCTCCAAAAGAAATAAAAGAAGTGATACAACTTCTTTCAGACCAAGGACTTGAGTATGTATTGTCTGAGCCATCCATGATTCTCAAAACTGAAGTTCTGGAATTCTTCTCCAATGCCATGATGTCCTCTTCAAATTCCTCTATCAAAGGAAGGATAGGAAGCATGAAGATAATAATATCTCCCAAGAAAATGGAGAAGGCCCTACAGTTGACCTCTTGCAGTGAAGAGGAGGAAGATGGCATTTTTGAACAAGACAAAGATCGAGCACTGCAATGGTGTGAATATAGTGATGCCAAACATGGGCCACTAAAAAGGAAGTTCTTTAACCAGAGAGGCAAATTGCTCTCTGATATTGTTAGCAAGGCCATCTTGTGCAAGCCAGGCTCTCATGACACCATCTCAAAACACATATTTGATTTAATGTCAAGAGTTATTTTGAAGAAGAAGACGAAATTTTGGGCTGAGGTGCTATTTCTAAGGATAAGAGAATGTCTGCAGGCGCCATCCTAGGCAGAATTCTTTCACTCTACCTTTTAAACACCTACCCAGAGGAATTTAATAAGTCCAAAGGAACAAACCTACATTATCTCAAAAGGGTGGACATCAAAACCTTGGAAAGGTTCACAAGGGTCCTCCCCATGAGCCAACCCTCTGAGCCCAAGGAGAAGAAGAAAACCTTAGTTAAAGGGATGAGAAAAGCAAGAATTGTCTGCTCTGAATCTGAGTCAGAGGCAGGAGGCAATGCCCCAGCTGTGGACAACCAAGAACCATACATCAGTACTCTAAAGGATAAAGAAGGAGAACATGACACTGAAGGTCATGTAGACCATGCTGCTAAGAAAGAGCATCAGAAGGTTGAAGCTGTTGCTGCTGCTACTAAGGTCATGTCAGAAGGACATGAAGAAGATCACACTATTTGTGATTCCTCCAATCCTGCCACTGCTGATAAAAGTGTGCAAATCATACACTTCTTCTCAGAAGATAATGAGGTTGATGAAGGCATTGCTCCTACTGATCTTCAAGGTAAGATTGACACATTAATATTCAATCTAGAGCAATGTATTAAACTAATCCCTCCTGAACCAGCAGACTTCTGGTGATCAGGACAATAATAATGCTCCAAGTGAGGGGGAGCAAGAAATAATTGCTGAAGAAGAAAAAGGGAATTTATCAGGTAATGTATATGTCAGTAATCCCACTGATATTCACACTAACACTAATGCTAATGATGATATTAATCTAAATGTAGATGATAAAGATGATAATGCCCCAAGTGAGGGGGAGCATCAGAAGAATGCTGAAGAAGCCAAGCAGAATGTTGTCATGGATCAAGATGAAGACCAGCCTTGTGCTAATACTGAAAAGGAAAACTTACCTGATCTAGTTGAGGGGGAGCAAAACCCTGCTCAGGTTGTGGGGGAGCTGGATATTCTATCTGATGTCCCATCCACATCAGCTATATCCCACGACAAGCTGCTCAGCTCTATCAGCACATTAATTGAAGGTCAAATGCTTTCAATGAAGAATAATATTGACAGTTCAATAATGTCCCTAAAGGAAGAAGTCATGGCTAACGTCAAAGAGATTAAGGAAGACATTGTAGTCCTTAATAAACAGATGACAAAGTGGTTTGATCTAGCAGAAAAGTCAGTGGTCTCTCAATGCACAATCCTCAGATCAATGGACAAATACCTCAACCTGTCTGAGTAAGATATGAACTATGTAAGCAAGACAGATGAGGTTATAGAAAAAGCCTCCAACCATATAGAAGAGTTTGTCTAGAAAACTTGCACCACAGTGATCAGTGAAACGGAAAGGATGAAAGATGAGATGAAATCTGATCTGGAAAATGCTTTCCAGACCCTCTCAGGTTCTGTAGCAGCTGCCCCACAGTCCCTAGAAGCTAAAATTATTGAAGAAGCTAGAAAAGGGGAGGTGGCCAATGTTGAGACCAATATAGAATTAGCTCTCCAGATGCTACAAGGAACTAGGTTTGCCTTAAATCTTCCACTACTGGATAACTATAGAAAGGAAGATTTTGATTTTGAGGGTCATGCCAGAATTGCTCAAAATGCTCCACTGGCAAAGAGAAGGAAGAGAGAGTGCATGATGCTAGCTGAGGAATATATGGCCAAGCAAAGGGATGAGCATAGCAGAGGCCCAGATTATGAATATTGGTGTGAGGACTCCAAGAGCATAATACTGAATGCCTGGCTAAGCCATGGGTAAGTCTGCAAAGATATTGATAGGATTTATCTAGCTGAGGAATGGATAAATCATCTAGAAAGGAACACAAGAAGAGAATGAATCTTCAAGGAAAATCTTGTGAGGAAGGACAACCCAAGGAGGATGCCTTCAAGGTACATTCCAAAGCCATATTTATACTTTAAGAGGCAAGAAAACAAGAAAAAGATAGCTGAGATAGAAGCAGCTAATGCTGAAAAGGATACTGCCACTAATGCTACTGAAGACAAGGAAACCTCGGCAAAAGGAAAAGAAGTTGTTGCTGACAATGCTAAATGTTCAACATCTTCTAAGAGGATAAAAATCTAAATTAATGTATTTAGTTCTTCTGAAATTCAATTAAAACAATGTCTCAACATTATGACTGAAATGAAATTGAAAGTTTTTGTTGAATCTGTTGGTTTATGGTATAGGCTAATATTAGTCAAAGCTTAATATGATTCAGTATTTTTGCTTTAGATATTCTGTCATGCCTAGACATAATTAGTTAACTATATTATTGGTTTGATAAAAAATATTGTTATTATGTCTGTCATGAATATAATCTGTCATGACATTATCTGTAATGCAATAGTAATGTTAACATGTATATGTTATGATATCATGAATGTTGTGTAGTACATTTGCATGATAAGTTTTATTTGTTGTGTATCTTAGCATTGGTAATGTTTTGCCTTCTTCAAATAGGGGGAGATTGTTGGGAATATTGCCCTCGATGTTCCCTTGATTTGAAGAGGCGTCACTCACAATACTAAGTATATATTGTATTTGATAAACCCTACTTTGAATCAGGAATGTTCAGGGTTAAGATATTCCAAACATTGGAATAAGTTCAGAGGTTTGCTGTCAAAACCGCTGAGAAGGAGTCATTGTCTCAGCGGAACCGCTGAGACGAGACCAAAAGCTGCTGAGAAGTGATCTGCTTCAGCTGAGCTACAGATGGATAAAAACCATTGAGAAGACTATCTGTCTCAGCGGATCCGCTGAGACCAAGATAGCTAAACCGCTGAGACGAAAAACCATCTCAGCCCAACCGCTGAGACGGATTCAAATCAGGAAGAAGACAGTGGCGCGACCTGCTTTTGGCAAAAATAGCTGTAAAGGAAAGATAAAGCATTCTATCATCTTCCAAAGTGTTAGGGGCCTTTCTAAGAGCCGTTGAAGACAAATGAAGTATAAAAGAACATCCTAGGGCACTTTCAAAAGGACCTGTTGGTGTGCTGAAAAGAAAGAAGTCATTATCACTGTTCTATTAATGGCTTTCAAGTTCTCTCCACCTCCTGCTTACTGAACCAGCAAGAAGACGCAGGGAGAGAAGATAGATCTTCTACTCAGAAGAGCAAGGTGATCCTTTCTCCTCTACTGAAGAGAAGGATCAGAAAGAAGCTAGGACTGAAGTTTATATTCAGCCTAGTTTCAAAGAAGCACCAGTTGTGCAGGAATAATAGAAGGCATCATTCTAGTGTTGTCTAATGTTGTAAGCTTAACATTTGTTCACTGTAGGAACTGTATTGTTCTGAGATTGTAGGGTTGTTTAACCTGAGTAGTAGTGTTGTTTAGCCTGAGCTTTATAAGGTTGTTGAGCCTGAGCAGTAGGGCATCTTGCCTGAGAAGTAGGGCCTCTTGATAGGACTGAGGTAGGAGGTTAAGGAGATCTCTAAGCTATAGGAGTGGGAGCACTCTGAGTGGTAGGGCTGGTTGGCCTGAGGTAGGGCTTGGAGCAAGCCTAAGAGATCCTGAGGGATCTGAGTTGTAAGCTTTAGAAGCTGAGATTGGAGGAGTTGGCCTTGTCAAACACACTGTTAGAAAGGTGTAGAGGGAAAGTGGACTACCCATAGACACACTGTCTTGGGGAACCACTATAACCACTTGTGTGTTTTCTGCGTGTGCTTGTTATTTTGTTTCCTAGCAAAAATATTTAAGTAAAATTCAAAGAGACCTATTCACCCCTCCCCCCCCCCCCCCCCCCCCCTCTAGGTGAATTAGACAACATACCTATAAACTATCAATGAGGTCAGTAGAGCATAATAGCTCATCCGGCAAGGATTGCACTTCATTGCTGAGAGTAGTCAATCTCTTGATTTCCTTTCTCAGTACTGTCTCCATAGCCTTGAGAGAGCTTATTTCTTTGGCTTGGGTTTTTACAACCTTTTGGCATTTATCAAACCCTTCTAATAGTTCTTTGTACTGAACCATAAACTCAAAATCCTCTTCAGAAGAGTAGCCCTCTTGGGCAACCGACTCAAAGTCAGAATCGGAGAGAGGAGAGTGAGAGTGTACCTTCCCCTCAGCTGGGGTGTCGGATTGCTCCTCATCCGAATGAGCCATTAGCCCAAAATAGGCTTCTTCATCTGAACTTGATTCACTTGAATCACTGTCACTCAGAGTCTTTGTTTTAGCAGCAACAAAGCTATTTTCCTCCTTTCTCTTGCCTTTGTGATTTTTCTTTTCAGGCTTCCCATTCTCTTTCTTCTTGTGCGGGCAGTCCACAATCATATGTCCTGGCTTGTTACAGCAATGGCACACGACATCAGTATTAAACTATTTGTTCATTTTAGAACCATACCTGTCAGATTTCTTCCGATGCTTTGATGATCACCATTCCGGTGAGACTTTCTGAAGCTTGAGGAAGAGCCGGAGTTGTGTCTCTGTCCCCTCGACCTTAGAGCTTCTTGAAATGCTTGGAGAGCAGAGAAAACTCCCCATCAAAAAGATCTGAACTTGAAGTACTTGCTTCAGAATCCTCATCTTCCGAGGATGACTGTGTCCTGGCAGTGGGCACCAACTTTCTCTTCTTAGACCCTTCGGCCTTCAAAGCATATGTCCTTTCTCTTCCTTGGGACCGGGAGTCTTGCTCTTCATCTTTCTTATTTTTAATTTCAGCTCATGGGAGAGCAGTTTCCCGAAGAGTATCCTTGGCTCCAAGGTGGTCATCTTACCAACTTCCCGAATGGCAACAATCTTAGAATCCCATTCTTTGGTGAGGGGTCTAAAAAACTTGACATTCAATTCACCATTGGTGAATTCTCTTCCATAATTTCGGAGGCCGTTCACAATTTTGAAAAACTTTTCATAGCAATCCAAAATTGAGTCTCTCGATTCTTGTCGGAAAGTCTCATACTCCTGATTGAGTAGAGACCTCCAGTCTTCCCGAACTTCATATGTGCCCTCCATCAGAACTATGAGAGAATCCCACATCTCTTTAGCAGACTTGTAGTGGAAAATATTTTGAAGAATAGAATCATCCACCGCACTAGCAATAATATTTATAGCCTTCTTGTCCAAGGCCACCAAAGCAATTTTATCCTTAGTGAGATCGAGCATCTTCTTTGGGACTTGCTTGGTCAGATCTATAGTGGAGGCTTGAGTCGCTATGTATGGGCCATCTTGAACAATCTAAAATATATGGGGGTCGGCCGCTTCCATGTAGAACCTGACTCTCTCCTTCCACATAGGAAAGTTTTCCTTAGTACATACAGGAAACTTGACTGAGGGAGTATCCTTGCTTCTATCCATCTTACACTGTGCTTGAAATCACAACAAGATCGGGATCTTTTTCAAGGTGTTAACCTCTTTCAGAACAACCTCCCTCTGATACCAATTGAAAGTATCTAGTTGTTACCTAAATTACCTTGAGGGGGTGAATAAGTGAGTATAGTGTCTTTTTGCGGAATAAAAATAAACAGGACAAGCACAGAAAATCCACACCACAACACAAAGATTTTTATAGTGGTTCACCGATGTGGGTACTCCACTTTCCCGCCTCACCTATCTAGCACCCCCGGCTAGACTAGGCTACTTCACCAATCTCAGATTATGAAAATCTTACAACTCGGAGTCAAAACTCCTACAACTCGGAGAGCAACCCTCTCCTACAACTCGATCCAAATAAAAGTGGATGTACACTCAGAAGATGAATCTTCCTACAAATAATAAATATTTGTTTACAATAACAAAATAAAGATTTACAGATAAATCTTCACTTAGATTCACAGATGAATCTTCTTCAACTTCAGATCTGATCTTCAGAGGTCTCTTCTTCTACAACAGCAACATAAATCTTTGGTCGAGAAATGAGAAGACGAAGAACTCGGAAACTTGGATCTGAAACCTTGATCTTCGAACTTGAAAGAATGGATCTTGAAAAGTCATGAAGATCGAAATCAAATCGTCTAACAAACTGGAGATGTCTAGAAGAACAGCAATCACAAGGATTTGTTGAAGCTTTTCGAAAATGAGAAGGACTGTTCTTCAGGTTCATAACTTTCCAATTGAAGATCGCCAAAAACTTGTTTTAGAGAATTCAAATTAGCAAATAGATGAATAACGTTAATCAAAATTAATCCTTCAATATATATAGGAGATCAAACTCTAATGGCTAGGAATAATCCCCATTAATGGTCTCCAGAAATTGCACAATATGCATGACCTAATTTCAGGAATCCTGAATTTTGACTTTCTGGAAGAACAAAATTCCTGCAAGGCAATTCATCGAATATATATGACGAAAGGTAAGATATACGGCGAATGAGGGGATAACCAAAGAAGCCAAACAATAAATAGGGCAAAGGCTGATATCCGACGAAATTACTTAGGCTTGAGAATTCTTTTCAGTCCGGCTTATATCACATACTCATTCCTCGAGTATAGTGAGTGATATTTGACAACTGACACGAATATACCTAACTATATTTGACGAATGGACTTAGTCAAATTCCTGAATGTACAACAAAGCTGTATCATGGAAGTACTCGAATATATAAGTTCTTATTCGACGGATGACACAAATAAGGACATGTATATTTGATGAATTTAACTTGGCCGAACATTTAGAATTCTTTTACCTTAAGAAACAGACTTTTCCATGAGTATATATGGCAAATCCACAAGTGCATATTCAATGAATGACATGAATATACACAAGTATATTCGACAAATTTACTTAGGAAAACTTCTGATCTTACAAAAAAATCTTGTCTTGAACTTCCTTGACCTTCTTCATGTACTTGAATGTAAAGTACAACCCAATAGAGAGATTACACATGAGTCAACACTTTGGCCTATACAATGAGTAATTACATTGTCTAGTCCTGTGTTTACTGACCCATTGCAACCTGACATTGGTTTGTACTTAGCAATTAGGTCCTGCAAGCACATAACTTAAAACAAAAATCAAATACAAAACAATTCAACTTAGTTTAAGGGGACTTCTTCCAATCCAGGGTATTGTGGATACAAAACCCAATAGTGGCCCACTAGTCTAGGAGGCTGAGAATTACACAATGAGCGATCCAAATTCTGTAAATGGTGATTAGGAGAGAGAAATCCCATTTTCCCCAAAAATGGAGGAGAGAGAAAGAGAGCCATTAATGGCCAAATAAGATCAAGAGCTCTCCATTCCACCTCCAATGGGTTGATTCATCCTCCCTAATCAGTTAGGAGAAGATTAAGAGTCCTGGCCGGCCAATTAAGGGTTGGATTCAGTGGATTCCATTGTTAGCTAAAATTCTCCATTCAAGGCCATTAATGGCAATTGATTACTTGGCTCCTCCCCTCACCCAATTGAACCCTATAACACCACCAGTGGATGAAGAGGAGGAGTTTCCTGACTTCTCTAGAAGGAATCAAGCCCTTAGGATAGGAATTGACATGGCACCCAAGAGCTCATGACCGACTATAGCGGACCGGCGATCAGCAAAGCTACAAGCCGCCCCTCGGGTCCTATTCCTCTCCTCTTACTCCTGTGATAGATCCTAGATCAATTAGGAGAGACATCGGGCTAAATTGAGCCTGGTCCAAGTGAGCAAGATATGAATTTGTCCATGAAAAATGAGTTCCCGGGTTCGCCAGAAACCACCCCTCTGGCGACCGTGCCGCCGCCCGGCGATAGCCACCACCTCAACGGAGGTGGTGGTGGTGGTGGACGGCCTAGGAGGGGGGTGGATCTCTGGCAAAATGGGCTGGAAGAGGCTACAAGAGGGATGAATCTTGGCCGTCATTGTTTTGGAGAAGATGAACCGATCTCGTTCATTCTGTACAGGAAAACTTTAGGAATATTATTATTTAATTATTAGTTGAGTTTATTTACACAATTGATAGAGAATTGTTTTAAGTATTTAAAATACTTAGATCCCTCACCTAGAAAAGTGGTAAATACCAAAGTTGTATCCCTTGAAGCCTAGTGTATTTTAAAATTAATTTCACCCTCATTGGGTCAATGGTCTGACCACAACACTCAAAATGGTGCAGCCTATAGATAGAGTTGACCAGAGATTGATTTGAGTCCCCCTATAAATCCAGGCATCCAAATGCTCTGAAATTTGGAACATAGGCTAGATATACCCTTACTCTCAACATATCCAAAAATGAGAATTTTTGAAGGAAATTTTTCTATAGTTTTTGTACAAATTTAATGAACCATGTATGATTTAATTTTAAGGTCTAGAGACCTCCAAACACTTCCAAATTTTGGTGGGTGGTCCATAGTGTCATGATATGACTCTGGTAAAAATTTCATCTCATTTGGGATTGATTTGATTATGTAATTAAGTAACCCAAATTTGGTCAAACTAGGGGAAATTAGGCCAAAAGTGCGCTTGATGGATTTGAGGGGTCAACTCTCATCCAAATGTAATAAAACTTTGGCCACTAATTTTATAGTCACATAAAACACCCCCACAAGTGGTTTGGGGTGGTTTGGGGTGGATGTGCCCTAGAACCCGAGTTCAAACCCTATGGTTGCAAATTGAACTTATTGAAGGATAGGAGACCGTATGCCCTTGTATGGACTTGGAACTTGGTAGATAAGTTCGTAGGGTGGTAATATACCCTTGGTAATTTTTCTAGAAGTTTTAGACATATTTAACCCCTCTGAATTAATTAAGAATTTATTAGGGCACTTTCATATAAGAAGAATTTACATGTTTATATAACCTTGGATGTTCATGAAATTTTGGCAGTAAGCTTGTATTAGTGATATTGTCCCTTGATAATTTTATTGTGAATTTTAGATTGATATAAATAGTACTTCATTCACAAGTCCATTGCTTGACCTATTTATAAGGGTAATTAATTAAGGGTTTAATATTCACTGGAAAACTATGAAACTTGGTCAGAGTACTTTTTAAGGCAAGTTTATGATCGGTTATTTTTAGTATAATTTTTGGAAGAACTTATATATGGTTCCCTTCACAAAGTGCCCTAGGCTCTATTTAATTAAATAAAGGATTTATATGGTCAAATGAATCTGGAAAATTCTGAAACTCAATCAGTGAATTTTTCTGATCACTCTAGACATCTGATAACCTTCTTATAATTTTTAATGAGAATTTTTGGTGCTTCCTTTGTAAATCCATGATTTTGATAAATTAATCAATATTCTATTTGGAGGCCAAAACCATTCTGGAAATTTATGAATTTCATATATGGCTATTATTTTGGTAATATATAGTTGTTCGAATTTTATTTAGGTCATAGCTTGTCAGAAAACCATACTTGGTGTTCAAATCCATAAGTTCCCTGATTTTGGAGAAATTATAATAAATGCCAAATAAATTAGGTAAAATTATGATTTTTTGGAGTTACTCTTAAAATGCCATAACTCACCGCCAATAATAATCTTGGGTCATTTGGATGATTATTTGGAGTACCTCCTTTCATGCACCTCATACAGCTCAATAGGTTCGCGTATAGTAAAAACTGTAGAGTTAAGGCAACTTGTAGAACACTAGGTGGGAATGGGAGGTAGTTGGTGTACCTAGTCTACTTGAGGATATTTGAGGTCACCAATAGGAGGCTAGGTGTTGAGTGTGCTCGGTAAGTTAAGGGGCATGTTTGTGCTCGGGATTGACGATAGATCATCTTTTACCTGGAGCGTTCTAAAATGTACTTAGGGTTAGCTCAAGTGTAATGTTAAGAAGAGTTTGAACATGGGTAGTTATCAATAATAATAAGTGTCTTAGAAAGGGAGCTTTGGGATTCAGTCCATCATAGCTCCTAGTACCGCTGCGAGCCCCTCACAGGGTAGTCCTCGGGAAGACTATGATTAACCCTAAATTATAGGTCTAAACTGGTTCGCAATATTTATTTAATAATGCACACACCCCCACCCCATTGCTATGGGTGGTTAGTTGGTTGGGTCTTACGAGCAGTAGGCTTGGTGGTTGTAGGTACGGACGGGTTAGTCTGGTGAGCCATGGCTCGGAAGGTTATTGTGACAGACAGGTTAGCCCGGGGAGCCTGTGGATCAGAGATATATAGTAATCATAATTGCATATGCATAAAGGTGGTGGGTATTTTGTATCAAATGGTTGTTCACACCAACGTCGATACCTTGACTTGGCAAGTGAGGTTATCACATAGCCAAGGAAAAGTATGGTGGACTAGCCAGCAAGAGTACGTAGACGCTCAGTGGTCGTGTTCTCTGTGTTGAGGTATAAAAAAGGTTTAAGTTAGGTAGTGTGAATACTAACCTAGAGGTGGGTGAGGCCCAACCCACCGCCTTTGTTTGACACTACGGGAAGTACCTGAGAGTTTAGCTAACTCCAAAAAGGGGGAACTAAAGGTCTGTGCACATAGAGTCGGGTGCGTGTGTTGCACTTGCGTGAATATAGCATTAATCTGCATATTTCTGCATGTCATAGCATAAGCATAGCATTTTAACACCTACCCCTATCGTATAAATTGGTATGGGACTTTTTATATGATGTGCCTTGCTAAACGACCCCTTGGTGTATAGGTCTGTATGGGCATTCCTATAAATCAAGGTTACCTTTCTTACTTACTTCACTTTACTTTATCTGTGGTAGCTAGCTGTACTTTGTACTTTACTCATCTACTATTCTTTACTTGTTCTTTACCTTGCTTCACTTACTGTTCTATATATATACACACTTGTGTAATGGTAGATATTCTTGTGGCTAGGTCATGTCATCTGTTATGATTTATACCCCTTGTTATCCATCCACTTCATTCCTCCCGCACGGTGCCTAGGAGCCACTGGGGGAAGGGCGGGGGAAACAAGGCTTAGTCTTTTGATTAATGGTCGGTAGACCTTATCATTTTAGGGGATCGAGGGGCAACACTAGGAGATGCAGCACCACAAGAGGCCGGTGCAGTTGGATGTGGGCCAGTCTAGCACAGGAGCACCAGTCTCAGGATCAGTGAGTGGTTGTTAGTAGTTTACTTCCGCAAGAGATCTTGTAGTGAGGATATATTGTACTGGGCAGGAGCCCTTTTTATTATTACTCTTTTAATTCAGTTATTATCTTGTGGACACCAACCATTATGATTTTATATAGCATGTGATGTGGACTTGGACTTTTCTTTGTTCATTTGTACTTTTCTTCTTCTGTGATCGATACTGCTAGTAGGATCGGCGTTTTGTAGTGGCGACCTTCCCGTGTGTTGGTGTCACTACAAAGCGGCGGTTCTGGGCATAAGACCTAGTGGCAAAGAGAAAAAAAATAGTGTCTTACAAACTGGTATCAGAGGGGAACCTCGATCCGAAGAAAACAACTCCACAAACCCTGGGCCACCCCGGGTGAGCTTAGTTTGAGGACAAGCTAGCAGCAGAAGCAATGGTGTGCCAATATGGGGAATCACATAAAAAAGTTCACTTTTAACTAATTTTTTTAGCCAAATCTCCTTACGAGCGACAAATTTTCTTTTGTAGCATGCGATGAATCCTACCCTGCAGCATGGAGTGCCTCTGACTCTAAACGTCATCACACCAACATCGGCTCCTACTTCGTTCCAGTAGACAGAGATGGGGCAGACATTGACTGCAATTTTGGAGGCATTCAGGCCACATCAGGCTCCGGCTCCTCAGCCAAATCCCGAGGTAAATCGGTTGAGCGTCTTCCGAGGCCTTTCTCCTCCATCATAACTTGGGACTGAGTCAACTATGCGGATAGAGGAGTGGCTGGATATTATTGTTGGACATGTGTGTCACATCCCTTTATTTGAGAATAACAAATCCCATATTGTATTTGATCTTGTTTGTTGTGTGTTTATAGTGTGCAGGAACTATAGGTGCAATACTCCACAGGTAGAAAGCAGCTTCAAGTCAAATTCTCTGAAGGAGGGATACTGTCAGCGCTAGGGGTACCGCAGGGCGCTAGCGCTACCGCAGGCGCTAGCGCTACCTTCTGGTGCTAGCTTGAGTTTGTGCACACAATGCCACCCCGTGATAATTTTGTAACCGCTTCTACACGAACGCTACCGCAGGCGCAAGGAGCTACCGCATGCGCTATCTCCAAGTTTTATAAATTGATGCTTTCTCTCTCATTTTGGTATCCATACCTGAGAGAATACATGTGACAAAATTCCATTGATGTTATGCTGCCGAAGATGGATCTCCCACAAAAAGCTTAAGGAGAATTCTGGAGGAGGGCTACGTCACGCTACATCCGAAGGACGATCGCTTCGACCTCGCTCATACTACAGTGATCCTTCATCTCCAACTTCAGAAGATCTCATATAAGGATTTTTTATTATTGTTATCATTATTTTCATTTCATTCCATTTTGTAACCGTATAGAGAATTTGCCTTGTGTTGGCGACTATGTCCTTGCGCGGCTTAGGGAGTAATTCGCCGCGTGAGTTGGAGACTAGGTCTAAGAGATTAGATCTAGGGGGTGCTCGAGGCCATATCCGGGGTTAGGATTGGCTAGAGCGGCTTGAGGCCATATCCGGGGAAGGATAAGCTAAAGCCAACCGGTTTGTGGGGATTCAATTCGGTATAGAAATGGAAAAGATATTTACTTTTGTACGCCTCTGATTTCTAGCGATATTGAAATCAAATTTATGTAAACACTTTTTCATATAATACAATGATGTCTCTATTTGTGTTTACTTGATTTCTTTCATTTGGTGTAAATTTTATTATTGCAAATTACTTTTTGGTAAATTGTTATTTTGCTCTCATTTATTCCTAAACAATTTAGTAATTTCCTTAAAATTATAAAAAGAATATGTATTCCTTTATTCACCCCCTCCCCCCTCTTAGGGCGCCCATCAATCCAACAAGTGGTATCAGAGGTAGGTTATTCCTATACGGCTTCACAACCGGTAATAATGGCGCTTCATGATCTCGCATCCACTAGAAGGGGAAGTTTTTATGAAAATGAAAAATCCTTATGTCCACCATTATTTATGGGTGAAAATTATAATGTGTGGAAAACTCTTTTGGAAAAATTTCTTAAATCTTTGGATATTGAAGTTTGGAATATTACAATTAAAATGCCCCCAAGTATTTTAAATAAAAATGAAATGTTTTTAAATGCAAAATCAATGAATAGTCTATATTGTGCACTAGATCAAAATATTTTCAAACTTATTTACACACTTCCTACTGCTTATGAAGTTTGGAAATTTCTTGATAATTCTTATAGTCTTCCTTCCACAGATGATGAACAAGAGAAATTCCTTATGGATCCAAGAGAATAAACCGATGAGGACTTATGCTTGGAGGAAGATCTATCTAAGAAAGAAGAATGCAACGTCACAATATTAGATTCAAATAATGGCAACACATCAAGCAAAAGAGAAGACGGAAATTCAACTATGGAAGAGGAATGCGAAAAAGATGTCAAAGGAACCCTTGTTCAAATCTTGCCTCATCCCATAGCAATGTAAGAAAATCAAAAACTTCTCTTTTTGTAACAAATTCTATTTCTATATCTAGTATGCTTAAAATTGCTAAACGTAAAATTTTAAAGTTGAAAATTGCTAATTCCAAATTACATTTAGAAAATAAATCTTTAAAAGCAAACGATAAAGTAGAATCAACTATTGATGTGTTAAATTCTCTTTCATGCTCTTTAGTTAAAATTCCCACTTTTTGTTTTGATTGCAATCTATTAAAAGAAAAATTCAAGGATATTGAAAAAGGGCTCTTAGTTTCTAAAAAGGATAATGAAAAATTTATAATTGAAAATGATGCTTTAACTTGTAAGTTAAGACAATTAAAATATTTTGTTGAAAAAGTTCAAATTTCTAGTAATGGCTTTCATCATAAGATTTTGAATAACAATGATAAATTAACTTACAAAATCATTTCTAAAAAGAACCATTTTAACACATCAACTCAAAAGGAGTTTAGTTTCAAAAGGAATTATGATCCTCACAAAATTCTTAAGAGTCACTATTATAAGTCTCAATATATTTTCAATCATGACTCAAATTTAAAAACTCCTTTTCATGAAAATCAAACTATAAAATATTTTCCTTCACATTATAAGAGTATGTCTATAAGAAAGAGTGGAAATGAAAATCATCAAAATAAGAACCAATCATTTAGCACATATTGTAACCCACTCTATCAACAATCACTTCTAAAGAAAGACAATCACTCTTATAAACTTTTAAAGAATCCATATAACAAAATTCATTATGATTATCAACATCAATCTTTTTTGAAAAATAATTTGAATAAATATAAATCCCAAATGAATAATTTTTCAAACAACTACAATCATATAAAGATGTCACATAATCATTATATGGATTTGAGTGATAAACAACTAAGGTATGAATGGAGACCCATACAGAAAAATGACACATCAACTTTAATTGAAAGGGCTCATTCATCCTTGTCTCCCCAAAAGCCAACATGATGTATTTGGGTACACAAAGGAACCATCCCACTTGGTCCCCTTTGGATACCTAAATCTCTCATTCATTAGTGTCCAATCATTTGCATAAAGTATAAACCATTAAAAATGAAATATCATTTCCTACTTCATGATATGCTTAATTTCTTTTTCTTTGTTGCTTTTTATTATTTAGTTTTACTTAAGCTAACATGCCTTGGTCACCTCATAAATATTTAAATTATGACTTTATCATTTAAAGCTTTATAACGTATAAATCAAATTGAATAAAATTGAATAAAAAGTCATATGTGTTTAAAAGTGACATATCTCTCATCTTTTTAGTTTTTATCCTTTTAAATCTTTTACCCATAAATGTCTTGAATTATTATTATAAATTGAATATTAAAATTATTATCAAGACTAATGAAATTATTTTAAAGAATGGATTTAAATGGTTTATTTAGGGGACTTAGGCTAAAAATATTAAATGCACAACTTATTGTATATTTGTCTAATTTCTGTGTTGCATATGATAGCCCCTATATTGAAAAATCATAATCGAGAAAAATCAAAATCAAATGTTATAACAAAACCACGTGTTTTTAAATCAAAAATTGTAACTCAAAATTGTAAATCAAAAATCATGAGCTGCTAACGCCAGGCGTTATCACTAACGCCGGCGGTAGCCTATTTTCCTAAAAAATTTTGATTTCTCTAATTATTATTTTTTGAAAAATTATTTTACTATGTTAAGTATCGTTATCTTCTACTTTCAGATACCTTGTATTTGTTTTTGTCTAATTTCTACAAATTAAAATAAATAAAAAATTTACAAAAAAATTCAAAATAACCAAAACAATTTTTTGTCCTTGTATATATATGTAGTATAATATTCACTTTACAAGCAGTCACTACATATTAAAAAGGATGAATATGAAATATACAATCACCACCATGATCTATTGATATCATATGATAAAATTCACTATAATCATATATCATAATCCATGATCTATCAAGAATTATCTTAAATCAACTAATTCTATCAACCTTAGGAATTATGAAATATGTGATGGCTATTGGTATTATAGTTGCATATCTTGTTTTGTGTGTGATATGCATCTCTATTGTCTACATGTATCTCATTATATTTAGATCTAAGAATTAACTTGATATCAACAAGATGAAATCAAATAGAAAAATCATTTCATTCTAGGTCTAAAGAAAATTAATTAGAAAACTTCTCATATTACATGTAACATTATCTCCATTAATCCTATGTAATAACATTGCATTCAAACTCATCATCCTAGCATCACTTCTTAGTTTATGCTTAAATTTATATGTTAGGTATAACATTTACAATGTTATTAAAATATCATGATAACTTTGTGATTTAAAATTATAATATAATACTAAAATTCCATCAAAACACATAGTTTATGGATTAATCATTAGAATATATATTAATATTATATCATGAATCATATATTATTATGCAAAACCAAAGACCAATAAATTCTATTATTGAATACAATTTTATTATAAATTTCAAAACGTTTTATATGTGATCTTTGTCTTTGATATGATTGCATGATCATCATTTTTTTACTTATAAATCAAACATGCTCATTCAAAAGAAAATCACCAAATCATATTGTCATAAGTCTAGAAGGAATAGAATTCACATACATCATGATGATCTAACATATCTTCTATGCAAAATTCTCTATAATCATAAATCATAATTCATGTTCTATCAATAAATATCTAAAATCAATAATGTCTATCACCTAGGAATTATGAATCTTATGATAAAAATATGAATTATGTTTTTCTTTACATTATTTGGTGTATTGATATGCTTTGTTATTGATTGCATGTATCTCATATATATGTAGACTCTAAAATCAGCTTTGTAATTATAAGAATAAATCAAACTAAATCATCACTTTATTCTAGATCTATAATTTGAAACTCTATTTTGGAATACATGCAATATTAATGTTAATCTTATGACGTGACATTAAACCCAAAACTCATCATACTAGCATTATCACTTATTGAATATTAGTCATTGTGCTAATTATCTCATATCGTCATCTCATAAAAGTAGAAGTACTATGCGGCTTTATATTTTTCTTCACATTAAACAAAAACCATGGTTTATAAATCAACCCATAGTTTAAAATCATAGGTTGTCCAAAGATTATTCACCTATGACTTCATATCTCACAATAGCGGGGGCGTATGGTTGTATGCATTAGAGACCTAACCTGTCATGTCTTGTCCTTAACCGGGGAGGGTTCTAGTGGGGCCTTGCGAGGCACTGGGGGGGAAAGAGTGTTAGGTTGAGCATTCTCTAGTGTGTGCATATGGGATTAACACCCCAACCTACGAAATGTGTGCAGCTCCTCATGCTCATCTGTCACTCAGTACGGGGCTAGGGTGTAGACATTTAGTCTAGGTAGTTTTTAATCTTAGGACATACTTATATTACTCACTGCATGAACTTTTTATTTACCCATCACTTAAATCATGCATATTTTGGGTTGTTCGAAAATGTCCGCTTGTGTTTGCATAATTTACCTTTTTTTGCTTAAATAATTTTGAAAAACACAAATATTTGAAAAAGCCAAAGTTTCATGCAAATTTGATCCACTTAGAGATTTCCAAAAATTCTAAAATATCTGCATGAAACTACTATAAGGACACTTAATCAAGATCAAAAAGTAAAAATTAAATTTCTCAAGAAATCACTTACTGTTTGTCGTGCTAGCACTAGCGTCGGCGCTAGCATGGGTGTTTGATTTTTTTATTTTTCAAAATTTCAAAAAATCAATAAAAATATTTTAGTTTATATGTACTACTTTGTTTTGTATGACTGACTTTTGTTATTTTTGTTTTATTTATATTATGAAAAATCAACTACAAAACTTCAAAATTCAAAAATACAAAAATATGTTTTTGTGGTTTTCTGTTTTTCTTTCATTAAAAAATTTTCAAAACGACAAAAAAATGTATGATCTTTATTGCTAATATCAAGCATGTATGAATTCTATTACTTAGAATTATTTACAATGTTAAAACTTGTTTCTTCATATTACTATGAACATTATTTTGTTTATCATGCTTTGATATCTCTAATTAAGTACATCAATTGTATTGAAAAATATGTGTAGAACCAAGCTTAGCATGCCTCTAAGTATGAGTAAATGTTTTGTGATTGATAATGATACCTTTCACTCACTTAATTTGGTAATCTACATGTGTGTTTAAATCTAAAAATGCTTGCTTGTGTATTGTAATTGTGCAATGAATTCAAACTTGCATAAGTTTATTACCTACACTACATTTGAATTGCACTTAAGAAATTAAGAAAAGTGGTTGTTTTTTACAAAAATTTATGTTGGGTTTGCAAAACAAGTGTATTCGGAGAATGTTGTCTCACAAATGTGAACAAAAAATATAGACAAATATAACTCCACCAAGTACTACTTGAAAAGAATAGTAAAGTGTCGTGTGCAAACCTTGGTTATTACACCACTTTGTTAAAAAATTATGTGCATTAAAGTGTGTGAAAGTTAATATACTTGTGTTTTATGGTGCAATTTACTCTACATATGTCTTGTATTTTGTGATTTAAATCAATTGTTAACATTGCTCAAAATACACTTATGTGCACTTCATTATCTTTCATAACACTTCTTCTCATGAGTATTGGATTCTAATGCTTTATCTATACTACTCTTTATATAATAAAGGCACTAGATAACCTATCATGATCTATACAATGTTTTGGTATCTCTTGAACTTACAATTAAGTAATATTGTAGTATATTCTTTTTATATATATTCATTTCATGTTTGGTAACTTTTTGTAAAACTATGAGAATTCAAAAAGGTTAAAACATCTTTAGATTTTGAACTAAAACTCATATTTATACTTATGATTTTCTTGCTCACAAAAAGATGCTTCTTATAATCTTCTGCTTGCTTACAACTCTTATATCTTTATTTGAAATCTTTTCAACACTATGCTTAAACTCCTTATCATTTTCTATATTACAAAAGCTCGATCATGATTTATCATTTATAAAGAATGCCTCCTTACTACCTTCACCCCACCTTCTTTTGATAATACCAAAAGGGGGAGATTAATTGAAGAAATCTAGAGGAGAAATCTAAACGATTTAGGGGGAATATAAAACATAAATTGCATTTATGTAGGGGGCATTAAGATAGGGGGCGTATGCACTTTCTCATGCTTATCAAATTCTATAGTTGCTCTTTTATCTCGCTTATCATGTATTATAAACACCTTTGTTGATTTCTTGCTAAGAGAATTTGTTATTATCAAAAGGGGGAGATTGTTGGACATGTGTGTCACATCCCTTTATTTGAGAATAACAAATCCCATATTGTATTTGATCTTGTTTGTCGTGTGTTTATAATGTGCAGGAACTATAGGTACAATACTCCACAGGTAGAAAGCAGCTTCAAGTCAAATTCTCTGAAGGAGGAATACCGTCAGTGCTAGGGATACCACAGGGCGCTAGTGCTACCACAGGGCGCTAGCACTACCGCAGGTGCTAGTGCTACCGCCTGGCGCTAGCTTGAGTTCGTGCACACAATGCCACATCGTGACGGTTTCGTAACCGCTTCTACACGAACGCTACCGTGGGCGCTAGAAGCTACCGCATGTGCTATCTCCAAGTTTTATAAATTGATGCTTTCTCTCTCATTTTGGTTTCCATCCCTGAGAGAATACAAGTGCCAAAATTCCATTGTTGTTATGCTGTCGAAGATGGATCTCCCACAAAAAGCTTAAGGAGAATTCTAGAGGAGGATTACGTCACGCTACATCTGAAGGACGATCGCTTCTACCTCGCTCATACTACAGCAATCCTTCATCTCCAACTTCACAAGATCTCATATAGGGAGTTTTTATTATTGTTATCATTATTTTCATTTCATTCCATTTTGTAACCGTATAGAGAATTCGCCTTGTGTTGGCTACTAGGTCCTTGCGCGGCTTAGGGGGTAATTCACCGCATGAGCTGGCGACTAGGTCTAGAGATTAGATCTAAGGGGTGCTCGAGGCCATATCCGGGGTTTGGATTGACTAGAGTGGCTTGAGGTCATATCCGGGGAAGGATGGGCTAAAGCCAACCGGTTTGTGGGGATACAAGTCGGTATAGAAATGGAAAAGATATTTACTTTTGTACGCCTCCGATTTCTAGCGATATTAAAATCAAATTTATGTAAACACTTTTTCATATAATACAATCATGTCTCTATTTGTGTTTACTTGATTTCTTTCATTTGGTGTAAATTTTATTATTGCAAATTACTTTTTGGTAAATTGTTATTTTGCTCTCATTTATTCCTAAACAATTTAGTAATTTCCTCAAAATTATAAAAAGAAATTTTATTCCCTTATTCAGCCCCCCCCCCCCCCCCTCTAAGGGAGCCTATCAATCCAACAATTATGTGCGAGATGATGACAGAGATTCAGTGCCCGTTGGAGATAGCAGTACCCATAGTGGTTTCTTGCTTGGAATCTCATGCGAAGAGGTGGTGGAAGTCATTGTTAAACACCACCTATGCTGGATTGGAGGCTGCAGACATTTCTTGGGATGAGTTCAGGGCAGCTCTGCTGGATCACTATGTACCGTAGTCTGTTAAAAATTTTTAATAAGAGAAAAATGGGAACCAGGTCACAGGAACACTCCAACCATACCAAGCACCAGAAACAATGAAGGAACATGAGAAATCTTGTATTAATTATTTATTGTACGATTTATCAGTACACATAATGAAGAGGAGAGAAGAAAACCAACTACAAGAAGCTGGCGGTTACAACAAGAACCTGCCAAACCGCCCGGCTAACAATGGTTGTCCGAGCAAACTGCCAAGTCGCCAAACTGCAACTCAACACTCAGACTACCCATTATTCCAATGCTCACTCTGTTCGCCCAAGCAAGGCCGCCTGACCACAGTCACTTGGCCGCTCCTAATCGAACAAGCTTCTGAATAATTGAACAGAACAGACCGGCAAAGGCAAACTGCCTAACCGCTATGGTTTAAACCTTATTGAAAGCTGGAAACGAGCTAAAGAGAACATGCCTTATCGCTAACCGCGACCTCCTGCTGCTACCCGCCGCTGACTGCTACCGACTTATTCGCTGCGGTTTCCTCTGATCAAATCAGAACCACAAGCAAGCCGCACAACCTTCGAACATAGTAAAGGTAAGTCTCAAACCGCGCGAACAGAAAGTTCTATCCTCACAATAAACTCATGAGCTCTCACTTACTGTTCACTTCTTATTCTTAGCTCCAGTGGAGGTCCTATTTATAGTAGAGGTGAGGAGTGTGGTCACCGCCTATGAGATAGAATAACCACCCACCAACAACAGCGGGTAGAAAACAACTCGTATGACTTGCTGAGTTAACCCTGCAGAATAGTTCGCCGACTTAAGAACAAGTCGCGTAGACTACTCGCAAAACTCCAGCAATACCAGCAGACACCTGCTAGCCCGTGAGAAAATAACCGGCCAGAACGCAACATCTAGAAGTAACCGCGGATCTTAACCGCCCGGTTACAAACAGATAGCTGACCCCATGTGGTTGGAGAACCAAGGCAATCTTCCACTGGCTAACCGCTAGTTCACTGCGGGAAGATAACCCGCACGGTCTCCATATCAGATCGCCCGACCTTCGCGATATTACCAGACTGCCCGTTCTGATACCCAGACCGCCCGACCTCCACTTACACTTCAAAATTCAACATAGTCTGCGAGAGATGAGCTAGAGGACATGTTCCTGCAGTTGAGGCAGGGTAGCAGGACAATTGTGGAGTATCACCAGGAGTTCACACACTTAGCCCGCTTTGCGGATTCTTATCAGCCGGATGGTGCGGGCTACACAAAGAGGTTCTATAAGGGCCTTCGTGATGACCTGAGGCAGTCCCTTCTCTTGGTCTCTGATGATAGCTTGACTAAGATTTTGGAGATGGCCAAGAAGTTGGAGGCAGACCAGCACACTGTTCGAGGAAGGAAGAAACCGACAGAGTACCAGAGTAGGGGTGGCAGGAGAGATCAGCAGAAGGGTCATTATATCGGGGAAAGGAGAACAAAGGACCGGCCCCGCAAGGAGGAGAGGCAGGAGCAGAGGGAGCCGGTAGTGTTGGCTCCTTAACCTCTACAGATGCGGGAGGTGTCGAGGCTAGGATATGGGCCACCTCCCATACAGGTGTGCTACCGGTGCCACCAACCGGGCCATATTCGGAGGAACTTCCCTCTGAGGAATGTACCACCCCCAGCGCCACAGGATGCCCCACATGCCTAGCATTATAGGGGTCGAGGACGTGGATGAGTTCATGGATTCCATGGTGGAGGCTGTTGTAACACACCAAGTGTCGCTGAGGGCGGGGGCTGGAGTGCCTAAGGCTTGTACAAACTTTTATGTGCTTGGGAGCTAGCGTCGGCGCTAGGTGCTAGCGCGGGCGTTAGCTTTCCCGTCGAATGTACTTGTGGTTTCGATGGAGTCATCGAGTTGGATTCGTCGAAAGGGCTTCGTCGAAGGGAGTTCGTCGGAAGCTAGCGCTGGCGGTAGCGCTAGCGTCGGCGATAGGTTTTTGTCGAGTGGTGCTGTTCGTCGGGGAATCGTGATGTTCTTCGTCGAGGGGTTTTCGTTGAGTGACTAGCGTAGGCGGTAGAGCTAGTGTCGGCGCTAGCTGACGGAACCAGTTCCATAAGTGGTATTTCCTGGACATTCGATCTTCTTAGATCTAGATCCTAAGGTTCAGATAAGTGCGTCCTAAGGCTCTAAATAGGGCAGAGAAGTTCTATTCTCATTTGATTAAGCCTTTTTGTGCTTTTAGAGGCTAGGAGAGAAGTAGGGTTTGGAGGAAGAAGAAGGTTAGATCCGCCATTGTTGGTGAACCGGAGCTCCGTTCGCCGATCCGAGACCAGATCCGTGGAGAGGACTCGAAGGCGCTCATTTCTATCTGTGTCTTTCAACCGATCTATGGCGAGGAAGAGAACTCTTAGGGTAATGACGTCTCTCCTCCCGGTTTTAGGATGCATGCATGGCATCTCGTCTTTTACCTTCTCTTTTCAAAAATTTATGGCACCGGATCTCTCAAATAAGAGGGGTTTGGGTCACCATGGTTCAAGAAGAACCATCGGGTTGATTGAGTCTATCCCTGACATGCTTTTATACTAGAGATCTGCTTCGTTAGTGGATTGGGCATTATAGGTGAAGCCGAAATCGCGACCGGTTGTCCGATTCGGTGATGTTGCTCAACGTGCATTTTAGGGTTTTTGCTAGAAATCCGATGGCGGCAAAAACATCGTATGTGTTGGCCTTCTTTTTTATGTGAGAACGAACGTTGGTTTGGAAAGGGTAATTTTGTGCGTAATGATTGGCTTGTGAAGCCGGTTGTATGTAAGGGCGTGACTTTGTCTTTGTGGTCGGCTGGCTAGCCCGTGAATGCTTGGATTCATGTGGGGAGAGTGTCCCGGCAAGACGAGTCCCCTTTTGTTCTAAGTGACGAGAACAAGTATGTTGATGCGCCCGTTGGCAAGATGAGCCATGTAAGGGGTGAGGTCTCAGTGGAGTTCTTGGCTTTTGGCTTATGATTGTGGCGAAAACAAGTATGTTGATGCGCCCGTTGGCAAGATGAGCCATGTAAGGTGTGAGGTCTCAGTGGAGTTATTGGTTTTGGGCTTGCACGCCCTTGGGGAAATGATAAGTACCCTTGGTTTGTTGTGAAATAATGATGTGTATTGCTATGCTAGAAGCATACACGCCATTGGGTGTCTTGGGTGAAACCCAGGTTTGCATACATGCTGCATTGTTAGGCCCCTTACTTTTATTGCTCAACATAGAAATGTGGATGATGCTTGTGACACTCATGCCTGTCGTTTTTATGTTGTTATTGTTTATTACATTTGCATACGAAGTGCTGACTTGCAGGGTGATGTAGTTCCCCGGGGTCCGGTAGGACAGCTGGGAGGAGGGGTGTTGTTACACCATTGTTGGTCAGCCAAAGCTGACCCTCGTTTTACCGCTCTTTGTGATTTGGAAGCAGGGCAAGGATCGGAGGCTGGAACCAGTTCGCCGCCCAAAAAAGCCTAAGCTTCATGAAGTCCACTTTTATGTTTTTCCTGCCTGCTCATGTTGTCTTTATTTTGTTCTGTTTTGCATGTCGAGGTAGCATAGGAATGCTATTTATCTTTTGGATATTTTCCAAGCCTTGGTTGATGACTTGAGTATGAGTTTATAAGGCCTTAAGGCTGTGGTACTCTTATGTAGTGGTGGACAACTTCTGTGGTTTATTTTGTGTTTCCTATGTATTTTATTCTGAGTTTTGAGATTGGTAGATCTATATCACTTTTTAATACTAAAGTTGTGGTGATTATATGTTGTGGGGTCCCGACCGGACATATATTATATAGTCAGTGCAGGGGAGGTGTTACAATTTGGTATTAGAGGGAGGTTAGCGTTCTTGTTGAGGTTTAGCGTGTTCGGATCGTGTTAAGAGGTTGTCCACATAGGAGTACCTTACAAGACCATGAGTGTCCTTGTGTTCGAGTCTTGCGAAAAGAGTTGATTCGTTATTTCCTTGCTTATGCTAGGATGGTGGCAATGATGCGGGGACGTCGAGATGACAAGAGGAGCCTTTCGTAAGCAGTGCTACGGCCCCAGCCCTTATGAATATGGGCGTGTCCCTAGCAGACTTCTGTTGTTTGCTAGTAGAGGCGATGATGGCGGCTCAAGCTGCGGCGATGCCACAGATTGCGATGCTTGTTGTGCAGGTTGCGACTCCTGTTACTCCGGTTACTGTTGTTGGATCTTACGGCGCCCTTAGAGGGGGGGGGGGTGAATAAGGGTTTTATGGAATTTAAATCTTAATTAAATTTATCAGAGTTTGAGACTGAAGTTTCAGAATATTTTATAGAAAAATATATTTTAATATTCCAGATAGGATTGTAATGAAGATTCCTTTTCAAATAATTGACACAAAATTTTTGTTGACTGTTGCTAACGCCTGGCGTTAAGTCTTAATGTTGGGCGTTAGCTCTCCAGAGAATATTCTTCAAAAACAAAAAGATTGCCACAGAGATTTTACTTGTGAAATCTTAAATGAAATACAATTCCAGAACATCAGAGTTAATGAAAATTATTATTGTATTTCAAAGATAATTATACAAATGTTAAATTTAATACTTTGATGGAAATAGAAATTAAAACATTCTTAAAGAGGATATAAAATCAATTGAATAGAACATTAAGAGACATGATTTTATTTCATAATAAATTGAATACACAAATGTTTAATTCCTATAACGCTAGAAATCAAGGCGAAAATATGTAAAAACACTTTTTGTTGTTTCACCGGTCCTTCTCCCAAGGACCGGTTGGCTATAGCCTATCTATCCCCAGATGAGGCCTCTAGCCACCCCCTATATCTACCATCGACCTAGTCTCCACGCACAAGGCGGCGAATTACCACTTAAGCCTCACAAGGACCTAGTCGCCAACACAAGGCGAATTTACCCACGGAATCCTTCCTGGAATCCGATGTTCTCATCGAACGATTTCTCCACACAAAATACAAAAAAAGGAAAAATAAAAGATTACAACATAAGTAAAGAGAAACTCCCCAAGAAATTCTGAAGGTGACGACGAAGTCGATGTAGATGTTAGCGTTCTTGAAATGATCGTCCTTCGTATGGAATATGTGTTGTAGACCTTCTCCTCCAAAATCTTCTTTAGATTTTCATGTTAGCACAAGGGGGATCTCTTAATTTGCTGTACACGAACCTCTCTCCAAAGTATCAGAATTCTGGAATCATCTCTTGCTTTTTTGAATGAGAGGAGATGTACTTTTAAATAGCCGCGGAAGCTAACGCATGCGTTAAGGCTAACGCCCGGTGTTAGTGAATCGTGTATGGCAGTTGCTGACATCGTGCATAAAGTCGGGAGCGTGACAGAGACAATTTCATCGAACGGAACTGATTTCATCGAACTCGACTTTGTCGAACGCACTCTTCGTCAAATGGAAAAAACCGCCACCATCAGGATCGTGCAAACTGCCAGGAACATGGCAGAACAAACTTTCGTTGAACGGAACAATTTTGTCGAACGAAAACACTTTCGTTGAATGGAGCTTCAAATTCGTTGAACGCAGACTCAGTTCATCGAACGGAGATTCTCGTTCGTCGAACGCAGCTTGTCAAGTGGAAATTCGTCGAGCGCAGGCAGATTTGTCGACCTCAACTCGATTGCATTCCTCCTCTTGTTAATGCGGGGCATTAACAATTACCGTGAGCGTTAGCTCTCTTTCGTCGATCGCAGCTCGATGGCTTTGTTCTCGACGGCATTCCTTCTCAGTTGTTTTCTTCTCAATGGAAGTTAACGCGGGGCGTTAACAACTAACACGGGCGTTAGTTATCTTTCCAGAGAGTCATTTCCAATCAGCATACTTTTCATAGGGATGTGTAGCTATAGTTCCTGTACAACCTGCATACTATAAACACACAAAATACAAGATCAAATACAACACGGTATTTGTTATTCTCAAACCAAGAGATGCGGAACATAGGCTCCAATAATCTCCCCCCTTTTGATAATAACAAATAACTGTATGAGAAATTAGTGAACTT
Source organism: Dactylorhiza incarnata (assembly GCA_033032865.1). Classification (NCBI taxonomy): domain Eukaryota; kingdom Viridiplantae; phylum Streptophyta; class Magnoliopsida; order Asparagales; family Orchidaceae; genus Dactylorhiza; species Dactylorhiza incarnata. The sequence continues at coordinate 7,722,823 of JAWHQI010000041.1, forward strand.
AAAACCATTTGTGTTTATAGATAAGTGCGGTAATAAGATATGCATGAATAACAGGTTAAAAGCATGATATATTTGATAGCGAAAATGCATACTCTTTCTATATGAAGTCCTCCCCCTACATAAGTGTTCTCTTATAATTTACTCCGCCTAAATATCTATTTTACTAGATTTCTCAATTTCTTCTCCCCCTTTGTTATTAACAAAAATGGGTAGGGATGAGTGTATATCTTTTAAGATAGATAAGGAACTACTTATTGAAGGATTTTCATGATTGAGCATATGATAGTGTATGCACCTCCTATATGATTACTCCCCCTACAAATATACCCTTTTTTTGTTTAATATTATTATAATGCACTCCCCCTAAATATTAGATTTATGCAATTTAATCTCCCCTTTTGGTAGAATCAAAAGAGGGTTTAGGAGTGAGTATGTATGATAAGGAGTAATATATTTTATGTCGAGAAGAAAAATAGGATGTAATCAAAAGCTTGTTAAATACTACTTGTTGAGAAAAATATAAGCATGATGTAACATGAAGTAGTAAGCAACATAATTAACATGATAAAGTAAACATTTTATTTTAAGATACCACTTGTTGAAACCATGATGTTAAAAATAATAGACATGAATGAGCATAAGTGGTAAACTTAGCAAAAGAATATAATAAGCACTCTTAAACATAAACATCATTTTTAGAAGATAAAATCATATAAAGGATAATGAGTTTTAAATTTGAAAAGTTGATGTTTGAGTTAAAGATTGAAGAGATGTTATTTCATTAAGATAATATTGCAAGCATGATTTCATAATATCAAGAAAAGATACACAAACTACAATGTAATAAAATTTGCATTTCAAGTAAACATAAACATTGTAGCGATCATGCTTTGTTATCTAGTGCATTTACTTAAGTTTGTAGAGATTTGAGTAGATGAGCATTAGGTTCCAATTCTCATGAGTAGAAGTTTTATGAAAGATAATGATGTGTACAAAGTAGTGTTTTGATAAAGTATACAAGTGAATCAATCAAAAACACATGACATATATAATGAAATAACACAACATTAAAATACACAAATAATATTACTTCCACACTATTTCAATGCACATGAATAAATAGTACAACTACCAAGGTGCTCTGCACACACAATGCTTATTAAGACTTATCAGGGGTGCAATGTAGTGCTTGGGGGATCACTTTTATACTTTTTAGCTTTATTTTCAATTTTTTATGATCCGGTGTACTAAGAGAAGTGGTGTATAAATTGTTTGCTACAAGACACTTTACAATTCTTAGCCAAGGTGCTCAACCTCACAATGCTCATTAAGACTTATCAGGAGGGTGAGTAGTGCTTGGTGGAGTTTTCCTTGTCATTTATTATTTGCTTTTTAGTTTATTGACTAAGGACTCTGAATTCACTTGATTTGCAAACATAGCATTTTTTTAAACCACATTTTTCTAAAGAATAAGTGCATGAAAGACAAAGAATTGTAATAATCAATTCAATGTTGTGTAGGTAATCTATTTAAGCATTTTAATTATTTATGTTATCACTACACAATCATGTAAGAATAAGATTGTAAACACATGTAGGTTATCAAAAATAAGTGAGTGAATGAATCATTATCAAACATAATACATTACACATACTTAGAGGCATGCTAAGCGTTTCTACACATGTTTATCTACAATCAATTGCATTGCACATAACAAGATAATATTCAAGGCATGATAAATACAAAACAATGTCTTTTAAGAAACTTGAAGTTAAATTAAACATTGTATTTAATCTTTAATTAATATAATTAATCATCCTTGACAATGGCAATGAATAACAATCAGTTTTTATAAATTTTTTGAATTTTTTATATATGCATAAAACAATAAACACACATAAAGAAAAACATATTTTTGTTCTTTGAAATTGTTTTGTAATTTTGTATTTGTTTTTTTTATATATATTCTCTGGAAAACATAGAAGTCTTTAATAGCCCTTTCAGTAAATGATATTCTATGACAGAGAAATAATGCATAAGTAAATACATATAATAATTTTTTAAAAAACTTTGTTTTAAAGGAAATAAAAAGATAGAAAACTTTTTACAAACAGAGAAATAAAACACACACAAAATATTAAAATAATACCAGAAATAATTCAAAAACAAAAAAAAATTTGGAGCAAAGGAGCTAACGCCAGGCGTTAACTTCTTAACGCCAAAACAGAACTGCATTTCTTGATGTTTTGAAAAATATTTTTCTCAATTCATTTGTATTATAAAGTGACCTTCCTTCAGTTGAAATTTCAAAGTATATTGATTTGATCTGAATGTTCTTTTAGCATGTATTTGGTGATTTTTCAAATACTTGTGTTTTGTAAAATCATTAAAGCTCAAAGTAATAAAATATGCAAACACAAGATGCAATGTTAGAACAAAAACAAATATGCATGATTTATGTATAAAAAGTGAGATAATGTTCATGCAACGAATATATGTATATCTAAGATCAAGATACCTTAACAATATGACTACACTCTAGCCATGTACTAAGTGACGGATGGGCATGAGGAGCTGCATGCATGTCGTAGGTTGGGGTGTTAATCCCATATGCATACAAAAGACGATGCTCAACCTAGCACTCTTTCCCCTCAGTGCCTCTCAAGGCCCCACTGGAACCCTCCCCGGTTAAGGACAAGACATGACTTAGAGGTTAGGTCTCTAATGCACACAATCCTACGCCCTCGCTATTGTGAGACACGTGTCATAGGTTTAATGATTATGGACATACTAAGCGTGTAAGCCTTAAATATATTAACTATGGTATAACTGCATGATTAGTTTTGGATTTATAATTATATCGATGATTGTTGATTTTAAATCCATTTAGAATGCATTTTATTCATGCAAATAAGTACAAAAGAAATTATGATTTTCATATTTTAGTAATATAATTTACTTTAGCATTGCAAGATATATAACTAGCATGGACATTGATTTCTACCAATGGTAAGTGATGATGCTAGTATGATGAATTACAAGCTGCAAAGCTAAGTAAAATTGGACAAATATATAATTGAATTGCATGTATTCAAACATAGAGTTTTGAATTTTCATAGACCTAGAGCCGAGTGACAATTCTATTTGATTTCATCTTGTTTATTTCAAGTTAATTCTTAGGTCTAAAGATAATGAGATACATGCAAACAATAAAGATGCACATCACACACACAAAACAAGATATGATACTATAATACCAACAACCATCATATATTTCATAATTCCTAAGGTTGATAGAAAGAGTTGATTTAAGATAATTCTTGATAGATCATGAATTACGATATATGATAATAGTGAATTTTAGCATAGGATATTAATAGATCAAGATGGAGTGTGTGAAATCATATTCATCATTTTTGTAATTTTTCAATTATGATTTTTCACTATAGGGGATATCATATGCAACAATGAAAAATAGACAAATATGCAATAAGTTGTGCATTTAATATTTTTGCCTAAGACCCCTAAAAATCCATTTAAATCCAATTTTGAAAGAATTTCATTAGTCTAGATAATATCATTTAGCAAATTTAGCATTCAATTTATAATGATAATATAAGACATTTATAGGCAAAGGATTTAAAAAGGATAAAACATTTAAAAAGAAAAGATAGATCACTAAAAAAATGACTTTATGTTCAATTTAGTTCAATTTTGATTTGATAAATATTAGGCTTAAAATGTAAAAGTCATATTTCATAATATATCTAAGTGACCTTAGCGTGTTGGCTCAAAAATAAGAAAACAAGCAAAAGAAAAAGCAATTAAGCATATCATGAAGTAGAGAAATGATATTTCATTTTTAATTTATTTCTACTTCATGCAATACGATGATTCCTAGTGAATGAGAGATTTAGGTATCCAAAGGGGACCAAGTGTGATGGTTCCTTTGGGTACCCAAATACATCGTATAGGCTTTTGGAGATATAGTAATGAATGGGCCTTTACAAGTGTAGTTAGTGTTTCATTTTTAATTTTGGACCTCCATTCATACTTTGGTTGTTTATCTTTTAAATTCATATTATGATTATTTGACATCTTTTTGGAATGATGGTTGTTTGAAAAATAATTCATTTGGAATTTATGTTTATTCAAATTACTTTTCAAAATACATTGATGTTGATAATCATAATGAATTTTATTAAATTGATTCTTTGAGAGTTTATAAGAGTGATGGTCTTTCTTAAGAATTGAATGTTGAAAGAGTGGGTTGCAAAATGTTTTAAATGATTGGTTCGTATTTTGATGATTTTCATTTTCACTCTTTCTTATAGACATACTCTTATAATATGAAGTTAAGCTTTTATACTTTTGATAATTTGATAAACTAGAAATAAAGGATGTTTTATTATATGAAAAGTTTTGAATAAACATTTTTAATGATTCTAGTTTATCCTTTAAATTATCATTTTCTTTTATCAATTTTTCATTATGCTCTTTTGAATTTAAAAGACCCCTTTTTAAAACCTTGAGTTCTTCTTTAAAAGAATTATAATCAAAACAGGGTTTAGCATTTTCAATTAAAGAGCATGAAAGAGAATTTGAAACATCAATATAAGATTCTACTTTAGCGTTTGCTTTTAAAGTTTTATTTTCTAAACTTAATTTGAAATTAGCATGTTTCAACTTTGAAATTTTACGTTTAGCAAATTTAAGCACACGAAATGTAGAAATAGAATTAGTTACTAAAAGATAAGATTTAGATTATCTTACCTTGCTATAGTTTCTGTCTTCTCTTTTGCTTGATGTTTTGCCATCAATTGAGTTCAATATTGTTTCTCTCTTAGATTGATATTCCTCCAAGAATGAGTCCTCGTCGATTTCTTCTCTTGGATCCATAAGGAATTCCTCTTGTTCATCATCTGTGGAAGGAAGACTATAAGTATTCTCAAGAAATTTCCAAACTTCAAAAGCAGTAGGAAGCGTATAAATAAGTTTGAAAATATTTTGATCTAGAGCACAATATAGACTATTCATAGATTTGGCATTTAAAAACATTTCATTCTTATTTAAAATACTTGGGGGCATTTTAATTGTAATATTCCAAACTTCAATATCCAAAGTTTTAAGAAATATTTCCATAAGTGTTTTCCACCCATTATAATTTTCACCCATAAATAATGGTGGACATAATGTTTTTTTCATTTTCATAAAAATTATCCCCTCTAGAAGATGCGAGATCATGAAGCGCCATTATTCCCAATTGTGAAGCCGTATTGGAATAACCTATCTCTGATTCCACGTGTTGGATCTTACGGCGCCCTTAGAGGGGGGGTGAATAAGGGTTTTATGGAATTTAAATCTTAATTAAATTTATCAGAGTTTGAGACTGAAGTTTCAGAATATTTTATAGAAAAATATATTTTAATATTCTAGATAGGATTGTAATTAAGATTCCTTTTCAAATAATTGACACAAAATTTTTGTTGACTGTTGCTAACGCCTGGCGTTAAGTCTTAACGTTGGGGGTTAGCACTCCAGAGAATATTCTTCAGAAACAAAAAGATTCCCACAGTGATTTTACTTGTGAAATCTTAAATGAAATACAATTCCAGAACATCAGAGATAATGAAATTATTATTGTATTTCAAAGATAATTATACAAATGTTAAATTTAATACTTTGATGGAAATAGAAATTAAAACATTCTTAAAGAGCAAATAAAATCAATTGACTAGAACATTAACGGACATGATTTTATTTCATAATAAATTGAATACACAAATGTTTAATTTCTATAACGCTAGAAATCAAGGCGAAAATATGTAAAAACACTTTTTGTTGTTTCACTGGTCCTTCTCCCAAGGACCGGTTGGCTATAGCCTATCTATCCCCAGATGAGGCCTCTAGCCACCCCCTAGATCTACCCTCGACCTAGTCGCCATGCACAAGGCGGCAAATTACCCCTAAGCCTCACAAGGACCTAGTCGCCAACACAAGGCGAATTTACCCACGGAATCCTTCCCGGAATCCGACATTCTCACTGAATAATTTCTCCACACAAAATACAAAAAAAGGAAAAATAAAAGATTACAAGATAAGTAAAGAGAAACTCCCCAAGAAATTCTGAAGGTGACGACGAAGTCGATGCAGATGTTGGCGTACTTGAAATGATCGTCCTTCGTATGGAATATGCGTTGTAGACCTTCTCCTTCAAAATCTTCTTTAGATCTTCATGTTAGCCCAAGGGAGATCTCTTAATTTGCTGTACACGAACCTCTCTCCAAAGTATCAGAATTCTGGAATCATCTCTTGCTTTTTTGAATAAGGAGTTGTACTTTTAAATAGCCTCGGAAGCTAACGCGTGCGTTACGGCTAACGCTCGGCGTTAGTGAATCATGTACAGCAGTTGCTGGCATCGTGCATAAAGTCGGGAGCGTTACAAAACCAATTTTGTCGAATGGAACTGATTTCGTCGAGCTCGACTTCGTCGAACGCACTCTTTGTCGAACGGAAAAACCGCCACCATCAGGATCGTGCAAACAGCCAGGAATGTGGCAGAACAAACTTTCGTCGAACGAAACAATTTTGTCGAACGGAAACACTTTCGTCGAACGGAGCTTCAAATTCGTCGAACGCATACTCAGTTCGTCGAACGCAGCTTGTCAAGTGCAAATTCGTCGAGCGCAGGAATTTTTGTCGAACGCAGCTCCTCGTTCGTCAAACGCAGATTCATCGACCTCAACTCGACGGCATTCCTCCTCTTGTTAACGCGGGGCGTTAACAATTACCGCAAGTGTTATCTCTCTTTCGTCGACCACGGCTCGACGACTTTGTTCTCGACGGCATTACTTCTCAGCAGTTTTCTTCTCAATGGAAGTTAACGCGGGGCGTTAACAACTAACGCGAGCATTAGTTATCTTTCCAGAGAGTAATTTCCAATCAGCAAACTATTCATAGGGTTGTGTATTTATAGTTCCTGTATAACCTGCATACTATAAACACACAAAATACAAGATCAAATACAACACGGTATTTGTTATTCTCAAACCAAGAGATGCGGAACATAGGCTCCAACAACTGTGACACCGGAGGTGGGAGTAAGGTAGGTAGAGCCGTTAGCCGAGAGAGAAGGTGGGCAAGGAGATCGTCAGATGAAGTACTATTTGAGTTTCCATCCTCCGACGTTCAATGGAGTTGGCACTCCGACGGACGTCGAGGATTGGTTGGCGAGAATTCAGGAACTCCTGAAAGCGGCAGAGACCCTAGAGGACAATCAGTCCCAGTTTACGGAGTTTATGTTAGAAGGCGACGTCAAGCTGTGGTGGGTGAACCATAGCGGTCGTCATTTCCCTGGATGTGCCCCGTCCATGGAAGAGTTTGGGAATGCCTTTCTGAAGAGCTATATCCCCTCTTCGACGAGGTTAACCCTTTAGTGGTAGTTCTTGCACTTGGTGCAGTGTGAGAAGATGGTAGACGAGTACTTGTAGGAGTTTGCTCAGTTGGGTCATTACGCGGGGACGACCATGGCAGATGATGAAGAGAGAGATAATCTCTTCTATCAGTGTCTAAGAGAGAATTTAAGGCAGCCTCTGATAGCCTTAAAGAATGAGGGGTTCAATGAGCTAGTTGAAGCTGCTTGAACATTGGAGAATGGTATGGAGAGAACCCAGCATCGTAAGGGCTTTGCGGCAAAGCAGGGAGAAAGTAAACCATCTCAGTCTCAAGGGAAGTCTAACGGAAGTTGGTGGAAGAAAAAGCCCTGTCCTTTTAGGACTGGCGGGAGGAGCGGTGCAGATTCTGGAGAGTTCCGTTCCAAGGGACCAGTGATGTGCTATAAGTGTGGCAAGGTGGGTCACATAGCTCGGTTCTGTTCCGAGGGTGGAGGTGAGCCAAAGCAGAGGCAAGAGCAGTCGGTGCGTTCCGGTCCTAGTGTTGGGTAGAAAGGGAAAGTGGCGGAGTCGAGTGCTTCTCATTTCCCTCATGTGCAGCCTAAAGCATACAACCTCGGGCAGTAGGAAGAGATTCGTCAACCCGATGTGGTGACAGGTATGAAAAGTTTAGAGTTTCGTTCGATAGCTTAAAACTATTTACGACCTTTCATATTTTTTATATGCGTGTCAGGATTCATGTTAGTTTCTGGCTACCCCTCTTGAGTGTTGTTCGACACGGGAGCGTCACACTCTTTTCTCGCGGAAAGCTTTATCTAGAGAATTAGTGTTGAGACTATCGAGGCAGAGGTGTAGCTTAGCATGTGCATGCCGAATGGGTCTTTCATGACCACTAGAAGGAAAGGACGCATTGTGTTGAGAATTGGCAAGTGTGACTTCGAGTTAGTAGCAGCGATTCTACCACTAGACGAATTTGACATCATCCTGAGGATGGACTGGCTTGTAGAGCAACGAACTAGTATTGACTGCCTATTGAAGGTGGTGACCCTAAGGAGTGAAGGTAGAGCGGAGGTCAAGTTTGAGAGCATGTGCGGGGTGGCTTGCTTCCTGATTTCTGTCGTGCAAATGGTGTGTGTTGTGAATCAAGGAGGAGAAGAATTTGTAGCTTTGTTGGAGACTCACTCCACAAAGTTGGCAATCAAAGAAGTGCCAGTGGTGGAAGAATTCGAGGATGTGTTCCCCGAGGAGCTTTCGGGAGCACCTCCTCAGCGTGAAATCGACTTTCAATAGATTTGTTGTCGGGTGCGAGGCCGGTGTCGCGTCCTCCATTTAGGATGGCACCAAAGGAACTGGTCGAGCTAAAGGTGCAGTTGTAAGATTTTCTCGAGCAGGGGTACATTAGGCCCAGCTCCTCGCCGTGGAGTGTGTCGGTGTTGTTCGTTAAGAAAAAGGATGGTAGTATGCAGCTGTGCATAGACTATCGTGAGTTGAACAAATTGACTATCAAGAATAAATACCTGATTCCGTGAATCGATGATTTGTTCGATCAGCTGGTGGGTTCGATGGTGTACTCCAAGTTGGACTTGAAGTCGGGTTACTATCAGTTGAGGATTCGAGAAGAGGATATTCCCAAGATAGCTTTTGGGATGAGATATGGTCATTTTGAGTTCACGATGATGACGTTCGGTTTGACGAACGAGCCATCAGTGTTCATGGATTTGATGAACAGAGTGTTTCGGCAAAACCTAGATTCGTTTGTGGTGGTGTTCATCGATGACATCTTAGTGTATTCAAAGTCGAAGGCGGAGCATGAGTCTCATTTGAGATTAGTGTTGCATATTCTGAGGGAGAACCAGCTTTATGCTAAATTCTCAAAGTGCGAGTTCTCGATCAGGAAGGTGGCATTTTGGGGTCACGTGATAAGTAGAGATGGGGTTGTAGTTGATCCTGCAAAGATTGAAGCCATTAGAGATTGGCATGTACTGAGAACAGTGGCAGAAGTCCGGAGTTTCCTTGGACTAGCTGGTTATTACAGAAGGTTCGATGAGAACATTTCACGGATGGATTTGCCCCTCACCACTCTTACCCGAAAGGACCAGAAGTTTGTGTGGACGTCGGAGTGTGCCCGTGAGTTCGTGACCTTGAAGGAAAGATTGATGTTTGCTCTAATCCTAAGTCTTCCTAGTGGGACTGAAGGATTTCAGATTTTCAGTGATGCGTCAGGTTGCAGTTTGTGTTGCGTGCTGGTGCAGTATGGTAACGTGATAGCTTATGGGTCAAGGCAGCTAAAGCCTCATGAGAGAAATTATGCCATCCATGACTTGGAGTTGGCGGCAGTAATTTTTGCATTGAAATTGTGGCGGCACTACGTGTATGGTGCGAAGGTGGAAATCTTCACTGACCACAAAAGCTTGAAGTATCTTCTAGACCAGAAGGATCTTAATATGAGGCAGCGTAGGTGGGTCAAATTCCTTAAGGACTACGACGTAGCGATTCAGTATATGCCATGCAAGGCCAATGTGGTGGCTGACACCTTGAGTAGAAAGTATTCCGGGTAGGGAAATTGGATGGAAGCGCATGACGAGCATTTTGTGTGAGAGTTCGAGTCTCTTGGCAATGTGTGTGTGGCGAAGGGTGAGTCCAGCGCAGCTTGGCTGAACTGGATCAAGGTGCAGTGTAATCTAGCAGATCGAATTCGGTAGGCAATCAGTGTAGACGAGGAGTGTCAGCAGTGGGCGTTGGAAGCTCAGCAAAGCGAAGGCAGTGCTTTGGAGATGGTCGGTGGACTGCTAAAGAGGAGCAGAGGGTGTGTGTTCCTGGCTTTGGCAAGCTCCGTTAGGATTTGATGTTTGAGGTTCACTTCACAAAGTACTCCGTTCATCCAGGAAGTACAAAGATGTACTTGGATTTGAAGAAATCCTTTTGGTGGCCTAGGATGAAGCGGGATATTGCTTTGTATGTAAGTCGGTGTCAAACGTGCGCCTTAGTGAAGGTTGAATGCCAAAGTCCGGGTGGATTATTGAAACCTCTTCCTATCCCCGAGTGGAAATTTGACGATATCTTCATGGATTTTGTGCATGGTTTGCCTCGATCACAGCAGGGTAACGATGCGATTTGGGTGATTGTGGACCTCCTGACCAAGGTAGCCCACTTCATTCCAAATCAGAAGGACGATAGTGTGGAGAAGCTCGTGGAGCTTTATATTTGTAATATCGTGCGGTTGCACGGGATTCCCAAGAGCATCATTAGTAATCGCGATGGGCAGTTCACGTCCAAGGACTAGAGGTTAGTGCAGAGAAGTTTGGGCACAAAGTTGAAGTTTAGTACCGCATTTCATCCGCAGACCGATGGTCAAACGGAGAACGAATCATACGTTGGAGGACATGTTGAGGATGTGTGCTCTCGATTTCAGTAAGAGTTGGGAAGACAACCTCTTCATGGTGGAGTTTGCCTATAATAATAGTTTCCAGGTGAGTATCAAAATGGCGCCATACGAGGCTTTGTATGGAAGGCGGTGTCGAATGTTGATGTCTTTGATAGAGGTAGGAGACACCCAGCTGTTAGGAAAAGGAGTGGTGGCAGACGTTTGTGAGTTGGTACGAACGATCCAGGAGCGCATGAAGGTTGCTTAGGATCGGCAAGGCAAAGTATTTTAATGCGCACCACAGAAGTGTGGAGTTTGCCGTGGGCGACATGGTCTACTTGAAGATCAAGCAATTCAAAGGCGTTTCGCGAATTCGGCGACTCAAGAAGTTGAGTCCGAGATATTTGGGTCTGTTTGAGGTTACGGAGCGCATAGGCGAAGCAGCCTATCAGTTAACGTTGTCCACGGAGCTAAGCAGATTACATGATGTATTTTATGTTTCGGTGTTGAGGAAAGCGTTGGTGGAGCCGAAAGATGTTGTTGAGTCTTCGACAGTTCCCGTAGCCGAAGATTTGAGGTCGATAGTTCGTTCGGTTTGTGTGAAAGATTCTGAAGTCCGACGGTTGCGGAATAAAGAGGTCAAACTGGTGAAAGTGCATTGGGATAATTGTGGATGAGACAAGTTCTTGTGGGAATGTGAGCAAACAATGCGGGATGACTTTTCGGAACTATTAGTTCCAGGTATGTGTGTTATTTGTGCTTTCGTTAACGTCTTAAATTTCGAGGATGAAATTCTTTTAAGGGGTGGATTTGTAACACCCCAAGTGTCGCTGAGCGCGGGGGCTAGAGTGCCTAAGGCTTGTACAGACTTTTCTGTACCTGGGAGCTAGCGCCGGCGCTGGTGCTGGTGCAGGCGTTAGCTTTCCCGTCGAATGGACATGTGGTTTCAATGGAATCATCGGGTGGATTCGTCGAAAGGGATTCATCGAAGGTAGTTTGTCAGAAGGATAGCACTGGAGGTAGCGCTAGTGCCGGCGATAGGTTTTCGTCGAGTGATGCAGTTCGTCGGGAAATCGTGATGTTCTTCGTCGAGGGGTTTTCGTCGAGGGGCTAGCGCACGCAGTAGTGCTAGCGCCGGCGCTAGCTGATGGAACCAGTTTCATAAGTGGCGTTTCCTAGACGTCCGATCTTCTTAGATCTTGATCCTTCGGAGAAGTGCGTCCTAAGGCTCTAAATAGGGCAGAGAATTTCTATTCTCATTTGATTAAGCCTTTTGTGCTTTTAGAGGCTAAGGAGAGAAGTAGGGTTTGGAGGAAGAAGAAGGTTAGATCTGCCATTGTTGGAGCACCGGAGCTCCGTTTGTCGATCTGAGACCAGATCCGTGGAGAGGACTCGAAGGCGCTCATTTCTATCTGTGCCTTTCAACTGATCCATGGCGAGGAATAGAACTCTTAGGGTAACAACATCTCTCCCCCCGGTTTTAGGATGTGTGCATGGCATCTCTGCTTTTATCTTCTCTTTTCTGAAATTTATGGCACCGGATCTCTCAAATGAGAGGGGTTTGGGTCGCTTTGGTTCAAGAAGAACCATCGGGTTGATTGAGTCCGTCCCCGACATGTCTTTGCACTAGAGATCCGCTCCGTTAGTGGATTAGGCATTGTGGGTGAAGCTGAAATCTTGACTGGTTGTCCAATTCGGTGATGTTGCTTAACGTGCATTTTAGGGTTTTTGCTAGAAATTTGATGGCGCCAAAAATGTCGTATGTGTTGCCCTTATGTTTTGTGTGAGAATGAACATTGGTTTGGAAAGGGTAATTTTGTGCGTAATGATTGGTTTGTGAAGCCGCTTGTATGTAAGGGCGTGACTTTGTCTTTGTGGTCGGCTGGCTAGCCCGTGAATGCTTGGATTCTTGTGGGGAGAGTGTCCCGGCAAGACGAGTCCCCTTTTGTGCCAACTGACGAGAATAAGTATGTTGATGCGCCTGTTGGCAAGATGAGCCATGTAAGGGGTGAGGTCTCAGTGGAGTTCTTGGCTTTTGGCATAGTGATTGTGGCGAGAACAAGTATGTTAATATGCCCGTTGGCAAGATGAGTCATGTAAGGGGTGAGGTCTCAGTGGAGTTCTTGGCCTTGGGCTTGCACGCCCGTGGGGAAATGATAAGTACCCTTGGTTTGTTGTGAAATGATGATGTGTGTTGCTATGTTAGAAGCATACACGCCATAGGGTGCCTTGGGTGAAACCCAGGTTTGCATACATGCTGCATTGTTAGGCCACTTACTTTTATTGCTCAACATAGAAACGTGGATGATGGTTATGACACTCATGGCTATAGTTTTTATGTTATTATTGTTTATTACATTTGCATACAAAGTGCTGACTTGCAGGGTGATGTAGTTCCCCAGGGTCCGCTAGGATGGTCGGGGGGAGGGGTGTTGTTACACCATTGTTGGTCATCCAAAGCTGACCCTCGTTATACCGCTCTTTGTGATTTGGATGCAGGGCAAGGATCGCAAACTGGAACCAGTTCGCCGGCCAAAAAGGCCTAAGCTTCATGAAGTGCACTTTTCTATTTTTCCTGCCTGCTCATGTTGTCTTTATTTTGTTCCGGCTTGCATGCCGAGGTAGCAAAGGAATGCTATTTATCTTTTGGATATTTTCCATGCCTTGGTTGATGACTTGAGTATGAATAATCACATATTTAAGCTTCCCGCACACACCAACAAGAATTAAGCAAATAAAGAAAAATAACAGCAAAAAGAAAATCACAGCACAACACAAAGATATATAGTGGTTCCCCAAACTTTGGGTAGTCCACTCTTCTACCCCCTTGGTAGGAATTCACTATCTTGTACTGAGTCTTTTGATAAGGAGACTCTTAGAACCAGCCTGAGTCTTTTGATAAGGAGACTCTTAGAACCAGTACAACTGATTTTTTTGAAGAGAGATTCTAAAAACTCTTTTAAACAGTTTGAAAATGAAATGAAAATAAGAAGAAGAAGTAAAAGAGAAACAATTGAAGCAAGAAAGAATCTTCTTCCTAGCAAAAAGATTAGAAGCACAAGTATAGTGAATGAAATCTCTCTTCTATAGTGAGAAAGAGATTGTAGGCCTTTTTCTCTTTCAGTGAGAGGTTTCAGAAATTGCAGCAGTATGATCTCAGAAGAAGGCTTGTTGTTTGCTGCAGCACACTTTTACTTTTCTCAGTTTTTTTTTTCTCACTTTTCTCTTGGGAGCTTTTCCTCTATTTCAAATGTATGGAGTGGATCACTTCCTGTTCTTCTCTGCCGACTTCCCTCTTATTTATAGCTCTGTTTATTCAAAGAATACTATAGGAGAATAATCAATTAGCAGTCAGAGAAATAGCAAGAGAGAAAAGATTCCATAATCAATATTTCTGTAAAAGGAAAGAGATAATTCTGATTTCAAATAATATCCATAATAACTTAATCAATTTAGCCAAGAATCAAATAGAAGGAAAGACTGATTCAAAACGGCTATAAAAGAATAATATAATTCCATAAGAATCAGATCTACAAGAAGAAGGAAAGAGATCTGACGTGTTTTGAATTTGTCATTGGAATTGACGTGCGTCGATTACTATTCGACGGAAGCGTCGATTTCAGATTGGATGGACGTCGAGAGGAGAATATGGAAGGTGCGTCGACTAAGGTGCGTCGACTTCACTAGATACGTCGACTAGAAGTCAGAGTTACGTCAACATAGGTTACGTCGAATTCTGTTTAGAGCTACTTCGACTCATTCTGAGAGGAACGTCGACTACACTTCGACGTTGCGTCGAATACTATTCGACGCATATTTACTTAGACTAATTTTTCATTCTTAGAATTTATGTTCTACTCATTTTTAGGGGTTAAGATAAATTATTTCCCCAACAAGTTATATCCGGATGTAAGGGATAAAGGGACATGACAGCACTGATATATTGGTCAAAACAGGCTTGTTGAGTTATGAACTCTTATTGCTTGGGTAGCAATGATGTATTGCTAGATGTCGCTCATTGTTTGTGAGACTTTTGTTTGATACGTTCAAGATCAAGTGGGAGACAGTTGGTGTTTCTAAGGTGATCTGGAAGTGATCAAGCATTCAGTCTCACTGCCAACGCGATATGAGCCTATGGGGTCACACACAATAGTGTTTGGAAAAGTTGGAGAAAGAATTGTGTTGGCCTTACTCATATTGGATATGAGTGAAGGACCAATCCTATGACTTATTGGAGTTGGGTCGATTCAACTGAATGCTCCACAGGTATTATGAATATTGTATGGAGCGTGTTGACAAGTTTTCGAGTCGAGTCGTCGAGAGTATCTCGACGACTCTTACTTCAGTTCGTCGAATGATGATTTTATGATTACTCGACGAAATCATAATGACTCGACGAATTTATGATTACTCGACGAACTCGATGAATTCATGACTCGATGAATTTATGATTACTCGACGAATCATTTGTTACTCGACGAACTTCTTGGTAAAATGTTCACTCGACGAATTCTGTTTTACTCGACGAATTCAGTTTGTTACTCGACGAATTTCTCCAGTGAAAGGTTCACTCGACGAATTCTATTTACTCCAATGCAAGTCGTGGGTGTGCGGATAGCCTCTCTCTCGCCTGGGTATAAATAGAATACGATTCTACGACCTAAATAAGTGATCTCCTTTTGCGAAAGAACGAGAGAGATGAAAGGGTTCCGATCGGCTGTTCCCGCACCCCGACGTCGTCGCCTCTTCTCCCTATCGTCGGACCTAACAGTTCGTGGGAGACGTAGAGGACTCTTCTTCTCCGACCTAGTTCTTGTGCGACAAGAAGCTAGGGTTCTCCTTCGCTCGTGTGGACTCCCGTAGAGGCGTCGATCCATTTCTGCGCTTGGGACTCAACAGCTGTTCTCCGGATTTCAGTTGTGGAGCACCTCGGTTGAGTATTGTCTCAATTCCCTTCAGGTATTGCAATGTGTTGCTTCTCCTATTTCTTGATTCATAAAATCGCAAGTTCCTTGAGCTGTTTAGGGTTGTTCTTGTTCTTTATTTCCACTGCGCATATGTGATATGTTGTTTACATTTGATGTATAGAAAACCCAACACTTATCTCTTGCTCGGGCCAAGAAATGCGAGAGTGTGGCGATTCCGCCGTTTAAACGTTGTACTTCTTTAATAGTACGTGGGGGTGTCATGTCCTCTAAAGTTTTTATCTTTTCGGGACTTTCTTCGATTCCTCGGTGAGTTATTAGGAAACCAAGGAATTTTCCTGTCGTAACACTGAACGCACACTTGCTAGGATTGAGCCGCATTTTATACTGGCGAAGAAGCTGGAAGCATTTTTCAAAATCCTCCAAGTGGCTGCCTCGTCGGGTGCTCTTTACCAGCATGTCGTCGACATAAACCTCCATTATCTTCCCGATAAGGTTCTTGAATATTTTGTTCATCAATCTTTGGTAAGTTGCCCCGACATTTTTGAGGCCAAAGGGCATCACCTTGTAACAGTAGACTCTTTTATCTGTTCGAAAGGCCGTGTGCTCTTCATCGATTAGATTCATCCGAATCTGATTGTACCCGGAGTAGGCGTCCATGAAGCTGAGGAGTTCATATCCGGTCATAGCGTCTACAAGTTGGTTGATCCTTGGAAGCGGGAAGCTGTCCTTCAAGCATGCTTGGTTGAGGTTGTTGTAGTCAACGCACATCCTCTACTTGCCCAAAGCTTTCTTTACCATGACTACGTTTGCTATCCATGTCGGGTATTCAGCTTCACGAATGAATTTTGCATCGAGAAGTTTGGTCACTTCCTCCTCTATGGTCTGCAGTCGTTCAGGGGCGAAATTTCTTTTCTTCTGGATGACTGGTCAGCAAGAATGATTGATATTTAGAGAGTGGAAAATCACTTCAGGGTCCACTCCCGGCATGTCCTCTGGACTCCAAGCGAAGATGTCTTTGTTTGCGCGCAGTAGAGCCATATATTGCTCTACTTCTTCTGGAGAGAGGAAAGATCCAATCTGTACTACTCGGGAAGGGTCTTGAGGGGAGAGGGCTATATCTACCATCCCTTCAACGGGGGCTCCTTGCTGCAATGTGGTTTCATCTCGTAAGTCGAAGTTGTCGATGTTGTGAGTGGTGGCCTATCCCGGTTGAACTTGTTCCAGATGGTACATCCTTGTCTTCTCTTGACTACCCCGAATAACTCATGTCCCGTAAAAAGTTGGGAACTTTAGTGCCAAGTGCGGAATAGATGGGATTGCTCCGAATGTTGATTGGAGCGGCCTCCCGAACATGGCATTGTAGGCCGAATTGAAATTTACGACTATGGAATGAACTTTACGCGTGGCTTGCCTTGGGAGCTCTCCTAGCATTACTTGTAGAGATATCGAACCTAAGACCGGTATGGGGCGATTATCCACGCCGTAGATCGGTTCTCCCGCAGGAGCGAGTCGCTCTTTGGTAAGCTTGAGGCCATACAATGCAGAAAGAGATAAGATATCGGTCGAGCTTCCGCTATCTACTAGGATCATTTTAACGAGGTAAGAAAGGTCACCAATCCTGGCATTTATTATCAACGGGTTTTGATGCAGAATTTGCACTCCTCAGAAGTCTTCTTTCCCAAAGATGATTGTCGTGTCTTGCTTGAACCTTTTGCCGATGTGAACTCCATCAGGTTCACTAAGGGTTGCTAAACTCATTGTCATGGCCTCTAGTCACGAGTATCACTGTGTAAACTCATTGTCTTCCGAATCTTTAGAGCTTTGGGGCACTTATTCACAGAGACGGCCTCAAACTGTTGCGGTCTACTCAGCAGTCCCTTGAACCGGTTAGGAAAAAGACTGTCTTAGCTCGGGAGCGGTCGAGCGCGCACATAGCCACAGAAAACGAGGCAATGGAGAAGAAGACTTTTGACATGGAAAACCTCGGAAAGGGATGAAAAACCACGTGGTCGAGACGGTGTCGACCAAACTTCATTATTCGATGTCGTTGTACAAGGCTTTGTAGAGAAGGCGAGGGCGACAGACTGCTCCTCGTTACAACTTGAGGGGAGAGAGGGAGAGACGCGTAGGGTGACAGACCACCTCTCGCAAATCTTGAGTGTTTTAGGTGTCTTGAGGTTGACTTGATGATCTTCCGGTCTTTGGGTGCTTTGCTCGCGGTGAACTTGCTGAGTATGTGCAGGATGCATTGGAGTGATGCGTGGAGTACGCTCGCTTCTTGCGGAAGAGGGGGAGGCGCTCAAAGAATCTTCAAGGTGCTTAGAGATCTTCAAATGTGTCTTCGAAGGAGTCTTTGAGCGAGGAGGAAATCTCCAAGGGATTCCAGAAAGCTCTGAGGAGAGTAGGGGGAAATCCTGAGGAGAGAAGATGAGAAATGAGAGCTCCACTGGGGCCTATTTATAGGTTCCCGGGGAAGTTATGGTGGTTACGTGGTTATTTCTAGCCCGTAACCACCAGATATTATCTATAATATTTAATATTAAATATTAAATACTTTTAAAGGATAATCGCACCTCCACTCTAGGTGGTTACGCGGGCGGTTACATGGACCCCGAACGGTGGAGATCGCGTGGAGGGAAATGAGTGGTTAGGATCCAACCGCCGCATAACCGATTGGCGAGAGACCGATCGGACGGCTTGCGGAGGAGGCCGGCGAACGGAGGAGGCGGAGGAGGCCGGTCGGACTTCCCCCACCGACGAGGGGAAGGGCGGATGGCCGCCGCCCCTCGAAGAGGTGGGCTGCCGGCCGCCTCCCCTCAAGGAGAGGGGCGGCCGACCGCCTCCCCTCAAGAAGAGGGGCGGCCGATCGCCGCCCCTCAAGCAGAGGGGCAGCCAGGCGCCTACCCTCGAAGGGAGAGGCGGCCGGCCTCCGCCCCTCAAGGAGAGGGGCGGCCGACTGCCGCCCATCAAGGAGAGGGGCGGCCCTCAACGAGAGAGGCGGTCGGGCGCTGCCCCACGAAGGGAGGGGCGGCCGGCCACCGCCCCTCAAGGAGAGGGGCGGCCGGCCTCCGCCCTTCAACGAGAGGGGCGGCCGGGCGCCGCCCCTCGAAGGGAGAGGCGGTCGGCCTCCGCCCCTCAAGGAGAGGGGCGGCCAACCACCGCCCCTCAAGGAGAGGGGCGACCGACCACCGCCCCTCACGGGGAGGGCCGCCCGGTCGCCGCCCCTCAAGGGGAGGGGCGGCCAGTGACGGTGCGAGTGGGGCGGTTGGCAATCGGGAAGACGGTGATCGGGCGTGCGAATCGTGTGCTGGTTTCTACCATGGAGATAGTGGATTGATTTTTGGTGAACCCACTTCTCCATAACTCCCCACTAAGTTAGTGGGGGAGTGGGGATTCCGACTAATCGCAACCCGAAATTCCTATTTAACGTGACCGTATCCCCTGCCTACAACGCCTAACTGTTATAATTAACTTTTATATTAAATATAAGTTAATATAAATATAAATTTATATTATAATTTTTATAACTAATTTTAGTAAATATAACATAAATTATAGTATATTTAAGTTTATACATGTTTATAACGTTTAAAATATAAGTTAATATAATGTAAATTATATTATATATTTTTTATATAATTTATATTATATTAAAGTTTTTGTCATTAATAAATTTTAAAAAAATATATAAATATTTATAACCTATATATAAATCAAAATATTAATTATAATAAATATATGATTGATAATGCACATGGTGCTGGCTAAGCCCGCTTGGATGGGGTCAAAGCCCGCCGAATGATGCCGCCCACTTGGATGCGGACGAAGCCCGCCGAATGATGTTGCCCGCCGAAAAATGTCATTTGCCAAATATTTTTGCCCGCCGAATGATACGGCTCGCCAAATGTTGTCGTCATCTGAATGTTACCGCCTGTTGAATGTTGTCTCCCACGGAATGTTTTAGCCCGCCAAATGTTCGCCATACGGGGGCCGTGCACGGTCACTCATTCATCTAATAGTAACATGGAAAAATTACATCCTTTTTGTGAAGTGGTATTTTAAGAGCAATGTTACATGCACACCAAATTTTACTATGTGCATCCAAACGCTATGTGCACACCCAAAAAATTTATTTGTAGCCAAACATTATATGTGCACCTAAAATGAAACAACATAAAAAGAGCATTTTAAACATGAAGAGATTTACTAAAAGTTTATTTTTTCTTCAAATACACCAAATTTTTCAAAAATTGTAAATAACATGCAAACATAGAACATTTAATTCTCCAAAATTCAACGGTTCGCTTGAACGTCATCGTGCATAACATAGAACACATGTGAATGAGCTCCAATTAGGTATATATGAACACATGTATTATCACATTTTAAAAATTAAAAGACAGTAAAACCTCTTGAAATATATCATTCTTGAGAGTGAAGGCGACATAGATCCTTTCATAGAATATAACACGAGGATGAACAAATTCACATATATGTATTACTAGTTTACTTCTAAATATGAGAAATATAATTTAATATGAATAAACAAAAATATCAGAAATTTGAACACAGATTTGATCACAACTTGTCGATTTCAGACCACTGACAACCCTTAATTAGAACTGTTAATGTGTATTAGTATGTCATGTTGTGTCAAGACCGACTCGAAATAGCCTAACGGGTTCGTGTCACACTAGGACCCGGTCCTATGCTGGAAGTACTATTTATACTCCATTCCAAACTGATGGAGTATGATAGAATACTTTGGGCTCCCAAACACTACATTCTCAAAGAATAGCGTCGGTTAGGGTTTCTTGCTCGGAGTTCTCGCGCGCCGCTCTTGTTCCCCTTTGCCGATCGCGAATCCTGCGCTTCTCCCTGTCCCCGACTCATCTTGCTCGAGTTATGCCGATAGCAAAGGAAGTCGCCGCCTTCCGTAGGCTTCGCCCGCTCGTGATTCTACAACCGCTCAAGATCGCCGCTTCGTCTTTCTCGTTCGTGCGTCTTTGCCGATCGGAGAAGAGAAGAGAAAACCTTGTCGATTCGCGACCTTTGCGTGCAGCCGCAAGGAAAGCCTCTCGTGAGTGCTTCTCCCTTCCTCGTTCTCCCGTGTGCTGCTAGGAAGGGAAATCGTTGTGTTTGCGATCTAGTCGTTGCGCCGCCAAAGATCATGTCGTCCCTATTCATCGTCTTCTCCAGGCGACGGAGCAAGGATCGCCGGTTTTGGCGCTAGTGCCGCCGCTCTCTACAGATCATCGTTCGTGCAGATCTGCGATGCTTGAAGGAGGTTTGTGCCACCTGCTTCCTGTCGTCATAGTGTGCCGCTGATTTGGGAGAAGAATTTTGAAGCAGTTCTTCCTACTGTCTTCTCTTGTGGGAGATCACACCTTTCAACAAGAGTTCAGGGATCAGAACCATTTACTTTGTTCATAGTGGTGCTGCAAGTTTATACCTGTTGGATCAATTCAGATCGTGCCAATCCTGTTCACTTGCTGAGTTTTGCTGCGGAATCTCTTGCTTGCGCCGGGTTTTGCCGTGGAATCTCTTGCACTTACTGAGTTTTTCTGTGGTTTCTGGATTGGACCTGAAGTGTCTTGATCGACTTCATCCGGATCAGGTGATTTCTTTTCAGTTATTCAGTCTATAACTTTAGTGAGATGCCGAAGGTTACATCCTACGACATCGTCAAGCTCCAGTCGTTCGATCTCTCCGACTTCCATGCTTGGAGACTGCACGTCCAGCTTGGAATGAAGGAACGAGAGATTTTCAACACTGTTTTGAGCGATTTCGCCACAACCGAAGAGGACGTGGATGATTATCAGTGGATAAAAGACGAAGATTTCTGTAGAGACTACCTCCTTAACTCACTCAACCCTAGACTCGCCTTGACCTACCGCGGTTATAAAACCACAAAGGAGATTTGGGACCGCTTAAATGCGAACTTCCAGAAGGAAGAGGGACTGTCGAGGACTCTCCTCGGAGAGAGATTCTTTAATATGAAATTTAATTTAAACTCGACAATCACCTCCCAAATAATTAAACTGGAAGGTCTGCGTCAGAAGTTGGAGGACGATAAGTCCGGTATCTCTGATAATCTCTTTGTGTGTTCAATTTTAAGCAAGCTACCTCCTGAGTGGTCGACCTTCAAGACTGAAATGCACAGACTGAAGGAAAAGATCACACTCGATGAACTCAAAAGGTTCATTCATATCGAGGATCAAAATATTGTCGGGAAAAGAAAGGAACAAGGTGTTCAGTCCTCACAGACTGTCAATTTTGTGTCTCGGCCCAGCAAGCCTCGTAGGAAGCCACCAGCACCTAAGATTGAAGCCACTACACAGATTGGGCCTAAAAAGCCATCTTTCAAAAAGAAGAGGGGCAAGTGCCACAACTGTGGTAAGTGGGGGCATTGGGCGGCTGATTGCAAGGCTCCAAAGAAGCTTAAGGAGGAAGCCACACAAAATGTGGCGAACATGCTGGCAGATGCTTCAGATCCCAAGTCCTTCATGGCTATGATCAGGAGCAGTCACCGCTGTCACAACCCGCATTTTCTCAATATTTAAAATATATCAGAGTGCGAGAAAATACGCGTCATGATGTCACGCCGTGCAGGGAACAACTGCAGACGCTCAGGCAAACTCCTAAATCTAATGCTCTTTTATGAAAAGACATGTTATTATGATAAAACAATATTTAAGTTTATGTTGAGAACCGTGTCCCTCGGTTCAGTGGATCAACTAGTCCACGAGTAAAGTATATGTGGTCGCAATGGAGGAATACTTGATTCAATTCTTTTATGGTCCTATATGAGCCCGAAGACCTAACATACAGCTAATGTTATGCATGACTCTAGATTTATTATAAGAAATAAAAAGGTTTTATAACGTTCAAAATATGGTGGCTTTCGGTTAAAGATATGCGATGAATCTAAGTTAAATGCATCTTTTTATATTTAAAGTAACTAACATGTATCCTAACATAAATCCTTCCCAGAGAGAAAATGTAAGAACTAACAGTAGGTAACAGCAGTAAACACTAGCAAGTAGTCTAACATCCAAGACAAAACTCTATGGGCATCAACAAACAGACACAAACCCATAGGAGCAAATCTAGTCAGAAAAGACAAAACTACCTCACAGAAGGAGGTAAAACAACCGCTGCCACTACCTGCAGCACAGAAACCTCGAGCTCTACCAGACAAACCTGCTACTGCTCTGAACCTGAGGCATTCAAAAAGAAGAATACCTCAGAAACAAGTTGCAAGTGGTGTAAGAGAGCAAAAGGAGCTAAACAAACCTCCACGCAAACGGGAGACAAACAAACAGCCTGCAACATAAGTCAGTACTAGAGTGCAGAAACAGGAAAAGAAACCAGCTAAATGGCTAAAAATCAAGATAGCTTACTAACAGAAGCAAAAGAAATGCATAGTTATATATATATATTTACCAGGTTTCATAATCATATTCGGATTCATACTCATAAGAGACTGATCAGCTCATCCAAAAGAAGAGCACCGCACCGGGGGCAAAAACCACACCGCGTACGGCCTCCCAATTAAAAGCTTAAGAGAACACCGCACCGGGGGCAAAAACCACACCGCGTACTGTGAAAATTTCTCAGACCTTGTGAGAGCAAGCAGCAATAACAACTAGAGATACAAGCCAAAGCAACCAGAAACAATCTTAGGCAAACAAACGATCTTTATTGATAGCAAACTTCAATTACAGGGCAAGACATGCTTGATGAGACATGATTTCGACAGCACAAAACTCCAAAGAGAAGTACAGAAAAAATTGATAACTGGAGACCGCCCAACCCGCGCGACCTCCCCTGCGATCTCTGATAGTTGCTAGACCGCAACTCTCTGCCGACCACAGAACACCACCAGACCGCTACACAAACCGCTCCCTTCTTCCGACCTCCTGATTCTCCCGAACTCCAGCACCACAACTCCAAGCCGTAGACCGCCCGAACACTTTCAGAGGAAGAGGTGATCGCTGCTGCCCACACTATCCGCAGAAGCTGCACAAGAAGAGTTCAATCAGAGACCGCCCGGTCAGAAATAAACAGACCGCAAGAACAAGAGCGAACTCAGCTTACACTTGGTGTGTCCACTTGCTGCTACAGTGGCCTCCTATTTATAGGCGTGAGACCTGATCCAGTCACCACCCTATGAGATAGGATCATCACCCCCCCAGACCGCACGACCAGACCGGTCAACCCGCGCGATCAGCAACAGTACTCCTGCTTCATTTTGGTGAACTCGCCAGCTTCAACATCGACCATGAGAGACCGCTACTCTCACAGCAGATCGCGACTTCAAAGAAGATCGCCAGACCGCCCGAAGCTATTCACCACCTGTGTTCGCACGAGACCGCGAACACAGTCAGTTCGCCATCAGATCGCGAACTCCTGTCTGCATGCCGATCTCCTTCTGAGACCGCGAACAGCAACCAGCTCGCATACCAGTCTCCTCCTGAGACCGCGAACTGAGACCGCGCGACTAAGACGGTCCGCGAATGCCCCCAGAAAGCCCGGTCAGCTACCAGACCGCATTCCGGAGAGAACCTGGATCAAACTGTGCGGTCACACCAGACCGCCACAGCCTTGAAGAGGACAGCACGCCACGCGGTCACGCACAGACCGCGCGGCTCCACATACAGCAGACTTTGGACAAGACCAGCGGTCAACCCGGGAGACCGCAGCTAGGCTAAGATCAGCCAGACCGCAGGTGCAGACCGCCAAGTCGCGCAAACTCGCCAGACCGCCCGACCTCCTCCCAGACCGCCCAGGTCCAAAATCCTCCAAACTTCCACTTCAACAAATTCAACACTCCCCCTTGAAGTGGGAAGTTGAAACCAGCCCCAGTAAGCTCCTTAGCCGTGTGAACGGCCATTTTGCCAGCGCCTTTGTGAAGATGTCTGCGACATTGTCCGCACTCTGCATATGCTCGACCGAAAGAGACCCCTCCAGCACCTTCTCCCGTATGAAGTGATGCTCGATCTCGATATGCTTGGTCCTCGCGTGACAAACTGGATTGGTTACCAGTTTGAGAGCACTCTCGTTGTCACCGCGTAGCAGAGTCGGCTCCCGAACCTCCTTGTGGACGTCTCCTACCAACCTCCTAAGCCAGATGGCTTCCTGAGCTGCCAAGGCCGAAGCCTTGTATTCCGCTTCTGTGGTAGAGACCGATATGGAATCCTGCTTCTTGCTGCACCATGATATAGCCGTAGGGCCCGCCATGAAGACGAATCCAGATGTCTACTTTTGATCATCTGAATCTCCCCCGTAGTCAGCATCCATGTATCCATGCACCTCGAAGCCCGCATCCCTCCTATATAGGAGACCCATATCCGAGGTCGCCTTCACATACTTCAGAATGTTCTTGGCCACTAGCAGATGAGGTACTCGTGGCTCCGCCATAAATCGACTCACTCTGCCAACTGCATATGCAATATCCGGCCTTGTGATCGTCAGATAGATCAAGCTCCCAACCAGAGCTCGGAACACCAACGGATCTTGCATAATCCTCCCCTCATCTTTCTGAAGCTTCATAGCCTTCTCTAGAGGTGTGGAAGTGCGCTTCCCTTCCTTCATGCCGAATCGCTCCACGATCCGCTCCGCATATCCAGCCTGGGACACCAGCACTCCACTTTCCTTCCTCTGCACCTCGAGTCCAAGGAAATGGTGAAGCTCACCTAAGTCCTTCATCTCGAACCTGATAGCTAGCTCTACCCGTAGCTGAGCTACTTCCTCCTTCGAGTTCCCCGTCACGATCATGTCGTCGACGTATAGCAGCACGATGACTTGAAGCTCCCCGCTCTTCTTGACGAACAAGCTTGAGTCTGAGTCTGAAGCACAAAACCCACAGAATAGGAGATATTCTGCGATCCTCCCGTACCACGCCCTCGGCGCTTGCTTCAACCCATACAGGGCCTTCTTCAGCTTGCAGACATGCTCCGGAAAATCTTCAGACACAAAGCCTGGTGGCTGGACCATGAAGATGTCCTTGTCAATCTCGCCGTACAAGAAGGCGTTCTTGACGTCGAGCTGCCAAATCTCCCATCCACTGAACGCCGCCAAGGCAATGATGAACCGAACTGAAGTCATTTTTGACTCCGGACTGAAAGTCTCTTCGTAGTCTTCACCGTGTTGCTGCGAGAACCCCCGAGCCACAAGACGAGCCTTGTACCGCTCGATACTGCCGTCAGCTTTCTTCTTCAATTTGTAGACCCATTTGCATGTTACAGGAGTAGTGCCCTTGGGCTTGGGCACAAGAGACCAGGTCTCATTCTTCTCAAGAGCTGCCATCTCTTCTTGCATTGCAATATCCCACTCCTTCACGCCTTGGGCCTTCTCAAAGCTCGACGGCTCCCTCTCATCCAAGGGACCAGCGAAGAAACATGAGACAAAGCTCACTGCGTTTCCTCCTGTATAGCGATCAGGGGCAACGATTGCTCGCTTCGACCTCCTCAGCTCCTTCCCCTAAACCGCATTATCTCCAGCTGCTTCTTCCCTAGCTCCTCTTCCAGACGTGCTAGGAGCATCGCTCCCCCTGCTCCCTGAACCAGAAGCCCCCGTCTCGGAACTAGAAGGAGATGGACCACCTGGTGACACAGGTAGCTCCACCTGAAGATTCTCCACACCTTTCTCCGGCACCTCCACCCTGCTCTCTGGTAGCTCCACATCAGAAGACCCCTTGTAAGATGTCACCTCATCGAACACGACGTCGCGAGAAACAACAAATCTCCGCGTCTCCGGGTCCATGCACTTCCAGCCTTTCTTCCTCTCATCGTATCCCACGAAGACTAGCTTCCTTGCTTTCGCATCTAGCTTCGTCCGAAGAGCATCTGGAACATGCACGTAGCAGGTGGAACCAAATACCCGAAGGTGAGCCACGCTTGGCTTCTCTTTGAACATCATCTCATGAGGAGTCAACATATTGATGGGACTCAAAGGCATCCGGTTGATGACGTAGGCAGCACAAGACATTCCCTCCGCCCAGAAGGACTTTGGGATGCTCTTGGCATGCAGCCAACACTTGCAGGTCTCTGTCAGATGACGGATCTTCCGCTCTGCAACTCCGTTCTGTTGTGGAGTATGAGCACAAGTGAGCTCCCTCCGGATGCCTGCCTTCCTGCAAAAACTGGAGAACTCAGTAGAGGTGAACTCCCCTCCGTTGTCTGTCCTCAGCTTCTTGATCCGCAGATTCAGCCGACCCTCCACGAGCTCCTTGAACTCCACAAACTTGGCAAACGTCTCCGCCTTCTCCTTCAGAAAATAAACCCAGACATATCTGGTGTAATCATCGATCAACACCAGCATATACCTGCTGCCTCCGAGGCTTGGGGTAGCAGTTGGTCCCATCAAGTCACCGTGGATGCACTCCAACAGCACACTACTCCTCGTCTGCGACTTATCAAACGGCAGTCGATGAGACTTGCCGAACTGACATCCCTCGCAAACATGACCTTCACCGTAGGAAGATAGATTTGGCAGGCCCTTAACCAGACCTCTCACCGCCATAGCTTTCAGCTTATCCATCCCTACGTGCCCCAACCTCTCATGCCATATCACGGCACCATCATTCGTCTTCATCTTGTCGACATAAGAACTTGTCGATAGAATGAACAAGTCTTTTGCTCTCCTCCCGACATGGACGACCTCGGCCTTCACGGCCTCTACATTACGTAGAAATTTCACTTCTGTTGGGCCGAACAGAACGTGATACCCAGCGTCAACAGCGTTGGTCACGGAGAAGAGGTTTTTCCTCATACCGGGCACATGATAGACACTCTTCAAGGTTAATGGCCCTCTATCACTGCCCAAGGAAACAACCCCGACCTTCTCGACTGCATGCACAGTATTATCTGCAGTAATAATAGCATTGTTACCTGTGTAGGGCTCCGCTGAAGAAAGCTTCGATCCATCCCCGGTGAGGTGATGACCACACCCCGAGTCCACGATCCAGTCCTCCTGATAGTTGATAGGAACCGAGACTCCAATAGAAGCCAAGAAGGCTCCTCCCCATCCTCCATCAATATGACTGGCCGGTGCTTCCTCCTTCTCAGCAGCATGCCCTGGCTGAGTATTCAGCCTGCAGTCCTTCTTGAAGTGCCCAACCTTCCCGCATTTATAGCATTTGAGACCTTCCTTCTTCTTCTTCTCCTCAGCCTTAGGAGGATAGCCCCTCTCCTGCTGTCCAGAAGTTGAAGGCCCATAGCCTCCAGCGGTCTTCTTCTTCTTATCCCACTTCTTCTTCTTTCCTGAGAAGAGAACCTCGTCATCTCCCTCAGACACGGATACCCCTGCCATCTGCCTTGCCAGACTTTCCTGCGACGCTAGCAGATTCTCCAGCTCTATCAAAGACGGCTGATTAGCCCAACCCTGCACCGACGTCACAAAGGCCACATATTCCTTCCGCAGGCCGCGGATGATGTGCCTCTTCAGCTTCGCCTCAGAAATTGGCTCATCAGGATCCAGTGCTGATATTTCAGCGCAGAGGTTCTTCATCTTCAGAAAGAAATTTGAGATAGAAAGATCACCCTGAGCCGACCTTGCCAGCTCATTCTCTAAGAACTGTAGCCTAGCTATATTCTTCTTGTTAAACAACCCATCCAGGGCTCTCCAGATCTCGGCAGCTGATCCACACCCTAAGATGTGATCAAATAGATCAGGTGAAATGGCACGCTTCAAAGTGAACTCGGCCTTAGCATTGGTCTTTCTCCACGCCCTCACGGTCGGACCATTGTCACCCGCTTCTGTTGCCTTCACCTCTTCAGTCGCATCTCCTCCAACAACCTCCCAGAGGTCCTCCCCTAGAAGATAGCTCTGCATACACGACTTCCACTTCTTAAAGTTAGTCGATGTAAGCATCTCAATCCCAAGACCTCTTGCAAAACCACCTTCCATTGTTTTTCCTCTGGTTCCTCCTTCACAAAGGCGATGGCTACTCTAAGTTATTCGCTGCTCTATCCGCTCCAACCTCGCTCTGATACCATGTGAAAATTTCTCAGACCTTGTGAGAGCAAGCAGCAATAACAACTAGAGATACAAGCCAAAGCAACCAGAAACAATCTTAGGCAAACAAACGATCTTTATTGATAGCAAACTTCAATTACAGGGCAAGACATGCTTGATGAGACATGATTTCGACAGCACAAAACTCCAAAGAGAAGTACAGAAAAAACTGATAACTGGAGACCGCCCAACCCGCGCGACCTCCCCTGCGATCTCTGATAGTTGCTAGACCGCAACTCTCTACCGACCATAGAACACCACCAGACCGCTGCACAAACCGCTCCCTTCTTCCGACCTCCTGATTCTCCCGAACTCCAGCACCACAACTCCAAGCTGCAGACCGCCCGAACACTTTCAGAGGAAGAGGTGATCGCTGCTGCCCACACTATCCGCAGAAGCTGCACAAGAAGAGTTCAATCAGAGACCGCCCGGTCAGAAATAAACAGACCGCAAGAACAAGAGCGAACTCAGCTTACACTTGGTGTGTCCACTTGCTGCTACAGTGGCCTCCTATTTATAGGCGTGAGACCTGATCCAGTCACCACCCTATGAGATAGGATCACCACACCCCCAGACCGCACGACCAGACCGGTCAACCCGCGCGATCAGCAACAGTACTCCTGCTTCATTTTGGTGAACTCGCCAGCTTCAACATCGACCATGAGAGACCGCTACTCTCACAGCAGATCGCGACTTCAAAGAAGATCGCCAGACCGCCCGAAGCAATTCACCACCTGTGTTCGCACGAGACCGCGAACACAGTCAGTTCGCCATCAGATCGCGAACTCCTGTCTGCATGCCGATCTCCTCCTGAGACCGCGAACAGCAACCAGCTCGCATACCAGTCTCCTCCTGAGACCGCGAACTGAGACCGCGCGACTAAGACGGTCCGCGAATGCCCCCAGAAAGCCCGGTCAGCTACCAGACCGCATTCCGGAGAGAACCTGGATCAAACTGTGCGGTCACACCAGACCGCCACAGCCTTGAAGAGGACAGCACGCCACGCGGTCACGCACAGACCGCGCGGCTCCACCTACAGCAGACTTTGGACAAGACCAGCGGTCAACCCGGGAGACCGCAGCTAGGCTAAGATCAGCCAGACCGCAGATGCAGACCGCCAAGTCGCGCGAACTTGCCAGACCGCCCGACCTCCTCCCAGACCGCCCAGGTCCAAAATCCTTCAAACTTCCACTTCAACAAATTCAACACGTACGGCCTCCCAAACAAAGCTTAAAAGAACACCGCACCGGGGGCAAAAACCACACCGCGTACAGCATCCAACACAAAAACTTAAAAGAACACCGCACCGGGGGCGAAAACCACACCGCGTACGGACTCCAACACATTTAGGTTACGGTTAGGAAACATCATGTCGGGGGTAAAAATCACACCGCACACAACCCTCAATATAGCATTTTATTATGACGGTTCTGAACTATGAAGTCGACGAAGAACTTAGGCCTAACTGAATATACGGTGGACGTAACCACACAGACCATCCATGTACAAGTCCAAGGCCCTAACAACACAAACCTCCTGAATAAACGGGGAAAAACTAACCATCTGACGGTATTTCTATACCGAGACAATCCAGTTAATTCATTTCGCCTAACGAGGCGACGATCCAAAAGACACGACGATCAAGTTATCACGACAACTAGAAGCACACTATTCAAAGTTCAGCACTCAGACCAACACTCTACTTATAAGCGAGTTGAGGATTGCAGCAAGACGACGTCATACAAGACTTGGCGTCGGAACACTACGAAGAGAAGAAACAAGAAGGCAAAAGCCGAAAATACTCAAACGTTGAATAATCCTAAAAGGATATGACCAATGCAAACGCTACCGAAGAATAAGCAAACGATCGATAACCGGTACCCTCCTGACCGATAAGCATCCGACAAAGGCTTTAGATTAAACAAAAGGGCAAGGATCAGGACCCAACAGTCGATGAAAGAAGTACAAATGGAGCTTTGCAATCAAAAATCTTACGCGTGCAATTACCAGAGCACTAGCTGTTCGGGACCCTCATGCAGTCATCACGGAACAAAACATCTTCATACAGGCAGTCGACCCCAAAGAAACTTACTTTGCACATACAGTCGACACGACATTTGTCAATCAAGCAATACAGTCAAATTTTAGGGATAGGTCGTTCGGAGGACATGAAACGTCAAGTTATGCAGTTCGTATATAGAATGCAAGTAGCAAACATTAACTCATACAAAGGTGATCAAGCGACTTGATAAAAGGACTCGGACAAGTTTATGAAGCACACGTTCATACGGTCGATGAAGGAGAATACAGTCGGCAAAGGACTATGCAGAGTAGATGCAGTCAACATGAACTTTAAAACTACAAGGTGCAAAGATCCACAAAAACAGGCACTGCTACGACGGTATCATCCGCTAACCCTCACAGTCCAAAATTTATCTTTCATAATTTATTATAAAGACTTCCAAAATTATTCAAAAACCAACCAGATAGGATTCACCAAAACCATACCAAGGGAACTCCTAAGTCCACCAGAACTGGACTCTAGGCAAAACAGCCCAACACTGGGAACGAGAGATACCGTCGGCGGTAGCTAGCTAGCGCCGGGCGGTATCGTCTCGACGCATTCTTCCACTATTCGACGCACCTTACCTTAGCGACGCAACTCCTTGTCGACGCAACGTCTACAACTCGACGTGAGCTATCGCTGGGCGGTAGCTAGCTATCGTCGGCGTTAGCTTCACGACATTTTCATCCTCTATTCGACGCATCACATCCTATCGACGCAACTCCTTGTCGACGCAAGTCGACGCAAGTCAGGGTTCTCGACGCAACGGCTACCGTCGGCGGTAGCTAGCTAGCGCCGGGCGGTAGCGACTAGACGTGACTACCTCCTTTCTCGACGCATTTTTTTCAACCCACAGCAGAACAAGTATCTCCAGGAAGGGGAAAACGCAGAAATACTCATAAGACAAACATAGTGCAGCAATCATCTTGCAAACTAATGAATTACCAGACTACCAAACAAGAAAAAAAACAAGATCATATCACAGGTTTTAAGAGATCAAACAAGGGCGCAAAAAACACCACTTGCCTCGATTTCTTCCGCGATTCGTCCTCCGAAACTCTTCACGGGGCCAAAGAAGGCGGGAGAAACTGAAAGCTACAAGAAATCGGACGAAATAGGGGTTAGGGTCAAAAATCCTAACGAGAAAATGTTCACGAAACGAGAAAAACTTACCATGAACGCGAAGCTCTCGCTGAGAGCATTCCAAATCTATGCTCGATTAAGGATTTCGTCCACAGCTCCCGAAATAGCGGTCGGAAGGTTCATGGAGAAAAGTTTTCCGCCACTCTCGCACTCTCTCGTACAGACCTCTATTTTGGGGAAGATGAACTTTAGGGGTTTTTTTAAGATTTGGCTTTTATATGAACAGATTTATTTATATAATATTATTATATTAACTATAACACACGTAAAACAACGAGCATGGCCGCACCACCTCGGTTCTCCAAGAAACTCGTATCGAAACTAAATATACGTGCTACGAAACCAATCGCGAAGTCGGAATTCCGACGAACCGAACTCGAGGTAAAAATTCTAGAAGATAAATCCACCATAAATCTTGTAAAAATCACCAAGACCTCAATTTAGCTCGGAATGCTGCGAAATTTCACGCACATGACTAAAATTAATTCCTTAAGTTTTCTAGACCCTGAAATCCTCATTCTGATGAGTTTGAAATTTGTTCGACACGACCTACAACCCAAAATACGCACTAATGACGACACTCTGCTAGTAATCCGACACTGTAACGCCCTTACGTCATTATTATGACAATTAAAACAATTTAAAATAATAGTCGAAAATCAGGGGCGTTACAACCGCAGTTCGTCTGCTGAGTGGTGGCTGGATAGCGGTGCTACCTGTCATGTAACGAATGACAGAGGATTACTTACTGAGGTTAAGGCGGTTAAGGAGAGAGTGGAGAACTGCAATGGAGGAGAGACTCAGGTGACCCATGCTGGGACAGCCGAGCTGGTTCTCTCGTCAGGTAAAAATTTATTTTTAAAACATGTTAAAGTAGTTCCCTCTTTAACTAAAAATCTGATTTCAATAAGTCTACTAGACAAGGCTGGGATGACCTTCACAACTCAAAACGGTAGAATGACCCTTATGGTAAATTCACATTATTTTGGGTGTGCGTATCTGATCAACGGAATGTATAGACTTAGCTTAAACAATGATAGCATTAACCAGGTTAGTTCAAACCTCATAGATCCTAAGTTGTTACATAACAGACTTGGACATGTGAACTATATGAAGATGCTAGATCTAGCTAAGAGTCAAAAATCCCCTTAGATATGTCTATTCGATTTGACAAGTATGAGGTGTGTGCTCAAACCAAAATCACTAGAAAGCCTTTCAAGTCAGTTTCTAGGAGCACAAAACTTCTTGAATTGATACATTCAGACCTCTATGATTTCCGCAGTCATGCCACCAGAGGGGGAAGGAAGTATCTAATTACTTTCATAGACGACTTTTCTAGATATTGTCATGTGTATCTGTTGAAATCGAAAGACGAAGC
Organism: Dactylorhiza incarnata; assembly: GCA_033032865.1. Classification (NCBI taxonomy): domain Eukaryota; kingdom Viridiplantae; phylum Streptophyta; class Magnoliopsida; order Asparagales; family Orchidaceae; genus Dactylorhiza; species Dactylorhiza incarnata. The sequence goes on from JAWHQI010000041.1 coordinate 7,756,112, forward strand.
ATTTGAGGCGTTCAAGACCTTTAAGTCTCGTGTTGAAAATCAGTTAAACCTGGAAATTAAGAGATTTAGAAGTGATCGAGGAGGAGAATACACTGTTACTGGCTTCAGGAATTCTGTGCCTCTGAGGGAATAATCCTTGAAACCACAGCTCCTTACTCACCCCAGTCAAACGGTGTTGCCGAGCGTAAGAATAGGACTTTAACAGAAATGTTGAATTACATGCTCCTAACAGCTGGCATGCCTTATTCCTTTTGGGGAGAAGCAGTCCGCACTGCAAATCACATTCTAAACAGAGTACCTCACTCTCAGCTCACTTCTACACCATATGAGTTGTGGCACGGTCATCCGTACAGGTACGATACTCTAAAGACTTGGGGTTGTATTGCCTATGTGCGTATACAAGACCTTAAGAGGCCTAAGGTGGGACCTAAGACGACGACATGCGTCTATCTAGGTAGTGCAAAAGATAATGCAGCAGACAGATTTCTCGATCTATCCACGAATTCCGTGATAGAGTCTAGAGATGCCATATTTTTTGAAGACAAATTTGCCAAAGATCATGGATTGTCTGTCTCGGGTCCAATGATATGATTACTGAATCTATCGTTGAACCTGAAGCTGGCCCTTCTGGCACTGCTCCCCAACCTGTAGAGGTGGAACCTATTCCACTTAGAGCATCTACCAGAGAAAGAATCCCTAAGGATTTTGGTGAGAATTTCATCACCTATCACATAGAGGATGATTCATTCTCCTATCAGGAAGCAATGAGGTCTAAAGATTCGTTGATGTGGGCAGAAGCCATTGATGATGAGATGGACTCGCTGTTACATAACAATACCTGGCATCTAGTTGACTTACCGAAAAGTGCTAAAGTCCTAGGATGCAAGTGGGTTTTAAAGAAGAAATTACATAGTGATGGATCTATAGCCAGGTATAAAGCGCGTCTTGTAGCTAAAGGTTATAAGCAACAAGGGGGATTGACTATTTTGACGTCTACTCACCCGTGTGTCATCTATCGACTATCAGGATTCTTCTTGCATTAGCCTCTATTGAGAACTTTATAGTTCATCAGATGGATGTCAAAACTGCATTCTTAAATGGAGAGCTTAATGAAGAGATCTACATGACTCAACCTGAAGGTTATGTACACAAAGATCAAAAAGACAAAGTGTGCAAACTCGATAAGTCAATCTATGGTCTTAAACAAGCACCTAAGATGTGGCATATGAAGTTTGATCAGGTAGTAAAGAGCATTGGATTCCAGTCCAGTCTCTCTGACAAATGCCTTTATTACCGCTCCTTGTCAAATCAAACAGTTATCACATGCTTATATGTGGATGATATGTTGGTTTTAGGGTCTAATCTTGCAGCAGTTAGGGATGTTAAATCCACTCTGGCAGAAGTATTTGACATGAAGGACCTCGGTCCTGTTGATACCCTGTTAGGTATGAAGGTTAGAGTTGACAAGGGTCGAGTTACTCTTAGGCAGGCTCATTATATTGAGCAACTTCTCTCTACCTGGGGATATGATAAGTGTAGGCCGATTGAGACACCGTTTGATCATAATGTTAAGTTAAGTCCTAATCTAGAGGCCAGCATTGATCAAGTCAAATATTCCAAAATAATTGGTAGTCTCATGTACGCTACAACTTGTATGAGGCCAGACATTGCTTTCTCGGTTAGCGCGCTGAGTCGTTTTACCAGTAGTCCTTGCAAAGAGCATTGGGTTGCCCTAGATAGGCTGTTGAGATACCTTCGAGGTACTACAAACTATGCTCTGTGCTACACTGGTTACCCACCTACCGTGGAAGGACATTCTGATGCCTCGTGGTGTTCAGAAGTCGGGAACAGCAAGTCCACCAGTGGATACATATTTACCTTGGGAGGAGCTGCTATCACTTGGAAATACAAAAGACAGACCTATATAGCTTTGTCGTCCATGGAAGCTGTAACATCCCCCAAACAGCTAGACCCCTAAGTTGGTTTTGTCATGAATAGGCCATGACAAAACCATAGGAAGAGCTCAAGACCTTGTGAACATATGTGAGAAGGAGAAAACCCAAGTGGTCTGCAAATGGAAATTTTCAGATACCAAGCTTAGGGTTGGACTTTAGGACCCCACCTTGAATCTTGACCCCACAATATCATCCCTAACCCATTAGAAGTCTCCTTGAAGCACCAGTGACCCATTGGGGGTCAACCTAAGAGGCCAATTTGAATAAAGTCAACCTTAACCCTAAAATTGGTCAAACTAGCTCAATTAAGGTCAATTGGCCCCCACCATGCTAAATTGACCATGCCCCTACCCTTGTATGGGTACTAGGATCCTAATGGACCAAAAAGCCCCATCATGGGGCCTACAATTTGACCAATTTGGAGGAGACCCTAAATTGGTCAAAGTGCCCTAATAAGGGGCAATTCACCCTCACCTTGTCAAATTGACCCTACCTAGACCTTCCTAACCTTTAAGGGAAGTCAATGGAGCCCAAGCCACTCCTTGGGGTCAACCCAATTGGTCAATTAGACCAAAGTCAAACTCAAGCTTAATTTAGGTCAACATACCCCAATTTAACCTAATCTAGCCCAATCCACTTGGGCTAGACCCAATTAAGGTGGTCCACCACCTAATGGGGATTGAATGCTGCTGAGATGGCCATTCAATTTGGAGAGAGTCGGCCAGGAGAGAGAAATTGGGAGTTTCCCCCAATTTGAAGAGAGAGAAAGTGGCCATTCAAGGTGAATTAATGGCATTCAAGGCAAATTGATCCCTCGTTCATCTCCCCTAACCCTCCATTCATCTCCTTAGGCTGTTACAAGAAGCTTAAGGGGTTTTCTAGCCCTCAAGATGGCTGAATTCAATGGATTTCACCATGGCCGAAAATTAGGTTTGATGGCCATTAGTGGTTTTCAAGGTTGTAACCTCCCCCTCTCCAAATTGATCCCTTTAAAAGCTTCAGAGGACTGAGAGGAGTGGTTTTTCACCTTTACTTGGAGAAATCGAGCATCAGGAGCAGGAATCGGCATGGCGCCAAAAGCTCCAGGTCGGCCATGGCCAACAAGAAACCGGCAAGGAACCAAGCACCCAAACAGGTCTGATCCTCTTCTCCTCCCTTAGTGCTAGATCTTTTCATATTTCGGGGCTTGATCCGTGCACAATAGGGCTCGGATTTGGGTTTCCAAAAGAGTACGTTACGTACTCTTTTTCCCTCCTCTAAAAACTAGATCTGGCCACCTTCGGTCGGCCAACCACCCCTATCGTCGGCCACCACCTCAACGGAGGTGGTGGTGGCATTGGCCGGCCTGAAAGAGGTGTAGGTGGCCGGGAAATCACCCCGCAAGAGGCCCAGGACGGGCTGTCGCGAGCCGTCCAACGATTGGGGACGATGACGGAGAACCGTCGGATCTATCTAATAATTTTTATGATTATATCATTTAATTCGTCGAGTGCTCCAAGAATTTCATCAAACGAATATTTCGTCGAACGCATATTTCGTCGAACGGGCGGTGTTCAGCTTTAGTCGGCCGCTGTTATAATGGATATTAGTCAAGCGCTGTTAATAGATAAATTAGTCGAGCGCAGCTGCGTTCTGCTTTCGTTGAACGCAGATTTGACCTGCTTTCGTCGAACGCAGAGTTGGTCTGCTTTCGTCGAGCGATATTTAACATTTTCGTGGAACGCTGAAACAGTTATTAAAATAAATGTTTATGCAATTTTTGTCACTTATTTTGCTGTACCTAGATCTAATTATTAAAAATACTTAGGTCCCTCTACAGAAAAAGTGTCCAACACCAAAGTTGTAGCCCTTAGGGTCTAATTTATTTTAAAATTAATTTCACCCCAAAAGAAGTTCTGTAGCTCCATGTAGTTCCATTTTAGTGGGGCTGGTCCCTAGTGTAGGAAAGCCACCAATTCTTGAATAACTTTTGAATGGGAATTGATATGGACTTGAGATTTGAAACATAGTCTACTTATACCTACACACACATCATATCCAAAGATGAGATTTTTAGGAGAACCTTTTTCTAAGGTTTTTGAAATAAGTTCATAAATCATCTAATGATTAATTAGTGGGTTAAATGACCTCCAATGCCCTCCAAATTTTGGTGGGTGATCCTTAGGGTTACTGTATGACCTTGGTAAAATTATCAGCCCCATTGGGACTGTTTTGTTTGAGTATTTTGTAAACCCAAGTTAGGACAAATATGGTCAAAGCTAGGGTACGGTGTTTACCTTGGGGTATGGTGGTCAAAACTCATCACCATGAAGTAAAACCCTGGTAACTGGTTTAGGATCACCTAAAGAATCCCCATGAGTGGTTTGGGGTGGTGTAGAGGTGGATAAGCCCTAGAATACTAGTTTTATTCCTAGGTGTGCATTTAGAACCTTGTGAAGGCCATGTGGTCAAAAGTCCCTGGTTGGTTGTGAAACTGGGTGGATAGATTCATAGGGTGTAAATAGGCACTGGATAATTTTATAAGAATTTTAGGAGCCAATATCCCCTTTGAATTAGGACATAACCCCTTTAGGGAAACTTCTTATAAGAAGCATTTCCATGCTTAAAAAATCTTGGATGATGATGAAACTCTGGTTGTGCCCTTACAATCATGTTTTAGACCTCTGGTAATTTTTGTGAATTTTATAAAATGATTTAATCAGTACTTCTTTCACAAGGTACTTGTTTTGATTTAAAATTAAGAAAAATGTTTGAGGGTCCAAAACTCTTTGTTAAATTGTCAAAATTGGTGATAGGACCTTTCTGAACATTAGAAAGCTCTGTGAATTTTTACAGAATTTTTGAAGACTTAAATCAGTAGGCTACTTCACAATTCATTTAATTTGAGGTTTTCTTAAAGTATTTAATTTAGTGAGAAAATGAATTCCTTAAATCCTAAAACTTAGTCAGTAGCCTTTTCTGGTGATTACAGGAGCTTGGTAATTTTCACATAATTTTAGTGTTGATCTTTTGGATGGTTCCTTCATAAGACTATGATTTTGGATAGATGATAAATAATTAAATTAGAGGAGACTTTTTTACTGTAAAAATGTGATATGCTGGTTCAGATGTTCTTTAGTCACCATATATTTATCATAATTTTTGGAGAGCCATATCATAAGATTTACTTACACTTCATGTTCATTTTCATACTTGGCAGACGTTTGGAGAAATTAAAAAAAATACTAAATAATTAAGGAAAATTATGATTCTCTGGAATTAGTCTTATAACATCATGAAGGACCTCCACTAAATAGTTTGGGCCAGTTGGGTGAATATTTGGAGTACCTCTAGCTGTGAGCATCATATAACTCATTTGGTCTGCGTATAGTAAAACTGTGAAATATGAGAATCAAGTGGATCCTTAGGAGGGATGGGAGGTAAGTGGTTTGTCTAGTTTAGTTGAGAAGGTATGATGGTCAACAAGAAGGATTATAGATGGTAAAGGTGTGCTTGGTGAGTGAGAGATAAGTTGCACTCAGGGTCGACGAAAAATCGTCTTGGAAAGTCATAAGTCACTTAGGGTTAATTCAAGAGTAATGACGAGGAGGGTATTCTTATGGATATATACCAACAACACTAAGTGTCTTGAGAAAGGGAGCCTTGGGGTGTCATCTCATTGTGGTTTCTAGTACCATAGCGAGCCCCTTAACGTGTAATCCTCGGGAAGTCCAAGATTAACCATAAACTATAGGAGTAAGATGTTGTACAAAATTAACTTAACAATACACACACCCACACCCCGTGGTTACGGGAGGTTAGTTGGTTTCGTTTTATGAGCGGTAGGCTCGGTGGTTGAAGCAGCGGACTAGTTAGTCTGGTGAGCCTGTGACTCAGTAGTGTTTGTTTGGTAACGGGCGGGTTAGCCCGGGGAGCCTATGGCTCGGAGATAGGTGGTAGAACATGTTGCATGTGCATGAAGGTGGTGGCTCTCCGGTATTGGACGGTCGTTCACACCGACGTTAATACGTTGACTCGGCAAGTGTGGAATTTACACTTAGCCTTGAAAGTCTGGTGGTCCAGCCAGTAAGAGTACGCAGATGCTCCGCGGTTTTGCGTTGAGGCGTACGATAGGTCTAGGTTAGGTAGTGTGAATACCAACCTAGAGGTGGGCGAGGCCCAACCCACCGCTTCCATTTGCCACTACGGGAGTATCCTGGGAGTATAGCTAGCTCCAAAAAGGGGGGAACTAAAGGTCTATGTGCATAGAGTCTAAGTAGGTGAGTTGCACTTGTATGAACATAGCATAACTGCATACCTTGCCTGTCATAGCATAAACATTACATTTCAACCCCTACCCCTATCGTATAAGTCGGTTATGGGACTTCTTAGATGATAGGCCTTCTTAAACGACCCCTTGGTCTATAGGTTTGTATGGGCATTCCTATAAATCAATGGTTACTTTTTTATTGATATTGTCTTTACTTACTGCACTTTACTTATTCTTTAACTGCTTTCACTATGCTCTTTTACTGCTTCAGTTATATATATACACATGTGTAGTGTAGAAACATTTCTTGTACCACTGTCACCTGCTCTTTGTTATACCCCTTGTGTCCTCCGCTTATCCTTTTCGCTCGGTGCCTAGGAGTCACCGGAGGAGGGGTGGGGGATTGGCGTAGTCTTTTTGACTAACGGTCGGTGGACCATATCCTTTTAGGGATCGAGGAGACGCAGCAGCACCAGAGGCCGGTGCAGACGGAGGTGGGCCAGCCTATTACAGGAGCATCAGATTCAGGATCAGTGAGTGATTAGTAGTTAACTTCCGCGAGTGATCTTGTAGTGAGGACATGATGTACTGGGCAGGAGCCCTTCCTTCTTCTTTATTATTGTAACAATCTTTTATTCAGTTATTATCTGTGGACATTTACCTTTACGGTTTTATATTTGATTCTGTGGACTTGTCTTCTTTAATGCACTTTTCTTTGTGATCAATTTGGCTGGCAGGATCGGTGTTTTGTAGTGGTGACCTTCCCGAGTGAAGGGGTCACTGCAAAGCGGCGGTTCTGGGCCTAAGACCCGGTGTTTGAAAAAAAAAGGGTCTTACAAGTGGTATCAGAGCAAACCTCGATCCGAAGAAAAGAAGTCCACAAACCCTGGGCCACCCCGCGCGAGTTTAGTTTGAGGACAAACTAAGCAGCGGAAGCAGTGGTGTGCCCATATGGGAATCACATTGAAAAAAATCCACTTTTAACTGAATCTTCTTGGTCAGTTTCCCCCTGCGAGTGACAAGTTTTCTCTTGTTGCCTGCGGCGAACCCTGCCCCCAGCAGGGAATACCTCCGGCTGCAAAGATTTCTTTAGTTAGTCCTTTAGGCAACGAGTTAGACTCAACCCCACTAGAATATGTGACTTACCTTAACAATTTATACCGTGACCTAGTCTGAAATAGACCATAGGTATAACTTTTGGGTGGAGGTACGAGGATACCCCAAAGAGACTAGAGAAAGAGAGATTGACTCAGAAGCAGAATGGTATGAGACTCATAGACTCAATTCTCGTATCCGTGACATGATTACATTAATATAACCACCATGACAAACACTGAGGGTCGGATAAGAATAGAAGTTCAGAAGGGACCCGTTTGAGATTGGCTGACATGTTGATCCTGATAAGGTTGTAGTAGAGGATACCTAGAAGAGTCTAAAGTGTGGAGTATACCAACAAGTCTCAAGATAGAACCCCAAGTCTAAGGTTGTGTGCCCTAAGGATTGCTTGCATACCTGGGACGAGTATAACTTGGTGATATTGAAGATATTCAGCCCAAAATAGATAGTGGTTTATCTTTTGTTTATTGGGGCTTATCTTTTGTTTATTGGGGCTGACCTTTTGTTTATTGGGCAAATTAGTTACTGACTTGGGTGTCCCATAGATCTAATTTAGCAAGTGCTATGCCGGGAACATGATGACTTTGAGGTCGATCTTATTCAATGTTACTTGGACAAAGATGAGACGGTGTAACAGTATGTTTGAGAATCATGAACTGTGGTATTACCAGGACAATGGATAGACATCATTGATCGAACAACAACTTGACCTTAGTTGAATCATTGGAAATGTAAGTTGCCAAGATTAATCACTTAGGGATGCAGATGCCCTTCTGGAAGTTGGGAACTGAAATTAGGTCATGCAAGCTTTAGTTATATTTGAAAGTTCTGGTAGTTTGGGGCTTCAGAAGTGATTAATTTATGACTCGTTAAAAATCACGCCCTGTCATGGTAAAATTTTTAACTATAATAATATCCCTTATACCTTGGGAGCTTTGATGACGGATAACCAGAGATCTTAGACGATGACCTATTGAATTTAGAATCTAGTGTTTGAGTCGACTATGAAAAAAAAATCTAAGTTTATCTTACCTTGGACCATTCGAAAGTGATCGAGACTAGCGTTTGTGGAAGTGATAGGAATTTAGTGGAATAAACGAGAAGATATTTACTTGATGAAATTGACTTGTGAAAATCTTAGGGTTTCAAAAGATTTTACCGGTATACCTTATGAATCAAACTCCATGTAGAAAATGATTGGGAGTCGTCTTACCAACATGGATACTAGTTGTGGTTGGTTAACATGTACTCAGAAAGGTTCACAAGTGCACCACCATTAAAATTTAAGGATGATTGGGACGCTAGACGATTTGATTAGTTCCATCAGTAGTAAGAACTGGAAAAGTTGTATAGTAAAGATGAGTGAGTACTCAGACTCACCTGAAGGAGTAAGAAATTGAACGTGTGAAGAGAACTTTAGAGGCATAAGAATCTGCCCTGGTTAGAGTGGAAAATCGAGGATAGATTGACCAAGGTAGCTAGGTTACCCCGGTCAGGATAGATGATACGACGGTGCGAGTCTTGCGACGCAAGAAGATTCCGTAGGTAAAAATCATGTTGTAAAATTATGGACAGGAGGAGCACACCTGGGAGCCACTAGAGCTGGTGTGGCGGAGATAGTCGATGCTCTTCGAGCCAGGAATTGTTTCATTTCTTAGGGGATGTTACGTTTAGTCACTCTTGGTGAAAAACCCCGCAAGCCTAGCCTGAATTTCGAGGACGAATTTTTTTTTTGTTTATTGGGATTTGTAACATCCCCCAAATAGCTAGACCCCTAAGTTGGTTTTGTCATGACTAGGCCATGACAAAACCATAGGAAGAGCTCAAGACCTTGTGAACATAGGTGAGAAGGAGAAAACCCAAGTGGTCTGCAAATGGCAATTTTCAGATACCAAGCCTAGGGTTGGACTTTAGGACCCCACCTTGAACCTTGACCCCACAATATCATACCTAACCCATTAGAAGTCTCCTTGAAGCACCAGTGACCCATTGGGGGTCAACCTAAGAGGCCAATTTGACTAAAGTCAACCTTAACCCTAAAATTGGTCAAACTAGCTCAATTAAGGTCAATTGGCCCCCACCATGCCAAATTGACCATGCCCCTACCCTTGTATGGGTACTAGGATCCTAATGGACCAACAAGCCCCATCATGGGGCCTCCAATTTGACCAATTTGGAGGAAACCCTAAATTGGTCAAAGTGCCTTAATAAGGGGCAATTCACCCTCACCTTGTCAAATTGACCCTACCTAGACCTTCCTAACCTTTAAGGGAAGTCAATGGAGCCCAAGCCACTCTTTGGGGTCAACCCAATTGGTCAATTAGACCAAAGTCAAACTCAAGCTTAATTTAGGTCAACATACCCCAATTTAACCTAATCTAGCCCAATCCACTTGGGCTAGACCCAATTAAGGTGGTCCACCACCTAATGGGGATTGAATGCTGCTGAGGTGGCCATTCAATTTGGAGAGAGTCGGCCTGGAGAGAGAAATTGGGAGTTCCCCCAATTTAAAGAGAGAGAAAGTGGCCATTCAAGGTGAATTAATGGCATTCAAGGCAAATTGATCCCTCATTCATCTCCCCTCACCCTCCATTCATCTCCTCAGGCTATTACAAGAAGCTTAAGGGGTTTTCCAGCCCTCAAGATGGCTGAATTCAATGGATTTCACCATGGCCAAAAATTAGATTTGATGGCCATTAGTGGTTTTCAAGGTTGTAACCTCCCCCTCTCCTAATTGATCCCTTTAAAAGCTTCAGAGGACTGAGAGGAGTGGTTTTTCCCCTTTACTTGGAGAAATCGAGCATCAGGAGCAGGAATCGGCATGACGCCAAAAGCTCCAGGTCGGCCATGGCCAACAAGAAACCGATAAGGAACCAAGCACCCACACAGGTCCGATCCTCTTCTCCTCCCTTAGTGCTAGATCTTTTCATATTTCGGGACTTGATCCGTGCACAATAGGGCTCGGATTTGGGTTTCCGAGAGAGTACGTTACGTACTCTTTTTCCCTCCTCTAAAAACTAGATCCGACCACCTCCGTCCGGCCAACCACCCCTATCGTCGGCCACCACCTCAACGGAGGTGGTGTGGCATTGGCCGGCCGGAAAGAGGCGTAGGTGGCCGGGAAATCACCCCGCAAGAGGCCCAGGACGGGCTGTCGTGAGCCGTCCAACGATTGGGGACGATGACGGAGAACCGTCGGATCTATCTAATAATGTTTATGATTATATCATTTAACTCGTCGAGCGCTCCAAGAATTTCATCGAACGAATATTTCGTCGAACGCATATTTCATCGAACGGGCGGTGTTCACCTTTAGTCGGCCGCTGTTATAATGGATATTAGTCGAGCGCTGTTAATAGAGAAATTAGTCGAGCGCAGCTGTGTTCGGCTTTCGTCGAACGCCGATTTGATCTGCTTTCGTCGAACGCAGAGGGTTCGTTTGGCTCGGCTTATTTGCTCGGGTGAGTTTGGACAAAATTGTCATTGTCGTAGAATGTATGTTTGGTATGACAAATGTTACTATCATTACCAAGAAAAGAAACTAGTTATAAGCATAAAATGTTTGGTATGACAATGACGTTTTTGTCCAAACTCATCGGAGCAAATAAGCCGAACCAAACGAAGCCAGAGTTGGTCAGCTTTCGTCGAGCGATATTTAACATTTTCGTCGAACGCTGAAACAGTTATTAAAATAAATGTTTATGCAATTTCTGTCACTTATTTTGCTGTACCTAGATCTAATTATTAAAAATACTTAGGCCCCTCTACAGAAAAAGTGTCCAACACCAAAGTTGTAGCACTTAGGGTCTACTTTATTTTAAAATTGATTTCACTCCAAAAGGAGTTATGTAGCTCCCTGTAGGTCCATTTTAGTGGGGCTGGTCCCTAGTGTAGGACAGCCACCAATTCTTGAATAACTTTTGATTGGGAATTGATATGGACTTGAGATTTGAAACATAGTCTACTTATACCTACACACACATCATATCCAAAGATGAGATTTTTAGGAGAACCTTTTTCTAAGGTTTTTGAAATAATTTCATAAATCATCTAATGATTAATTAGTGGGTTAAATGACCTTCAATGCCCTCCAAATTTTGGTGGGTGCTCCTTAGGGTTACTGTATGACCTTGGTAAAATTATCAGCCCCATTGGGACTATTTTGTTTGAGTATTTTGTAAACCCAAGTTAGGACAAAGAGGGTCAAAGTTAGGGTATGGTGTTTACCTTGGCGTATGGTGGTCAAAACTCATCACCATGAAATGAAACCCTGGTAACTGGTTTAGGATCACCTAAAGAATCGCCATGAGTGGTTTGGGGTGGTGTAGAGGTGGATAAGCCCTAGAATACTAGTTTTATTCCTAGGTGTGCATTTAGATCCTTGTGAAGGCCATGTGGTCAAAAGTCCCTGGTTGGTTGTGAAACTGGGTGGATAGATTCATAGGGTGTAAATAAGCACTGGATAATTTTATAAGAATTTTAGGAGCCAATATCCCCTTTGAATTAGGACATAACCCCTTTAGGGAAACTTCTTATAAGAAGCATTTCCATGCTTAAAAAGTCTTGGATGATGATGAAACTCTGGTTGTGCCCTTACCATCATGTTTTAGACCTCTGGTAATTTTTGTGAATTTTATAAAATGATTTAATCAGTACTTCTTTCACAAGGTACTTGTTTTGATTTAAACTTAAGAAAAATGTTTGAGGGTCCAAAACTCTTTGTTAAATTGTGAAAATTGGTGATAGGACCTTTCTGAACATTAAGAAGCTCTGTGAATTTTTACAGAATTTTTGAAGACTTAAATCAGTAGGCTACTTCACAATTCATTTAATTTGAGGTTTTCTTAAAGTATTTAATTTAGTGAGAAAATGAATTCCTTAAATCCTGAAACTTAGTCAGTAGCCTTTTCTGAGGATTACAAGAGCTTGGTAATTTTCACATAATTTTAGTGTTGATCTTTTGGGCGGTTCCTTCATAAGACTATGATTTTGGATAGATGATAAATAATTAAATTAGAGGAGAATTTCTTACTGTAAAAATGTGATATGCTGGTTCAGATGTTATTTAGTCACCATATATTTATCATAATTTTTGGAGAGCCATATCATAAGATTTACTTACACTTCATGTTTATTTTCATACTTGGTAGACGTTTGGAGAAATTAAAATAAATACTAAATAATTAAGGAAAATTATGATTCTCTGGAATTAGTCTTATAACATCATGACAGACCTCCAGTAAATAGCTTGGGTCAGTTGGGTGAATATTTGGAGTACCTCTAGTTGTGAGCATCATATAACTCATTTGGTCTGCGTATAGTAAAACTATGAAATTTGAGAATCAAGTGGATCCTTAGGAGGGATGGGAGGCAAGTGGTTTGTCTAGTTTAGTTGAGAAGGTATGATGGTCAACAAGAAGGATTATAGATGGTAAAGGTGTGCTTGGTGAGTGAGAGGTAAGTTGCACTCAGGGTCGACGAAAGATTGTCTTGGAAAGTCATAAGTCACTTAGGGTAAATTCAAGAGTAATGACGAGGAGGGTATTCTTATGGGTAGATACCAACAACACTAAGTGTCTTGAGAAAGGGAGCCTTGGGGTGTCATCCCATTGTGGTTCCTAGTACCGTAGCGAGCCCCTTACAGGGTAATCCTCGGGAAGTCCAAGATTAACCATAAACTGTAGGAGTAAGATGTTGTACAAAATTAACTTAACAATACACACACCCACACCCCGTGGTTACGAGATGTTAGTTGGTTTGGTTTTACGAGCGGTAGGCTCGGTGGTTGAAGCAGCGGACTAGTTAGTCTGGTGAGCCCGTGACTCAGTAGTGTTTGTTTGGTAACGGGCGGGTTAGCCCGAGGAGCCTATGGCTCGGAGATAGGTGGTAGAACATGTTGCATGCGCATGAAGGTGGTGGGTCTCCGGTATTGGACGGTCGTTCACACCGACGTCAATACGTTAACTCGGCAAGTGTGGAATTTGCACTTAGCCTTGAAAGTCTGGTGGTCCAGCCAGTAAGAGTACGCAGATGCTCCGCGGTTTTGCGTTGAGGCGTACGATAGGTCTAGGTTAGGTAGTGTGAATACCAACCTAGAGGTGGGCGAGGCCCAACCCACCGCTTCCGTTTGCCACTACGGGAGTATCCTGGGAGTCTAACTAGCTCCAAAAAGGGGGAACTAAATGTCTATGCGCATAGAGTCTAAGTGGGTGAGTTGCACTTGTATGAACATAGCATAACTGCATACCTTGCCTGTCATAGCATAAACATTGCATTTCAACCCCTACCCCTATCGTATAAGTCGGTTATGTGACTTCTTATACGATAGGTCTTGCTAAACGACCCATTGGTCTATAGGTTTGTCTGGGCATTCCTATAAATCAATGATTACTTTTCAATTGCTATTGTCTTTACTTACTGCACTTTACTTATTCTTTACCTGCTTTCACTATGCTCTTTTACTGCTTCAATTATATATATACACATGTGTAGTGTAGAAACATTTCATGTACCACTGTCACCTGCTCTTTGTTATACCCCTTGTGTCCTCCGCTTCATCCTTTCCGCTCGGTGCCTAGGAGTCACCGGGGGAGGGGTGGGGGATTGGCGTATTCTTTTTGACTAACGGTCGGTGGACCATATCATTTTAGGGATCGAGGAGACGCAACAGCACCAGAGGCCGGTGCAGACGGAGGCGGGCCAGCCTATTACAGGAGCACTAGATTCAGGATCAGTGAGTGATTAGTAGTTAGCTTCCGCGAGTGATCTTGTAGTGAGGACATGATGTACTGGGCAGGAGCCCATCCTTCTTCTTTATTATTGTAACAATCTTTTATTCAGTTATTATCTGTGGACATTTACCTTTACGATTTTATATTTCATGTTGATTCTGTGGACTTGTCTTCTTTAATGCACTTTTCTTTGTGATTGATTTGGCCGGCAGGATCCGTGTTTTGTAGTGGTGACCTTCCCGAGTGAAGGGGTCACTGCAAAGCGGCGGTTCTGGGCCTAAGACCCGGTGTTTGAAAAAAAAAGGGTCTTACAGAGGCAGAGTTGTTTGCCTTAGCTTCAGCTGGTGAAGAGGCAGACTGGATCAGAAACTTGAACTCGTTGAGCTTGTATTGTGATAATCAAGCATCAGTTCAAGTCGTTAAGAATACCCTCTATAATACTAAGAGGAGACATGTACGACTGAGACATGCGTTGTTGAATTATCTGAAAGAACAAGGAATCATCACTTTGATTGATGTACGTTCAAAGGATAACCTTGCTGATCCACTGACAAAAGGAATGCCCAAAGACCGGTTACTCAAAACAGTGGGGGAAATGAGATTAAAGGCGATTTAGTTCGGTCTTAGTTTAATATCAGGCGATTCAGTTCAGCCTTAGTCCAGACGTTTTGATTATTCCATATTTCCTTTGTCAATGCAAGCATGTTGTGGTCCGTTGATGCTCTTGGTTGCTGAGCTCGGATCTGGTAAGCTGTTCATTCCAAACTTGATGTTAACAGTTTCATCGGATTCAGATTTTGCCTTGGAGGAGAGTGTTATTCCAAACTTGATAACACAATCTGACTTGGTTTGTCTCTTCTTCTGAAGATTGGTTCCATTCCAAACTTGATGAGTTCCAATTGACATTAGAAGGGCAGTAACCGTGACATTCCATATAGGATTACAGATATAGCTGCGGTGTACAAAAGTCTGATAATCGTTTCATTTGGAAACAGATAACAGATTCTGAGGTTAAACTATAATACTCTGTGAACGTGTCCTCCCAGCCAAATTAAATAATAATCAATACTAAGTTTTATGCTAAAACTAGATATCTGCAAATTGGCAAAGGATAAAATTCATTCTAAAATGAAATTCTCTGTTGAAATTGCAGGAGTTTCTGTGATAGGAGGAGCACTAGTTGACTGGGATCCGGAGATGGATGATCTTTTGGATGACTAGTTTTTTGAGTGTTATTTTGTTTATTTCCTGTACTTCTGCTCAGAGCATTGTTTAGCTCTTTCTTTATTATAGCACTGTTTGTTTTGGACTTTTAGATCTCTGTTTGTTTTTTGGACGCCAGACGTATAAGGCCTGTGTCTTGATCGTTCCTAAGAGTCTTATTGTGTTGCAGCTGAGTTTCTTTTGTTTACTTATGCGTGCATGCTATTTTGTGTTATAGTCCGCTTTTATCTTAAACAGGTGCTGGACACGGTTGTGTATTTTCACTTCTGGTTGAATATTACATAAACCACCCTCTACCCGAAGTCTGGGTTCACGACGGACATAAGAGGAGATTGTTAATGTGTATTAGTATGTCCTGTCGTGTCAAGACTGACTCGGAATAGCCTAACGGGTTCGTGTCACACTAGGACCCGGTCCTATGCTAGAAGTACTATTTATACTCCATTCCAAACTGATGGAGTATGATAGAATACTTTGAGCTCCCAAACCCTACAAGAACTTGTTCTAGATTAGAACACAAATTTCAGATCATTGGTTTTTTCTCACATTGGAAAATAGAAAATGGGGAAGAGGAAATATACCGGCAGAGGAAGCCTCCACTTGCGAGAGATCAACGTGCAGTTGCAAGAGATCAGCGACGGAAATCGTCAGGCACCAGCGAAAGTCCGGCAAAGATCGGCGGCGTTGCAAGAGATCGGAGGCTTTGCGAGAGATTAGCGACCAACAGAGATGGGCGTCCAACTACAAGCAGAGAACGATGACGTCCGGCGAGATCTGCGGCAACCAGCGAGATCAGCGGTGTCAGGCGAAATGAAGCACATTAGCGTGAGAGGTAAATGGGGAAAAGAATAATTAAGGCCTGCCTGCACTGTAACGGGTGGAGAAACGAAATAAAATTAAATGTACCTAATTTTTTTGGATGTGCATAGTGTAAATTGACTAGCATTGCTCTGTTTTAATTGCCTATTTGTTTTGTTTGTTTGCAGGAAAATGATGTCATATATATATATATATATACGAGTGACAGGCACGGGCCTCCGGCCCTATGCAAGACGACATTCGTCGTGGGGCGACATTCGTTGTGGGGGGACATTCGTCGAGGGGCGACTTTCGTCGGGGGGGACGATATTCGTCGGGGAGGCGACATTCGTCGTGGGTGCCACATTCGTCGTCGGGGCGACATTCGTTGTGGGGGCGACATTGGTCGTGGGCGACGACATCGGTCGTGGGCGGCGACATCGGTCGTGGGCGGCGACATTGGTCGTGGGCGGCGACAATGGTCTTGGGCGAAGACATTAGTTGTGGGCGGCGACAATGGTCGGCGGCGGCGACATTTCTCGTGGGGTGCGACATATGTCGTGGGCGGGAACATTTGTTGTGAGGGCGATATTTGTCGTGTGGTGTGAAATTTATCGTGGGGGGCATCATTGGTCGTTGGCGGCGACATCGGTCGTGTGGGGCAACATTGGTTGTAGGGGGTAAATATTTTGCATCAATTTTATTTAGTGTTAAGCTAAAGTTAACATATTTTTGCAAATTTGATTATAATTTGTAAAAGTAATTGATTAAACTAAAGTAAATGAAAAGAGCTTGATTAGTAAAACTATCAAAGACAAACTGAATGAAAGTTAGGAAATTACCATTAAGTTTTATGGCATGTTGGGTTAGCAAAGTAAAAAATCAATGGGAAAAGGATCCCCGAAAGAGCAAATCAAAACATTGCTGCTTAAAATAGTTGCATTCCTAAAACATAAACCATACAAAGCACTCCAAAAACATGTATAAAGAGGCATTTTGCTCTCTACATCAGCCTAAAGATTCCAAGAAAAGATGTTCTTATGGCTTCAAAATGTTGTTCCTATGGCTTCAAAATGCTATTCTTTTGGCATGTTGGAGGCGTAGTCGAGGAAGCTTTGTACTTAGACTTCAAAGCGGACATTTTTTTACATAAATTACGTGTATCAGTTATATATGCTAGAAAATAGAGAAGGTATATTTATTTGGTGGTCCATAAGAAAAGATATTTTATTACTATTATTATGTCAAAACAGAAAAAAAGAATCCGCATTATAAAAGGAATCATGCTAACATTCAGCAAGAAGTTGCTTACCACGCTAATATAATTCGGCAGAGGGTAGAAGAATGATTAAGCTTCAATTTTAGGGATTGCAAAAAAAATTCAGAACATTTATGAATTGCAAAAAAATTACCAGTTTCCTCTTCTAATTTTTAAACGCAAGCTCCTCCGCCCGCGCACATCTGCCGCCACGATCTCCGGTGCGCTGTTGAGCGCAGGATTGATAATACTCTTCATCACCGCCTCCTGCGTGCCTATTTTCTTCCGCTCAAGTGTGATCAGCGCGAGAAAATCACATATGGAGAAGAGGGCATGCCGAGCTGATAACAATCACTAAAAGTAAATGAATTTAGATCTATTTTGAAACTAAAAAATATTCAAAAGAGTATGACCTCACTTTAATAAATTGTCATTTGAATATATAAAGTGACAATAGAGTAGAACCCAATAGGGTTGGAACCTTTGATTAGGCACATAACAGGAAATAAATGAACACACAGGAACATTTGAAACTCTCAGACAATAAATATATGAATAAAACCATGTGCCTATTGAAACATCACTATTGATGTACAAAATCTCCTATTTTGATTCAAAGAAGAGAAAACATTGCGACAATTGGTAATCCCAATGTTTCCCAGCACCTAGTGTCAAATCTTGATCCAAATGTTACCCAGCACATGTGGAGGCCATCTTCACCAACATGACACCAATTGAGTCGTTAAAGTAATGAGCCAAAAAGATAATTCAATACAGACCACAACTGATCATAAATAAAAACAAAATCAGCTTATGTGTCTTTTGGACATTTAATCAAACACCTTATGGGCATTTTAAAAATAAAAATTTTCAGATCATAAAAAAATCATTTGACCATGAAATGATAGGGATTTTGAGGAGAAATGGTAGGGATTTTGTTTTTAGAATATCAGTATTTCAAATAGAAATAGTTTTAAAACCTGGAAATGGAAAACATTAGTAGAGCCGAGGTAGTAAGCGCATCAGTTGGAAGCAGAGTTGGGGGCGTGCACCTGCAAAAGGAAAACTTATTTAGGATGCCGAATGTAGAATCTGATCAGCATCATCATATAAGTTTAAATCAAATGTAGAAACTAACGCAACAAAGAATGAAGAACAAAAGAATCATACCTGAGAAATAAATCGTGAAATTCTTGATGCGTATCTATCATGCGGTAGTATGCAATAGGTTATAAATTAGCAATCATAACTGATATATAATGGTGTGTGCTGAGAAGAACTGAAGTGATAGAGCAAAAGAAATCGAAAGGGGATGAAATGGACAGACCTCACGGGGGAAGAAGAAGATGCGCCATCTTCGATTTCTGCGATGCACCCTCTTCCCGACCACCCGTTCAACGCGAGAAGAGGATCCTTCAAAACTCACCCAGTTGCTCCTCACGGCCTCACCGCCTCATGCGAGAATCAACCCTAAAGTTAAAGCTTTGATTCGCGATGCAGAAAACAGCATGAAGAAGACCAAAGAAGGATATAAATGAGTGTGAGGCCGGCGAAGCGGAAGGCTGTGAAGGAAATCCGAGTGGAGACGACCAGGAGCCCTATTTCTGAATCGCGATGCAGAGGAAGCGACAGAGATGAGAGAAGCGGCGTGAGAGGGAGCGGAGCGACGGAGAGGGGCGGCGTTCGTGCGTTTTTTATTTATTTAGGGCAGAGGGATAGTTGAAGCGGGATATAAAGAGATCTTGTTCAATCGGACGATCCGTAATATCTGAACCATATTTAACGGTGCAGATTTTTTTAATGAATTTTTAATTCACGCTAATCACAGACCACAATATATCTTTTTAATATAGTATAGATATATAAATTTTGTTTTAAATTTTTTGAGCAGTTTAATTTAGACAATTATTTCAAATCTAGGACATAATTGGAAAATTATTATCTATACTATTCTATAAAGAAGAAACCCCCTTTGGTGCAACATTCAGATACCCCATTTTACCCTTGCTTTCTCAGTTTTAAATTTCAAAAAAAATTCAAAAAGTATGTATAATTAGGTAATTTAAGAAATCGGGATGCCTCTTTAATATCCCCTAATAAATTTTGCAGACATAGCACGCCTTAAGAGGCAATGTTAATCACGAGTCCAAAGTGCAGTTTTTCTTATCAAAATAAATATTTTTGCTAGATAACCCAATCAGCAAATGCCATCTGGATAGCATGTCCAACGTGGCAGCAGGTGTAAATGGGTTTTGAAATATGTCTGAATATTGTGAGAGATTTGATAGATAAATAAAATATTTTTAAACTTTAATAATGGAGAGAAGGATTGACACGTTATCAGTTTTCCCCAATCCGATGCTGGCGCGTACGTACACATTAATATAATATTATTATTTTCTGCTTTTCATCTTTATTTTCTCTGCTGGCTTGCACTGCTCCCCAAAAGTCACGCCAGCTGCTCCTTGATTGCTCCCCGCCACATGGATCACCCCTCCTCTGCATAAAAATCTCTGCTTGCAGAGCCTCACCCACTCTAAAGCTCCTCATCCACCACCTGCGCAGCTCCTCCTTGGCGGCTCCTCCTCAGCGGCTCCTCCTCGACCTCTTCCTTCTCAGCAGAGTCTCACCTCCTCCAACCCCTCTCGGTATTCTCCTTCCTTCATCTCTCTGTAAGTCCCTCACATTCACTCTTTCTCTCTCTTCAACTCTTCATTTCTTCTATACAGAAAGCGTCAATGTGTTTCATATTTTTTTTATATTTTTCATTCTTTTGCCTCTCTACCCCTCAACTCTCTCTCTAATGAACCGAGATTCTGCACATGGTGAGGAGTAAGTTATTATTTTTCTTATAGTTTTAAATATTTTTCTCTTTTTTACATTTTTGCTACACTTTTTTTCGGTTTTGTGGTGATTTTTTTCACACTTTTATGTTTACTAACATTAACTACTAATATTAACTTTCTAGCTGCAGAAGATCTAAAGTGAACCTGGTCAAGACGGATAAGAGAAATGTTGGAGATTTTCGTGAATCCAGTCAACACGGCAACGATGGAGAGTGGGGATAGAGAGAGGGAGAGAGAGAGAGAGGAGGGAAGAGAGTGATTAGAAATGAGCTAACCTCTATTATTCATACATTGGTCTTGCTTTCATATTTTTTTTTTTGTCATGGTCCTCTCATTTCTTAGTATATGTTTTTTTAGAGAGAGGGAGAGATCTCAATCTCAAAATGATTACTTATTATTTCTGTTTTTGAGTATAATTTTAGCATTTTATTTATGCAAATGTCATTTTATCATATTTTTACAGATAAATAGTTTTTGAGTTACTTTGTTGATCAATTTTATGTAGGTTCAGAATATGCCTTATGAGGTGTTACTTTGGACCACAAATGGAGTAGCTAATATCCATCAAAATAAATTTCTGGATGTTGGATTGACAAATGAATGGAAAAAATTATGAGGTATTACGTAATGTCTCGAAATGAAGGAGTTGTAATGTTCTCTTAGATGTTTGTTGAATCTGATTGAGAATGAGAATATAAATGTTTATTTGCATTTTATTGTTAGGTTTTGGAAACATTTATGTAGTCAGCTGGGGTATGATGCATGTAGACTATTGAACATTTTTTATGATGTGGTATTAAAATTTTATTTATTTGTTATCAAAATATTGGTTTCCCACAAAATCAAGTATCATGTTGTTTGCCACTTAGATGGGAGAAAATTTTAATTTAGCCGTCGAAAAGTTTGATAGTTGGATTTATACTTAAAGTTTTCATGATGTGTGATTGGTGTATCTAATTATATTTTATGAAGTGCGCATAGTTGATGTGGAGTATCATGTATTATGTAATTTTAATTTTTTGATGTTTGTGTTGTGCTGAGAAAACATCTTCCTTATTTCTATAACAGAGTTGCATATAAAATGAGCATTGAATGATTAAATTTTTGAATTGTGTTTCTAAAATTACACAGTTGCATATAAAATCGCCGCCCGCGCCGAGTGTCGCCGTCCCCGCGAGTGTCGCCCCCCTCCGCCGAGTGTCGCCGTCCCCTCCGAGTGTGTTTAATTTAGCCGTCGAAAAGTTTGATGGCAGGATTTATGCTTAATGTTTTCATGATGTGTGATTTGTCTATCTAATTATATTTTATGAAGTGAGCATAGTTGATGTGGAGTATCATGTATTCTGAAATTTTAATTCTTATGATGTTTGTGTTGTGAGAAAACAAATTTCTTATTTCTATAATAGAGTTGCATATAAAATCAGCATTGAATGATTACATTTTTTAATTGTGTTTCTAAAATAACAAAGTTGCATATAAAATTGCCGAGTGTCGCCGTCCCGACGACAATTGTCGCCGCCCATGATGTTGCACTCTCACGTATGGCCGGAGGTAAATATCACCATCACGACAAATGTCTCCCCCCGACCAATGTCATCGACCAAAATAAATGTCATCTCACGTCAAATGTCGCCCCCAACGACAAGTGTCACCCCCCACATCAAATGTCGGTCCCATGATAATTGTCGCCCCTACGACAAATGTCGCCCCCAAAACTAATCTCGCCCCCACAACTACCAATATCGCCCCCACGACGAATGTCGCCCCCGCGACAATGTCCCCCCGTGACAATGTCGCCCCCACGACAATGTTGCCTCGCACGACAAATGACACCGCCCAAGACAGATGCGGGCGCAGCCCGCCCGAATGCGGGCGCAACCCACCCGAATGCGGGCGCAGCCCGCTAAGAGTCAGCGAGCACGGGCGTAGCCCGTGCGGAGCCCGCAACGACGCATCGAGAACGGGCGCTGCCTGCTTAATGCTAAGCGGGCGAAGCCCGCTTGATTACGGGCGAAGCCCGCAGCGACGCATCGAGAACGGGCGTAGCCCGTTCGAAGATGCTAGTTATATTATATGGCAAAATTATGATTTTGGTCCCTGAACTTGCATAACTTTATGAAATCAGTCCCTATACTTATTTTTGAAAGAAATCAGCCCCTTAACTTTCTAATCTACTTGATTTTAGTCCTAAAATTAATTAATCTATAATAAACATATTTAATCATGTATTTTTTTTTAAAATAGTTCATTTTTATAATATTTCCATTTTAATAAAATAAAAAGCAGGTACCGAAATTGAAAAATACTAAAATAATATAAGTTTAATTAATATAATTTCAATATATTCTTATTTATCGTTTCTAATTATAATACATAAATTATATAAATTATTTAATTATATATTTTTATTAAAAACAGTGTAATATTATTCTCTTTCAATTTATAACGCATAGATTTTTAAATAAATTGAAATCTAACTTATTCTGTCGGGTGCGGCGTCACTCTGGCCGCGCCTCACTATGTGGGGTGTGGTTAGAGCCGCACCCCACTAAGTGAGGTGCGCCTTGGGCCGATGATGGCGGAGCTTGACGCAACTTGCGCGGATGGGCATACCTGCGACCGATTTGGAGTCCATACGGACTCGGAATTGCATGAGAATGATCCCGTTGGAATTGTATTGGCGAGCCGGTCGAGGTCGCGACGAAAAATCACAGGTTCGAACAGATATGTTTTGGGGGAACCAGATATTGAAAATATATTAATTAAACTAATATTATTTTAGTATATTCCAACATCTCACATTTTTATAATATTAAAATAGAAAATAATATAAAAGACAGCTTTAAAAAAAATGCATGACTAAATATGTTTATTATAGATTAATTAGATTTAGGACTAAAATCAAATAGATTGGAGAGTTAAGGTACTGATTTCTTTCAAAAATAAATTTAGGGACTGATTTCTTAAAGTTATTAAAGTTTAGGGAGCAAAAACATAATTTTGCCTATATTATATCGTCTACTCTACTTCTGATTTTATCCAAATCGAACAGTTATTCATAACCAATTAAACCGGGTTGAAAAATTGCAACTGCACCCGGGATCTCTCCGGTATCATTTGACCCGTCTTCGATCTCTATTGCCACCCAGTCTACGGCTCCCCTCTCCTCTCTCCCTCCCAAATATCAGCCGAGCGCTTCCTCTCCCTGGTGACAACGCTCCCGACGGCGCGGCTTCTCTGTATCTCGCGCCATTTCTAAAGAGATTAGGGTTTAATTCCCCTTTCCATTTCCCATCCTCCCGTCCCCAAAGCAGAATTACGTTTGGATTAGGTAAAAAACCATCACAGGCATTTCATTGAAAAGGTTGTGGACAATCGATGGGGAGAGAAGGACGTTTCGAATAGGACACGAGGAGAAAAGAGGGTGGAAGGAGCCTGCCAGCGCATCTTGGGTTTTTTTGTGCCCTAGAATTCTGCGCACTTCGTTGTTGGGATCTTGCGCTTGCAGATCTGAGTTGGGGGATTTCGCAGCTGTGAAGTACATTCATACATGGACGCCGGCGTGCCCTCTTCTCCCGGGAAGTTTAAGTCGGACAAATCCCACCACCATCACCTGCGCCTCCTCCTTCGCTGGCACCACTCTTCCCTGCCTAAGTTTTTATTCTGGACCTTCTGCGCTGCCGCTGTCTTCTTCGTCTTCTTCCTCGCTTCCCCTCATTTCTCCTCCTCTTCATCGGCTTCGTTGCATTCGTCTTCCTCTACCGAGCGCCGCTCCCTCCGCACCTCCTCTTCGTCCTCCCCTGCCTGGGGCGGCACCGAGTGGGAGAAGCGCGTGCTCTCGTCAGCGCGCATCCGGCGTCGCCCATTCGGCATTTCTGTTCTGGTTACGGGCGCTGCCGGCTTCGTTGGCACGCATGCCAGTAACTCCCTAAAGCGCCGCGGCGACGGCGTGGTTGGCCTCGATAACTTCAACGATTACTACGATTCCTCCCTAAAGCGCGCTCGTCAGGTTCTACTCTCTCACTCGGGCGTCTTCCTTGTCGAGGGCGACATCAATGACGGGCCTCTTCTCCGCAAGCTCTTCGATCTCGTCCCCTTCACCCACGTTCTTCACCTCGCGGCCCAGGCCGGCGTCCGGTACGCGATGAAGAATCCCGGGTCATACGTCCACAGCAACGTAGCCGGCCTCGTCTCGATTTTCGAAGCAGCCCGCTCCGCCAACCCCCAGCCGGCGATTGTCTGGGCTTCCTCTTCCTCCGTGTACGGCCTCAATACCCGAGTTCCCTTCTCGGAGTCCCATCGAACGGACAACCCGGCTTCCCTTTACGCTGCCACAAAGAAAGCCGGGGAGGAGATCGCCCATGTATACAACCACATATATGGCCTCTCCATTACCGGCCTTCGGTTCTTCACCGTGTATGGTCCCTGGGGCCGCCCGGACATGGCCTACTTCTTCTTCACGAAAGACATTCTCGCCGGCAAGCCAATCACCATATTCCAAGGCCCTGACAGCGCTACAGTTTCCCGAGATTTCACTTACATTGACGACATAGTACAGGGCTGCCTCGCATCTCTGGACACGGCACAGAAAAGCACCGGCAGCGGCGGCACAAAGCATGGCCCCGCCCAGCTTCGTGTCTTCAACCTCGGCAACACCTCTCCCGTCCCCGTCGTTGAGCTTGTCTCCATCCTCGAGCGCCACCTCAAGGTGAAGGCCAAGCGTAAGTTTGTGAAGATGCCAATGAACGGAGATGTGATGTTCACCCATGCCAACATTAGTTTAGCGAAGAAGGAGCTCGGCTACCATCCGAAGACCAATCTGCAGACGGGGCTGAAGAGATTCGTGAAATGGTACCTAGAATACTACGCCACTTCTAATGGATCATACTTGGCCAAGAAGGGCAGAGGCGGGAGCAGCAGCAGCAACTCCAGCTGATGGAAGAAAACCACTGGTCAGAATTACTTTGCTTGAAAATTCTCATTTTCTGTATATTGATTATGCTATTTGAAATTCTTTCCTTCTTCTCCCTCTTCTTCTTCTTCTTCTTCTTCTTCTTCTTTATTTGACTTGGTGGATAGTTTTCCTTACTTCGTCTGGGCTTAGTTGGCTATTTCCACATTGTAGTAGTATTCCTATTTATGGGGAGAGCACACCGATGATGAGGGGAAGAGACTGGGATTCTTTTGGAGAAGTATAGGAGGGTTGGGTGGCTTGAATTGGAGACGTGCCTTTTTTTTGCTGGACATTGTTATTTTGTTAACCTTTAATATATATAAGGAAGAACATATTTCTTTATGGTTCACCCATTTTTAATATTTCTTTTATATGAAAGCCATGCTACTCCACTGCAGTCCATTTCTCTTGTTTTCTGTTTTGTATTAGCATCATTTGTATTATTGTATATGTATTATGAGAAACTTGTTAATCAGTTAATTTGTGTTTATTGAATGCTCCATTTATAAGAGGGTTGTGTTCTTGTTTGTCATATCATCCTAGTGTTTTGTAATTGTGGTTTACACTAGCAAATTGGACATGTTCATATGTGGAAGAATGGTACATAGACCTTTAATTGCTTATTGTTGGCTTTGGTACCTGTCATGTATGTGGTTATAGTTTGCATATTTATTATGTGAGCCCGGGGTGAGGGGTGTACCATTCTATGTACACCCCAATAGGTAGAAACTGTGTTCTCCAAAGGCTATGGCCGATCACCGTCACGTAATATGATTGCTCGAAACCTTGGCCATCCAACCTTGATCTCAAATGAAGTTATGTTTTTAAAAGAACCAACTTTTTCACTTAATAAGTATATTTTTATGAAGTAGGAGCATGCCATAATAGAGTTATGTGTTTAAACACAAGACTCTCACCTCATTACTCGGATCCTTGAGACAAGGTGTCCTAAGAAACTCCTTTATAATGGGGGGTATGGCTAACTAGACGAGGAACTCTTGTTTCTCCTTCACCCATGGGCTATTGATCGTGTTATTGCTCTTCTAGGAGGTATTTGAGAGCTATTATTTCCCTGTCACACATGAGTCTGGGTGATTGCCTGACTCATATTTAACTACATTGGGTTTGATTCCAACACTTCAAATAGCTTGTTATAGTTCCTATAATATATTGTTCATTTAAATAATTGTTTTTTCACCCTTCATTATTTCAATCAAGGGCTTATTTTTATCTGTCAATTTTTTTTATTGGCACTCCTATGTTGTTTAGTTAATTATATTGTTCGTCAAGGTTTTTTTCAATAGAGTCCAATAAGCATATCTTGGGTTGGTACGGAAACATGATCCCCTATAGTTGGAGACAAGAGATTCATATGAGGAAACATAAGTAAACGAGCTTCTAATTGAGCTTCCAATGATGAAGGTGTGTGAACGGCTAGCTTCGAAGCCCTTACAAACTAATGGGTGTAAACAAATAGCACGTCTCTCCACTAAAAGTTAGTTGGAACGCTTGTATGCTTCACTCCCTTTTACCTGAAAAAGCAGAGTTACTTTGCGTCCTTGAACTGATAATCATCTTTCGTCTAACCTAGCCTCCTCTGTCCCTCGGGACCAACAAGGGGTAATACATGAATATTCATCTGTTGTCCATCGACTACGCCTTTCGGCCTGATCTTAGGCCCTGACTCACCCTCCGTGGACGAACCTTGCCGATGTCATGACAGATACCCATTCTTGATGAGCATGCAATAAACACAATAAGACACTAAGCACATCAAAGAACATCAAGATTTATTTGGTTAGGCAAGAACAAGATTGTATTCGAGGGTTAAGATAGAGAATCTGAACCACTAAAGTGATAATCCATAAAGATGTTGTACACTAAAGAACGCTCATTATTTCTCATACGAATCCCAAAACATAATTATGGTTTATACCTCAGATTTGATGAACTCTTATCATTGACGACAATCACGAAGTATCTGAGATCAAGGATGACTCATTTGAGTTGCACACCAACCACTTCGCCGTAGACAACTTGCATGTCCATCACTAAAAGGTGGGTGGCTAAGTTCAACTGTGCATTCACGTCGTTAGTAGTGTACCAACGGTGTGCGCATCAACTCCTTGGATTGTTGTCGGCGGAAGAGTTTCTAGCTCGGGCATCCTAGAAAATTTCTAAAATTTCATATATTTTTTCAAGAGTTGATGATGCAGGACATACGTCACACCTGTCTACCAACCTGGAGCCTGGCGTCGCACCAACCCAGGTGTCCCACCGGGAGTCCACCTGATAGGCCTTATCAGGTCCGCGGACCGTACACCCCAACCCATCCCCGGCTCCATCACAGGGCCAATAGGTTGTTGAGGTCGGGGCTCGAGTCTTCAGGCAGACTCTCATCAGCAACTGATCCGCGGCTCAGTTGGTGATAAGTCTTCTGCTGAAGGATTCTTATCAAGGAGGTCGGGGGATCGAGCCCCGGCCTCAACAACCTATCGGCCCTGTGGTGGGGCCGGGGATGGGTTGGGGTGTACGGGCCGCGGACCTGATAAAGCCTATCGGGTGGACTCCCGGTGGGACCCCTGGGCTGGTGCGACGCCAGGTGCCAGGGTGGCAGGCAGGTTTGACGTCTGTCCTGCCTCATAAAAGTGCACTTTTATGATGCAGGACAGACATCCCACCTGCCTGCGCGGCTCAGTTGGTGATGAGAGTCTGCCTGAAGACTCTTTATCAAGGAGGCCGGTGGATCGAGCCCCGGCCTCAACAACCTATCGGCCCTGTGGTGGAGCTGAGGATGGGTTGGGGTGTACGGTCCGCGGACCTGATAAGGCCTATCGGGTGGACTCCCGGTGGGACCCTTGGGCTGGTGCAACGCCAGGCCGCAGGGTGGCAGGTAGGTGGGACGCCTGTCCTGCATCAGTTGATACTCTACTTCTAAGGACTCCTATTTATAGCCAGTATTTCTCATTGCAATCAGTAAAGCATATTACCTATTTATAGCAGTTTTTATGAGCTGACACTGTTTATATGTTCCTATTTGGGAGTTTAGCAGGAGGATATCATTTGCCATGATCTTCTTGACCAAATAAATGCTTTTCTAGGTATAAAATTACCATTCAAACCTCCTATCCTTGTAGATTCATGTGTTAGGGCCCTTAGGGGACGACTACCCTTGGTCCTACATCCTACTCGACGAACACTAGGCCTTGCATGTGCATGCATCGAGTATCAAGGAGGAATGTTAGGAGACCATTTTGGGAGTAAGTAGGGTTATGGAGATCTGAGAGTATAATTACTTGTGGTGCATTAATGAATGTCTTTATTATGTGAAGTTTATTATGGTGAATGCATTAGTAGTTAGGATGGTTCTTCGTTATAGTTAATTAGGAATGTTATTATGTGTGTCAAAGGTCTATAAGGAAAGTCATGTAATATTGTAATCATCTTTGTATCATTGGGGTATTTTCGGTTTTCTATCTTGGAGAGGAATTCAGCTAGGATCCGGCAGAAGTTCGTTCCCAATTTGCATCTTGTTTCTTATTATCTGTGATATTTGAGTGCATCACCTTCTTCCTCTACCTTAGTTTTTCCACTTCATATCATTATGCCATTAACAAAGTCGTGTATATTTCTTTCTTTTTTTCTTTGTCAACCCTTATAAATGTAACGTTGACAGAGTAGATACTAAAGGGTCCGTTCGGATCGCAGGTTTTAGTTTTGCAGAATTGGAATTCAGCCAAAACCAAAACCAACAGGTTTTGTTTTTGCCTGAATTCCAATTATGTTGTTTGGTTGCAGGAAGGTTTTGAGCTGCAGGAATTGAAATTGGGCAGGAAATCAACTAATTCACATTACAACCATTCACATTATTAATTTACAGGAAATCTACTAATTCACATTATATGCAAGAATTACAACCATTCACATTATATGCCACCATTCACATGAAGATTACAACCATTCACGATAAGCTATGCAAGAATTACATGAAGACCGGACAACCATTCACATTCAGGAAAATCCTATTATCAGGAAAATCCCATTATCAGGAAAATCTCATTATCAGGAAAATCCCATTATCAGAAAAAACATGAAGACCGGAAGAACATCGACATTCAGGAAAATCCCATTATCAGGAAAATCTGTGCCGAATGAACACGCAAGCTTATGCTTAAATGGAAAAGGTGTAAATGGAAAAGGTGAAAATCCCATTCACGCTTAAGCTTATGCCTGGTTAGGGTGTTATCATCAAGCACACAATCTAGGGCATGAGATCTATGTGTAATTCTAGGGCCGAAAGACATGAAGATCTAGGGTTCTCTCATCCAAAAAAAAAAACAAAAAACAAAACACCGAGATGCGAGGTAAAAAAGTAGATGGAGATGCGAGGAAGAGGAAGCCAGAAATTTTTATCGGCGGCGAGTAAACCTCCGGCTGCAGAGATCGACGGGGAGGGAGGAAGGAGGGAGCCACCGCGACTAAGCTTGCGCCGTCCTAAACCCCAGTAAAAACAGCGGAAGACACGTTTTTTTGGGGTTAGGCATTTAAGAAAACTCTGGGTTTTCAAAGAAAACCAAAACCGGTCCAAAACTGTTGAACCGAACACCTATATTTGCTTTATTAAAGCCCCAAACCCAAAACCATCTCCATTTCAGTTGAATCGAACGGACCCTAAGGGTTCGTTTGGCATGGCGGTGGCGGTTGTGAATGTGGTGGTTATGAACTTTTGTTCGTGAATGTGCGACCTCACCTAAGAAACTCCATCCACTTTTATGTTAAAAATTAAATTTTTTTCTTGGTGGCGGTCAACCATCGTCATTGCCAAACAAATATTTTATAACGGTAACGTTTTTGTCCAAACTCACCGGAACAAACACTCCGTGCCAAACGGATCATGATTCTCTAGTTGCTAAGAACCAAGGAACCCCACTAGGCTTAGAACACTTGCACAGAAAATAGGGTATTGGAAATATCATGTGTGCTTATGTACAAAGGTTTTTATTTATAGTACAATGAGTGCGGCCACGGACATAATAATTACAACTTACCAAAAAAGGTAACACAAATTTCAGGATTGGGGGATTGTTGCACCAATGTGTTTAACGGACGGATAAGGGTACTCGGCAGAGAACAAGTTCTTTTAGTCAAAAGGGTGCACGAGTTCAATCGAGCGGATAGCAAATTCGCCCGATGGATAAGTCACCGTGTCTGCATCATGCTTTATTACATGAAATTATATGTATCATGTACATGTATGTGACATCCGCTTTCAAGAATCGAGCTGTTTCTAGGTATTAGGGCTCGGCAAGCAATTGTGGATTATAGAGTGTAATAAACCAGCCAAATGCAGTATTCATACTTAGTCTTATGTCTAGAATGCTCTTTCAACTTCTATGTAGCCCTCCGATGCTCGTCGCCACTTAATCCCCTACGGGCTACAACTGTTTTGCGCCCTTTCCTTGCCACGGGAACGCTCAGCTGGTGGGTGGCGGTGGCACCGACAAGTCTTCTGCAAAATACACACCCAGGGCTTCAATTACTGGATTGGTGCTTCGGTCATCTGTGTTCCACGGATGATCTCTTACTGTTATTTTCTTCTTGGGGTATGATTTTCTTCTAGGTGCGTCTTCTTCCCATCGCATTTGCTAGAACCTATGCATTTAATTCTAGATTCAATCATCGGTTGTAGGTGGTGGAATATATGGTACTTCTTAAATACAGAAAGTTACGTGAATTTTTGATGTTATAATCCCGACCTGGTGCTCCAGCATATGGTATTTTACTTCTAACGTGTGGAGTGGAACTAGGGCTCTGTTTGGGTGGCTTTTTTTGCTTCGGTGAGTTACAACGATTATGACCGCCATCAAAAAAGAATGCTAGTTTTGAACATAAAAATGGATGAAGTTCCTTAAGTGAGGTTGGGCGTTCATGAATAGTCGTTCATAACCATCGTGTTCATGACTTCCACCACCGTGCCACGGAGCCTAGGTCGTCGGGCTTAGCGGAACGTTTAGAATATATGCATCTACCTAAAACGCGCTCCAACATTTGTCCTCTTATGTTTTTGTTGGATTAGTTAGTATGTGATTATCAGGAAGATGATCCACCCTGAGTGGGACATGATCCAGACTCCGACGGACGGGGACAACTGAGGATTTGGGATATGAGGCAAGTTGGTTGTTAACTTTTCTTGGAGATTAACTGGCGACCTTATTTGAGTGAAAAAAACATTGACTAACTTTGTGCCGGCTACCGCGATAACATTGGGAGATGCAAGTATTATTGCAAAGTTCTTGTCGGTGAATTCTCAATTTCTCCTTTAATTTCCACGTCTCAATCTTCGACGATATTCTTGGTTGTGGAGTGTTACGTACCAATAAAAATTAAAAGCTTCTGATAAAAGCCAAAGTTTAGCGACCTCATTCAACTGTCATTATGATTTTGAAGCCTGGGAAGATTTTTTAATGAATTTAAGATCTGAAATTTGTTGGGAGCGATTGTGTTGCCATGGTTGACAAAATTACGATTCAATCGCAACACAACTTCTCATCTTGGAGTGTAGAACGTAACGAGGGCAACAAAGTTCTCATCTTGGAGCAGGGGCGGATTTGGGGGGGGGGGGGGGGGGGGGGGGGGGGGGGGGGGGGGGGGGGGGGGCTGTGGGGGCCCCCCCCCCCCCCCCCCCCCCCCCCCCCCCCCCCCCCCCCCCCCCCCCCCCCCAATATTTCCTTTGCTGCTTGCCTACTTGATATTCCAAATGATATTCCCGTGCCCTAACTCTCCCCATATCCCGCTCAAAATTGCTGCTCTGCAGCCTGCGACGCTCACTCCGCCGCTTGTGAGTTGTGAGTTGTGACGCTCTCTCCCGCTCGCCGCTCGGTGACGGCGCTCACCTCCGGCTACGGTGACTGCGCAGCTGCGCTCCTCCCCCTTGCTCTTTGCGCCCATTACTCCATTAGGTTTGTAACACCGCTCCAGAGTTCCTCCGCGGCTCCGCTCCGCTCTCCGCCTCTCCCCCCTTTCTCTTCATTACTTCAGTTCTGTCTGTTCTGACTTCTGAGGATTCAGATTTCAGGAGGAACTAGGAAGAAGACCTAATCAACCTAATCATGTAAGCATTTCCAACCAGGTCCATTTATTCCTGACAATGACAAAGCTAGATTCAAATGCAATAGATCCGCACTTTGATACTAAACTTCATTCATGTGTATTTTCTTCTGTCATTTAGTTCAAGTTGGAATTCCTGTGATTTTTGAAGTCGTCTGAAAGATTGAAACCATTCTCAATCTCTTGCAAAGG
Organism: Dactylorhiza incarnata; assembly: GCA_033032865.1. Taxonomy (NCBI): domain Eukaryota; kingdom Viridiplantae; phylum Streptophyta; class Magnoliopsida; order Asparagales; family Orchidaceae; genus Dactylorhiza; species Dactylorhiza incarnata. The sequence continues at coordinate 7,788,542 of JAWHQI010000041.1, forward strand.
TTTGATTTGCCCTTTTCTTCATGTTCACAGTTCACTTGCTATGGGATTTGTATACTAGTATTTTAGACAAGACCTAAATAGAATCATGAATACTAATGAATTCACATCTCCTTTTCTATCTCTGTTTACTGTTCTCATCTTTATATGCTTCTCCATAGCAATAAAATGTTCTCTCCCTGCTCTCATTTACAGTCTATTGTGTCAATTTTGGGGAATTGTTCACAGTTCATTCTGATATGTTTTGGAGAATTGTTTCCTTGTTTTTATTGAAACTCACTCAATACAGTAATTCTATCTTAATTCTTAATGCGTAGGTTATCATGAAGAAGTTAAAAACTATTAACTCGTTTTTCAATAAGAAGTCATCGATTGAAGTCGACACACCATCATCATAGCTAGTTAATGTTGCTTCTTCTTTAGTTAATGTTAATTCTTCCCTAGTTGAGAATCGTTCACTCGCTTTCGAGCGTGATCCTGGATTACGACCTCAAATTTGGGAATATCCTGTAAGTCAACAAGATGAAATGCGGAGAGCATATGTTAAAGTTGGGCCTTATCAACACAAGCTTCAAGAGTATCCATCCTCAGGTGAACATAATCAAAGATTTCAAAGTTCATGGTTCGAGAGATTCCCATGGTTGGAGTATTCTCAACATATAGATAAAGTGATGGAAAGACAAACTTCTCAGCAAATCGCAATGAACCGGTTGAGGGTTGGAACTTCAATTGATGCTTTACTATATTGTGCATTTCAAGGCATTGCATTTCGAGGTCATGATGAAACTCAAGAATCTATTAATCGCGGTAATTTTGTCCAAGTAATTAAATTACTTAGAACTTATAACAAGGAAGTTGATGAAGTTGTATTAGAAAATGCCCCCGGAAATGCTATGTACATATCTCCTAGTATTCAGAAGGATCTTCTTTCTATTATGTCAAGAATGGTGCAAGATATAATTCGCAGGGAAATTGGCGACTCCAAATATTGCATAATAGTTGATGAATCCAGAGATGAATCAAAAAGAGAGCAAATGGCTATCGTGATTCGATTTGTGAATGTTTGTGGATTTGTGCAGGAAAGGTTTTTAGATCTTGTTCATGTTACAGATACAAGTGCACTTACTCTTAAGAATGAAATTTCTGCAGTTCTCTCTCGTCATAATTTGAGTATTCAGGATATGCGGGGTCAAGGGTATGATGGTGCAAGTAACATGCGAGGTGAATGGAAAGGTTTAAAAACTTTATTCCTTAATGAATGTTCACAAGCTTATTATGTCCATTGCTTTGCACATAAACTTCAATTAGTTCTTGTTGCTTCAATTACTTCGTCTAAGTATGGCTTTAGATCCAAGTGATGAATACAAATCTTTCAATATTGATGATATATGTTCCCTTGCAAAGAATTTATACCCGCAGGATTTCAGTGAGCATGAAATTTATATTTTGAATACACAGTTGCAGCATTATCAGCTAGATGTACCTTCTCATAAGGATTTAAAGAATTTGCCTACAATTTCAAAGCTTTATGAGAAATTGGTGGAAACGGAAAAAATCAAAGACCTGCTATCTTATTGACAAATTGATTCGACTCATTTTGACTCTTCCAGTCTCAACAGCAACCACAGAAAGGTCATTTTCTGCTATGAAACTTGTTAAAACGCGGCTTCGCAACAAGATGGGGGATGAATTTCTTGCAAATTGTATGACTTTATACATTGAGCGAGAAATAGCAGAAAAGATTGACAAAGATTGTATCATAGATGAATTCTATGAATTGAAAATCGCCGTGCACAATTGAAGTAACATGTATGTGGTTGTATGCATCCTTTTTGCTTAATGAAGATATATGATATATTTTGACCAAAAAATTTCTATTTTATTTTTATGTATAAAATTTTATCAAAAATTTTTGGGCTTCGCCTTATGATCGGCCCCCCTAACCAAAATTCCTGGATCCGCCCCTGTCTTGGAGTGTAGAATGTAATGAACTGGACATGCGACTGCGAAAAGACAAAGGTGCTCAGTTGTCGCACTAGAAGTGATCTACTCAATTCGACTATCATACTAATGTCTAATATGCTACATTGGAAGAAGAAGAAAGCCCGTGCGGGCAGTGAGCGACTTACACTTCTAATCGGCAAATGATTTATTCATTCTATGAAAGAAAATTTACTGTCAACTATCTTTTGACAGTTTGCTCGTTTGACCGGTTGTCGGGCTATGAGCTTACTCAGTTCAACTATTCTTATTGATTAACATTGCATCATATGTTTGGTTGTACTGGTTAACTTTTTAAGATAAATAAATAAACGAATTAGTTAATTATTATTTTCAGTTTATTCGAAATAAGTAGTTGGCATAAAAAATGTACCAAGTCCACACTTGCTCAAGCCGAAGGATAGGGGGGAGGGGTGATTGTTGAGTAGCCGGTTACTTTGAGTCACGAGTGAAGGAGTGAGAGAGGAAGAAAAGAGGGGGGGGGGGGGGGGGGGGGAGGAGTTATTGTTGAGTAGCCGGTTACTTTGAGCCACGAGTGAAGAAGTGGGAGGAAGAAAAGAGATGGTCGCGAGCAAGCGGCGAGACTAGATCTACCCGCCGCGGCGAAATGCCTCTCTTGCGGCGGGCAATGCTATTGATTTAAAAACTATATGTTACAGCTGGAGTTACATTCTGATACATGGAAATGAAAATAATACAAAGCTTGAAGACAAGAGATGGCGGTCAAGAAGGAGGTCGTCGAGGTCGCTGAGGTCACTGAGAGCTGAAGGAGACCGCCTGGAAGAGACTGCTCGGCAGAGGCGAGACCGTCTGGTCGCCGCGATCTGAAAACTTGTGACCACTCAGGTAACAAGCTGGTGGCTGAAAACTCCCCCAAGGTCCTTTTCTGAGTACTTCCTCCCCTCTATTTATAGGCGCGAGAGCCTGCCCAAACGTGCAGGTCTAAGAATAACGAGTTGCCAGGGTTTGATGAGACTGCTTGTTGAGATCGTCGAGAACGCTGAGACTGTCAGGCAGGCTGAGACAGCCGGGCAGGCTGAGATCGTCGGGCACGCTGAGACCGTCGGGCACGCTGAGACCGCCATGCATGCTGCAATAGTCAGCTCCAAGAGGATCGTCGATTTCTGGGTAAACATGATCCCTGCATTTTTTCAAGCTTTGAAAAAACTTTGAAAAAATAGATCTTACCCATGAGAATCGAGATCCACATTTCTGTCAGGACAAAACGTGTTTATGAAAGAGTGCACATACCTGTGGGAACTTGCCAATGCCTGAAGAGAACTTGCGAACACTTACTTATCTTTGCAAGAGAGTAGTCAAAGCATGTTTAAAAGAAACATATTATGCGAGTACCTGAAGAGAATTCGTGACCACCTGCTTATCTCTGCAAAAGAATAGTCAAAGCAAGTATGAAAGAAACATATTACGCGAGTACCTGAAGAGAACTCACGACCACCTGCTTATCTCTGCAAATGAGTAGTCAAAACAAGTATGAAAGAAACAAATTACGCGAGTACCTGAAGAGAACTCATGACCACCTGCTTATCTCTGCAAAAGAGTAGTCAAAGCAGGTATGAAAGAAACATATTACGTGAGTACCTGAAGAGAATTCGCGACCACCTGATTATCTCTGCAAAAGAGTTGTCAAAGCAGGTATAGAAGAAACATATTATGCGAATACCTGAAGAGAACTCGCGACTACCTGCTTATCTCTGCAAAAGAGTAGTCAAAGCAGGTATGAAAGAAAGATATTACGAGAGTACCTGAAGAGAACTCGTGACAACTTGTTTCTATCTGCAAAGGAGATGAAGAACAAGTATATGGAATATAACACGCGATTACCTGAAGGAAAACTCGTGAATACCTGTTTCTATCTGCAAAAGAGATGAAGAGCTTATATATAATACACGAGTACATGAAGGACAACTCGCGAACACTTGTTTCTATCTGCAAAAGAGATGAAGAACAAGTATAGAAAATATAATATACGAGTACCTGCAGGAAAAACCCGTGAACATCTGTTTCTATCTGCAAAAGAGATGAAGAACATGTATATGAAATATAATCCACGGGTACCTGAAGGAAAAACTCGCGAACACATGTTTCTATCAGCAAAAAGATATAAAAACAAGTGTATATGTATAAAGAAACTGTTGGATCGATAGGCGCCCTTAGGTGAATAAGGGAATAAAATTCTTTTTTGAATTTTTAGATGATTTACTAAATTGTTTTAATAGATGTAAATGAAATAACAATTTAGCTTAAAGTAAGAAACAATTGTAATTTGCAATTTTATACTTTACCCCAAAAGAGAGAAATCAAGTAAACACAAATAGAGACATGATTATATTATATAAAAAATGTGTACAAAAATTTGATTTCAATATCGCTAGAAATCGGAGGCGTACAAAGTAAAACAATTTTTTCTTTTCTATACCGACTCGTATCCCCACGAACCGGTTGGCTTTAGCCTATCCTTCCCCGGATATGGCATCAAGCCGCTCTAGCCAATCCTCCCCTGGATATGGCCTCGAGCACCCCCTAGATCTAATCAACTAGACCTAGTCGCCAACACAAGATGAATTCTTCCCTAAGTCCTAGTCGTCAAATACAAGGCGATTTCACTACACAAATACAATGGAATGAAATAATACAAATAAAGACTCCCTCTATGAGATTTTCTGGAGTTGATGAAAGACCGATGTGGCTCAAGCGAGGTTGATGCGATCGTTCTTCGGATGCAGCGTGATGTCTTCCTTCTCCAGAATTCTTCTTTGACTTTGAGTGGGAGATGAGAATTCGGCAGAGTAAAAGCTCAGGAATTTGGCAAGGGACTCTCTCTGGGATGATCAATCAAAAACGAGAAAGAGAACTCCATTTATAGAACTTCGATCTAGTGCCTGCGCTATCGTTCGTGTAGAGCAGTTGCGAAACCGTCGGCGGCGTGGCGCTGTGCACGAACTTGAGCTAGCACCAGGCGGTAGCGCTAGCGCTGGCGGTAGCGCTAGCGCCTGCGGTAACCACTAGCGCTGGCGGTAGTGCTTAAGCTCAGTTTGTTGGTTCCAAGCTGCTTTCTACCTGTGGAGTATTGCACGTATAGTTCCTGTAACACACGACAAACAAGATCAAATACAATTTGAGATTTATTTTTCTCAAACAAAGGGATGTGACACACATGTCCAACAGAAATATGTCAGGTAGCAAAGATAACTTATTGATATCTGCTTTATCCACACTTGAAGTGTATAGGAAATAACGTCTCATTTCTTGCTGAGAAAACTAATAAATATTCATACTTATTGTAGAGAAAAGACCTCGCATTGTAACTTTACTTAACCGGTTTGACCACTAGAAAGTGGTTTTATAACCAAAGTTGAATTGGGGTGATCATTGCAAAGTGGACTTATTGCCAAATTAGAAACTAAGGCGACCACTGAAAAGTTGATTTATTGACAGAAAAGAAACTGAGGCGACCACTGAAAAGTGGGTTTGTTGCCAGAGAGAAACCATTGAAAAGTGGGTTTATTGCCAGAGAAGAAGCTGATGCGACCACTAAAAAGAAGGTTTATTGTCAGAGAGAAGCTGAAGCGATCACTGAAAAGTGGGTTTATTGCCAGAGAGAAATTTGAGGAGATCACTGAAAATGAGTTTATTGCTAGAAAGAAACCGAGGCGACCACTGAAAAGTGGGTTTATTGCCAAATCATCTTCATATAATTTTCACATATGCAAACAATTGAAGGCACAAGCTAATACATGTATACTTAAAAGAACTTTTAGGAAGATAAATCTAACCACCGAAAAATCTTGGGAGTAGCTCTAGCATCGAATGTATACTTGCCATCATTTGAGAAGACTCATAGCTAGACTTTTAAGCAACATATTCTCGTAGTTTACCCTATATTAGAAATTTCTCCACAAGCTTACGAAGAGCTCGACAACCTTTTGTATTATGACCAGCACTCAGGTGATATTGTCAAAATAACTCCTTATGACAGCTCATATGATCAGGTCGTAGGATGGGGAGGTCTTATAAAATCTAGCTCATGTTGGATAATTTGAAGAACTTCCATATAGATAACTAAATTTGTATACTTTTTTCGAGATCTTCTTTGCCTGTATGTGCAAGGAGGAACATACGACCCTGGCTGTTTTGATTGCTGAAGATGTCGAGGAATAGATGAATGCTTGTGACCACAATACTTTTCATGTTGTGACTTCAGGAGGTTGGATTCTTGATTGCATTTTAAAAAATGGTTACCATAATCAATAGGAGGACAGTTATGAAGATGTTTCTCTTTCTGTTGACATATCATTTGAGAAAGAGAAGAGATGAAATCCGGGTTTGCATTTTCCCCTTCGATGAAATTGTTAGCTCTACTAATAAGGTCTTCATAAGGCTTAGGCGGATCACAGTTTACTTCAAAGCTAAACAACCTTTGTCGGAGGTCGCATGCTAAGGCCACTTGATACATGTCCAGATCAACAACAACGATATCCAGAACTTCTTTTCAGAACCGATCAATGAAACGAGCAAGAGTTTCATTATCTTCTTGTTTAATCTGAAAGAGAGCTGTTGGATCTCTTTTCCGCTTCCTTGATGTAGCAAATCTCAAGAGAAGTTCTCTTCGAAGATCAGCGAAGCAAGTAACTGACTGAGGTGGTAGCTTGAAAAACCATTCTCTAGTTTGATCGTTGAAGGATGAATCTAATAATTTGCACTTCATCCCATCTGAGACAGTCCTCAAAGAGATAGCAGATTCGAAAGCTTGAATATGGCTGACGGGGTCTTCTCCTCCGGAGAAGACAGGAAGACGAGGCTCTCTAACCCATTAGGAATATGCTCCTTACGAACTTGGTCTGAGAAGGGGGAATGATCTTGCTCATTTTTTGAGTGAAGTTGTTGTTCTTCAAGAACTTGGTGAGGACAAGAACTCATTTTCACTTTAAGGAACTGAATCTCACATCTTCACTGTCACTACTGTTCATCGACTACTCAAGATCTGAAGGTCGCGTGTTAGTTTTATTCAACGTTTTAAATATCGGATGTCGGTGACAAATCGGATTGAGTTTTTAAATGTCGGATGTCAGAAGTCGTAGACATGTCGAGGATATTTTAAAATATCGGATTTTCATGTCTTATAAGTAAAATTTTTATTTTTATATATACTAACTATAATTATATCTTATAAAAATAGAAAAATAATACAACAAATATATAAAAATAAGTCATTTATATTACGAAATAAAATAGAATAGTATTAGATAAAATATTATTAACAAATACAAAATGATACATTTTAAAATATATTTAATAGTATAGAATAATTTTATTTTGATAACAATAAGTTTATTGCAAATAAAGAAGATTTAAATATTTTCATATTTTTTGTAATAAATGTATTAAATATTTTCATATTTTTTGTAATATGAAATTAAAAAATTGTGAAACAATTATAAAAAATTGATTGTAAGAATAAAACGTTAAAAATTAAAACAATAAGTCTAATCGATTTAAACATACATAATATAATATTCATAGGCAATTTAAACATACATAATATAATATTCATAGACGATTTAAACATATGTTGCTAGTCTGTTAATATAACATAAAATAAAATAGTGAGCGATATATTTAAAAGACGTGTTGGTCGATATACCAGAAAAAATCGGACATGTCGGCCTATATTTTACAAAAGGACAATCTATTTTTTTGTAGAAAAACCTAACATTTTGCCCTAAAAATTGACATGTCGGAGGACATTTAAAACAATGGTTTTGTTGGCACCAAAAATATATCAAGTCCACACTTGCTCAAGTCAAAGGATGAGAGAGGGGGGGGGGGGGGGGGGGGGGGGGGGGGGGGTGATTGTTGAGGAGCCGGTTACTTTGAGCCACAAGTGAAGGAGTGAGAGAGGAGGAAAAGAGATGATCGCGAGCAAGCGGCGAGACCAGATCTACCCGCCGCAATATTTGCCTCTCTTGCGGCGAGCAATGCTATTGATTTAAAAATTTGGTTACAGCTGAAGTTACATTCTGATACATGGAAATGAAAATAAGACAGAGCTTGAAGACATGAGCTGGCGGTCAAGAAGGAAGTCACCGAGGTCGTTGAGTTCACTGAGAGCTGAAGGAGACCGCCTTGAGGAGACCTCTCGGCAGAGGCGAGACCGCCTGGTCGCCGCGATCTGAAAACTTGTGACCACCCAGGTAACAAGCTGGGGGCTGGAAACTCCCCCAAGGTCCTTTTCTGAGTATCTCTCCCCTCTATTTATAGGCGCGAGGGTCTGCCCAAACGGGCAGGTCTAAGAATAACGGGCTGCCCGGGTTTGATGAGACCGCTTGTTGAGATCATCGAGACCGCCGGACAGGCTGAGACCGTCGGGCAGGCTGAGATCGCCAATTATCTGCAATAGTCAGCTCGAAGGGGTCGCTGATTTCTGGGTAAACATAAGTTTCTGTCTAATAATATCTCTTAAAATGTCTACCTGACATGGAAATATGACAAGATTAAAATGATTAAAAATAAATATAAATTATATAGTTTTTTGCTGAGATTACAATTGTTTTCTGATACATTGGGTACGGGCCTCAATGTGGAGAAATTTTTGTATGCGGGCTCCGTCTCAATAATTGGAATTATGATCGTGCAACATGTGCTTTATTCCGCACTTGCACTTTTGTTTGTTCGGAGCACACATTTGTTTGTTCGGAGCGCACTTTTGTTCACTCGGAGCACACTTTTGTTCGCTCGGAGCACACTTTTGTTCGCCTGCCACGCATTTTGTGCGCCTGGCGGCGGCGAGCACTTTTGTTCTCCCGATGCGCACTTTTGTTCACCCAAAGTGCACTTTTAAATGAGCCAAAGTGCGTTTCAGACGAATAAAAAGTGCGCTTCGTGCGAACAAAAGTGCGCTTCAGGCGAACAAAAGTGCGCTCTGGGCAAACAAAAGTGCTCGCTGGTGAACAAAAATGTGCTCAGGAGAACAAAAGTGCACGTCTGGCGAACAAAAGTGTGGGTCGGGTGAACAAAAACAAAAGTGCAAGCGCAGAATAAAGCACACGTATTGCGGTAGTAAGACCCTCCATGTCGCCAAATATGGAGACGGAGCCCCGCATACAAAAAATTCTCCTCAATGGGACCTGCAATTGCTGCTCAGGCCTCAAGCAAAAGTACATTGCATGTGGTGCCATATGTGTGGTCATTCCGCAGTACCTAATAATCGCCTGGTTGAGACGAGATTTTTTTGGCACGCGCAACGCACCATGTGCATGGTACGTTGTGCATACTAAAAAAATATTTTTAGTTATTATTGTGGGTCGCTCGCCTCTCTTGCAGACCTGTCGAATTAAACCGTCTCAACTCGAGAGTGAGCCGAACACACAATCAGTTAAAGTAAAAGTGAGACAGTTTGCAAGAAAACTTTTAACGTGGAAAACCCGAAAATGGTGTAAAACCACGGGGTCGGATCGGTGCCGATCAAATTCATCTATATCTTTGGGTATTACAAGTTGTAGAACACAAGAGGGTGACATACCACAACTCGTTGCGGGGGCTGGGGGGGGGGGGGGGGGGGGGGGGGGGGGCGCCGGGTTCTACTCTGGTATGATGGGGGGAAGTGGGGAGGGGGAGGGAAGAGAAAGAAAAAGATGGGGAGGAGAAAAAGAGGGGGAGGGGAAGGAAAGGGGGAGATAGTAAGAGAAAGGAGGGAAAAGAAGAAAAAAAATTGAGGGAGGGAGAGAGGAATACTCTTTGCAATGACAATTCTTATCCCGCGACGACAATTTGGATCTCCGCGGAGATCCAAATGGCTCTCCGCGGAGATCCAAATGATTTCCCGCATAGAACCTTTTGAATCTCTGCGGAGAACCATTTGCTCTCTGCGGAGAACCTTCTGGATCTCCGCGGAGAACCTTCTGGATCTCCGCGGAGAACCTTCTGGATCTCCGCGGAGAACATTTTGGATCTGTGCGGAGTTCATTTGTCCTAGGGAAGAGATAATTTCATAGACTTCCTAATATCCACCATTGATCCTAGGGAAGAGTATTATGAACTTTTTTCAACTAAGCATTTTTTGCCCGCGGAGGAAGATTCATCGAAGAAAAAAGACGTTAGCCACAACACTGAACCGATAATTTAACAGACATGCATTTAATAAAGCTTAAAGATGAACGCTTCAATTTATTGTAGTCTGGAAATCTATATTTGCATATATATTATATAGAGTTAAAAGACGTTAGCCACAACACACCACACTGGCACACCACAACAAATTAATAAAGTTCTGTTCAGATATATAACTATTTGATGCACAGACACATCATATATAAGCCAGCCGGACTTATGTTTGACCAAAATACTCATCAGTCTTCGTCCCCATTTGATGGCGCCGACCCGGTACCACTTGGCGGCGCGACGCACCATTACAACCTTCGTCCGAACACGCGGAGGTCCTACCGTGCGATGCTCCGCTAAATGTCTTTCATCTCAGCCTACTCGCATTTCTTATCATTTAGTGTTTGTCAAATATTTTATTTTGCGTACTTTATTTTACGTTGTCCGGATGACCAAATTGTTAAGCGGTCAGCACACCGGATTTTTTTGTTTTTATTTCTGCATTTAAAATTTCAGCCTTAGAATTTTGAAGGGCCAAGATGGCTCTACCGTGATGTGTGGAGGAGGATGTGAGTGTACCATATTTAAGCCTTCTTTGTGGGCTGAAGACCTAATGAAAAAAGAATTGAAAAAAAAAATGAGTTCTCAGGTTTTCCCGTGAAGCCCTTCCCCCTGTGCGGCGTGAAGCCTGCCGGCTGCTTGGCGTGAAACCAGCGGCCACCCCCCTCTCCGGCGTGATACCGGCGGCCTCCACTTCCACCCTCTGGCGTGACACCGGCAGCCCTCATCTCCCTCCTCCTTCCCGGCGTGACACCGGCCTCCCAGCTCCTTCCCGGCGTGACACCGGCCTCCTCCTCCCTGCTCCAGTCGGCGTGGTCAGCGACCCTCTTCCTTTCGGCGTGACAGACGAGGCCGAGAACGATCCATCCGGCGAGCTCCAACTTCCCCGGTGACGAGCGCCCCTCCTCCGGTGAGATCTGTGCTTCGGGTCCGGGTGGTGCTTCTCCCCTTCCACCAAGGTGACTCCTTGCGCCGGCGCCAACGGCGATTAGTTTTTCCGGATCCATCTGGTTGGGTAACGCGCTTCTTACCTCCCCATCTTGTGTGATTCATCTCTACATTTTTATTCTTGTGTGTGAATGAATGTGGTGGTGTACGATCGGAAATATCGAACGTTAGTCAGATCCAGTCTAATTCATCGTCGCTCTCCAACCAATTGGTCGGAAAGGGTTCACACTCAGTCGATTAATTGTCGTTGGGAATTGTTTCTTGTAACTCGGAAGAAATCCTTTATATATATTAAAAATTGTGACCGTCAACTCATCGTTAGGATCTAGATATTGCATGTGATAGTGGAGCGCTATAGTGGATCTGTTTGGGTGGCATGCATAGTGTTTGAGCAATTGCTTCACTCATGCGTGCAGGTTAATTGTGCGCAATCCGATGTATCATACATCAATTTGGTATCAGAGGTCGGCGCAAAGATTTCTTAATCTTTGTCGGTCCTCTTGTTTCACTTTTATGCACACACGTTCCGGCCCCTTGTACTTTCTGCACTCCTCCGCGTCCACTAACATGGACAACACTTACGATACTAGGAAAGTCACACAAGCCCACCTAGCAGCCCTCCAACGCGATTTCACCACCCAACTCGCTTAATTAAACACGGCACTCACCACATTGACCCAAACATTCACCAATGGTTTCCAAAATACACACCCCCATCCCCACATACCTCCTCGCATTAGGATAGATGCGCCTACGTTTGACGGCCACGGGCACGCAAAAATTTTTAGGGATTGGCTAGCGAAAATGGAGTGTTATCACGCTAGGCACCACTTGAACGACCTCCAAAAGGTTTTCGTCACTCGCGCGAACTTAGAAGGCCGTGCCGAAATATTTTGGTTAAATGAGGAGCATCGTGTTGGTGGCATTCCACACTCATGGCCGCAAATGCGTAATATTCTCACTACTCACTTTGACCCCGCTTACCTTCGACCCAATCCAATCGACAAATTCACGAGTGAGTGCATACCCTTGGGGAAGAGTAACAAGGTCGATGTTACCTCTTGCACCCAACTCGTCCACTCCGAGATCGCATGTCATACAACCCCGAAGTTAGTGCCCATGATTGAACCCACCTCCGAGGGCGACGATATCATCTATGACGAACATAGTGTCGTTGAGGCTTTGGACACCCCAAGCGACATGGTAGAGGACCCTCCCTCTGAATTTCCCTCCCATAGGCATACCCAACATGCCCTCGACCTTATTCCGGGTTTTTCACTTCCCCGCCTATCACTTTATCCACTCAATCCTAGTGCGCACGAGGAACCCCAAACTCTATCTTTAAATTGTGTTATGAACAAAAACTTGGGAATTTTTTTGGCTACTCCCCTTATTTATAACTTCTCCGAACACGCCCCTCCGTCTTCCACCATTCAGTCCACGAGTATGTTTCCAAATGAAGTTGTGTATGACTCCTATTCCTGTGTGCCGTTTGACTTGATCTCATTACCTCCTGCGTATGAATCAAGACAATTTGCAAATGACGTTGATCCTCACTTGCATGTGTTGCACCACAAGATCCACCACCGCTTAACCACTACATACATTGCATACCGCGCCCACGCGAAAGTGCACAAACGGACTCTAGTTTTTGATGTTGGAGATTTAGTCTTGGTTAAGTCAATTCCGGAACGGTTACTCACTGGTTCCGTAATGAAATTAGCCAACCGGTGCGCCGACCCGTTTAAGATTTTAATGAAGTTGGGCGATAATGCGTACATTCTTGACTTGCTTACCGATTGGGGCATACACCTCATATTTCTTGTTTCTAAGCTTACACCGTCTCATGAAACATCGCAAGAATTACTTCACCCCCCTTCTTCATCTCCTTACGACCATTCTATTGGGTTAGAGAGTGATTCCATGTCCCAACATTGTACTAACTTGGAGTTGCCCCCCTCACCTACTAGAGGGGTTCCAAGTCATATTATGCTTGTTACTGATACTTATCTCAGGTTCCCGAAGATTCTCTTTGTTCCAACTCAGATTTTGGAGGGTTCACCATTTGCTTCCACGGAGGGCGACATATACCGCTACTTGGTTCGTTGGATGGACCGCCCCGGATATGACACCACATGGGTGACCTCCGCGGAGTTGGAGCGCCTTGATGCTTACATGATACACCTTTACCGCTTAGACCACTCACCAGTGATGAGTGATTTTGAGCGGAGGAGGATTGATGGCGCTGACCCGGTACCACTTGGCGGCGCGACGCACCATTACAACCTTCGGCCCAACACGTGGAGGTCCTACCGTGCGATGCTCCGCTAAATATCTTTCATCTCAGCCTACTCGCATTTCTTATCATTTAGTGTTTGTCAAATATTTTATTTTACGTACTTTATTTTACGTTGTCCGGATGACCAAATTGTTAAGCGGTCAACACACCGGATTTTTTTGTTTTTATTTCTGCATTTAAAATTTCTGCCTTAGAATTTTGAAGGGCTAAGATGGCTCTACCGTGATGTGTGGAGGAGGATGAGAGTACCATATTTAAGCCTTCTTTGTGGGCTGAAGACCTAATGAAAAAAGAATTGAAAAAAAGGAGTTCTCAGGTTTTCCGTGAAGCCCTTCCCCCCTGTGCGGCGTGAAGCCTGCCGGCTGCTTGGCGTGAAACCAGCGGCCACCCCCCCTCTCCGGCGTGATACCGGCGGCCTCCACTTCCACCCTCCGGCGTGACACCGGCCTCCCAGCTCCTTCCCGACGTGACACCGGCCTCCTCCTCCCTGCTCCAGTCGGCGTGGTCAGCGACCCTCTTCCCTTCGGTGTGACAGACGAGGCCGAGAACGATCCATCCAGCGAGCTCCATCTCCCCCGGCGACGAGCGTCCCTCCTCCGGTGAGATCTGTGCTTCGGGGCCGGCTGGTGCTTCTCCACTTCCACAAAGGTGACTCCTTGCGCCGGCGCCAGCGGCGATTAGTTTTTTCGGATCCATCCGGTTGGGTAACGCGCTTCTTACCTTCCCCTCTTGTGTGATTCATCTCTACATTTTTATTCTTGTGTGTGAATGAATGTGGTGGTGTATGATCGGAAATAGCGAACGTTAGTCGGAGCAAGTCTAGTTCGTCGCCGCTCTCCAACCAATTGGTCGGAAAGGGTTCGCACTCAGTCGATTAATTGTCGTTGGGAATTGTTTCTTGTAACTCGGAAGAAATCCTTTATATTAAAAATTGTGACCGTCAACTCATCGTTAGGATCTAGATATTGCATGTGATAGTGGAGCGCTATAGTGGATCCGTTTGGGTTGCATGCATAGTGTTTGAGCAATTGCTTCACTCACGCGTGCAGGTTAATTGTGCGCAATCCGGTGTATCCTACATCACCATTACTTTACTCTTTAAGCTCTTTCTTCAGTAGCTGACTCTTAGCGGGCTTCGCTCGTATTCGAGCGGGCTATGTCCTCAATAATATGAGCAGAGAACTGGAGCTTACCATAGTCAAGTGGTAACTGTTGATTCCAGTTTTGACTTGTTTTGTAAACTTGTGTTTCTTGGGCATAATTGGGTTGCTCGAGTTGAGAACCCGGTAACATTTGGAACACCAACGTTGGAATAAACAGCTGACAGTTGCGGTTGTTGTTCTTTTGGCTTCTGATGTAGCTGGGCTGAGGCAGTGGGATGAGTCTGCGATACTTCAAGTGATTGAGAAAATTTTTGTAAGAATCTTATGCAACTAAAATAAATGAAGCATATCTGTTCAACCTGTTTCAAATCATCACAATAAAAATGCTCCATAAAGATGTTTTATTCAGCAATTTCTGTAAGAATGGATAAATTCATATGCAAACAGTAAAAAGGAAGCTTGTGAAACGAAATCACAACATTGATAGCAGCAAAAAAACAGAACCCAAAACTTTCTAAATCTGTTACAGTTGCTATCTCTTATGAACTCATGCTTCCTGTTGTGCCAATGCTGCTCTGTCTTAGCTCATCACCTTCCAAGCCTACTTCCCAATGAGAACGAAGTTTAAGTGGGAGAGAATCTCTCACTCTTCTTGAAACCATATGTCCAAATGGGCCATGGCCATCAAAGACACCACAGAAAATCGTTTCTTTCTTTGAACCGAAACTCTAGAAGGTGGAGAAAAGACATCTACATTGATAGGTGAAGAACCATAAATCTACATTGATAGGTGAAGAAAAGACATACTTTCTAAATCCATCTCTCCATTATCAGGTTGGCAGACGATTAGATTTTCTATATCTACTCCTAATGCTCTTGAGTAAGTTGGATCAAAAGCATGTTCTGCATCGACTAGCATGACATTGCCTCCTGATTTCTGAAGATTTACCATATCAACAAAAATGTAAAAGATATTGTACATCGACATTAAATGAAACTCACAAATATTGCATCACTGAGCATATCATAAGTGTTTTTGAAGTAAAAAATTACAAATAATCGTTGTATAAAGATATAACAAACCTGCACTTCTGCCATTGCATGTAGAGCTAGAGTGGTTTTCCCACTACTTTCTGGACCAAATATCGGTTTTTAAGTGCCATAAAATCAGTCATTCACTAGAGATCTGCTCAATAATATGTTCTACATGTCAATACAAGTGAAATAAACATGTTCTTGGATATAATGGTTAAAATAGTAACATAAAATAGAATGCTAACTCATGATTTACAGAATAAAATTTAACTGGGCTTATGAGGCAACAAAGCAAACAAAAAATCAAGATAAAATAATACAAAAGTATTTTTCATAGTTTCCAAAGCACGTGCGCGTATATGGCAAGTTTCACTTTCAGTTGAAGCCCGAGTAGTCATTTTAGAGGGGCAATGGAAGAATAAAAGGATGAATGAAATTAAGGCACACTGTTACTGGCAATCTAGCATTATGGTTGATGTAATTTTGTGATCTGTACATGAGTGGATCGATTCAGATAGGATGGCGCTTGCTGGACTTCATACGGAGCAGGAATAAGAAATTCGGCATGGAATCAATGGTCAAATACCTTGTTAATATCACATTGGCCTTCGATGCCCTTATAGGGGTAGTCCGCTTCGGTGTCGATGCCGCCTCGTCACCAGATCCCTAATTTCCTCGCCGGAGGGCGCGACCTAGCTTCCTCATCCGATCATCATCGCTGATCCAATGCCCTAGCTCCGATCTTGCCGCCGGAGGGGGGGGGGGGGGGGGGGGGGGGGGGGGGCTAGAATCCCGCCGGAATGGATGGGGGAAGCGACGATTGTAGCGTGCGGGAGGTGCGAAACCTAGAGCGACGAGAAGTGCGAAACCTAGAGCGCTGAAATGGATGCGAGCGGCCGCGGCAGTCGAGGATCTCGCCGCCGAAGGGAGGCTGGAATCCCGCCGAAATGGATGAGGAAGTGGCGACTGCAGCGTGCGGGAGGTGCGAAAGCGGCGAGAAGTGCGAAATGCAGAGCGAAGGAATGCATGGGTTAAGCAGTTCAGTTTTATTAAAATGTTTATTTAAATTGTTTTTTATGTATTTTCAGTCAGATTAAGTCGACCGGAGTGAGGCCCGACCGGGGGGGGGGGGGGGGGGCAGAGAAAAATGAGAAAAATAAAGATCTCTAAGGAGGAAGAACATCTTCCAGGGCCAAAGGGAGATCTTCGAAGGGGAAAGAGATCTTCAAAAGCTGAAGGAGATCCTCAAAGGCCTAAGAGATCTTCAAATGATTCTTCGAATGCCGAATAAGAACTCTGAAGGATCTTCGAAGAAGCTCTCTCGGGCACTGAAGGCAAGGTGCCCTCAAATGAGGGCTCTGGTTCTTTTATAGCTTTGACCAGAGGTAGCCCAGTAATTTTGTCGTTGTAACCACCGTAATCACCTGATGGGTGAATCATTATCGTCGATCTGGAGCACACGAATCGTCATTTTTCGGATATGACCGCCTTGCCCCATGTCAGTCTGGGTGGTTTGGGTAGCTTCGTTGGCGATGATGACAACAACGAACGAAACCTGTAATCCAGGAAGTTAAGAAAGTTAACTGTTGCGTGCGCCACGAATACTGAGGCGTTCAAAGCGTGCTATGAATGTAGAGGCATTCTGAGCACGCCGCAAACATGGAGATGTTCGGCGCGTTCCATGAGAGCGGAGGTGCAATGAGCGCGAGGTGCGATCTTTGAGGCGCTTAGCGCGCGCCGTGAATGCAGAGGCGCTCGGTGCGCACCACGAGCGTGGACTTATGGGGTACAGTCAGGCCATACTCGGGAGATGCGGCCCTATCCGTACCCCAAGGGGGTGCGACCCTATCCGCACCCCAAGCGGGTGCGTCCCTATCCGTACCCCAAGGGGGTGCGGCCTTGGCCGCACTGGCCGCACCATATGGGGTGCAGCTTTGGTCGCACCCCATGGGGGTGCAGCTTTGGCCGCACCCCAAGGGGGTGCCCATGGGGGGTGCGACCTTCCATGCGGGGTGCAATCTTGGCCGCACTCCAAGAGGGGTGCGGTCTTGCGGTAGGGGTGCAGCCTTCGCGTGGCGGTGCGGCCCGGTTGGCGTGATGGACGCCGCGCGACAATCCTTCGCTATAGCTACCGGACGACGGTTCCTTGGCGGTTTCTCCACTTCCTTCATGTTGGGGGTTGACTTTGACCATGTTACCTCCACCATAAGCACTTCCCATTATTGGGGTCTTTTGCTAAACGCACCCCTGAATCTCTATAAATTGATGAGTGCATATCAATTGCCCCCCAAATCCTTCGAAGTCCATGTCGGTGCTAGGGTAGTTCGAAGATTTTTATGTTTTCTCCATTCGTGGTGGCATGAGTCGGAGTGGTGGGGGCCCTTATGAGTTTTCCTTAGGGGTAGACACATCAGATGTGCGCAGCGGAATATTCAAGAACAACCCAAAAGATTCATAAAAGGATCTTGCTAAAACCATGAATCAAGAAATTGCAAAAACAAATAATTACCTGTGTGGAATTGAGTCACTACTCAATCAGATGTTCCAAGAAAATTCTTCCAGGAATCAGAATCCTATTCAGAGTCCTCCTTTTCTGGTTCCTTCAGTTCTATCGAGATCAGACTGCTCTTCGGAGGGAGTTAGTGTAGAAATAAGTCTACACCTATACGGAAGTCCACACAAGCGAAGGAGAACCCTAAGTCCTTGTCGAACAAGAACTAGGTCGGAGAAGGAAAGCCCTCAACGTCTCTACGGATTACTAGATCTGACAAGGAGAGGCGGCGACGAGAATGGACAGACCGGGCACGACTAGACCACACAGGAACACTTTCTATCAGATCTCAAGAGGCGACGAGAATTCAAGGAACCTTTCCTCTCGATCTCCAGGAGCAGCGGCGGCACTGGTGCGGGAGTTGAGGATCGCCCTTCCGTTCTGGCGTTGTTTTTATCGCTCTCGGTCTCGTCGACTATATAGAAAACCTACAGTGTTTGGCCTTTTATACCCAGAGGCATAAGGCAACCTGCAACTCCCGCTATCCGCAGACCCAGTCATAACAGAATATCAAAGTATCGTCGGGATCAAGACATTCGTTGAGAGAACTCGACAAAATTATCGAGACAGTCTCGACGAAATCGTCGAGACAGTCTCGACGAAATCGTTGAGACAATCTCGATGAAATCATCGAGACAGTCTCGATGAAATCGTCGAGATAACTCGACGAATTCTATCATTCGTCAAGACAGTCTCGATGAAATCGTCGAGATAACTCGACGAATTCTATCATTCGTCAAGACAGTCTCGACGAAATGACCAGTGACATTCTATCTCGTTGAGACTGATGAGTCCCATTTATATATATATATATATATATATATTTGGACTCATTTGGGCAGATATTCTAGTGTTTGCACCACATTTTAGTCACGTTTTCATTTACATATACTATTCCATGCTAGTTGCACTTTTAAGCCCGTTTCGGTGTGCAATTGCATTCCTTGTTGTTGGGGGTAAGCACATTGTGCTCCCCTTCCCTTCTTTTATGTACATCTGTGCTGGATGTGTATTCCCAGCTAGTATATCTTGTTTGCAGGTGACCTGATTGCCCCGTTTTCCCATAAGTAATTTCTGTGCATATCGCACGGTCGTGTGTTTTCCTTGACGCACGGTCTGTGCGGTCGTGCGTTTGTGTCTGGGCAAGAAAACGGAGCATCGGAGTTTACTCGTGCGTTTTGACGCACGGGCGGATTCGCCCGTGCGTGAACAAAACGCACGGTCGACCTGTGTCCTGCTGATTTCAGAGCGTCGGAGTTTACCCATGCGTCTGAACGCACGGGCGGCGTTGGTCGTGCTGTGAACAAATCGCACGGGCGGCGCAGCGTCTTCTCCAAGCCTTATTTCTTCCGTTAATATCGCACGGTCTGCGCACGATCGTGCGTTCGACCGTGCGTGACCAATTTTCAGCCTGTTTCCTATAAAGCTGCAGTAATCGAGGACCGGGGGAGACGACGAGGGCACGAGCGGGAGCGATTCTAAGGGCGGGAAAACTCTTCCTTCCCGCTGCTCTTGAGGGGTGAAGGCTTCTCCTTCATCTCCTCCACCATCAAGGCCATTTCCGGTGATTTTCCACCTCCATCCTTCCATCGAGGAGCACTAGGAAGCTTCATCCACCATTAGGTCAAGCATTCCTCACCAAGGAGACCAAGGAAGCGCTGAAGATCGTAGGAGCGGTGACAGCCTCCTTCGAGCCAAGCTCACCATCTGAGGGCCGAGTCCGGAGAGAGCCCGACAACCTCTCATTCCGGCCGTGAACCGAAGACGTGATTTCTTCGTTGTGGTCCTCTCTAACCCTTGTTGCTTGAACTCGTTTGCAGTTGCTTTATGAATGCGTGTTAAGTAGATCTTATGGATTACTGCTTGTTTTCAATTGCAATGTTATTGTGGTGGCATGAATAACCCCTTTGTTTCTTGCTATTTTCTGTGTTACGTTGTGGTTGAAGCCGCTAGCAAAAGCTAGCGGTGATGTTTTGAGAAGAGGTGTGTGCGACCCTCAACCGTCATAGTGACATTCCGCCCATGCGCCGTCCGAAGCACGACATCGCGGCCGTTGCACCCATCTCGCCGTGCGAAGCGGAGTTTAGACCCGCATCTTTCTTCATTCTGCAATAGCATAGGAAACCCAATCAAAACCCCCGTCGTTACTATTTTATCCTTTGAACTGATTTCCTACGAGAGCAAATCGTACTACCCAACTTGCGGTCCTTGAGAGATCGATATTCGGGGAGTTCCTCCCTATTTTATTACTTGACAACGACCGGTGCACTGCCGTCGTATCGCATTTCGTGCCTGCTAATTAGCAGTGCCGAAATTGCGCATCAAATTTTTGGCGCCGTTGCCGGGGACTGCAAGCGTTTACGATTTGTTTTTCCTTGGAAATCTGCTTTAAGGGCCTTTTTTTTATTGTGCGCAAATCCATTGTCTTGCAATCAAGTCTACTATGACTTCTATCCAGCAACGCATGTATCAGGGAAGTTTGGACGATCTTAGGAATCAGGCACAATTAAATAATCTGGCATCCGAGATCTCCACTGATGTTATTGAGTTTATTTCTGAGAATTGCAAATTCAGCGGGGATACACATGAGGATGCAGTACGTCATGTGTAGGAATTTCTAGAAGTCTATTATACATGTATTTTCAATGGAGTTGAAAATGACCAACTGAAGATCCTAGCATTCTCATTCTCTCTGCATGATAAAGCTAAAGGATGGTACCGGGATACCCGAAAAATTGAGATAACTTCTTGGAAGCAATTCGAAAAAGAAGTTCCTGTTTGATTTTCAACACCGCATGCAAGGTATGAACAGGCATAAGGAACTTATTGCCTTCAGACAGAGACAAGACGAGACATTAGTGGACGCATGGGGGCATTTTCAATCCTTGCATAGGGATTGTTACCGTGAGGATTTGTCAGAAGATTTGTTAATTCAGATTTTTTATTTCGGCGTTACGGACAAGTTCTGTGTGCTTTTCGATGTTGCAGCTGGAGGCGCTCTGTTTAACAAGTCGGGCAAAGAAGCCTGGGAGATAGTGGCGAATATAGTGCAGACTAGCCAATATTGGAGCCACTCTACTCACACTCCACGCACTAGTGAAGTTAATGCAGTAACACTTAATGGAGCAGAAGAATGTTTTCCTGCAGACCAAGCAGAGCGGTTAGTCACTTTCGTGGGCAATATGCTGCTCAAAATGAATGAACAGTCCGCAGCAATCCAGCTGCTCGATTCTGCTATCAGTACTCTCACATATGTTTTCTCTGGAATTGTGGACCAGCCGCCCGAGTATGTAAACGCCATGAAGTTAAGAAGTGGCAGGAGTGTAAAAAATCTCCCACATCAGAAAACACCTCCAGCACCTGCACTACAGGAACCGCTTACGAATCCCACGGACAGGCCTGCTGCAGATGTGACAACGGAGCTGACTCCTAGCCCTATTGTACCGGACTCTGCGAGTGCGGCACAGCCCTCAAAAAATATTGTTAGCCCTCCTTTTCCTCACAGGTTACGGAACGAGAAATCAGAACAACAATTTCGCAGATTCCTGGAAATGATGAAGGGAGTGCAAGTTAGCATCCCACTGATTGAGGCCGTCTCCCAGATTCGAGTTACTCAAAATTCCTGAAGAAGCTGATTTCAAAGCGAAAGGAACTGGAGGATCTCAAAATCATTGATCTCACCGAAGAGTGCTCCGCCATCATTGCCGACATTCCTACAAAGTGTAAGGATCCGGGCAGCTTTACTATCCCCTGCAAAATCGGCCGCCACCGATTCGGTCAGGCACTGTGTGATCTAGGAGCCTCCATCAATCTAATGCCTCTCTCCATCTTTCAAGAGTTGGGTGCGGGAATTTTGAAGCCGACGCAAGTAATGCTGCAGCTGGCCGGCAGAACGATCAAGAAACCGGTCGGGATTGTGGAAGACCTTACTATTGTGGTGAATGATCTCGCCTTTCCAGCTGATTTCGTCATCCTTGATATGAAAGCCGATGCTAAAGTTCCTATTATTTTGGGACGCCCCTTTCTCGCAACGGCACGTGCCATCATTAATGTGGAGCAGGGAGAGCTCACACTCAGATTGGGGCAGGACGCCATATCCTTTAATGTTCACAACCCGACGCAACTATTTGAGATCACAGACTGCGAGCTGGCGGAGCCAACCGAGGAACCGGATAGTCAGTTTGATATAAGTCCGGGGGAGTGTGAGACTTTTTGGCACCAAGAAAGCTTTGTGGGCAATGGGGGTTCATTTTCGGACAAGTCTGAGGATCCACTTCCGATCAGAGAATCAATTACTATGCCATCGGATTCTGAACCCTCCCCAGCTCTCAAACAATTACCGAAATCTCTGAAATATATCTTCCTGGGAGAGAATGCCACGCATCCGATGATTATTTCTGCAACTCTGTCTGAGGCCGACGAAGCTGCGTTAGTAAGGCTGCTAAGAAGATATCAAAAAGTCTTCGGACGATCCCTCGCCGATATTAAAGGAATTAGCCCCACCATCTGCATGCATAAGATCCTTCTCGAAGATCAGTACAAGCCATCAGTCCAGCCCCAAAGGCGACTGAACCCGAAGATGCAAGAGGTGGTGAAGGCCGAAGTGATAAAGCTTTTGGACGCTGACATTATTTATCCAATCAGTGACAGCAAGTGGGTCAGCCCAGTTCAGGTTGTGCCAAAGAAGGGAGGGATCACCGCTGTTCCTAACGAGAAAAATGAGTTATTACCTACCCGTGTGATCACCGGATGGAGGGTCTGCATTGATTACCGCAAGATAAATGATGCTACGCGCAAGGACCACTTTCCACTCCCGTTTATTGATCAGATGTTGGAAAATTTGGCTGGGCAAGACTATTACTGTTTTCTGGATGGATACTCCGAGTACAACCAAATCTTAATCGACCCTGCTGATCAGGACAAGACGACATTCACTTGCCCGTCCGGTACCTTCGCGTTCAAGCGAATGCCATTTGGACTTTGCAATGCTCCCGCAACTTTTTAGCGATGCATGCTTGCAATCTTCGCTGACATGGTGGGAGATTTTCTCGAAGTCTTCATGGATGATTTCACGTTATTCGGCAGCAATTTCGATTCGTGCCTTGCCAATCTTGAGAAGACCTTGAAGCGGTGTGAGGACACCAACCTCATCTTAAATTGGGAAAAATGCCACTTTATGGTACGCGAGGGAATCTTGCTGGGGCATAAGGTCTCCTGCCAAGGGCTTGAGGTGGATCAGGCGAAGGTTAGCGTCATCAAGAACCTTCCTCCGCCGCCTTCTGTGAAGGGTATCCGAAGCTTTCTCGGACACGTGGGATTCTATCGGAGATTTATCAAGGATTTCTCATCCATTTCAAAACCTCTTTCTCACTTACTTGGCAAAGATGTCCCATTCCATTTCGATAAAGCTTGTATGTAAGCATTTGAAACCCTACGGGGGCAACTGATCTCTGCTCCGATCTTGGTGGCACCTGACTGGAGTTTACCCTTTGTGATCATGTGTGATGCTAGTGACGTAGCCGTGGGTGCTGTGCTTGGTCAAAAGAAAGAAAAAATCTTTCACACCATCGCATATGCCAGTCGAACTCTAAATAATGCTCAAGCAAACTACACTACCACGGAGAAGGAAATGTTAGCCATGATCTCCGCCTTCGAGAAATTTCACTCCTACTTGGTGCTCTCTGAAGTAATAGTGTACACAGACCATGCCGCACTGAGGTATCTTTTCAACAAGAAGGAGGCCAAGCCGCGTCTGATCCGCTGGATTCTGCTGTTGCAAGAATACGATTTAGAGATTAAAGATAAGAAGGGGGTAGAGAATGTTATCGCAGACCACTTATCGCGTCTGGAGAGCGACATGGAGGCTAATTCTCCTAACAACAAAGAAGAGGAAACGATTGATTACTTTCCGGACGAGAAGCTATTCGCCATCACCACGCATCCGTCAGCAACACCATGGTATGCTGACATAGCGAACTATCTCGCATGTAAAACTTTCTCCCCCAATCTTACGCCTCAGCAGAGGAATAAGCTGTTTTCGGACTTAAAGTATTATTTTTGGGAAGATCCATTGTTATTTCGTACTTGTAGTGATGGTGTAATCAGACGTTGCGTCCCGGAATCTGAGTTTAGATCCGTTCTCGAACATTGCCACGTTAGGGAGGCTGGAGGACATATGGGCGCTGCGAGGACAGCACACAAGGTGCTTCAATATGGACTATTTTGGCCCACGCTGCACAAGGATGCTCATGCATACGTCTTAAAATGCAATGAATGCCAGAGAACTGGTAATATTTCAAGGAAAGACGAAATGCCGCTCAACAATATGTTAGTTTGTGAACCTTTTGACGTTTGGGGAATCGACTTCATGGGTCCATTCCCAATGTCTCACGGAAAACATTATATAATAGTGGCGGTGGATTACGTCTCTAAGTGGGTGGAGGTGGAGGCTGTTGCGGCTAATGATGCTCGTACAGTTTTAAAATTTATTCATACAAATATCTTCTCTAGATTCGGAGCTCCGCGGACAATCATTAGTGATGGTGGTAGCCATTTTTGCAACCGACAATTTTTGCAATTACTAAAAAAATTTGGTGTGCATCATAAAGTCTCGTTAGCTTACCACCCGCAAACGTGTGGACAAGTGGAAGTTTCGAATAGAGAACTTAAAAGAATAATAGAAAAATCAATCCACTCAAACAGAAAGGATTGGGCAACGAAAGTGGATGATGCCTTGTGGGACTACCGTACAGCCTTCAAAACTCCTTTGGGAATGTCACCCTTTCAGCTAGTTTTTGGAAAGGCATGCCACCTACCAGTGGAATTAGAACACAAGGCTTTGTGGGCAACTAAGTTCCTAAACATGGACATCGCGGCCACCACGGAACGGCGTCTCACTCAGTTAAATGAACTTGAAGAATTGCGTCATTCTGCCTACGAGAACTCCCGCATATATAAAGAAAAGACCAAACAGTGGCATGATAGGCATATTAAACCAAAAGAATTCAAACCGGGAGATAGGGTTCTCCTCTACAACTCTCGTTTACGCCTATTCCCCGGAAAGCTGAAGTCACGATGGAGTGGACCGTTCACTGTGACTGGTGTCTCTCCGTTTGGCGCTATTGAAATTTCTGGTGAAAAAGAAGGGAAGTTCAAGGTGAATGGGCATCGCTTAAAAATTTATGAGGGCGGCGCAGTTTTGAAGGACAGTGAAAAAGTGTAATTAGCGGAGTCAATTGTGTTTGAGTGATTTTCTCTTGTATCATTTTGTTGTATTCGATCGCGTAATTTGTATAATCTTGATGAACCTTTATCTCTTTTCTGCTGGTTATATGTATCTCTGGGATAATTCTGAGAAATTTTCGTTTTACTGTTGCCACTTGAACAATGATTAATACAGGTATTTGGTCCACCTCAAGGACGTTAAACAAAAGGGCTTCTTGGGAGACAACCCATGGGGAACCACCCGGTTCCGTCTATCTTTTTAATCCTTTTTGCGTATTGTTATTTCAGTTTTGCTAACATTGTAGGTGAAGCTTTGCTCTCGCGTGGAAGGAGGTTTATTTTTAGAGAAATTGGGATTACCGCACTTCTGGCATGCTCCTTTGTGAGCATAGGTCAACTCTTCCCCTCTCTTACTTATGTTTGAATTGCTTATTTTAGATGTTCTCAATCGAGTCTGGGGGAGAGAGCGAGTTGTGCAAGTGCACACACGTTGCATGACATGCTAGAATGTGCTGAGTTAGGATTTTTATTTTGTTGCAGACATGTGCACCTAGTTCACGCGCACTTGATCACGCGTGCGTATTGGGTATCACTGCGAGGTTTTCCCGCTCATAAGAATTGAATTGTTAGTATTTGAGTGAGGAGTAGAGAAAAATGTTGACTCGAGTAGTGCTCTAGTCTTGTGCTCCCGTCACACCTAGAGATTCAATTAGGGTAGAATAAAATTCAGAGTTGTAATGTAATTATTTCTGTTATAGTAGATGAAATTTATTTTACTTTAGTGGTGAATCCGGTGAATCCAACGGTAGCAATAGGTCGAGTGTAGCAGACTAATAGTAGCTTTTTACTAGGGTCGAAAGGAAGGACAACCTTTCTCGATGGCTAGAACTTGCACTAGGCGACTCTCGACACAATTGTGTTGAAATACTCATCATGAAATGTGATATATGTCATCTCTTGATCCGTTTGTGCTTTTGAAATCCTAACCTACGTAATCACCATTGCAAGCCCATTTGAGCCTACCTCTCCTCTTTGTTTAGCTCCACTATTTGATGTAACCATGGCCATACAGCCGAACCTATGTTCGCACCAACCACTGAGCTGAAAGACATTTCTGTCTCGATCGTATTCGGTGTCATCTATGTATGTATGGCTGCTTTAATGTAGCTAAACGAGCTGTTTTATTGTGTGTAAAAATGTGCTTTTGCCGAAGAGAGAAAAGAAAGAAAAGAAAAGAAAAAAATAAAAAACAAAAGAGTTGTACAATAATAATTTTCTCTCGGCAAAAATTTTATTTATTTCTGGCTCAACACGCACCTTGTGTTCAGTTGAAGTCCGGGGGTGTCGTGTAAGTACTGAAAATGTTATTTTGGTGATTATCATTCTCTTGAGTGCGACGGTTGTGTTGTGTGCGATTCTCATCGTCCTTCTACTTACCTAGCCTATACTCAACCTAAGCCTAACAATTGCCTATAAGCCCTATTGATTTTAGATACGAGTTGTCTCATGCAGTAGAGAGAGTGCGGACGTGCAAGCCTATGGACACCGACTTTGATGGATTTCTTAGGAGATTGTCCCTAGCTTCGATTTGAGTAATACTTTACTCATTAGTCACACTATTTCCCCTTTTTGCGCGACCGAAAGATTCACCTGGATTCACCATTCAAGTAAAGTAAATTCCAAACTACTGTTTTAGAAATAATTAGATACGACCTTGAGTTTAATTCTGTTCTAATATATTTCTACGTACGAGAGCATGCGACTTCGCATAATTCTCTACCGCTCAAACTTATGCTAACATTCAATTGTTCCGACAGGAGAGCTAAGTAGTTTGCCCGAGACGTGCAAATGGTTAAGTCTGGGGGTGTGATGAGTCCCATTTATATATATATATATTGGACTCATTTGGGCTGATATTCTAGTGTTTGCACCACATTTTAGTCACGTTTTCATTTACATATACTATTCCATGCTAGGTGCACTTTTAAGCTCGTTTCGGTGTGCAATTGCATTCCTTGTTGTTGGGGGTAAGCACATTGTGCTCCCCTTCCCTTCTTTTATGTACTTCTGTGCTGGATGTGTATTCCCAGCTAATATATCTTGTTTGCAGGTGACCTGATTGCCCCATTTTCCCATAAGTAATTTATGTGCATATCGCACGGTCGTGCGTTTCCCTTGACGCACGGTCTGTGCGGTTGTGCGTTTGTGTCTGGGCAAGAAAACGGAGCATCGGAGTTTACTCGTGCGTTTTGACGCACGGGCGGATTCGCCCGTGCGTGAACAAAATGCACGATCGACCTGTGTCTTGCTGATTTCAGAGCGTCGGAGTTTACCCGTGCGTCTGAACGCACGGGCGGCGTTGGTCGTGCGTGAACAAATCGCACGGGCGGCGCAGCGTCTTCTCCAAGCCTTATTTCTTCCGTTAATATCACACGGTCTGCGCACGATCGTGCGTTCGACCGTGCGTGACCAATTTTCAGCCTGTTTCCTATAAAAGCTGCAGGAATCGAGGACCGGGGGAGACGACGAGGGCACGAGCGGGAGCGATTCTGAGGGCGGGAAAACTCTTCCTTCCCGCTGCTCTTGAGGGGTGAAGGCTTCTCCTTCATCTCCTCCACCATCAAGGCCATTTCCGGTGACTTTCCACCTCCATCCTTCCATCGAGGAGCACTAGGAAGCTTCATCCACCATTAGGTCAAGCATTCCTCACCAAGGAGACCAAGGAAGTGCTGAAGATCGTAGGAGCGGTGACAGCCTCCTTCGAGCCAAGCTCACCATCTGAGGGCCGAGTCCGGAGAGAGCCCGACAACCTCTCATTCCGGCCGTGAACCCAAGACGTGATTTCTTCGTTGTGGTCCTCACTAACCCTTGTTGCTTGAACTCATTTGCAGTTGCTTTATGAATGCGTGTTAAGTAGATCTTATGGATTACTGCTTGTTTTCAATTGCAATGTTATTGTGGTGGCATGAATAGCCCCTTTGTTTCTTGCTATTTTCTGTGTTACGTTGTGGTTGAAGCCACTAGCAAAAGCTAGCGGTGATGTTTTGAGAAGAGGTGTGTGCGACCCTCAACCGTCATAGTGACATTCCTCCCACGCGCCGTCCGAAGCACGACATCGCGGCCGTTGCACCCATCTCGCCGTGCGAAGCGGAGTTTAGACCCGCATCTTTCTTCATTCTGCAATAGCATAGGAAGCCCAATCAAAACCCCCATCGTTACTATTTTATCCTTTGAACTGATTTCCTGCGAGAGCAAATCGTACTACCCAACTTGCGGTCCTTGAGAGATCGATATTCGGGGAGTTCCTCCCTATTTTATTACTTGACAACGACCGGTGCACTGCCGTCGTATCGCATTTCGTGCCTGCTAATTAGCAGTGCCGAAATTGCGCATCAGAGACAAACTCCACGACAAGGATCATTCGTCGAGATAGTCTCGGCGAACTCGTCGAGTCATCTCGACAAAATCGTCGAGACATCTCGACGAAATCGTCGAGGCATTCTCGACGAAATATCCTCGAGTCTATGTCGTCGAGACGATCTCGACGACATTGATCACAAGTCGATATTCACAATATCGGCTCGTGATCCCGACATCATGCAATCTGTCATGACGACATTCACAATGTCGTCTTGAAGTCTTCTCACAGGATATTCACAATATCGTTTTGAAGGCTTTTCGACATGCTCCGTACAATATTCATAATATCTAAGGAGCAATCTTCCCGAACCAACTCTATTCTAAATAGTCATAGGATTAGTCCTTTCACTCATATCCAATATGAGCAAGTTCAACACAATCCTTTCACAAATTTCTCTGAATGCGTTTATGTGCGACCACATAGGCTCATATTGCGTTGACAGTGAGACTAACTGCTTGATTACTTTCGGATCACCGTAGAAACTTTAACAGACACAAGGCGCGACGAACCATGTCTAAGGTACATAATTGAATTCGCGAGTGAGAGAGGTGGGAATTCATTGCCTGGAGGCGAATAGTGGGAGGAGAGGAGACGTCGCGCGTCGCTTGGCTCCCGACGGCCGCACGGTGCTTGTCGTCAGGCAGCCGTAGGCGGCGCGGACGTGGGACGAGCGGCCGCCCGCTGTGCTCCCGCATCTCGCGCGGCTGCAGGCCACTGGCTACTCGGTCGCACGATGTGCGGCGGCAGGCCTAGCGGCCCTACGTTGCCCTACGACATCCCATGTGACTGCAGGCCATTGGTTACGTGGGCGCATGTCGTGCGACTACAGGCCGCCGGTTGTCGGGGCGCATGCCGCACGGTTGCATGCTGTCGGTTGCTCGGCCGCGCGCTGCATGGCGGCAGGACGAGCTTCCTTGTGTTATGCGGATGCATCCTGCGTGGCTGTAGGCCGAGCGGCCGCCGCCCGTACTACTGTGCGCTGCGCGGCGAGAGACCGGGCGGCCTCCGCCCACGCGGCCGTCCGCTGCGCGGCGGCAAGCCGAGCGACCGTGTGCTGAGCCACCGCATCCCGTGCGGATGTGGGCCGAGCGACTGCACATTGTGCGACCGCGCGCCATGGCTGCGGGCCGAGTGGTCGTAAGTGGCTCAGTCGTGCACTATGCGGTTGTATGCCGAGTTTTCGCCCGCTGCACTGCCATGTGCGGGGATGTTGGGATTTTGATAATAATTTCGCATAATTTTGGTTTTCTGATTTTTCTAGCATCGAAGCAAAGCAGTCAGTCGAGACCGATTCGGTTGCGCTTCTAGGCCTGCAAGCCGTTCGGTTTGGTTCAGTTTTATGTAAAACCGAAACCGAACCGAATAACTTCAGTTTTTACACACCCAGTTTTTTACCCGTCGGTTCGGTTTTCTACATTTGCTTCGAAGTTTTTTAGTATTTTTTTAGGTATATGCGTTTTCTCATAAAATTTTATGAGATTTTTGAACTATAAGAACATCATTTAATGATTTAGATTAACTAGCGCACCAAAAAAAATTAGAACTATTAAAAAATCAAAATAGAAACAAAAAGTACAACATTTCATTTTCACTAACCTTATTTAATTTTCATCCATATGTATTTCATCCTCGTTACTAGCCTCAGCTGTATCCTTCTCCAAGTCTAAAAATAAGAGTAAAAATAGGTGTTAAATATGAAAGTATGAATTTTTTTTGACTATGTGCATTAAAGACAACACAATTTTTTTAACCTTTATCAAGCTCTTCAAATTTTTCTGCATCAATTATTATCATTTCTTCAATTTCAGTTAGTGTTGGCTTGCAACGCAACCAATCACGAGCACAAATAAGAGCTTCAACTGTTTTTAGTGCCAATGAGCTTCTAAATGGATCAAGTACACGTCCATCAGTTCTAAAAGCCGACTCTGAGGCAACTGCTAATATTGGAATTGCTAGAATGTCTTTTGCAATCTCAAATAAAATAGGAAACCTTGAAGAGTTTGCTTTCCACCAATTCAAGATATCAAAATTAAGTTGCATTTTCATTGTGTCCTCTCGTACATATTATGTCAATTCATCATATGAGTTCTTAATGCAGTTGTACCATTTTTTTAGGATCAGCGGCATAAATCCTATTACAGTGTTTGCATTTTGTCTTTTCTCTTCCTTCAGTGCCCTTGAACTTATCAAACCACTCCCATAGTAAAGATTTTCCCTTTGGATTTTCAGTGGAATCACTTACGGATACTTTTGCTTTTTTTGAAACATGATCAGAATTTGAAACATCGTCATTATTCTTTGTACTTGTATTGCGCTGCGCTTCTATTTCTATACCTTCAACTGTTTGCATATTACATTCATCCATCACTGACGCATGCTCAATGTTTGACATGTCTATTGCAAAAATAATAATAACCAAACATGAAGAAAAGAGGAAATAAGGAATGTTAGACTATTGCATATGTGAGCATATTTATGATAAAAAAGTAAGAATATCTATGTGTGTGTGAGCATATGTGAGCATATTTTTGGAAGCATATCTCTGTGTGTGGGTGAGTATATATGTGTATGTTAGACTAAGAACTGAAATTCCAAATATGTGAAATCAGGAGGGAGCATATGTGAGCATATTTATGATAAAAAATAAGAATATTTATGTGTGTGTGAGCATAATTCTGGAAGTATATGTATGTGTGTGTGTGTGAGCATATATGTATATGTAAGACTAAGAACTGAAATTCCACCACTGAAATTTACCAATGCTTAAATGTGTGAACTCTGTAGCTATAAGCAGGAAGAAGAAACACACCACCACTGAAATGCTCCCACTGTAAGCAGGAAGAAGAAAAACACCACCACTGAAATGTGTGAGCATATATTTTTTGAGAGGTCGAGGGTTCTTAATCCTGCGAAAACATTAGATAAATTAAGAACAACAGAGTTGAAGCAGAGACAACAGAGAAAGACTAAAAATTAGAACATCAGAGCAAAGATGTCGATGACCTCGACTAGGGTTGTGCGCGAGAGAGCTGACCAAAGAGGCGGACTGGCAGACATGAAAGGGTTGAGGGCTAGCAGAGAGAGAGTCGGCGTGACTGGCGTTGTCTCGCCGAACAGCTACGCGGCCGCCGGCCGCTCCTTGGCGAAAGAGAAATGAAATCCCGCTCCTTGGCGAAAGGAAAAAAGGGAAATAAAATCCCACTCTGATGGCTGAGGCTGATGTCGTACACCCTACAGAAAGAGAAAAGAGAAATGAAATCAAATTCCGCTCGGGCTACGCCAAATAGGCAAATCAAATATTGATTGTACCTTTAAAATATAAAATAATAAAGAAAATTACAGTGCAAATTAAGCACGCGTTAACTTTAAAAAAATAACTGTTGGAGAGAATTTCGAGTCTCTTTCTGAATTCTGATATTCTAATCTCGAAAATTATGCCGAATGAGAAAATTATCCAATATTTTATTCTCATTTTTAAAATAATAAAGATGATTTATATGTTACGTTGATGGTCGGTTCGGTTCAACCGATTTTTCCATGGTGAAAACAAAGCCGAACCGAACCGAATATGGGTCAGTTTTCAGCCACCACAAACTGAAACCGAACCGAACCGGTCGGTTTGGCTCAAAAGTCAGTTCGGTTGAATCGGTTCGGCTCGGTTAGAGCGGTTTCGGTTTCTTACGCACATGCATATGCGCTTTACCCTTCACGGCGAACGAGTCGATATGTGGCGGAAGCGGTTTGTATTGCCTTCCAATGTTGAAGTGAAGATCCCACGGGAGGATGAGCGGGCTAAGAATCCACCGACTGGCTTTATGACTCTCTCAAAGAGCTGCTTGAAGTCGGGGTTTCGTCTCCCTTCTTCGGTGGAGGCCATGGAGGTTTTCATGTTTTGTGGAGTGTCAATCTCTCAATTTACTCCTGCCAGGATGACGAGGATTATGAGGATGATGATACTCTTCCGGGAGCACAGTTCACAGCTCATTTTTGAGATTTTCAAAGATTGGTGCGAGGTTTTAACTGATCCGGGCGGTCGGATTGAAGTTTGCAGTAACAAGAGATAGTTCCGCTTTGGGGAGAGGAACGACTATCACCATGGGAATACCATCTATGGGTACGTTCAGAAAAACTAGGAGTTATCAGAGCTGTAGAGAGATATTTCTGGTCGTTGTCGTCGGCAAGTGGGGAGAGAAAACGACTTCTTACCTATTTATGGTTTCCCAGATCGATAAGGTTTGGCAAAGGCCTTGTATTATGTTGCTTGTTTTGTGGAGGAGAGTAGGTTGCTCTCGGCCAGACTCTCATGGGATGCTGAGTGTGATGTCATCGTTCCTCTAGCTCGTGGCAAGAAGATGAAGCTTATCTTTAAGAATGGGGCTTCCGGCTTGGGACCATCTTCTCCTGCGTTGATGAGCCATGATCACGAGGCCGGACCTAGTAGCTGCAGGGGGAGGCCGTTCCGGGAAAACATGAGGTTAAGATTATGGCTTCTCCTGTTGTTGAACATGCCCCCCCGGATGACCCACCACCCCATCCTTTAGCAACGACAAGGCGAATCTTCTCCTCATTGCAGGCGATGACTTCCGCAGTGAGTGAGATTGCATTTGCTCTTGTTTTTATTGCTCACTTTTTCGTGAATTCTAACTGCCTCTTCTATTTGCAGACCGAGGTTCTGAACAACGTCGCCCATACATGGAATGATTGTTATGTGTGCCTTAAGGATGACTACTTTGTTCTTCAGGAGGAACTATGTGCAGCGAAGAGTGTCTTATCTGACTCCAAGAAGAATAGGGAGCGTGATTCCACTCGTAACCGACAGCTAGAGTCCGACATTTCTTCCACCTGGGAAGAGGTTGAGAAATTGCGGGAGAAGGTTGGTGGGGACAAAGCGCTTGTTCAGGATGTCTTTCGCCAGTTATCGGATGCCCAAAGAGAGATGTTTTGCCAGGAGGGGGAGCTTGGGTTCTTGAGGAGCGAGGTGGATATACTGTCCTCCTTGGAGCAGGGTGTCGAGGAGACCAAAGTTGCAGGGGTTGCTGAGCACAAGGATTCCCCAGCTTTTGTGGAAGAGCGCTTTCAGATTTCGGAGGAGCTTCGTGCTTAGATCATGATCAAGGAGGTGGACCCCTTGTTGGAGGATGAGTGCGAGGTTGCCTTTTAGAGGGGCATCAGGAAGACTCTCTGTATGATGGAGAGGAAATTTGGGTGCAGCACTGCTGGTCTTGGCGCAGGTGACCTCTCCGAGGATGATCATTTTGATGTAATTGAGGATTGATCTCTGCCTTTATGTGTATCTTTGTTTGTGTTTTGCTCTTTTCCTTTTCTTCTTGTAGTTCTCCTTTGCGGTGCACAGTGTTGCGTTCGACACTTTTGTATCTATATTTTGCACATAGTGTTTAATTTTGTGGATCTTACCACTCCATCGTTCCGCATGTGTGGGAGCTTGTGATTGCTTTTGTTTTGACTTGTCATGTTTGTGGGGCACGGTCAGGAGGACTGGCCCCAGAACGACGATGAAGAGTGGATGCGTTCGATTCGTTGGTGACTACGAGGGGGGGGGGGGGGGGGGGGGCATGCCCTGACGACGTCGTGACCTACTACGACGGCGAAGAGCGGATGCATTCGAGCCAGTAGTCAGCATTCAAGGGGACTAGTCCCAGAATGACGGTGAAGAGTGGGTGCGTTCGAACTATTGGCGACCGCGAGGAGTGCAGGCCCTGATGGTGTCATGACCTACTACGACGACGAATAATGGATGCATTTGAGCCGGTAGTGCACGGTCAGGGGGACTGACCCCAGAATGATGGCGAAGAGCGGATGCGTTCGAACTGTTGGCAACCGCGAGGGGGGGCAGGCCCTGATGGTGTCGTGACCTACTATGACGGCAAAGAGTGGATGCATTTGAGCTGGTAGTGTGCAGTCAGGGGGACTGGCCCCTAAATGACAGTGAAGAACAAATACGTTCGAACCGTTGGCGACCGCGAGGGGGCAGGACTTGCCGATGTCGCGACCTACTACGTCAACGAAGAGCGAATGTATTCAAGTCGGTAGTGCGCGGTCAGGGGGGTTGTCCTCAGAATGACGGTGAAGAGCGGATGCGTTCGAACCATTGACGACCACGAGGGGGCAGTACCTGACGACGATACGTTGTGCAACTGTATCCCTGATTTCAGGGACTAAGTCAAGGTTCTCCCAGAGTAGCTTGTCGTTCTTCTCGGGTTAGAAGGTCATCACCAGGATACTTGGGACGTCGATGTCGACGGGGATGATCACTTCAGTGCCGTAGTAGAGATTGCATGGCATCTCTCCTAATGGAGCCCTTTCCGTGGTGCGGTATGCTCATAGTACATTTGGGAGCTCGTCCACCCACTGCCATCCTGCCTCTTGCATGCGTGTCTTGATCCCCTTGAGGATGGGGTGGTTTGCCACCTCTACCTGGTCGTTTATTTGCGGATGAGCTACAACCGTATGACGGAGGTTGATCTTCAGGTCCTCACACTTCTTTGTGAATGACTTCCCAGTGAACTAATTGTCATTGTCGGCGACGATCATTGTTGGAATGCCGAAGCGACAGATGATGTTCTTCCATATGATCTGCTTGGCATTTTCCTCAATTATTTTGGCAAGGGTCTCGGCTTCTACCCACTTGGTGAAGTAATCAATAGCTAGGATGATGAACTTCCTTTGGCCAGATGCTATGGGGAGGGGACCGAGGAGATCGATTCCCCATTGAGCAAATGGCCAGGCGCTTTGGAGTGTCGTGAGTGCGGCTGGAAGTTGATGAGAGATGTTTGCGTGAAGCTGGCAACTTCTACACTTCTGGATGAACTCGGTTGCGTCTTTCTTCATTGTTGGCAAGTTGAAACCTTGACGTAGGATCTTCTGAGCCAGGGCTTTACTGCCCAGGTGTTCACCGCAGACTCCATCGTGGACCTCCCTTAGGGTGTACTCTGCTTCAGCTGCTGGTAGACATTTTAGGTAGGGCCTAGAGAAGGCCCGCCTATAGAGCTCCCCTTCGACGATGACAAATGTCGCAACCTGTATTCGTAGGCATCGTGCTTCCAAGCGGTCCTCGGGCAGATGTCTGTTCTTAATGTAGGCCTGCAGGGGAGTCATCCAATAGCTCTTTCTCGCTGATTGCGGCGATCTCGCATGACCCCTGGATGCTATGGATTACAGTCTCATCAACTCAGCGCCGCCGGGATTGATAGCTGGAGGGAGAGGTTGCAAGTTTGAAGAGTGCATCAGCTCTAGAATTCTGCTCCTTAGGGATGTGCAAGATTTGGTACAATGGTATCTTCCAGAGGAGAGATCTTACGAGTAGGATGTATTGCGCCATCTGGTCGTTCTTTGCTTCGTAGTCCCCTTCGACCAGCGAGGCCACGAGCTTTGAATCTGTGTGAGCTGTCAAGTTCTCCTCCTTGTAGTCTATGGTGAGGCGGAGGCCAGCGATTAGAGCCTCATACGCGGCAATGTTGTTGGTAGCTGGGAACTTTAATCTGAGGTCATATTCTAGGGAAATCTCCTTTGGGCTGACCAGGAGCAATCATGCTCCTTCTCTGGTCGCTGAGGCGCCGTCAACATAGAGAGTTCAACGGTCGATGACAGTATCTTCAATGGGAGTTGCTGGAGGAATGGTGTACTCCATTATGAAGTCAGCGAGCACTTGAGACTTGTTGTCAGGACGAGGCAAGAAATGGATGTCGAATTCACTGAGCTCAACCGTCTACTTTACCAGCCTTTCATATACTTCTGGCTTATGTAGTATGGCTCGCAGTGGCTGTTGTGTTAATATCTTTACTGTATGGGCATAGAAGTAGGGTTGAAGCTTTCTCACAGAGAAGATGAGAGATAAGGCTGTCTTCTCTGCCATTGGATATCTAGTATCCGTGTTAGTGAAGACCTTCCTAAGATAGTAGATGGGCCACTAAATTCCTCCTTCATCTTTGACGAGCACTGAGCTGAGGGTAGTTGGAGACACTTCCAGGTATAGGAACAAGACTTCTCCGAGGATATGCTTTGATTGGAGCGGAGGCGAGGCCAAATATTGTTTGAGAAGCTTGAAAGACGTCTGACATTCGTTCGTCCACTGGAATCCAGAGTGACGTACCCCCAGAGAATCTTGAAATAAGGGAGGTACTTATCTCCTGTCTACGCCAGGAACCGAGAGAGAGCATCGATCCTCCCATTCAAGCGTTTTACTTCCTTGATTGAGCGAGGTGGAGACATATCTTCCAGCACATTGACTTTCTTGGGGTTTGCCTCAATCCCCCCAATGGGTTACTATGAAACCCAAGAATTTCTCTGCCATCAAACCAAATGCGCATTTGTTAGGGTTGAGCCGCATCTGGAAGCGGCGAAGGAGTTGAAAGCATCTCTCCAAGTCTTTCAAGTGGTCGAGGTGGTGGACGCTCTTCACTGACATGTCATCCACATACACCTCCATCGTCTCTCCGACGAGGTCTTTGAATACCTTGTTCATCAGTCTTTGGTCGGTTGCTCCAACATTTTTGAGGCCGAATGCCATAACTTTGTAGCAGTAGACCCCCTTGTCTGTTCGAGATGTGGTATACTCTTCGTCCGCAGGATTCATCCTAATCTTGTTGTACCCCGAGTATGCATCCATAAAGATGAGGAGCTCATGTCCGGCTGTTGCGTCGACAAGCTGATAAAATCTCAGAAGGGGGAAGCTGTCGTTCGGGCACGCCTAGTTTAGGTTGCTGCAGTCGACGCACATCTGCCACTTCCTGGAGGCTTTCTTTACCATGACTGAAAGAATATAGGTATGCTAACTAATTCACCTAGAGGGGGGGGGGGGGGTGAATAGGTCTTTTGAGTTTTACTTGATAATTATGGTCTGTTAAAACTATTCTAATCAGAGAATCAAGCAACACAGAAAAACACACAAGTGTTTATAGAGGTTCCTCAAGACAGGGTGTCTTGAGTAGTTCTCTTTTCCCCTTTACCTTTCTAACAATGTGTTAGACAAGGCCAACTTCTCCAATCTCGGCTCCAAGAGCTTACAACACAAGTTCCTCAGAACTTCTCAGATCAAAGATGATCCTAACTCAGGACAAAAGTCCCTACAACTCAGAGCTATCACCAGCTCCTACCTCAGGCACTGCTGCCCTACAATCTCAGAGGAATACACCTCCTACAGCTCAGACCACCTCCTGGCCCTACCTTAGGCAACAAGCCTTACTCTTCAGGCTAAACCGCCCTACAATCTCAGGCAAAGTAGCCCTAGAAGCTCAGGCCAACAAGCCCTACACACTCAGGCAAATGCCCTACAAAATCATGCAAAAAGCCTTACAGAAAAAGATGTTTTAGAAATTTTCTACAGCAGAAATACTCTCCTGTAGATCCTGCACAGTTTGTGCTTTCCTGTAGCTGAAGATGTTGATAACAGCTACAACCTGATCTTCCTCTTCAATAGAAGGATGGAAGATCACGTTGCCCCTTCTGGTGGAGGAGCTATCTTCTTCTCTCAGTTTCTTCTTCTTTTTCAGTGAGCAGGAAGAAAAATGAGAGCAGCAGCCGTTAATGGAGAAGAGAGATTCAGCAAGCAACCAGCGCTTAGAAAGTGCCCTAACTCTTTTTTTTATACTTATTTTATCTTCAACGGCTCTAAGTTGATCTCCGAAGAGGTATGTGAGACAATGGTGGTCCCCTGTAGCTTTTCTGCAACTTAACCTAGCCGCAGGACCTGCCGCCCTGCCTATCTGTAGAGAAGGTCTGCGTTCGACGAACGCGGTACACTCTGCGTTCGATGAACCCGCTGTATCCTGCGTTCGACGAACTTGCCAAACTCTGCGTTTGACGAACTTGCCAAACTCCTCATCATCTTCTTGAACTGCCTAGAGAAGGCAGCAAACTCTTCATCAGAAGAAGAGCAGTCTGGAGAGCAGCTCTCAGACTTCTCAGATTCAGCCTTCCTTCTTGGAGGTGACTGCAACCTGTTCTTGCTCGTCTTTGAGCTATCAGCTTTGAGAGCTATAGTTCTCTCCTTTGTGTGAGCCTTGGAGGAAGTATCCTCCTACTTTCTTGCAGTCAGTTGCATCTCATATGAGAGCAGTTTCTCAAACAGTGTATGGGTAGGGGTTTCTCCAAGCCTTGCCCCTTCCCTGATTGCACAGATTTTTGTGTCCCAATCCCTAGTTAGAGATCTAAGGAACTTGTCATTCAGATCATAATCAGTGAACACTCTCTCATAGGTTCTTAGTTCATTTACTATCCTAAAGAACCATTCATAGCACATGGAGATGTTCTCCTGGCTCTGCTGAAGGCTTCATATTCCTGATTGAGGAGTGACTTTCTATCATCCCTCACTTCAGCGGTTCCTTCCATATTTACAACCAATGTGTCCCACATTTCCTTGGCAGTTGTGCAGTATACCAAGTTCTGAAATGTAGTGCCATCAATTGCATTAACAATTATGTTCTGGGCCCTTTTGTCCATAGTGCATAGTGCAATTTCATCATTGGTTAGCTCAGAAAATACCTTGAGTACTTTTCTAATAGGGTCAACAGTGTAGGCCTTCTCAAAGGTATAAGGACCATTTTTGACTGTTACATAGATCCTTGGGTCTGAGGCTTCCATGAACAGCCTCACCCTTTGCTTCCATATGCCAAAGTTTTCTTTGGAGCATATGGGCAACTTCATTGACCCCAACTCCTTCTTCATTCCACTGGAGGCCATTTGATATTGAATCAGCAATACCTATTTAGGAACTGGTCAGATTGTTAAGTCCTTCTTGACCAACCTCTCTCTGATACCACTTGAAAGAATATAGATATGCTAACTAATTCACCTACAGGGGGGTGAATAGGTCTTTTGAGTTTTACTTGATATTTATGGCCTGTTAAAACTATTCTAATCAGAGAATCAAGCAACACAGAAAAACAGACAAGTGTTTATAGAGGTTCCTCAAGACAGGGTGTCTTGAGTAGTCCTCTTTCCCCCTTCACCTTTCTAACAATGTGTTAGACAATGCCAACTTCTCCAATCTCAGCTCCAAGAGCTTACAACACAAGTTCCTCAGAACTTCTCAGATCAAAGATGATCCTACCTCAGGACAAAAGTCCCTACAACTCAGAGCTATCACCAGCTCCTACCTCAAGCACTGCTGCCCTACAATATCAGAGGAATACACCTCCTACAGCACATACCACCTCCTAGTCCTACCTTAGGCAACAAGCCTTACTCCTCAGGCTAAACAACCCTACAATCTCAGACAAACCAGCCCTACAAGCTCAGGCCAACAAGCCCTACACAATCAGGCAAATGCCCTACAAACTCAGGCAAAAAGTCTTACAGAAAAAGATGTTTTAGAAATTTTCTACAGCAGAAATACTCTCCTGTAGATCCTGCACAGTTTGTGCTTTCCTGTAGCTGAAGATGTTGATAACAGCTACAACCTGATCTTCCTCTTCAATAGAAGGATGGAAGATCACCTTGCCCCTTTTGGTGGAAGAGCTATCTTCTTCTCTCAGTTTCTTCTTCTTTTTCAGTGAGCAGGAAGAAAAACGAGAGCAGCAACCGTTAATGGAGAAAAGAGATTCAACAAGCAACCGGCGCTTAGAAAGTGCCCTAACTCTTTCTTTTATACTTCTTTTATCTTCAATGGCTCTAAGTTGATCTCCCAAGAGATATGGGAGACAATGGTGGTCCCCTGTAGCTTTTCTGCAACTTGCCCTAGCCGCAGGACCCGCCGCCCTGCTTATCTGTAGAGAAGGTCTGCGTTCGACGAACGCGCTACACTCTGCGTTCGATGAACCCGCTGTATCCTGCGTTCGACGAAATTGCCAAACTCTGCATTCAACTTTCGGCACTCTGTGTTCGACGATCTGCCTTGTCTCAGCGTTCGACGATCTGCCTTGTCTCAGCGTTCGACGAACGACACTCTGCGTTCGACGAACACGTCAGATCTCAGCTGATTCTTCTATCTCGTCTCAGCGTTCGACGAACTGTGTTCTGCGTTCGACGAACATGCAATTATCAGATGTTTCTTCTATCTCGTCTCAGCGATCGACGAACTGAGTTCTGCGTTCGACGAATGGCACTCTGCGTTCGACGAACACGCTGATTCTCAGCGTTTGACGAACTTATCCGATGAGACGGCTCCTCGTCTCAGCGGTTCAAATGAGACATTTCTTCATCAACTTAGGAGAAGATTTCTCCTAACCTTAGGTCTTGATTAACCCTTTCTCTTGAGTC
This sequence comes from Dactylorhiza incarnata, assembly GCA_033032865.1. Taxonomy (NCBI): domain Eukaryota; kingdom Viridiplantae; phylum Streptophyta; class Magnoliopsida; order Asparagales; family Orchidaceae; genus Dactylorhiza; species Dactylorhiza incarnata. Next base: position 7,829,515 of record JAWHQI010000041.1, read on the forward strand.
ACCTAAGCCTGTTTAACTTACAAAAACAAAGCTTTATCAAATACAATATGTACTTAGTATTGGAAGTGATGCCTCTTCAAATCAAGGGAACATTGAGGGCAATATTACAAACAATGACCACATTGGCGAGCCACGTGGGGTACTCTGCCTCGCGGATAAATTGTGCCTCCAGGAGCATCGCTACCTCCTCCTCGATCGCCTTGAGTCTCTCGGGAGCAAAGTTCCGCTTCTTCTGGATCACCGGCCTGCATGCAGGGTTAACATTTAAAAAGGAAGGATGACTTGTGGATCTACCTCGTGCATGTCTTATGTATTCCATGCGAAGATGTATTTATTAGCACAGAGGAAGACAAAGTATTCCTCCCTATCTTCTTGAGATAAGAGGGACCCGACCCGCACACTCTGGGTCGGATCCCGCTGGGAGAGCGACGCTTCCACAAGTCCTACAACAGGCGTCCCATGCTGCATAGTAGCCTCGTCCCGCGGGTCAAAGTTATCGATAATAATAACGCTCTCCTTCGCCGACTGATCAGTTGTCGTAGCCTTAAACAGGCCCAGTTGCGGGGCTGAGTTGCTCTTTTGCAAGTTTCATGCTTTTGCAGATTGGATAAGAACAGGACGTCGATTGAGCTTCTGTTGTGAACTCGTATTCTTTTGACATTTAAACAAGGGTCCCTGATCCCTGCGTTGATCATGAGTGGGTCCTGATATGGTAGTCGTATCCCATGTAGCCCCCATCCGCAAAGGTGATGGTGGTGTCTTACTTGAGCTTCTTATCTTCATGGCCCCTTGGGGGCCTGACGATCGAGAGGCTCTGCACATCAAGAGTGGGAGATCCGGCGATGGTCTCGACTTCTCCCACCATCGGCTTACCTCCTGCAGCTCCCCGAGGCACGGGAGATTGATCACTTACCTACCTGGGCGGCGGAGGTTGATTGGGCATTTGGCCTTGTAGAAATATTCAGAGAAATCCCTGACAAATAATACGCTCGATTTCATCCTTTAATCTGGATTATTCCTCGGTGGTGTGCCCGGTACCTCGGTGGAACTCACAATACTTTGACTGGTCATTCCTGGGATTCGGGGGAGGTGCTCTTGCTCTTTGGAACCCCCGATTATCTTGGATGGCATAAATCACCTTGGTTCAGGGCGTGTTGAGCGGAGTGTAGACTCTAGGCGGTCGCGGACCCTGATCTCTTCAGGGGTCACGACGACGCTCATCGTTGTGGTGCTCCTCATTGCGTCGTTCTTCCTATCTTCTGGGGGCATGATCCAATCAACTCTTTCTTTTTTGACTTCCCTCGAACTACTGTCGGTGTGCCTCGATGGCCTCATCAACTGCTATTTGAGCTTCCATCCGATGAACGAGATCTAGGTAACTTGGTACCGTTTTCCTCATTAGTAATGAATAGAAACCGCTTGGGCGGAGCCCCCTAGGAAAATGCCTCACAAAGGTTTGGGGTCGTCCCTTGGCATTTGTCGTGCCTCAATAATGAAGCGGCGAAAAAAGTCCTTGAAGATCTTTCCCTCGTTCTGGTGGATCCATGAAAGATGGGAGGGGTCTCAGATGATTATGCAGTTGGCGATGAACTGACTTGTGAATTGTTGTGCCGACTCTTTGAAACCGTCAATGACTCCATCTCGCAGAGAATGGAACCAAGTGCACGCCCGCCTCTTCAAGTTTGTCAGAAACACTTGACATAACTGCTGGTCTGCAACATTGTAAATCCTCATGATTGTGGTGAAGTGGTTGATATGTTATTGTGCAAATACTATACCAAACAAAAATTACTAAAGCAACCTAAAATAAAACAGGAAAATAGAATACGAAGAAATAAAAACAAAGAAATGCAATTTACAAATGGAAGGGCTTCTCTCTCAGACTCTCCCTCTCCAGAAAACTCACACGTCTGTGTTCCCCGGCAACGGCGCCAAAAACTTGATGCGATGATTTCGGCAAGTGCACCGGTCGCGCAAGTAATAATAATGGGGAAAATCCCCGAGTGTCGGTCTCTTGAGGAACACAGTAAGGTGGAGTTAGGTTTCGAGGAAGGACTTGAGATTGAAGTCCTTAAATCGAATGGAATGCGGGGGAGTTGGGTTGGCTTTTGGAGAATAAAATAAAAGCTATCAACTACTCCTATGCAATGCCGCTATGCAATGCTTCGTTTGGCGGGATGGAGACTAGGCAGGCCTTGAGCGCGCTGCGTCGAAAGGGCGGATGGACGAGTAAGCAAGCGGAATCGAACTGTGCAGGCCTTGAGCGCACTGCTTCGTTAGGCGGGATGGAATACGGGCCGCGATGCCACGCTTCGGTAGGCGGATGGACGAGTAGGCTAGCGGAGTGAGGGTCGCAAGCACCTCTTCGACAAGCACGCCACTAGCAATTGCTAGTGCGGCGCACGAACGTGACAGCGGGATGGAGTATGGAATGGGGCACACCTCAAGCAACTCAAATAGATAAATTACACAATCACATAGACATGAAATATATATGTAAATATAACTAATTCAAGTGCCACTTCATCATCATAATGAGATCTAAAACATATACACATCAATAAGAGAAGAATAAGGCAAGAAATCGACCGAATCCGAAGTCTCGTTGTAGATTCACGGTTGGAATCGCCGGGTTGTCAATCCGCGTCCAAGCTCGGTCCGCAACTACGTCCGGGGTAGAGAGAGCTGTCACGACTCTCCAATGGACCCGTCTTCTTCGTGTCACGATCCGGTAGAGGTTGCAAACTTCCTCTTGCTCGATGGAGATGGCGGCTAGATCTCTCTTTGAAGCTCTTGGATGAAGGAGGATGCCGAGAGGAAACTCCGACTCAAGATTGGCGTGAAGAACAAGCCCGGAGCACCTCCAGATGGTGGGCGGCGGTGGAGGGGTGAAACTGGCGCGGAACGGCGGAAGAACGACGGAAAAATGCGGAAGATCCGACCTAATTCGCGAGCAGGTCGTTTTATAGGCGCTGGAATAAACAGTGCGCACGGTCAGTGGCGCACGACCAGTGGTCGTGCGCACTAGAATTCGGTGATCGTGCGCTCTGCCTGGACGGAACCTGCAAAGACAGAAATTATGAAATAACATGTTCGCACGACCAGTGGCGCACGACCGGTGGTCGTACGCACTATCGTAGGTGGTCGTGCGCACTGGTTGAAACAGAACTCATGAAATTGATGATAAGCGCGCACGAACAGTGGCGCACGACCGGTGGTCGTGCGCACTAGCGTAGATGGTCATGCGCACTGCACCAAACAGAACTCATAAAAAAGGGTTAAGTGCACACGATCAGTGGCGCACGACCAGTGGTCGTGCGCAATAGAACCGGTGATCGTGCGCAGTGTTCCTGTGCAGAATTGCACCGGAAACACCTGCACGACACCTGTTCCAGCGTACGACACCAGTCTAGCCACTGAAAGTGGGACTTAACATCGCAAGAAAACTAATAACAAAGAAAGATACGAAATTACACCAAATAGGGCCTATAAGTGCACCTAGCATAGAATGACCAATATGAGCTAAAACAGGGCTAAAGTGCAGTGAAAAGACTAAATAGATGGCCCAGATGAGTCCATAAAAGTGTATATGATCAGGACTCATCACACCCCCAGACTTAACTGTTTGCGCGTCCCGAGCAAACAAATTCTAAGCGAACTAGGAAAGAACAGTAGATGGCTTAATGATCACGCTACAGAGTACAATGCGAAGTCGCATGCTCACGTGCATAAGAAAAATAGTAGAAAAGATTTCTGATTATAAAAACAGTTTATATATTTCTAAAAGAGTAAAAGCATATTACAACTACTCAAAATGGTGAACAACAGTGAATCGTTCGGTCATGCATACGGAGAAAGTAAACTAAACGCTGAGATGAGCATTGCTCAAGATTGAGATGCCGGACAAACTCCACCGAAATCCATCGGTGTCGGTGACCATAGGCTTGCCCGGTCACATTCTCTCCACGACACTAGATTGGTTCATAGCGTGAGTCGGTAGGACTTTAGGTTAGAGATGGGGCTTGGGTTACGGTGAGGTAAACGATGATAAACAAAATGGCTTAAACACATAACCCAAATGAGCTTTTAAAAATAACTACCCGCGCACCAAAATCGAATGCAAGTGCACCACACCCCCAGACTTGAACTTTTGCAACATAGGTGTGTGCACCGCCTACTCCCAATACACAATTTTTCTACATGATTTTTCAATAAAACTCATTTTTCTTTCTTCTCTTTTTTTTTTCATTTTTCTTTCTATCTTTCTTTTTCTTGTCTTTTTTTTTTCTTTCAGCAAAATTTTCAAATGAGCACATCCACAGATTCACATAATAGACACCACAATCAACATCCCCCCAAAATGTAAATGAAACTACAACTAAAGCTCGGATTTGGGTGTGTGACTAGGCTAGGCTTTTAGGCTTTGGTGAGATAAATGTGGAGCTGAATCAAGAAAAGGGTAGGCACAAAGGGGCTAGCAAGGGTAGACGATAGGCATGAAATAAAAAGTTCAACCGAGCCAAAATAATGGCCTACGTCATTCTCACGCACTAGAACTATCCTATGCCAATGCTTCAAGAATCGCTTGGGGCAAGTTCTAGCCACCGAGAAAGATTCTCCTTTCTCCCGACTCAAGCAATACGAGTCTAGCGATCGTTTACACACATCCCGACGCTACCGTTTAATTCACACCGGATTCACCATTTGAGTAGAGTAAACAACATTTACACTAATAGAGAAAAATATAAAACCATAGTATAAAAAGAAATCTAATCTACACAAATCTCTATGCAACCGAGCACTCGACTAGGAGCACTACTAGAGTCAACATTTTACTCTGCTACATAGTCCTAAGCCATCACCTAGACTTTCCCAAATAAGCAGAAGAATTAAATTCACAACAGAGCAAGCAAACAGATGAGTACGCGCTCAAGTGGGTGATGTGGTGTGCAATGAAAATGAACAACAATTTAAAAGAAATCTTCTAGCATGCAGTGCAATAGTGCACGTGAGCGGGTAAACAAAACTACTCTCCCCCAGACTTAAACTAAACAATTCGCATAATATATGACAGGAAAATCAAAATAGGGCTAGGGAAAGAGAGTACCCAATGCTCAGCAAGTGAGCATACCAGAAGACGCGTGCAAACTAAGACAACGCTGCAGCATCCGCCATCCAGAAAAAAGATACCTGCAGAGGTCAGCTCCGCAAAAACAAAAGAAAAAGACAAGCTAAAATAAACTACAACTAACTAAACATGATTAGAAGAAATAAAAATGCAGGAAAAGTAAGATAACTACTGGGGTTATTGTCATCCCAGCACGACTTATTCAAAACTAAAACGGTTCTAGCTAATGGGAGTATGGAATGAGAAGTGGACAGGTAACTGGCCTAATATCCGTGTCGGTAGCGGGTACCGATACGGTGATAGAACAGTCACGCCTCTACCCGAATATAAATAATACCTGCTCGTCACAGGTAGAGGGAAAAGAAAGTAAGAAGAGGTGGAGGCCTGGTCCTCACTCATCTCACCAAAACTATCCTTGCCCAGCAAGGTATCACCCACAGCAGGTCCGCAGGAGGAGAAGGCAACGAGTGGAGCTTCCTCTACGGAGGGGGGATCAACCTCCTCACATGAGAGGATGCTCTCATCATTGACTTGAGCATCATGCTCCAAGTCCTCCTGATGTACCTGTGAAGACTCAACCTGCACAGGCTCAGATGAAGAAGGGGGGTCAGGAAATAAAAGAGAAGAATGACATAAATAATCAAAAATCGGGGGAGTGGTCCCGGTCTCACTCCCATTAGGTTGGGGAAGTAAAATAATGTTTGCATTGTCATCAATGCTACAAGATTCGGCGGGATCAACGGTGGCCAGGCTTAGGATTTGGACTTCCTCCACCGGTGCTGAGGAAAATTCCTCTTCACCTAGAAGGTTGTCCTCCTCCATAGGAATAGGCACAACACTCAGATCAACCGCCTCCTCCTGCGACACATCATCAACAATGTCGTCAGAGACGAGTGTAGTATGCACAACAGGGAGAGGAGTAGTGCTCGGATAAAAGTCGAGCACCGATTCCTCACAAAGAATCGAATCCACTAGAGGTGGTGGATGCACATGGAGAATAGGCTCAGCAATGTCGGTGCATAGATCAACCGCACATCCGGTGACCGTGTCCATGCCATACCCTTCAAGATGTGAAGGTGACAAAGCTACATAACCGGATGTTGAAGGTGTGCCGCCAGAGTTAGGAGTTGGGACGATCCGGATATCCGGCTCGTCATCCTCGTCCAATTGGCGAAGATACTCGGCACAATCCTTCAGGGCATGATCTGTGCTCCGACAAAACTGGCACTGCCTAGCAGGCTTTTTTGGCACAGCGGGGGCTGAAGCCGAAAAGAAGTATGACGGTAAAGGCTCAGCAGAGTAGCCATAAGACTTACGCGCACCATATGGAGTACCAGACGAAGTCGGTGCTCCATATGCTGGGCTATAAGAATTATGCCTACTATTCTCCGTAGGGCATTCATCACTAGAGTGGGAGGTAGCTCCACACCAACGGCAACATAAATTGAGATGTGCCCACATAGTGTAAAAATATTACGATTCAAAATAAAAAATGCTATTGTGCAAATACTATACCAAACAAAAATTACTAAAGCAACCTAAAATAAAACAGAAAAATAGAATACGAAGAAATAAAAACAAAGAAATGCAATTTACAAATGGAAGGGCTTCTCTCTCAGACTCTCCCTCTCCAGAAAACTCACACGTCTGTGTTCCCCAGCAACGGCGCCAAAAACTTGATGCGATGATTTCGGCAAGTGCACCGGTCGCGCAAGTAATAATAATGGGGAAAATCCCCGAGTGTCGGTCTCTTGAGGAACACAGTAAGGTGGAGTTAGGTTTCGAGGAAGGACTTGAGATTGAAGTCCTTAAATCGAATGGAATGCGGGGGAGTTGGGTTGACTTTTGGAGAATAAAATAAAAGCTATCAACTACTCCTATGCAATGCCGCTATGCAATGCTTCGCTTGGCGGGATGGAGACTAGGCAGGCCTTGAGCGCGCTGTGTCGAAAGGGCGGATGGACGAGTAAGCAAGCGGAATCGAACTGTGCAGGCCTTGAGCGCACTGCTTCGTTAGGCGGGATGGAATACGGGCCGCGATGCCACGCTTCGGTAGGCGGATGGACGAGTAGGCTAGCAGAGTGAGGGTCGCAAGCACCTCTTCGACAAGCACGCCACTAGCAATTGCTAGTGCGGCGCACGAACGTGACGGCGGGATGAAGTATGGAATGGGGCGCACCTCAAGCAACTCAAATAGATAAATTACACAATCACATAGACATGAAATATATATGTAAATATAACTAATTCAAGTGCCACTTCATCATCATAATGAGATCTAAAACATATACACATCAATAAGAGAAGAATAAGGCAAGAAATCGACCGAATCCGAAGTCTCGTTGTAGATTCACGGTTGGAATCGCCGGGTTGTCAATCCGCGTCCAAGCTCGGTCCGCAACTACGTCCGGGGTAGAGAGAGCTGTCACGACTCTCCAATGGACCCGTCTTCTTCGTGTCACGATCCGGTAGAGTTTGCAAACTTCCTCTTGCTCGATGGAGATGGCGGCTAGATCTCTCTTTGAAGCTCTTGGATGAAGGAGGAGGCCGAGAGGAAACTCCGGCTCAAGATTGGCGTGAAGAACAAGCCCGGAGCACCTCCAGATGGTGGGCGGCGGTGGAGGGGCGAAACTGGCGCGGAACGACGGAAGAACGGCGGAAAAATGCGGAAGATCCGACCTAATTCGCGAGCAGGTCATTTTATAGGCGCTGGAATAAACAGTGCGCACGGTCAGTGGCGCACGACCAGTGGTCGTGCGCACTAGAATTCGGTGATCGTGCGCTCTGCATGGACGGAACCTGCAAAGACAGAAATTATGAAATAACATGTTCGCACGACCAGTGGCGCACGACCGGTGGTCGTGCGCACTATCGTAGGTGGTCGTGCGCACTGGTTGAAACAGAACTCATGAAATTGATGATAAGCGCGCACGAACAGTGGCGCACGACCGGTGGTCGTGCGCACTAGCGTAGATGGTCGTGCACACTGCACCAAACAGAACTCATAAAAATGGGTTAAATGCACACGATCAGTGGCGCACGACCAGTGGTCGTGCGCAATAGAACTGGTGATCGTGCGCAGTGTTCCTGTGCAGAATTGCACCGGAAACACCTGCACGACACCTGTTCCAGCGTACGACACAAGTCTAGCCACTGAAAGTGGGACTTAACATCGCAAGAAAACTAATAACAAAGAAAGATACGAAATTACACCAAATAGGGCCTATAAGTGCACCTAGCATAGAATGACCAATATGAGCTAAAACAGGGCTAAAGTGCAGTGAAAAGACTAAATAGATGGCCCAGATGAGTCCATAAAAGTGTATATGATCAGGACTCATCACACCCCCAGACTTAACTGTTTGCGCGTCCCGAGCAAACAAATTCTAAGCGAACTAGGAAAGAACAGTAGATGGCTTAATGATCACGCTACAGAGTACCATGCGAAGTCGCATGCTCACGTGCATAAGAAAAATAGTAGAAAAGATTTCTGATTATAAAAACAGTTTATATATTTCTAAAAGAGTAAAAGCATATTACAACTACTCAAAATGGTGAACAACAGTGAATCGTTCGGTCATGCATACGGAGAAAGTAAACTAAACGCTGAGATGAGCATTGCTCAAGATTGGGATGTCGGACAAACTCCACCGAAATCCATCGGTGTCGGTGACCATAGGCTTGCCCGGTCACATTCTCTCCACGACACTAGATTGGTTCATAGCGTGAGTCGGTAGGACTTTAGGTTAGAGATGGGGCTTGGGTTACGGTGAGGTAAACGATGATAAACAAAATGCATTAAACACATAACCCAAATGAGGTTTTAAAAATAACTACCCGCGCACCAAAATCGAATGCAAGTGCACCACACCCCCAGACTTGAACTTTTGCAACATAGGTGTGTGCACCGCCTACTCCCAATACACAATTTTTCTACATGATTTTTCAATAAAACTCATTTTTCTTTCTTCTCTTTTTTTTTTCATTTTTCTTTCTATCTTTCTTTTTCTTGTCTTTTTTTTTCTTTCAACAAAATTTCCAAATGAGCACATCCACAGATTCACATAATAGACACCACAATCAGCATCCCCCCAAAATGTAAATGAAACTACAACTAAAGCTCAGATTTGGGTGTGTGACTAGGCTAGGCTTTTAGGCTTTGGTGAGATAAATGTGGAGCTGAATCAAGAAAAGGGTAGGCACAAAGGGGCTAGCAAGGGTAGACGATAGGCATGAAATAAAAAGTTCAACCGAGCCAAAATAATGGCCTACGTCATTCTCACGCACTAGAACTATCCTATGCCAATGCTTCAAGAATCGCTTGGGGCAAGTTCTAGCCACCGAGAAAGATTCTCCTTTCTCCCGACTCAAGCAATACGAGTCTAGCGATCGTTTACACACATCCCTACGCTACCGTTTGATTCACACCGGATTCACCATTTGAGTAGAGTAAACAACATTTACACTAATAGAGAAAAATATAAAACCATAGTATAAAAAGAAATCTAATCTACACAAATCTCTATGCAACCGAGCACTCGACTAGGAGCACTACTAGAGTCAACATTTTACTCTGCTACATAGTCCTAAGTCATCACCTAGACTTTCCCAAATAAGCAGAAGAATTAAATTCACAACAGAGCAAGCAAACAGATGAGTACGCGCTCAAGTGGGTGATGTGGTGTGCAATGAAAATGAACAACAATTTAAAAGAAATCTTCTAGCATGCAGTGCAATAGTGCACGTGAGCGGGTAAACAAAACTACTTTCCCCCAGACTTAAACTAAACAATCCGCATAATATATGACAGGAAAATCAAAATAGGGCTAGGGAAAGAGAGTACCCAATGCTCAGCAAGTGAGCATACCAGAAGACGCGTGCAAACTAAGACAACGCTGCAGCATCCGCCATCCAGAAAAAAGATACCTGCAGGGGTCAGCTCCGCAAAAACAAAAGAAAAAGACAAGCTAAAATAAACTATAGCTAACTAAACATGATTAGAAGAAATAAAAATGCAGGAAAAGTAAGATAACTACTGGGGTTATTGTCATCCCAGCACGACTTATTCAAAACTAAAACGGTTCTAGCTAATGGGAGTATGGAATGAGAAGTGGACAGGTAACTGGCCTAATATCCGTGTCGGTAGCGGGTACCGATACGGTGATAGAACAGTCACGCCTCTACCCGAATATAAATAATACCTGCTCGTCACAGGTAGAGGGAAAAGAAAGTAAGAAGAGGAGGAGGCCTGGTCCTCACTCATCTCACCAAAACTATCCTTGCCCAGCAAGGTATCGCCCACAGCAGGTCCGCAGGAGGAGAAGGCAACGAGTGGAGCTTCCTCTACGGAGGGGGGATCAACCTCCTCACATGAGAGGATGCTCTCATCATTGACTTGAACATCATGCTCCAAGTCCTCCTGATGTACCTGTGAAGACTCAACCTGCACAGGCTCAGATGAAGAAGGGGGGTCAGGAAATAAAAGAGAAGAATGACATAAATAATCAAAAATCGGGGGAGTGGTCCCGGTCTCACTCCCATTAGGTTGGGGAAGTAAAATAATGTTTGCATTGTCATCAATGCTACAAGATTCGGCGGGATCAACGGTGGCCAGGCTTAGGATTTGGACTTCCTCCACCGGTGCTGAGGAAAATTCCTCTTCACCTAGAAGGTTGTCCTCCTCCATAGGAATAGGCACAACACTCAGATCAACCGCCTCCTCCTGTGACACATCATCAACAATGTCGTCAGAGACGAGTGTAGTATGCACAACAGGGAGAGGAGTAGTGCTCGGATAAAAGTCGAGCACCGATTCCTCACAAAGAATCGAATCCACTAGAGGTGGTGGATGCACATGGAGAATAGGCTCAGCAATGTCGGTGCATAGATCAACCGCACATCCGGTGACCGTGTCCATGCCATACCCTTCAAGATGTGAAGGTGACAAAGACACATAACCGGATGTTGAAGGTGTGCCGCCAGAGTTAGGAGTTGGGACGATCCGGATATCCGGCTCGTCATCCTCGTCCAATTGGCGAAGATACTCGGCACAATCCTTCAGGGCATGATCTGTGCTCCGACAAAACTGGCACTGCCTAGCAGGCTTTTTTGGCACAGCGGGGGCTGAAGCCGAAAAGAAGTATGACGGTAAAGGCTCAGCAGAGTAGCCATAAGACTTACGCGCACCATATGGAGTACCAGACGAAGTCGGTGCTCCATATGCTGGGCTATAAGAATTATGCCTACTATTCTCCGTAGGGCATTCATCACTAGAGTGGGAGGTAGCTCCACACCAACGGCAACGGAAATTGAGATGTGCCCACATAGTGTAAAAATAATACGATTCAAAATAAAAAATGCTATTGTGCAAATACTATACCAAACAAAAATTACTAAAGCAACCTAAAATAAAACAGGAAAATAGAATACGAAGAAATAAAAACAAAGAAATGCAATTTACAAATGGAAGGGCTTCTCTCTCAAACTCTCCCTCTCCAGAAAACTCACACGTCTGTGTTCCCCGGCAACGGCGCCAAAAACTTGATGCGATGATTTCGGCAAGTGCACCGGTCGCGCAAGTAATAATAATGGGGAAAATCCCCGAGTGTCGGTCTCTTGAGGAACACAGTAAGGTGGAGTTAGGTTTCGAGGAAGGACTTGAGATTGAAGTCCTTAAATCGAATGGAATGCGTGGGAGTTGGGTTGGCTTTTGGAGAATAAAATAAAAGCTATCAACTACTCCTATGCAATGCCGCTATGCAATGCTTCGCTTGGCGGGATGGAGACTAGGCAGGCCTTGAGCGCGCTGCGTCGAAAGGGCGAATGGACGAGTAAGCAAGCGGAATCGAACTGTGCAGGCCTTGAGCGCACTGCTTCGTTAGGCGGGATGGAATACGGGCCGCGATGCCACGCTTCGGTAGGCGGATGGACAAGTAGGCTAGCGGAGTGAGGGTCGCAAGCACCTCTTCGACAAGCACGCCACTAGCAATTGCTAGTGCGGCGCACGAACGTGACGGCGGGATGGAGTATGGAATGGGGCGCACCTCAAGCAACTCAAATAGATAAATTACACAATCACATAGACATGAAATATATATGTAAATATAACTAATTCAAGTGCCACTTCATCATCATAATGAGATCTAAAACATATAAACATCAATAAGAGAAGAATCAGGCAAGAAATCGACCAAATCCGAAGTCTCGTTGTAGATTCACGGTTGGAATCGCCGGGCTGTCAATCCGCGTCCAAGCTCGGTCCGCAACTACGTCCGGGGTAGAGAGAGCTGTCACGACTCTCCAATGGACCCGTCTTCATCGTGTCACGATCCGGTAGAGGTTGCAAACTTCCTGTTGCTCGATGGAGATGGCGGCTAGATCTCTCTTTGAAGCTCTTGGATGAAGGAGGAGGCCGAGAGGAAACTCCGGCTCAAGATTGGCGTGAAGAACAAGCCCGGAGCACCTCCAGATGGTGGGCGGCGGTGGAGGGGCGAAAATGGCGCGGAACGGCGGAAGAACGGCGGAAAAATGCGGAAGATCCGACCTAATTCGCGAGCAGGTCGTTTTATAGGCGCTGGAATAAACAGTGCGCACGGTCAGTGGCGCACGACCAGTGGTCGTGCGCACTAGAATTCGGTGATCGTGCGCTCTGCCTGGACGGAACCTGCAAAGACAGAAATTATGAAATAACATGTTCGCACGACCAGTGGCGCACGACCGGTGGTCGTGCGCACTATCGCAGGTGGTCGTGCGCACTGGTTGAAACAGAACTCATGAAATTGATGATAAGCGCGCACGAACAGTGGCGCACGACCGGTGGTCGTGCGCACTAGCGTAGATGGTCGTGCGCACTGCACCAAACAGAACTCATAAAAAAGGGTTAAGTGCACACGATCAGTGGCGCACGACCATTGGTCGTGCGCAATAGAACCGGTGATCGTGCGCAGTGTTCCTGTGCAGAATTGCACCGGAAACACCTGCACGACACCTGTTCCAGCGTTCGACACCAGTCTAGCCACTGAAAGTGGGACTTAACATCGCAAGAAAACTAATAACAAAGAAAGATACGAAATTACACCAAATAGGGCCTATAAGTGCACCTAGCATAGAATGACCAATATGAGCTAAAACAGGGCTAAAGTGCAGTGAAAAGACTAAATAGATGGCCCAGATGAGTCCATAAAAGTGTATATGATCAGGACTCATCACCTGCCTCTTCAAGTTTGTCAGAAACACTTGACATAACTGCTGGTCTGCAACATTGTAAATCCTCATGATTGTGGTGAAGTGGTTGATATGTTATAGTGGATCGTCCGTCCCGTCGAATGTCTCGATGTTAGGGAGTTTGAAGCCATGTGGGATTAGACAAACTATAACCTGAGGCGTTAGTGGGGATCCGTGGTGATGAGGACGGCGGGCGAAAGCAGCCCGTCGACCGATCTGCCCATACTCTTATACAATCACCTCGTGTATCTCTTCGGGTGTGAGTCTTCCAACTTCGTAACCGATGCATGTTGCTTCCTGCTGGCGGTGATGAAAGTCAGCCTCGAGACCCCTGGCCGGTCGAGCAGGATGCTTGGAGCTGTCCGCGTCGGAGAATTCTTCTTTGTAGATATTTTTCTCTCGAGTGACTTCTTCCCACGGAGCATGGTTCAAAGCCAAGGGAGGTAAATTGACCGGCGCGGGGTGGGTGGGGTGGGGTGGGGGGGGGGGATGGGAGATCGAGGGGATCCTATGTTTCTCAAAAGAGTGAGCATCTCTGCCTGCTGCTCTTCCATCTGTCGCATGCGTCCTTCTAATGCAGCAACAAGGAGATCTTCGAAGAATTCTTCGAACGCCGAATGAGAACTCTGAAGGATCTTCGAAGAAGCTCTCGGGCGCTGAAGGCAAGATGTCCTCAAATGAGGGCTCTGACTCCTTTTATAGTTGACCAAGGGTAGACCAGTAATTTTGTCGTTGTAACCACCGTAACCACCTGGTGGGTGAATCATGATCGTCGATCTGGAGCACACAGATCGCCATTTTTTGATATGACCGTCTTGCCCCCCCAGGCACTTTGGGCAGTTTTGGTAGCTTCATTGGAGGCAATGAAAGTCACGAATAAAACCTGCAATCCAGGAAGTTAAGAAAGTTAACTGTCGTGTGCGCCACGAACACGGAGGCATTCATCGCGTGTTGTCAACATAGAGGCGTTCTGAGCGCGCCACGAACGTGGAGATGTTCGATGCACGCCGTGAGCGCTGGTTGCGATCTTGGAGGCGCTCGGTGCGCGTTGTGAACACAGGTTGCGATCTTGGAGGAGCTCGGCGGGCGTCGTGAACGCAGAGGCGCTTGGTGCGCATCGCGAGCGTGGACTTAGGGGGTACAGTCAGGCCATACTCGGGAGGTGCGACCCTGTCCTAACCCCAAGAGGGTTCATCCATGGCCGCACCAAAGGGGGGTGTGGTTTTGACCGCAACCAAAGGGGGGTGCGGGTTTGGCCGCACCCCATGGGAGGTGCGGCTCTGGCCGCACACCAAGAGGGGTGCGATCCTGTCCGCCCCTCATCGGGGGGGGGGGGGGGGCACCATGGTGGTGCGGCCCGACTGGCGTGGTGGCCGCCGCACTTGGGACGCTACCGCTACAGACGCGCGGCTTAGTGGCGGTTTCTCCACTTCCTCCATGGTGGGGGTTGACTTTTGTAACGATCCAGGCCCGCCAACACGGGACCTAGCTGGACCGCCAGCACCCTCCCAGCCCAGGCCTACCAACACGGGACCCATCTGGCACCGGAAGGGTTCAGCCTAACCAGATGGTCTGCAGACGATGCACCCCAACCCCTCTCTGTCCCACCACAGGGCACAGCGGGTTGTTGGAGACCGCAGTCCCCCTTTGATGAGTAATGATTCAGTTAAGCGACAACGCATGGACTTCCCAGGAGGTCACCCATCCCGTGACTACTCCAGCCCGAGCACGCTTAACTATGGAGTACTTTCACTTCTCATCACCAATTGATTTATACCCTTTGTAAGATCCCCCCCCCCCTCCGGTACTCGACCTTATCGGGAGATCTTACCGCACACCATCGCCAATACATGACTTCGAGATGACTGCGTAGGATCAAAAGAATGACCATCACAAACACTCCTCTCATTGCTCACCCCGAGGCCATATATTAACGATGGTGCTAAGCGAATTCTACTTGTAATCCGAATGCGTGGTGGTTTAGTAGTAGCACGATCTACCAGGACTAAATAGCTAATAGGATATAAACAACTATTTTCGTAGCATAACATGTGGTAGACTATAATTGTTCAATAGGCTCGAGCTATCATTTAAGATATCTTAATTCATAAGGCTAAGGCGCAGCGATTTCGTTTAACAAAGAGTAAAGTTGTATATAAAATATATTACTACTCAGTCGATTTCCTAAATGGTAATAAGTGGAGCTTATGCATAGTAAGGCTACAAGGGTCTATCTAGCTTTATCCGATCCAATGTACTATAATTGATGAGAAGCTAGTATTTACGAAAGTTCGTAGTGGTTAAATCATAAGACAAGACTGTTACTTAACTGATTGTCCTTCGATATCAATTGTATATAACACTACAAAGTTGCAATGCATAAGTGGGGGGGGGGGGGGGGGGGGGGCGCACTGCCCACGATGACAATTTTAACTTAATTAAAGGTTATCTCGTAGGGCCTACTAGCATTTACCAACAAGAGTATAATATTTGCAGCGATACATGTAACACATAATAATAAACCATAATGAATCTCAAGTCATAAATACTTAAATTGTGTCTTAACATAAGGTACCTTGATGGGCATAGCCGAAGTTATCATTCTGGATCCCTCCCATTGCCTATCTGTATCCTTAACCTGTAACTCAAGTATAATGTCAAGCCATAAAAATAACCGACAAGGAGGTTATGTGTAAAAGTAATTGGGTCGTGACAGTCTTCCCACGACCACCGCCTACGTACTCCGTATCATCCTGCATACGGCCTCAGACCCACGTAGTTCTATGATTGTCGCACGGGTTGCCTGGAACCAGGCCGTCCTCGATGCGGGTTGCCTTAGAGTAACACTCGAAGGCCATCCTAAATTTTCCGAAGGCAACAATTATCCCCGAAGGGATGTATTTTCTCGAAGGGGCAACATTTTATTCCCGAAGGAATATCTTTCTCGAAGGGGCAACATTTTTATTACCATAACGATTATTCATATTTTCGTGTGAATAACATGAAACGAATATGCTCTTATAATGACATTATTCCAAGCTTATAGCGTATGCAGGATTTAGAATTTAGTGTATTTCTATAAATCGGCAGAAGCCTCCAATTGTCATCGGCCAATGATCAAGTAATTCATTATGAGAGAAAGAGCAAGAGTATAATATGTAAGAGACTTGCCACCATCTCCTAGGCTCGGCGAGATAAGCTTCATGGTCTCTTTGGTGTCAATATTAAATTCACTGGTAATTTAGCTACGTCCAGCATAATTTCATTATGGGTCCAAGAGATGAACACCACTCTCAAGGGTCTGAACAACCGAATATATACATGCTGCTGCTTCTAAATGAAGGCAGGAAATGCAGTTTTGGCAACAATAAAACAGGGATTTGACCTATCAAACGAAATCCAAAAAATTACGTGTAAGTACAATCTGTAAAGGTAAAATCATTACCTACACTATTGTTGGAGGGTTCATAAGGTGATTACTACCAAATAAAGCCTAAATATCAAAAAGAAGGTTTGCTGCAGTTTTTAAACAATAGCAGAATTCAGAAAAAGGCAGTACTAAAACGGGGTTTTGACCCATCAAACGAACTCTAAAAATTATGTACAAGTACAATTTGGAAAGGTAAATACATTACCTACATTAATGATGGAGGGTTCATAAGGTGATTACTACCAAATAAAGCCTAAATATAAAAAAAAGGTTTGCTGCAGTTTTTAAAACAATAGCAGAATTAAGAAAAATGCAGTACCAAAACGGGGTTTTGACCCATCAAACGAACTCCAAAAATTATGTAAAAGTACAATTTGGAAAGGTAAAAACATTACCTAGATTAATGATGAAGGGTTCATAAGGTGATTACTAACAAATAAAGCCTAAATATCAAAAAGAAGGTTTGCTGCAGTTTTTAAAACAATAGCAGAATTCAGAAAAAGGCAGTACCAAAACGGGGTTTTGACCCATCAAACGAACTCCAAAAATTATGTACAAGTACAATTTGGAAAGGTAAAAATATTACCTACATTAATGATGAAGAGTTTATAAGGTGATTACTACCAAATAAAGCCTAAATATCAAAAAGAAGGTTTGCTGCAGTTTTTAAAACAATAGCAGAATTCAGAAAAAGGCAGACCAAAACGGGGTTTTGACACATCAAACGAACTCCAAAAATTATGTACAAGTACAATTTGGAAAGGTAAAAATATTACCTACATTAATGATGAAGGGTTCATAAGGTGATTACTACCAAATAAAGCCTAAATATCAAAAAGAAGGTTTGCTGCAGTTTTTTTTTAAAACAATATCAGAATTCAGAAAAAGGCAGTACCAAAACAGGGTTTTGACCCATCAACGAACTCCAAATATTACATATAGTAAAGCCCAAATCCCTTCACAGGACTGCCATTTCAATCCCCCCATGTATATAATAGTTCAATAGCCGGCCAAACTTAGTAAGAACAAAAACCCCTCAAACTTCATTGTGAGCTCTAAAATGATTTGGCCTCATCTCTCCTATCAACACTTTACTATAATTTGTAAGATAGAAGCAACAATATAGCTGGTACAGCTTAGGCAAATCAAATCCATATGCCAGATAGAGTTCACAAACCCTTTGTTCCACCAAAGTAAAGCCTATACATGAAAGTCCCCCATTTCTAGAAAACAATATAAAATTTGAACAAGAGTAGCAAATAGCCTAAACTTAACAGTAATTAATTATAAAGAAGAGTCAAAGCCCAAACCTCCTAATCATAGCTTGAACTGGAAATAGGAGAAGCTACAGCCGACTATTAACCAAAAAAAGAACATTTCTCCAATCTAGAGCAGTGGCAGGAGTAAGCCCAATACCATAAAATCAATTAAAGTTTGAGCTTGAGATGATATAAAGAAACGAAAATCATAGTTGCCATAATTAATTCCCCCAGCCCCCGAATTAAACGTCTTCATATTGATGGCAGCAACCGGCCAACAAAAACAATCGACTCCCAAACTCGACCACACCAATATTATTGCATGCTCATCTTCATCCATCACTTAAACTCCTTAAAGCAAATCGCATAGAAAATCAAATGAGAAAACAAAACAAGGAAGGCTTACAGTGAAGTAGCAGGAAAGGTGAGCACTGCCGCCAAAAAGCAAAACCCGACTAAGCCTCAGGTCAAACAAACGAAGCCGTGAAATCTCCGATTCCAGCACTACCCACTGATTCCAGCAAAACTTTTATGAGATTAAGAGAGGGAGGGGATAAGATTTGAGCAGGAGATCGGCGTCGTGCCAGTTAGGGAGAAGAAAGAGAAGTAGGAAAACCCTAGCTGCGAAAAAAAAGTCGAGAGCGAGAGAGATGAGTAGTGAGAGATGGGAGTAGCGAAGGAGGAAGAAGCTCTGCCGTGAGGGAGGCCGATACTGCGATTCTTTAAGAGTGTCGATACCTCGCCATTTCCGCCCAGCCATGAAGTTTCCGCCCCTTCTCTGTTTTTTTTTAATACCCGTCTCTCTCTCTCTCTCTCTTCTTTAATTTTAGCCGATCAAGCCCCTCTCTCTCTCTCTCTCTCTCTCTCTCTCTCTCTCTCTAATTTTAGTCGGTCAAGCCCCTCTCTCTCTCTCTCTTTAATCTATTAAAGTCTCATATAACTTACATAAATAAATATATGTGAATATATATATACATATAAAAGTGTGTTATTTTAGGATAAGTTGAGAAAGGTTTGGCTATATATATATACATATATACGTGGATGTTTAGATTTTTACGTATAATTATATATATATATACATATTTTGTAAATATTTTATACATACATTTATATATATTTATATATATGTAAATCTGACACCGTACAAGTATATATGCGTTATAAAAACTTTCCTACATATATACAAACCTATATAATCAATATGTATGTGTGTGTATTCATTATATAATTCTCATATAAATGTACGTTGGAGTTTGTTGAGATTGCGTCGGTCATTCAAACTAATTAACTTAACTAAGGCGGATTTTCGAATTCATTTACGCAAATAATTACTTAATTCGCCGCGTTACTGAAAACGACCCGTTTCGTCCAAATTTCCTTAATTATCACCATGCTCGGTCTGGACGGAGGGCAATAATTTATTTCAATAATACGAGTCAAACAATTGTATGGGTTAATTTGGGCTCAACAGCTTAAGCATTCGTGTCAGTCTCGCCCCATTGCCCGATTTGTCAAGATCAGTTAATTGCGTCATTTACATCGAAATAGAATGAAAATGTACGTCGTTGAGTCTGTAGTAATATTGTCACAGGTGAATCCCAATTTTAGGCTAATTTGCATGAAGTACATGCTGTGACGTCGCAGTTTAATTCATAATCTGAAGTTAGGTCTTGAAACTGTTAAAAACTGGTTTAAACTCCTCAATGGTTCGCATGGCTCTTCTAGGCACCTAGTGCCAAAATCGGGATGTTACAAATCCAATAAGACAAAGAACAATTTTCGTCCCCGAAAATGCGAATGGGGCATGTGGTTTAAAAATTGAGTTGTAAATGATCACTTTGTTCCACCCATGTCTCCCAACTCATTCAAAATCATATTTACCAGATTCAAGTCCAATCATCCCCAAGCAACTAGATCCGTTAGATTTTTCTCAAGGAATTTCTACACAAGGCTTCTTGAGTTGTGGTAATTCATTTGAGCTCGGTAATTTGATTAGTTTAGTCTAAGCCAAGCATAAGTGAACTTAACTGATGTATGACTAACTCATTATATAGTTATACTTCAATGTGGATCTTTTCAGTGGAGAAAGCAGTAGTCGCAAGTAAGCAAGCGCTGTAAAACTGCTACTCAATAATCAATTCTCATGCGGGGTTACATAGTTGAGCAGTAGGTATTAGCTAAAGGATCTAGATTCAACAGGAGGGATTCTATAGCAATTTGTTTTGGGGTTTATGATTCGTTTGCCATCAAATGTATAAAAGATCCTAATATTGTGAATGCAACCAAGAGTATAGCGGTCTTTAACTTGAAATCACAATCAAAAGTACACGGACCTAAGATTACAGTCACAATCACAACTAATATCCTAAGAAAATATAGGTAATGAGGTACAGTCAAACAACGAATACAAAGCAGCGTGTAATAGCATAAAGAAAACCTTAACTTATATGAATGTCTATGTAGACGTATAAGTTAAGGGGTCCGCCTAAACGTCCTGATCATATGAAGAGTCCCGTATCGATTCATATGATAGAGGGTATGATATGTATGTCATGATTATGTATATGTAAACAATGGCATAGCAAGGTATATAAAAGCATAAAGAAAACCTTAACTTATATGAATGTCTCAGGTAGACATATAAGTTAAGGGGTCCTCCTGAACGTCCTGATCATATGAAGAGTCCCATACCGATTCATATGATAGAGGGTATGATATGTATGTATGCCATGAACATGCAAGTGCAACTCACGCACACTACTCTGCACATATAGACCTTGTTAGTTCCCCATTGTTCAAGGTGTAGCTATCACCCAGGGTCTCACTACCGTGGCCGCAGTGACAGTGGGTCGGGCTCCCCCACTTCTAGGCGGGTACACACACTACCAGGCCTAGACCACTCCACACTCCCTCCGAGACCCACGCGTGGGCGGACTAATCGTGCTTTTTGTTGCGCGTCAGACTTAGATAGGCCAAGTATGAGTTTAGGGACGGTAGCTTCTCCACATCATCAACTAAGCCAGATCCCTAACCCTCATCACTCGCCTGAGTCAACGTATGTCCGCTGGTGTGCCAGCCCTGACCATACCGAAGACCCGCCACAAAATTATGCATATGCAATTTATGTATGAAAAACTGAGCCTACAACTTTTTAGGTACCTATGCTATATTGTTTAAGCGACCCTGAGCCAACCGCTCACCGGCCCATATATGCATCCGATATTGCCATGCCAAATGTTTGAAAATGCAACTCACACACCCGACTCTGTATGTGCAGACCTTGTAAGTTCCCTCTTGTTCAAGGTGTAGCTATCACCTCGGGTCTCACTACCGTGGTCGTAGTGACAGTGGGTCGGGCTACCCCACTTCTAGGCGGGTATACACACTACCAGGCCTTGACCTCTCCGTACTCCCTCCGAAACCCACGCGTGGGTGGACTAGTCGTACTTTTTGCTGCGCGTCAGACTTAGATAGGCCAAGCGTAGGGTTTCCAGGAAGTAGGCTTCTCCACTTCATCAACTAGGCCAATCCTTTAACCACTACCACCCGCCTGAGCCAACGTACGTTCGCCGGTGTGACGGCCAGACCGTACCGGAGACCCGCCACAGAATTCCTTCATAATTTTCCATATACCGAACATCAGGTTCAATAAATATTTATTTCCATAAATAGTTCACCGAGCATAATGCTCCTTTGTCAAGCCAATGTCGCCTAACCTCCTAGGTGACAACATTATCTTAGTACCGAGTTATTCATGTCCAGGACAGCTTGTCCTTACCTGCCCTCGTACTCCACATAGGAGCGAGATTATACATCATAGAGGTCGCAAATAATCTATTTTTTTTTCTAAAATTTTAGTTGGCCTAAAGATTTAGGGGTTGACCTTAGACTTCTGAGGGTTACCCTGTGAGGGGCTCACAACGGTATTGGGAGGTGCGATGGGGTGATATCCCAAACCTCCGCTTTCCAGGGTATTTAAT
The DNA here is from genome assembly GCA_033032865.1 of Dactylorhiza incarnata. Classification (NCBI taxonomy): domain Eukaryota; kingdom Viridiplantae; phylum Streptophyta; class Magnoliopsida; order Asparagales; family Orchidaceae; genus Dactylorhiza; species Dactylorhiza incarnata. Next base: position 7,851,538 of record JAWHQI010000041.1, read on the forward strand.
ATTATTGGTAATCTACACTTATTAGTTTCTCGCGACCTCTATGGTTACTCTTATCTGTGATAACATCATACTGTTCTCCCGGTATTTTATAACTATATGCTCCCTATGATTATCATATACGATCGAATGAGAATCCTCAGTTGTTACATACTAAATTTGATGTTCTAATCAACGTGAACTATTCTTCATAGATCTTTAAAAATTCTAATATTCAATGATCATCGTGTATCATTATAAACTTCAAGGATCTTTAACTTCCCGATGATAGCGTCTTCAAGGCTCGAGTGATTATAATATTTTCTCACTATAATTCCAATTTTGGAATATGAACTCCCAAAGGTCATTGTTATAAGATCACCGAAGAGTTTAGAGGCATAAACCCAAAGTTTTCAAATGAATATTTGTCCTCTAAATGTATTTATCGTAAATATTGGGCTAATGACACTTGGATTATGAGTATTATCCATTTCCCAAAATATATTTTCTAAGAATTACTATGAGATCCTATCATCAAAACTATTTTATGAATGATTTTCATTAACCATTATTGTTGAGTAATCTTCTTAATAATCCAAATCACCCTCTAATATAGATTGCAACCTTTGTGAATACCATAATCATGGAGTTCTCTACTAATGTCGTGATTCTAAAACCGATCATGATACATGCCTGTTCATTTGATCCTTTAAATCCTTTAGGGGTTTACTATTAGTTTTCCTTAATTAGATCATTTCCTAAGTTTGGGAAAAATTCTAAAAAGTTTTACTAAAATGTCTCTGTTGTTCAAAGGGAATTATATCTCTTTATTGACAAACGATCTCCTTAGAGACTTATTTTTCCTTATTTCCTCCACTAGGGAACACCATCCCCATTCAAACATGATTTATGAAAAATTCCATAATTATTCTAGAACTTGCAAATGGGAATCTCATCTATGCAAAAATCCAATTGGTCTAATATAATCTTATAAAACTTATTTCGTGATTCAGACCATAATGTCTTGGAAAAAACCTACCAGCTGTGGTAATACACGTGATAGGGATATGGTAAACCTCATAACTATGAGCTATAATTTGTGTTTTAACATCTAACGTAAAACACATAAGGTAGTTTTCAGCCTTATTTTTCCTTGAGCCAATGACTCCGGTCGAATCAAGTTGTGTCACATTCAAAGCTTGATTTCCCAACCACCTTCTATGTGGTTAATGACGAGCTTCAGATAACTGATTTTCTAGTGAAATTCCACTAAAATTTTGATTTTGAGGAACATTTGATGATTTACTTATGAACAATCATCTTGTTTAATGCCCTTTAAGTATGCTAATATGGAATTACTTAAACTATTATATGAAATTTATCCATTATAGTTCTCATTTACTCGAACCACCTTAGTGAAGTACTAATTTTGATGAAGTAGGTGAAATTTTATCAAACTGAGAGGGAGATATGTCATCCCCAATAAGACAAAGAGGAATAGGTCTAGGGTAGAGTTGTGTCAAAACATTGTCTTGATAATTATACGGTCCACCACTGCTTCCGCTGAAGTGGTTCCCCTGAACTACTCATTTAAAATAGACTGGACATAAGAGAATTTCTGTTTTTAGCACTAGCTGGAGGATCGTTTACGCTCTGATACCCTTTGTAAGATCCCCCCCCTCCGGTACTCGACCTTATCGGGAGATCTTACCGCACACCATCGCCAATACATGACTTCGAGATGACTACGTAGGATCAAAAGAATGACCATCACAAACACTCCTCTCATTGCTCACCCCGAGGCCATATATTAATGATGGTGCTAAGCGATTTCTACTTGTAATCCGAATGCGTGGTGGTTTAGTAGTAGCACGATTTACCAGGACTAAATAGCTAATAGGATATAAACAACTATTTTTGTAGCATAACATGTGGTAGACTATAATTGTTCAATAGGCTCGAGCTATCATTTAAGATATCTTAATTCATAAGGCTAAGGCGCAGCGATTTAGTTTAACAGAGAGTAAAGTTGTATATAAAATATATTACTACTCAGTCGATTTCCCAAATGGTAATAAGTGGAGCTTATGCTTAGTAAGGCTACAAGGGTCTATCTAGCTTTATCCGATCCAATGTACTATAATTGACGAGATGCTAGTATTTACGAAAGTTCGTAGTGGTTAAATCATAAGACAAGACTGTTACTTAACTGATTGTCCTTCAATATCAATTGTATATAACACTACAAAGTTGCAATGCATAAGGGGGGGGGGGGGGCACTGCCCACGATGACAATTTTAACTTAATTAAAGGTTATCTCGTAGGGCCTACTAGCATTTACCAACAAGAGTATAATATTTGCAGCGATACATGTAACACATAATAATAAACCATAATAAATCTCAAGTCATAAATACTTAAATTGTGTCTTAACATAAGGTACCTCGATGGCCATAGCCGAAGTTATCATTCTGGATCCCTCCCATTGCCTATCTGTATCCTTAACCTGTAACTCAAGTATAATGTCAAGGCATAAAAATAACCGACAAGGAGGTTATGTGTAAAAGTAATTGGGTCGTGTCAGTCTTCCCACGACCACCGCCTACGTACTCCGTATCATCCTGCATACGGCTTCAGACCCACGTAGTTCTATGATTGTCGCATGGGTTGCCTGGAACCAGACCGTCCTCGATGCGGGTTGCCTTAGAGTAACACTCGAAGGCCAGCCTAAATTTTCCGAAGGCAACAATTATCCCCAAAGGGATGTATTTTCTCGAAGGGGCAACATTTTATTCCCGAAGGAATATCTTTCTCGAAGGGGCAACATTTTTATTACCATAACGATTATTCATATTTTCGTGTGAATAACATGAAACGAATATGCTCTTATAATGACATTATTCCAAGCTTATAGCGTATGCAGGATTTAGAATTTAGTGTATTTCTATAAATCGGCAGAAGCCTCCAATTGTCATCGGCCAATGATCATGTAATTCATTACGAGAGAAAGAGCAAGAGTATAATATGTAAGAGACTTGCCACCATCTCCTAGGCTCGGTGAGATAAGCTTCATGGCCTCTTTGGTGTCAATATTAAATTCACTAGTAATTTAGCTACGTCCAGCATAATTTCATTATGGGTCCAAGAGATGAACACCACTCTCAAGGGCCTGAACAACCGAATATATACATGCCGCTGCTTCTAAATGAAGGCAGGAAATGCAGTTTTGGCAACAATAAAACAGGGATTTGACCCATCAAATGAACTCCAAAAAATTACGTGTAAGTACAATCTGGAAAGGTAAAAACATTACCTACACTATTGTTGGAGGGTTCATAAGGTGATTACTACCAAATAAAGCCTAAATATCAAAAAGAAGGTTTGCTACAGTTTTTAAACAATAGCAGAATTCAGAAAAAGACAGTACTAAAACGGGGTTTTGACCCATCAAACGAACTCCAAAAATTATGTACAAATACAATTTGGAAAGGTAAAAACATTACCTACATTAATGATGAAGGGTTCATAAGGTGATTACTATCAAATAAAGCCTAAATATAAAAAAAAAACGTTTGCTGCAGTTTTTAAAACAATAGCAGAATTCAGAAAAAGGCAGTACCAAAATGGGGTTTTGACCCATCAAACGAACTCCAAAAATTATGTACAAGTACAATTTGGAAAGGTAAAAACATTACCTACATTAATGATGAAGGGTTCATAAGGTTATTACAACCAAATAAAGCCTAAATATCAAAAAGAAGGTTTGCTGCAGTTTTTAAAACAATAGCAGAATTCAGAAAAAGGCAGTACCAAAACGGAGTTTTGACCCATCAAACTAACTCCAAAAATTATGTACAAGTACAATTTGGAAAGGTAAAAATATTACCTACATTAATGATGAAGGGTTCATAAGGTGATTACTACAAAATAAAGCCTAAATATCAAAAAGAAGGTTTGCTGCAGTTTTTAAAACAATAGCAGAATTCAGAAAAAGTCAGTACCAAAACGGGGTTTTGACCCATCAAACAAACTCCAAAAATTATGTACAAGTACAATTTGGAAAGGTAAAAACATTACCTTCATTAATGATGAAGGGTTCATAAGGTGATTACAACCAAATAAAGCCTAAATATCAAAAAGAAGGTTTGCTGCAGTTTTTTTTAAAACAATATCAGAATTCAGAAAAAGGCAGTACCAAAACGGGGTTTTGACCCATCAACGAACTCCAAATATTACGTATAGTAAAGCCCAAATCCCTTCACAGGACTGCCATTTCAATCCCCCCATGTATATAATAGTTCAATAGCCGGCCAAACTTAGTAAGAGCAAAAACCCCTCAAACTTCACCCTTGAGCTCTAAAATGATTTGGCCTCATCTCTCCTATCAACACTTTACTATAATTTGTAAGATAGAAGCAACAATATAGCTGGTACAGCTTAGGCAAATCAAATCCATATGCCATATAGAGTTCACAAACCCTTTGTTCCACCAAAGTAAAGCCTATACATGAAAGTCCCCCATTTCTAGAAAACAATATAAAATTTGAACAAGAGTAGCAGCTAGCCTTAACTTAACAGTAATTAATTATAAAGAAGAGTCAAAGCCCAAACCTCCTAATCATAGCTTGAACTGGAAATAGGAGAAGCTACAGCCGACTATTAACAAAAAAAAAAGAACATTTCTCCAATCTAGAGCAGTGGCAGGAGTAAGCCCAATACCGTAAAATCAATTAAAGTTTGAGCTTGAGATGATATAAAGAAACGAAAATCATAGTTGCCATAATTAATTCCCCCAGCCCCCGAATTAAACGTCTTCATATTGATGACAACAACCGGACAATAAAAACAATCGACTCCCAAACTCGACCACACCAATATTATTGCATGCTCATCTTCATCCATCACTTAAACTCCTTAAAGCAAATCACATAGAAAATCAAACGAGAAAACAAAACAAGGAAGGCTTACAGTGAAGTAGCAGGAAAGGTGAGCACTGCCGCCGAAAAGCAAAACCCGACTAAGCCTCAGGTCAAACAAACGAAGCCGTGAAATCTCCGATTCCAGCACTACCCACTGATTCCAGCAAAACTTTTATGACATTAAGAGAGGGAGGGGATAAGATTTGAGCAGGAGATTGGCGTCGTTCCAGTTAGGGAGAAGGAAGAGAAGTAGGAAAACCCTAGCTGCGAAAAAAAAGTCGAGAGCGAGAGAGATGAGTAGTGAGAGATGGGAGTAGCGAAGGAGGAAGAAGCTCTGCCGTGAGGGAGGCCGATCCTGCGATTCTTTAAGAGTGTCGATACCTCGCCATTTCCGCCCCTGCCTCGCCATTTCCGCCCCTTCTCTTTTTTTTGATACCTGTCTCTCTCTCTCTCTCTCTCCTTTAATTTTAGCCGGTCAAGCCCCCCCCCTCTCTCTCTCTCTCTCTCTTTAATTTTAGCCGGTCAAGCCCCCCCCTCTCTCTCTCTCTCTCTCTCTCTAATCTATTAAACTCTCATATAACTTATATAAATAAATATATGTGAATATATATATATACATATAAAAGTGTGTTATTTTAGGATAAGTTGTGAAAGGTTTGGCTATATATATACATATATACGTGGATGTTTAGATTTATACGTATAATTATATATATATACATATTTTGTAAATATTTTATACATACATTTATATATATATATATATATATATATATGTAAATCTGACACCGTACAAGTATACATGCGTTATAAAAACTTTCCTACATATATACAAACCTATATAATCAATATGTATGTGTGTGTATTTATTATATAATTCTCATATAAATGTACGTTGGAGTTTGTTGAGATTGCGTCGGTCATTCAAACTAATTAACTTAACTAAGGCGGATTTTCGAATTCATTTACGCAAATAATTACTTAATTCGCCGCGTTACTGAAAATGACCGGTTTCGTCCAAATTTCCTTAATTATCACCATGCTCGGTCTGGACGGAGGGCAATAATTTATTTCAATAATACGAGTCAAAAAATTGTATGGGTTAATTTGGGCTCAACAGCTTAAGCATTCGTGTCAGTCTCGCCCCATTGCCCGATTTGTCAAGATCAGTTAATTGCGTCATTTACATCGAAATAGAATGAAAATGTACGTCGTTGAGTCTGTAGTAATATTGTCACAGGTGAATCCCAATTTTAGGCTAATTTGCATGAAGTACATGCTGTGACGTCGCAGTTTAATTCATAATCCGAAGTTAGGTCATGAAATTGTTAAAAATTGGTTTAAACTCCTCAATAGTTCGCATGGCTCTTCTAGGCCCCTAGTGCCAAAATCGGGATGTTACAACTTTTACCTCACTTCCTCCGCCATTAGCACTTCCCATTAGTGGGGTCTTTTACTAAATGCACCCCCAAATCTCTATTAATTGATGGGTACATATCATGTATAAAAAAGTATTTAAAAAAATAATAATTTTAGAATATCAATGAGGAGATTACAATTATTTTAAATCCTATTTATCTATAATTGAATTATTTAAAACGGAATTGATATGCACATATAGTAGTCTTTTTAACGATTTTTGTTAAATAATTAGATTTAATGAAAAAATAATTAATTATGTACAAATAAAATCTTAAAATTCTTGTAAAAATCTCCTCTTTAATATTCTAAAATTATAATTTTTAAAATATTTTTTGATGGGTAAAATGTAATTAGGTGTACCTAATTTTTTCCTGTTGAGACACCTTTGACTTTGTTTGGCGCGGCTTATTTTTCGGTTGAGACACCTTTGACTTTAATAAAGGAGCAAATTTTATTACATACAATGTTTATTAATTGTTTCTTGAAGTTCAACCAGCGAGCGCCCGTAGATGTTTTATATTAATATTCAAGATAGAGTGGTAGATTTATTTCAAATCAATTTTAAATTTTTATGATAAATTTAACATAGAAATTATTTGCCGCTAATTTTAAATTAAAGAATACAATAGTTTTGCCGTCTGACTTTGGCTTCGTTTGGCGTGGCTTATTTTCTGTGGTGAGTTTGGTCAAAAACACTGTTATCATAGAATGTCTCTTTGCTAAGACAGGTTATGATCGCTACCAATAAAATAAACTACTTTTAAGCATAAAATACATGAATTTTTTTAGGTGAGGTTGGACGTTCACGAACAACGGTTCATGACCACCATGTTCACGATCGCCACCAATGCGCCAAACGAAGCCTTTATTCTTTTGATTGCGTCTCTTTCTATTTACTTATCGCCATAACACTTTTGCTCTTCCGTGTCTACTAATTAATTCCTCAGCCTCACCTGCTATTTTTTGTGTAGAGACGTAGAGTTTTTGCTCTCACAGGAAAACTTCACCGTCACAAAATATATATTTGGCATAACAACTGTTATGAGTGATCGAGAAAAAAAACTAATTTTGAACCTAAACGTGAATTAAGTTTCTTAGATAAAGTAGGACATTCACAAACGAGAGTTCATAACCATAGTGATCACGACTGCCACCGCCTTGCCAAATGGACTGCCGGTAGTGTGGGCCGCCCACCAGCAAGCATTGTTCAAATATGGCTATAACTGTTGTCATGGAATCAGTATTTCACATTTAGAGGCGCGGAGCTTTTGATTCAAACAGGACTAAATGCAATAAAGAAACTCGATTCACCTTTTTGACATTCACAAATGATGGTTCATAACCACCAAAGCCACCGCCTTGCCAAACTGACCCGTCTGGGTGTTCTCCTATTGATCTCCTTGGCGAAATTTAATCGCCTAAATAAATCGACTTTCTCTTTCTCCGGCCCACGCACAAAAAGTGCATCGCAGGCGTCCCCCCGTCATTCATCTCGGACAAAAATTTGAAAACAGAGATCAGTCCCAAAAAATCATTGTAGTACGGTCGGTAGTGCAAACAGTGTTTGAGGTGTTTTGAGGACAAATTTTAAAAAGCCCCCCTGCTCAATAATACTTAGCAAAAGACCCCCTTTCTATAGTACTTAGCAAAAGGTCCCCCTTTCCTCCATGTCATCGCTGAGGTGGCATTTTTAGAGAGAGAGAGAGAGAGAGAGAGAGGAGAAATAAGAAAGAGACAAATGAAATGCGATCTGGTACACCTACCTCCACCCCTCCTTCAGGCGACTGCCATTTTTTTTGGCAATGTATGTGAGTAGAGAGAGGGGAGGAGATTAATAAATCATATCATACCTTTAAGATAAAAAAAATCAAATATTCATATCAATATAATTTAATATATAACTCACATAATTTAATAACTCATAGATCTGGTACCTACCTCCACCCCTCCTTCAGCCTATAAATAGGTGCAAAGCTCCCCATTTTCCCATATACCACATTTCTTCGTAACAGAGATTTTTTCCTAACCGAGAGAAATGAGTATATTTCTACTCTCCCTCTCTCTATTATTTTTCCTCTCTCTCTCTATTATTTCTAACATGTTATTTCTAACTTTTGCTTTTATTTTATAACTTGTTATTTTCTAACTTGCTATTATCTAACTTTTTTTAGGAATGACGAGCTCAAGTTACAATGATCTTGGATTATACGATGAGATGTTCATGTATTTGGAATCTCAGGCCTATGATGCAGAAAATATAAAACATGTGCCTTATGATAATAGCAGTCATGATTCATCAAATAGTGAGAGTGACAGTGACGTAAATTTACAAGATAATATGAATCAAATATTTCAAAATTATGCTATTATTAATATAGAATGGGTAGATCGGGTTGAAGTTAACAATTCATATGTTCAGTTTATACGAAATGAAGAGGAATGGAACAATGAGATTGATTTTGATGGTCAACATTCATTTGAACATCAACCATCAGAATCTATAATCCCAAATGAATTGGTCCATTCTTAATCATGTCCAGTATAAGAAAAAAAAAATCAGATAATGATAGATTATTCGTTATTTGCGTGGAAAGTGAATCTTGTTCATGGAAATTAAGAGCAAATAAATCTAAGAGGTTGAGAGGTGCACGGAAAATTGCTACAATATCGGGTCAGCATAGTTGTGCAAATGCGAGCATTCAAAGTGATCATCATAACTGTACATCTAAATTTATTGTTCCACTTTTAAGGAATCAAGTTGATATCAAGCCTCGAGAGATTATTGGCAGGATTAATGCTAAATTTAGTGTTAATGTTTCATACATAAAAGCTTGGGATTCTAGAAGAAAAGCCATCAAAATCTTTTAAAATTTTGATGCACTATCTAGAAACACTTTGTTTCTATAATCCAGGTTCTGTTTATGATATTCAGACAAGTGGAAATCGTTTTCAACGATTATTTTGGGCATTTGGACCTTCGATACAAGGATGGAGTTATTGTCGACCAGTTCTGAGTTTAGATGGAACTTTTTTGTTAAACCGTTTTAGAGGAACAATGTTAATTGTTGTAGGCATTGATGCCAATAATGATCTTTTTCCACTAGCATTTTCTATTGTAGAGTCTGAATGCAATGAGTCATGGGAATGGTTTCTGATTAAATTGAAAACCCTGATTCCAGCAATCACAACTCGCCCAGACCTATGTATAATAAGTGATAAACATTCAGGACTTATACGAGGAGTATCTTCAATCTATCCATGGGCTAAGCATAGACATTATATTGTTTAAGGCATTTGCGTGAAAATTTTAAAAAAGCAATTCGTGGGTTCGGCATACAATCAGTCGGCAGTCTTTGTAATAAAATGTATTGGGCCGGAAATACTTCTGATATTAATGATTTAAATCAGCATATGGAGGATATTAAGGCTGCAGATCAACGAGCCTATCAATGGCTACTAGAGAGAGGCTTTGCAAAATAGACATTGGTTTTCTATGCAGGTGCAAGGTATGGAACAATGACTATCAATGCTAACGAGAGCTTTAATGGTGTGCTTAAGAAAGCCAGAGGTTTGCCTATACAAGCATTGGTTTCATCAACTTACTTTCATTGCATTGGACTCTTTATTAAGCGAAGAGAAGATGCAATTAAATGGGAATCTGAAGGTATCTCAAAATTTGTGCCAAAGATAAAGGATATGATTGGTATTAATGAAACAGGTGCACGAGCTCTAATGCGCCCATCGCCAATAAATTCATATGAATTTATGTGCTATGATGATCATGGTCGGTCACAAAAGGTTATTATAGGTGATGGTGAAGGTATTTGCACATGCCAGAATATGTTAATATATCATCTTCCATGCTCTCATATGATTTCTACATTATCAATGTTGCGTATTCGATATGTAGATTATGTTAGAAATTCATAAATAAAAACATTTATTTATAATGTTTTATTAGATCATTTATGGTGTTTGGTGTATGACTATTCATATTTGATGAAAAGCTCCAAAACCAAAATTGGAGGGAACCCAAATTATTTGGAGGGAAACCTTTCATGAATGAAAGGATGAACCCATTAGTCCCACCATGCTCATTTGCTTTCTAGCTAAAGAGTATATATTTGTTTTCACTCTTTCTTATTTGTTCAAAAGAACATAAGGAGAAACTATGAACCGCACACGCGCGCGCACGCACCGCACCGGACCGGATCCGGCTTTGGGGTTTGGGGTTTGGGGTTTGGGGAATTGAATTGTAATTTTTGTACAAAACAGTTTGTCCTTTTATTCGGTTTTGTGTTCCATCCTGCGTTCGACGAACGACATGCTGCGTTCAACGAACTCCCATCCTGCGTTCGACGAACTTCAGTCACAGCGGTTCTGCGCTCGACAAAATGCTTACTGCGTTTGACAATTTTCCATCTCAGCGGTTCTGCGCTCGACGAAATGCTTTCTTCGGTCGACGATCTTCCGTCTTAGCGGTTGACCATGTCTCTGCGGTCGACGAATTGATTCAGATCGACGACGACAGGTCGTATCGTCGATTGCGTGTCTCGACGATAAGTTGTATCATCGTGAATAGGTCGTATCGTAGATTGCAAGTCTCGACGATAAGTTGTATCGTCGTCACTCTCGGTCTCGACACGTTTTTGTCATCGAATAGAAGACTAGTCTCGACGATAAGCTGTGTCGTCGTGTAGTCTCGTCGTGACCTCTTTCTTTGACGTTTTCTCTTGCAGTTATTACGCATGTTTTCTAAACCACTTACGCATGCTTTTCGGCATTAATTCCGTGCGTTGGGAATACAATGTATCTCTTCCCGATTTTCGTCCTTCCAATTATAATCGTTCGTATTTATTGTGGCTTTAATTATTGCTATTTTACGAGATCCTATTTTGAAGAGCCTTGCGGTCTGAGTTTTATATACGTTCTTTCTGCAGATTAATTTGCTGCTGCTTTTGCTTTCTCTCTCGCTGGTTCTTGTGATCTTTTCCTTCTCTTTACATTTGCTTCATCAAGTGGAAGTTCGGGTGCTCTGTGCTTCTTCGGTGTCCGCGCACATCAGAGCTTTCGGGATCTAGCCAGGTGTTGTACCTTGGAGGAGTGAGCATCGGTTGAAATCCCTGCTGGAGGGTGGTGCAACTTCTTTAGGGCAGTGACCACACGCCTTACCCAGGCTTGATTCTAACTTAATGATTACTCTCTATTTATTTCTCACCTCCTTCATGCAATTTCTTTTGATACTGTTGTTTATATATATATTATTTCTGCAAAGTTTTTAAGAACCGGAAAATATATTATTTTGTATATTAATATATGAATACATAAAAATTATTTTAACAATCTAAAGAAGTTGTCAACTAGATAAATACAATCAAACAATCAAAATGGTTATCTCTGTTTTATTGTTTACATGCACTGTTATTTACTGTATGTTTTATACATTCCAGAAATCTGTAATGACAACTAGATCTGAGGATTCTGCCGGGATTAAACCCGAGAATTCAACGGAAACGGTTTTCGTCGTTGGCAAGCTCAAGTAGAATATTGGCTGAACACCTTAGGTCTTCTATTTGCGATATTTGAAGTTCCTGTTGCAGAAATAGAAAACCCTAGCGCTGCAACTGCAGTCGCTTCAACTCTACCATCGTCTTCATCCTCCAGTGCAAATACCACTAGGACGTACGTTAGATGTATCCCTTATAGAGATCCGGTAGATATAGAATATCATTGTCGCAACCGAATTCTTAGTGCCTTATCTGACAGCCTCTACGATGTTTTCCTTCAATATCGTACAGCCAAGGATTTGTGGTATGCTCTTGAAGCACGCTATAACCTAGACAATGCGGGTATAGAACGTTATAACGTTTCTAACCTCCACAAATTCAAGCTTGATGCCTCCAAGCCTATAAATCCTCAATTCCATCAACTTGATGAGATGTTGTCCAAGATCTGAGCCGATGGATCAATTCTTTCCGAAAATTATTTAGTGGCATGTCTTATTGATGCCCTTCCTGATTCTTGGTCCGACTTTAGCACTAGACTAAGGCATGACCAGTCAAACCTTACTTACGTTCAGATCCAAAATGCTATCCGCATTGAGGAAGAACATAAGTCTAAGAGTTCTAAAGCTCACAAAGACCATGCTCCTAAAGTTAATCTAACCGAATCTCATGGCAACCCTTCCTCCAACCATCAATTCAAAGGTAAAGGCAAGATCCATAAGAAACCTTTCCGTCCACGTTCCCGCCTTCAAAAACCAAATCACCCCAAGCCTGGTCCTTCAAACCAAAACCCAGGTAAAGGGAAATGGTGCTTCATCTGCGGCCGCACAAACCATCTGTCTACCAACTGCTTCTACAAGAAGACACAACCCGTGATTGACAAGTCTCGTGGAGACAAGCCTCAGGCCAACATGATCCAAGCACTGGATCAACCTATCTTCAGGTTAGATTATTCTCCAAGTCTTCTTCTCACTTGTTCATCAGATTGGTGGCTTGACTCCGGAGCAAATGTTCATACTTGTTTTGATCGTTCTTGCAATGCCACCTTTCAGGACATCAGTGGAGGAAGCGTGACCTTAGGAGATGCTTCTTCGGCACAAATACTTGGATGCGGGCGAGTGGATCTTAGGTTGACATCCGGGAATACACTAGCCTTGCAAGATGTGCTTTATGTGCCGAGAGTTAGGAAGATTCTTGTGAGCGGATCCTTGCTAGTGAAGAAGGGTTATAAAATTGTCTGAGAGTTAAATAAACTTGTAATAACATTTAATGATGTTTTTATTGGCAAAGGATATATCTGTGATGGTTTATTCAAATTAAATGTTGCTGATTTAGAAATAAATCAGATTTCATCTTCTTCTGTTTCATGTTCAAATTCAGATTTTTGGCATGCTAGATTAGGACATGTGAATTCAGATTCTATGAAGAGAATGATTTCTTTAAATTTAATTCCGAAATTTAAGATTGCGTCAAGCTCTAGATGTGAAATATGTGTACAATCTAAATTTTCTAGAAAACCTTTTAAATCAGTGAAAAGAACTTCAAAACCTTTAGAGTTAATTCACTCGGATGTGTATGACTCGAACCGCCAACCTACTAGAGGTGGAAATAAATATTTTGTAACTTTTATTTATGATTTCACTAAATATTGTTACATATATTTATTAAAAACTAAAGATGAAGTCTTCTCATATTTTAAGATTTTCAAAGCGAAAGTAGAAAATCAATTAGGATCCTCGATTAAAATTCTTAGATCTGACCGAGGTGGAGAATACACTTCGAATGAAATAACCCAGTTTTGCCAAGAACATGGGATTATCCATCAAGTGACTGCTCCATATTTTCCCCAATCGAATGGTGTAGCTGAACGCAAAAATCGGACCTTGATGAACATGGTCAATGCCATGTTAGCCGAGTCCGGTGCTCCAGAAAATCTTTGGGGTGAAGCTGTAACATCCCCCAGACGGCTAGGCCCCCCCAAGTGAATTTGTCATGACTAGGTCATGACAAGGCCTTGGTAGCTTAGGAACCCCTTGACACTTAGGCAAAATGAGTAAAAAAGCACCTTTGGTCTGCAAATAGTAAATTCCAAATAGTTGACCTAGGGCCTGACTTTAGGGATTCAACTTGGCTCACCAACCCCACCTTAGCATTCCTAGGCCATCAAGGAGCCCATAGAGACATTTAGGACCCATTGGGGACAGTCACACAGGTCAAGTTGACCAAAGTCAACCTTAAACTCTAATTAGGTCAAAATGGCAATTCTTCACTAAGTGCCCTAATTGACCACCACCATATTAAATTGACCCTACCCATAGTGTTATAATATCATAGGGGACCCAGTGGAACAAAACGCCCTATGACTGGGTCAACCCTAGGGCTCAATTTGACCAAAGTCAACTTAGCCTATTTTGGTCAAATCATCTCATATTGGGTCAACTAAGGCTCATGTGACCAAATTGACCCCACCAGTAGTTTTTAAATTTAATTTTGAGTCCAATGGACCCAAAAGCCCCACCCAAGGGTCAACCAATTGGTCAATTTGACCAAAAGTTAAACTTGCCCAAATTAGGTCAAATCACTTAAAGCTAGCCCAATCCCTTTGGGCTAGCTCAATTGATTGGTCAACCAGCTTAAATGACTGGTAATTAACATAAGAGAGAGGGAAAAATCAACCATGATGAGTAGGAGAGAGAAAAATTCAATTTTAGAGGAGAGAGAAGGTGGTGTTCATGTCCATTAATGGAGATCACCCCTTCATCTCCTCAATTCAGCCCTAGATTCTTATCCCCTGACCTTTGGTGAGAAATTCTGGAGTTTTCCAAGGAGTTATTGGCCTAGGGGAGGTGAAAGGGGGGTGGAAGAGGAAGAGGCCATTAATGGCCATGGTGATTAAAGCCCCCACACTCAAAACCAACCCTCCCATTAGCTTCAGAAGCTCTCAAGGAGTTGAAACCCCCACTTTCTCGACCCTTTCAGTGCTCAGAGGAGGAGATTCCATGGCACCCAAAGCTCCAAGGAGGAACAATGGCGGCCGGCAAACGGAGCCACGAATCACACCAAATGAGGTCCAATCCTCCTCCTCCTTACTTGTGCTAGCATCTTAGATCAAATTAGGCGAGAAATCGGGCTCAAAAGAGCCCGATCGGAGAGTTAAAATTTCCGATTTTCCATGGAAAATCACCCTTCTGAGTTCGCCGGAAAACACCCCTCCGGCGGCCGTGCCGCCGCCCGGCGATAGCCACCACCTCAACGGAGGTGGTGGTGGCCGGCCAGGGAGGTGGCTGTGGTGGCCGGAAAATGGCCTGGAAGTAGCTCCAGGTCGGGCTAATCCCGTGCCTTGGCTGGAGCTTGAAGATGAGCAGCAACCACCCATCTTACTTCAAGATTCGTGCCCCTCTTTTAGTTTATTTTTATGAATTTCTGTGATTAAAACTGCAGCAGTTGATTTTAAATATTAAAAATAGTTAGAGGCTTTTATAGGAAAAGTGGTCAACATAGAAAATGTAGCCCTTGATGTCTAGTTTAATTTAAATTGATTTCACTCAATTTAGAGTCCTGGTTAGACCGCAACACTCATTTTGGTGGGGTCTATCCATAGGGATGTCCAGACCTTAGAAAAATTCCCCACTCCAAATCAGTCATCCAAATGACTTGATATTTGGGGTATGGGCTAATCTCACCTATATCTAGGTCCTGTCCAAAAATTAGGATTTTTGGAAAATATTTTTCTAAAGTTTTTAGAAAAATTTAATAAATCACGTACAATTTAATTAGGTGGCTTATACACCTCAACATCCCCCCAAATTTTGGTGGGTGATCTTAGAGAGCAAGTTAGGGCTCTGGTAAAATTTTCACCTCATTTGGAGGTGTTTTGGTTAGGGATTGATCCAACCATAGATTGACCCTTATAGGGTTACATTAGGTCAAAAAGCCCCTTTTTGGATTTAAGTGGCCAAATCACCTCAACAGAGGCTGAATTTTGGGCCACTGATTTTTAGGGCATGACACACCCTCCAATGGAGTTTGGGGTGGTTTGGTGTAGGGTAGCCCTAGAACCCTACGGTAGGTCCCTTAGTGGGGATTTTTAGGGTTGTGAAGGACATGGGGGTGTTTGTCCTTGGAGAGGAGTGTAATAGACTCCTCTGAGTTCTATGAGTGATATAACACCCTCACAAGAAGTTTGGGTGGATTTGGGGAAGTATGGACCCTAACCCTAGGGTAAACCTCAAGGGGGTACATATAGAGGTCAATGAAGGAAGAGGGGTCAAACCTTTATGGTTTGACCTAAAATTTTGGGGAGTTGGTAATGGTGACCAGAGAAGCCTCCCCTGTGAAATTGTAGAGGTTTGGGGTTGTATACCTTAGTGAATAAATCCTTGGGTAGATTTGTAAATATTTAGGTTTTGGGTTTTAGGAGCGATTAACACTTAGGGGATAACTCTTTTTTCTGTCATCAATATGATATATGTGTTATTATTTCCTGGAAATTCTATTAGAGCCATTGGAAGACTTTTAGAGGTCCAAATTATAATTATTCTTATTGTTAGCAATTTTTGGGATGATTAATTTTAGGATGCTAGCTTTCTGTAAATTCATGGAACTTTGCTGGAAGTCATTTTATTCCATTATGAACCCACAGTAATTTTCTTATAATTTTTAAATTGATATTTTTGGTACTTCTAGTTCAAATTGGAATTAATTGCAAATATGACCTTTGTGGAAATTACAAATGTAACCTCTCTGGAATGAGGTCAAAATTTGTAGGACTGGATATTTTAGTATGATTCACCTCTGTAAAAATTTGCATAGGGTTTGGAGTTCATATGAGGGCACCTCCTTTGGAAATAATTGATGATTAATGGGTTCAGAATTTTTTAATAATTGCAACCCTTGCTGGAAAATCATGAAAATTCATATTTACAGATTACTAGGTACCCTTGATTTATGTAAAAATTTTAGTAGGCATTGGAGGTCAGAAAAGTGCACTCGTAGTTCAAACCTTAGGAGGTTGTATTTTTGGAAAATTGCTTTAAATATTAATAATATTGGGAAAATTATGAAACTCTGAAATTGATCTTAAATAAGTAGCATGGACCCCCAATAAAAATATTGGGTCAGTGAGTTGATTATTTAATGTACCTCCATTCATGTGCATCAAAACATTAAGGATGATCTGCATTTAACAATTTAGCAATTTTGGGGTTATGGGTCAATTTGGAGTGTAGTGATTGGAGTTGTGAGTGTTTATTGGTGATAATATGACTATGTGAGGATCCTTGGAGTTAATTAGGGTTTGATGAGTCCTAGGGTGGTGGGGTGCCACCCTTGAGGTAGGTCATCTTGGGATTGATGAAAGATCGTCTTTTTCCTATTGTGTCTTAAAGCACTTAGGCTTAATTCAGGTGAAACATTAAGAAGAGTTTTCTTATGAGTAGTAACTAATAATATTAAGTGTCTTGAGAAAGGGAGCTTTGGGGTGTCATCCCATTATAGTTCCTAGTACCGTAGCGAGCCCCTTACAGGGTAACCCTCGGGAAGTCCAAGATTAACCATAAACTGTAAGAGTAAAATGTTATACAAGAATAATTTAATAACACACTCACCCACACCCCGTGGTTCCGGGAGTTTAGCTGGTTTGGTGCTACGAGTAGTAGGCTCGGTGGTTGTAAGAGTGGATTGCTAAGTCAGGTGAGCTTATGACTCAGTAGTGTTTGTAGGTACGGACAGGTTGGTTCGGCGAGCCGATGGCTCGGAAGGTTATTGATGGCGGGCAGGTTAGCCCGGGGAGCTTACGGCTCGGAGGTAGGTAGTAGAACATATTGCATGTGCATTGAAGGTGGTGGGTCTTCGGTATTGGACGGTCGTTCACACCGACGTCAATACGTTGACTCGGCAAGTGTGGTATTTACACTTAGCCATGAAAGTCTGGTGGTCCAGCCAGTAAGAGTACGCAGATGCTCCGCGGGTTTTGCGTTGAGGTGTACGATAGGTCTAGGTTAGGTAGTGTGAATACCAACCTAGAGGTGGGCGAGGCCCAACCCACCGCTTCCGTTTGCCACTACGGGAGTATCCTGGGAGTCTTGCTAGCTCCAAAAAGGGGGAACTAAAGGTCTATGCGCATAGAGTCGTAGTGAGTGAGTTGCACTTGTATGAACATAGCATAACAGCATACCTTGCATGTCATAGCATAAACATTGCATTTCAACCCCTACCCCTATCGTATAAAATGGTATGGGACGTTTTATACGATAGGCCCTGCAAAACGACCCCTTGGTCTATAGGGGTAATCCCTATAAATCAATGGTTACTTTTCTTACTTACTTTCTATACTGTCATAACTTACTATTCGTTACTGTTTACTTGTTGTTACAATCTATCTTACTCATATTAGTTTCCATCATTTACTCTACAATACCTTGTTACCGTACTTTCTTTAGGATAGTTGTCACCTGCTTGTTTCCACTCTGCCTTTGGTCCTCCTTTTCACTCCTCCCCGCTCGGTGCCTAGGAGCCACGGGTTTAGGGGTGGAGGATTGTTGACTGAGTCTAGTTTGACTGACGGTCGTTTGACCACCATATTTTAGGCGTACCGAATGGGAGAGAAACAGGTGCAGCAGGATCCGACAGGGTGGGCCCCATGGCCATGCTACCATTGTCACCAGTCGGGACACACTCGAGTCAGATGCCCCATGATGGGTGGAACCCCACCAGCTCAGCGACCAGGAGGCCGAAGGCGAAGACGTAGACGTGGATTGCAAGGCAGCAACCGCAGGCCAAAAGAGAAGAAGCATTCAGTGTCGCAGCACCAGTGGAGCACAGAGTCTGCAGGGATGGGTCAGACTAGTTTGGGAGCTTCCGTTTCAGTGACGGTGGCGATTAGCTTTAGTTTTACTTTATGAGTGACCTCGTAGTGAGGCTATGATGTACTGGGCTTAAGGCCCGCTTTACTTTTCCGTACTTTTGATTACTTTTATATTTAGTTTATTGTGATGTGGACAAAGCTGTGCTGCGAGTCCTCTTTATATTATTTGTGGACTTGGACATTTATGTCCTCCTTTACTTACTTCTTATGTCTCTTGTTTATCGAGATGACCGGCAGAATCGGCGTTTCGTGGTGTCGACCTTCCTGGTGGACGGTGTCACCGCAAAACGGCGGTTCTGGGCCTAAGACCCCGGGTGTTTGAAAAGGAAAAAAAAGGGGTCTTACAAGTGGTATCAGAGGAAACCTCGATCCGAAGAGAAGAAATCCACAAACCTTGGGATGCCCCCGAACGAGCTAGTTTGAGGACAAACTAGCAGCCGAAGCAGTGGTGGACCCATGGGAGGAATCACAAGCTAATGTTCACTCATGACCAGCCTAGGTAGACCACCATGCTATAGGAGTTAGACTCAACCCGACTGGACGCTAGACTTGTCGTGACGATTCATTGAGTAGCCTACTCAATAATAGACCTTAGGTATGATTTCGTTTAAGGCACGCAGATACCCGAAGCGACTATGGGAAGATCCTGGTGCAAGATTAGTTCGCAAGACATAAACCATAGCGTCCCTTAGTACTTATCAAGAAGTACCAACAACTAATAGGACCGCCTTAAAGAGAATTGACGTCTACAGGATAGTAGGGGATTCATAGACTAAACCCTCATTCAAGTGACGCGAATGCGTCGGATAAGGATTCAAGTTTAGAAGAGACTCATTCTTGGACTTGGTCAAAGGTTGCCCTTCAGGAACTTGACGTAAACAGTGACCTGGAGAGTCTAAAGTATGGAGCTTATCAACAAGTCCCGAGATGGAATCCGAAGTCTAAGGTGGTATGCCCCAAGGACGATGTGAATACCTAAAATGAGTATAACACAAGCGACACTTAGCCCAAAGTAGGTAGAGGCTAATCTTTTGTCTATTGGCGGCTTGGCTTTGGGATGAAAGGGATACTGAGTTGGGACCCCTTAAACCTGGTTTAGAGGTGTGGTGTCACAAACATAGTGAGCTTGGAAGTCGATCACATTTGAGATTACTTGGACAGAAAGGAGGTTTTGTAAAGCATGTTCGGACCGATGAAATAAAATATTACTGGGACTAGGGTTGGACGTCGGAGATTGGATAAGTGCTTGACGACGAGAAGTAATTGAGGTTGAAATCGACTTGGGAAGAATCGTATTGCTTTGGAAGACCTTTCCCTCAAACTCCCTTTAAAAGACGAAACCATGTAATCACATGAAACTCTAGAGGTTATTTTAAGTGTGTTGGCCTCATGGTTACGGTGCTCGGTATTCGAAAGAAATTCGAGATCTATTGTGATTAAGATCTAAGCTGAATAATAATTATGGGAAAACATGATTTGGATTTCAATAGCTCGAGGCCTGTATGAGAGGAAGGTTCGATCAGTCTGCATAAAGCCGGTCAGGATAGACGATGTGACGATGCAGGTCTTGCGGCACAAGAAGGCCCGGCTAGGCAAGGTCCGGTGATCGAACCATGGATAGGAGGAGAATACTTGAGGAACCTCCGAAATCGATGCAGCGGAAGTCTTTGGAGCCCGTCACCGCAGGTTTAACCTAACCTTTGTGGGATGTTACATTTAGTAGAGTCCCCGCAAGCCTAACCTGAATTTCGGGGACGAAATTGTTTTTTTTTGTCTATTGGGATTTGTAACATCCCCCAGACGGCTAGGCCCCCCAAGTGAATTTGTCATGACTAGGTCATGACAAGGCCTTGGTAGCTTAGGAACCCCTTGACACTTAGGCAAAATGAGTAAAAAAGCACCTTTGGTCTGCAAATAGTAAATTCCAAATAGTTGACCTAGGGCCTGACTTTAGGGCTTCAACTTGGCTCACCAACCCCACCTAAGCATTCCTAGGCCATCAAGGAGCCCAGAGAGACATTTAGTACCCATTGGGGACAGTCACACAGGTCAAGTTGACCAAAGTCAACCTTAAACTCTAATTAGGTCAAAATGGCAATTCTTCACTAAGTGCCCTAATTGACCACCACCATATTAAATTGACCCTACCCATAGTGCTATAATATCATATGGGACCTAGTGGAACAAAAAGCCCCATGACTGGGTCAACCCTAGGGCTCAATTTGACCAAAGTCAACTTAGCCTGTTTTGGTCAAATCATCTCATATTGGGTCAACTAAGGCTCATGTGACCAAATTGACCCCACCAGTAGTTTCTAAATTTAATTTTGAGTCCAATGGACCCAAAAGCCCCACCCTAGGGTCAACCAATTGGTCAATTTGACCAAAAGTCAACCTTGCCCAAATTAGGTCAAATCACTTAAACCTAGCCCAATCCCTTTGGGCTAGCTCAATTGATTGGTCAACCAGCTTAAATGACTGGTAATTAACATAAGAGAGAGGGAAAAATCGACCAAGATGAGTAGGAGAGAGAAAATTTCAATTTTAGAGGAGAGAGAAGGTGGTGTTCATGGCCATTAATGGAGATCACCCCTTCATCTCCTCAATTCAGCCCTAGATTCTTATCCCCTGACCTTTGGTGAGAAATTCTGGAGTTTTCCAGGGAGTTATTGGCCTAGGGGAGGTGAAAGGGGGTGGAAGAGGAAGAGGCCATTAATGGCCATGGTGATTAAAGCCCCCACACTCAAAACCGACACTCCCATTAGCTTCAGAAGCTCTCAAGGAGTTGAAACCCCCACTTTCTCGACCCTTTCAGTGCTCAGAGGAGGAGATTCCAGGACACCCAAAGCTCCAAGGAGGAACAATGGCGGCCGGCAAACGGAGCCACGAATCACACCACATGAGGTTCAATCCTCCTCCTCCTTACTTGTGCTAGCATCTTAGATCAAATTAGGCGAGAAATCAGGCTCAAAAGAGCCCGATCGGAGAGTTAAAATTTCCGATTTTCCATGGAAAATCACCCTTGTGAGTTCGCCGGAAAACACCCCTCCGGCGGCCATGCCGCCGCCCGGCGATAACCACCACCTCAACGGAGGTGGTGGTGGCGGTGGCCGGCCAGGGAGGTGGCTGTGGTGGCCGGAAAATGGCCTGGAAGTAGCTCCAGGTTGGGCTAATCTCGTGCCTTGGCTGGAGCTTGAAGATGAGCAGCAGCCACCCATCTTGCTTCAAGATTCGTGCCCCTCTTTTAGTTTATTTTTATGAATTTCTGTGATTAAAACTGCAGCAGTTGATTTTAAATATTAAAAATAATTAGAGGCTTTTATAGGAAAAGTGGTCAACATAGAAAATGATGAACAGGGGGGAGAAAAGGGTGCGACGAAGGAGGACTGAGCGCGCTTAGCCCTTGATGTCTAGTTTAATTTAAAATTGATTTCACTCAATTTGGAGTTTTGGTTAGACCGCAGCACTCATTTTGGTGGGGTCTATCCATAGGGATGTCCAGACCTTAGAAAACTTCCCCACTCCAAACCAGTCATCCAAATGACTTGATATTTGGGGTATGGGCTAATCTCACCTATATCTAGGTCCTGTCTAAAAATTAGGATTTTTGGAAAACGTTTTTCTAAAGTTTTTAGAAAAATTTAATAAATCATGTACCATTTAATTAGGTGGCTTAAACACCTCAACATCCCCCCAAATTTGGGTGGGTGATCTTAGAGAGCAAGTTACGGCTCTGGTAAAATTTTCACCTCATTTGGAGGTGTTTTGGTTAGGGATTGATCCAACCATAGATTGACCCTTATAGGGTTACATTAGGTCAAAAAGCCCCTTATTGGATTTGAGTGGCCAAATCACCTCAACAGAGGATGAATTTTGGGCCACTGACTTTTTAGGGCATGACACACCCTCCAATGGAGTTTGGGGTGGTTTGGTGTAGGGTAGCCCTAGAACCCTAGGGTAGGTCCCTCAGTGGGGATTTTTAGGGTTGTGAAGGACATGGGGGTGTTTGTCCTTGGAGAGGAGTGTAATAGACTCCTCTGAGTTCTATGAGTGATATAACACCCTCACAAGAAGTTTGGGTGGATTTGGGGAAGTATGCACCCTAACCCTAGGGTAAACCTCAAGGGGGTACATATAGAGGTCAATGAAGGAAGAGTGGTCAAACCTTTATGGTTTGACCTAAAATTTTGGGGAGTTGGTAATGGTGACCAGAGAAGCCTCCCCTGTGAAATTGAAGAGGTTTGGGGTTGTATACCTTAGTGAATAAATCCTTGGGTAGATTTGTAAATATTTAGGTTTTGGGTTTTAGGAGCGATTAACACTTAGGGGATAACTCTTTTTCTGTCATCAATATGATATATGTGTTATTATTCCATGGAAATTCTATTAGAGCCATTGGAAGACTTTTGGAGGTCCAAATTATAATTATTCTTATTGTTAGCAATTTTTGGGATGATTAATTTTAGGATGCTAGCTTTGTGTAAATTCATGGAACTTTGCTGGAAGTCATTTTATTCCATTATGAACCCACAGTAATTTTCGTATAATTTTTGGATTGATATTTTTGGTACTTGTAGTTCAAATTGGAATTAATTGTAAATATGACCTTTGTGGAAATTACAAATGTAACCTCTCTGGAATGAGGTCAAAATTTGTAGAACTGGATATTTTAGTATGATTCACCTCTGTAAAAATTTGTATAGGGTTTGGAGTTCATATGAGGGTACCTCCTTTGGAAATAATTGATGATTAATGGGTTCAGGAATTTTTAATAATTGCAACCCTTGCTGGAAAATCATGAAAATTCATATTTACAGATTACTAGGTACCCTTGATTTATGTAAAAATTTTAGTAGGCATTGGAAGTCAGAAAAGTGCACTCGTAGTTCAAACCTTAGGAGGTTGTATTTTTGGAAAATTGTTTTAAATATTAATAATATTGGGAAAATTATGAAACTCTGAAATTGATCTTAAATAAGTAGCATGGACCCCCAATAAAAATATTGGGTCAGTGAGTTGATTATTTAATGTACCTCCCTTCATGTGCATCAAAATATTAAGGATGATCTGCATTTAGCAATTTAGCAATTTTGGGGTTATGGGTCAATTTGGAGTGTAGTGATTGGAGTTGTGAGTATTTATTGGTGATAATATGACTATGTGAGGATCCTTGGAGTTAATTAGGGTTTGATGAGTCCTAGGGTGGTGGGGTGCCACCCTTGAGGTAGGTCATCTTGGGATTGACGAAAGATCATCTTTTTCCTATTGTGTCTTAAAGCACTTAGGCTTAATTCAGGTGAAACATTAAGAAGGGTTTTCTTATGGGTAGTAACTAATAATATTAAGTGTCTTGAGAAAGTGAGCTTTGGGGTGTCATCCCATTATAGTTCCTAGTACCGTAGCGAGCCCCTTGCAGGGTAACCCTCGGGAAGTCCAAGATTAACCATAAACTGTAAGAGTAAAATGTTATACACGAATAATTTAATAACACACTCACCCACACTCCATGGTTCCGGGAGTTTAGCTGGTTTGGTGCTACGAGCAGTAGACTCGGTGGTTGTAAGAGCGGATTGCTAAGTCAGGTGAGCTTATGACTCAGTAGTGTTTGTAGGTACGGACGGGTTGGTTCGGCGAGGCGATGGCTCGGAAGGTTATTGATGGCGGGCAGGTTAGCCTGGGGAGCTTATGGCTCAGAGGTAGGTAGTAGAATATGTTGCATGTGCATTGAAGGTGGTGGGTCTTCGGTATTGGACGGTCGTTCACACCGACGTCAATACATTGACTCAGCAAGTGTGGTATTTACACTTAGCCATGAAAGTCTGGTGGTCCAGCCAGTAAGAGTACGCAGATGCTCCGCGGGTTTTGCATTGAGGCGTACGATAGGTCTAGGTTAGGTAGTGTGAATACCAACCTAGAGGTGGGCGAGGCCCAACCCACCGCTTCCGTTTGCCACTACGGGAGTATCCTGGGAGTCTTGCTAGCTCCAAAAAGGGGAAACTAAAGGTCTATGCGCATAGAGTCGTAGTGAGTGAGTTGCACTTGTATGAACATAGCATAACAGCATACCTTGCATGTCATAGCATAAACATTAGCATTTCAACCCCTACCCCTATCGTATAAAATGGTATGGGACGTTTTATACGATAGGCCCTGCAAAACGACCCCTTGGTCTATAGGGGTAATCCCTATAAATCAATGGTTACTTTTCCTACTTACTTTCTCTACTGTCATAACTTAATATTCGTTACTGTTTACTTGTTGTTACACTCTAGCTTACTCATATTAGTTTTCATCATTTACTCTACAATACCTTGTTACCGTACTTTCTTTGGGATAGTTGTCACCTGCTTGTTTCCACTCTGCCTTTGGTCCTCCTTTTCACTCCTCCCCGCTCGGTGCCTAGGAGCCACAGGTTTAGGGGTGGAGGATTGTTGACTGAGTCTAGTTTGACTGACGGCCGTTTGACCACCATATTTTAGGCGTACCGAATGGGAGAGAAACAGGTGCAGCAGGATCCGACAGGGTGGGCCCCATGGCCATGCTACCATTGTCACCAGCCGGGACACACTCGAGTCAGATGCCCCATGATGGGTGGAACCCCACCAGCTCAGCGACCAGGAGGCCGAAGGTGAAAACGTAGACGTGGATTGCAAGGCAGCGATCGCAGGCCAAAAGAGAAGAAGCATTCAGTGTCGCAGCACCAGTGGAGCACAGAGTCTGCAGGGATGGGTCAGACTAGTTTGGGAGCTTCCGTTTCAGTGACGGTGGCGATTAGCTTTTGTTTTACTTTCTGAGTGACCTCATAGTGAGGCTATGATGTACTGGCTTAAGGCCTGCTTTACTTTTCCGTACTTTTGATTACTTTTACATTTAGTTTGTTGTGATGTGGACAAAGCTGTGCTGCGATTCCTCTTTATATTATTTGTGGACTTGGACATTTATGTCCTCCTTTACTTACTTCTTATGTCTCTTGTTGATCGAGATGGCCGGCAGAATCGGCGTTTCGTGGTGTTGACCTTCCTGGTGGACGGTGTCACCGCAAAACGGCAGTTCTGGGCCTAAGACCCCGGGTGTTTGAAAAGGAAAAAAAATGGGGTCTTACAGAAGCGTTGCTCACCTCCTCTTTTATCTTGAATAAAATTCCTTCAAAACATAATGAGAAAACTCCTTTTGAACTATTTAAATTAAGGAAACCTAACCTCCTAATTCTTCGAGTGTGTGGGTGTTTGGCTAAGGTAGCAATTCCTGAACCTAAAAGAAAGAAAATAGGACCTAAAACATTAGACTTTATCTTCATAGGTTATGCTTCCGATAGTAGTGCTAACAGGTTTCTTATCACCAACTCTCTAATTAGTGAAATATCAAACAATACTATAATAGAAGCTAGAGATGCCGTTTATTTTGAAGATAAATTCACATATAAAATAGACAACACATCTCAACCATCTTCTAGCTCAAATCAACCTTCCTCTTCCATAGATCCATTATAAATTGATGAACCTAGAAGAAGCAAAAGAGTTAGAACCGAAAGAACATTTGGAGAGGCTACTTCACTTACCTAGTTGAAGGAGATCCAAATTCATATGAGGAAGCTGTGACCTCATCTGACTCTCCATTTTGGAAAGAAGCCATAAATGCCGAAATCAATTCTATTCTAGAAAACAAAACATGGATTCTAACTGATCTTCCATCTGGTTCCAAAGTCATAGGCTGTAGATGGATCTTCTGGAAGAAATTAAATCCTGACGGTTCCATAGAAAAATATAAGGCTCGCCTTGTTGCTAAAGGCTATGCGCAAAAACAAGGGATATATTATTTGGATACCTATGCTCCCGTAGTTAGGATTACATCTATTCACGTTCTAGTAGCCTTAGCTTCGATCCATAAATTAATTATTCATCAAATAGACGTAAAAACCGCTTTCTTGCATGGAGACTTAGATGAAGAAGTCTACATGTCTCAACCCAAAGGTTTTGTAGTTAAAGGACAAGAAACCAAAATATGTAAGCTAATTAAATCTCTATATGGTCTAAAACAAGCACCAAAACGATGACACCAAAAATTTGACTCTGTAGTATTATCATTTGGATTTATATCTAACGAATATGATAAATGCATTTATGCAAAACAAGAAGAAAATGAATATGTGATTTTATGTCTCTATGTAGATGACATTTTAATCTCTGGAAGCTCAATTAAAATTGTTAATAATATTAAAAATAATTTATCATATAAAGTTGATATGAAAGATTTAGGAGAAGCTAATGTCATTTTGGGAATGAAATTAGCTAAATCAGATTCCAATGTTTCATTATCTCTTTCTCACTCGATTGAGAAAATGTTACATAAATTCAATCTATTTGACTCCGCACCTGCTTCTACTCCTTATGACGCTAGCATTAAGTTGTGTAAGAATTTAGGTGAACCTATTGACCAACATAGGTATGCACAAATGATAGAGTCACTATTTTATATTGCTAATCGCACTAGGCCCGATATTTCATATGCTGTAGGTAGGCTTAGTAGATATACTAGCAATCCAAGTGATGATCACTGGATTGCCTTTACTAGAATCTTTAAATATCTTCGCGGAACTTTAGACTATAACTTAGTGTATACGGGTTATCCCGAAGTTTTGGAAGGATATTCAGATGCCAATTGGGTAACTGATTCCTTAGACGTTAAGTCTACTACCGGCTATGTTTTCCTACTTGGAGGAGACGCCATTTCATGGGTTTCTACAAAACAAACTGTGATTTCAAGAAGTGCCATGGAATCCGAGCTGATAGCTTTAGACACTACGTGTGCCGAAGCCGAATGGCTTAAGAATTTACTTACTGAAATTCCTTTAGCTAGAAAACCTATACCTGCCATTTATTTGCATTGTGATAATAAATCTGTGATTGATTTAACTGCTTCAAATAATACTAATGCAAAAATGAATAAGTTCATGAGAATCAGGTACAAGTCCGTGAAGCAAAGAAGAAAAGAAGTGATATCACTAAACTACGTAAAGTCAGAATTGAATCTGGCTGATAATCTTAACAAGGGATTATCCCGAAGGGAGATATTGTTGTCATCGAGGGGAATGGGGCTTAAGCCCACATAATTTGCTGCCAACGGTGGATACCCAACCCATGTGATTGGAGATCCCATGAAGTGGGTTCAATGTGGTAGAAACGAAGCCGTTGATGTAGCGTAGTTGGGAGCACAAATTTAAAAGGTTGAGAAAACCTTCTCCCCATTCCTAGGATGTTGTGCTCTACGTAACAGTTTAAGATGAACTTTAAAGTTCTTAATGATTGCCAAAGGCATATATCTTTGCGAGATATTAGTTACGAAATATCTCTTGAGGCACCACCTATGTGGGGGTTGTTGTGAGGCCGCAACTTTGGGATCCGGGCTGAACCCAAAATAACTCTCATGAAAAATCAAGGATTGCGCATGGCCATTAACGCGCCCACCACCATAACACAAGAACAACCAATCTTTTGTGTGCTTATCTAACTTATCGGTCAAAAGTTTATAATTCAAAGCCTCTGACACATTATACTCTTCGGTAGAGGAAGTAAGTACTAAGTATAGATTCAAGGTAACCATTCCATCTATACCCATTGCATTAGATACAACTTGATGAAGCAAATTTGTATTTGATTTTATTTATTATTAATAATTTCATATTTATGAAGTTCGCTTTTGGTTTATCGCTTTTGTGGGGGATTGTTAGAAATTCGTAAATAAAAACATTTATTTATAATGTTTTATTAGATCCTTTATGGTGTTTGGTGTATGGCTATTCATATTTGATGAAAAGCTCCAAAACCAAAATTGGAGGTAACCCAAATTATTTGGAGGGAAACCTTTCATGAATGAAAGGATGAACTCATTAGTCTCACCATGCTCATTTGCTTTCTAGCTAAAGAGTATATATTTGTTTTAACTCTTTCTTATTTGTTCAAAGAACATAAGGAGAAACAATGAACCACACACGCGCACACACGCACCGCACCGGACCGGATCCGGATTTCGGATTTGGGATTTGGGGTTTGGGGAATTGAATTGTAATTTTTGTACAAAACAGTTTTAGTCCTTTTATTCAGTTTTGTGTTCCATCCTGCGTTCGACGAACGACATACTGCGTTCGACGAACTCCCATCCTGCGTTCGACGAACTTCATTCACAGCGGTTCTGCGCTCGACGAAATGCTTCCTGCGTTCGACGATCTTCCATCTCAGTGGTTCTGCGCTCGACGAAATGCTTTCTTCGGTCGACGATCTTCCGTCTCAGCAGTTGACCATGTCTCTGCGGTCGACGAATTGATTCAGATTGACGACGACAGGTCGTATCGTCGATTGCGTGTCTCGACGATAAGTTGTATCGTCGTGAACAGGTCGTATCATAGATTGCAAGTCTCGACGATAAGTTGTATCATCGTCACTCTCGGTCTCAACACGTTTTTGTCGTCGAATAGAAGACTAGTCTCGACGATAAGCTGTGTCGTCGTGTAGTCTCATCGTGACCACTTTCTTTGAAGTTTTCTCTTGCAGTTATTACGTATGTTTTCTAAACCACTTACGCGTGCTTTTCGGCATTAATTCCGTACGTTGGGAATACAATGTATCTCTTCATGATTTTTGGCCTTCCAATTATAACCGTTCGTATTTATTGTGGCTTTAATTATTGCCGTTTTACGAGATCCTATTTTGGAAGAGCCTTGCGGTTTGAGTTTTATATACGTTCTTTCTGCAAATTTATTTGCTGCTGCTTTTGCTTTCTCTCTCGCTGGTTCTTGTTATCTTTTCCTTCTCTTTACATTTGCTTCATTAAGTGGAAGTTCGGGTGCTCTGTGCTTCTTCGGTGTCCGTGCACATCGGAGCTTTCGGGATCTAGCCGGGTATTGTACCTTGGGGGAGTGAGCATCGGTTGAAAGCCCTGCCGGAGGGTGGTGCAACTTCTTTAGGGCAGTGACCACACACCTTACCCAGGCTTGATTCTAACTTAAAGATTACTCTCTATTTATTTCTCACCTCCTTCATTCAATTTCTTTTGATACTGCTTTATATATATATATTGTTTTGCAAAGTTAATAAAAACCGAAAAATATATTATTTTGTATATTAATATAGGAATACAGAAAAATTATTTCAACAGATTACGTATCTGAATACTATACTATTACAAGTTATATGGGCACTTACGGTACAGATTTTCACGGAATTCCAGATATAACTTCATGGTTGCCATTAGATGAAGCTAGGGGCATAATAGAGTTATTGCCACCAATTATGGTTCGTAGAAAAGACCGGCCGAAAACACAACGATTTAGGAATACTATGGATGAAAATCAGAATAAAACTAATCGAAGTTGTGGAATATGTAAAACTTTTGGGCACAACCGATCTTCATGTTCTAAAAATCCAGAAAATAGAAGGTAATTTATGAATTTTTTTGAATCAACGTATTTAAAATATACATTAATTTTACTTTTAATTTTTTTCAGGAGATTTCAATGAAAGATGATGATAATTAAGCGTGGCAGGAAAAAACAACGACAAATGCATGATGGTCCTTTTTTATTCTATGAGTTATTAAATTATATTGATATGAATATTTGATTTTTTTATCTTAATGGTATGATATGATTTATTAATCTCTCCTCTCTCTCTTATCTCTCTTCCTCTCTCTCTCTCTACTCACATGCATTGCCAAAAAAATGACAGCCGGCTGAAGGAGGGGTGGAGGTAGGTGTACCAGATCTGCATTTCATTTGTCACTTTCTTATTTCTCCTCTCTCTCTCTCTAAAAATGCCACCTCAGCGATGACTGTTGGAGTTTCTGAGGTGATCTCAAAGCAATCAACAGTTAGTCTTGCTGCCAACGCAATATGAGCCTTTAGGGTCGCACATAAAAGCGTTTGGAGAAATTGGAGAAAGGATTGTGTTGGCCTTACTCATATTGGATATGAGTGGAGGACCAATCCTGTGACTGCTTGGAATTAAGTTGAGAATGTCTCAACGGGAAATCGTTTAAAGGGTTTAAACGAATGGATTTATTCATGACAAATTCGGCTAAAGGGTTTAACCGAATTATGTCAAATTCGGCTAATGTGATTAACCGAATTATGTTGATTCGACTAATGAAATTCGGCTAATATGATTAACCGAATTTATTACAGATTCTACTAAAGGGTTTAGCCGAATCCGGTCAGTTCGACGAAATGGTTTCGCCGAATTTATATAGCCGAATGATCAGTCGAATTCGGCGAATGTCATTAGTCGAATTCGGCGAATGTCATTAGTCGAATTCGGCGAATATCATTAGTCGAATTAGGCGAATGTGAATCTGGACAGATTTTCTGTTTTTCCCTCTGGTCTGCGGATAGTCGATTTTATGCCTTGCGTATAAAAGGACGTGATTAGGGCTTCGACAACGACGGTTTTTTCAGATCGAGCCTTTTCGCAAGAGAGAAACGACGGAAGCGTTCCAGCTGTTCTCGTTCCATCCGCCGATCGTCGTTCCGCCGCCGATAGACGTCGCCGCCGGTCGCCGCCTCCTCTGGATCGGACCTAGCAGTCCGTGAGGACGTTGGGAGCTTCCTTCTCCGATCTAGTTCTTGTGCGACAAGAAGCTAGGGCTCTTCATCGCTTGTGTGGACTTCTGTAGAGGGATCGATCTATTTCGATCCTTGAAGAACTCAAAGCAGATTTTGGATTTCTCTTGGAGCATCTAGGTTGGATTTGATCCAATCCCGCAAAGGTAATTTCATACCTGGTAGTTCTGATTAACTTCTTGATTCAATGTTCATGGCCCGATCCAAACTCTTTTTGGGTTGTTCTCTTTATTTCCGCTGCGCCTACATATGATGTATGGTTGAAGAAAACCCAACAGTGGTATCAGAGCTAGGTTACGACCATGAATGTTGTTTCAGAAGTTAGGTTATTCCAGTACGTGCAAATCTAGGTATTTGGAAGCGTTCTAAATGTCAATATTTCTTCCTGGAACATCAAAAGTTGATGATTTTTCCAAGGGAATTCGGTGGTGATTTTGAAAAATTTGTACGGGGCTCTGCCCCGCACCCCGTTAGGGGCTCTGCCCCTAAGACCCCGCCAGGGGCGCGGCCCCTTGGAACCCCGCCAGGAACGCCTGGGATTTCGTGGTAATTTCTAATTGTTAGAAATTGTTGTCTCCTTAGCAGTAACCGTCCCTCAAGTGGTTAATGAACCCTTGTATTGTTTTGGATTTTGAATCCAACAATGAGAGACGAGCTTGTCTACTGCTTTAAGTCGAGTTGTCTTTGCCTTTGTCCAATGCATGTAAATCTGAAGATTTGGAAGAGTTCTAAATGTCCAGATTTAGCCCTTTCGTCTATCAAAGGTTGATAGTCTTATGTTGTGCACATAAGGGATGCATGTGGATTTTTAGAAAGCCTATTTTTCTGTGGATGTGCACACTGATCAAATGTTGATCATGGTTAAGTGTTAACCTATTATTAAAAATCCCTTCATCAAATATTAAGTATTCGGATGCCTTCCGATGGATGACACTCTTTCTGCCTCGATCGATGAAATGTGGGCTTGCCAAAGCAAGGTGCATTAATCTATCTTGGTAAAGGTGCGAGCGGATAATTGTGATATCCCACTGTCGACATCGGGTCTAACTTAACTAGGTGACCTCAAAGGTTGAGTGCCTAGAGGCATAGGGTTGGCATGCACCATATGATGGATGCGAATAAGGAGTTATTCACCAACCATACAAGAGTTGCATGAGGATGCAATTGGCAAGCGTAGCCTACCTAAATAACTGCACAGTGAGAGAAAAGCCAAAGCTGACTCATTGTGTTGGTGAAATACGGGTCTTTTCCACTAAGAGAGTAGCTCGCATGGACTCTCCGAATTGATAGTGAGGGCTATCAATTTGAATAAAATAGTGGGAGTATTTAATTGAAGTCCAAATTAAAATAAATTGTATTTTGAAATTTTGGTACTGAGTAAATTATGCATGAATTCTTGTAGAATTCCATGGCAAGTGGATCACATTCTACCTTGTCCCTGAGAGCTATCCTTGAGAAGGACAAGCTAAGTGGGACGAACTACATGGACTGGTACAGGAACCTGAGAATTGTTCTCAGGCAAGAGCGAAAGCTCTACGTCTTGGAAGAAGAAGCCCCCGAGGTGCCGACCGGGAACTCGTCCCGTGTTGATAAGGATGCTTATAAGAAGTATACCGATGACGTCTTAGACGTCGAGTGCCTTATGCTTGCCACCATGAACTCTGAGCTTCAGAAGCAACACGAGAACATGGGGTGCAAGGAGATTGACGAGCACCTAAAGAAAATGTTTCAAGGGCAAGCTCGTCAAGAGAGGTTCGATGTCACGAAGGCATTATTTCAGTGCAAAATGAGAGCTCGAGACTCGGTTGGTACTCACGTACTCAAGATGATTGGGTATATAGAGAACCTGGAAAGACTGGGTTTTCCTCTGGGTCAAGAGTTGGCCACATATCTTATCCTGCAATCGTTGCCGGATAATTATGAGCAGTTCGTCTTGAACTACAACATGAATGAAATAGACAAGACACTGCCCGAGCTCCTAGGCATGTTGCGAACTGCCGAGATAAACATGAAGAAGGCCAAGCCTGCTAGTCCCATATTGATGGTACATAAAGGCAAGGGTAAGGCGAAGAGCTTCAAGAAGACGAAGGTGGGACCTAAGTCACATCTTGAGCCCAAATCTTCTGCGCTGAAAAGGAAGAGCACCGTGAAGGAAGGGAAATGCCACCACTGTGGCAAGGCTGGTCATTGGAGGAGGAATTGTCCTTCGTACATTGAGGGTCTGCAGAAAATGAAGGGAGGTATGACTTCCGCTTCGAATATTTACGTTATAGAGATAAACCTTTCTGCTCCTTCATCTTGGGTATTGGATACCGGATGTGGTTCTCACATTTGTACAAATGTGCAGGAACTGAGAAGGAGAAGATTGCTGAGTAAAGGAGAGGTGGACCTGCGCGTCGGCAATGGAGCAAGAGTTGCTGCTGTAGCCGTAGGGGTTTACCGTCTTTCTTTGCCCAGTGGGCTTGTAATATAACTTAATAATTGTTATTTTGTTCCGGCCATAACTAGAAACATTATATCCATTTCATGCTTAGACATGACTGGATTTTCTTTTATAATTAAGAACAATTGTTGTTCTATATTTAAGAATGATGTTTGTTATGCTGTAGCTCAATTGTTTAATGGTCTTTATGTTTTGAACCTGGACCATCCGATCTATAATGTAGATAATAATAAAAGACTAAGAAGAAATGACTCAAATCCTACATATCTCTGGCATTGTCGTTTGGGCCATATAAACGAGAAGCGCATATCCAAGCTCCATAAAGATGGACTATTGGACTCATTTGATTATGAATCATTTGAGCGATGCGAGTCTTGTTTATTATGCAAGATGACTAAAGCCCCTTTCACTGGTTATACTGAGAGGGCTGAGGATCTTTTGGGTATAGTACATAGTGATGTATGCGGACCCATGAGTTCTATGGCTAGGGGTGGGTATTTCTACTTCGTTACATTTACTGATGGTTTCAGTAGATACGGATACGTGTATCTTATGAAGCGCAAATCCGAAACTTTTGAAAAGTTCAAAGAGTTTAAAAATGAAGTGGAGAACCAATTGGGTAAAAGGGTTAAAGCACTCCGATCTGATCGAGGTGGCGAATACCTGAGTCATGAGTTCCGTGATCATCTGAAAGAGTGTGGTATTGTATCACAGCTCACTCCACCTAGGACACCGCAGCATAACAGTGTGTCTGAGAGGAGAAATTGTACTCTGTTAGACATGGTACGGTCGATGATGAGTCATGCAAACTTGCCTGTTTCCTTTTGGGGTTTTTCTTTAGAGATTGTTGCAATGACACTGAATCGCGCTCCGACGAAAACAGTTCTAAAGACACCATATGAGATATGGACTGGGAAGCGTCCTACTATGTCATTCATTAAAATTTGGGGCTGTGAGGCATACGTACGACGTCAAATGCCTGACAAGCTGGAACCCAAATCAGATAAGTGTTATCTGGTGGGATATCCTAAGGAAACGAAAGGATATTACTTTTACCTACCGTTTGAGGGCAAAGTGTTTGTCGCAAGGACGGGTGTCTTCTTGGAGAAAGAGTTCTTATCAAGAAAGACGCAAAAGGTAGAACTTGAAGAAGTTCAAGAACCACAAGTAGTGAATGAACCAGAATTGGATTCTGAGCAAGGACTACAAGATGTTGTAGCTAGAGAACCTGCTCAAGAGACACAAGTCCTACGTAGATCTGGTAGACCAAGACTTGAGCCTGAGAGATATGGATTTCTCGTGTCTCAAATAGGTAATGTGTTTCTTATGGATCATGATGATGAACCAGCGACCTACCAAGAGGCTATGAATGGACCGAACTCCGACAAATGGCTTGAGGCTATAAAATCCGAAATGGACTCCATGTATACAAACCAAGTTTGGAACTTGGTGGAACCACCTGAAGGGGTACGACCCATAGGGTGCAAGTGGGTCTTCAAGAAGAAGACCGACATGGATGGGAATGTGCAGACATTCAAATGGCGACTGGTGGCTAAGGGTTTCAAGCAAATTCATGGTGTTGACTATGATGAGACCTTTTCCCCTGTTGCCATGGTAAAGTCCATTAGGATATTGCTTGCTATTGCTGCGTATTATGACTACGAGATCTGGCAGATGGATGTCAAAACGGCTTTCCTAAATGGAAACCTCCTTGAGGAAGTGTACATGACACAACCCGAGGGTTTTGTATCCCCAAATGAAGCCACTAAAATATGCAAGCTGAATAAGTCCATCTATGGATTGAAACAGACCTCTAGAAGTTGGAATCTTTGTTTTGATGAGAAGATCAAAGAGTTTGGTTTTGTCAAGAATGAAGATGAACCGCGTGTTTACAAGCGAATCATTGGGAGCATTGTTGTCTTCCTGATATTGTATGTAGATGACATACTGCTGACCGGGAATGACATACCTACCCTGAAAGTTGTTAAGAACAACCTAGGGAACTGCTTTTCTATGAAGGACTGGTGAAGCAACTTACATACTCGGTATTAAGATCTATAGAGATAGATCGAAGAAGTTGTTGGGTTTGACCAAGAGTACGTACATTGAGAAGGTGTTGAAGCGGTTCAACATGCATGAGTCCAAGAAAGGATTTTTGCCCATGTCTCATGGTGTGAATCTCTCTAAGGACCAGTGTCCAAAATCTTGTGAAGATAAGGACCGCATGAAGTTGATTCCATATGCTTCGGCAATTGGGTCAATCATGTATGCAATGCTATGTACTCGACCCAATGTCTCTCTTGCTTTGAGCATGACTAGCAGGTATCAGTCTGATCCCGGTGAATGTCACTGGATAGCCGTGAAGAATATCCTGAAGTACTTGAGAAGGACTAAGGATGTATTCTTGGTGTATGGTGGAGAGGAAGAGCTCGTTGTAAATGGTTACACGGATGCCAGCTTCCAAACTGATAGGGATGATTCGAAGTCTCAGTCAGGTTTTGTGTTTTGCCTTAATGAAGGAGCTATAAGCTGGAAGAGTTCCAAGCAAGAGACAGTTGCTGATTCTACGACTGAGGCCGAGTATATCGCTGCAGCGAATGCGGCGAAGGAGGCTGTATGGATTAGGAAATTCATCGGCAAGCTAGATGTAGTTCCTAGCATTGTTGGTCCCGTAGTTCTCTACTGTGATAATAATGGTGTAATTGCATAATCTAAGGAACCTAGATCCCATCAGCGCTCCAAGCACATACTTCGGCGGTTCCATCTTATTCGTGAGATTGTCGAACGAGGAGATGTGACATTTGCAGAGTGCCGACTGAGGAGAATATTGCAGATCCACTAACAAAGCCTCTCGCGCAGAGAAAGCATGATGGTCATACTAGATCAATGAGTATACGATACCTGAGTGATCAACTCTAGTGGGAGACTTGTGGGTTGCATATAAAATATATATATTCTGTTGGCTGTTTATTATTTATTCATATGATGAATTGTGTACCAATTATTTCTTTTTACAATTAATGGCAAGTTCTTTTATTATGATATACTGTTTCTATATGGTAGAATAAAATTCGTGATAAATACCCTTAGAATGTTCGCTTCCATAGGACATCAAGTACGTGACTTGAATGTGAGAGCCTATGATTTCGAAGCTTCATTCTAAAAAGGTCCCTGGTCGAGGTATCATCGTAGAAGCTAAGGGTGATGATGATACATTAAGACTAGCATGTGTGTTGACTGATAACTGGTTCTCACAGGTCATGATATTATGATATCAAGTCATCACGTGGGTACTTGTTAGTGAACAAGTTGTACTACACAGACCCAATCTGAGACCACTTTGTGGATTGTTACTTAAATGTGTCACAAGTAGGTCTCATTTGACTATGGTGTTGTGGTCCTTTGACCTGAAGTCACATCATTCATCGAGTGAGGAAGAGCGTGCTTTGATGTCATCTAAGGTCTTCCTTGAAGAAGGTTGATGATAAGGGTGGTCGTTGGGTACGTTACGAATCATTTGGGTGTTTGGGTGTGAGCAGATATGGGATTTGTCCTCCTGTGTGACAGGAGTTGCATCCATGGGCCCCTTGATGGAATTGGACTGAGAAATGCATGGCCATGCTTGGTTGAGCCAATATGTGATATTGGGCTCACCATTCTCTGGAAGTCCGTTCTAGATCAAGAAACTTGGATTGAGCTATCATGAGGGTGATACGGTCCATGCCTCTAGTTCTTTCCGGATGTAAGGGACAAAGGGACATGACAACACTGATACATTGGTCATGACAGGCTTATATGAGTTATGAACTCTTATTGCTTGGGTAGCAATGATGTATTGCTAGATGCCGCTCATTGTTTGTGAGACTTTTGTTGATACTTTGTGATCAAATGGGAGACTGTTGGAGTTTCTGAGGTGATCTCAAAGCAATCAACAGTTAGTCTTGCTGCCAACGCAATATGAGCCTATAGGGTCGCACATAAAAGCGTTTGGAGAAATTGGAGAAAGGATTGTGTTGGCCTTACTCATATTGGATATAAGTGGAGGACCAATCCTGTGACTGCTTGGAATTAAGTTGAGAATGTCTCAACGGGAAATCGTTTAAAGGGTTTAAACGAACGGATTTATTCATGACAAATTCGGCTAAAGGGTTTAACCAAATTATGTCAAATTCGGCTAATGTGATTAACCGAATTATGTTGATTCGACTAATGAAATTCGGCTAATATGATTAACCAAATTTATTACAGATTCGACTAAAGGGTTTAGCCGAATCCGGTCAGTTCGACGAAATGGTTTTGCCGAATTTATATAGCCGAATGATCAGTCGAATTCGGCGAATGTCATTAGTCGAATTCGGCGAATGTCATTAGTCGAATTCGGCGAATATCATTAGTCGAATTAGGCGAATGTGAATCTGGACAGATTTTCTGTTTTTCCCTCTGGTCTGCGGATAGTCGATTTTATGCCTTGCGTATAAAAGGACGTGATTAGGGCTTCAGCAACGACGGTTTTTTCAGATCGAGCCTTTTTGCAAGAGAGAAACGACGGAAGCGTTCCGGCTGTTCTCGTTCCATCCGCCGATCGTCGTTCCGCCGCCGATAGACGTCGTTGCCGGTCGCCGCCTCCTCTGGATCGGACCTAGCAGTCCGTGAGGACGTTGGGAGCTTCCTTCTCCGACCTAGTTCTTGTGCGACAAGAAGCTAGGGTTCTTCATCGCTTGTGTGGACTTCTGTAGAGGGATCGATCTATTTCGATCCTTGAAGAACTCAAAGCAGATTTCGAATTTCTCTTGGAGCATCTAGGTTGGATTTGATCCAATCCCGCAAAGGTAATTTTCATACCTGGTAGTTCTGATTAACTTCTTGATTCAATGTTCATGGCCCGATCCAAACTCTTTTTGGGTTGTTCTCTTTATTTCCGCTGCGCCTACATATGATGTATGGTTGAAGAAAACCCAACAATGACATGGAGGAAAGAAGAACCTTTTGCTAAGTACTATGGAAAGGGGGACCTTTTGCTAAGTATTATTGAGTAAGGGGGCCTTTTTAAAATTTGTTCGTGTTTTGATTCAAATAGGACTTTATAAGGATAGGATTACATGTAAAGCTGTCGTGCAAAACTGAAAATTGAACTAAAATTGAACCGGAACCGTAAAGAACTGGACCAAACTGCTCGCAAAATATTTGTGTACGGTCTGAATTTTGGAACCGTGAACAACAACGGTACGAGTGAAGTTCCTTCATTTTATTATCCGGACCGGAACTAGAACCGGAACCGCAACATACAAGTCTTGAGCGATTTTAAAATTTCTAGACCCGACCGTACCGATCTGAAACAGAACCAAATTGCAACAAAGAAAATTCTGCTGAGAAGAATATCTGAAATAAATGCTAAAGAGAATCCCTGCTAAAGAGAATTCTGAAATAAATGCTATGGAAGTAGAAGAAGAACCTGAAGCACCAAAGAAATCTGCTGAGAAGAATATCAAGATAGAATCCTCTAGCTCCCATATGAGCCAGAGAGATGATTCCTTAATCGGAGAAGAGAGCAGCAAAGGTGTTGAAATGGAAAAAGAAATCCATGTGGATCTTAGTCTTATTCTACCTCAGCTGGAGGTGTTGCTGAATAATCAAAGAAGATTATTAGAACAATATATTGAGGAAAATAATACAAAAATGAAAAATGAAGTAGATTTCCAACTGAAATTGGTTAGATTTGAAGTCAATCATCAGATATCTGCATTGAGAAAGGAGATGGTAAAGTTCTTTAAGAGAGCTGGTGTTTTAGTAGATTATACAACTGAACAGCTTGATGTAATCAAAGAAACATCAAAGGTTATTAAAGAATCTCAAGCTGGAATTACAAAGACAGTGGATGGTGTTCAGACAAACCAAGGAATACTAAGTAGCAATATGCAAGTTCTGTATAAAGAACAGGTAGCACAAATCTTAGCAGGTACAAATAAGATTGAAGCTAGAATGCAACATCAGAATGCTGATATCTTGGCTAAAATTGATGAGAGCTCCACAGTTCTAAAAGATCAAGCAAAGTTGCATGCAGATACTATAGATGATCATCTTTTTAAAGTAAAGAAAACCATTGAAAGTGGGATTAATCACTTGGAAGGTCAGGTCAGATTTCAGAAGAATACTTTGAGAGAACACATTGTTGAAGAAGTCCTAAAGGGGGAGAGGTCAATGATTCAAGCTAGTTCTGAACATGCTGTGTGGACCTCAAACTCTATAAGAGAAACTCTTGGATATCCTCCCATAGACTATGAGAATGATCAAGTCTCTGAGACAAGGCCAGCCTCTCTTACTCAGGTTCAAAAACAGATTGCTAAAATGTATAGTCCTGAGAATAAAAGTAAAAGAGAAAATTTTACTAGTGAGCAAGTAGAATCAAGTAAAAGAAAGTTCAGAGAAGAGGTTCAATCAAGAGTTGATTTTGAACATTGGTCTCCCTCTTCCAGAGAATTGATTCTATCAGCATGGGAAGCTGTGAAAAATAACCCAGAG
The DNA here is from genome assembly GCA_033032865.1 of Dactylorhiza incarnata. Lineage (NCBI taxonomy): Eukaryota > Viridiplantae > Streptophyta > Magnoliopsida > Asparagales > Orchidaceae > Dactylorhiza > Dactylorhiza incarnata. The sequence continues at coordinate 7,891,795 of JAWHQI010000041.1, forward strand.
GAAAGAGGAAAGTGGTATTCTGAAGCTGAATGGTTAAAACATAGGGATCAAGAGGAACTAAAGATCAAATTCAAGGCTGACAAAATGGCTGGGAAGGTCCAGGCAGGAGAAATGGAGCCAATCAGATACTTCCCAAAGCCATTTGGCTATTTTAAGAGGAAAAAGGAAGTTGCTGAAGCTCTCTCCAAAAGAGCTAAAAGAGGAATAGAATTCAAGGATCCTGGACAGCTTTAGAAATTTAATCTTTACTTTTCACTTTCAGAAGAATGTAATTGATATATTTTTTTTGAACACTCTTGATGAATTCCCAGTGTGAACTATTCTTCATGTTCATATATATACATATGTCTGTGATGTGATTTTGTCTCTCTTCATGACATCTTATTCTGAATTGCCTATGTTTTTATGCTTATATAAGAAACCATGTCTGAGATAATTTTTGTGGATAGAATGTTTTGGTAATCTAATGTTATAAAGTTTGATACTCTTTATTTTGATTATCTGTATAGAGTTTAGAACACATTGTTTATCTTTGAAAAGAGAGATATATCATTGACTGAGATTATGACTTCTTCAAATAGGGGGAGATTGTTGAGATCATTGCCCACAATGTCTTAGATTTGGAGAAGTCCATTCATAAGTCAAAGATATATCTCAGAATGTATTTGATATACTCTCTAGAATCAATGTGCAGGAGATCAGGTCAGGCAAAAAGTTCATGGAATTCATTCAAGTTCATAAGCGTCGAGACATCATACATTGCTCGACGCCTGTGACCCAGAAGCGTTGACTCATGTCTACTACTCAAATAGACAAGGTCGCCGCTGAAGTTCTGAGATCAATTTTGGAAGCGTCGAACCAAGTTTTGTCGCTCGACGCTTTGGAAAGAGAAGTGTCGACTTAACTTCAGTCAGCTCAGCGCCAACCAGAAGTGTCGAGATATGAAGGCTTTGTTAAGAAGCGTCGAGCCCCTGGATGTTGCTCAACTTCTTCAGATAAAAAGCGTCTACTAAGTGATGTTTGCGCAACGCCTGAGAAGGAGGAGTCGAGAGCTTCAGTCTAAGGAGTATGCGTCGAGCGTCTAAATATCGCTCGACGCCTAACTGGAAAAGCGTCGACAGAGATGTTAAGTGCTCAACGCCTCTTCTACAGATACTCTGAACTGAGGAATATCTTCCACAGCTAGCTGAGCTTTTGTTTTCATTAAAGACCGTTGAAGACGTAACGTCATGCTGACGTGGAGAAGCGTAACAGACATTGCAGATGGCGGGCTATAAATAGAAGGCATGACCTATGGGTTGTGTAGTTAATCCAAGTTATAAAGTGAAGAAAAGTGAAGTTAGAAAAGTTTTCCTCTCTTCTCAAAAGCAATTATCGTCTCCATCATTTTGAGAGAAAGTTTGAGATAGAATCTGGAGAAGTTGTCTTCCCTTTCAGAATCATTCTAAATTGAAGATCTCATTCAACAATCTTGTGCTGATACCTTTCTCTGAAAGAAGAAGATCAAGAAGGAAGAATCTGTCTTCCCAGGAAGAAGAACAGTCATCACAGCCTGTCGAATCAAGAAGATCATTTGCTGCTGTTGTTCTACTAAAGATTTCTGTCTGATCATTCAGATAGATCAAGAAGGCTCAACAATCTCGTATCTAAGTCTAACTATTTGTAATCCCCTTTATAAATTTCTGTAGGATCTGAGTTGTCAGATCTGAGTGTAGGATCTATCAAGGATCTGAGTTGTAGGATCAGGTGTGATCTGAGTTGTAAGATTCAGGGGTGAATCTGAGCTGTAGGCCTAGTTATAAAGGCTGAGGTAGGATCTGTTTGATCTGAGTTAGTAAGATCTGTGGATCTGAGACTTTAAGATCAGTTGTGATCTGAGCTGTAAGACCTGTTTGTGGTCTGAGATCTAGAGGAGTTATAACCTCTATCTAGCACACTGCTAGAAGGGGAGAAGGGGGAAAGTGGATTACCCAAGATACGTGGAACCACTATAAAAATTCTGTGTGTTCTTTTCTGTGTATATCTTTATTTCTTGAAAGCTCTGATCAGTTTTATCTCGATTATAGTCAAGAATCGTAATAGTTTTTAAATAACCTATTCACCCCCCCTCTAGGTGATTAGCTACCCTTAATTAAAGTCTTTCACACCATGGCCCTTCTCTTGAAGTTTCTATAGAATCCTCTTGTTCATTATTGTTTTTGTCTTACTTATTACTCTGTTTTGATGATAATAATGTAGATAGTTTCAGTTGAGTTTTTTTTTAATTTCTTGAATTTTGAATTCTAAATTAGCCAATAAATGTTTTTGTTAGTTTTAATATATAATAGTTGAAGTTTCATTTGCCTGGACTGCATTCCTCCTGAATATAATTGGTTGCTTGTATTACACTGCTAGTGATTGTTAAGATGACCTTATTAGGGTGCTTTCTTCCATTTTTTTAAGAAATAACTTCTATAATTTTGGGAGCATTAAGTTTATGGTGTGAATCATTCATTTGAATGGTAAGGTAAGGATGTACATTTTAATGACTTTGATAATTTTCATTTTAAACCCTTTATCCATCACTATCTAATAAAGTTGGGTTGATTGTGGTTGTTCTGCTCTAGATGCTATTTGTTTTGTTCTATATGTTATTTCTTCCGCATATCTTCATATTCATGCAATATTAATCACAATAATGTCAATATTAATCGGATTATATATTTATATATTTCAAAATCTAAGTGACGGAATCAGAACCGCATAGAACCAGACTGAACTGCCATTGACTAACTTGGTTTTGGTTCTTAGTGAACCGGAACCGTATGCACGATAGTTCCAAAAATTATGTTGGAACCGGAATCGGTCAAAACAAATAAGATTTTTGCTCTAATTTGAAGAACCGTTACCTTAATGGGTCGGTTAACGATTTTTGTAGAACCGGAACCGAATCGGAACTATGACAACTCTAATTACATGTGATAAGGTTGTCCAGCACAGAAAGAGCGCCGCCGCATTGACGCTTGAGAATAAACTTATTCTCTCCTTGTAGGTCAATCAACGCCCACAAAAATGTATATTTATTATATATTATGTGCTCTTTTCATGTCAGTGTGAATCTGGGATGGTCGGAGATGGAGCGGCTTTGCCCGCTTCCTGTGATTGGAATTAAGAATAAAATGATTTTTGTTAATTCGCAGTTCTAAGCGGGCTGAAAATGACGTTTGCATTTTTTTCAAAACCACAATGAATAAAAACATTTATGGTCCGTTCGGCGCGCATGAATTGGATTTCTGGAATTGGACTTTGTTAGAAAATCAATATTTGCAGGAGTTGACTTTGTGCAAAAAATCAATTCTGCTGTTCGGGTGCTTGATGAAATTCAATCAACATAATTGGCTTTGAGATATAAAAGTTGTTCGGCTCTAGGATAAAATTGACTTTCTTGGAATTGACTTTAGCAGACACCGATTGATAACAAAGAAATATAATAAAGAGAGATATTGAAAGATGTTATTATTGAAGAAATTGAAGGTTGAATCTATATTAATTCAACAAATTCTCAAGGGTCTAACATCCTCAAATTAATGGGACAACAAATGATGTTAATCAAACTATTTATCATACCAATTTAACAAATGTTGTTAAACAAATGTTGTTAATCTAACTATTTATCAAACCAATTTAACAAATGTTGTTAACCAAATGATGTTAATCCAAATGCTCTTTGATGTACTCCCATCTGTATTCATCTTCATTCTATTAAATAATGAACAAAGAAATGCACTCTTAACATTCTATTAACAAAGAAGTGCACCATGTAAGATCCAAACACTATATCTCCAAAACTTATCGGGATAATCTAAGATTGCCAACCTGATCGAAGTGAACCATGTAAGCATTGAGATCATGATATTCAAGAACTCAATTGACTCTATAACTAAACATTATAACGAAAGATAAAAGGATAGAGAACCAAAATCATAAAAAAATTCATTCAAGTTTTATGCATCTTGTTGGTGGAGAGGAAGAAGAAAAACAAAAGATGAAGTTACATGCATGTACGAGGAAGTAGATAGGGCTTCATCTGCAGGTGGAGGAAGAGCGGTCGACCTTTGTCGTCGCTGCAGGAGGAAGGGAGACCATGTTGGGGTGAATTTGTGAAACTATGATGAAGACAGATTCGCTCTAGTCAAAATATCGAGACGGAAAAATAGGAGCGGAAGCATACCTGAATCCATGTAGATGGATTATTGCGGTAACTGATCTTCCAAGTCTATAAGGTCTTGATGAAGAAGACGACTCCTCTTCCTCCTTAGGCTCTCTCCAGCGATGGAATGCTAGAACTGAATGAGAGTGAATGTGATACCTTGTGACCCGGAGACCATAACCTATTTATAACTAAACCCTAATGCGGTCATTTACATTTAAGTCCATCGTATAAATGTAATTGATGCCCGGAATCTACACATTACTTAAACCGTCTATACAATATGAAACATAATCGACCAAATTAATTAGATCGTCTAAATTGTGTCGATGTTAATGACAACCCAATAACGCACATAATTTACATATATGACTCACATAATTATTATTTCTAACAATCTTCCACTTGAGCCAACATATGTTAAATTCTTGACAGTGCATTATATAATATCCTTATGAGCTCAAAAATTTCTGTTAATTCCGAAAATATTTCCATCCAATCTGGTCCATGATTGTACTAACATTGGATTACAAAGCAGAGACTATTGATGGGTCAAATGTTGTTTTCTCCTTCAAAGATGGTCTTATGTGAAAAAATGGCAAATTGTGCGTCCCAAACGTTGGTACATTGATGGTGGAATTGATGTACGAGGCTCACTTCACCAAGTACTCGATCCACCCTGGGAGCACAAAGATGTACATGTATACAAAGAAACTCTTCTGGTAGCCAAAAATGAAGAAAGACATTGCTCTCTATGTGGCAAAGTGTCATACTTGCGCTTTGGTAAAGGCGGAATGTCAAAGACCTAGTGAGTTTTTGAAGTCTTTGCCGATACCGGAATGAAAGTTTGAGGATATTTAGATAGATTTCATGCACGGATTGCCAAGATCGCAGAACGGAAACGACGCCATTTGGGTGATCGTAGATCGTTTAACGAAAGTATCACACTTTATTTCGAACTGAAAAGATGATTTCATGAAAAAGCTAGCAAAGTTATATGTTGATAGTATTGTGCGGTTGCACGGTGTTCCTCGTAGCATCGTCAGTGATCGTGATGGATGTAAGACCCCATTTTTTTTCTTTCAAAAACTCGGGTCTTATGCCCAGAACCACCACTTTGCGGTGACACCCTCGCTCGGGAAGGTCGTCACTACAAAATGCCGATCTTGCCGGCCATATCGATCGCAGTAGAAGAAAAGTATACAATTAGTTAACTAGAAATCAAGTGCACATCACATGAATATAAAACCATCAAAAGAGATGTCCACATAAGATAACAGAATAAAAAGTACGGTAATAATAAAGGGCTCATGCCCTGTACATCAATTCCTCACTACAATTTCACTCGCGGAGCATAAACTACTAAAGCTAAAGAACACTCACAGATCCTGTCATCGGTGCTCCCGTGCTAAACTTCCCCGCCTCTATCTGCACCGGCCTCTGGTGCTGCATCGTTTCCTCGGTCCCCTAAAATGATAAGGTCCACCGGCCGTTAGTCAAACTTGACTCAGCCAATCCCCCACCCCTCCCCCGGTGACTCCTAGGCACAGTGCGAGAAGGATGAAGCGGAGGCCATCAAGGGGTAAAATCAAAAGCAGGTGACAATGAGTCTAGCTATGAAAGGGTCCATTGATAAGCAATATATAGTACAATGAGTAGAGCAGTAGGAAGTAAAATAGTAGCAAGTAAGAAGTAGTAATGAGTAAAGCAATAGTAAAGAAAGACACTAAGGAAAATAACAATAAGAACAAGTAACCTTAATTTATAGGAATGCCCACACAAACCAATAGACCAAGGGGTCGTTTAGCAGGGCTTATCGTATAAAAAGTCCCATAACAAATTTATACGATAGGGGTAGGGGTTGAAATACAATGTTTATGCTATGTCATGCAAGGTATGCAGTTTAAATGTTATGTTCATGCAAGTGCAACTCACACACTACGACTCTATGCGCACAGACCTTTAGTTCTCTCTTTTTGGAGCTAGAAAAACTCCCAGGATACTTCCATAGTGGCAAACCGAAGCGGTGGGATGGGCCTCGCCCACTTCTAGGTTGGTATCTGGACTACCTAACCTAGACCTATCGTACGCCTCAACGCTAAGAACACAACATCGGAGCTCCTACATACTCTTACTGTTTAGTCCACCAGACTTTTCTTTGGTAAAGTGCTAACCACCCTTACCGTGCTAATGTATCAACGTCGGTGCGACGGCCGTCGGCACTAATGACCCACCACCTTATGCACATACAATATGTCCTATTATATCCCGATCCATCAGCTCCCCGGGCTAACCTGCCCGCCATCATAACCTTCCGAGCCAATGGCTCGTCGGACCAACCCGTACGTACCCACAAGCATTACTGAGTCACAAGCTCACCAGACTAGCTAGTCCACTGCTACAACCACCGAGCCTACCGCTCGTAAAACCAAACTAACAAACCTCCCGTAATCACGAGGTAGGGGTGTGTGCTTTATGAAGTTAACCTTACACCGCCATCTATTCCAACACTTTAGGGTTAACCATGGACTTCCCGAGGACTACCCTGTGAGGGGCTCACTACGGTACTAGGAACAATAATGGGATGACACCCCAAAGCTCCCTTTCCAAGGCACTTAATGTTATTAGTGTCTACACATAAGTATACCCCTCTTATCATTACACTTGGATTACCCTACGTATTCTATGACCTTCTATGGGGAAAGCCGATCTTTCGTCGGTCCTGAACACGACCCTACCCCTTAGTTCATCGGGTACACCCAACTTATAGACCTATAATGGTGACCTCACATCTTCTCTACCAGACTAGGTACCAACTACCTTCCATTCCCACATAATGATCCATCAAATACTCAAGTTTTACAGTTTTACTATACGCAGACCAAATGAGTTACATAAGGGGAGGTACCCCAATTATTCATCGAACTGACTCAAGATTATTACTGGGTGTCTATCAGGACATTCTAAAACAAAGTCCAGAGGTTCATATTTTTCCTTATTTAATTGACATTTATTATAATTTTCCTCAACATTGACCCAGTATGAAATTGAACATGAAGTATAAAATCCTCTTATGATATGACCTCCACAAAATTATGGAAAATCTATGAAGTCAAAATAACAATAAATACATAATATCAAAATTTTGCAGTATGGGGTTGACCTCTAATTATAATATTGAACAATTACCCCAAATTAGAATTTAAAGAAGGAACCACCAAAATTATTTGTCGAAAAATTATGGGAAAATTACCATACCTTCATAATAATTAGAAAAGTCTACTGACCAAATATTAAAATTTATCAAGACAAATTAATCACATAAACAAATATTCTAAGTAAACCCATTCTAGGAAAAATTCTGAAGGAACCTACTGATGAATAATACCAAAAAATATACAAAAATTCATAGAACTTTATATAACCCTAAAATTTCCTACCACCAAGTTTCATAATTTTCCAGAGGGCATTTGGCCCTTAATTATTTATTATATTCTTAAGACCAAATAAATGACTTGAGAATGAAGTGCTAATTAAAATAATTCAATAATTACACAAAAATACACAGAGCTTCAAATGTCCTAAGATGTCCTATCACCAAGTTTCACAACTTTCCAGAGAATATTTGACCCTCATTTATTTTCTTAATCCTAAGATAAAATAGATGCCTTGTAAATGAAGTACTTGTTAAATCATTTCAATAATTACATAAAAATTACCAGAGATCTATAACATGATTTTATGTAGCATACCAAAATTACATCATCATCCAAGACAATTTGAGCATGTAAACTTCTTTTATAAGGAAATGCCCTAAAGGGGTTATAACCTAACTCAGAGGTGATAACTGGTCCTAAAATTCTCTTAAAATTTCCAAGGGAATATTTACACCCCATAAACTTATCTACCAAGTTTCATGACCATCCAAGGATATATGCCCATATGTCCTTCACAAGGCTTAAAGTGCAACCCTAAGGTTAAAACTAGGGTCCTATGGCATATCCACCCCACATCACCCCAAATTACTCATGGGGGTGTATTATGTGACCCTAAACCAGTGGCCAAAGTTTCACACCACCTTGATGAGATTTGACCACCTGATTCCATCATGTGCATTTTTGACATAGTTTGACCTAGTTTGACCAAACTTGGGTTAACTAATTACCCAACCAAACCAGACCCAATTGGGCTGAAATTTTTACCAGGGTCATATGATAACACTAAAGAGCACCCACCAAAATTTGGAGTGGATTGGAGGTCATTTAGACTCTATATTTAAACAATATATGAATTATTAAGTTATTACAAAAACCTTAGAAAAATGTTCTCCTAACATTCCCATCTTTGGATATGTTAGGGGGTTGGTACAAATGGCCTAGGTTTCAATTTTCATGCCAATCCCATGACTCAATCAAATGTTATTCGAAAATTTGTGGCTGTCCAACCCTAGGGACCAGTCCCACCAAAATGGCTTTCCAGGGAGCTACAGTGCTCTAATTGAGCTGAAACAAATTTTCTTTTAAACTACACAACAAAGACTACAACTTTGATGTTGGGCACTTTTTCATCAGAGGGGATCTAGTATTTTTAATAATTAAAACAAGACTCTGCAAATAATGTGACAGAAATAAAATAAGTCATTTAATCATATGAAATGATTCTGCACGAATCTTGGCGCAAGATGAGCGGCTCCTACTCATCTTCTTCCTCCAGCCAACGGCTGGGATGGACCCAACTTGGGCTGCCTTGCATCTCGTTTTCCCATCCACCTGAGCGCCGCCCCGGCATGCCAATGCCACCACCACTTCTGTTGAGGTGGTGGCCGACGATTAACGGTGGTTGGCCGGCCGGAGGTGGCCGGAACAAGGTGTTCTAGCGGGGTAAAGAGGGATCAAAATGAGCCCTTTAGGGAGCTTGATTCGAGCCCTATTTAGCTCGAATCAAGCCCCAAATTAGATGAAGATCTAGCACTGGAGGAGAGGAAGCGGATCAGACCTATGCGGGGGCCTGGTGTCGCGAATTTCGGCGGGTTGCCATGGACGGTGGTGGTGCTTTTGGTGCCATGTCGATCTAGGCTTCTGGTGAATGATTTCTTCAGGGAAGAGGGGGGTTTCACTCTTCTCACTCCTCTGAAGGTGTTAAAGAGGCCAATTGAGGGAGGGGGAGGTTACAAGATGGATAGCCATTAATGGCCATTTTCGGCCAAGGTGTAACTCCTTAAATTCTCCCTCCATGTGGCCGGGAATGGCCATTAAACTTCTCATAACTGACTGGGGAAGATGAATGCAGGCATTAGGGGAGGAATTTGTGGCCATTAATCTCCCTAAACCATGAATGTCATTTACCCCCTTTCTCTCACTCACCATTTTTGGGGATTTCTCTCTCCTGGTGGACTCCTTTGAAATTGAATGGCAATTTCAGTCATTTCCAAGCCCACTAGATGGTGGACCACCTTATTTGAGTCTAGCCCAAATGGATTGGGTTTAATTTGGGCAAATTAGGTCATTTTGACCTAAGTTTAGGACAGGGTTGACTATGGTCAAATTGACCATTTGGGTTGACCAAAATGGGTGGGCGGTGACCCCTTGGACTCCCTTGTGGGTTGGGAAGGTCTAGGTGGAGTCAATTTGGCAAGGTGAGGGTCAATTGACCTTTAATAGCCCACCTTGACCAAAGTAATGCTATGGTTGACTTTGGTAAAATTGGCCAAATTGGAGGTCCCACGATGGGGCTTTTTGGTCCATTGGGTCCCTAAAATCCCCATAAGGGTAGGGGAAAGGTCAATTTAACATGGTGGAGGCCAATTTGCCCTAATCTACTTTGACCAATTTAGGGTTAGGGTTGACTTGTGTCAATTTGGCCTCTTTGGTTGACCCCAATGGGTCCCTGGTGCTCTAAGGGGACCCCTAATGGGTTAGGGATGTTATGGTGGGGTCAAAGTGTCAAGGTGAGGCCCTAAAGTCCAACCCTAGACTTGGTATTTGAAAATTGCTATTTGCAGACCACTTGGGTTTCTCCTTCTTACCTAAGTTCACATGATCTTAAGTACTTCCATAGTTTTGTCATGACCTAGTCATGACAAATCCAACTTGGGGGTCTAGTTGTTTGGGGGATGTTACAAATCCCAATACATAAAAATTAAAATTTCGTCCCCAAAATTCAGGTTAGGTCTGTGGGGTTCCTATAACAAGTGGTTAGATGTAACATCCCAAACAGAAATTAAGTTATACCTATCGCAAAGAGCTCCAGATATTTTTGCTGCATCAAGTCCAATGGCTCCCAGCTGTGCTCCTCCTATCCATGATTCTGCCATAGGACTCTGACCAACGGAACCTTCTTGCGCCGCAGGACTCGCATCTCCGTGTCATCTATCCGAACCGGCTCCAGGTGAATTGACCGGTCAGTAGCTACCGTCCCCTCTATAGTAGATATCTGCTACTCTGGCCGTAGTAGAGCCCTCCTAAGTGAGGAGACGTGGAAGACATCGTGCAACCCCGCTAACTCCGGTGGTAGCTCTAGTCTGTAGGCCAAGGGGCCGATCCGCTCCACGATCCTATAGAGCCCCATATATCTTGGACTGAGCTTCTTTTGCCAGCGTACCCGTGAGACTCTATGCATTAGATGTATCTTCAAGAATACCCGATCTCCCACCTGGAAATCTATAAGACCCCCTTTTTTTCTTTTCAAACACCGGGTCTTAGGCCCAGAACCGCCGCTTTGCGGTGACACCTTCACTCGGGAAGGTCACCACTACAAAACACCGATCCTGCCGGCCAAATCGATCACAAAGAAAAGTGCATTAAAGAAGACAAGTCCATAGAATCAACATGAAATATAAATGTCCACATGATATAACTGAATAAAAGATAACAAGGGTTACAATAATAAAGGGCTCATGCCCTGTACATCATGTCCTCACTACAAGATCACTCGCGGAAGCTAACTACTAATGACTCACTGATCCTGAATCCTGTGCTCCTGTACTGCACTGGCCCGCCTCCGTCTGCACTAGTCTCTGATGTTGCTGCGTCTCCTCGAACCCCAAAAATGATATGGTTCACCGTCCGTTAGTCAAAAGACTAAGCCAATCCCCACCCCTCCCCCGGTGACTCCTAGGCACCGTGCGGGAAGGATGAAGTGGAGGACAACAAGGGGTAAAACAAAAGCAGGTGTCGGCGGATCTAGTCTATAGGAATATTTACAACTACACATGTGTATCTAAATAAATGAAGCAACAAGTAAAGCATAGTAAAGAGCATATAAAGAACAATAAAGTAGCATATATAAAGGTAACTAAAGTAATATGAAAGTAACCATTTATTTATAGGAATGCCCATACAAACCTATAGACCAAAGGGTCGTTTAGCAGGGCCTATCGTATAAAAAGTCTCATACCAATTTATACGATATGGGTAGGGGTTGAAATGCAATATTTATGCCATAACATGCAAGATATGCAGTTTATGCTATGTTCATACAAGTGCAACTCACACACTTCGACTCTATGCGCACAGACCTTTAGTTCCCCCTTTTTGGAGCTAGCAAGACTCCCAGGAAACTCCCGTAGTGGCAAACGGAAGCGGTGGGTTGGGCCTCGTCCACCTCTAGGTTGGTATTCACACTACCTAACCTAGACCTATCGTACGCCTCAACGCTAAACTGCGGAGCATCTACGTACTCTTACTGGCTGGACCACCAGACTTTCATGGCTAAGTGCAAATTCCAAGCTTGCCGAGTCAACGTATTGACGTCGGTGTGAACGACCGTCCAATACTGAAGACCCACCACCTTCGTGCACATGCAACATGTTCTACTATCTACCTCCGAGCCATAAGCTCCCGGGCTAACCTTCCCGTCATCAATAACCTTCCGAGCCACAAGCTCGTCGGACCAACCCGTCCATACCAACAAACACTACTGAGTCACAAGCTTACCGGATTATCAATCCGCTCTTACAACCACCGAGCCTACTGCTCGTAGCAACAAACCGACTAAACTCTCATAACCACGGGGTGTGGGTGAGTGTGTTATTAAATTACTCTTGTATAACATCTTACTCTTATAGTTTATGGTTAATCTTGGACTTCCCGAGGGCTACCCTGTGAGGGGCTCGCAACGGTACTAGGAACTGTGATGGGATGATAGCCCAAAGCTCCCTTTCTCAAGATACTTAATATTATTAGTATCTAACCATAAGGTTACCCTCTTATCATTTCACTTGAATTAAACCTAAGTGCTTTTTGACCCTCTAAGGGGAAAGACAATCTTTCGTCTAACCCGAGCATAACTTACCCTTAACTCACCAAGCACACTTTCACCATCTAATCTCCTTTTTAGTGACCTCAACCTCTTCATCCAAATCAGGTACACCAACTACCTCCCAATCCCACCTAATGGTCTACAAGTTATCTCTATTCTGCCATTTTACTATACGCAGACCAAATGAGTTATATGAGTTACAAAAGGGGAGGTACTACAAATAATCATACAACTGACCCAAGATATTTACTGGGGGTCTATCATGATGTTATAAGACTAAATCCAGAGAATCATATTTTTCCTTAATTATCTAGCATTTATTTTTAATTTCCTCAACACTGGCCAAGTATGAAATTGAACATGGAGTGTAGTCTATCCTTATGATATGGCTCCCCAAAAATCAAGATAAATCTGTCATGCCAAAAATACAGTAGATACTGAATATATCAATTTTACAATAAAGAAATGTCCTCTATAATTAATATTCAACTTTTATTCAAATTTGTAAATTTATGAAGGAACCACCAAAGATACTTACCCCAAAATTATGGGAAAATTACCAGACTTTTGAATTCATCAGATAAGGCTACTGACTAAATTGTAGAATTTACGAAAATCATTTTCTCACCTAAATGAATTCTTTAAGAAAACCCCAAATAAGATAAGTTGTGAAGTAGCATACTGATTTATGTCTCCAAAAATTATATGAAAATTACCAGAGGTCTAAAATATGATTAAACAGATACTACCAAAGTTTCATCATCATCCAAGACAATATAAACATGTAATCATCTCCTATAAGGAATTTCTCTAAAGGGATTATGACCTAATTCAAAGGGAATAATTGTTCCTAAAATTCTTATAAAATCACCTAGGGCCTATTTACCCCTTATGAACTTATCCACCAAGTTTCATAACCATTCAAGAAGATTTGACCCCATGTCCTTCACAAGGTCCTATATGCACACCTAGGGCTAAAACTAGTGTCCTAGGGCATAACCACTTCCACACCACGCCATATCACTCATGGAGGTGTCTTAGGTGATTCTAAACCAGTGTCCAAGGTTTCACATAATCCAGATGAGATTTGACCACCTAATTCCATCATGTGCACTTTTGACCTAGTTTGACCTAGTTTGACCAAACTTGGGTTAATCCATTATCCAACCAAATTAGTCCCAATTGGGCTATTATCTTTACCAAGGTCATAACATAACCCTAAGGGGCACCCACCAAAATTTGGATGGCATTGGAGATCATTTGACCCACTAATTAATTACTAAATGATTTATGAAATTATCCCAAAAACCTTAGAAAAAGGTTCTTCTAAAATTCCCATCTTTGGGTATGCTGTGAGGGTAAGTGTATCTAGCCTAGGTTTAAAATATCAGGTCCATATAATCTACCAATAAAAAGTTATTCAAGAAATGGTGGCTGTCTTACACTAGGGACCAGCCCCACCAAAATGGTTCTACAGGGAGCTACAATACTCCTTTTGGGCTGAAACAAATTTTAAATTAAAGTAGACTCTAAGGGATACAACTTTGGTGTTGACTACTTTTCCATCGAAGGTGATCTAGTATTTTTAATAATTAAAATAAACTACAGCAAAAAGTGTGACAGAAATCTATATAAACATTTAATTATATAAGTACTCCGCGTTCGACGAATTATACACTGTGCTCGACGAAAGCCGAACAAATCTGCGTTCGACGAAATCCAACCCGCGCTCGACGAAATCGGAATAAATCTGCGTTCGACTAATTCAGTATAAACTGCGTTCGACTAATTCAGTATAAACTGCGTTCGACTAATTTAAAATATATCTGCGTTCGACTAATCCTTCCTGCGTTCGACTAAACAATTCTTCGTTCGACTAATTCAGAACAAGTTGTGTTCGACTAATTTAATGTAGAACTGCGTTCGACTAATTCTTCCTGCGTTCGACTAAAACATGTAAAAGCTGCGTTCGACTAAAACTTCCTGCGTTCGACTAATTTAACATATAACTGCGTTCGACTAATTTAATTCCAGATCAACGAAATCTATTCCGTTCGACTAAAACTATTCCAGATCAACTAAATATATTCCGTTCGACTAAAACTATTCCCGATCGACGAAATATATTCCGTTCGACTAATCACGGAAGAATGGAAGGACGTCCTTCATCGTCCCCAATCTCTGGACGGCTCGCGACAGCCCATCCTGGGCTTCTTTGCGGGGCGATTTCCCGGCCACCTATGCCTCTTTCTGGCCAGCCAATGCCACCAGCACCTCCGTTGAGGTGGTGGTCGGCGATAGGAGGTGGTTGGCCGGCCGGAGGTGGTCGAATCTGGGTTTTTGAGGAGGGAAAAGAGGACTCGTATCGAGCCCTTTCAGAAGCGCAATCCGAGCCCAATTGAGCTCGGATCAAGCCCCAAACTATGAAAAGATCTAGCACTAGGGGAGAGGAGGCGGTTCGGACTTGTGTGGGGGCTTGATGGTGCGAATTCCGGCGAGTTGCCATGGCCGGTGGTGGAGCTTTTGGTGCCATGCCGATTCCTGCTCCCGGTGCTCGATTTCTTCGGGAAAGAGGGGGGTTTTGCTTCTCTCCGACCTCTGAAGGAGTTAAAGAAGTCAATTGAGGCTAAGAGGGGGTTTCACTTAGTGGCCATTAATAGCCATTAATGGAAGATTTCGGTTACGCTTGGGGAGGATGAATTGGGCATCAATGTGGCCGGGAGAAGGCTGGAAACTTCTCCTCTCCCCAAGGGGAGATGAATGGTGCCATTAATTGGAGGTAATTGGGGGTTTCTTATTCTCCTCCATTAACCCCCCTTCTTTCTCTCTCTCTTCCAAAATGGGCTTTCTCTCTCCTGGCCGACTCTCTCCAAATTGAATGGCCACCTCAGCAGCATTCAATCCCCATTAGGTGGTGGACCACCTTAATTGGGTCTAGCCCAAGTAGATTGGGTCAAATAAGGTTATTTGACCTTAATTATGGCAAATTTGACTTTGGTCAAATTGACCAATTTGATTGACCCCAATGGGAGTCTTAGACTCCATTGGCTTACCTTAAGGGTTAGGAAGGCCTATGTAGGGTCAATTTGGCAAAGTGAAGGTGAATTGCCCCTTTTTATGGCACTTTGACCAAATTAGGGCTTAGGGTAAATTGGTCAAATTACAAGTCCCATAATGGGGCTTTTGGTCCATTAGGTTCCTAGTATCCCTATTAGGGTAGGGGTAAGGTCAATTTGGCATGGTGGAGGCCAATTGACCCTAACTGAGTTAGTTTGACCAATTCAGGGTTAAGGTTGACTTTAGTCTAATTGGCCTCTTTATTTGACCCCAATGGGTCCTTGGTGCTCCAATAGGACCCCTAATGGGTTAGGGATGCTATGGTGGGGTCAAGGTTCAAGGTGGAGCCCCTAAATCCAATCCTAGGCTTGCTAACTGGAAATTGCTATTTGCAGACCAAGGTGGTTTTCTTCTTCTTTCCTAAGGCCAAGTGGTCTCTTCAAGCTTCCTAGGGTTTTGTCATGACCTAGTCATGACAAAACAACTCTAGGGGTCTAGCTGCTTGGGGGATATTACAAATCCCAATAAATAAAAAAAATAATTTCGTCCTCGAAATTCAGGTTAAGCTTGCGGGATTTTCACCGAGAGTGACTCAACGTAACATCCCCTAAGGATTGAAGTTATTCCTGGCTCGAAGAGCACCGACTATCTCTGCCACACCAGTTCTAGTGGCTCCCAGTCTCCTCCGGTCCATAATTTTAACACATGACTTAACCTTCGGAACCTTCTTGCGCCGCAAGACTCGCACTGTCGTATCATCTATCCTGACCGGGGTGACCTAGCTATCTTGGTCAATCTATCCTCGATGTTCCAAATAATCATGTGCCCGGAGTGAGGGTGTGGTAACATGTGTATGAAATCCATAATTATATCCTCGATCTTCCACTCTAACCTGGGCAGATTCTTTTGCCTCTAAAGTTTTCTTCACACGTTCAATTTCTTACTCTTTCAGGTATGTCCTAGTAATCAATCATTTCTATTCTACAACTTTTCTAGTTCTTTACTATTGATGGAACTAATCAGATTGACTAGCGTCCCAATCATCCTTAAACTTCAATGGGGGTGCACTTGTGAACCTTTATGAGTACATGTTAACCAACCACAATTAGTATCCATGTTGGTAAGACGACTCCCAATCATTTTCTACGTGGAGTTTGATTCATAAGGTATACTAGTAAAATCTTTTGAAACCCTAAGATTTTTCCCAAGCATCAAGAAAATATCTTCACGTTTATTTCACCAAATTCCCATCACTTCCACATATGCTAGTCTCGATCACTTTCGAATGGTCCAAGGTAAGATAAACTTAGATTTTTCTTATCATAGTAGACTCAAACACTAGATTCTAAATCCAATAGGTCATCGTCTAAGATCTTTGGTTATCCGTCATCATAGCTCCCAAGGTATAAGGGCTATTATTGTAGTTAAAATTTTCTACCAGAATAGGGCGTGATTTTTAACAAGTCATGAGTTAATCACTTCCGAATGCCCCAAGTCACAGGAACCTCAAATATAACTACAACTTGTATGACTTAGTTTCCGTCCATAACTTCTATACTAGGACATCGACATCCCCGAGTGATTAATCCTGACGACTTTACATTTCCAATGATTCAACTAAGGTCAAGTTGTTGTTCGATCAATGATGTCTATCCATTGTCCTGGTAATACTATGGATCATTATTCTAAACATACTGTTACACCATCTCCTCTTTGCCCGAGTAACAACGAATATGATCAACCTCAAAATCATTATTGTTCACGACACAAAATTTTTCTAACTTAGGTCTATGGGAAATCCAAGTCCGTCATTAATTTGCCCAATAAACAAAAGGTAAGCCCCAATAAACAAAAGATAAGCCCCAATAAACAAAAGATAAGCCACTATCTATTTTGGGTTGAGTATCTTCAATACCGAGTTATATTCATCCCAAGTATGCAAATAATTCTTAGGGCACACAACCTTAGACTTGGGGTTCTATCTTGAGGCTCATTGGTATACTCCACACCTTAGACTCTTCTAGGTACCCTCTACTACAACCTTATCAGGATCAACATGTCACCCAATCCCAAACGGGTCCCTTCTGAACTTCAATTCTTATCCGACCCTCGATGTTTGTCGTGGTGGTTTTCTTAATGTAATCATGTCACAGATACGAGGATTGAGTCTATAAGTCTCATACCATTCTGCTTCTGTGTCAATCTCTCTTTCTCTAGCCTCTTTGGGGTATCCTCGTACCTTCACCAAAAGTTATACCTACGGTTTATTTCAGACTAGGTCATGGTATAAATTGTCAAGATAAGTCACGTGTCCTAGTGGGGTTGAGTCTAACTCATTAACTAAGGGACTATCTAACGAGTTATTTGCAGCCAGAGGTATTCCCTGCCAGGGGGCAAGGTTCGCCACAGGCTACAAAAGAAAACTTGACACTCGCAGGGGAAATTGACCAAGAAGATTCAGTTAAAAGTGGACTTTTCAATGTGATTCCCATATGGGCACACCACTGCTTCTGCTGCTAGTTTGTCCTCAAACTAAGCTCGCATGGGGTGGCCCAAGGTTTGTGGAATTCTTTTCTTCAGATCGAGGTTTCCTCTGATACCACTTGTAAGACCCCATTTTTTTCTTTTCAAACACCGGGTCTTAGGCCCAGAACCGCCGCTTAGCGGTGACATCTTCACTCGGGAAGCTCACCACAACAAAACACCGATTCTGCCGGCCAAATCGATCACAAAGGAAAGTGCATTAAAGAAGACAAGTCCACAGAATCAATATAAAATATAAATGTCCACATGTTATAACTGAATAAAAGATAACAATGGTTACAATAATAAAGGGCTCATGCCCTGTACATCATGTCATCACTACAAGATCACTCGCGGAAGCTAACTACTAATCACTCACTGATCCTGAATCCTGTGCTCCTGTACTACACTGGCCCGCCTCCGTCTGCACCGGTCTCTGATGTTGCTGCGTCTCCTCAAACCCCTAAAATGATATGGTCCACCAACCGTTAGTCAAAAGACTAAGCCAATCCCCCACCCTCCCCCGGTGGCTTCTAGGCACCGTGCGGGAAGGATGAAGTGGAGGACAACAAGGGGTAAAACAAAAGCAGGTGACAACGGATCTAGTCTACAGGAATATCTACAACTACACATGTGTATCTAAATAAATGAAGCAGTAAGTAAAGCATAGTAAAGAGCATATAAAGAACAGTAAAGCAGCATATATAAAGGCAAGTAAAGTAATATGAAAGTAACCATTGATTTATAGGAATGCCCATACAAACCTATAGACCAAAGGGTCGTTTAGTAGGGCCTATCGTATAAAAAGTCTCATACCAATTTATACGATAGGGGTAGGGGTTGAAATGCAATGTTTATGTCATGAAATGCAAGATATGCGATTTATGCTATGTTCATACAAGTGAAACTCACACACTTCGACTCTATGCGCACAGACATTTAGTTCCCCCTTTTTGGAGCTAGCAAGACTCCCAGGATACTCCCATAGTGGCAAATGGAAGAGGTGGGTTGGGCCTCGCCCACCTCTAGGTTGGTATTCACACTACCTAACCTAGACCTATCGTACGCCTCAACGCAAAACTGCGGAGCATCTGCGTACTCTTACTGGCTGGACCACCAGACTTTCATGGCTAAGTGCAAATTCCACACTTGCCGAGTCAACGTATTGACGTCGGTGTGAATGACCGTCCAATACCGAAGACCCACCACCTTCATGCACATGCAACATGTTCTACTATCTACCTCTGAGCCATAAGCTCCCCGGGCTAACCTGCCCGTCATCAATAACCTTCCGAGCCACCAGCTCGTCGGACCAACCCGTCCGTACCAACAAACACTACTGAGTCACAAGCTCACCGGACTTATCAATCCGCTCTTACAACCACCGAGCCTACTGCTCGTAGAAACAAACCGACTAAACTCCCGTAACCACGGGGTGTGGGTGAGTGTGTAATTAAATTATTCTTGTATAACATCTTACTCTTACAGTTTATGGTTAATCTTGGACTTCTCGAGGGCTACCCTGTGAGGGGCTCGCAGCGGTACTAGGAACTGTGATGGGATGATAGCCCAAAGCTCCCTTTCTCAAGATACTTAATATTATTGGTATCTACCCATAAGGTTACCCTCTTATCATTTCACTTGAATTAAACCTAAGTGCTTTTTGACCCTCTAAGGGGAAAGACGATCTTTCGTCTATCCCGAGCATAACTTACCCTTAACTCACCAAGCACACTTTCACCATCTAATCTCTTTTTTAGTGAACTCAACCTCTTCATCCAAATCAGGTACATAAACTACCTCCCAATCCCACCTAATGGTCTACAAGTTATCTCTATTCTACCCTTTTACTATACGCAGACCAAATGAGTTATATGAGTTACAAAAGGGGAGGTACTACAAATATTTATCCAACTGACCCAAGATATTTACTGGGAGTCTATCATGATGTTATAAGATTAAATCCAAAGAATCATATTTTTCCTTAATTATCTAGCATTTATTTTTAATTTCCTCAACACTGGCCAAGTATGAAATTGAACATGGAGTGTAGTCTATCCTTATGATATGGCTCCCCAAAAATCAAGATAAATCTCTCATGCCAAAAATACAGTAGATACTAAATATCTCAATTTTACAATAAAGAAATGTCCTCTATAATTAATATTCAACTTTTATCCAAATTTGTAAATTTATGAAGGAACCACCAAAGATACTTACCCCAAAATTATGGGAAAATTACCAGACTTTTGAATTCATCAGAGAAGGCTACTGACTAAATTGTAGAATTTATTGAAATCATTTTCTCTTCTAAATGAATTCTTTAAGAAAACCCCAAATAAGATAAGTTGTGAAGTAGCCTACTGATTTATGTCTCCAAAAATTATATGAAAATTACCAAAGGTCTAAAATAAGAATAAACAGATACTACCAAAGTTTCATCATCATCCAAGACCATTTAAGCATGTAATCATCTCTTATAAGGAATTTCTCTAAAGGGATTATGACCTAATTCAAAGGGAATAATTGTTCCTAAAATTCTTATAAAATCACCTAGGGCCTATTTAACCCTTGTAAACTTATCCACCAAGTTTCATAACCATTCAAGGACATTTATCCCCATGTCCTTCACAAGGTCCTATATGCACACCTTGGGCTAAAACTAGTGTACTAGGGCATAACCACTTCCACACCACCCCATATCACTCATGGAGGTGTCTTAGGTGATCCTAAACTAGTGTCCAAGGTTTCACATCATTCAGATGAGATTTGACCACCTAATTCCATCATGTGCACTTTTGACCTAATTTGACCTAGTTTGACCAAACTTGGGTTAATCCATTATCCAACCAAATCAGTCCCAATTGGGCTGGTATCTTTACCAAGGTCATAACATAACCCTAAGGGGCACCCACCAAAATTTGGAGGGCATTGGAGGTCATTTGACCCACTAATTAATTACTAAATGATTTATGAAATTATCCCAAAAACCTTAGAAAAAGGTTCTCCTAAAATTCCCATCTTTGGGTATGCTGTGAGGGTAAGTGTTTCTAGCCTAGGTTTAAAATATCAGGTCTATATCATCTACCAATAAAAAGTTATTCAAGAAATGGTGGCTGTCCTACACTAGGAACCAGCCCCACCAAAATGGTTCTACAGGGAGCTACAATACTCCTTTTGGGATGAAACAAATTTTAAATTAAAGTAGACTATAAGGGATACAACTTTGGTGTTGACCACTTTTCCATCAGAGGTGATCTAGTATTTTTAATAATTAAAATAAACTACAGCAAAAAGTGTGACAGAAATCCATATAAACATTTAATTATATAAGTACTCTGCGTTCGACGAATTATACACTGCGCTCGACGAAAGCTGAACAAATCTGCGTTTGACGAAATCCAACCTGCGCTCGACGAAATCAGAATAAATCTGCGTTCGACTAATTCAGTATAAACTGCGTTCGACTAATTTAAAATATATCTGCGTTCGACTAATCCTTCCTGCGTTCGACTAAACAATTCTTCGTTCGACTAATTCAGAACAACCTGCGTTCGACTAATTTAATGTAGAACTGCGTTCGACTAATTCTTCCTGCGTTCGACTAAAACATGTAAAAGCTGCGTTCGACTAAAACTTCCTTCGTTCGACTAATTTAACATATAACTGCGTTCGACTAATTTAATTCCAGATCAACGAAATCTATTCCGTTCGACTAAAACTATTCCAGATCAACAAAATCTATTCCGTTCGACTAAAACTATTCCCGATCGACGAAATATATTCCGTTCGACTAATCACGGAACAACGGACGGCCGTCCTTCATCGTACCCAATCTCTGGACGGCTCGCGACAGCCCGTCCTGGGCTTCTTTGCGGGGCGATTTCCCGGCCACCTATGCCTCTTTCCGGCCAGCCAATGCCACCACCACCTCCGTTGAGGTGGTTATAACGCCCCGGGTTTTTTTCTTATAATTTTATTAAAGCATATGGAATTAATAATAATAATTGTTCTAAAGCGAAATATTAACTCTGGGCATGGAGGCGATAGGGGCGTTACCTTTCGGAATCGTCGTCGTTATCCGGTGTTTTTGTTTCTAGAAGGAGGCGTTTGTGCGGGTATATATATAGATCTATATATATATGTATATATATACGTGGATATAGGTTCTTGTGCAGGTAGATAATTTCATTCATGTATTCGTATAGGGGGGATTTACGCGTAGCAAATTATGTGCGTGTAGCAATTTATATGAATATATATATAAATATAAATATATATATACGAGCATCTTCGCACGGGCTACGCCCGTGCTCGATGCTCTCGGGCGGCCTTCGGCCGCATCAATGCGGGCTTCGCCTGCAACCAAGCGGGCTTCGCCCGCTTGTCATTGAAGGCGGGCTTCGCCCGCCCCCTCGGCGCCGGCGGGCTTCGCCCGCCGGTATTCGCCCGCCCCTCGCCGGTCTTCGTGTAAATACTTATAGACATCAATAGTGATTTTCAATTTAGCGGGCGACATAATTCTGCGGCGGCAATATTGGGCGGGTGGGCGGCAACATTGGGCGGGGGTCAACATTGGGTGGGCGACAACATCTATAAATGTCGCGTAAAATTGAAACTATTTAGAAAGAAGTAGTCCAAACAAATATTAAGCAAACCTATGTGATGAAATGTTTAGTTTGATTGGGTAGTGGGAGGAAAAATATTAACGTGAACGGTTAATGAGAAACCTAGGATGAAGATACCATTCATCGTAGTAGTTTGACAGTTGTTTACTGAGTGCAGTGATGTTCAATCTTGAACGATCGATGTTAGTTCATTGAAGTTGGAAAAATTATTTAAAATCAGTAATAATTACACCTACAACCTTACTCCTACAACATCATCGACGTAGAGCAAGAGGAGTAGAAAGGAATATGAAAAAACAACACCTTCATTCACAATAGCAGAAGAGGTACATAACGGAGGTATTAAAGGGACTATTGCAGCAGAAGTGCAATCCCAAACCTGGAGTAATATACGTGGGACCATGAAGGAAGGGATGGACAAATGAAGGGGTGAAGATACTTACAGTGCAGGAGTTGGATCAAATTCCGGTAAGGTTTCTCAAGGGTGTGAGAGCTGAAGCTGGCACGAATATTCAAATGCAAGAACAAAATCAATTTGAAATGCTCCTATCTTGGGAGTCGGTAAGCAGAGATAAACTGAAGAGTGTCTTGTTGCATACGTACTCATTGCATAGTAAATGAGATGCAGTCATTACGTACTTCGTAATCAAGCATTTTTGTCGTAGCAGTAAAAATTAAAATAGAGAAGAAATAAACTATATAAAGATGGTCATTTTGTCCCTTCAATGGAGGGCGGTCATTTAGTATAGTAACAGAGGTAGAGTGTGAAATACCCTTGCACTTGATAAGTAGATGAGAAAATCTTAGCGTTGCTAGGAAGTGGGCATAATCTTAAGAGCCTCTTGATGGTTGCGTACTCATTTCAAAGTAAGTGACATACAATAGCAAATTCTATAAATGATAGACTCATTGCACATAGCCCTCCAACAGTTCAATTCTGTAAAATCAACCTTTCATATATAAAAAGAAAGTCTAACAATATGACATGCAGGTCCGTGACGGAGGCCCCGTGTCGATGGCAGGGCGGCGCGGCGTGACAGAGGCGGAAGGGCGATTTCGGGAGAACGCCCCGTGACCGACGACAGGCGACTCAAGAGAGCAGATCATCCGCATTAATATAGATAGAGAAAATAGCAAATATGAGCAAATCTATGGCATGGTCCAAAAGGTGAAGAGCCGAGAAGGTATTTTTAACGTTTTTTTGGGGCAGTATGAAGAAATGAGTTGCATGTCAATTGTAGCATAGAATGACGTGCAAATCGTAGAAGATGAGCTGAAGGATTATAACCCATTTGTACCGAGTAGGTGCATTTTTTTAGTACTTCTATTAGCATCAACTATTTTGCTAACAACGACTAAATGTATTGATGACTGACTATATAGCAATGCATAGCTCAATGTTGTATTAAGTAGTTTAATGTTACTTAGGATGACAAACATGAGCATTAAAGAAAATATATTCTTTAAACATGTCAATCAAATTTCAACCCAATAAATGACCCCTTCGATTGTTGGATCATGGATGTAAAAGAGGGGAATATGAAGTAATAAAAGAATCAGCATTCGTCTGATTTCGATGATAAATTATTGTTAGGATTAGAACTCAAGGCAGAAAGAAAACTGGTACAGCTCAAACTGAGGCATATGTATGTTCCTACATCTAGCATGGGTAGAATTTGTTCGCGACCCTAAACGAACCATAGCAAAGTAGTTATGGATTAACTATAAATAAAATAATGCATTACAGGTACTTTTGTAGTGATCAAAATCGAAATCAAAGCAATGTGCACATTATCAAGTCAGTCTTTGGAGTGTTGTCCCTAATGGATGCATGGTCATAATCAACAGCAAAGGGGTACATTTACATTTACCAACATGTAGGAGAGGCTTGTCATGAGACTTTACAGTACAATTACTAAATATTACAATGTTGGGGAAAATTTGTTTGCTACGCGGATGTTTCTTGACCTTTTGATGCTGTTATAAAATGGTGATGCAGTTGTCTTTATTATCCATTGAATTGTGTTGATGAGTATAACTGTAGTCGTTTTAGTAGTTCCATTGCTTACAGAGATCTTAGAGAGCACAAATTGTTTCACCACATAATTCAAAATGATATGAGAGTTCACATTAGTATGGTGCAACTATAATATATATCTTGTACAATTGAGAAAGGAGGAAGCGCACCGATGTATTTTCCGTGCTTGCGAAGCAGCCGGCGTCAACAATGGACTGAGGCAGGGGAGAGTCGACGATGGCCTATCAAAGAAAGTCGAACAGTAGAACATGAGCGAGCTGAAAAAGTGCAAAGGTGTGTGGAGGAAGATGCAGAGTTTGATTAAAAATCGTAATATCTCCAAGTAAACCCACCTACAATGCCAGCTGCCTCGTGCAAGAGCAGGCTATGTTGGATTCATCCAGTGAAGAAACCTAAAAGCAGCCGAAAGCCAATAGGTTTATGGATTCATTACCCAAATCAATGCATAATTATGTGAAAGCTGTCGATCATCAGAAAATGGCATGAAAACGCAGCAGGAGGTTTACCTGGAGAAGATGGCTTCGTAGTCGTGCAGGAGCAGAGAATGAGTATAACAATATGGCAGTATAACAATATGGCGTATTCAGAAACGAAGTCGAAATTGAAAAACTAAAAGAAATAACGAAATCGAATAACGAAATCAAACACGAAATCAAGAAAGAAAATCCAAAACACATGCGAGCAGGAGGAAGAAAATTGAGAAACTAAGAAGGAATTTGAGAAACGAAATCGAAGAGGATATCAAAATAAGAAATCGAAAAGGTGAAGCAAAACGAAGAAGCAAATCAGCAGGTAATATGAGGTGAGAAAAAAAGAGGAGTTGTTGCAGCAGGAGAGGCGTTCCCGACGGGGAAGGAGATCTCACCGTGGATCGGACGTGCATAGAGGTTGCCGGCGACCTTGAGGTTTGCCGGAAATCAGCCAGCAGCAGAGGGCGAGATCGCGGAAATGAGGAGGAGAAGCGAGGCACAGGATCCATTGAATAGGAGGGCAGCGGCGAGAACGGCGGTGGGAATACACGCGGCGAGAGAAGACGCCGACGCGGGCGCAGGCGCTCTGCCTCGCTGACACCGCGCCGCGGCGTGACGGAGGGGGATCGGCAGGACGAAGCGGCGGAAGGGCGAAATCGGAAGAACAAAGAAATCATCGATGAGTTTTGGCCGCATCCTAACTCGAAACACCTTTATATATATACTAGCATCTTCGAACGGGCTTTGCCCGTTCTCGATGCGTCGCTGCGGGCTTCGCCCGCAACCAAGCGGGCTTCGCCCGCTTGACATTCATGCGGGCTTCGCCCGCCTCCGGCATTCGAATGGGCTTCGCCCATTCTCGATGCGGCGTGCGGACGTCGCACGCATCTAATCTGCACCAGCATCTAAGCGGCTTCGCCCGCTTCTAAACGTTGATACACAATGTTTTCTATATTTGAAAGCATGTCCATCATGTGTGCTCTTGTAGTTGATACACAACCACACATAGACAAATAATTACAAATCCAAGTAGAAGATTGAATCGGAAATTACAGACAATAAATATAAACAGGTGAGAAATTGTATGTTGTTAAACATTCTATCCCGAGATCGGCTTGCATAAATGTGCACTTTGGGCAGCTCACTGTAGCTGAAACTGCATGATTGTACAGTCTTTTGAAGTTAAGAAAATTTACAATTACATGATTCTACATCATATTTGATTTACTGTGATATAAATAACATAACTTACATTGTACCCAATATGTATCATGGACAGACCAAATAGATACAAATGAAGAGTAACTATTATAGAAAGAACATGAAAACTCACACACCTCAAACTGAGCCATATGTATGTTCGTGCATCTAGCATGCATGTCTTGTTTTATTTTCTTCCACCCGGGTGTTTTATATTCTTCCTATTAAGGCATGCATGTCAAAGTAATTATTTTTATGCAGATCACATAGCAACGCATACATTGGACAGAGCTATAAAAACATTCATTGAACATGTGGAAGCTAATGAAATTTGAGAGAAATAAATAATTTTTTTGAAAATTTGATGTTAAGTTAATTCCTCCAGTCAAACAGCTAGAGGATCACATAAAAAATTCTTCTTTTTGTAATACCTAACTGATGTGATGAGCGGCGACGCTTCAAGCAAAACTGTAATTGATTCGCAAGGTGGCATTTTTAATAATATATAAGTAACATCAGTTTTGAATAGTGCCTACGTCGGCGACAAAATTTCATTGCTCAACACCTGGTAGTTCCATAGACACTGCGCGTATGACCATTCGAATACCGTGATACTATACAGAAGCCGTATTAGCTATCAACCTACATTCATAAATTTATAAGTTGATGCTAAATAGATTTTCCTAAATGATTGGGGGTAGGTAGAATTTCCTCCAAGGCAATATATATTTGGATTCCTTCTATAATTAATCATCATGAAACTTTAACCAAAGTAAAAAAAACTTTTGGCAAGGTTGCATTTAGGAAAATCTATCCTAATAAGAATTCCATCCTAATAGGAAAATCTGGGTAACTTTGCATTTAGGCAAACATGAAATGGATCTGTCATCCTAAATGGATATAAGCTTCATTAAACCTCAACTGTGGAGTGCTCACTTAATAAATTTATATCATGATTGGGTGTAGATCCTTATATATATGTATAGATATAGAAATACCCAACCATCTCTCAGTACACCATTTCTTTAATTGTTCTTCCTAATTTTATCACATCTATCCTAACATTCTCATCTTTGCCTAAGCACGCGCTAATAGATATTTGCAAACATGAAATGGATTTGTCATTATAAGTGGCTGCTAAATAGATGTAACCATTGCGTTCACCATTGCGACCGCCATGCCAAACGGACCCTAAGAAACTATACCCAACCATCTCTCACTACAGCATTTCTTTAATTGTTCTTCCTAATTTTATCACATCTATCCTAACATGAAATGGAACTGTCATCCGACATTCCACTGCGTTCACCACTGCTACCGCCTTGCCAAACGGACCCTAAGAAATACCATACAAAGGCCGTATTAGCTATAAACCTACATTCATAAATTTATATGTTGCTGCTCAATAGATTTTCCTAAATGATTGGGTGTAGGCAGAATTTCTTCCACTCGTTTGGGAGTTGAGAGTAGGCAATATATATTTGGATTCCTTCTATAATTAATCATCATGAAACTTTAACCAAAGTAAAAAAACGGTTGGTAAGGTTGCATTTAGTAGGCAACTTTGCAATTAGGCAAACATTAAATGGATCTGCCATCGTAAATAGATATAAGTTACATGAAACCTCAACTGTGGAGTGCTCACTTAATAAATTTATATCATGATTGGGTGCACATGGGATTGCAGGATGTTGGCAGAGAAGATGTGGGATCTTGGCAAATACTTAAAGGTAGTGTAGTGGAGTATTTGGCTCATATTTACTGTTGAAGTAAAGCAACGTCTACTTGATGTTGTTCAATTTTTTTCTAGCTGACTTTACGCGGGATTGGAACATATCCACATCTAATGATACTAAGCAGATGCAGTTTAAGAAAATAAAATCAAATAAACAACACCTCCTGAATTTCTTTAGAATTATTGGATGCGGAGTATTTCAATCTGTGGACGACAAAATGGATGTAAATCTATTTGGAGCAAAATCAAGAGGGAGTGGGTGGTCAGGAGAATGTTTTTTTTTATCCAAGCCCGTACACAGAACCAGCAAAGGATCCGGATGCGCTGCCTGCCCTACTGCCCCATGCAAAAGTGTGTTCCGTGAGGCCAGATTTCATGATCAAATAATTTAGGGAAAATGAACCTTACAACACAAACATCAGACCTGCTCTATGAGCCCGACATCAACAGTAATATTAATTACAACAAACAAACATATATTACGCACTGGTAGATATACAAAATACGGCAGTGTACATACGGAACATGTATATGTACAATATTTATAGTAGGGCGCTAATATTAGCTCCCCGCCGGACTACTCGGTGGTGGTGGTGAGTCCACCCATCCGTTACGATCTGCACCTTCCTTGCCTGGCCGCCGCGGCTCCCCATCTCCTGGTACCCCTCCGTCCCCAGCGCTCCTTCCTCATCTGTTCTCCACGACTCCTTCCTTCCGCGAGATGCCCCTGCACCTCTGAGCTATTCCCGCCGGTGACGCCAGGCACCACCGTCTCCCCCTGCCTCGCTTTCTCGTCGAGCTCCCGCCACTCCTGCTCGGTCGACATCTTGTAGTCTTCTGCAATGTTGCATGATTCATGATCCGACAACTGCTGGCTGACTATTTATAGGATAAGCGGACGGCGACACGTATGTCCAATTGATCGTGGATTGCGATACGTGGCAGACTGGCAGTCATTGTGTCCGAAAGCCACCAGCTCTGCATATATCTATCTATATATTTAATATTTACTGTAGATATATATCCCTCTCTCTCACCGCCCCCTCTTGATTTGCGATGGAGAAACGCCATGTAGCACCTTGAGTTGTGAATGAGGTTTGTCCTCTTCCGAAAACAATTTAATATTTACTATGGATATATATCCCTCTCTCTCACCGCCCCCCTCTTCATTTGCGATGGAGAAATGCCACGTAGCACCTTCAGCTGCGAATGATGTTTGTCCTTTTCCAAACTTGAGCTATCCACCCTTTCTCTCCCCTCATCCGTGGACACTTTCTCTCTCTCCCCCCTCTCTCTTTCTCTGTCACGGTGTCACCACAACTCCCTCCCTCTCTCTCTCCCCCTGCCACTATCTCTCTGCGAATGACTTTTGTCCTATTCCAAAAACGAATGAACTTTATATTATATAGATATATATGTATATATAAAAGTAATGCATATATATTTCTGATTATAACAAAAAAAAATTATTACTATTATATATATATATAAGTTAAGTTATTATACATATAGAGATTACTCAAAACCTCTCAACCGTAATTACTCTCCTCCCCCGATAACCCACCCTCCTGTGCGGCCGAGTGAACTGGAAAGGCGATCTAGGGTTTCGGCGTCGGGGCTGTTCGGAGGCGGCGTTTTAGTGGTCGCCGGAGCTTGGCGCCTTCGTCGGAGTAGCAGATCGGAGAGCTCTCGTCGGCATCGACGGTGGTTGCGAGCTCTTCTGGTCGTGGGCTTCTCTTCGTCGCGTGGCATCGGCTTCCGAATCCGAGGCAAGGAAACTCTTCACCTTCTTCTCCTTCATCCCCTCCCCTCTTTGCTTTACCGAGCTTGGCATATTTCATTTTTTTATGGGGGTCTTCCCTGCTGCTATGCTGTTAATGGGGGGGGGGGGGGGGGGAGCTTTTACCTATGCTGTTGGTGTTATCTTACTTCTGCTGCGCCTTCTCAGTTAGAGCTTTTACTTATGATGTTGGGGTTATATTACTTCTGCTATGCCTTCTCAGTTAGAACTTTCCTTATGCTGTTTGGGGTTTAATTCCGCGAATAATTGAGGGGGTGGCTGCTATGCTTGGTCAGTTAGGAGCTTAAAAAAATATAAATCTTGGGGGTTTGTGCTGACAGTTCTTGCCTAGTTCCCAATTTCCTGCATTCGATTTTGTTCTGTTATTTGGGAGTCATGCTGTCAGTTTTATTACCTGAATTCTTAAGCTGGGGGATTATGCTGGCTGTCCTTATCACCTGACCTCTTAGACCCTGCTACCCGATTAATGCTTGGGGGCTTTTGATGGCAGATCTTCTTCTTTTTTGGCTCCTGATATCAGGATCTATTTGGGGTTAAGTATGCATTATGATGGGGGCTGCTTATATTCTTTTTATCTAATTGGGGGGCTGCCTTGTAGAATCGGTATGGGGCTATGATATATATATAAAATTCCAGTTGGACTTGTTAGGAGTTGCTTTGCATCATTTCTGTTTGGATTATTCCGTCTGGGGCTGCTGTTATATTTATGTGGGGGATGCTCCTTGCTTTTGTCTAATGAGGGGGCTGCTGTTATATTTATGTGGGGGCTGCATGCTCCTTGCTTTTGTCTAATGAGAGGGCTGCTGTTATATTTATGTGGGGGCTGCTCCTTGCTTTTGTCTAATGATGGGGCTGCTGTTATATTTATGTGGGGGCTGCTCCTTGCTTTTGTCTAATGATGGGGCTGCTGTTATATTTATGTGGGGGCTGCTCGGTTTTCATTCCAGTTTTGGTATTTGGGGGATTCATTACTTGGGGGATGGTATATACTTCAGTTTGGTGTAAGATTGTTGGCTGCTTCCTATATATATCTCTAGTGGGGGGGGGGGGGGGGGGGGGGGCTGCCTTTCATATGTTCCGATTTGTTTTGGGGGCTGCTATATAATTCCAGTTGGGATCTGTCTAAAAGTACTGTTAATTGGGGGGCTGTTGTTACCTTCTTTATATTTGTCTAGTTGTGGCTGCCCTACTTATGTTCTAGTCGGATTGGGGGCTGCTGTTGGATCCATTGGATATTTCTTTTCTTTTCTTTTGTTGTCTGAATTTCCCTGAATCGTGCTCCCTTTAATTCTTGGCGGTTTTGGGAACCAATCCTTACATTCCCTGGAAATTTAGCTTCCTAATTTCTGTCGGGCAGGGGGAACTAGATGCTAAATTTCCTGGGTATGTCTCGTGTTAGTCCCCGAAGTTTTTGGCAAAGTGATTAATTTTCTGTATCTTGGAGGTCGTGTAGATGTATTTCGGTTTCGAGCTTTATAACCGCTTCAAATTATTGGCCGCTTCGCTCTATAGTTAAGTAAACAAATGCTATTATACGGCTTTATACTTAAAGTGCAAATGCTAAAGTTTATTTCCCTGCATCAAATATAAAATTTATTATGTTGGGGGCTGCTATGTATCTATCAGTTGGGAGTTTAAACCTGTATATGGGGGTTGCTATGTTCGTATGATCTTTCTTATAGGAGTTAGGACGATACTATTTAAGCCGTCTTAGGAAGCTAGTCTCGTGATTTGTTTAGTTGCTGCTATATTAGTTGTGCGTCGGCTAGCTGTTGTGGTCATCTTTTGGCTCTTGTATTGATCCACATTGCCGCCTCGAGCGAGATCTGGATGGTTTTGGTTGGCTATGTTCTGATGGTCTAGCCGGTTAAATTCCCTGGGATTTTGTTTCCTAATTCCCGACGGGTACGAGGAATTAGATGCTAAACTCCCTGGGAATTTCTTTTGCTAGTTCTCGATGACACAACGAAATCATTTATTACTAATGTGGATAGTTATGTGGTTGCATTTTGGGTTTCAAGCTCTTCACCCGTTCCAATTATTGAAACTTTCATTCTTACAGAAAAGTGATCATTTATGGTGTATTGTCGTGCCCAATTCATTGCACGGTTTCGAGAAGTTCGTTGGGAGTCAAGTTTGGACTCACCAAGTGTTTTCAAATGAATCGTTGAGTAGTGTTTATTTCTTTGTGACCCTATTCTTAGGGCGTTATGATGCTGATATCTTGGGTTACGTCCCGTGTCTTAATTGAAACTTAATTTGATTATTTAGAACCTTTGTCTTAAGCCTTGCACGGTGGGTAGTTTTGGGTGGCAGTGGATAGAGTACCACCACCGGATTTGGTTTTTGGGTGGCAGTGGATAAAGAACCACGACCCGGTTTTTTTTCTGCGGCCGTTAGTGGAAGATACCACCGTCGCAGTACCTTCTTTTGGGGGACGCTTTTCCTTCGAGCTGATCAGTCTCAAGTTCTTAAGCACATATGCTTATATATGTGTGTTATGATAGTATATGTATGACCATCACCTCTGAGCCGCAAAGGCGGACACGTGGTGGGATTTGATTGTGTTGACTATTACCTTCTGGTGCAGGCTTTTCTTCTTACCGAGTGCACTCATTTGAGCTGGCTCGGGTTGTTGTAAGATTATAGATGTTTACCTGCTTAGCTTTCTTTTCTGCACTCTCTTATTTCTCTTATTGCTAAATCTTGGTTTTCTTGCACCCTTTTGGGCTGAGGCATTCTTTTCTTATGAATGTCTCAGGTTCAGGTTTTTAGCTGCCGCAGGTGTTAGAGCAGCGTCGTTCAGGTCTCCTGTCGAGGCCCTTCCCCTGTTCTAGGTAAGAGGCAGTTTTTTTTGTTGTTGTTTTCCTTCCTTCCTGCGGGTTCGTGTCAGTTGTTGGCGCCCGTATGACTTTTATGTTTAGAGTACTTGCTGTTTGCTTTGCTGTTACTTCTGAGTACTTTACCTACTTGCTCTCTGGGAAGCTTTTTGCTAAGATGTAGTAGTTACTTTATTGATATAAAAATGTCGTTCTTGCATATCATGCTTTTAAATAAATGTCGCATATTTTGGAAATCGTAGAAAATCCTTTTTTACTGTACTAAACCTAGATATGTGCATATCATTTCTGAAATGCTTATTTTCTTGCTCATGTAGGCTAAAAACAAACCTATTTTCCGCTGCGTATATATAGTTTTCTACTTGTGGACTAGATGATCCACCAGACCGAGGGACGTGGTCTTAAGCTAAAATGAAAATTTCTCTTTTGATCCAATCACATATATGTCTTTTATAAAATTATCGTAAAGAGTGTTTGCCTGAGCGTCTGTAGTCGTCTCCTGCAGGCGTGACATCACGACGCGTATTTTTCCCTTGCTATGATATTACGTATTATATTTTTGGGAAAATGCAGGTTGTGACAGTTGGTATCAGAGGGAGGTTAGTCGGGTTACTGGAAATGGTCTGGTTGGCCCAGTTAACCGCCTGGTGAGAATCCTCATTCATCGCATACACACACCGAAGGGTCATCAGTATGTCTTGGCTGAAGCATGAACACTACACTCATAGCATGATAAGAAGTATACGGGGCATATTATGTAGTATGAGATGCATAATATGTGTTTGTATATGGATCCTCATAGGTGACAACATACGACTGTTATGTAGTATGGGATGCATAACGTAGGTCGCATGCGTGTCCATTAGATTTTCTTTTTCGTTGCATGCGATAATATGTAGTATGGGATGCATATGATCGCATGTATACGCCGCTCATAACATGCATTAAGGCCTTTTTAGATTGCATAGCACTGCATATGCATCATAACATAGCATTGCACACGTGCCAAGCTAAAGACATACATGATGACGCTCGTACACACATGATTTGAAATAAAATTTTAGCATTTATGCATTCATATGATTTGCACAAAAGTTAATAGGATGATGATATATCATCTGAGGTTAAGCATAACATCATTTTATAAATTCCCAGAGCAAGGTAACAGCAAGAGCAAGTATCTACTCTTTTCTAATTTGTATCGAGTTAGGAAATTCTAGTTCCTAGCTGTTGTGTCTTAAGCTAGGTGTATTGTGGTGTTCGTTCGTAATTGCAGTCGATGAATCCAAAGCGTATTGCGTCGGAGTCGGCTCCCCAGTCAGAGGGTGAGTCTTTGGGTGCGCGCAGTGAAGCTGTAATTGAAGAGTTGCATCAGAGTAACGAGGCGTTGTCGAGGCAAATGGTTGTGAAACAAGCGCAGTTTTTCTGCCCAGGTGTTTTCAGGTTAAGGTTTTGACCTAGTTTATCGTTGGCTTGCGAGTGTGGATTTGGATTTTGTTATCTCAATACTGTGTGAGTTAAGGTAGAGGATGATGAGCGTGCCTTCCTTTTGATTTGAGTTTTACTCGATGTTTTGGCTATAGAGCTTCGCAGGTGGTCGTCGTTAGGTTATCGATTGTTGAGCAGTTTTCCCCCCCGGTGATTCCAGGTTAGATTCTAATCTAATTATTTACTTTCAGCTTTGATTCTAGTTTGTTTTCGCTCGTTTAATTGCGTATCCAACCTTATAGGAGAGTTTAAGGTATATAACCTTTAGGCGCACATTCCTTCTCGATTCTGGTGCTACCCACTTGTGCGTGGCTAGGCCTTTAGTAGAGCGTCGTGGTTTGACCCTCGATCGGGTTGGTGATCACCTTAGTGTTAAGTTTCCCTTCTGTTGTTTTTGTAGTGTCGAATCAGGGCTTTCAGGGTTGTCCTGTCTTCTTAGGTGGTTTCGTAACTTTTGTTAACCTAAAGATGCTAGACCTGGAGTTTTCGTCGTGATTTTTGGGTTTGGGTTGGTTGTCCAGGTTTGGTGTTGTATCCCAACGCATGGTAAAGCGTTTGGTATTTAAGCTGGACATCGGTCAACCCTCGAGCGTGTTTGGTTTTTCCGCGCTATATTTTCCCGATTATTTCCGCGGCGTGTGCCAGGAGCCTTTAGTTTTCAATGGCGTTGCTTACCTCATTTCTATGCTAGAAACCGTTTTTGGTTTGTTGTGCATCGAAGATCTTCCCTGTTTTACGAGATTTCGCTGATGTCTTCGCCATTGTCTTGCTGGTTTTCTACCGCGAGAGTGGAGGTGTTTGTTTCTGACCTTGAGCCGGGTACCCGTCCCATTGCTAGGGCAGCGTACCCTTAGGCCCCGCGTGTGTTGTGAGAGTTGCGCACTCAGTTAGATGAGTGGTTGCAGTGTGGCTTTTTCTGGCCTAGTTCCTTGCCCTGGAGTGCTCTCGTCTTGTTCGTAAAGAAGGAACTTAGTTCGACGTTTTCGAAGGCTGATCTTTGTTTAGGCTTCCTTTAGTTTGGGACCCGCAAGTCAGATGTTCCGCGATCTGCTTTTTGTTCTCGGCTAGGTCATGTCGAGTTCTAGGTAATGTCTTTTTCTCTTTGGGTAATCTTACCCGCATCCGCTTTCCTAGCCTTTTCGGTTAGCGTTTCTATCTAGCGAGTGTAAGCTTACATATCCCTTGCTTTTTTCCATTCACGTGCTCTAAGTTTCGATTCTAAGTTTCGGGACGAAACTTCCTCCTTGGTGGGGTGACTGTAACGCCCCGAGTTTTTTCTTATAATTTTATTAAAGCATATGGAATTAATAATAATAATTGTTCTAAAGCGAAATATTAATTCTGGGCATGGAGGCGATAGGGGCGTTACCTTTCGGAATCGTCGTCGTTATCCGGTGTTTTTGTTTCCAGAAGGAGGCATTTGTGCGGGTATATATATAGATCTATATATATATATGTATATATATATACGTGGATATAGGTTCTTGTGCAGGTAGATAATTTCATTCATGTATTCGTACAGGGGGGGATTTACGCGTAGCAAATTATGTGCGTGCAGCAATTTATATGAATATATATATAAATATAAATATATATATATGTATATATAAAAGTAATGCATATATATTTCTGATTATAACAAAAAAAAATTATTACTATTATATATATATAAGTTAAGTTATTATACATATAGAGATTACTCAAAATCTCTCAACCGTAATTACTCTCCTCCCCCGATAACCCACC
This sequence comes from Dactylorhiza incarnata, assembly GCA_033032865.1. Lineage (NCBI taxonomy): Eukaryota > Viridiplantae > Streptophyta > Magnoliopsida > Asparagales > Orchidaceae > Dactylorhiza > Dactylorhiza incarnata. Next base: position 7,927,769 of record JAWHQI010000041.1, read on the forward strand.
CTCCTGTGCGGCCGAGTGAACTGGAAATGCGATCTAGTGTTTCGGCGTCGGGGCTGTTCGGAGGCGGCGTTTTAGTGGTCGCCGGAGCTTGGCGCCTTCGTCGGAGTAGCAGATCGGAGAGCTCTCGTTAGCATCGGCGGTGGTTGCGAGCTCTTCTGGTCGTGGGCTTCTCTTCGTCGCGTGGCATCGGCTTCCGAATCCGAGGCAAGGAAACTCTTCACCTTCTTCTCCTTCATCCCCTCACCTCTTTGCTTTACCGAGCTTGGCATATTTCATTTTTTTATGGGGGTCTTCGCTGCTGCTATGCTGTTAATGGGGGGGATCTTTTACTTATGCTGTTGGTGTTATCTTACTTCTGCTGCGCCTTCTCAATTAGAGCTTTTACTTAAGCTGTTGGGGTTATCTTACTTCTGCTATGCCTTCTCAGTTAGAACTTTCCTTATGCTGTTTGGGGTTTAATTCCGCCGATAATTGAGGGGGTGGCTGCTATGCTTGGCAGTTAGGAGCTTAAAAAAATATAAATCTTGGGGGTTTGTGCTGGCAGTTCTTGCCTAGTTCCCAATTTCCTGCATTCGATTTTGTTCTGTTATTTGGGAGTCATGCTGTCAGTTTTATTACCTGAATTCTTAAGCTGGGGGCTTATGCTGGCTGTCCTTATCACCTGACCTCTTAGACCCTGCTACCCGATTAATGCTTGGGGGCTTTTGATGGCAGATCTTCTTCTTTTTTGGCTCCTGATATCAGGATCTATTTGGGGTTAAGTATGCATTATGATGGGGGCTGCTTATATTCTTTTTATCTAATTGGGGGGATGCCTTGTAGAATCGGTATGGGGCTATGATATATATATATAAAATTCCAGTTGGACTTGTTAGGAGTTGCTTTGCATCATTTCTGTTTGGATTATTCCGTCTGGGGCTGCTGTTATATTTATGTGGGGGATGCTCCTTGCTTTTGTCTAATGAGGGGGCTGCTGTTATATTTATGTGGGGGCTGCTCCTTGCTTTTGTCTAATGAGAGGGCTGCTGTTATATTTATGTGGGGGCTGCTCCTTGCTTTTGTCTAATGAGGGGGCTGCTGTTATATTTATGTGGGGGCTGCTTCCTATATATATCTCTAGTGGGGGGGGGGGGGGGGCTGCCTTTCATATGTTCCGATTTGTTTTGGGGGCTGCTATATAATTCCAGTTTGGATCTGTCTAAAAGTACTGTTAATTGGGGGGCTGTTGTTATCTTCTTTATATTTGTCTAGTTGTGGCTGCCCTACTTATGTTCTAGTCGGGTTGGGGGCTGCTGTTGGATCCATTGGATATTTTTTTTCTTTTCTTTTGTTGTCTGAATTTCCCTGAATCGTGCTCCCTTTAATTCTTGGCGGTTTTGGGAACCAATCCTTACATTCCCTGGAAATTTAGCTTCCTAATTCCTGTCAGGCAGGGGGAACTAGATGCTAAATTTCCTGGGTATGTCTCGTGTTAGTCCCCGAAGTTTTTGGCAAAGTGATTAATTTTCTGTATCTTGGAGGTCGTGTAGATGTATTTCGTTTCGAGCTTTATAACCGCTTCAAATTATTGGCCGCTTCGCTCTATAGTTAAGTAAACAAATGCTATTATACGGCTTTATACTTAAAGTGCAAATGCTAAAGTTTATTTCCCTGCATCAAATATAAAATTTATTATGTTGGGGGCTGCTATGTATCTATCAGTTGGGAGTTTAAACCTGTATATGGGGGTTGCTATGTTCGTATGATCTTTCTTATAGGAGTTAGGACGATACTATTTAAGCCGTCTTAGGAAGCTAGTCCCGTGATTTGTTTAGTTGCTGCTATATTAGTTGTGCGTCGGCTAGCTGTTGTGGTCATCTTTTGGCTCTTGTATTGATCCACATTGCCGCCTCGAGCGAGATCTGGATGGTTTTGGTTGGCTATGTTCTGATGGTCTAGCCGGTTAAATTCCCTGGGATTTTGTTTCCTAATTCCCGACGGGTACGAGGAATTAGATGCTAAACTCCCTGGGAATTTCTTTTGCTAGTTCTCGATGACACAACGAAATCATTTATTGCTAATGTGGATAGTTATGTGGTTGCGTTTTGGGTTTCAAGCTCTTCACCCGTTCCAATTATTGAAACTTTCATTCTTATAGAAAAGTGATCATTTATGGTGTCTTGTCGTGCCCAATTCATTGCACGGTTTCGAGAAGTTCGTTGGGAGTCAAGTTTGGACTCACCAAGTGTTTTCAAATGAATCATTGAGTAGTGTTTATTTCTTTGTGACCCTATTCTTAGGGCATTATGATGCTGATATCTTGGGTTACGTCCCGTGTCTTAATTGAAACTTAATTTGATTATTTAGAACCTTTGTCTTAAGCCTTGCACGGTGGGTAGTTTTGGGTGGCAGTGGATAGAGTACCACCACCGGATTTGGTTTTTGGGTGGCAGTGGATAAAGGACCACGACCCAGTTTTGGTCTGCGGCCGTTAGTGGAAGATACCACCGTCGCAGTACCTTCTTTTGGGGGACGCTTTTCCTTTGAGCTGATCAGTCTCAAGTTCTTAAGCACATATGCTTATATATGTGTGTTATGATAGTATATGTATGACCATCACCTCTGAGCCGCAAAGGCGGACACGTGGTGGGCTTTGATTGTGTTGACTATTACCTTCTGGTGCAGGCTTTTCTTCTTACCGAGTGCACTCGTTTGAGATGGCTCGGGTTGTTGTAAGATTATAGATGTTTACCTGCTTAGCTTTCTTTTCTGTACTCTCTTATTTCTCTTATTGCTAAATCTTGGTTTTCTTGCACCCTTTTGGGCTGAGGCATTCTTTTCTTATGAATGTCTCAGGTTCAGGTTTTTAGCTGCAGCAGGTGTTAGAGTAGCGTCGTTCAGGTCTCCTATCGAGGCCCTTCCCCTCTTCTAGGTAAGAGGCAGTTTTTTGTTGTTGTTGTTTTCCTTCCTTCCTGCGGGTTCGTGTCAGTTGTTGGCGCCCGTATGACTTTTATGTTTAGAGTACTTGCTGTTTGCTTTGTTGTTACTTCTGAGTACTTTACCTACTTGCTCTCTGGGAAGCTTTTTGCTAAGATGTAGTAGTTACTTTATTGATATAAAAATGCCGTTCTTGCATATCATGCTTTTAAATAAATTTCGCATATTTTGGAAATCGTAGCCTGTACTAAACCTAGATATGTGCATATCATTTCTGGAATGCTTATTTTCTTGCTCATGTAGGCTAAAAACAAACCTATTTTCCGCTGTGTATATATAGTTTTCTACTTGTGGACTAGATGATCCACCAGACCGAGGGACGTGGTCTTAAGCTAAAATGAAAATTTCTCTTTTGATCCAATCACATATATGTCTTTTATAAAATTATCGTAAAGAGTGTTTGCCTGAGCGTCTGTAGTCGTCTCCTGCAGGCGTGACATCACGACGCGTATTTTTCCCTTGCTCTGATATTACGTATTATATTTTTGGGAAAATGCAGGTTGTGACAGTTGGTATCAGAGGGAGGTTAGTCGGGTTGCTGGAAATGGTCTGGTTGGCCCGGTTAACCGCCTGGTGAGAATCCTCATTCATCGCATACACACACCGAAGGGTCATCAGTATGTCTTGGCTGAAGCATGAACACTACACTCATAGCATGATAAGAAGTATACGGGGCATATTATGTAGTATGTGATGCATAATATGTGTTTGTATATGGATCCTCATAGGTGACAACATACGACTGTTATGTAGTATGGGATGCATAACGTAGGTCGCATGCGTGTCCATTAGATTTTCTTTTTCGTTGCATGCGATAATATGTAGTATGGGATGCATATGATCGCATGTATACGCCGCTCATAACATGCATTAAGGCCTTTTTAGATTGCATAGCACTGCATATGCATCATAACATAGCATTGCACACGTGCCAAGCTAAAGACATACATGATGACGCTCGCACACACATGATTTGAAATAAAATTTTAGCATTTATGCATTCATATGATTTGCACAAAAGTTAATAGGATGATGATATATCATCTGAGGTTAAGCATAACATCATTTTATAAATTCCCAGAGCAAGGTAACAGCAAGAGTAAGTATCTACTCTTTTCTGATTTGTATCGAGTTAGGAAATTCTAGTTCCTAGCTGTTGTGTCTTAAGCTAGGTGTATTGTGGTGTTCGTTCGTAATTGCAGTCGATGACTCCAAAGCGTATTGCGTCGGAGTCGGCTCCCCAGTCAGAGGGTGAGTCTTTGGGTGCGCGCAGTGAAGCTGTAATTGAAGAGTTGCAACAGAGTAACGAGGCGTTGTCGAAGCAAATGGTTGTGAAACAAGCGCAGTTTTTCTGCCCAGGTGTTTTCAGGTTAAGGTTTTGACCTAGTTTATTCGTTGGCTTGCGAGTGTGGATTTGGATTTTGTTATCTCAATACTGTGTGAGTTAAGGTAGAGGATGTTGAGCGTGCCTTCCTTTTGATTTGAGTTCTACTCGATGTTTTGGCTATAGAGCTTCGCAGGCGGTCGTCGTTAGGTTATCGATTGTTGAGCAGTTTTCCCCCCCAGGTGATTCCAGGTTAGATTCTAATCTAATTATTTACTTTCAGCTTTGATTCTAGTTTGTTTTCGCTCGTTAAATTGCGTATCCAACCTTATAGGAGAGTTTAAGGTATATAACCTTTAGGCGCACGTTCCTTCTCGATTCTGGTGCTACCCACTTGTGCGTGGCTAGGCCTTTAGTAGAGCGTCGTGGTTTGACCCTCGATCGGGTTGGTGATCCCCTTAGTGTTAAGTTTCCCTTCTGTTGTTTTTGTAGTGTCGAATCAGGGCTTTCAGGGTTGTCCTGTCTTCTTAGGTGGTTTCGTAACTTTTGTTAACCTAAAGATGCTAGACCTGGAGTTTTCATCGTGATTTTTGGGTTTGGGTTGGTTGTCCAGGTTTGGTGTTGTATCCCAACGCATGGTAAAGCGTTTGGTCTTTAAGCTGGACATCGGTCAACCCTCGAGCGTGTTTGGTTTTTCCGCGCTATGTTTTCCCGATTATTTCCGCGGCATGTGCCAGGAGCCTTTAGTTTTCAATGGCGTTGCTTACCTCGTTTCTACGCTAGAAACCGTTTTTGGTTTGTTGTGCATCGAAGATCTTCCCCGTGGTACGAGATTTCGCTGATGTCTTCGCCGTTGTCTCGCTGGTTTTCTACCGCGAGAGTGGAGGTGTTTGTTTCTGACCTTGAGCCGGGTACCCGTCCCATTGCTAGGGCAGCGTACCCTTAGGCCCCGCGTGTGTTGTGAGAGTTGCGCACTCAGTTAGATGAGTGGTTGCAGTGTGGCTTTTTCTGGCCTAGTTCCTTGCCCTGGAGTGCTCTCGTCTTGTTCGTAAAGAAGGAACTTAGTTCGGCGTTTTCGAAGGCTGATCTTCGTTTAGGCTTCCTTTAGTTTGGGACCCGCAAGTCAGATGTTCCGCGATCTGCTTTTTGTTCTCGGCTAGGTCATGCCGAGTTCTAGGTAATGTCCTTTTCTTTTTGGGTAATCTTACCCGCATCCGCTTTCCTAGCCCTTTTCGGTTAGCGTTTCTATCTAGCGAGTGTAAGCTTACCTCTCCCTTGCTTTTTTCCATTCACGTGCTCTAAGTTTCGATTCTAAGTTTCGGGACGAAACTTCCTCCTTGGTGGGGTGACTGTAACGCCTCGGGTTTTTTCTTATAATTTTATTAAAGCATATGGAATTAATAATAATAATTGTTCTAAAGCGAAATATTAATTCTGGGCATGGAGGCGATAGGGGCGTTACCTTTCGGAATCGTCGTCGTTATCCGGTGTTTTTGTTTCCAGAAGGAGGCGTTTGTGCGGGTATATATATAGATCTATATATATATGTATATATATATACGTGGATATAGGTTCTTGTGCAGGTAGATAATTTCATTCATGTATTCGTACAGGGGGGATTTACGCGTAGCAAATTATGTGCGTGCAGCAATTTATATGAATATATATATAAATATAAATATATATATATATATATATATATGTATATATAAAAGTAATGCATATATATTTCTGATTATAACAAAAAAACAATTATTACTATTATATATATATAAGTTAAGTTATTATACATATAGAGATTACTCAAAATCTCTCAACCGTAATTACTCTCCTCCCCCGATAACCCACCCTCCTGTGCGGCCGAGTGAACTGGAAAGGCGATCTAGGGTTTCGGCGTCGGGGCTGTTCGGAGGCGGCGTTTTAGTGGTCGCCGGAGCTTGGCGCCTTCGTCGGAGTAGCAGATCGGAGAGCTCTCGTCAGCATCGGCGGTGGTTGCGAGCTCTTCTGGTCGTGGGCTTCTCTTCGTCGCGTGGCATCGGCATCCGAATCCGAGGCAAGGAAACTCTTCACCTTCTTCTCCTTCATCCCCTCCCCTCTTTGCTTTACCGAGCTTGGCATATTTCATTTTTTTATGGGGGTCTTCCCTGCTGCTATGCTGTTAATGGGGGGGATCTTTTACTTATGCTGTTGGTGTTATCTTACTTCTGCTGCGCCTTCTCAGTTAGAGCTTTTACTTATGCTGTTGGGGTTATCTTACTTCTGCTATGCCTTCTCAGTTAGAACTTTCCTTATGCTGTTTGGGGTTTAATTCCGCCGATAATTGAGGGGGTGGCTGCTATGCTTGGTCAGTTAGGAGCTTAAAAAAATATAAATCTCGGGGGTTTGTGCTGGCAGTTCTTGCCTAGTTCCCAATTTCATGCTTTCGATTTTGTTCTATTATTTGGGAGTCATGCTGTCAGTTTTATTACCTGAATTCTTAAGCTGGGGGCTTATGCTGGCTGTCCTTATCACCTGACCTCTTAGACCCTGCTACCCGATTAATGCTTGGGGACTTTTGATGGCAGATCTTCTTCTTTTTTGGCTCCTGATATCAGGATCTATTTGGGGTTAAGTATGCATTATGATGGGGGCTGCTTATATTCTTTTTATCTAATTGGGGGGCTGCCTTATAGAATCGGTATGGGGCTATGATATATATATAAAATTCCAGTTGGACTTGTTAGGAGTTGCTTTGCATCATTTCTGTTTGGATTATTCCGTCTGGGGCTGCTGTTATATTTATGTGGGGGATGCTCCTTGCTTTTGTCTAATGAGGGGGCAGCTGTTATATTTTTGTGGGGGCTGCTCCTTGCTTTTGTCTAATGAGAGGATTACTGTTATATTTATGTGAGGGCTGCTCCTTGCTTTTGTCTAATGAGGGGGCTGCTGTTATATTTATGCGGGGGCTGCTCGGTTTTCATTCCAGTTTTGGTATTTGGGGGATTCATTACTTGGGGGCTGGTATATACTTCAGTTTGGTGTAAGATTGTTGGCTGCTTCCTATATATATCTCTAGTGGGGGGGGGGGGGGGGGGGCTGCCTTTCATATATTCCGATTTGTTTTGGGGGCTGCTATATAATTCCAGTTGGGATCTGTCTAAAAGTACTGTTAATTGGGGGGCTGTTGTTACCTTCTTTATATTTGTCTAGTTGTGGCTGCCCTACTTATGTTCTAGTCGGATTGGGGGCTGCTGTTGGATCCATTGGATATTTCTTTTCTTTTCTTTTGTTGTCTGAATTTCCCTGAATCGTGCTCCCTTTAATTCTTGGCGGTTTTGGGAACCAATCCTTACATTCCCTGGAAATTTAGCTTCCTAATTCCTGTCGGGCAGGGGGAACTAGATGCTAAATTTCCTGGGTATGTCTCGTGTTAGTCCCCGAAGTTTTTGGCAAAGTGATTAATTTTCTGTATCTTGGAGGTCGTGTAGATGTATTTCGGTTTCGAGCTTTATAACCGCTTCAAATTATTGGCCGCTTCGCTCTATAGTTAAGTAAACAAATGCTATTATACGGCTTTATACTTAAAGTGCAAATGCTAAAGTTTATTTCCCTGCATCAAATATAAAATTTATTATGTTGGGGGCTGCTATGTATCTATCAGTTGGGAGTTTAAACCTGTATATGGGGGTTGCTATGTTCGTATGATCTTTCTTATAGGAGTTAGGACGATACTATTTAAGCCGTCTTAGGAAGCTAGTCCCGTGATTTGTTTAGTTGCTGCTATATTAGTTGTGCGTCGGCTAGCTGTTGTGGTCATCTTTTGGCTCTTGTATTGATCCACATTGCCGCCTCGAGCGAGATCTGGATGGTTTTGGTTGGCTATGTTCTGATGGTCTAGCCGGTTAAATTCCCTAGGATTTTGTTTCCTAATTCCCGACGGGTACGAGGAATTAGATGCTAAACTCCCTGGGAATTTCTTTTGCTAGTTCTCGATGACACAACGAAATCATTTATTGCTAATGTGGATAGTTATGTGGTTGCGTTTTGGGTTTCAAGCTCTTCACCCGTTCCAATTATTGAAACTTTCATTCTTACAGAAAAGTGATCATTTATGGTGTCTTGTCGTGCCCAATTCATTGCACGGTTTCGAGAAGTTCGTTGGGAGTCAAGTTTGGACTCACCAAGTGTTTTCAAATGAATCGTTGAGTAGTGTTTATTTCTTTGTGACCCTATTCTTAGGGCGTTATGATGTTGATATCTCGGGTTACGTCCCGTGTCTTAATTGAAACTTAATTTGATTATTTAGAACCTTTGTCTTAAGCCTTGCACGGTGGGTAGTTTTGGGTGGCAGTGGATAGAGTACCACCACCGGATTTGGTTTTTGGGTGGCAGTGGATAAAGGACCACGACCCGGTTTTGGTCTGCGGCCGTTAGTGGAAGATACCACCGTCGCAGTACCTTCTTTTGGGGGACGATTTTCCTTCGAGCTGATCAGTCTCAAGTTCTTAAGCACATATGCTTATATATGTGTGTTATGATAGTATATGTATGACCATCACCTCTGAGTTGACTATTACCTTCTGGTGCAGGCTTTTCTTCTTACCGAGTGCACTCGTTTGAGCTGGCTCGGGTTGTTGTAAGATTATAGATGTTTACCTGCTTAGCTTTCTTTTCTGCACTCTCTTATTTCTCTTATTGCTAAATCTTGGTTTTCTTGCACCCTTTTGGGCTGAGGCATTCTTTTCTTATGAATGTCTCAGGTTCAGGTTTTTAGTTGCCGCAGGTGTTAGAGCAGCGTCGTTCAGGTCTCCTGTCGAGGCCCTTCCCCTCTTCTAGGTAAGAGGCAGTTTTTTTTGTTGTTGTTTTCCTTCCTTCCTGCGGGTTCGTGTCAGTTGTTGGCGCCCGTATGACTTTTATGTTTAGAGTACTTGCTGTTTGCTTTGTTGTTACTTCTGAGTACTTTACCTACTTGCTCTCTGGGAAGCTTTTTGCTAAGATGTAGTAGTTACTTTATTGATATAAAAATGCCGTTCTTGCATATCATGCTTTTAAATAAATTTCGCATATTTTGGAAATCATAGAAAATCCTTTCTTACTGTACTAAACCTAGATATGTGCATATCATTTCTGGAATGCTTATTTTCTTGCTCATGTAGGCTAAAAACAAACCTATTTTCCGCTGCGTATATATAGTTTTCTACTTGTGGACTAGATGATCCACCAGACCGAGGGACGTGGTCTTAAGCTAAAATGAAAATTTCTCTTTTGATCCAATCACATATATGTCTTTTATAAAATTATCGTAAAGAGTGTTTGCCTGAGCGTCTGTAGTCGTCTCCTGCAGGCGTGACATCACGACGCGTATTTTTCCCTTGCTCTGATATTACGTATTATATTTTTGGGAAAATGCAGGTTGTGACAGTTGGTATCAGAGGGAGGTTAGTCGGGTTGCTGGAAATGGTCTGGTTGGCCCGGTTAACCGCCTGGTGAGAATCCTCATTCATCGCATACACACACCGAAGGGTCATCAGTATGTCTTGGCTGAAGCATGAACACTACACTCATAGCATGATAAGAAGTATACGGGGCATATTATGTAGTATGGGATGCATAATATGTGTTTGTATATGGATCCTCATAGGTGACAACATACGACTGTTATGTAGTATGGGATGCATAACGTAGGTCGCATGCGTGTCCATTAGATTTTCTTTTTCGTTGCATGCGATAATATGTAGTATGGGATGCATATGATCACATGTATACGCCGCTCATAACATGCATTAAGGCCTTTTTAGATTGCATAGCACTGCATATGCATCATAACATAGCATTGCACACGTGCCAAGCTAAAGACATACATGATGACGCTCGTACACACATGATTTGAAATAAAATTTTAGCATTTATGCATTCATATGATTTGCACAAAAGTTAATAGGATGATGATATATCATCTGAGGTTAAGCATAACATCATTTTATAAATTCCCAGAGCAAGGTAACAGCAAGAGCAAATATCTACTCTTTTCTGATTTGTATCGAGTTAGGAAATTCTAGTTCCTAGCTGTTGTGTCTTAAGCTAGGTGTATTGTGGTGTTCGTTCGTAATTGCAGTCGATGACTCCAAAGCGTATTGCGTCGGAGTCGGCTCCCCAGTCAGAGGGTGAGTCTTTGGGTGCGCGCAGTGAAGCTGTAATTGAAGAGTTGCATCAGAGTAACGAGGCGTTGTCGAGGCAAATGGTTGTGAAACAAGCGGAGTTTTTCTGCCCAAGTGTTTTCAGGTTAAGGTTTTGACCTAGTTTATTCGTTGGCTTGCGAGTGTGGATTTGGATTTTGTTATCTCAATACTGTGTGAGTTAAGGTAGAGGATGTTGAGCGTGCCTTCCTTTTGATTTGAGTTCTACTCGATGTTTTGGCTAAAGAGCTTCGCAGGCGGTCGTCGTTAGGTTATCGATTGTTGAGCAGTTTTCCCCCCAGGTGATTCCAGGTTAGATTCTAATCTAATTATTTACTTTCAGCTTTGATTCTAGTTTGTTTTCGCTCGTTTAATTGCGTATCCAACCTTATAGGAGAGTTTAAGGTATATAACCTTTAGGCGCACGTTCCTTCTCGATTCTGGTGCTACCCACTTGTGCGTGGCTAGGCCTTTAGTAGAGCGTCATGGTTTGACCCTCGATCGGGTTGGTGATCCCCTTAGTGTTAAGTTTCCCTTCTGTTGTTTTTGTAGTGTCGAGTCAGGGCTTTCAGGGTTGTCCTGTCTTCTTAGGTGGTTTCGTAACTTTTGTTAACCTAAAGATGCTAGACCTGGAGTTTTCATCGTGATTTTTGGGTTTGGGTTGGTTGTCCAGGTTTGGTGTTGTATCCCAACGCATGGTAAAGCGTTTGGTCTTTAAGCTGGACATCGGTCAACCCTCGAGCGTGTTTGGTTTTTCCGCGCTATGTTTTCCCGATTATTTCCGCGGCATGTGCCAGGAGCCTTTAGTTTTCAATGGCGTTGCTTACCTCATTTCTACGCTAGAAACCGTTTTTGGTTTGTTGTGCATCGAAGATCTTCCCTGTGGTACGAGATTTCACTGATGTCTTCGCCGTTGTCTCGCTGGTTTTCTACCGCGAGAGTGGAGGTGTTTGTTTCTGACCTTGAGCCGGGTACCCGTCCCATTGCTAGGGCAGCGTACCCTTAGGCCCCGCGTGTGTTGTGAGAGTTGCGCACTCAGTTAGATGAGTGGTTGCAGTGTGGCTTTTTCTGGCCTAGTTCCTTGCCCTGGAGTGCTCTCGTCTTGTTCGTAAAGAAGGAACTTAGTTCGACGTTTTCGAAGGCTGATCTTCGTTTAGGCTTCCTTTAGTTTGGGACCCGCAAGTCAGATGTTCCGCGATCTGCTTTTTGTTCTCGGCTAGGTCATGTCGAGTTCTAGGTAATGTCCTTTTCTCTTTGGGTAATCTTACCCGCATCCGCTTTCCTAGCCCTTTTCGGTTAGCGTTTCTATCTAGCGAGTGTAAGCTTACCTCTCCCTTGCTTTTTTCCATTCACGTGCTCTAAGTTTCGATTCTAAGTTTCGGGACGAAACTTCCTCCTTGGTGGGGTGACTGTAACGCCCCGGGTTTTTTCTTATAATTTTATTAAAGCATATGGAATTAATAATAATAATTGTTCTAAAGCGAAATATTAATTCTGGGCATGGAGGCGATAGGGGCGTTACCTTTCGGAATCGTCGTCGTTATCCGGTGTTTTTGTTTCCAGAAGGAGGCGTTTGTGCGGGTATATATATAGATATATATATATATGTATATATATATATACGTGGATATAGGTTCTTGTGCAGGTAGATAATTTCATTCATGTATTCGTACAGGGGGGGATTTACGCGTAGCAAATTATGTGCGTGCAGCAATTTATATGAATATATATATAAATATAAATATATATATATATATGTATATATAAAAGTAATGCATATATATTTCTGATTATAACAAAAAAAATTATTACTATTATATATATATAAGTTACGTTATTATACATATAGAGATTACTCAAAATCTCTCAACCGTAATTACTCTCCTCCCCCGATAACCCACCCTCCTGTGCAGCCGAGTGAACTGGAAAGGCGATCTAGGGTTTCAGCGTCGGGGCTGTTCGGAGGCGGCGTTTTAGTGGTCGCCGGAGCTTGGCGCCTTCGTCGGAGTAGCAGATCGGAGAGCTCTCGTCAGCATCGGCGGTGGTTGCGAGCTCTTCTGGTCGTGGGCTTCTCTTCGTCGCGTGGCATCGGCTTCCGAATCCGAGGCAAGGAAACTCTTCACCTTCTTCTCCTTCATCCCCTCCCCTCTTTGCTTTACCGAGCTTGGCATATTTCGTTTTTTTATGGGGGTCTTCCCTGCTGCTATGCTGTTAATGGGGGGGATCTTTTACTTATGCTGTTGGTGTTATCTTACTTCTGCTGCGCCTTCTCAGTTAGAGCTTTTACTTATGCTGTTGGGGTTATCTTACTTCTGCTATGCCTTCTCAGTTAGAACTTTCCTTATGCTGTTTGGGGTTTAATTCCGCCGATAATTGAGGGGGTGGCTGCTATGCTTGGTCAGTTAGGAGCTTAAAAAAATATAAATCTTGGGGGTTTGTGCTGGCAGTTCTTGCCTAGTTCCCAATTTCCTGCATTCGATTTTGTTCTGTTATTTGGGAGTCATGCTGTCAGTTTTATTACCTGAATTCTTAAGCTGGGGGCTTATGCTGGCTGTCCTTATCACCTGACCTCTTAGACCCTGCTACCCGATTAATGCTTGGGGGCTTTTGATGGCAGATCTTCTTCTTTTTTGGCTCCTGATATCAGGATCTATTTGGGGTTAAGTATGCATTATGATGGGGGCTGCTTATATTCTTTTTATCTAATTGGGGGGCTGCCTTGTAGAATCGGTATGGGGCTATGATATATATATATAATTCCAGTTGGACTTGTTAGGAGTTGCTTTGCATCATTTCTGTTTGGATTATTCCGTCTGGGGCTGCTGTTATATTTATGTGGGGGATGCTCCTTGCTTTTGTCTAATGAGTGGGCTGCTGTTATATTTATGTGGGGGCTGCTCCTTGATTTTGTCTAATGAGAGGATTGCTGTTATATTTATGTGGGGGCTGCTCCTTGCTTTTGTCTAATGAGGGGGCTGCTGTTATATTTATGTGGGGGCTGCTCGGTTTTCATTCCAGTTTTGGTATTTGGGGGATTCATTACTTGGGGGCTGGTATATACTTCAGTTTGGTGTAAGATTGTTGGCTGCTTCCTATATATATCTCTAGTGGGGGGGGGGGGGGGCTGCCTTTCATATATTCCGATTTGTTTTGGGGGCTGCTATATAATTCCAGTTGGGATCTGTCTAAAAGTACTGTTAATTGGGGGGCTGTTGTTACCTTCTTTATATTTGTCTAGTTGTGGCTGCCCTACTTATGTTCTAGTCGGATTGGGGGCTGCTGTTGGATCCATTGGATATTTCTTTTCTTTTCTTTTGTTGTCTGAATTTCCCTGAATCGTGCTCCCTTTAATTCTTGGCGGTTTTGGGAACCAATCCTTACATTCCCTGGAAATTTAGCTTCCTAATTCCTGTCAGGCAGGGGGAACTAGATGCTAAATTTCCTGGGTATGTCTCGTGTTAGTCCCCGAAGTTTTTGGCAAAGTGATTAATTTTCTGTATCTTGGAGGTCGTGTAGATGTATTTCGGTTTCGAGCTTTATAACCGCTTCAAATTATTGGCCGCTTCGCTCTATAGTTAAGTAAACAAATGCTATTATACGGCTTTATACTTAAAAGTGCAAATGGTAAAGTTTATTTCCCTGCATCAAATATAAAATTTATTATGTTGGGGGCTGCTATGTATCTATCAGTTGGGAGTTTAAACCTGTATATGGGGGTTGCTATGTTCGTATGATCTTTCTTATAGGAGTTAGGACGATACTATTTAAGCCGTCTTAGGAAGCTAGTCCCGTGATTTGTTTAGTTGCTGCTATATTAGTTGTGCGTCGGCTAGCTGTTGTGGTCATCTTTTGGCTCTTGTATTGATCCACATTGCCGCCTCGAGCGAGATCTGGATGGTTTTGGTTGGCTATGTTCTGATGGTCTAGCCGGTTAAATTCCCTGGGATTTTGTTTCCTAATTCCCGACGGGTACGAGGAATTAGATGCTAAACTCCCTGGGAATTTCTTTTGCTAGTTCTCGATGACACAACGAAATCATTTATTGCTAATGTGGATAGTTATGTGGTTGCGTTTTGGGTTTCAAGCTCTTCACCCGTTCCAATTATTGAAACTTTCATTCTTACAGAAAAGTGATCATTTATGGTGTCTTGTCGTGCCCAATTCATTGCACGGTTTCGAGAAGTTCGTTGGGAGTCAAGTTTGGACTCACCAAGTGTTTTCAAATGAATCGTTGAGTAGTGTTTATTTCTTTGTGACCCTATTCTTAGGGCGTTATGATGCTGATATCTCAGGTTACGTCCCGTGTCTTAATTGAAACTTAATTTGATTATTTAGAACCTTTGTCTTAAGCCTTGCACGGTGGGTAGTTTTGGGTGGCAGTGGATAGAGTACCACCACCGGATTTGGTTTTTGGGTGGCAGTGGATAAAGGACCACGACCCGGTTTTGGTCTGCGTCCGTTAGTGGAAGATACCACCGTCGCAGTACCTTCTTTTGGGGGATGCTTTTCCTTCGAGCTGATCAGTCTCAGGTTCTTAAGCACATATGCTTATATATGTGTGTTATGATAGTATATGTATGACCATCACCTCTGAGCCGCAAAGGCGGACACGTGGTGGGCTTTGATTGTGTTGACTATTACCTTCTGGTGCAGGCTTTTCTTCTTACCGAGTGCACTCGTTTGAGCTGGCTCGGGTTGTTGTAAGATTATAGATGTTTACCTGCTTAGCTTTCTTTTCTGCACTCTCTTATTTCTCTTATTGCTAAATCTTGGTTTTCTTGCACCCTTTTGGGCTGAGGCATTCTTTTCTTATGAATGTCTCAGGTTCAGGTTTTTAGTTGCCGCAGGTGTTAGAGCAGCGTCGTTCAGGTCTCCTGTCGAGGCCCTTCCCCTCTTCTAGGTAAGAGGCAGTTTTTTTTGTTGTTGTTTTCCTTCCTTCCTGCGGGTTCGTGTCAGTTGTTGGCGCCCGTATGACTTTTATGTTTAGAGTACTTGCTGTTTGCTTTGCTGTTACTTCTGAGTACTTTACCTACTTGCTCTCTGGGAAGCTTTTTGCTAAGATGTAGTAGTTACTTTATTGATATAAAAATGCCGTTCTTGCATATCATGCTTTTAAATAAATGTCGCATATTTTGGAAATCGTAGAAAATCCTTTCTTACTGTACTAAACCTAGATATGTGCATATCATTTCTGGAATGCTTATTTTCTTGCTCATGTAGGCTAAAAACAAACCTATTTTCCGCTGCGTATATATAGTTTTCTACTTGTGGACTAGATGATCCACCAGACCGAGGGACGTGGTCTTAAGCTAAAATGAAAATTTCTCTTTTGATCCAATCACATATATGTCTTTTATAAAATTATCGTAAAGAGTGTTTGCCTGAGCGTCTGTAGTCGTCTCCTGCAGGCGTGGCATCACGACGCGTATTTTTCCCTTGCTCTGATATTACGTATTATATTTTTGGGAAAATGCGGGTTGTGACAGTGGTGGCCGGCGATAGGAGGTGGTTGGCCGGCCTGAGGTGGTCGGATCTGGGTTTTGGAGGAGGGAAAAGAGGACTCGTAATGAGCCCTTTCAAAAGCGCAATCCGAGCCCAATTGAGCTCGGATTAAGCCCCAAACTATGAAAAGTTCTAGCACTAGGGGAGAGGAGGCGGATCGGACCTGTGTGGGGGATTGATGGTGCAAATTTAGGCGAGTTGCCATGGCCGGTGGTGGAGCTTTTGGTGCCATGCCGATTCCTGCTCCTGGTGCTCGATTTCTTCGGGAAAGAGGGGGGTTTTGCTCCTCTCCGACCTCAGAAGGAGTTAAAGAAGTCAATTGAGGCTATGAGGGGGGTTTCACTTAGTGGCCATTAATAGCCATTAATGGAGGATTTTGGTTACACTTGGGGAGGATGAATTGGGCATCAATGTGGCCCGGAGAAGGCTGGAAACTTCTCCTCTCCCCAAGGGGAGATGAATGGTGCCATTAATTGGAGGTAATTGGGGGTTTCTTCTTCTCCTCCATTAACTCCCCCTTCTTTCTCTCTCTTCCAAAATGGGATTTCTCTCTCCTGGCCGACTCTCTCCAAATTGAATGACCACCTCAGCAGCATTCAATCCCCATCGGGTGGTGGACCACCTTAATTGGGTCTAGCCCAAGTGGATTGGGTCCAATTAGGTTATTTGACCTAAATTATGGCAAATTTGACTTTGGTCAAATTGACCAATTGGGTTGACCCCAATGGGAGTCTTAGACTCTATTGGCTTCCCTTAAGGGTTAGGACGGCCTATGTAGGGTCAATTTGGCAAAGTGAAGGTGAATTGCCCCCTTTTACGGCACTTTGACCAAATTAGGGCTTAGGGTAAATTGGTCAAATTGCAAGTCCCATAATGGAGATTTTTGGTCCATTAGGTTCCTAGTATCCCTATTAGGGTAGGGGTAAGGTCAATTTGGCATGGTGGAGGCCAATTGACCCTAACTGAGTTAGTTTGACCAATTCAGGGTTAAGGTTGACTTTAGTCTAATTGACCTTATTATTTGACCCCAATGGGTCCTTGGTGCTCCAAGAGGACCCCTAATGGGTTAGGGATGCTATGGTGGGGTCAAGGTTCAAGGTGGGGCCCCTAAATCCAATCCTAGGCTTGTTAACTGGAAATTGCTATTTGTAGACCAAGGTAGTTTTCTTCTTCTTTCCTAAGGCCAACTGGTCTCTTCAAGCTTCCTAGGGTTTTGTCATGACCAAGTCATGACAAAAACACTTTAGGGGTCTAGCTGCTTGGGGGATGTTACAAAATCTACCATACGATGTCGCACATGGTAATACTTGGCCTGCCTTCTCTGGGCCTCCAGCATCCTATCTCGAATCAGCCTCACCTGAGCCTCTATGTCCTCTACGAACTCTAAGCCAAGTGCCTTAGGATCCTCGTCCTGGATCCAGGACAAAGGGGTCCTGCACCTTCATCTGTATAATGCCTCGTAGGGTGCCATGCTTATGCTAGCCTGGTGGCTATTGTTATACGAGAACTCGACCAACGACAATAGTCTTTCCCATGGCTCCCCGCGGTCCAGGATGCATAGACATAGTAGATCCTCTAAGGTCCGGTTGGTACACTCCGTCTGCCCGTCTGTCTGGTGGTGGAATGCAGTGCTGATCGTCAGTCGTGTGCCTAAGTAAGCCTGCACCGCTCTCCACTCCCTCGATGTAAATCGTCCATCTCGATCCGACACAATCGTCTTAGGCATGCCATGGTACCGAACAAATTGCTCCACGAACCTTCGTACCAAATTACCGACCGATGTGTCCTTTCTGACTGGAATGAATCGGGCCACCTTCTTCAATCTGTCGACGATCACCCATATTGAGTCATTCCTCGCATGTTATCGGGGAAGACCGTGTATAAAGTCCATTGAAATGTTGTCGAACTTCCACTCCGGCACCGGGAGTGGCTGCAATAATCCGGCCGGGTTCTTGCATTCCGCCTTCACAAGCTGGCAAGACTCGCAGTGGGTCACAAAATAAGTGACTTCCCTCTTCATGCCCGGCCAATACATGGTCCTCTTCAAGTTCGTCGTCATCTTGGTGATACCCGGGTGCACCGAATACCTACTGTAGTGAGCCTCTCTCATGATGTCTTCCCGAATCCGGCCTCCTGCCGGTACATACACTCGGCCTCTAAAACTCAACAGGCCGTCCCTCAATGAATAGTCTTCGGCTGAGCCTGCCTCCAAGGCTCTAAATATCAGCTCTAGCTTGGCATCCTGCCTCTGCCCATCCCTGATGCGGTCTCGGATGTCATATGTGGTACTCATCGCCGCCAGGTACTCCTCATAAAGTTCCGGATCATCCTCGGATACTAAGGAGATCTGCATGTCCTCGAACATCCGTACTAGCTCCATGGCCATCAACTGGGGATCTGCTCCCGACGTGGTAGCTCTCCTGCTCAGTGCGTCTGCCACCACATTCGCCTTCCCCAGGTGGTAATGCATGGTATACTAGTAGTCGGACAAGAACTCCACCCAACGTCTCTGTCGGTAGTTCAGCTCCTTCTGCGTATCTACATACTTCAGATTCTTGTGATCTGAAAATATGTCGCAGTGGACGCCATAGAGGTAGTGCCGCCAAATCTTTAGAGCAAAAACAACCGCTCCCATCTCCAAGTCGTGCACCGGGTAATTCCGCTCATGGTTCTTTAACTGGCGGGAAGCGTATTCTATCACGTGTCTGTTCTGCATCAGAACGACACCCATCCCCTGGTGTGATGCATCCGTGTACACCTGGAATCCTTCCTTCCCCAATGGGAGGGCAAGGATGGGGGCCATCGTAAGCTGACCCTTCAGCTCCTGGAAGTCCGCCTCGCACTATGGCGTCCAAATGAATGTAATATCCTTCTTTGTAAGGGATGTGAGCAGGAGGGCTATCTGGGAAAACCCCTGTACGAACTTCAGGTAGTAACCGACAAATCCTAGGAAGCTCCGCATGTCGGTGGCCGTCTTCAGCGGTGGCCATTCCCGTACTGGCTGGATCTTTGCTGGATCTACTGCTAGACCCGCTCCACTGATAATATGACCTAGGAAGGCCACCTCCTTCAACCAAAACTGACACTTGCTGAACTTCGCATACAAGCGGTGCTCCCGAAGCTTCTCCAATGTTAGTGCTAAATGACGTGCATGTTCCTCTTCCGTCCTTGAATAGATGAGGATGTCATCGATGAACACGATGACAAAGATGTTGAGATATGGCTCGAACACCCGGTTCATCAGGCTCACAAATGCTGATCGTGCATTCGTGAGCCCGAACGATATCACAGTGAACTCATATAGTCCGTATCGGCTGCTGAAAGCCGTCTTCGGGATGTCCTCCTCCTGTATCCGCAGCTGATAATATCCTGACCTCAAATCCAGCTTCGAGAAGCAGTGGGCTCCCTCTAGCTGGTCAAATAGCTCGTTGATCCTTGGTAGCAGATACGTATTCTGCACTGTCAGCCTGTTCAGGGCTCTATAATCAATGCAGAGTCTGAGCGACCCATCCTTCTTCTTCACGAATAACACTGGATCTCCCCAAGGCGAGGAACTCGGTCTGACGAACCCATCTTCCACCAGCTCCTGCAGCTGGATCCGAAACTCTTCTAGCTCCTTCGGGGCCATACGATAAGGAGCTCTAGATACCGGCTTAGCTCCCGACACCAATTGGATCTGAAAATCCTTCTCGCACTGCGGTGGCAGCCCTGGCAACTTCTCTGGGAATACGTTGGAAAAATCCCGCACTACTGGGATACTAGCCACAGAATCCTTCGCCTAATCGCCTCGAACAACACCTGGTATACCTCATCTCCCTGTAGATGGGCCTTGACGGCCTGAATAGATGATAATAAGAGACGGGAGGGAGGTTTGATACCTTCGACTACTACTTCTATGTCCTCGTGCTTCAGAACATTCCTCCTTGCCGGGCAGTCAATCTGTGTCTGGCTCCCGTGCAGCCAGCTCATGCCCAGGATCAGGTCAAAGTCTTTCATCTTCAAGAGCGTCGTCGGTGCTTCGAACCGCTTCCCTCCAATCTCTACGTTCATGTTACACTTTGCGTTCGTTACTATCTCCGATCCGTCCGGGAACCGCACCCTCCTGTAGATGCCCTCGAAGTGCTGGACTTGGTCCAGATCGTCCACGAATTCTTCCGAGATGAACGAGTGTGAGGCACCCGTATCAAATAAAGTGTATGCTGGCTTGCTACAGATGAGTACTATACCTGGGTGGTTTTTGTTTGTTTGGTTCAATGCTAAGGTAAAACTAAGGTTTACTAAGTAATACTGAACATAAAACTAAAAGACATTAAAAGTACCTTTAATGACCCTTGCGGGATCCCGGGGCTGAGCTAGGTCTAGGGCATACATATGGTCCCTGTTCTGTCTCTGGTCTCCGCCCTGAAATCCACAGCGTCGACCACGTCCTCGGCCCCCGAAATGCTGAGCCGGTGGGGCAGCCTGTGGTGCTGGTGGTGCATTCCTCTGAGGCCAGTTCCTTCGGATGTGGCCAGTATGGTGGCAGTGGTAGCACTCAGGTGGGGGAGGTGCGCCACCTCCTCCTATCCTTGGCATCTCCTGCATCTGTAGAGGCTACAGAGCCAACACCACCCGCTCCCTCTGCTCCTGCCTCTCTTCCTGGCAGGGTCGGTCCTCCGCTCTTCTCTCCCCAATGTAACGAACCTTCTGCTGGTCTCTCCTACCACTTCTTCCCTGGTCCTCTGTTAGACTCTTCCTACCTCGAACAAGGTGCTGGTTGGCTTCCAGCTTCTTGTCCATCTCCAAGATCTTGGCCATGCTGCCGTCAGAGACAAAGAGGAGGGCCTACCTCAGCTCATCACGGAGGCCCTTGTAGAATCTCTTTGTGTAGCCTGCATCATCCAGCTGATAGGAATCCGTAAACCGGGCCAGGTGTGTGAAATCCCGGTGATACTCAACCACTGTCCTGCTCCCCTGCCTCAACTGCAGGAACCTGTCTTCCAGCTCATCCCTTGCTGACTGTGGTACATAGTGCTCCAGCAACGCTGTCTTGAACTCATCCCATGAGATGTCAGCTGCCTCCAGTCCAGCATAAGTGGTGTCTAGTAGTGACTTCCACCACCTCTTTGCATGAGATTCTAGGCACGAAGCCACTAGTGGTACTTCCATGTCCGTCGGGCATTGTATTCCTTCCAGCATTTCATACATAATGTCCACCCACTCCTCAGTCCACACAACTGTCTCCGTCCCGAGGTATGATTGAGGAGAAAGACCTTGAAAGGCACTCATCCAGTTGGCCCCGGGGTTTGGCTGAGGAGCCGGTGCCTGTTGTGCCCTAAATGCCTCCAGTATGCCTGTCAGTGTCTGTCCCATCTCCATTTGCTGGAACGTAGTAGGAGCCAGTGGTGGTGGGACAACGTTTGGAGTTAGAGGCACTCCATGCTGTGGGGTAGGGTTCGTCGCGGACAATAAAAGAAAATTAACACTCGTAAGAGGGTTTGCCTAAGAAATTCAGTTAAAGGTGGACTTTTCATATGATTCCCATATGGGCACACCATTGCTTCCGCTGCTTAGTTTGTCCTCAACCTAAACTCGCGCGGGGTGGCCCAGGGTTTGAGGACTTCTTTTCTTCGGATCGAGGTTTGCTCTGATACCAGTTTGTAAGACCCCATTTTTTTTTCTTTCAAAAACTCGGGTCTTATGCCCAGAACCGCCGCTTTGCGGTGACACCCTCGCCCGGGAAGGTTGCCACTACAAAACGCCGATCCTGCCGGTCATATCGATCACAGTAGAAGAAAAGTATACAATTAGTTAACTAGAAATCAAGTCCACATCACATGAATATAAAACCATCAAAAGAGATGTCCACATAAGATAACTGAATAAAAATTACGGTAATAATAAAGGGCTCATGCCCTGTACATCAATTCCTCACTATAATTTCACTCGCAGAGCATAAACTACTAACGCTAAAGAACACTCACAGATCCTGTCATCGGTGCTCCCGTGCTAGACTGCCCCGCCTCCATCTGCACCGGCCTCTGGTGCTGCAACGTCTCCTCAGTCCCCTAAAATGATAAGGTCCACTGACCGTCAGTAAAACTTGACTCAGCCAATCCCCCACCCCTCC
Organism: Dactylorhiza incarnata; assembly: GCA_033032865.1. NCBI lineage: Eukaryota > Viridiplantae > Streptophyta > Magnoliopsida > Asparagales > Orchidaceae > Dactylorhiza > Dactylorhiza incarnata. Next base: position 7,949,835 of record JAWHQI010000041.1, read on the forward strand.
CCCGGTGACTCCTAGGCACCGTGCAAGAAGGATGAAGCGGAGGCCATCAAGGGGTAAAATCAAAAGCAGGTGACAATGAGTCTAGCTACGGAAGGGTCCATTGGTAAGCAATATATAGTACAATGAGTAAAGCAGTAGGAAGTAAAACAGTAACATGTAAGCAGTAGTAATGAGTAAAGCAAAAGTAAAGCAAGACACTAAGGAAAATAGCAATAAGATCAAGTAACCTTAATTTATAGGAATGCCCACACAAACCTATAGACCAAGGGGTCGTTTAGCAGGGCCTATCATATAAAAAGTCCCATAACCAATTTATACGATAGGGGTAGGGGTTGAAATGCAATGTTTATGCTATGTCATGCAAGGTATGCAGTTTAAATGTTATGTTCATGCAAGTGCAACTCACATACTACGACTCTATGCGCACAGACCTTTAGTTCCCCCTTTTTGGAGCTAGCAAAACTCCCAGGATGCTTCCGTAGTGGCAAACAGAAGCAGTGGGTTAGGCCTCGCCCACCTCTAGGTTGGTATCTGCACTACCTAACGTAGACCTATCGTACGCCTCAACGCTAAGAACACAACAACGGAGCTCCTGCGTACTCTTACTGGTTAGTCCACCAGACTTTTCATTGGTAAAGTGTTAACCACCCTTACCGAGCCAAAGTATCGACGTCGGTGCGACGGCTGTCGACACTAATGACCCACAACCTTATGCACATACAATATGTTCTATTATATCCCTAGCCATCAGCTCCCCGGGCTAACCTGCCCGCCATCATAACCTTCCGAGCCAACGACTCGTCGGACCAACCCATCCGTACCCACAAGCATTACTGAGTCACAAGCTCACTAGAGTAGCTAGTCCACTGCTACAACCACCGAGCCTACCACTCGTAAAACCAAACTAACTAACCTCCTGTAATCATGGGGTGGGGGTGTGTGCTTTATTAAGTTAACCTTACACCGCCATCTATTCCAACACTTTAGGGTTAACCATGGACTTCCCGAGGACTACCCTGTGAGGGGCTCAATACGGTACAAGGAACTATAATGGGATGACACCCCAAAGCTCCCTTTCTAAGGCACTTAATGTTATTAGTGTCTACCCATAAGTATACCCTTCTTATCATTACACTTGGATTACCCTACGTATTTTATGACCTTCTAAGAGGAAAGACGATCTTTCGTCGGTCCCGAACACGACCCTACCCCTTAGTTCATCCGGTACACCCAACTTATAGACCTCTAATGGTGAGCTCACATCTTCTCTACCAGATTAGGTACACCAACTACCTTCCATTCCCACCTAATGATCCATCAAATACTCAAGTTTTGCAGTTTTACTATACACAGACCAAATGAGTTATACGAGTTACATAAGGGGAGGTACCCCAATTATTCATCAAACTGACTCAAGATTATTACTGGGTGTCTATCATGACATTCTAAGACAAAATCCAAAGGTTCATATTTTTCCTTATTTAATTGGCATTTATTATAATTTTCCTCAACATTGACACAATATGAAATTGAACATGAAGTATAAAATCCTCTTATGATATGGCCTCCACAAAATTATGGAAAATCTATGAAGACAAAATAACAGTAAATACATAATATCAAAATTTTGCAGTACGGGGTTGGCCTTGAATTATAATATTGAACAATTACCCAAAATTAGAATTTAAAGAAGGAACCACTAAAATTACTTGTATAAAAATTATGGGAAAATTACGAGACCTTCATAATAATTAGAAAAGTCTACTGATCAAATTTTAGAATTTATCAAGACAAATTAATCACATAAATAAATATTCCAAGTAAACCCATTCTAGGGAAAATTGTGAAGGAACCTACTAATGAATAATTCCAAAAATTATACAAAAATTCACAGAGCTCTATATAACCCTAAAATGGCCTACCGTCAAGTTTCATAATTTTCCAGAGGGCATTTAGCCCTTAATTATTTATTATATTCTTAAGACCAAATAGATGACTTGTGAATGTAGTGCTAATTAAATTAATTCAATAATTACACAAAAATACATAGAGCTTCATAATGCCCTAAGCTGTCCTATCACCAAGTTTCACAACTTTCCAGAGAATATTTGGCCCTCATTTATTTTCTTAATCCCAAGACAAAATAGATGCCTTGTAAATGAAGTACTTGTTCAATCATTTCAATAATTACATAAAAATTACCAGAGATCTATAACATGATTTTATGTAGCATACCAAAATTACATCATCATCAAAGACCATTTGAGCATGTAAACTTCTTTTACAAGGAAATGCCCTAAAGGGGTTATAACCTAACTCAGAGGTGATAATTAGTCCTAAAATTCTCTTAAAATTTCCTAGGGAATATTTACACCCCATAAACTTATCTACCAAGTTTCATGATCATCCAAGGACATATGCCCCTATGTCCTTCACAAGGCTTAAAGTGTAACGCTAAGGTTAAAACTAGGGTCCTAGGGCATATCCACCCCACATCACCCCAAATTACTCATGGGGGTGTATTATGTGACCCTAAACCAGTGGCCAAAGTTTCACACCACCTTGATGAGATTTGACCACCTGATTCCATCATGTGCACTTTTGACCTAGTTTGACCAAGTTTGACCAAACTTGGGTTAACTAATTACCCAACCAAACCAGCCCCAATTGGGCTAAATTTTTTACCAGGATTATTAGATAACCCTAAAGAGCACCCGCCAAAATTTGAAGTGGATTGGAGGTCATTATACCCTATAATTAAATAATATATGAATTATTAAGTTATTACAAAAACCTTAGAAAAATATTCTCCTAAAATTCCCATCTTTGGATATGTTAGGGGGTTGGTACAAATGGTCTAGGTTTCAATTTTCATGCCAATCCCATGGCCCAATCAAATGTTATTCGAAAATTTGTGGTTGTCCAACCCTAGGGACCAGTCCCACCAAAATGGCTCTCCAGGGAGCTACAGTACTTCTATTGAGCTGAAACAAATTTTCATTTAAACTATACACCAAAGGCTACAACTTTGATGTTGGGCACTTTTTCATCAGAAGGGATCTAATATTATTAATAATTAAAACAAAACTCTGCAAATAATGTGACAGTAATGAAATAAATCATTTAATCATATGAAATGATTCTGCACGAATCTTGGCGCAAGATGAGCGGCTCCTGCTCATCTTCTTCCTCCAGCAAACGGCTGGGATGGCCCCATCCTGGGCTGCCTTGCATCTCATTTTCCCAGCCACCTGAGCCCCGTCCCGACCGGCCAATGCCACCACCACCTCCATTGAGGTGGTGGCCGACAATTAACGGTGGTTGGCCGGCCGGAGGTGGACTGAACAAGGTGTTCTAGCAGGGTAAAGAGGTCTCGAAACGAGCCCTTTCGGGAGCTTGATTCGAGCCTGATTTGGCTCGAATCAAGCCTCAAATCAGATGGAGATCTAGCACTGGAGGAGAGGAAGCGGATCGGACCTGTGTGGGGGCCTGGTGTCGCGAATTCCGGCGGGTTGCTATGGCAGGTGTTGGTGCTTTTGGTGCCATATCGATCTAGGCTTCTGGTGCACGGTTTCTTTGGTGAAGAGGGGGATTTCACTCCTCTCACTCCTCTGAAGGTGTTAAAGAGGCCAATTGAGGGAGGGGGAGGTTACAAGATGGATAGCCATTAATGGCCATTTTCGTCCAAGGTGTAACTCCTCAAATTCTCCCTCCATGTGTCCGGGAATGGCCATTAAACTTCTCATAACTGATTGGGGAAGCTGAATGGAGGCATTAAGGGAGGAATTGGTGGCCATTAATCTCCCTAAACCATGAATGCCATTTACCCCCTTTCTCTCTCTCACCATTTTTGGGGCTTTCTCTCTCCTGGCCGACTCCTTTGAAATTGAATGGCAATTTCAATCATTTCCAAGCCCACTAGATGGTGGACCACCTTAATTGAGTCTAGCCTAAATGGATTGGGTTTAATTTGGGCAAATTAGGTCATTTTGACATAAATTTAGGACAAGGTTGATTTTGGTCAAATTGACCATTTGGGTTGACCACAATGGGTGGGTGGTAACCCCTTGGAGTCCCTTTTGGGTTGGGAAGGTCTAGGTAGAGTCAATTTGGCAAGGTGAGGGTCAATTGACCCTTAATAGCCCACCTTGATCAAAGTAGGGCTAAGGTTGACTTTGGTAAAATTGGCCAAATTGGAGGTCCCATGATGGGGCTTTTGGTCCATTGGGTCCCTAATATCCCTATAAGGGTAGGGGTAAGGTCAATTTAGCATGGTGGAGGCCAATTGGCCCTAATTATGTTACTTTGACCAGTTTAGGGTTATGGTTGACTTTGGTCAATTTGGCCTCTTTGGTACCCCAATGGGTCCTTGGTGCTCTAAGGGGACCCCTAATGGGTTAGGGATGTTATGGTGGGGTCAAAGTGTCAAGGCGAGGCCCTAAAGTCCAACCCTAGGCTTGGTTTCTGAAAATTGCTATTTGCAGACCACTTGGGTTTCTCCTTCTTACCTAAGTTCACATGATCTTAAGTGCTTCCCATGGTTTTGTCATGACCTAGTCATGACATGGCTGTGTTCAAGCCTTGTAATGCTACATGGCCATACACATGGCCATGTCCCAACTCATGTAGATCCAAACGGCCAGAGGCATGACCATGTGCAAGGGGGCGTGTGTAGCTCCAGTTTTGCTGTGAGTTCACACGGCCGTGTGCCAAACCGTGTACGAGGTTTTTCCAGCACGTTTTAATTTGAATCTGAGCCATCCATTGGGTTGTGAGGAGATCTGATGGTGGGGAATAGTTCATGGCGGCTTAAGGTCGGGAAGTAAGGGTTTAGAACCTCATTTCACCCACCCCACTCTCTTACTTTGGAGAACCTAAAGAGAAGGAGGAGCCTTTTTCCCCCATTGAAGGAGCTCTGAAGCTCGGATTCGCAAGCCGAGACCAGATTCACGGAGAGGAGTCCGTTGCGGTCATTTCCATCCGAACAAGTTTTGGTTCTATGGCGCTGAAGTGTGCTCCAAGGGTAATGATCCTTCGTCCCGGTCCAAGGACGTGTTTTTTCCTCTCACTCCTTTTTCTATGCTTACATAAGGTATCCCTTTCACCAAATGGGTGAAGTGTAGGATTTCCTTATGTTCTTCGGAACTCCGGGTTGATTGTGTCCATCCCTGGCATATTACATGTAGAAATCCGATAGAAGTACGGATTTAGGCATTATGTGTGAAGCCTATTTGTGGCCGTGAGCCTGGATCGGCGATGCTTGAATTGTGACGTTGCATTTAGGTTAAGCCTAGATTGCGTGCCGGAGAATGACTCCGAGAGATGTGTCATCGTATTGCGGGACTTGAGATTTAGGTGTCTTTCGGAGAGCCTAACGGAAGCCTCATGCTTGGGTGGTTGAATGCAAACCTTCACCACTAGATTTGAAGAGGCGTGGTCTTGTACCTCCTTCTTGGTTATTTGTGAATCCTAGGTCCTCGTGAATGGATTAGGTGTGTAACTTAATTTTGTGGGCACTTGTTGTGCTAAACCTTTACGGGCCGAGGCGAAGCCGTACCTGCGTCGTGCGTTCGATCACAATGATGAGAGCACGAGCAATGGCTGAACCGAACCCATTTCCAGGTGAGTCGGCTCGAGGCAACACCTCTTGGACGTCATACGATCATGGAAGAGGTCGCGGAAGGTGTTCACCTAGACGGGCCAGAAGCTCTTTTCCCACCTAAGATTTTCGAACTTAGGATGGCGTTGGTGCTCGTGAAGGAGTACCTTTGATGCATGCCTTGTGAGCATGGAATGTGTGGTCGTTCGTACCCACGTTGTGATGATTTGAATTGATGTTATGTTAGTCTATTGCGATTGCTTAGGCGGTTGTGGGTGTTGGGAAATGTGCCCTGCAATGTTCCTAATTTAAAGAAGCACTCAGCTCAATGATAAAAGCATTGTGTATTTAATATTATATATAGTTCATGCTTGCAGAGATCAGGCAATATGTCCAGTACTTCAATAATTTGCCTAAGTACAATATCGTCGAAAAAGACTGGACATATCGTCGAAAAGTGTATGCATGTCGTTGAAATGATATGCACATCAAAGCAGAATGATCATATCGGTTATCGTCGAAACAACATGCATATGATGATATCGTTGTGAGATCAACACTACAACACCTCACAACGATATCAGAAAGCCGAGATGAAGAACGAAGACTTATGTACAAACACAAGACAGAATGTCGACGATATCGTCATAAAGAAGCCGTGTCGTAAATAAGGCTAATTAAGATAGATATCGTCGTAAAGAAGCCATGTTGTTAATAAGGCCAAGTAAGACTGATGACGACGATATCGTCGTAAATAAGGATTGACTTCGAGAAAACTAAGGAAGGTCACATGAAGACAGGCGGTTGCTGAAGATTAGTCTGTCGACATGATATTGATTATGTCGTCGACAAGATAAGGTGGTTTCAATGATATCGAGCAGTCAAGAAGATCTCACCGACATCAGTTAGATGACTTCATGTCGTCTTAAGTTCAAGTGCAGAAGGGATGTCCCGTATCATCAAGATATCACTATCTGAAGAAGAAGACTTGAAGAGCTGCCCTAGTCCAAGTCATCAATAAGTCCTGTCATCGAGATATTGTCCATATCGTCGTAACAATGGAAATATCGTCGACATAGATTCAAAAGTTGCCAGACGCGCTGTCAGCATTTATTGCCGCCGCCTGATTGTCGAATCAGCGCGTGCTCTTAAGGTATGGGCGTCTGTCAATGAAGGTGTAACACCCCAAAAATCGTAGTTCAGCGAATTAGGCGGAGAGGTAGTGCTGCGCTCGAATTAGGCTGGAAATTTCATAGCAGCTATTCGCGCACGACAACTGTCCCTCTTTGCGCACGACCAGTGATCGTGCGCCAGCGATCGTGTGTTAATTCGCAAGGATTCAGAGTTCTGTTGCGGTAAGTGCGCACGATCAGGGGAAGTGCTTGTGCACGACCACTGACCGTGCGCCAATGCTCGTGCGCCCTGTTTATTCTGCTCCGCGAATTTGAGCGAAGAAGGAGATCGGTCCGTCCAAATCTTTTGGAATCCGATCCGACGGCTAGGATTAGTTGCTGGAGGGTCTTAGGTCTTTGGAGAGGGGTTAATCCCTCATTAATCCAAGGCCTTTCTCTCTCCAAGGTTAGAGAAAGAAGAAGGAGGCAAGGAAGAAGAAGGAGAGATCCCGCCATTGACGGAGCTCCGGAGCTCCGTTTCGCGAGCCATTTCCAGATCTGGAGAGTGCATCCCGGTGCGGTCGTTTCCCTCCGTCTAGAATCTTGGATCCATGGCGAAGAAGAACGCTCCTAGGGTAACGATTCTTCCTCCCGAACTTTGGACTTGTTATTTGTCCTTTCATTCCTCTTTCTATGTTTGCATGAGGAATCCCTTTCACCAAATGGGTGAAGTGTAGGATCTCCTCAAGTTCTTCGAAAGTACGGGTTGATTGTGTCCGTCCCCGGCTTATTGCATGTAGAAAATCCGGTAGTCTTGCGGATTTAGGCATTGTGTGTGAAGCCTATTCGTGGCCGTGAGCCCGAATCGGTGATGCTTGATTTGCGACGTTGCATTTAGGTTAGACCTAGAATGCGTGCTGGAGAATGACTCCGTGAAATCATCTATAGTATTGCGGGAATTAAGTGTAGGCGTCTTGTGAAGATCCTAACGAAAGCCCCATGCTTTGAGATTGGATGAAGGCAAACCTTCACCACGAAATTGATGCGGAGCGTATTGTACCTCCCTTGTTGAGTATTTGTGAAGCCTAGATCCTTGCGAAGGGGTTAGGTGCGTAGCTTATAAATTGTGTAGCACTTGAAAGTGCTAAACCCTTACGGGCCGAGGTGAAGCCGTACCCGCGTCGTGCATTAGATCGCGATGATTAGAGCACGGGTAAAGCTAAACCGAACCCGTTTCCATGCAGATCGGTAAGAGGTCCCTACCTCATGGAAGCCGTGTGATCATGGGAGAGGTCGTGGAAGGTGATTTACCTAGACCGACCAAAAGCTCTTTTTCCCACCTAAGGCGATGGCCCTTACGGTGGAGTGTTTTGTGGAATTGATGTTGTTAGCCTCATGCGGTTGTTTAGGCGGTTGTGGGGAACCTTCGGGTGAACCCAACCAACATCATGTGCATACCTAGGTTCCCTCCTTTTTGATGCTCAACCTAGAAGATTGATTGTGCTTGAAATCTCACCTTGTGTAGTTGCACTTTCTTTATATTAGTACTTGTGCTAGTATGGCTTGCTTGTAGGGTAGAAGCTCCGCCACCCCGGGAAAGGGGTGGGGTCATTATAATTTGGTCAGCTGTGTTGACCGTTACTTTGTTTGCCACCGCTTGGTGGAATGTTCTTATGCAGGTGCAGGTGAGCCTAGTGGGAAATAGCGGGCGGTGGCCCTTTTGCTAAGTTGGCCCTTGAAGGCCAGCCTCCCTTTTCTGCTTTCTCATGTATTGCCGGCCTGCGTGCCGAAGTATGTTCTGAGTTTTGTACATTGGTGAATGTAAGGCCTTAAGGCCGTAACTCTATTTTATGGTTTCATTCCTATGATAGTGGACAGTTCTAAATAAATGTTAAATCATTATGCTTCCCCTAGTGTTTAGTATACTCTGTTGTAGTTCTTTCTGTTTATCACCTTTTAACTCCTAGCTAGTGTGGTTTGTATGGCGTGGGGTCCCGGCAGGACCTACTGTTATACTATTCGTACTGGTAGGGTGTTACAATTTGGTATCAGACTTCAGGCGTCGATCCGTAGTTTAGCGAATTCCGGACGAATTCCTTTTAAGGGGTGGTGTGCACGGGATGTGCATTCACCTAAAATGACAAAAACTAATAAGAATGTCCACTTAGAAATGAAAAAAAAAACATACTTGTTTGCGGAACCTGAGCATTCCATGATTGTTGTTTGCTATGTTTTCAGTCACTAAATTGTGTCTTACACGATTATAGGTGACTAGGAGTGGTGCGGGGCCGTCTCAACCCCGTAACACTGCTGAAAGTAGTGGGTCGGCTGAAGTGCCAGCGACCACTCCTCCTGCTGAGATGATCAGGTTAATCACATAAGCTATCTTCGTGATGATCAATGCTCAAACGCAAAGGCTTGCACAACCTGCTATGCCTAATACAGATGCGGCCCCGGTGATCGAACCAGCGGTGGAACCGAGGGTTGAGACCCCTGTGCCAGTGGCTGCAGTGGAACCTGCGGTGGTGCAAAGGGTGGAGCGTCCTGTAGAGCGTGTAGCCGTTGCGCGAGCACGTGATCAACAACTGCAACACTTTCTAAGCTTCCACCCTCCAACTTTCTCGGGGACCGGATCCCCAACGGAGGCGGAGGACTGGCTGTCAACGGTTAGAAAAACTCTAAAGGCGACAGCAACAGAAGAAGCTATGATGGTCACTTTAGCCATCTTCCTCCTTAACGGAGAGGCAGAGCGTTGGTGGGATGAACATGAAGTGCACAAGTTTGGAGGCAAGGAGATTACCGAGATCACGATAGCGGAGTTCTCAAAGTCATTTCTGCAAAGGTATATTCCTTCTGCCCAACGCATCGCATTGCAGAACCAGTTTCTGAAGTTAACTCAAGGCGACAGCTCGGTGGATGAGTACTTGCACGAGTTCACTAAACTGGGTCGATATGCGGGGCCTATGATGGAAGATGAAGAGACAAAGACGAACAAGTTCTATGAAGGTCTTCGGGACGAGTTGAGGCTTCTCCTTGCAGGCCCAATGACGTTAGGTTTCCATGTGATGGTCCAAACTGCCAGATCCCTAGAGTTGGACATGAAGAGGGTACAAGCAAAAGCCGTGGCAAAGAAACCTGAGTTTCATGTGCCGGCCTCTCAGTCCAAGTCAGAGTTCAGAAAGAACAAAAGGAAGTTCAAATCGGCGGAGCAAACTCGCTCAAATGTTTCGGGAGCAACGACTGTGCGGGGTCCTATCACATGTTTCACCTGCGGGAAGGTGGGACACAAGTCCGCGGTGTGTCGAAGTGGTCCCCCGAAGGCAGAGAACCGAGCGTTGGACTATGCTCGTGCTGCGAAAAAGGGTAAAGCTGCGGAATCTTCGGCTTCCCAGCACATTATTCCGACTCAGCCGAGAGTCTATTCGCTTGGCCAGCAAGAAGCTATACGACAAACTGATGTCGTCACAGGTATGAATTAAAAGTTAGCTTTTACATAGCTATTTGTGATTATACTGTTGTGCAACTGTATGTTTTATTCGTGTGCAATTAGGCTTTGTCCTAATTTTCAACTATCCGGCGAGAGCTCTATTTGATACGGGTGCATTGCACTCTTTTCTGTCTGAGGACATCCTGGTGCGAATCGGAGTGCCGTCTACCTTCGTAGAGGATAGATTGGAAGTAGTTCTACCCAATGGATCTCGCATGAGTGCGGATAGGAAGAGCCATGTGAAGGTGCGGATCGGAAGTCAGGATTTCGAATTGGAAGCGTCGTTATTACCGTTAGCTGAATTCGATGTGATCTTCGGCATGGACTGGCTCTCGGAGCAGCGAGCATGCATAGATTGCAATTCAAAGGAGATCACTCTGGGAAGGAACACCGATGGAGAAACCATGTTTGCCGGTATGCGAGGAGCGAGCAAGACGCTGATGTCTGCTCTCCAAGTGGTGAAGGCGGTGAGAAAAGGCGCCGAGTTGTTCTTCACCTTGTTGGAGGCTTCAGAGCCAAAGCCCAGGTTGTGTGATGTCCCAGTTGTAGCGGAGTACGCCGACGTGTTTCCTAACGAACTCCCTGGGGCTCCGCCTCATCGGGATATTGATTTCTGTATCGAGTTGGTGCCAGGTGCCAAACCTGTGGCCCGCTCACCGTACCGGATAGCGCCAAAGGCATTGGCAGAGCTGAAGGTTCAATTGCAAGAGCTGCTAGAGCAAGGCTACATACGTCCAAGTTCATCGCCTTGGAGTGCACCGGTCCTCTTTGTGAAAAAGAAGGATGGGAGCTTGCGTCTATGTATTGATTATAGAGAGCTAAACAAGTTGACCGAGAAGAACCGATATCCGATTCCAAGAATCGATGATTTATTCGACCAACTGGTTGGGTCGACGGTATACTCCAAACTGGACCTAAGGTCCGGCTATTACCAACTGCGGATAAGGGAATGTGACATTCCAAAGACAATGTTCAGTACCCGCTTTGGGCACCATGAGTTCACGATGATGCCGTTCGGTCTGTCTAATGCACCGTCGGTATTCATGGACTTAATGAATAGAACGTTCCGGGAGTATTTGGATCAATTTGTGATCGTCTTCATCGACGACATTTTGGTATACTCTCAGTCGAAAGAGGAGCATGTAGGGCATCTGCACGCAGTTCTGAGCACCTTGAGGAGGAGTCAACTATATGCCAAGTTCTCCAAGTGCAAGTTTTGGCTACCGTCAGTAGCATTCCTTGGTCACGTTGTTAGTGGAGATGGAATTGCGGTTGATCCATCGAAGATAGAAGCGATCCGAGCCTGGCCTTTGTTGAAAAACGTAGAGGAAGTCCGAAGTTTCTTAGGACTTGCCGGCTATTATAGGCGCTTTGTGGAAAACTTCTCGAGGATTGCACTTCCTCTCACTAAACTGACTAGGAAAGATCATAAGTTCGTTTGGTCGCCCGAGTGCGCACGAGCTTTTGAAGAGCTGAAGAGCCGTCTGACCACGACGCCCATTCTATGCTCGCCATGTGGTACGGAAGGCTACGAAATTTACAGCGATGCCTCGGGGAGTGGCTTGGGTTGTGTCCTAGTGCAGTTCGGAAAGGTAATTGCCTACGGCTCCCGGCAACTGAAGGTTCATGAGAGGAATTACCCGGTCCATGATTTGGAGCTAGCGGTCGCGGTATTTGCTCTTAAGCTTTGGAGGCATTATTTGTATGGCGTGAAGATCGACATCTTTACCGACCACAAGAGCCTCAAGTACCTGCTGGATCAAAGGGAGTTGAATATGCGTCAGAGGAGGTGGATGGAGTTCCTGGGGTCCTACACCTTCGACATCAAATATACTCCTGGAAAGGGAAATGTAGTTGCGGACGCATTGAGTCGTCGGGCTCCCGCTCAAGCAAATTGGATTTTGATGCACGATGAGCGTCTAATCCGCGAACTGGAAGAAATGGACATTTGCGTTGATAGGAGAGCGTCTACTTCATCATGCTTGAACTGGACGGAGGTTCAATACGACCTTGCCGACCGAGTTCGACATGCATTGGAGCTGGATGAGAGCATGAAACGCTATAAAGCGGAAACCGTTGATGGGTTAAACGCTGATTTCTCCTTCGAAGATGGCCTTATGTGGAAAGAGGGCAGATTATGCGTCCCAAACATTGGCACTCTACGGGCGGAGTTGATGTACGAGGCTCATCATACCAAGTACTCTATCCACCCGGGGAGCACGAAAATGTACATGAACATGAAGAAACTTTTCTGGTGGCCGGGTATGAAGAAAGACATTGCCCTCTACGTGGCCAAGTGTAATACTTGCGCGTTGGTGAAGGCGGAATGTCAACGTCCCGGTGGATTTTTGAAGTCCTTGCCGATTCCAGAGTGGAAGTTTGATGATATCTCGATGGATATCGTGCACGGATTGCCGAGATCACAACAGGGAAACGACGCCATTTGGGTGATCGTGGACCGATTGACG